>OX365945.1:45864883-47321550 GCA_947247005.1 Spisula solida | reverse complement strand
TCCCCAGGGGGTACATATTTGCATCAATTGTAAATTTCATTTCAAATTGAACTGAGCATTTATTGTAAAGATAAAAACGTGAACTGCCACCATAAACAGGGCTTAAACAATGACTTGCATGTAAATTACCGCAATAATTGAATTATAGATATGTATTTGCGCACCGTGTAATAGATGCAAGCGTCTGACGAACACTGACTATTCAAAATGGCGCCTGAAATGGAAAGGAACCGATATATCAATGCTTTTACTGAATAAGGAATAAATATTCAATTGTTTGATTGTTGCATTGGTGAACAACTGTGCGCACTATGTCATTCATTAAATTGATATAGCTTTGTTCATAAAAGCAATTAGTTCATCGAAATGACTTTCATAGTTTCGAAATTTGTTAAAACTATTGCATGCTTTATAGCAAACCAACGGCCTCCCACGTTGGCACAAATATAATGTAGTTTTTATAACAATTGATCTTATCTTAAATACATATCCTGAATGTGTGCAAATGTATATTTTTACTAAGTTAAAAATTACATTAATTTTAATGTTAAGAAATAAATTAAGAGCATCGTTTGTTGTATGAGTATATGTAGATACAATGAATAAATTGGCTTGCATATATATAGGGATCTGCAAAAATATTAGCATAAGTTTTATTCATATAACATTGATTGATCGAAAACGCATTCGTTGAAATGACATTAACCTTTTCTGCACAGTGTATGCCAAGCAGTGCCATACGTAGTTTTGGTTAACCCAAGTAGTTAGTGGTGATAATAAAAAATATTTGGGTGTGTTGCTAAGTAAAATCAGTTTCAGAAGCGCAATATTAACACTTTGTGGAGTCATAGATAGCGTTCAATGAACAACATTACTATTTTCGTCTCTTGTGATTAAAGCATTTTTTTCTCGTTGCCTCTTGTTGGTTGATTTTTCTCCAAGTTTCCAAAATATGACCAAGTTCTGAATATATTTGCACTTGTATCAAAATGTTATATTTGTGTATTAGTTGACATTGGTGTAAAAATTACATTGGTGTAAAAATGACAAGTGTACAGTTCTTTGCAATGAAAAGAAATAAGAACGGTCAATGCTTTTACAGGATACATTAAATAGTAGAATTATTAGCATCTCTAAAATACACGATCTTACAATCCATGAACTGTTGATCATAAGTTTTGCGGTGACCGAATTTCGTCTGAAGTTTAGTATGCCAAAACTTTTGTTGTCAGGGACATCAAACATGTATAGAATAAGATAACAATAAATTGCGCATTAACTTTATTTTAATCATGAAAATATATAAATACACTAAGTAGCCTTTTGGTCGGAAATCAATAAGTTAAGATGAACTAGGAATGCTTGAATCACAACATGTTGTCCGAACACAGGTGTTACACCCTTACCGTCTGCTTCACGCAAAAATTAAGTCTCGTCTGCTTCACAATTGTCGTCTGCTTGTTTAAAGTTATTGTCAGGGTTCTAAGTTTAAGACCGGCCTTTATGCACTTTCACTGCGTTATGTAATATCTAATTCCCATTCATAACAAAAACATCGATGAAAACGATCCAATGGCGCCTTTTAGAATTTAAAAATAATACACAGAGAGATCGCAATTTAAACATATTTATAGAATTTGAAAAGATGATAACATGATAACTACAATTAAAACATTTATTACGTTAACTGATTTCTACGCATTGGCCAGTATTCTGTCGTATTAAAACAATATATCATCGTAATACCAGGAAGTTATAAGGGAGATCAATACGACAATTGGCTACGGTATCACACCCGGATGTACGGGTTTTAACATCACTCGGAAAAAAGGAATGACTCATCATGACCAAAATTAAAAACGCAAATACATATAGTTGACGCCTTCCTGAATTACTTTACTTTACTAAGGCACTCCACCCCTTCCAGTGTATGGGTTACCTATAGTGGTCCTCCAGAGTGCTCTATCCTTGACCGACTATCCTTTCCATATGTATCCATGTGAGTGTCTTCCTGAATACTGATGGTTAACCAAAACCTGTATTAAACAGTCACATTTGACTCATCCATTCAATGGCTTCTAAACACAGGTTAAATGGTCAAGTAAAACCTTATTAAGGTGGAACGACACTATGCACATGAAAGACCCATATAAAAATTTAGAATCATAGTAAACTTCGATTTAATTTCCATTCAACGTCTCGTCTTACTTCTCCGTGTGTTTTCTAATGACGTTACTATGACGTCGTGAAGTTGCCATGGAAAACACGTTTTGACGTTGTTCCGTTGTTAAAACAAAGTTTACTATGATACACAGTTTGTATAATTATGTGTCTTGATTTTTTATAGTGTAGTTCAACCTTAAAAAGACAACCACTGAAAGTTGATTTATTATTGGGATCGATTTTGCTTTAAGTTGAGTGAAAATTAGATGCGGAATGATTAAAATGATCGGGAGCATGATGCTTTATTTTAACGTAATCCTTCCATCATTAGTCGACGTAATTTCGTGTAATTTCGGGAAACTTCGGTGCCGTCCGGAAAATATTAAAAACATCCGTAAACATTATATATTTTTATATTTACGGTATTCACATTAGTAAATCTGCATAATAAGTTATGTCTTGACAATTAACTTTGACCACCAACTTTAAAAAAATGAATTTAATATGAAAAATATAGGGACGAGCTCCTCTCGTCATTCCCTTCAATAATCGAAGTCATATTTATGAGGTGGTCTTAATACGAGGTTTTATTGTATAAACTATGATGTAACATCTTCTGGAGCGGCGTTGCAGTTGTAAGCGTATTCTGTAGATATTGATGTCAACACAATGATTCCGTGACAACGTTAAAAGTGACAATGAGTGCAGCGCAGCACGCATACCTTACAACAACAATGACGCAGCAGTTCTCCCATTGTGTAATATACCAAACACGTGGCGCACACGGATCAAGGGTGACTGAAGTCACCCGGTACTTTCTTATCATTTTTAACATTCACTGCGCATTTCTCTTCGGACGGGCTGTGTGTCGTCAGATGGCGAACTATATCATGGTCATATTAAGATTGCCCGATTCTATGGTGCCCAGTAAAAGACATAATCAAATTTTCATTTCTCGTTGCCAAGAAAAAGTTAATCGGTGGTTAGTTCAATTTCATTATGTATTGCAAAGACCTTAGCAACTGTAATGTGTAGGTCTATGTTTTAACATTCTCTGCGCATTTCTCTACGGACGGGCTACGTGTCGTCAGGTGCCGAGCTACATCATTGTCATAATTATTAAGATTGCCCGATTCTATGGTGCTCAGTTAAAGACATAATCAAATTTTCATTTCTCTTTTGCCAAAAAAAGTTAATCAATCGGTTATTTCCATACAATTCCATTATTTATTGCAAATACCTGTATGCGTTGTAATGTATAGGTCTTTGTTTATTAATACGTCGATTGTAATTTATAGATCTAACAAAACGCTACTGATAGTTCCTTCCTGGTTCGTTTGCTTGTTTTCATCCTGGGTTGTGTGTGTCTTGTTTTACGGTGGATCACAACCTTTTCGATGAAAGAGAAGTGTACGTCCCGTTTTTTGTGTGGCGTTAACGCCACACAATGCTATTACCACTTTTCAGCTTACGACCAATTTAACGCATTAGGCATCGGCAAATAAATAGTTCTATGATTTGAACAATATTACAAGCATGCAACACAGGTTACACGTATCATTGGACCTGATTTGTTTACATTACCAACATTTACTTATATTAAGACCAACAATTTGATCAGACTTTTATTTTTAGAGGATTTTTATAGCAAATCATTCCGCAACGGACTATTTTTTTACTACCAACGAATGTTCTCACTGGTGGCGGGAATCTAATAGTTCCCACGGTTTTCAATCGTATACTGTAACGTATGTAAATCACTCCGCCGCTGCACATTGCAGACGATGACCTAATTATGTTGTATACAAACATTGATGCTATATATAGCTGGTGGGGGGAACTGAAATAGTTCTACGTACATATCGATCGGCCGATTAACGATGTTATCGCGGTAAGCGTTAAACGCACTAGTCAATTTCTACCGTGCTTTATATAAGACCTCATAATTTTCGTATCTATTATCCGATTTTGAATATTTAAAGCTTGTAATGAAGCAGAGATATATGTCTCTCTTTATGACAACATTCAACACGATACCCTAATTAGTTTATCCACGGCGACGAGTAAGAATCGGTTCCGCGTAAAAGTAAGTTTAAAATATCCCGTTTTATACCAAATAAACGGTCGAAAATCATCAATTATTAATTTAATATTCGATCGATTTTGTTCGTTTAAGCTTGTTTTAAAAGCTAATACTTAAAGGTTTTATAAAATGTAAAACTTGTTTTTAAAGCATTAATCGGCCGATCGATTTGTGGGAGCGACGCCATATTTACCCCTTTTACATACGTTAATATAGAGTGTCATTTAATTAACATGCGTGGTCATACGGAGAATAAACAGTCAGTTATCTTGACACTGGTCGAATTATCCAAGTCGTTAAAAATGGTATTTGTAAATATCCCTTCATTGATGCTCAGCAGTTACTTAAGTAAGTTCCAGGTAACTGCTGGTTCTCTTGGTGTCTTTAGCAGCACAAATGTTTGAGTAAGGGTGGGCTTATCAGAACTGTGACATAAAATTATGATACAACCTGGATTCGATATTGGATTTAATGGCATCAGTACGCCACACACCAGTACTTTCAGTGCTTTGATTTTATATGTTTGCAAATATGTATCGCGCAAATTACGGCGCTTTTAGGACCGACAAGTTTATGAAAACAGTGCGGATTTTCAACCACATTTGTCTGACAGTTGACCAAACCTAATTTCTTGGAATCTATTGATCAGTACACCTACTTTAAACATTAGTTTTAAATCCTGCAGGTCCACAGTATGTCTCATTATCCTGACACTAAGCGAACCAGAAGTTACCTGGAATTAACTGCGCTAAGCATCAAGCAAGGGAACTTATACAGATATTATTTTTATCGACTGGGATAGAACCTGAAACATCGAGGCGCACGCTCTACCACTAGGCTATCGAGACAGAAACACGTACATGTATTTAACTCATGAAAACAGGGGTCCGTTGCCTAAGCAAAGCGCTACCTAGCGCCTTTATCCAGTTACCTCCCGTTCAATTAAATATAAAAGGCAAGGATTACCTCCGGTGGAAAGCGCTACGTAGCGCTCGCCCATGTTAACGGTCTCCAGGTTCCCAGTTTTGATTGATCCTAAATACCGAGATTTATAGAACAGCAAACATTTATTTGAAAATAGACTTGAGAATTGCGATCTATAGGTGATCCTTTACGTGTGGTATTGCAATTTACCGTAATGTCCATAATATTCAACCGGGGTTAAATTCGATGGATTCTGCGGATAAAACTAGACCACGAAATCAAATCCCCACGATTTATCCACCTACGAATTATATACGTATTAAGGGTTTCCCATTATATTGATAGTCTAACGAAATCGGAATTTTATAAAAATCCACGAAATTAAATAACCACGAAATCCCTGGTATTTATTCATTCATTGGGAAATTATTTTCTCGTATGTCAGAAAGTAGAAATAAAGATGACGCATAAACCTTATGTCGGAATTATCTTGTTCCAATAATTTTCATATGACATTCCATTACAAAGTCGAAGGCCATCTATAAAATAGAACACTTCAGATACAGGAATTCCGGAAGGAAAAAAAATACCGGTGTCCGTCTTTCATGTGGAGGGTATTTGTTATTTAATTCACGTTCCCCAACAAATAAAATGTCCACCGTTCAGTGTGCTGGTCCCGATGTCCACCGTCCAGTGTGCTGGTTTTGTAACCTGGCGATCCGGGTTCAATTCCCGATGTCCACCGTCCAGTGTGCTTGTTTTGTAACCTTGCGATCCGGGTTCAATTCCCGATGTCCACCGTCCAGTGTGCTTGTTTTGTAACCTTGCGATCCGGGTTCAATTCCCGATGTCCACCGTCCAGTGTGCTGGTTTTGAAACCTTGCGATCCGGGTTCGATTCCCGATGTCCATCGTCCAATGTGTTGGTTTTGTAACCTTGCGATCCGGGTTCGATTCCCGATGTCCATCGTCCACTGTGTTGGTTTTGTAACCTTGCGATCCGGGTTCAATTCCCGATGTCTACCGTCCAGTGTGCTGTATTTGTAACCTGGCGATTTGGGTTCAATTCCCGATCGCACCATGCAAGTCATACCCTTCCACTAAAACAAATGGCATCGCTGTTGCTGCTTCCCTGTTAAAGAGCGATGTGGTTATTGGCTGCACAGTTCAGATTTGTGACTCCGACACTGTGATTAGTTCAACATTATTTTATTTCCGAAATAAAATAATACAACCTGTGTTTGCATAATTTTATTTTATTATGTTCTGATTTAGTACCTCGTTCACCCGAATATTACTTGCTATGCTGCAGAATAATACCTGGAAGTGTCGCAAATGCAATCTGATAGCTGTCCGATCATCGGGTGGAGTACTTTGGTCTAATCGGGTCGGAGGTCGAACGGACATCAGCCGGTCATCGGATGGCTGTCGGTGTCATTCAGGTCTCTTTTGATTTACCGGTATACATCGCTACACATCGTATTCACAAAGCATCTTAGCAAAAAACTTAGGAATTTCTTAAAATCTTAGTTTTTTCCAAAGTGTATCAGCTAAGCAAGAAAATCAACATGATTAAAATTTTACATACTTTTGAAGTATTATGTAAACAGCTACTATAATCACTAAAAAACATTGATTATTTTTTAAATTGCGGGACATTTGAGCTGCACAAATTGTTGACTTAAGTCAACATATTTAAGTTTTCACTTAAGATGCTTTGTGAATACCAGCCCAGGGGATTTGTGACCTAAGTATCAACGCAACATTGAACATAAAATAACCAGTATGTTGTCCCTGTGGTAGCTACGTGGGGTACCCATGGCAACTAAATCAACAATAAGTACCGTTTTGAACATTCCCCCACTATCACGTGACATATATTCACCACGTGACATATATTCTGAGTAATTACGAGAGTAAATTGAAAAGTCGGTATGCATTTTTATGTCTTATTGTATGCATAATTTATTGTTGTATTGGTCGGGCATTGGGTACTAATCTGATTGCACCAGTCTATGTCATCATCATTTGACATCATCTATGAATAAATAATAGATCTAGCCAATGATAAAAACATTTGTTGAAAAAATATCTTTACTTCAAAATATAACGTGCGCCTATCATTTTGTTTCCACATGGACCAGTACCCAGTACCACTGTGAAATGTAACCATTTCGTTTCCACATGGACCAGTACCCAGTACCACTGTGAAATGTAACCATTTCGTTTCCACATGGACCAGTACCTAAGTACCAGTGTGAAATGTAACCATTTCGTTTCCACATGGACCAGTACCCAGTACCACTGTGAAATGTAATCATTTCGTTTCCACATGGACCAATACCCAATACCACTGTAAAATGTAACCATTTCGTTTCTACATGGACCAGTACCCAGTACCACTGTGAAATGTAACCATTTCGTTTCCACATGGACCAGTACTCAGTACCACTGTGAAATGTAGTTGAAATTATGTTTCACCAAAGGCTTGTTCTTGTTGCCTGTATGCTGCTGTGTTGTTTTTTACTGAGAAAGTTGTAAGTGCTAGGTAATCCAGTTTTCCTAACTGGCAATTGACCCCCGGCTTCGAGGGAAGAGGCAGTCGTGTGATGTGGTTCAAAGAATCCAGGAGCAATACAATAGCACTCTTGGTTCTTTAAAGCGTTTCAGAAATGACCAAGTGCCCCAGCTGAGATTCGGACCAGGTACATTTCGATCCGAGGTATAGAGCGCATAACGTATATCCACTCGACCACCAGTGCCACCCCTTGCCTGTTTGACCTAAACAAAAAGTAGCATAACCCGAAACTGTACTGGAGCTCAAATGAAATGGCACCCGACAGCCTGCTTGAATGGAATAACATGAACTTGAACTTAAGCTGAGCTGAACTAAGATAATTGTAGGGCACCTGAAACTGAACTTTAAGCTGAGCTGAACAAAACTAATGATTTGTCTAGACAGTGTTAATACTATGAACAGCACTCCTAATTAATAAACAGTTTGTTATAAACAAGTTTTTACTGCCATTCTTTACACACCCACTCATATAATAAAGTGATAGTACTTGAGTTAATTGGTAGCTCTTCATTCAAATATGCTTCTCCCGAGAACCGACATATTTCTGGCATTCAAATTATATTAATATCATAAATATTGCATTGTTTATTTTCGTCTTTATCTTTTGTATTATTAATGACTTTGACAAAACTTCCTGCATTTTTTTATAGACACGTGTATGAATATATCAGTGTGGTATTTTATTACATACTTTTTTGTATAATTATAATGACGCAATATATAATTTTGCACCTGTTGTTTATTCGTTGATAAGAAAACCATGTTTATGTTAACGTTTTATATTTGTTTTGTATTAAATCGTCCAGAAGTCGTTACAAAAAGGCAATTTTGACATACAAGTCACTAAATAATATTTGCCACGAAACTACTAGCACTCAGATCGCCAACTTAGATCAACTGAAAATTGTGAACTTTTCCTAAACCACGGCTTGAATTTTACCACAAGTCCTTAAATTATTCAGGGCCAGTCATTTGGAATACTCAAACAATTCAAAAACTCATATTTACAGTGGATGAACTCGGGCCAGATGTTTCACAACATTACAATATTAATTACAACGATAAATTACATTGTTAAATTTGTACATCATAATTATTTTATACCATTATCTTAACACTGTGTTGTTGTGTTTGGTTTTGTTTTGCCTCTTTATTATTGACTCAATGAGTTATTCTGTTATGTTTTCTTTTGCTAATAAGTATCATGTTTTCCTGTAAAAATGACTGTATATATCCCACGCTGATGTGGACCATATTGAAAATTGGTCTAGAACCAAATACGTAATCCACTATAAATAAAGTCGTTACTATTATTATTATGCTCCCCTCATCTTTGATGAGGGGGTATATTGCTTTACACATGTCTGTCGGTCTGTTAGTCGATCGATCTGTCGTATAAAATGGTTTCCGTTCAATAACTCAAGAACGCTAGGACCTAGGACCTTCAAACTTTACACGGAGATTGGTCAGCAACAGTAGAAGATTCCTATTGACTTTGAGGTCAGTAGGTCAAAAGTCAAGGTCACTGTGACCTTTACCATTTCAGACTATTTAAATTGTTTCCGTTCAATAATTCAAGAACGCTTTGACCTAGGATCTTTAAAATGTACATGGAGGTTGGTCAGCAACAACAGATGACCCCTATTGACTTTAATTTTAGTAGATCAAGGTCACTGTGACCTTTACCATTTCTGACTATTTAAATGGTTTCCGTTCAATAACTCAAGAACGCTTTGACCTAGGATCTTCAAACTTTATTTGGAGGTTGGTCAGCAACAGTAGATGAACCTTATTGAATTTGAAGTCAGTAGGTCAAAATTCAAGGTCACTACGACCGTCACCATTTCTGACTATTGGACTGCAATGGGAGCATACGTGTTTTACAAACAGCTCTTGTTATTTACACCGATTGTTAAAAGAGATAAATTACACCAACAATATCTCCTGGCAGTTCTTTTCTTGTTCACCATCATCATAATCCATACCTCCTCTAAGGATTTAAAAGGTCAAAGGTGGTATTGTGAAGGTCAATGTTAAATTGCGAATGTCAAGGCGAGATTGTAAAGGTCAAGGTGAAATTGAAAATGTAAATGCTATATACAATGTAGTATTATATATAGGGCAATGTGATATTATAAAGAACAATATTACATTGGAAAGGTCAAAACAAGATGTAAAGGTCAAGACAATATTGTAAAGTTCAAGGCGAAATTGCAAAGACCAATGCGATGTTATAGAGACCAATACGACATTGTAAAGGGCATGACAAGATTGTAAAGGTCAATACAAGATTTTACAGGTCAATACAAGATTGTAGATGTCAAGGTGAAATTGCAAAGGCCAATGCAATATCGTATGCTAGATATGACAATGCGGTGTTATAGAGACCAATACGACATTGTAAAGGTCATGACACGATTGTTAAGGTCAAGGCAAGATTGTGAAGGCCGTGGTTTTATTATTAATGTCAATGCAAGGTTGTAAAAGTCAAGATAAGTTTGTTAATAGCAATGTAATATCGTAAAGGCAATGCAATATTGGTATTGTAAAGGTCAAGGCAACACCGAAAAGGTCAAGGTTAGTTGCAAAAAATATGTTCCGCTATCAAATCGTCGCACTAATTTCCTGAAATCCTGCGAGAATAATTATTTCTCTTCTTTATCGGAGGCCGTTTTTAGTTTCTGACGGCTCACACATATGTCGTCAAACCAGTTTTACGCACTATGCGAACATTCTATGCTCGACACGGGCGACATTGTACACGGATTTTGATGTAAGTTGCGTGTTTTGTGAATGATATTATATTGCCGTGACGTGTGCAGAACAAATTAAATGATTGCATTCGACTTGTTCGACATATTGTACATAATTTTGAGTTGGGAATTTGAGGAGGGTCAGTCAATAAGTAATGTCCCTTACTATATACTAGTGTAGAGCTGATGGATTTTTTTAACCGGTTCGAATCCCTTTGATACAAGGTACGTGAATACCTCAACCTTAATATTCATTGCTAAGAACTCGCCGTTAAAACTACTTGGTTTACGAATAACCCCATGTCAATATAAATATACATGTATATGTACGAATTAGAGTAAAAGTTCACGTAATTCTGGATCACCCCTCGTGTATATAAATATATACTAGTATTTTAACATCTCTTATCATCATATTCAAAAGGTAATTTCCTAAATTTATTTTTATAACCATATATAAGCACGCCCGACACACGCTATGATCAACTAGATTTTATGTATAATTATGTTACTAAAGTATGCTATGTACCATTTTGATGAGGTTATCAGTGTGTAGCCAATTTCATTTTTATCGAAAAATAAACTATTGTACTTTAGTTCAGTCATATGAGTTTCTGTCATTAAAGAACACCCGATCCACGTACGTGTGCCCTGTATCGCCTTCCCAAGCCCAATATAAAAACCAATTCAATAGTTAGGTCATATAAAAACTTAAGTTTCAGTTTATTTCTATATAATATTCATGTATATGTGCATAATCCTGTACAATACAGACTTGGGTACTGTTTTATCAAAGCACTTACGGAAATCTTAAACTTACGTCCAAATTTGAATTCTTTATAATTCTTTAACAGCTACAAATTCTGGTAAAGGGATGTGGAATATTAACAATTATTAAGTTAATGATCTCCTACAAACAATATCTGTCCCCTATTTGTAGATGTAAAAGCATTATAAGGTATTTAAATTTGAGCGTAAGTTTAAGATTTTCGTAAGTGCTTTGATAAAGCAGTACCTTGGTGCGCATTATCATTTCACAATAGCAATTTAGCATGTCACAGTGGCACTGGGTATACGACGTTATATATATGACGTATATATACAGATTTTGAATTTGTCTATCATCATGTTCAAAAGGTAATTTCCAAAATTTATTTTTATTATCCTATATAAGCATGCCCGACACACGCTATCAATCAGTTTATATATGTTTGTTTGGACAGTGTTATAATAAATGTATACACCATTGAGCCAAAGAATACATGAGAAGTGTATATCCGTGATTGAA
Organism: Spisula solida; assembly: GCA_947247005.1. Lineage (NCBI taxonomy): Eukaryota > Metazoa > Mollusca > Bivalvia > Venerida > Mactridae > Spisula > Spisula solida. Next base: position 47,309,762 of record OX365945.1, on the reverse strand, counting down.
CTATTTGGTGAAGTTATTGTGTAGCCAATTTATTTTTTATAAGAAAATAATCTATGGTACTTAAGTTACAGTCATATGAGTTTCTGTCATTATATTTATGTATCAATAAAAATAAGTTTAAGATTCCTATACAACAAGTCATCACTTAAATATTTCTTCAGTAATAAGGCCACAATGGGCGCCTTAAAATAAAGAACACACTTTTAAGTCCTTTTGTCCCGTTTCGCTCTTTACCCAATCCCAATTCAATAGTCAGGTCATATAAAAAGGTTACAATATTCAAGGGAGATCACTGCGTATGAGTTTGGTAACATAGATGATCTATCGCGAATGCGTTAAAATAAAAAAGAGTCTTAATAAGTTGTAACCCAGTCCTTGACGATTTTATCACTTGTTTAGTAGGTGATATTCTTCCTCTAGTACATATATTTATGTAACCTCAATTATTAAAGTCAATATAACAAGACCATAATAAGACCACTTCAAAATTAAAGGGCAACATTTACAGTATTGATCTTATTTAATTGGGGAATAAGGATAGCCAATCACATCGGCTGATACTGACCAAGTGTTTAATATGGTGTGATCTGATTGGTTGGCCTTATTCTTAAGTCAAGTGATATCAGTATTGAATACCACCCCAGTTTTCAAAATGTCCCGTGGGTGGTGTATGTATCTTTTCTGGAGTTTCACTTAAAGACCAACTTATTTGTACATGTCATTTATGATAACGTTTAATGTGACATATGTCATTATTAAACGTAAGATAACCAGTTTGTAACGTCATCATATACATGTACTGGTAAATTGATATTTTCTACGTAGATGTAAATTATTGAAATTATCGAACAAGCTGTTAGCAAAAGATAAAACCCCTTCTGTGACAAACTAATTACATTTTGAGGAAAAAAACTAATTTAATAGGTTACTTATCCACCTACACAACTTCATTATTAAAGTCAACATACGAATAAGGCCACAAAAATACATTAGCACAATTCGAATTTCACTATAACGAAGGTAAAACTGTAATTACGAGCATTCCCCTTTCTGGGCTGGTATTCACAAAGCATCTTAGTTGAAAACTTAAATATTTTGACTTAAGTTAAAAAATAGTATTGCATAATTATATCGTGCACAAATTGAAGATTAACCCATGTTTTCTTAGCTGTGTGAAGTTGGCTCAACAAACGACATACGACATACGACATTCAAAATATCGAATGTCGTCCAGCTCGACATTGGACGACATTGGACAACATTCAAAAAATCATCGAATGTCGTCCAGCTCGACATTGGACGACATTGGACGACATTCAAAAAAATCACCAAAAATCGAATGTCGTCCAGATCGACATTGGACGACATTGGACGACATTCAAAAAATCATCAAAAATCGAATGTCGTCCAGATCGACATTGGACGACATTGGACGACATTCAAAAACTCGTCTAAAATCGAATGTCGTCTAGCTCGACATTGGACGACATTGGACGACATTCAAAAAATCATCAAAAATCGAATGTCGTCCAGATCGACATTGGACGACATTGGACGACATTCAAAAATCATCAAAAATCGAATGTCGTCCAGCTCGACATTGGACGACATTGGACGACATTCAAAAAATCATCAAAAATCGAATGTCGTCCAGATCGACATTGGACGACATTGGACGACATTCAAAAAATCATCGAATGTCGTCCAGCTCGACATTGGACGACATTCAAAAAATTATCGAAAATCGAATGTCGTCCAGATCGACATTGGACGACATTCAAAAAATCATCAAAAATCGAATGTCTTCCAGATCGACATTGGACGACATTAAAAAAAATCACCAAAAATCGAATGTCTTCCAGATCGACATTGGACGACATTGGACGACATTAAAAAAACACACCAAAAATCGAATGTCGTCCAGATCGACATTGGACGACATTGGACGACATTCAAAAACTCGTCTAAAATCGAATGTCGTCCAGCTCGACATTGGACGACATTGGACGACATTCAAAAAATCATCAAAAATCGAATGTCGTCCAGATCGACATTGGACGACATTGGACGACATTCAAAAATCATCAAAAATCGAATGTCGTCCAGCTCGACATTGGACGACATTGGACGACATTGGACGACATTCAAAAAATCATAAAAAATCGAATGTCGTCCAGATCGACATTGGACGACATTGGACGACATTCAAAAAAGCATCAAAAATCGAATGTCGTCCAGCTCGACATTGGACGACATTGGACGACATTCAAAAAATCGTCTAAAATCGAATGTCGTCCAGCTCGACATTGGACGACATTGGACGACATTTAAAACATCGTCTAAAATCGAATCTCAACTTTTAATTTTTGTTACTATTTACAAAGACATGTGTCATGACGTCTCAAAGCAGATACGGGTACCCAATCTGCACTTATCATCCGCATTTTTGCAATACGCTTGGGAGTTGTGTGAATAGCTCCTAATGGTATACCAACATATTGAACCTATTTGTAAATCTTTTATCAGTGCCTAAATATTATTTGTATTTTGCAACCAGCTCATTAAAAAAATCAACAGAAATCGAATGCTGTTAAACAGATAAACTACATGGACATATTATGTGAAACATATGAAAATAATCAAACTACTAATTTGATTTCCAACTCAGCACTTGCGGCTCGGTATTTATGATGTTAAGCGCGTTTTAATCGATATTCGAGTAAAGTTAACACATCCAGCCTAAATAACATTACTTTCGAGCTAAGTCGAATATCGAGCCATGTTGGTAATTGATATTCGAGCTAATGTGACACATCAATCGTACTTGAAAACTTTTATTTTATCAAGCAATCTTTTATCGCGTTTTGCACCAGTGAACCACAGTCATAGTCCGAACAAATTAACTCGACCTTTATATAGACATATACGAGGGTCATTCAATATATAATGCAACATATCAATTATCTCTAAAACCAGTAAATATAATTTCATGAAACTTTGCATAATACTTAGGTAGGAGAATTCCCTTTGATGGAATAATTTAAAGACATTTAACGTCATCAGCGAGTGCGTTTAATCGACGTAATCTTAGAGGTAACGTCGCAAGACTAACATAGTTAACATACAAATGGAGTGCTCACGCAACAGAAGCTCTAAAGATTTCTTATTATCTTATCGGATCTTTGTGTCAAATGTCCTCTTTCATACTCTAAAATGTTGAGACTGTCAAATATTCATACGAACGGCTGTATTACAGTTAAATAATACTAGCGCGCTGATCGGTATATCGGTGCAATCGACTCATTTCATAAGAAATCATTTGAAATCAGACAGAATATTTGCATGCGAAGAGATAGCCCAGGGAATTGTCAGTAGTTGTGTCCCTATTTGTTTGAATTTGCAGAACAGGATGAAAATGCACCAGATTTCCGCTCCTTGGGTATCCTATCTTTTGACGTCAAAACAGACGAAACGTCGCTCCAAACTCGCTGCTAGCTTGCTTTCGCGCTTTAATGTAGACGGATAAAACTTTCTAATCAAACTTATAGCGATAGATGATACCTGGATACGATATTTTCTGCCGAAAACGAGACAGAAATACCGTGGAATTCGACATGCTGATTCACATAAGGTTGATTAGACCGTTACCGAGCAGTTTAGGGTATACTAATGTGCGTAGTTGCCTAGCAACGGGAATAGAAGATCTTTGGAAAGGATGAAAGACGATCAGTTTATCCCGAAGGTTTCCGTATATCTGGCGTGTAGTCATCGTGTACACACCGGGCAACAGCTGCTGGTTGACATTAAATCCTATGGAAAGGATGCCTGACGGACATGACGGGTATCAGTTGACGATCGTACGCAATGTCCGTTGGTTATCAATCCTACATCGGATGGTCACGGACAAAGCAACGTTCTGATTTCATCCGACAAGGTCCCGATTACAGACTCAAATTGGGCTAATGTATTAAACCATAAGAACGTGGTTTATAGTTGCCACCAGCTATATCCAATTAGTTTTCAGGAAATATGTTCTCTGAAATTGAAAGATATTTTAGTATACAATTGTGTTCCTATTGTCACTATTCTTGAGTATGCTTTCCTCAATGACTATTTGGCCAACGTAGTGTCAAGAACTAGATGAATGTAATCAAGAATTGTTCACAATTAGTCGTTTTCTGTGCTATATCCTAATGGGTTTGGTCAGAGACTTTTGTGCCTTTTGTTGGTTTAGTTAATTCAAGTATTCAATATTCATAAAGGAGAATGAATGTGTTGTGTTTTGCACTTGTATATTATTTCACACATAACGGTAATAGTTAAGTGTCAACCATTGCTTCGGAGTCTAAGTCTACATAATCATAATATTATTGTATCCTTGTGTTTGTAAATTTGATTTATCAGTAATTATGCACGATGTATTTTGTGTAAACATGTGTCTGTTTTTTTATTATTCTGTGTGTGCTAAAAAGCAAAAATGTCTGTGTATATCCCTAAAAAGTATAAAAATAGAATGTTCATGTTAAGAAAGTGTTGCCATTTTGCTCAATTCCCCTTCACAGTTACAATGTATGTATTCGTACATGTGTTAGTAACATGTACAATTTTGTATGCACACTTAGATTTGCTTGAGACCGACAAGATGAACATTAACCGAGGCCGAACTAGCTACCTAGCTTTAGGTAGAGTTATTTTTTATCTCATGTTACATTATGTACACAATGGTATAATAACATTAAGGCGTGCATTTGATATACGATCATTATTTCTGTAATTCTATGTTAACTTTGAACGTCTCAACTGACAAAGCACATTTCTCTGTTATATTATGCTAATAATCTTACTTACATTTAGATCTAGCATAGTTTACCCATATCAGAACGGCCTATCTAAACGTAATCAATTTCCGCGACTTTACCTTGTTTATGTGTGCATGTTTGGATTTAAAGTGTTGCACTTTTTGTTCAATCATTGTAGAATGAACGAATATTGTCACTTGCTGATGTAAGGAGTCAGTCATGTAAAGTTTGTATTTGTTGATACTTTATTGTCCGCTATAAGGTCAGAATCAGTCTAGCTATGCGTTCAACATACACTATTACATCATGATTGGTAAGCGAAACAATAGGGACGTGGATAAACACATACTAGTTCGTTACCCATGTGTATGTAGTTTTTACAGGTATCGGGCTTGCGATAGACGTAATTGATACGCCAATCATACGAATCTCGAATCAGCCGGAATGGGTCCGAATGAGTCGGAATTAATAAAAACTAAAAATTTGAAACACATTCCGAGTGATGATTCGAAATGACCAAAATTATTACAGCTTGTCTAAATGTCGTTAGAAATACTTCTAGATAATTCGAATACAATTCAAATAAAATTCGAATATAACAATCATGCATTTCGAATCCGCCGACAGCGGAGAATGTGCACGCATATGTTTCCATAATACGGTACACACAATCAGCGTTCCGAACGCGCCCCTAGTGTACACCAGAGACGATATTTTCCAAATTACTGACTTCTGACATCATCTCAACTATGTTTTAACGTCTTCGAGCTGCAAGGCATTCAATTACTGACAACTTTTTGAATGTCGTCCAATGTCGTCCAATGTCGAGCTGGACGACATTCAATTTTTGATGTTTTTTTTGAATGTCGTCCAATGTCGTCCAATGTCGAGCTGGACGACATTCGATTTTTTATGATTTTTTGAATGTCGTCCAATGTCGTCCAATGTCGAGCTAGACGACATTCGATTTTTGACGATTTTTTTGAATGTCGTCCAATGTCGTCCAATGTCGAGCTGGACGACATTCAATTTTTGATGTTTTTTTTAATGTCGTCCAATGTCGAGCTGGACGACATTCGATTTTTGATGTTTTTTTGAATGTCGTCCAATGTCGTCCAATGTCGAGCTGGACGACATTCGATTTTTTATGATTTTTTGAATGTCGTCCAATGTCGTCCCATGTCGAGCTGGACGACATTCGATTTTTGATGATTTTTTGAATGTCGTCCAATGTCGTCCAATGTCGAGCTGGACGACATTCGATTTTAGATGATTTTTTGAATGTCGTCCAATGTCGTCCAATGTCGAGCTGGACGACATTCGATTTTTGATGTTTTTTTGAATGTCGTCCAATGTCGTCCAATGTCGAGCTGGACGACATTCGATTTTTGATGATTTTTTGAATGTCGTCCAATGTCGTCCAATGTCGAGCTGGACGACATTCGATTTTAGATGATTTTTTGAATGTCGTCCAATGTCGTCCAATGTCGAGCTGGACGACATTCGATTTTTGATGTTTTTTTGAATGTCGTCCAATGTCGTCCAATGTCGAGCTGGACGACATTCGATTTTAGATGATTTTTTGAATGTCGTCCAATGTCGTCCAATGTCGAGCTGGACGACATTCGATTTTTGATGTTTTTTTGAATGTCGTCCAATGTCGTCCAATGTCGAGCTGGACGACATTCGATTTTTGATGCTTTTTTGAATGTCGTCCAATGTCGTCCAATGTCGAGCTGGACGACATTCGATTTTATACGATTTTTTGAATGTCGTCCAATGTCGTCCAATGTCGTATGTCGAGCTGGACGACATTCGATTTTTTGAATGTCGTCCAATGTCGTATGTCGAGCTGGACGACATTAGATTTTTTGAATGTCGTCCAATGTCGTATGTCGAGCTGGACGACATTCGATTTTTTGAATGTCGTCCAATGTCGTATGTCGAGCTGGACGACATTCGATTTTTTGAATGTTGTATGTCGTATGTCGTATGTTGAGCCAACTTCACACAGCTTGTTTGTGATTATTGTAACTCTTTACATAATGATTTAAACCTATGCAAAAAATCAATAATCTTGATTGTCATGTTAGGCTGACAAACTTTAGAAATGTTCGTGTTTTTAATAAAAATCTAAGTTTTCTACGAATACCAGCCATGTACTTTAAATTTAGAACAATAGGGTTGCTACATCATAAAAAATATGTTATAAGTAACCAAAATTATTACACATCTGTCGCATTCTCTCATAATACGCATCAGATAGAGAATTGGAACATGGTGTTATCTTACAGTAGTCGTGGGCGTATAACACAAGATTAATAAAGATATGCACATGTTTCACGGGATTATTGGAGTCGTGGGCGTATAGCACGAGATTAATTCAGATATGCACGTGTTTCACCGTTCTCTTGCTGATTTGTATCATAGTTCAGCGAAGGGCGTGGTGCGAGTGATTGTAAAAAAGCACACCACTGCAGTATTTTAGTAAAATAACTCTTTTCGAGTGCAGTATTGTATTTATCACACTCTTTTCCAGTGCAGTATTGCAGTTATCACACTCTTTTCCAGTGCAGTATTGCAGTTATCACACTCTTTTCCAGTGCATTATTGTATTTATCACACTCTTTTCCAGTGCAGTATTGCAGTTATCGCACTCTTTTCCAGTGCAGTATTGCAGTTATCACACTCTTTTCCAGTGCAGTATTGCAGTTATCGCACTCTTTTCCAGTGCAGTATTGCAGTTATCACACTCTTTTCCAGTGCATTATTGTATTTATCACACTCTTTTCCAGTGCAGTATTGCAGTTATCGCACTCTTTTCCAGTGCAGTATTGCAGTTATCGCACTCTTTTCCAGTGCAGTATTGCAGTTATCGCACTCTTTTCCAGTGCAGTATTGCAGTTATCGCACTCTTTTCCAGTGCAGTATTGCAGTTATCACACTCTTTTCCAGTGCATTATTGTATTTATCACACTCTTTTCCAGTGCAGTATTGCAGTTATCACACTCTTTTCCAGTGCATTATTGCAGTAATCGCACTCTTTTCGAGTGCAGTATTGCAGTTATCGCATCCTTTTCCAGTGCAGTATTACAGTTATCGCACTCTTTTCCAGTGCAGTATTACGGTTATCGCAGTCTTTCCAGTGCAGTATTACAGTTATAGCACTCTTTTCCAGTAAAGTATTCACGCGGTATTTGATGCGCTATTTTATGATACCACATAAGTATTCAATACAGACACCCTTATAGTTGTGGAGGCTATACACTTATAAAGAAATAGAAATGGCTCGGAATTGTTCTGACTGTGTATTTGGTTTTATTATTGATGTGGTCTTAGATTGAGGGTTTTACAAGATAATCTACCTGGTATTATTGATTACGTCGTGTTCATTTTGACCTAAAACTGTCATAACTCAGTTATTAAGGTCAGCCCTGTGTATATAAACACAGGTGTACTTAAACATGGCAATTTCCCATGTTAACTTATTAGATAATGAATATATATATATAAAACGCCTAGTGGATAAGGTATTGGTTTTCCCCGCTCTATTATCCGATTAAATATTGAAAACAATAACAAAATGCTTCGATCTTGTCAAAATTTCATTGTTTGAATACAAGTGACATATCTAATGAAACGAACTGTTATATTTATCTATGTACCATTTATCTAGCCTTACATAAATTCACAACATTAAACAATATTATACATGTATAATCAAAAGTTTGAATACGGAAACCCAAATTTCCTAAGCCACACAAATAAAGCTTCTGGAACACACGCTCAACGGATATTCCACTCATGTATACCTGTGTCCTTGGGCTAAACTGATGTAACATTTCGCAACATTTGTAACATTTACCTTTCTACAACGAAACTTCGTCGCAATTAATCTTTACACCTCGTCGCTAAGCATCAATGTATTGTTTATTACTTTATTTATAATATTTATTATTATACCGGATGTAATAATATGAGCGTACTATAACTATATTAATTGAATCATAATCTTATACATTGTTTTTTTAAAACTGATTGGTTTAAATAATGTTCTAAACGCTTCCGCATACTAGTATTTGACTGAACGCAGTTTTTCTGAAAATCGATTCAATAGCAAATCAGAATTCCAGATCAAGAGTTTATCACCTTTGCGAAAATCAGGGTTCCATAGTTACAAGCTAAATAACAACTGTTAAAGACAGGACCCCGAGTTTAGAGAAACTGAGGATCCCTAGTCGAAAGACAAATTTTGAGAAACTGGGGATCCCTAGTCGAAAGATAAATTTTGAGAAACTGGGGATCCCTAGTCGAAAGATAAATTTTGAGAAACTGAGGATCCCTAGTCGAACGTTAAATTTTGAGAAACTGAGGATATCTAGTCGAAAGTCAAATTTTGAGAAACTGAGGATCCCTAGTCGAGATCAAATTTTGAGAAACTGAGGATCCCTAGTCGAAGGTCAATTTTCGAAAACCTGAAGGTCGCTCGTCGAAAGTTCAATTTTGAGAAACTCAGGATCCCTAGTCGAATGTTAAATTTTGACAAAACTCATTATGGTTTTAATTTTGAGAAACTCCTTGTCAAAATTCAATGTTTCTCCCCAATAGATTAACTTTACGAACTAAATGGGACCGATCTCACATGACAAGACATAAACAAAATATACTTCTTTTGAAATAGACTTTATTCAACTTGTCGCGAATTTAGGTCCAAATTTCAACATATTTTAAAATAGATATAATTGGTAAATATACCTATATTTAGCCAAAGGTCCTTTCGTTGATAGCAAATGCATAATAGCCCGTTAGTGTAAAATATAAATATGTCAGTTTATGTAAATATAATAAATTTATGATACAAATTTTCCCTAATTACAAGGTCAATAATTTATTTATTTATATTTTTGTTTTACATATTATGATTAGGTTTAAATGAATCGTTTTTAAATGAATCTTGAAAACGATACACGCAGGCGATACACGCAAACGACACACTCAGACGATACACTCAGACGACACACTGACGACACACTCAGACGATACACACAGACTACCCACACAGACGATACACTCAGACGGTACACGCAGACGATCCATACAGACGACATATGCAGACAGTACACGCAGACGATCCATGCAGACGATACACTCAGACGATTCACTCAGACGGTACACGCAGACGATACACGCAGACGGTACACGCTGACGATCCATGCAGACGACATACGCAGACGATACACGCAGACGTTACACGCAGACGACACACGCAGACGACACACGCAAACGATACACACTCACACAGACGATACACTCAGATGACACACACAGAAGATCCATGCAGACGACACACGCTGACCATCCACGCAGACGACACACGCAGACAATACACAGAGACGATACACGCAGACGATAGACGCAGACGACATACGTCAGGTGTTCAATGACACTCGATATACACATGATTGATCATGGAAATCAATGTACTATCGGAATTATGTAAAAAATAATTACAGTTCAATATTGAGATAAATATTATTATGTAGTACATGTCCCTATTCACCACCTCATCACGTGACTCTATGTACTTTTACCAATACAGAGGGAGCATGGTGGTACTGTGGTCGAAGTTATAACTTCTCTCCCTCCTTGGCCAAAGGAATATAATTTGCCGATTTTGCTAATAAAAGTTGAAATTCGAAACTTTAATGTCTTGCCATATGTACTGATATTTTGTAATGCACAGATATTTTTAACAGTTTTCAAACTATTCAGTAGTCTGAAAGTCCCCTATTTTAATGCTGACCTATTCATAATTTTCATTTTCTTAACAACAAAAAAAAATTAAAACACTCGACCGACAGAATTTTTCAAAACTACGCGGCAAAAGAAAGGAAACAAGTCGAAACCAGAAACAATATAGATAGAACTTATAACAAACTGCAACGTCAATAATTAGTACCTAACGCTTACGACTACAATTAATTCATTGGTTTTCATTCCCTTTTCTCCAATCTTCCTGGTCCTTTTTTATTGTGTTTAAAAATAATGAATAGCCGGTTAATTCACACAAAATCAAATTGTGAGTGTTTTTGCTTCAAGTTTTACACCATCGTAAGTTTCAAAAGTATTAGAAAGAAGGGGACAGAATATGAAAACACGAATAAATAATATTACTGATTTAGAAAATAAAAACTCCCACTTCTTCTAATAAAAGGGTGATAATTGTAAAAATATTTTATTGTGATCTTTGCGTGGGCGAATAATAGTTAATTATGTCGATTCGATTTCTTTGTATTTACACCTACTCATAAAATTCATTTTAACCAATTTAACAATAATTACTTAGATTCTAATTTACATATAATTTACTAGAAAAATCAAATTGCTTAAATTACTTGTTACAACAGATGTTTGACGCAGAGCGATCTATCATATCAGCATCAAATTCAGTCAAGAATGTGTTCGTGGTTCGCCCCCTGAATTCAACATCTATCTGGTTAAATGACTGTAAAATCATTAATTTTCGCGGGTATTAAATTTTGCGGACTTGGAAAAAAATGGCAATTTGGTGGTTTCTTAAATTAGTTGATATAAAATATTGACCGTATTTACTGTATTCTTGATGTCATTTTTCCCATAGGATTTGATTTCGAGATCTACAATGTACTAGTAGTTCATCCGCGAAATTTTAACGAAATTTAATCCGCCGCTAATGATAATAATTTTACAGTAACCAATATGATTAAATGCCAATGCACCATGTTTATGTTTGATAGACAAGTATTCAACGAACACCTTCTTTAAACAGCCACATTTTAATATATTCTGAAATTGGCTGCGTAAGACAGGTTGGACGGTATATGAATACAGTACAACCTCTCCAGAGCGACCCTCTGTAGAGCAACAACCTCTCTATAACATACAGTACAACCTCTCTAGAGCTGACCTCTATAGTGCAACAACCTCTCTATAACATACAGTACAACCTCTCCAGAACAGCCTCTGTAGAGCAACAACCTTTCTATAACATACAGTACAACCTCTCCAGAGCGACCCTCTGTACAGCAACAACTTCTATAACAACAATTTCATAATTCCCCAGGGCTGATACTTACTATAAATTTAACCTCTGTAGAGCATACACCTCTGTACACCGACCATAATTTACAGCTCCCAAAGGATGTTGCTCTACAGAGGTTGTACTGTCAGTTGTACCATATTTTTGTACAAGTCATCATGACTCGGTCATTTAAAATCTTGGTTACTGAAACGTATGAAATATTACTATTCATAGGCTTTGTACATGTGCATCATAAAACAAAAGCGTCTGATCGACCAGGAAGACGTACAATTAAGACGATTTTTAAAAAATCACTTTATCGGAAAATAGAATTTACATGAGTGGAATCCCAAATATTTTTTCCCACGACTTTCAAGGAAGAAACAATATGTATGAAGGTAGATATATACGTAATTCAGTACACCTACATATTGTCAACCTTTTCGTATTAATTTTACTGTAAAACCACACATCAATGAGGACCGCGGTTTGCTTATTTCTTAAAACACCAATTCTAAGACCTACTCAATATTGTCAATAATGAGTTCAGCTTTTAGGAATCCAAAAGGTGGTCTTATTATTAGCTAAATGTCGTCAACCTTTGTTTTATACACTTTAACATCACAATAAGACCACGCCATTAAAAAGACCGCCTGGAAATTCAGACTACAATAATTATTATTTTAGGTTTGCGCATTATTCAACCTCAATATTAAGACCAAATCAATAAAGCCTGAGACCCGTTTTAAGGGTCACAAAGGGTCATAATGTGTCCAGTTAAACAGCATAAAGCACTCACCTGTCCGCAGCAGCCACTATTACTAACCCCAATTTGTCCAATCATTATGTAAAATATACTTGTTTGACTTTAACACTAGCATTGTACACTGTACAGTATAACCCCAATGCTAGGACCAGCTTTGGGACCTATTTGACAGTTTTATCTTTATATATACAATGTACATGTTTTATCTACATATATTATATATGGAAGTTTTATCTTTCTATATATCATTTTAGTCAAGAAACGTCATGTAGGCCTACATGTAACACGTTTAAAAAGACGACTTGATCAAGATTTTCATCCTCTCGTCGTTCCTACGTAAAAGTTCAAGATTTCCAGTGGTTAGGTGAACGTACGTATGTGTTTTACATTTATGTATCCCTAGAGTATGGGATGATACTTGCCAATAACATAATAACCATTGACAAAGAAGTACCTGTTAGAGGAAGGAGTATATAGAATCGTTATAAACACACCCTACACGTGCGATCTATTAGTCAAATCAATTCTAATGCACTTAATGCGCACTTTACGCATTTTTCCAACCACAGTTACCAAACTGCACTCACCGAGTTACAGCAATATGTGCGATATTTTTTCAATTGATTCGTCTCATGTTGTTACGGTATCATTCGTTAGTGAGTGTGTTCACTTTTTTCTAGATTGCAAATATGATATAACTTTTCCCGGAAGAGGCGTGTGTATGTTAGTCTGGATGTAGGCCTACTTGTGATGACTTACTTGTAACACATGTTGTCTCCGCAAACAGATGTTGTCTCCGCAAAAATGTTATGTCTCCGCATAAAGGTGAGATGACTCCGCAAAAATGTGGTGTCTTCGCAAAAATGTGACACAATTATGTCTTCGCAATTATGATGTTTGAGCAGGTTAACATTTGTGACGAAGGGGAAACTGGTTATTAGGTCAAAAGCACCCTAGGACTCTTCGTCGTGGTCGTCTTTGTTTCGGCCTGCGGGTTCCAGATAACGACATGACAACGTCGTTCAAATGGCACCAGTCTGCTATAGCTTGCAGGCCAACGTAACTTTGCGGCTCGTGTCACACCTGGTTGACGCAAACGGACCCAACCGGGGTTCAAAATAATGATCTTTCACCCTCAAGATACTGTAGATGCCTTATAACATATTGTCCCGAAAAACATAAACATCCAACTTAGCGAAAGGTGAGGGGCGATATGAGGACCTTATAACGCCTATCAAATAAAAAATAATATATTCCTTTCAGACTGTGAAAGACACGAGAGGTTATTTGATGCCCATACATCTTGTATCATTATTATATCTACCATATTATGAATACTTTTGTGTGTATTAGGTTATCACAGAAATCAAAAGTATACAAAAGCCATTAATATTTCATTGCCATTAAACGCTTTCAAGTTTATTATACAAATGATACACGCAACCACCTGTTCAATTTTAATGTTTACACCAGCGAAACATTTATTTACATTTTTCAACGCTCTAAAATAATTTTCAAACATTTTCATTAATTGACAGGGACATTGAACCCCCAGATTGCCTATAATTGTCTCATGGGGGCACTTAACGCTAATATATCGGTAACAATGACAAATCTTTATTTTCTTAGCTACATTCCTATATAAAATATAATTTTGAAGTAATTCGCGACACTACATTATTATAACTATTTTTTAAAGTCGAGTGTGAAACAAGTTTGATCACTCTCTACACCTAATTCCTGATGTTATCCATCGCCACGAGGATATGAGAGAAGATAAGCCAGTTTCCCCATTTTGCTGAATGTCTATCAAGGGAATTACTGGTACCATTGTCTTATGTTCTGGTATGACGCGGCCTGATATCGAACCTGAGACATCCAGCACTCGAGCGGACGCACTACCAATAGGCAATCGAGAAGACATAATGGCTTGACTTATCAGTACTGTAAATAATTATATTTTTTTTTGCAATCTGAATTACGTATTATTTCAACATATCATATCATATCATATACTAATAGGGCTTAACGTAACGATGCGGTCACATGTGACTCGACTCATGTATAAAACTACAAAATATCCTGGAGGACAATTTATTGACCCTTACTAAATTTGAACCGAATACAAAATATTTTCTTACAAAATCACAACGTACATATCACACACATTTAACTAAAAAGCAATACAGATACAACACGGAAGAGAACAATAGCGCGCGAACAGTGTCGCATGTCATTGCAATAGACCGGAGAAAAACGGAAATTGCCAATCTTTCACGATCGACGTGAATAGGAGAAAAACGGAAACGGCCGAGCTTTTACGATTGACGCGAACAGTGTCGGAGTTTAGATCGTTGTCAACTCGACACGGATTTAATGTTGAATGAATCAGACACAAAGAAATAAAGAAGCATCATCTACGATCATGAGACAGTCATATGAATGACAAACATGTACATTTGCTAGTCCTATAACCTCCGGTGGAAAGCGCTACGTAGCGTTCGCCCATGTTAACGGTCTCCAGGTTCCCAGTTTTGATTGATCCTAAATACCGAGATTTATAGAACAGCAAACATGTATTTGAAAATAGACTTGAGAATTGCGATCTATAGGTGATCCTTTACGTGTGGTATTGCAATTTACCGTAATGTCCATAATATTCAACCGGGGTTAAATTCGATGGATTCTGCGGATATCCTGTCCACTTAACTGCTTGATAGAAAATGACGGAACAAATTATAGAAGTGTTTTACAAGAATCAACATTCAACCCCAATGTACTTGCTTCAGTTTTTAACTGCCATCTTTCTTGGATTTTTAGGTAGCTTTTAATTGTTCAAATATTCAATTTCTAATCACATACGACGGCTTATTTGAAAACAGACACGCCAGAATCTACCAGTACAAGACTGAAGCTTGCTCTTTTGCAAGCAACTGGCAACTATAGAACTACCTTTCCAGATCGGCCCTCTGTAGAGCAACAACCTTTGTAAAGAAACTTTGATCAAAATTTCCCGTACTGTACTCCATGTAGAAGACACAGGGCAATAATCTTTCGATCATGCAATTTTGCGGTCAGGGGTGGTATTCAATATTGATTTTATTCAATTGGAGAATAAGGATAGCCAATCATATCGCCTGTTACTGACCAAGAGTGTAAAATGATGTGATCTCATTGGTTGTCCTTATCCTTAAGTCAAGCAAGATCAATATTGAATACCACGTCAGGTTACTGTTATATCAAAGCACGTTCAGATACCTTAAACTTACTTTCCAATTTAAATTGTTTATAATTCTTTAAAACAACTGCAAATTAGGTACAAATGTGGTTTGTAGGAATTTGTTAACTGAATCTTAACTAGTATTGAAGCTCCATTTACCAAACTTTACGGTTGTCAAAGGAATTACAAAGAATTTAAGTGCCTTGATTAAACAGCATCCAGTTGATCAAACTTGTTTTCCATGAATTCATGATCAATCAGTACTTACTTACTCTTCCGCAAATAACTGTCCACCTCTTCACATGTGGATCACACGACTGTTACCAATGTCATGGAACACTAATTTCTCCAACCAGAAGTCGAACTAGAAACTTCCGAGTAGCAATCAGTAGGAACTTCCAAGTAGCAGTCAGTAGGAACTGCCGGGAAGCAGTCAGTAGAAACTTCCGGGTAGCAGTCAGTAGGAACTTCCGAGTAGTAGTCAGAAGGAACTTCCGGGCAGCAGTCAGTAGGAACTTCCGGGTAGCAGTCAGTAGGAACTTCCGAGTAGCAGTCAGTAGGGCAGTCAGTAGGAACTTCCGAGTTGCAGTCAGAAGGAACTTCCGGGCAGCAGTCAGTAGGAACTTCCGGGTAGCAGTCAGTAGGAACTTCCGAGTAGCAGTCAGTAGGGCAGTCAGTAGGAACTTCCGAGTTGCAGTCAGTAGGAAATTCCGGGTAGCAGTCAGTAGGAACTTCCGAGTAGCAGTCAGTAGGAACTTCCGGGTAGCAGTCAGTAGAAACTTCCGGGTAGCAGTCAGTAGGAACTTCCGAGTAGCAGTCAGTAGGAACTTCCGGGTAGCAGTCAGTGGGAACTTCCGGGTAGCAGTCAGTAGGAACTTCCGAGTAGCAGTCAGTAGGAACTTCCGGGTAGCAGTCAGTAGAAACTTCCGGGTAGCAGTCAGTAGGAACTTCCGAGTAGCAGTCAGTAGGAACTTCCGGGTAGCAGTCAGTGGGAACTTCCGGGTAGCAGTCAGTAGGAACTTCCGAGTAGCAGTCAGTAGGAACTTCCGGGTAGCAGTCAGTAGGAACTTCCGGGTAGCAGTCAGTAGGAACTTCCGGGTAGCAGTCAGTAGGAACTTCAGAGTAGCAGTCAGTTGCAACTTCCGGATAGCAGTCCGAGTGTAGATCTAATATTCTTACTCTAGACGGAAACAAATCTTATAAACAATCAATGAACGTTTAGTTTAGTTTAACACACCTATAGCCCCATATACTAGTACAAGTACACCGTCAGTTTGCATTTTTTTGGCATTTTCATTTTTCCGACTCTCTGGTCGCGGCCTACAATGCTTCTAGGAGGCCAAGCCACTGTTTGGGTCAATACCAATATTAACTTGGATAATTCAATTTTCTTGTTCTCTTGTTCGTTGTTCGATAACTTGTTGAGTATCAAGTAAGTCGCCTCTTGAAATAATGACTGATACACTAGAACTATTCATTTATTATTAGTCTAGCGCTTCTACCTTTACTGCGCTAGTTGGGTGGGCGACGGCTTAATCAATATACTTACTTTTAGAGTTCAACATCTCCAGAGCACTCACCTTTCCTGACCAACAATTTCTCTGCAACAACTGTATTGACTTACTGATGTCAAAGGACTAACTGATTTTACAATCTGAAGTTTAAAAGTCTCGCTAATAACTGGACCACTAATCACCCAGACCCCGGACAATGTCCGGGCATTCGATGTATCATTGCGGTACCGTACACGAGGGTATTGGGAGTAAATTGAATAATGTAGTCACACTATAGTTCAATACTCCGTACACTAATAAGATACTTAGCAATACTCGGTACACTAAAACGCTATACTCCGTACACTTACTTGGTTCCGGAAAGTATTTTCGTTGTACTTATCTTGGACATTTCGGTTTCGGAAGAAAGTGTATGCTCATTTAAAACGTGTACGTTGATAAATTCCAACCGAATTTGCAATATCATAGTCAGTATTTGCGAATGAGCAACATCCCCTTTCTAGGAACCATAACTCTTTCACGAACACCTGGCCCCGATCTCCCGAAGCATCTCAAGTAGAAATCTCAACTCAAATTGAGATTTTGCTCAAATCAGAGTTTGAATTTGAGATAAATATGAAGCTCGAGCCCTCCAAATTTGAGTGTTATAAACTTAGAATAATGTTTCTGTTTTGTTTTGTGCCGATTAACAGCACAATGTCGTAAGGAAACTGGCTCAAACTACAGGTGACAAAATTAGAGTTGAGATTAGGTTTCGGGAGATCGGGGCCACTTTGATGTCTTCCATAGCTGAAAAATAGCTGAAAATGTTTTAAAAAATCTTTATATAAATATGATATATGGAGTAATCAGCGGTTTGCAAAATATCGTAGCTAAACATACACATACTTTTCCTGTTTAATGTCGCGAAGGTAATGCTATTACTCAAATTTACTTGCAATATCATGTGTTCGTTTTACTGGTGTGGTCTAGGCGTCGTGCGGACACCGGTCGATGAGTAGCGATACATATTTGAAAAACTTTTAAAAAACGCTCTATATTTTCCAATGACCGTCCGATGACCATCAGACATCCGATCCGATTAGGCAAAACGCACGCCGTCCGATGAGCGGATTGGATTTGTGAAATTTGAAATTTGTATACATATAGCGATGTTCTCTATAGAGGCTGCACTGAACGGAACCACTTTATCATCTCTATGATTATACATGAATATACCGCTGGCTTAGAATTAGAAAGTCGTAAGTACTACTTACGACCTGTTAAGACTCATGCATATTTGAAATCTGCATCTCAAGGCGCTTCTTATGAGCCTATTTTCGAAAATCGCAACTGGTCATGTTGACCAAACTGAAGTTGAAAAAGCTTGTTTTTTTCCATATGTAAAGACTAGTTTTCAGACAGTCTTTTCTTGTTTTCTCAAAATATTGTTGTACTTTCTAATTCTAAGCCAGCGAAATGCATAAAGGCCATCATAATTACATATAATGGCCATTTATGCATATTACAAAAGTCGGTGAACAGCCAATAGTACATCTACAGGCATAGCAGACTAAGGAATGTACTTACTCGTATTTAATGGCGTAAAGTTATGCGACTTACATATGTATTTATGCATTTTGTGCCACTTTTTCTCGACTAGAATACTTTGCTTCAATTGTCGGAAAATACCTTTTTGTGTAAAACTCGCGCGGTAATTTCTAACCCTTGGTTGTATGCTGTCGTTATTCTATTTTAATGTCATCGCCCTATGTCTATGTAAAGGATCCTGACCCCGGATTACTCAAATTATTTTAATCAGGGATTGACTTAAACTCAAACCTCCGATCAATATACTCCATGTCTAAAATCTAATAAAACTATTATATCAAAATTATATTAAGCGAATGAAGTAAGCTGTTATTATTTATAGTAGCATGTATTGTGACTCGATGTTTTGTAAACTTTTAACTTTAACACGGCTACTGTCTCCGAGTCTGCTAGTATTCTGTCTTAAAGTCAGCTGACGGGTAGTTAAAACTAATCAAATGTTAAGGTGTCCCTTTGATAGGCATTCAGCTTATTTGCTTTAAAAATGACGGATTGGAATTTAATAATATTGGCTAATTAATAAATGAACCTACTCGACAGCCTACTGCTAGAGCGTCCGTGTCGAGTGTGAGAGGTTTCGGGTTCGATCCAAGTCGTAAAAATGGTTCTTGTATATATATGCCCCTTGTTTGATGCTCAGCAATGTTTAGTCCAGGAAACTGCTGGTTCGCCCAGTGCCAGAATAATATGAAGAAATCAAATCAAGAAATGTTATCCGGGCCAGAAGACTTCAAACAATAGTTTTAAAAAATCAAATGACAATTTCACAGGATTTTTCTGTCTTGTTTAGATCAAGACTGATCTCACTTTGGTTTTGTCAACAAAGAACAACCCACGTCTATCGGATTAACTTAGGCAATTGTGATTTATGTACATATATGCACTGTTTGACCCTTCTTTCTTTGTCAGCTTATAATGAATATCGTGATCATCTATTTTCAATGAGTCTACATGTGTTTGCAGTTGTAAGTACAGATTAACCTTTCATTAGCGACCAGTCATGTGATACATCAAATGTGGCTGTTGAAAACAGGTGGTTGTTCAATGCAATATGGGTGTCCACGGGTAGGAAACCGGCAAGTAAGGTCGCATACATGGGGTCGTACTCAAGGGCCCACCAGTAGGAAACGGGGAAGTAGGGCCACATGTCTGGAGTCGAATTCAAGGGCCGAAGGGTAGGAAATGGGTTAGTAGAGTCACTTATCTGGGGGTTGAACACAAGGCACCAAGGATAGGAAGCCGGGTCACATATCTGGGGCGAACACAATGACACACGGATAGGAAGTCGGTAGGAAGCCCAGATATTTGAGGTCGTAATGCAGCCATCATTCAGATGGTGTTTTTATTCATTACAGTGTATAGGCTATACCAATGTTGAGGTTGAGCGATCCGTGACTTCATGATCATAAAATTGTGACTTTCTATGTATGGTAAATCTTTTGATCTCATATACAGAAGCAAGGTTATTGACTAGCAGGCGACAATACGATCGTGTTTCATGTAATTGATCAATACGGTTCAGGATCTTTATATCTACATTGCACCACGGTTCTTTTCGAGCGATTGAGATTTTCTGAAAAGATGTAACAGGTGCAATTGTAACACGCACTTATACAAATAATACTGAAAATGCTGTGTCATTTTACGCAGTCAGATTAATCAAACAGTTATCAAAATATATATATCGATACTTTTTATAGTTAACAGATCTACTGTCTCAGTGAATCATTTGGACGATATGTGAATAGACGGTAGATCGTGCACATGTTTTGCTAGACATCCCATGTAAAATTAATTTCTACTTAAACGTATTAATCATGCGTTACCGGGTGCCTGAATAAAACGACCGTCTGTCTTAAGACGCCAATATTTTAAATTCCTAATCGGCTGTTTTTTTATATATTTAATACCCCTGGGTTCAGCACCAACCTTCTTTAAACGGCCAACTCAACTGGCTGCTTATGAAAGGGTAGACTGTTTTTTCTTAAGACTAACTGTTTAGTTTAGAACGTAGAAGACCTCCGGCAGACGACGAAATTCTTCCATGAAGATGGCCTGACTGTATAACAGCGACCTAGATGAAGAAGCAGAAGAAGTAGAAGAAATATAAGAAGAAGAAGAAGAAAGAACAAGAAGAAGAATACTTAAAAGAAGAAGAAGCATTAGGAAGATAAGAAGGAGAATTAGAAGAACATAAAAAGACATTGAAAATACAGTCTTAGAAGGTGAAGAATAACAATAACAACAACAACAAGAAGAATAAGAAAAGAAGAAATCGAAAGCGACGACGAAGAATAACAACATTAACAAGAACAAGACGAAGAATAACAAAAAAACATTGTTCATGCTACTGTAACTTGGACAACGATGGGTAGAAGACGGAATTCGACCAGAGTTAACAATAATGATTGTAATGAAATTGTTTCTGTCATGTTTGATGATAGTGGTGAAAAGTATTTTAAACAAAGGGAAGAAAACTGCCAATTGTAAACAGTTAATGTTGATAATGTTAAAATTGTTGTCGTTGATAATGATAAAATTGTTGTCGTTGATAATGATGAAATTGTTGTCGTTGATAATGATAAAATTGATGTCGTTGATAATGATTAAAGTGTTGTCGTTGATAATGATAAAAGTGTTGTCGTTGATAATGATAAAATTGTTGTCGTTGATGATGATGAAATTGTCGTTGATAATGATAAAATTGTTGTCGTTGATAATGATAAAATTGTTGTCGTTGATAATGATGAAATTGTTGTCGTTGATAATGATAAAATTGTTGTCGTTGATAATGATGAAATTGTCGTTGATAATGATAAAATTGTTGTCGTTGATAATGATAAAATTGTTGTCGTTGATAATGATGAAATTGTCGTTGACAATGATAAAATTGTTGTCGTTGACAATGATAAAATTGTTGTCGTTGACAATGATAAAATTGTTGTCGTTGATAATGATAAAATTGTTGTCGTTGACAATGATAAAATTGTTGTCGTTGATAATGAAGAAATTGTTCTCGTTGATGATGATAAAATTGTTGTAATTGATAAAATTGTTGGTGATAATTACATGAATAAACGATTGTTGCTGATAATGCTGCTAAACATGATGATAATTTTGAAATAGATAAGCTGTTGTTGCTGGTGATGATAATGTCACAACAATGTTCTGTTGATTATTTATACAACAATGAGTATTAAGTATATGCACATGGTAGTTAGGTACGCTCATCAAGTTAGTATAAACATAAGTAAGACAAAAACACCCAAAAAAACAATTCAACTTACAAACACAACAATAACACTAGACGGTGAGCCAACAGAAGATGTAGAGGAATAGGCATTATTTAGACAGTATTATAAGTAAAACAATGTTTAGTTTAACTACATAGTACACAGGTTTACACAAAGCAAGTTTAGTGCAAGTGACAAAAACAAAAATAATGCAACTGAAAACATCACTGGTGACCATCATGTAAACACTGTGACATTTCGTGATTTAGGACCTTTTTTACTTAAGTATATATCACACGGAACTGAAAAAGCTACAGCATACATGCTAACCAAAGGGCAATAACAACCTCTCTCCACCAACTAAAGACATAGTGAGCTGGCAACATCAGTGAACAGATAAAAATACAACTCGACCACAGCAATGTCCTACCAAATACTGATGTATGGGACAGAATGGTAGAGGATAAATAAAAGAGACAATCATTTTCTTTACATTTTTGAAATCCACACACAACGCCTCAGAAAAATGTGTAAAATCTACTAGCCCACAAAAAATCTCAAACGATGATTTATACAGACAGACAGCCCAGACCAGACAAAGACAACTAAGAACACAAATGAAATAACGAAACTTTAAACGACTCAAGGTCATGCAATCAGGAAAGACCAACAAAACAACATAACAAAAATTGAAGGTAATTTGCCAAAATTGCAGGGGACTGACCGCTCACTTGCGACTGTCTCAGCCGAACGCAAACACAATAACAAACAAACAAAAACAACATAACAAAGTCGTAGCTAAAATGAACGCCGTCGGACCTCAAATGAAGCAGAGGAAGACCAGAAGAACTTGACTAAGAATCATCATAAGAGAAATGGTATAATTTTGTGGAAAAGACAATCGAAAGACCTGATAGAAGAGCCTATTGTGCCAAAATGATAAGACCAAAAGAGACATGACGTAAGACCATCCTAAGAGAAATAGTAAAGTGGTGTTGGAAATACCCTCGGTGAAATCGAAATGAAGATTAAGGAAGACAATTAGTCGATCTGGTAGCAGCCTATTGTGCCAAGAGGATAAGTTAGTAACATTGCAATCAACATACATGTAAAGGTTTCACTAGTGCAAACTTAATACAATTAATATCATAATGAGCCTAATTAATTTTTATGACGCTTATTATACTTCTTACATAACACATAACAATCAGTGGTTTGTTTATACACTATGATGCATGGTTTGAACTTTTATGAGGTTTGAAAAATATCGGTAATAAAACACGAACATGTTTCTGTGCATTTTCACCGCCTTCATTTAAAGAGTTCAAATATGGCTTGTTTTTAGCCCAACCTATAACGTTTTGGTCCGTTCGTTCGGTCTTTGTTGACTGTTTCGTCGCTTTATTCCGGAATATTACACTGTATTGCCGCACTTTACACTATACCTCGGGTATTTTCACAATAGTTCGCTAATTCGTTTGATATTAATCACAAGCACGAATCAACTTAGATTTAATCTCAGATAAAATCGAACATAGCCTCCATATGATAACTTAATAATGGTTTAATGATAAATTCATTACTATTTAAACCGACTGATCATTCGCGGAGAACGGAACATTCAATAGAAGCGGCGCTGGTCAACAAACTTTGCGGATTTTATTTATCAGGTATAGGATCGTAAAAGGTGCCAAGAAACCTAGATAGCAATCAAGATGACCACTGTCACTGACCGTTAGTAACCTTACAAATAATTATACACACATCAATGTATGATAGCCTTGGTTCTTACAGCCTGTACTATGAAAAGTGACGCCAATACGATCAAACATGAAGCGGCGTGGCACTGACAGCGGAATGCAATCGTGAAAGCTCGGCGATTTCCGTTTGTCTCCGGTCTATTGCTATGCATAACGGTCGAGGCGATCAGAATGAGTGGAATGGTGAAATGACACAAAAGTATTCAGTGCTTAAATGTATAATCGGACACTGGCCAGGATTAGTGCACTGCGTACTCTGTGGCTGAATGCTGACTCAGTGTAGCAATACCACGTGACTTTTGACTACAGTTACAAGAAGAAATTTGTAAACATTGGAAAATAAAACAACCCATAAGTATTTTATTTCTTCTATGAAATATACGCCACGCTAAGGGGACAATTATTTGCTTTCCATGAAATATAAAATCTTTTTCCAAGGCTCTGCCGTTTCGTCCATTACCTTGTGAAACCATGGAACGTGTAGGTTTCACAGGGCAATGAAAAAATCGGTAAAACTGCTGAAAAAGATCTTATATTTTACGGAAAGCAAATACGTTTCCCCTTAACGTGGCGTATATTATATATAAATCGATGAAGAAATAAAATACTTATGGCTATATTTGTGTTCCAATGTTTACAAATGTCTTCTTGTAACTGTAGCCAAAAGCCACGTGGTATTGCTACCTTGTGACTGTTCGTAGTTTACTTTTAACAATTGAAAGTACAGATACATATAGCTGTAAGTTAGTGCTAAAGCTAATGACTAATAGCCATTGTTGGAATTTCAGTGGCAATTTCTTGCAAAGCAAATATGCTCAATGTACTTCAAATACGAAGTTAATGTAGATTCTTTTTGAACTGCAAACGTGACTACATCAAAACACTAGTACTTTTGTGTAAAATTTATTCATAATTGCGTTCAGGAAGGTGCTAAGCGGTAAAACAACATTTAAAGACCTGTTCTATATTAAGACCACCTCGTTATTAAGAATATCATGCGACTTTCATGTCCAGTACTTAGTTAACTACCAAGGCTATCGCAACAAGCCCTAAAACATAGCACAAAAACAAGTACAAATGTACCAATGTGACTAAACTACACCAATAGTCCGTTGATATGAATAACAACACTGACTATTCGTAAGGGGCAACATTGTACGGCCACCACATGAGTCACACATAGCACATTTATGAAATTCGCACCTACAGTGGGATTCGAACCTTTACTGAGTGGCGCCATCGTCTCGTCTAGCAATGTGAAGTACGACTTTGTTTCGAATGTGGTCCTGTTATTAACAATACACGTGTACTTACATTGATGGCCAATCATAAGTGATGACGTTAAAACCGACTGTGCCATACAGCCAATCGTAGAGCTGGAATGTGTTCATCTACAAAAAAAAGAATAAAAGAATTTGCCAAGTATGTTTGTTTTGCAGGTTGTCCTTGTGATGTGTGGCTGCCCTCGTGATTGGTTATTATTTGTTGACGGTTTCACTGGCTTTTACACGTGCCGGATGCAGCAAGCGGTCTGAGTGTCGAGCCTTGTTTTTGGCACTGTGCCTTTTCTTTTGATGATAAATAATAAATCATTGACCTTGTGATGTGTGGCTGTCATTGTTTGTTGACTTCCACTAGACATGTCGGTAGGCTGCCAACTTCACGCTGTCAGGCTGCTAGACTGCTAGGCTGCCAACTTCACGCTGTCAGGCTGCTAGGCTGCTAGGCTGCCAACTTCACGCTGTCATGCTGCTAGGCTGCTAGGCTGCTAGGCTGCTAGGCTGCTAGGCTGCCAACTTCACGCTGTCAGGCTGCTAGGCTGCTAGGTTGCCAACTTCACGCTGTCAGGCTGCTAGGCTGCCAAATTCACGCTGTCAGGCTGCTAGGCTGCTAGGTTGCCAACTTCACGCTGTCCTGCTGCTAGACTGCCATCTTTACGCTGCCATGCTGCTAGGCTGCCAACCTCACACTGTCAGGCTGCTAGGCTGCCAACCTCACACTGTCAGGCTGATAGGCTGCCAATTTCACGCTGTTAGGCTGCTAGGCTGCCAATTCACAGTGGCAGGTGCTATGCTGCTAGGCTGCCAATTTCACGTTGTCAGACTGCTAACTGCCAAATACACGCTGCCAGGCTGCTAGGCTGCCAACTTCACGCACATCTATGTTTGTCAGGTTGATGCGGCAGGCTATCGGACTGTCGAGTCGCCGTGTTTTTGTCACCGTTCCTTTTAGTAGAACTGTTTGCGTTTGTGCTTCTTTGAGTCTTAGTCGGCTGTTTCTACTGAGTTCTGCTTTCCTTGTCCGATGTATTATAAGCTGCTACAGTTCTGACGTCAGAGCAATATTGTCGACCTCGAGTATGAGCACAGTGAAACCTATTCACAGCAGCTCTCTACAGAGCAACATCCTCTCTCGAGCAACTTTGTTCCAGTAGTAATCATGTACTTTATTTAACCTCTCCAGAGCAACAACCTCTGTACAACAACCAACGTTAGTGTTTCACAATTGGTGTTTCTTTATAGGGATGTCGTACGGTAATTTAAAGCAATGTACATTGTAATTAAAACAAGTCATTTCCCTTTCGTTTCTTGTTTGCATGATCTTGCATTATAGTGATTATCAGCGAACTGTAACGTGTCATTACGTTATGGGTGTTGTGGTAGGTCAGTATTTGACACAAACAACAACGTTGTTATTATTCTTGGACGTCATAATTGGCATGAGTACTCGAGGTAAACGTGAACAATATTTCCTTGACGCTCAACAACCTGCAAAGGATTGTACCATGATATACGTGTTATAATATTTGTTTTTTTTCTTCGTAGTAGTAAACCACAAAATACACGCACAAAGTTATGTAACTTACTGCGCAATCGTGCTATAGGTTAGTGATGGTGTACAATAAAAAAGAACATGTACGAGTATACACAAAACATAATACTGATGTATTTAATCCAGCGCCAAAAGATGGTACAGTCAAGTCCCGCTAATAAGCCCAGTCAAAAGGGTGGCCTTAATAGCGAATCGGTCTTCAAAGCGGTCATTTTTGCTTTGAATATAAAACTTTCGTTCAAACATAATATAATCTATATAGATTGCCTCCCTGCGTTAAGAGGTCTAAAACAATTTAATTCCAATATATGAGCCATTCTCCAGGAAAACCGGGCTTAGTGGCATCGTATTAGTATTTATGTAATAATGTTAAGAAAACCCTCTTAAATGACAAAAAGGTCATGCTCTTTGATTTAAGATTAAGTTCTTGGATAATATAGAACTATGTCTTAAAGTTATTTTTTCTCATGAATCATGTTAAAATATCTTCTGTCGTTGCTATGGTGACCAATTTCTGAAGAGTATCCATATTGAGAAAACGAGGGGTTAATGGTTGAAACCAGTAGCTACGTTTCTCTAAAAGCTAAAATTCACGATTAAGATATGTTTTATTAAAAAAAGGAATATAATTCTAAAATGTGATACAATTTTGAAAAGTTAACGTCAAGAACTCATCAAATACTGGATTTATGTACTTTTTGTTAACGTTACATCAAATAACAGTTGAATGACGTTTGCGACGTCACTAACAAAGTAGTGGGGAGTGGTTAGTTTTAGAAGTATGTAACTTTGTAATTTGATGTTGTATTTCGCTCAAATTTTCGAAAACTGTACACAATAGCCTTGTCTTTCTAATGCTAAATTATCATGATTTTCATATTTTTGTCACTTAGCCTAGTTTTCCTGTAGAACGACTCAATTAATTTATACATACAACAAAGATAACCACTTTTCTAATAACTAATGAAAACATGGGACACTTATGCTACGGTCACAAAGCTCGTACGATATCCGTACGAATTTACCAAGTCGAACGAGTCCACAATGTTTGAAATCCTAACGGTACTTTTTCATTCGTAGGGTCTGGTCACAGCTCGTACGGACCTCGTACGATTTATAGAGATGCAATCGTACGATATCCGTACGGACATCGTAATATCCATACGGACACCGTACGGGGCTCGCAAGGGGCCCGGCCGTACATCGCACGGTGCTCGTAGATCAATCAGAGCTCGTAGATAACTCGTACGGTGTCCGTACGGTGATCGCACGATGGCCGTACGGTGTCCGTGCGACAATAATGGATATATTCAGCGAATTTTAATTATCTATTTTAAGACCCTGGTCACATTGATCGTACGAGCTCCGTGCGAGTCAAATTTTAGCAAGTTCGTACGGAGTCCGTACGGACATCGTAAACTCGTCAGGGCATCGTACGGATTGTTGTAACTCGTAGAGGACTCGGGAGCTCGGTGAAAATTTTTCACCGATCTCCGAGTTGTCTACGAGCTCGTAGAGATATTTGAAGTAGAAAGCTTGCAAGGAAGCTGTCCTCACCCAGTTTATGTATTATTATATTATGTAAGATGATTTTGGATTAGTTGACATTTCATGTCATGTTTATATAATTATGTAAGAAAAATGCATAATTGTCCCTCGACAGACTCTGAAATTCAGCCTATTTCGCCATAACGTTTTGAATAGTACAAAGGGTATACACACGTATGTGTCTCATGTGTACCACACCAAATATATATTTTTACCAAAAGAATTAAGTGAATGCAGTAGAAATAGGATATACATATATGTAGATGCATAGACAATGGTTTGATGTGTACTAATAAGTTCTGTGCACGAGAATCACGGAAATAACAACTATCATACACTGAGCGTGTGCGGATCCAGATGGGGTGGGCCTGGACCCTGGAATTGTGGTGAATTGTGGTCATGTAATACAATGAGAGGAGTACGTCTTGGGTGGGATTCTACTGGGTACCAACTTGGATAAAATATTGCTGGTCGGACCCCTCTCTAGCAAAATAACCCGAATCCATTCTCATACATGTATTGCCGGGTGCCTGGCAGAGTTGGGCCTACCGGCGTCTTACCAAACGACTACATCAGTTATAACCTAACTTTCTCCGGGGTTTGAACTTTCGATCTCCCGCTTCCTATACGGACGCCAAAATCACCCAGCCACGGTCGCGGTAATATGTCATGGATCAAAGTCTGGTGCGTCCCTACTTGGAGAAAGGTTGTTGGTCGGATATATCGATGATGCTAATACGAGAACACGATGATGATAATACGAGAATACGATAGTTTGATGATGATGATAGTAGAATACGATAATGATAATACAATAATAGGATGATGATAATACGAGAATACGATAGTATGATGACGATAATACGAGAATACGATAATGATAATACAATGATAAGATAATGATAATACGAGAATACGATAATGATAATACAATGATAAGATAATTATAATACGATAACACGATGATGATAATACAATAATAAGATAATTATAATACGAGAATACGATAATGATAATACAATGATAAGATAACGATAATACGAGAATACGATAATGATAATACAATGATAAGATAATGATAATACAATGATAAGATAATGATAATACGAGAATACGATAATGATAATACAATGATAAGATACTTTATAATAAGAGAATACGATGATGATAATACAATGATAAGATAATTTATAATACGAGAATACGATGATGATTATACAATAATAAGATAATGATAATACGTATGGAAGCCCTGGAGGGCACTTTTGACTTAGGTGTTGGGACTTGTGACTTATGACTTGTGACTTAGAACTTGTGACTTATGACTTGTGACTTACATTCTATAAATAAATCTGCGCGCACTTCCTTGGGCAGCGTGGATGGTGAAGGATGCTGTCTGAATCGGAATTACCTGATAATAGTCTATAGTGAGTCAGGTAAGTCGGCATTAGTTTTGTTTGAATGAAATCGTCATTGTTGAAGGCATCGAACCGTTATTCTGAATTCATAACACCATTAACTAGAATACCGTTCATGTAATAGCATAATGTCACATGGCATAGTTGTGTATTATACGTGTACATGTGCATACAGAATTATAATGGTTTGCTTCTTTTTCGCTATTATTTTTGCGTCTCATTTGAGACAGATAGTTCGGATCATACATGGTGCAATGAATTAGATTTTAAGTTTTGTTTAAGTAATAAGAATTATATGTTCTACATTTTTCCAGGTGAAGAAACGGGAATATCCGTGCTGGGTGTGTTTGTTCGGTGCGTTTGGTTCGACAAATGATGTGGCGGTGCAAACCTATTTACCTATATAGTCTTTAAACCCAGCCAAGCAACCGGCTCAAATGTAAACTTGGCAATTGTGTGACACTATGGGCTAGAATAGATTTTGAATGTGATTGTGTTATGTAACATAATGGTGAAGTAGAACATTATAAGGTTTTGTGGACAATTCCAAGTAGTGGATATCAATACATTTACATTTATGGCGCCTACGAACTAAGTTTTTCAGGATAGCTTTATAGTATCTGTATACGTTTAATTTCATAGATGTAATGTCGGACAGACATGCATAGGCGGATCCAAGGGGGGGGCGGACCCGGCGTACGCCCCCCCTAAAATCGCCAAAGTAGTGTCAATTCATTTGTTGTATCACACTAAATCACATATTTAAAGTCATTTTTGTTCTGCTTTCTGCGCGCACGCAATTAACATTTTCCACTAACCACAGACACTGCGATAGACTCTCTGCCGCCCCGTTATTCAGGTCGAACTTTGCGATTCTGATGTATCGCTCTTTTTGCACATTGATTCTCTTTTCGCTGCATTTTATGACAACAAAGATGGATGCGTATTAAATGGAGCTACCAGGGTGATTCGCCCCCCTGGACCCCCTAGCAGGGCTTTGCCCTGCACCCACCAGGGGCCCTTGCGACCCCCTGGACCCCCAGCTAATTTTTCATTTCACGCCCCCCCCCCCCTAACACTAAATCCTGAATCCGCCCCTGGACATGTTTAGAAATAATACGCCATTTTGTCATGTTTTGAAATACATGTAATGCAACGGACTCAAAGTTGTCATTTGCAAATGTGTTTTTGTCTACCGTTCATCATTTACAACATAATACTGCATTTGTGTTAACAATATAAAGCAAAGACCAAAAACACTGTCAATTGCATGATTAAATATCATTCCAAGAGTTTGGCTTCAATGGATACTGATAACAAACGAAGGATAACAAACTCATATTAAATTACAACATTGATTATAATAACACTTATTATGATATATTTTGCTGTCTATAATTTTATCAAAGGTAGAATGTATTTTACATTTTACACGTCACAAGTCTCAAGTCTCAAGTCACAAGTCTCAAGTCTCAAGTCACAAGTTACAAGTTACAAGCCATAAGCCATAAGTTACCAGTCACAAGTTATTAGTCTCAAGTCACAAGTCTCAAGTCACAAGTCACAAGTCACAAGTCACAAGTCACAAGTCACAAGTCACAAGTCTCAAGTCTCAAGTCACAAGTCTCAAGTCACAAGTCACAAGTCAAAATCTTAATTGAAATGCAGAAATAACCCAGACGTTATAACCATATTAGTGCTTTACTATACGAATAAATGAAGCATTAGACATACATGTCAAAATTAATAGAGCAACATACACATGAAATTAATATACTAAAGTGGCTCGGCATAACAATACCGACTAACAACATGCCATACTTAGTTATACAAATATTTTAAATCATGGCATATGCTGTAAATTGGTGAACTTCTGTTTGGAATTAAACACACGCCCTTCCAACATCTCAAAATCAATTGGAGTACATGTATATCATCAAGGTTTTGGTGTCGAACTCTATCATGGTACATGGTCTTAGGGATCCTATACCATAAACATTCTTATTGTGTGTCACTCAGTACAGATCAGTTTGTATTTCTCTGTCGACAATATCAACCATAACTTCCATTTGAGTATATGTAGGTTCATAACGAGAGACAATAATATTTATGCTCAACGTGTGCGTATATGCATTTCTGTCCATTACAGTAGTTGTTCTCAGCTTTTTATGCAATATTCCACAAGAGATATTTTCAGGATTCAACGACATATATTTCATTTATCTCCACCTGCAAAAACAAACAAACATT
Organism: Spisula solida; assembly: GCA_947247005.1. Lineage (NCBI taxonomy): Eukaryota > Metazoa > Mollusca > Bivalvia > Venerida > Mactridae > Spisula > Spisula solida. The sequence continues at coordinate 47,277,772 of OX365945.1, read as the reverse complement.
TTAATTACACTGGTCATTCTATTCCCTCCCCTTAACCAAAAGATTCGTCAGGATTGTGACGCTAAAATTATAATCAAAAAGTTGGAAATATATTCTAACTTTGTATGCAATAACATATCGATAAAGAAGAAACCTAACTCTTATGTAGTAGAATGATTGTAAATCCGTTAACAATTGTTATTTAATCAAACAACTAAAACTGACTTACCTGTCTTGCTGAAAATATAAAAATCCGATTCACGTATCTTCCGTTTTTATCCACGTTATTGTTACACGTAAGGGAAATATAAAGCATGCACATATATGTATAGTTTGTTTGGTCACAACTCCTAAGTCACAAGTCACAAGTTATAAGTCACAAGTCACAAGTCACAAGTCACAAGTCACAAGTCATAAGTCAAAAGTGCCCTCCAGGGCTTCCATAAATACGAGAACACGATGATGATAATGCGATAGAACGATGCTGATAATTACGAGAAAACGATAATGATAATACGATAGCTCGATGATGATATTACGAGAATGCGATTATGATGACGATAATGATAATATGAGAATACCATAATAATGATATAAAAATACGACATTGTTTTCATAAATTAATCAGTGTTGTGTTTTTGCTGTTGGCAGAGTCTATCTACCGGAACTTGGATACATGATACAGTTGCAGTATCAACATAATAGCAGTAAATGTTATAGTGTGTACAACAATGTCATAGTGTGTACAACAATGTCATGCGTTATTACATGTACATTCGAAATAAAGATATTAAAAGTCTGTGTACAAATGTTGTTATACTCGCACAGTCTGTCTGTCTTCCAAAATTTTAATTTTTCAATATTTCAATATACACCATACTCATAACTATTCATTGTCATAAGTAAAGCAGTTGAGATAATGTTCATTATCTACATCTTAATGGCGTCCCATGCGATGCAAAACCTTGCAAATTTCCATATCCGTAAGGATATCGTACGATACTCGCACGAGTATTTCGTAGCTCGTGTGATGTCCGCACGAGCCTCGTGCGAGAGTATACAGACTTGAAAAATATCAACGGGCTCGTAGACAGCTCGGGAGCTCGGTGAAACATTTTCTTCGAGTCACCGAGTCCTCTACGAGTCACGAAAATCCGTACGATGCTCGTACGATTTTCGATATCCGTACGGGCTCCGTACGGACGCCGTGCGAGTTCGCCAAAATCAACTCGTACGGAGCTCGTAAGGAGCTCCTAGGGCAAATGTGACCGTAGCATTAGAATGGAAGTAGGTAGGGTGCAATCATTGTGCTATGCCAATTATGACCGAACTATGATGATTAGATTTTAAGACATTTAAAATTGATACGATTTGTTATCTCGTAAAACGACCTATACATGATTTCAAAATATTCAGCCGTCTTATGAGCGGATCTCTACTGTATTTATTAATTTTTTGTAGGGTTATGACTTCGGCCCTTGTGGTTGTATGATGGTAACAGGGGTCGCTTCGGGAATAGCATGTTGTTGGTTGGCTTGTTGGTTGGTACAGGTAGAGATCCCTTGCTTGGCTTGTTGGTTGGTACAGGTAGAGATCCCTTGCTTGGCTTGTTGGTTGGTACAGGTAGAGATCCCTTGCTTGGCTTGTTGGTTGGTACAGGTAGAGATCCCTTGTTGGCTTGTTGGTTGGTACAGGTAGAGATCCCTTGTTGGCTTGTTGGTTGGTACAGGTAGAGATCCCTTGCTTGGCTTGTTGGTTGGTACAGGTAGAGATCCCTTGCTTGGCTTGTTGGTTGGTACAGGTAGAGATCCCTTGCTTGGCTTGTTGGTTGGTACAGGTAGAGATCCCTTGCTTGGCTTGTTGGTTGGTACAGGTAGAGATCCCTTGTTGGCTTGTTGGTTGGTACAGGTAGAGATCCCTTGCTTGGCTTGTTGGTTGGTACAGGTAGAGATCCCTTGCTTGGCTTGTTGGTTGGTACAGGTAGAGATCCCTTGCTTGGCTTGTTGGTTGGTACAGGTAGAGATCCCTTGCTTGGCTTGTTGGTTGGTACAGGTAGAGATCCCTTGCTTGGCTTGTTGGTTGGTACAGGTAGAGATCCCTTGCTTGGCTTGTTGGTTGGTACAGGTAGAGATACCTTGCTTGGCTTGTTGGTTGGTACAGGTAGAGATCCCTTGAAATCGTGCGCGGTGCCAGTGAGGGCAGATCGGTTGAGTATTTAGACGCTGCCTCCGTTTCTGAATGACTTCGACTGGTCTGTACATATACAGTATTTTATTAGTTTATTTAAACTAATGTATGTTTGGGTGATTGTGAAACAAGTTTTTTTTCCAACTAAATACCTAATTCCTGATGTTTCTCATTCCTTCGCCACGAGTGTATGAGAGGAGTATTAATAATAATAATAATATCTTTATTTTACGAGGAATTTTTTTTGACAATGGATAGATGCCAGTTTCCAGTTTATGCTGAGCGTCTAGAACAAGGGAGTTACTGGTACCATTTTTATGCCTTTAGTATGAAGCGGTCTGGGATCGAACCCGGGATCTATTTTGTTAATATACATGTAGAGGATTGAATAAAGAACAGTGAAAATGCTACTGAAAGAGAATCGTGTGATAGCGGTAGTCTGTATGAGAGGGCTTGCTGTATTTTTAACCTACCAATGTCATGGGGGACAGTATTCGGGACCAACAGATTCGCCTGGATTAGAGGGGTTTCCGGATTAGAGAGATCCGGATAAGAGGGGTCCGGATTAGAGAGGTTTCCGGATAAGAGTGATTTCCGGATTAAAGGGGTCCATATTAGAGAGGTCCAGATCAGAGGGGTCCGGATTAGAGGGGTTTCCGAATTAGAGAGGTCCGGATTAGAGGGGTGCCACTGTATTAACAACAAAGAAAGATGGTGAGTTCACGAAGTCCTGTGCAATATTCTTTTCACTGTTTTTATTTGACAGTTATACCAGTGCATACGTCGAATTAGTAATAGTTTAACTTTCAATCTAAATAACTAAACGGTGCTAACTACTTAATGTACTCGTAAAATGAAACATCACGTACAATAAATACAAGTGTTTTATGTTCCACAAAAAGTATTGTTTGAAGTATTAGACAAATGTTATACCATTATATTATTGTTATGCAGTAATATTAAATTGAATCATGACCGATTTCGTACGGATATCACACCGTGTAAACCAAATCACTGTATGACTTATTGAGATACTATACACTTCAACTTGTATGACTTATTATGAACAAAAGCATATGTGATTTCCGGTCACTGTATGACTTATTGGGATACTATACAATTCAACGTGTATGACTTATTGTGAGCAAAAGTATCTGTGATTTTCGTTCACTATATGGCTTGTTGGAAGACTGCACAATTCAACGTGTATGACTTATTGCGATAACCGGACGTTAACTCGTTTATACAATGTGAATATGAGCCAAACAAAATAATGTGTACTCCGAACACAAGTGGTAATCTGTCTGAGTTAGGCAACTACCAATTTTATACCATTGAACAACCCTGTAATAAAAGCCATCGAATTTGAACAGTCAACATTATTTTAATCAAAATCAACAAATTTTATACCATTAATCAATCCTGTTTTAAAAGGCCACCTGTTTTGAACATGCAATATTAGTTGAATTAAAATCAATCAATTTTATACCATTGAATAACCCTGTATAAAAAGCCATCTATTTTGAACAGTCAAGTTTGAATAAATCCCTTGAAAGGCTTCACAAGGTGATTGGAATGTATACGTGAATTCTGGCTTTACAATCTGATTATTGGATTAAAACTGGCATATTAATAAAGAAGTCCATCTATCGGATTATCAACAGTGACTTCTATGATCCGGGTTAAATTTTCTTCTGATACAAATCTGTGTGACCTTTTACTATATATGGATCTGTAAGGGCAATGAAAGTATGACATAGGGGCAGGAGAGTCAATGGCAGGTTGTTATCCATTTTGAAAAATAAATGAGTCAATTGACTCCAATATTCAGGAATTGCTGACGGGACAAGTTCATGTTTTGAAATTGGCGCCGAAAACTGTAAGTATTGTCGCAGGCCAAATAAACTCAAGAAGTATGAACTGACAATCTTACCAGCGACACAGTTTTCATTTCATTTGGATTGGTATATTTTGAGAAAAGTGCTATGTTTAAGTTATGTCGCAACAAATAAGTCCGCATTCACTTTGAAATCTAAAAATTGATGCCAAGATTTCGTTTAAAACAAATTAAAACCAATGCGAACCAATGCAATTACAAATTAAATAAAAATAAACAGGGAAGTGAAAAAATACGGTATGCCTCTTAAATATACGTAAACAATTAAAATACCGTCATATTGTGTCACCCCTCGAACAAAGATAAATTCTACGGCATTTTTTAGCCATTCCTTGTGAAGTTGGCAGGCTAGCGGCCTAGCACTCCGACATTTTGGGACACCCCTCGTACAGCAATTAAGTCTACGAATTTTTAGGTCACAGTGTGTTAGATCTACGATATTTCGGGACTTCGTGATTGGGCAAACACTACATTTTGGGACATCCCTCGTACATTCTACGACATTTTGGGACATTCCTCATACATAGGTACAGTAAATTCTTCGACATTCCAGGACAGTGTGCATCGCGCCTAGTATGGGTGCAACACAACGGATCTGGCATGGGTACAGAACACCTGATAGGACATTCCCGAAAATGGTTATATTGTAGATCATTGTATTAATATGATTTTTGAACGGAACGTCCCAGCATATTTATTCGGATGTAAGTAAATTCCCTTATTCCGTTAGATTGGCAGTGTACAAGAATTCCTATCACGCTGGTTCCTGTGTTTTTTGATAATGGTATGCATGTATTTGCATGTTTCTATGGACTTGGTACAACATGGTTCCTGGTTTTTTGTACGTATGATAAGTATTGCTAAAACACACGAATCCAGGCGACAAAGATATAACTATTTAGTTAAAACAAGCATTGTCGCGAATTGACGTCTGGGACTCAGACAAATGACCCGGCCAGTTCATACATTGAAACCGGTGTACCCGGAACTACCATACAGTATAATGCACACAGATAGGTGGGTAGACCCGGTATGTGTTTATTCTAGTAATCGGATATATCTCAATTAACTAAGTTAACTAAGTTGGCCTGAGTTGACCGTCGCATTGAACTCAAGTGACCATTGACCAAGCTAATTGAATTGGGTCAATATTTAAATTCACCCAAACTGGGAACCGAGATTTAAATCACGTCGGTTTATTAAGCCATGGTCAAACAACGTTGACGGCACATGCCAGTGCAACAATCGTATATTTGAGTAAAAATTGTACATTGAATTGTTAAATTTGTGTCATGAATCAAAGAACTAAAATCATCTAAAATTGGAGCTCGAAATTAATTATTCATTATATTCATTATACTGTAAAACATTTAAAGTCAATGGGGAATATAGATTGATTCGCATAGATAGTTTTATAATATAAATAGTTAATCGACTCTATAGTCCATGCTAATAATTTTCAAAAAAATATTTATCAGTAATAAACTACTGCAACGTTATATAAACGGAATAATAATTATAATACGTCAGGTTTTTGCGCAGATAGATAAAAGGCCTCAGTATGACTAACATTTTATGACTAACATTTTATCTTCACTATGCCTAATGTCAAACCTAGCACAATGCCTAACATATCCAAACACCTAACTTAACCAAAACATGGACCGAGCAAACATTGTTTTACAAAACACCTGAATTAAAACACCACCTGTCTTTAAAACAAAAATTGAATGATTCCTAGATTTCATTCATGTGGAAACATCCAGGGTGGTATTCAATATTGATCTTATTTAATTGGAGAATAAGAATAGCCAATCATATCGCCTGTTACTGACCAAGAGTTTAATAAGGTGTGATCTGATTGGCTGTCCTTATCCTTAAGTCAGGTAAGATCAATATTCAATACCACCCCAGGTTACATTATCCGGACACCGGACGGACCAACAGTGACCTGGGACTTACTAGGCTGTTCGTCTAGCAAGGGAAATAATACCAGTACCATTTTAGCGAACTTTTATGTCGATGTCGCGGCCTGTGATCGAACCCGAGACCTCTCACACTCAAAGCGGAAATGAATAATTTTATCATAATGCATGCAGCTGAAGTAAACAAGCCTCTGCTTGAAAATATCTCATTTTAGTGATCCCTTCACTGGCTGCACAAGACAGGTTTGACTGTACTAACTGATATAAGTCGTCGAAAGTGTCCATGTGTATGATTCAAATTTATATTCTGTAAAATCAATATTTTTCGAGGATGGTGAATTCTCGTAAATTTTGTTGCTTATCTCGACCAGGGAATATAATGCCCACGATTTATCGATCTCCAATGTTTTATAATCAACGAATTTACGACCCCACGAAAATGGATTTTTATCAAAATCGTCGAAATTGAATACCCAAGAAAATATATGATTTTACAGTAAGTAACTTGCTTCCGGCTCAATCTACTATCTGAACACATGACGTTTTCGATATACATGCAGTATTTATGACTAATATATTTAAACCAAATGTGTTCAATTATAAATGTTAGAGTCGTTGTATTTTTTTGGTTCAACATAATTTTATATCTTCTAGATATGAGATTTTACTGTGATGCACCCACCGTGCCCGGTGGTCTAGTTTTCTAGTGGTGTCCGTCTAAGGAGAAGGGTTTCCAGTCATTATTCGAAGACATCTCGACGTATGATGCTTCAACTTGTGGTTTCTTGGGCATGTTAACTGGTGATAATTGGACGGTCTGTCCTGTGATATTGAGGATGTGGGTTCGATCCCAGACCACAGCGTAAAGAAGTCTCTAAAATGGTGTTCCTTTATTAGTACTTACTAATTTATTTAAGGTCGATTGTGAAACAAGTTTTTCCAACTTATATTAGTCACTCTCGACACCTAATGTTTTCCATTGCCACGAGTGTATGAGAGAAGAGAAGCCAGTTTCCCCTTTTCTGCTGAGCGTCTAGCAAGGGAATTGCTTGTACCATTTTTATTTCGTCTTTGGTATGATGCGGCCAGGGATCGAACCCGGGACCTTCCACACTCGAAGCGGATGCTCTACCACTAGGCTATCCTTTCCACTGTGACAGTGTACATGTATAAGGGTTGTTCCACGGCTGGTGGGCCAAGTGCCAGGATAATGGTCCTGGGTAATATCAATATGACTGAACTTCTGTCGCTGAGGCTTAACTCCCATGACATCAGACAACGGATTAGGGGTCCAGAAAAACCGAGACATGATTTTTATACGTACATTTTTATTCATTTTTATATTCAAGAAAATTTCAATTAACAACAGTCTCAAACAAACAAACATTCGTAAATCATGAATAAAATGAAAAACATGACAAGAAATCGAATAAAATATGACAAGAAAAAATGAAACATAAGAAGAAAATGAGATTCATTTCATTATATACAGTTATAACAACTTCTGGTGAAATTAAGTTCTTGAAGTGCTCTTCCGATTTCTGAATAATATTAAATATACTGTAAAATCATTAACATTCGTGGTGTAACAACTTTCAGTTATGTTCATGGATGAACTAAGCAACTCAGTCAAATCCCCCAGACAAGTTTCACGCCAAAATACCAACATTCAGTTTTAGATCTAAATCGATGCATTTATGATTCCAAGAAAAAATATTTTACCAGAAGGTAGTCAACAAACATGAACGATTTTACAGTACAGCAATTTTATCAACATTAATATACGGTAATTATAACAGGTCTGCTCTAACACAAAATAAAGAATAAACATTTGTAACAAAATCGTCTTCATTCAAGACAAACAATTACGATGAAATAATTAACATTTTTGCATAAGGAATTAACCAATATTTGTAACACTAAAAAAACTAGGATTCCTAACTCAAAGAAATGATAAAACATTTTTACAAAAACAATTTACTCCAAAATATAAACTCATGACATCATACCCGTGACGTATGTCACAATATTCACTGAATACGAACACAGCCTTTGACTTGATACATTTCATGCAAATAATTAAGATGAAAATATTATTCTACAATGGATTACATCCATCTAAATTTTGAGCAGGATTTCAGATATTTTAAAGTGGTTTATTAATTAGCTGTAAATATTTCAGCAAAACTAAATACCACACCTACCTAATTGCACCAATTTTAGATGATTTTTATTTGAGAAATATGGATGAATTTGTGAATTAAATGTTTACAAAATAAGGATTGTCTCAATTAATTCTGCTACTCTATGATACTGACACATGGTATAATTGATATTGAAAATGCACTCGCTCTTTATGAAAACATAATACATAATAAAGTGTTATCAACCTAAACTTGGGTAGATGTGCATGTATATGGATAGAAAATTTAAAAATCTAAATTTTAATGTTCTGTTCAGTGCGTAGTTATGAACATTACGAAATGAATTGCTATTTTTTGTATTAAAGATATACACATTTTAATGTATTGCCGTCCAGGTTCTATACATCCAGAAAACGGTTTCGTCCATGCTTAAACTGAGTTATAAGGTTCAAGTGTCCATATAAGGTACGAAATGATCACAAAGTCTTTCTACTGTAAGTTACACATCGCATTGCCAAACTCTGTACCGACTAGTTAGTCTTTTAAAGTACATGTGTTCTAACAGTTGTCTTATTCTATTATTCTGTACTCATTAATTAACAATTAAGTTGACTCGCATGTGTAAGTTTTAAGACCATGTACTCAATAATGTTTTCACGCTCATGTAATTTCGCCACCACAACCTTTTTCAAATATAAATTTGAACGTTAACATGCCTTTAAAAGTTTAAACCAAATAACCCTGGGACCATGAACAAGGCTTTATTGGATAAAACCTCATCAATTAGACCATGAATGTGACATTTGAACACAGCTTTTCACATCAAGTGGACTTAATATTCAGGTACATATTGAACTATAAGTGTGCCTATTTTTTGTTAACTTTTAAAAAAATACTAACCCTATCGAACGTCCTTAATCTTTTTTAAGTGATTTAAAAAAATATTTATTAACATTCTATTACTCTATTGATAAGTCACGTTAATTATCTAAACTATTTAATTAGAACTGTTAATGGTCGTGGGCCACTCGAGCTCGTGTTATCATATTTTAAACCTGAGAGACTTAAAAGTTAAAAATGATATAAATATTTTATCTTCATTTGGAAAACCACTCAAGATATGATCGCGTGAATAACGAACCAGGCTTTTGCGTCGAATTTACTGATTGGCTAAATGTCCTACTGGTTATTTGAACATGCTTATCTATGTTTACAATTTAAACCAATGACAAAGCGCCCAGATTTTAAACTGACACGAAATCAAATATTAAAACGCAGTTAAATTTAATTTAAAGACAGCATGTAAAGTGTCCTATATTAGCATTAAAGATCGATGCGCGAACCACGTGATCTGCGGTTTCTGGCAACCAGACTGATAGGACTGAGTCTTAAATTAAACCGGTAGCCGAGAGGAACAAAGAACAAACAAATTGTATCACAGAAAAAAATAATATACATGTTTGTGCATAGTTAATACCTGCATATAAACATCAATTTTCACAATCACACTCTTCAAACCAATTTCGTTTTACATAATAAAAAAACGAAATCTGTAATAAAAATAGCTCTTGCTTTACGTAAGAAAAAGGGACATGGTACTTAAATATTAAACCAGTTTAATTTTGCGTCGCAACAACGCAGAAAAGGTAAGATTTCGATCTTAAGAAATGACTTGATAATTACGAGTTCGAGTGAGATCACACCATTCGTTTGACACATCTCCAACCGAAACCGGAAGTAAACAAAACAATCGAGAAACGTTATCTTAATAATCAATTTGAATTAATTTCGAACATAAAAAGATGATTATATAGTTTGATAATGGGAAATGACAATGATATTATATATTATACGACGCATTACTGTAAAAATCATACATTTTCGCGAGGTGAAACTTTTGCGTACTTGTTAGTGTCAAGTATTTCGCGAGGTTCAATATTCGCGATTTTTGAACTATAGAAAAAAGTACGTTTTACGTTTTACTGTCGTTTTTTAAGTTCACTTACATTAAATTTCGCGAAAATATCGAATTCGCGAATTTTGCGGAAAATTTATCTCTCGCGAAAATTTCTGATTTTTTAGTAAGTAGCGACAACAAGTGAGATCGTTTAGAAAACTGATTGTCCTCAAAAAAGCACGAGGACGCGAACACACCCAATACTGACAAAGTTCATAAATTGTTCATCTGCCAAGTCTTTAGAGCGACCTGAAGTTACAATTCCGGAAGTTACAATACCGGAAGTCAACTCAAAGTGGCACACATCTTGACTGTATCATGAACACGTACATCTATTCGCAAGGATTCATTATAATATTATCCAGACTTATGATGATTATCGAAGTACAATCTCTTCTCGTCTGCAGCAGTCTTATGTGATCGTCTGCATAAAATGTATATGTATTGTCACAATTAAAACCCACTGCGAGTTAGTCAAAAGTTCGTCCATTTTGGCAGTTGTTCAAAAGTTCAAACCTAACAAGAAACTTGATAAAACTTGTTGATAATTATGAAAACAACGTGTTCTAATCGTTAACCATATACTAGTACACAATTTGTACAAATAGATCAACCATTGTACAACGCAATAGAAAATTAGCACAATAATCGTAAACTGTCATCAATGTTCTATATAGTCACTGATGGAGACGCGTCCAGTCATCATGCCCGGGGAACAAGGGGACATCCCCTCTGAGGCAACAAACGCATCTAGCAGATCAAGGTCTGGTAAAGGGTCTGTACATGGCGAGAAGGCTTGATATTCGGGTTTAACTTCATTGTTACATGGATACATTGCAAGGTCCTCGTCAAAGGGGTCACCAAAGGGCCCAGTGGTATCGTAGCACTGTAGGATATCTTGTTGTACAGTGTGAGCTTGTGACGTCACATTGCATGCTGGGAGAGGCTGGTACTCGGCTTTGATACTGTTAGACTGTAGTAACTGTTGTGAGGTTTCCTCATTATGTTGAGGTGGTGGGCTCCACGTCATGGGACCACCATACTCTTCCTGTGGCTGGTTTGTGACGTGTTGTTGATTTGTGACGTGGGCTTGAGTTGTGACGTTAGTCACTGCTGTACACGTATGCTCATTCAGCAGACGGATTAATATTTCCCGCTCTTTTTTTAGCTGTTCCACTTCTATTGCGAGTTGTCGAGATTTCTTTTGTTCCTCGACGAACTCCTGGAAATGAATAAATAAATAAATACATAAATAAACAGATAGAATCTAAATAAAATTTCAAATTTTAAGAATTAAACCTTTGACGAATTTTTACCTAGACATTAATGACAGTTTGTAAAAATTTAGGCCAAAAGTGAGCGTTAAAACAGTAAACTGACCAGGTCAGTTCAATACACGTCAATACTTTGATTGATCACTTTTCAAAAAAAATAATTAAATATAGACATTTGATACCTTGTGGTGAGACTGGGCTAGCGGGTGATATAACTTGGTGGTCAAAATGGGAGGCGTGTCTATCCTTGTCGACACACAAGGCGTTAAAATCTTCACGAAAATCAATCAAATAGTGTTACCAGGACATTAAGGGTTGTGCTCAATATCGTCAAAATTTACGCAGTTAATTTTTAACGCATTAAAATCAGCATCAGATTTATCTATATTAGAACATTATTATTGAATTGTTTGTTTTTCATTGTGTTTTGCCGTTCTAGATAAAAATGAAAATAAAGAATACCGTGACAATATGTACACGGGTTTAATCACACGTTCGTAACAAGGTATAGCCTACACATACAACATGTCAGATTTTTAGTACAAGTACATTCAGTTTATTTTATTTCATACCAAAAAGCATTGACTAAAAATGTCAAAAATATCAATTGAATTAAATTTTATAGATTTAGCTCTCTATATATTTTATAAGCAAAGCTTTATTTTGCTTAATATATCTCATCCGAAAACTTTCGAATATTTTATACTTGATCGAGCGTTCATTGCACTCAAGCATCGGACACTATAAAAGGGTCTAAAACAGTTTCAAATATATAAATACCTTCACTGCACTATACATGCACTTCGAACAGACAACTATTCCCTGTGCTCTAATGTGTTTTACCCTTCTACTAATATAACTCAATAAAACAAGTAATCACCATATCCTGAGTTTCATTTTGGAACATTGAAAAAGACCCTCAGACCACTGAAGTTTCGAAAAACGTCACAATTTGACATTCAATTGATTCTGCGAAATGTTCTTTAAAGTAAGGAACTTTGGCTATAAGATACTACTAGCTAGCGCACATCTAAATGAAGCTTGGCTATCCACACCTAATTAAAGCCCTAACTTATTGTCATGAATGCATAAATGTAAATTAAAATACGCATTTTACTTACGATATTCATTAGATCAGTCATTTTCTTCTTCTTTACTCTGCAGCGTTCTGCTGCACGGCGATTCTGCTCTTTTCGTCGGCGCTTTTTCTCCATCTCAGCCTCTGTCAATTCCTGAAATTGAGAAAACAAATACTTAGTTAAAACAATCATGTCACACAAACAACGAATGCTGGTTTCTTGACATTTCAAAGCTTTATAGTCAGAAAGACTTTTCAACTAAGAAAACGGAATATTTTGTTTGACTTCCGGTTGTCGCTAGATGAGCTTCCGGTTCCGGTGCGCCGGAATGGAAAGAACAATCGGATAGTATTGAACCATATCTTTGTTTCAGCGACAAAGTGGGCTTCTTTTTACTGATATTATCAATATACCACAGCTATAGAATGTATAGAATATTAAATACAAGTGGCGGCGGCCAAACACACGTACAATGGCTCTACAAGGTGCCACCCAGTATCCATTGCACTTTTTTATGTAAACTGCTGGTGGCTACAAAGGAAATCAATCGCGATTATCTACCTTGAACAAAAGCAACATTGTCGTACGGCTTGCTTTCTAGTAACAATATATGGCATCATCATAAGCCATGTATAGCACGTATACATATGGTGTACTGTCTAAAGCAAACCCCGATTTTTGAGACTTATCGTAAATATCTGAAGTGTCGAAAATTCAGCCAAAATATTTCAGGCACAAAGGGCCATACGTCATAAGCACAGTTTGACAAGCTAAAAACAGCTCTCGAAAAATTTACATTTCTATTTCTGTAGCCTTGTATACGTCTTTCAAAATGTTCACAAAATCATTTAAAAGTTCCGTAAATTTGTTTAATAGATACACCATACTTAAAAGTACCCACAATACAGACGTCATTGAATTTACGTAGCTTCTTATTTTAAGAACAGTACATTTATTATTAGATATAGTAAAATATTGTATAAATATGTAAAGTTTCGAAATTTTAAATTTTGAAATAGGTTTGCAACATTATATAGCATTGACGTCAAGAATACATAAACGTAACTTATAGTGATATCAATTCTATTTTCTTAAAAAACGAGCAAGTAGGTGAATAGATATTGTTTCTTAGTGATTCATAAACATGTATAATTCTTGAAAACTGTATAAAATCAAGAATCTTGATTTTCTTGTCTAGCTGATGCACTTCAGAAAAAGTTAAGCTTTTAACAAAATCTGAGGTTTTCTACTAAGATGCTTCGTGAATACTAAAGTACCAGCCTATGCCATTTGCATTATATATCTCGAGCCCGTAGCAAAACTATGGTAACTAAGATTATTTATAAATTTAGTTACAATAGTTTTGGCACCGAGCCTTCGATATATAATCCATGTTACAATAATTATCTACTAACCCTCTTCACTGGCATTTTCTTGGCCTCTTCGTATTCTACATCCCCTTGACCACTCATATGTCGCCGATGCAATATGGTCAACTGTAGTTCCTGTTTGATGAGTGGGGTCATACTGTTGGTTGCAGTAGCTTGCTGGCAAGCCTCTTGTAGTTTTGGGTCAATTTGTGCGTAATGTTCCATCTGAAAATACAGAAAACAAACCCCTGTTAGAGATCACTTCAATTAAACAACCAGCTGCCTTAAGCAACAACAACAACAACAACAACAACAACAACAACAACAACAACAACAACAACAACAACAACAACAACAACAACAACAACAACAACAACAACAACAACAACAACAACAACAACAACAACAACAACAACAACAACAACAACAACAACAACAACAACAACAACAACAACAACAACAACAACAACAAAATGTCAGCTTCTAAGCCAAAATTCGACTTCTAGCCTACGAGTATCATTGAGTATTATCTAAAAATAATAATTAAGCAGTTCATCTAAGTAAATCCTAATACAAAATCTAATGTACTAGCAAGTAATTTTTGTATTAAATACAATAAACTGTCAGTTTTAAGCAGTCAATACTGTTAAATCCAAATTGGGCAGTTTTGCATTAGAAAAACCTGATTCAACAGCCATCTAGTTGAAGCAGTCAGTAGTGTTAAACCCAAATTGGACGTTTTTATATCAGGAACCCCTGCATGAACAGCCACCTGCTTTAAACGGCCATATTTGATTCATTCTTTGACTGGCAGCTTATGGACAGGTTTGACTGTACAGTAAGTAAGTAGATCATCGATCGAACTAAAACCTCGAAGTCTTGTTTATAAAATACCACTCGTGCAGCGCAGACCAGATCAACCACAGACATAAGTACGGTACAACAAAGTCTCGAAAACCGCAAAGTGTGAGTATACAAAGTACATGCAAGTATAACATCATTAAGAGTGTCGCATATAGCAGTTGTAAATGATGTCAAATTGGTGCGAATATATTAAAGGTTGATCAACTTTGGTGGCTTAAGTCCAAGATTATTTCCCCCGGTCAGTTCTGTTCTTGAATATATCATGATTAAAATTTAACAACTCTTGAAATACAAAGAGCATGTGAAAATCACGTTACGAGTTTTTAAAGTTAAAAAATGCGAAATATATAAGCTCAATAATGAGCCTTTAAAATACATTGTACAACAAATGTGTGAATAAAATTAAATTAAGCAATTAAGAAACAAAGAATACGTACACATTTAACAAAAGAAAGAATAACGAACTTAACCCGGAATAGATCAAGTTTACGACGGTTTAACGACAGTCATACCATTATTACAACATCTTTATGAAATAGTAAAAATATTAATAAAAATACGTCATTTTTATTTCAAAATAATGCTTAGGAAACGGTATACCTGTATTTGAGACACGATTATAATTTCGAAACACGGTTTTATTTGTACAAATATTGAGATAAATACATAAATTATATTAATAACGGGTACATGCGTACGTATATATATCGTAAGTAAATATAATTCATCGCAATAGAATATGTCCATACAATGCATCGATAACTTAGTATTTTAAGTAAATTAAAACCACTGCAATTAGCTAAGTCCACCCAATATATCTAACTGAAACTTTCAACTTAATTTCCTCAATAGTATGAATTCACAATAACAAATATTCTTGTAAACGCTCACTTGATTGCAAACTCACTGTAACTATCCACCAATGCTTTCAGACACTCAAAATGAATTCACCGATTAATTTGAAACAACTGTCGTGTCCGGTGTACGATCGTAAAATGGAGCTCTCGTTCACATCCCGTTTCCTTAAATACGTAAACGAACCCCACTTGTATTTGCATTCATTGTATTGGAAAATATATTTACTATTACAATAAATACACAACCATTCTTCGGTCTTTGAACCTGGACGCGGGATACTCTCTATAGACAAATTAGTTGGTATTAGTTGTTATTTGAATGTTACCCAATAATAACATTAATAATAACGATAGTTGTTACAGGATTGACCAACTTCGTGTTACGTGAGGGGACTGACCGCCGGATCGTAGTGGCCATACTACTATAAGAGTTAATGGACACTATAGACTAGTAAACGGCGCGGCCAATGTCCGAATTATAAATTTTCTGCAAGATATGGAAAAACAGTTTCAATTGTGTTGGTCGTATAAATATTTCAATTTCAATTCGTTGAACTCGCAAAACACTTAGTGAAAATACCATACAATTTTAGACTCCCCGCGGACACTTTATTTAACAACTTCAAAAAGTATCTTTTTGAATGCAGGAATGCCATTGATTCCAAGAAAAATGATGAAACGATGTGAAAAATACAAACAAATAATAACATAGCTGGAAACACCGCAAGAGCTTTATCGAACTATCCATCTAGTTACTATCTGTTTGTTGAAACTGGACAAATAAAGCCAATTTAAATAGTTCCGTCGTAAATCAAATAGAATACATTGGTCTCATATTAAAGCTTTGAACTTTTGTAAAAACAATCCCGCACTCAAATTATCGCACATCGAGTTAATTTTCGCGGTGTCTAATTTTCGCGTGAGTCTAATTCTCGCGTGTCTACTACTAATTCTCACGGGAGTCTAATTTTCGCGGGAATCTAATTTACGCGGGAGTCTAATTTTCGCGGACGTTTACTTGAATTTCGCAGAATTAAAAGCAGCGAAATGTCGGCAAATACAAACATTTTATACAACACACAAATGTACGTTCCAATCACATGGTGCCACTTCCGCGAAGATTAGAAACCGCTAAGATTTAATTACCGATAAATCCGCGAAATACACGCCTCGCGAAAATAACCAAAGGTATGGTAACAATTGAGGAATTTCACATAATTCTTATTTAGCAGACTTTTTTACTGTTATGTGATCTTCATAAATAACCTATACAGATAAAGTTATAATAATAGTACTATTTAAACGCATCTACAATTGTTTCCCAGCAAATAAATAAAACATGCCTATAACATTATGAGTTCTCATGCGAGGTACCAGAGAATCAAAGAAGAGGTTTAGTATCATTAACCACTTGTTGACGATAGCGTAAAGCTATTATATGCTATTTTATTACCTTTGTCGGCTGCAAACGAAATTGTTCATTATTTTAATGGTTATATTATATCATGGTAAATATGTCAAGTTCGACAGTTCATTTTGTTTAATATGGTTCGAACATGTACTCGTTTTATTGTGTTATTGTGCGTATAAGAGTTTAACCAGTATGCTATTAAATAGCATGAATAATATATAATGTTCTCATATTAGCAAACTTGTTATTAGTCTTTATATTATATACCGGCGCCATGGGACGCCGGTTGACTCCAGTGCTTTGAAAAGTTGAAACCCCGACGGAACGGAAAGAATAACGGAAATTATCTACATGTATAAATAAATTGACATAGATTAGAATTTCCAGAACTGCATGGTTCATGGAAAAAAGTTCATTTCAAGTCGTGAAAATTATCTTCATGTACAAATAATTGACGTCGATTAAAATTTCCATAATTGCACGGTTCATGGAAAAAAAGTTCATTTTCAAGTCGTGAAAATTGTCTTCATGTACAAGTAATTGACATCCGATCAAAAATGGTTCATGGAAAAAACTTCATTTCCAAGATAAGACATTTCAATGTTTTAAACGGTAAGACATATGGCGACCTAGTTGATAATTATGAGCGTCTGAACTGTCAGTAAAAGATAGAACAATCACAGGTGTGATGATTAAAAAAAACATCGGTCACTACACTGACTTATAAGATGACTTATAAGTTATCACGGTCAAAGGTGGAATCGTCTTGATGGAGAAAGATCCTAGACTAACATGGGAGCAACTTTGATATCAGAGTATATGATAGAATAAGATATTACATATGTGACACATATCATTATTGTTTAATTATAAGCACAGGTGTTTGGCGGATTGAATCGGGTCATCACTAGCGACTAATGGTAACACACAATAATGTTCATTTTAAATGATACTATATCATACTAACGTTAAGAGCCTAGATACAGGACAAGCTTCTTTAATGACTTTTTCATCGCTTAAAAAACGATGCGGTTAGAGTGACGTATTTGTGGTGCTACCGTAAAAATACTCATTTCGTGAAAAACAGTTTATTACAGTAAAACCTCGGTAATACGAGCAGCGATTATTCGAGCAACCGGCCTAATTCGATCAAATTTCAAAGTCCCAGCGAATTTGCTCTATAGTGTACATTAATATATCCCTCTTACTCGAGTAAAGTTATTATCGAGCATCCGGTCTAATTCGAGCACAGGTGTTGGTCCATTCAACAATTTTCAACGATAATTATAGTTACTTTATCTCGAGGCAATCATCCGAGCAAACTTTAGTTAATACTTATTTACTTAAGCTCGATTGTTTTTCCAACTTATATCAATCACTCTCGACAACTCATTTCTGATGCTATCCATTGCCACGAGGGTATGACTTTGGTATGACGCGGCCTGGGATCGAACCAGGGATCTCTCGCATTCGAAGCGGACGCTCAACCACTAAGTTATCGAGGAGGCGGTTTATTCACACTAAATGAGCGAGGCACAACAATGTTAATACGTTATCATAATCGTAGATGATCTAAGATGGTCATAATCTCACCCACTGTATGAACAACCGGAAGGTGGAAAAGTCAATGCGCATTGAATGTCAGTCGGAAGTTCTGGGTTCGATTTCTAGCGGGTGAAAAATGACCCACACCAAGACAAAATAAAAAGTAAGCAAACGGACCCCCTTCGATCCCTGAATGCTGTTATAAAGCGCAGACTTTAATATATTTATACATTATTAGATAACGAAATTAACCTTAATTCTGAACCTTCTCGAGACCAATCTAAGATTCAAGCGTCCGGTTGGTTGTTTCCGAGTGTAGCCGTAAAATTGACCAATCAGAGCGCTGTTTACATGGACTGGTCTCCGAATTCCTTTTTTTTTAAATTTTAGTACGCCTTGGACTCGTTGTCAGACACACTTTAGTACTACTATTCGACCAATTATTTTTGTCACTGATAAATTGCAAGAAATTAGGAGACCAATAAAACTGACCACATGAACTCGGCGACTTTTGCGTACTTATCGGCAATCGTCTGCTCTACAAAGACGTTTGGTTAACAGACGGAACACTGTTCATACAATAAAGCGAGCATTTACGGAATTCAAACATAGGTTGCCACTTAAATCAAAATAGCTGTGGTATCAGAAAGCCGGCCAAGATTCTTCTATTATTACCACAGGAATTGCTTTCAGGTGGGGGCTAGAAAGTAATCATTAACACTGACGATATACTGCTTTGTTCGAGTACCGTAGTACCTCATATAAGCCCCACCTCAATTATAAGACCACATCAAAAGTATTAATACTGATTTCAAATACAATATACCGGTACTTGCAATCGCTTTTTATTCATTTTCAAGACCAACTCAATAATAAATAACTAAACCAGCTTGTCGATAATTCATAATTATATTGACCTTATTATTGAGTTTATTTTCTATGTTTTATGCACCCTAACTTAAAACATGGTCATCTCAATGATAAGATTTTCTCTAAATTTCGGACACAATTTTCAAATCCGGGAGTTAAATGATGCATAAAATCACAGTTTCGGACTGAAAAAAATTGTTCGGATTGTGGAGGATTGCTGATAAGAGGTTTGAGATTTCGGAGGTTTCGGACTGAAAAAGTTGTCCGGATTGTGGATGACTCCAGATTGAAGAGGTTTCAGGCTACTAAGGATTTTTATGTAACATATACATGTAGAAGACAGAAAATTGGGACCGAGTGAGGTTTCGGCTCAAGAAAGGATTTCGGATATGAGAAGTTTCAGATGAAGGTGTTTCTACTGTATATAACTCATTCAACATTCTTCTTCATTCAACCTCAAAATTAAGACCACCTCAATTATAGGAGCTGTTTGAAAGGGCCCTGAAGACGGTCTTTACCGTAGCTGTACTGTACTGATTTGCCAATCTGTGTGCATCCGTAGCTCAATGGTTAACTTAGAGCGCTTGTCGTCTAATCTGGCGACAAGGGTTCAAATACGGTGAAAGCACTCATACGCCTGCCGGTCATATTTCAGCAGAAAGCTGACTGGCAAATTAAGGCTATGCTCGGCATTAAAACACACGATCTACCCAAAATGACCAAACAGATTAGCCAAATGTGAGATGGTTCTTTTTCATCCGACTGCAGTTTTGCTAGTACTCGACTACACATGGAAGTGGACTACTTGTTTGACATATATAATATACATGCATACAACCACCTTTATCAATCTATAAACAGGATAACATAACAATCGATACTGTTACAAAGTACATACATAAATATTGCCTTTTTATTACATGTACAAGTAATAATTTTCCCACTTAACAGATCTTTTTGATTAGCGTTCGATTTCTGGGAACATCAGCCCATACATTACAATTAAACCTCAACATTAAGATCGCCCTTGGGGGACACTGAAAAACTGATATTTTTTTATTGAGGTGGTTGTTGTATTGATGTTAAATAGAAACAACTACTAGTAAGCTGTGAACATGGACGAGATTTTTGGTAAATTCTGATTTGGCCTTATCATAGGAGGGGTGGGATGGAGTGTTTTGATGTTAGATTTAGCTTATCTCTAATGCAACTTTTGAATTTAGTTTGTACACAAAAGTTCCAAGTTAAAGTCAATTTTTAGAATAGCGTCCGTTCAACCAACTGCACATTTACCCCAATCATTGAGTCGCAAGTCGGCTGTTACTAGTACAGTGTCTGCATATTACATGCATATTAATCTTTTTTCCCAGTTCACGACTTGTCGAAGAATCAGACTTGGCAACGATTTTTTTCAATCACAGAGCCTGTAAGTGGTTGAACAACATAATTATGTCTGAGAATTCTTCTGCAAGAGACGCCCCAACTATAAAATATATTACCGACATTTTTAAGATATTTGAAATAGGCCGACGCAGCCTTTTGCATCGTAGACAATTTTGGTGTCCTTTTTACCAAGAAATCACTACGAATGTGAACGATTCCAATCCGATCGTCTGCGCTGAAGACAATTAAAGCAGACGATATCGCATATCGATTTGTTGACAAACGTATTGCGCAATATCTGCGAATAGCATGGTGACCCAAATTGAATTTTTCGATCAGCTGGGGACCAAAACAGACGCACGTGTCGGGTGCGATGAATTCGCCAACCATACGGGCGTAAGCAAATGGAAATCGCTGTGTAGGTAGATTTATTATTTATCTTGACCTTAACCCAGCCATCCAGACCCTAACATCAACCTTCAAGTTCACCACAAATTCAAACAAAGAGAGGTTTGAGAATTGAAAAATATCGTCCGATGTACAAAATGCTCGTCCGATAATAGAAACCGCAAAACCGCAAACGGGAGGTATATAATTACGGGCACCGTAACCATGGTGACGCATCTACGTTAGTCAATATTTCACTCAATATAAATGATAAAAGTGAACTTATAAACTATCAACCCAAATCAATATAAATACTATATGTAATTATATCAAGTTAGTACGTTGGTTAAGTATGTACAAATGTAATTAAGATTCAATGCATTTTACGCATATATCCTAATTTTACTAATTTGCAGCGAAAAATGACTATTATCCTTAAAATTGTTTATATAAAAAACATTTATAAAAGACAACGAATTAGTCGGATGACCTTTGTTATAATCCTGTATACTCATGGGTGAACATTGCAGACGAAATCTCTGCCAAATCGTGAGTCACACCTCTATTACCCTGGCGAAATCAGAAGAAAGAAAAAAACGCGCGGATAACTTACGTTAGCATCCGTAGATCTGTATTCCAATATATTTATATACTCCGCATAAATGAAAAATAATTATTCAATAAATTATCTCTTGCAATTATAGTAAACTCATGTAACAATTAATGCACACTCGAATAGCGCTATTTGTTCGCAAAACGTCTGCAACACTGTATACAGATGTCAACTACACGCAACTTTATACGCAAGAGTTTACAAAGTTTAAAATCCAAAACAAAACCCACATGCGTTTGTTGTCAATTCAGTTTGATTTAATTTGAAATTTATCATGTCATTTCATGTTTAAATGAATCCGTATGACCGATACAACGAACGAGCGAGCTTTCGTAAAGTAGGCGGAGTAATACATGTACATGAATATTCATGAACCAATTAGATTACAGTTTACATACGAGCGTTCGGCTAAAGTTGATAAACAGAATCTGAATGGTGGAAGAAGGGTCTATTATTACTTAAGAGACATAGAAACAGTAAGTATAATCGGCACGGGGTGATGTAGATATCGATATAGCGCTGTATGACACATAGAGAAAGAGTGAAAAGTTCCGCGGCACTACTTTAAGCTGTAATTTCACTGCTCTTGATTTCAGTCGCGCGGCTGTCGCATAAATACGTAATGTTTTATAAAATCAAGACACGCTTCGGAGTTTCAATAGGTCTGACTGATTGAAGTGCATCCTTTGTTCACATTTGTCTGAAATAGACCGATAAAAAAAGATCATCACAAAACTTAAACTTATTCTACTGCGCAGTTAATATTTCAGACTTCAAAGCGCGACTGCATATTTTTTATAGAAAACCGTCCGACCAATAAGATACATTGGCTAATCGAGTTTTAACCAGCGAGGTCAAATAATGCACGAGGCCTCAGTAACAAGAAAAAAGCGCGGGAGATGCTGCATGTTTTACTAGCAGAATCTGATTAGTGTTGCCATGCTACTGTTTGAATATCGTTAACGCGCGCATGCATTCTTTGCAGACGACTTTTTCCACTAACGTTTCTGCTTGCGAACGAATCAATTACCTAAAAATAACGGATTTCAGTTGGTATTGAGTATTTCTAATACAAGATTAAGTCCAGGTACGGTGTTATAACAGTCGCCTTTACTTAAATAAAAAACTTGACAGAGTGCTATCAGACGGTAACGTGCACATTCATGTTTTAGATCCATGACGTCATCGCTATTTTTATCTCTCCTGGTTGTATTGGGTCTTTCCCCTGCTATCGTCTGTTTCTAAAATCGTGCGTCATGGATACGACGTTGCGCTCTGCTGCCTCGCAAAGCTGAAAATGCCCAAAGTCACTTAATTAAACAAATCACCAAAACCTGTCAAGGTGCTGTATATATTATAGTCATATAATTTTGTGGTCTTAAACGCGACATCTTTCATAAAACCGCAGATGAGTCATGATCAAGACAACTCTTCACCGATACTAATTTGCAGACTACAGTAATTCACCGTTTAGCAAACCCAAGGGAGTATAAATCGCTTCAATACCGTCTGTACAAAAGTTTGATAAAAGCCGCCGTGAACATATGATTGATTTGTAAGAATCATGTTAAATTGCTCGGATCGTATCGTGCTATAACTTACACTAGACATTAGGGGACACTAAGGAACACAAGGGGTCTTGGAATTCTCTAGGGAACTAGGTTCAAAAGGAAAACATTTTACGCTGAAAGTGCACCGTCGTGTTATTTTGACGGGACAACTTTCTCGGTATTTAATTTCAGTAGTTTATTACACTAGCATTATATGATTCAACTGTACTTCATTTCCCCATTGACCAGAATTCAGCTGTTACATTTCGCTACAGCGCGGTAACAAGCATGTCTCTGTCTCGCTTGTTGCCAAGTGTCGTTTTTGCAAAGACATCAAAATTACTCACACATATTTTTTTACAGATGCATGTTTGATATTTTACGCTGACATTGAAACAGGTGACTAATCGTCATCGCCCCGATCTCCCGAAGCATCTCAATCTGAGATGAATCTCACCTCAAATATTGTCATGTGTCATTGTGTTAATTTTCATTGGACTTAGGGCTCAGGATAGTCATCACAAAACAAAAACATTATTCTGAGCTTGTTTTCAATAACTCTGATTTGAGCAAAATCTCAATTAGAGGTGAGATTTCTATGCGAGATGCTTCGGGAGATTGGGACCAAATTTTTACATAGACTGGTACTTTTCAACACTCAGCCGACCACTTCGGTGTTAATGCGTTGCTCCGGAGAACACGGAAATAGCCGATGTGTCACGATTGATTTCAACACTCAGCCCGACGCGTTGCTCCGGAGAACACGGAAATAACCGATGTGTCAGGATTGATTTCAACACCAGCCCTGTCAGTGACCTTACTCGGTCCCAGCACAATCGTACTAGCCTATATGATGATGGTGTTTTAATTGCCTTGTTCAGAGTATGAAGTTGTTTTTTTGTGTATTACAACAAACCCCTACTTAAAGCACGACCTAAAAGGGTGTTGTTTACTTTCGTATAATCATTTATTTCTTTATTAAGGCCATCTTTATCGAATGACGACCACTTCAACATTACGACCAGTGTTCAAATACGAAATTTGTTCAACCTTAGGCAAACTTAAACATCAGATATGTTTCTCAGTGTCCAAAATATGGGTAATATAATTGAGGTTTAACTGTATGAATTTATGAATAATATATCAAGCTTTTGACACTAGACGGCTTAAGGCAGGTCATTACACAGTAGATAGAATAGTAATAATCAAAAGTTGCTACCAAGGTCTATTCACATAGTAAGAGTCTGTCTAGATATGTCTGAAAAATATGTATTTTTAGATCTATTGCAACATGGATACGTTATATGTCATAGTAAATAGGCCATGTTTAAGTAGATATACAAAAACAACCTTGAGGAGACTCAACACTGAATCACCAAGCGTAAAAACCACAATTAATTATTCTCGTCTGCTGGAGGCCAAAAGACCTGACCCCTAGAAAAAATCGGGGTCAGGAAGAAACTGCGCACCTTATGTGAGTTTATTGTATTAGATACACGGTTTGGATCAATACGGCCCAGACAGTATACATGTTATGTAAGTTATTCGTACAGCCTGTCTGAGTTAAATAATCCTTATCAATAATTTATTTTATACATATTAAAAAACACACGGAGGGTAAAGCCAAACTTAACAATAACATCAATAATAAGACCGCCCCACAATTAAAAACACATTTTAAAATAAATTGTCAACCCTTTTCCTCTTTATGCAACTTTTCGTCCTTTTGCAACAATTATATAATAACCAACACTAAGTAGACTAAGGTTCGATTGTCCAAAGGGTTGACTTGTTACGGAAGAATAATTTCATGACATCTCATTGCCCATGTGTCGACTTGGGACGAGGTATTTTTTTAAAAAATAATACAAAAGTACATGTTATACTTCAAACCTCGGTAATACATACGCATTGTGATCTCATTGGTCAGATTGCATTTTGGGACTAGGCGATCAGTGGAAAATATAATACAAAAGTTCGTGTCCGTGTACATGTCATACATCTCGGAACATCGGTAAAATAAATAGGGTGAATTGTTTGTCTACATAATTTTATGGACTATATCGTCTAATAGTGACGCTATGTATGTATTACTTGTAGTCGTCACCTGAATTAAGCGACCACCTGTCTTAAGCAAGTTATGCTATTAAATTCCAATGGAGCACTTTCATATTAAACATACCTGTATAAAACAGCGACCAACTTTGATACCTGCTAAATTATGCTGCATAATTTGAGTTACTTCTTAACACAGGCGAATCTATATTTTGAATGTGTGCAAAAAACTCTAATACCCTCGTGGCGATGGATAACATCAGGATTGAGGTGTCGAGAGTGATAAATATAAGCCAGAAAAACGTTTTACCCAATCGACCTAAATTACATTAGTATAAAAATGTTAATTCGTATAAAATAATGGAAATTAGTATAAACTAAAGTAAATAAGTATAAGCTAA
The DNA here is from genome assembly GCA_947247005.1 of Spisula solida. Lineage (NCBI taxonomy): Eukaryota > Metazoa > Mollusca > Bivalvia > Venerida > Mactridae > Spisula > Spisula solida. The sequence goes on along the minus strand of OX365945.1, from coordinate 47,252,024 downwards.
AATACCTCAATAATAACACCACTCTTGGAACATTTGAAAACTGGTCTCTTTATTGAGTTGGTCTTAATAATTAAGTTTGACCAAAGAGCTCGTGAAAATGGACATGGGAATTAATATCATATTTTTGAGGTGGTATAGTGGTGAGGGTTTACTGTATAGGATAGAAGTGAACCGACGAGGAAGAGAGAGTGTATTTTTCAATCGAGTCGTAAAAATAATAAATATACGCAGGCAATGATTCATCGGTCCATTAATTATACAGGTGATTTATTTATAACATTAAACTTCAAAAAACCTCGTGCAAAACGTCACAATGGGATACCGACTCAGTTGAAAACAATTACCAGCTAATTTCTAAGTAAATTTGTGTATATATTAACGATGTTTGTTTTTAGAATTTATTAGTTTCCATTTAATAATTAATTTCGTTAATTTACTCATACAGTACTTATTGAATTGTAGTTTTTTAAAAAGCCCGACTTCAAAGCGGCTTCTATGTCACATATAGCGTTAGTCTGAGAATAATTAGTCCCCTTCTACAATGCAAGTTTCAAGTGGACACGTATAGACATTTTATTGCTGAAGCCTTCCACAAGTTTTTCTAAAGTTATTAATTTATCTGTTTTATCCATTTTATTGGCATATTATCTATTCACATGTACATGTATTTACAGTAAGGGCATTATTAAGCAAGTCATCGGCTTGAATTAATTCCAAACGGTGTCACATTGGCAAAATTACAATAAATGTTATATTTATTATATTTTTTATCTATTATTTATTTATTTATTCCTGATAAAAGTCACAGTTTTGTCCTTACCTTGCTGGGGTGGTCACCTTTTCTTAAAATATAAGTTCGAACCGGTTAACGTCGAGTTGTGAAATACGAAGTGTGTGTGTACTTAACCATGTCATAGCCACGCGCCATAAACAGTAAATACGCGCATGCGTAGTGAACAGATAAATCACGCGCATGCGCAATGCGTACGTACGATCATTATCTTACTGCGCATATAGTAAAGTCTTCCTTATAAGGACTAAGTGCGTGTACCGAATGTAACAGTAATCTATATTTTGATTTCACGACTTAAATAAACTCCCATAGCCTTGAGACAGTTTTACAAACTACGTCGTAACGTTAACCCCGACAAGTGTTGGTGAAATGACAATCTGTTAAGTAGCCGTGTGGCAACGTAGTTAAACAAGGCCTAGTTTTCATATAATGTTTTAATCCTATTGTTTCTTTCAAGCACTTGCTCTCCGGTATCAAAACCGTTGTAAATAATGAGTCACTTTAAATTTAATACTTTTAACACTTTGACCACCGCCTGTCAAATAACGTTGTAGATTGTAATGGATTGAAATTATTATCATAAAATGTGTTTATTTTATTACATTTACATATGACAGTGTCATCCATATTAAGTGGAAGAGCTAGCCAATTTGAACTTTTTGAGACACGTTTATATCCTAATCACATTTACTGGCCGACGGTATCGTTTAATACCCGACACGGGGCAGGTTGACACACGGGTAGGCACTACAAGCCGTCACAATCCGGTCGTATCAAAACGGACCATTTTTCTTATTCAAACTTCCCAACCCCAGCGTCCAAGGCGGTCGTCTTAAATCCATGCCATAGGAGACAGTGTATTAATTTAAAACCTACCTTCATTGCTTGATTAGTCCAAGTCACGCGCAACAATAGTTCTGTATTGTTTTTAACTAATGACTATCAGCTTTCCTAGTAATGTCCCTTATCGAATGTTAAGATTTAAAATGACAAACCATACCCATTGTAACGCTTAAATTGAAAACATTAGCAACAAAGATAATGATTACGTCGTAATAAAATATATTTTGGATAAAAAAGTAAAGGTTATTTTTATACACCGTGGGCTTAATTTTATAAACACGTGAAACGGGTTGCCTGAAAATGCATGGGGTGACTCGTGACTATAGTGTCTAAAAATGAAACACACTAAAATTGCGTTTTTAAAAAAAAATGTACATACAATTTGGCGGGAAAAATATATTTTCGATATTTAGTTTGCGATAACCCGTATTCACAAATACGATGATGTCAGATTATTATTTAGAAGTTTTACTTGACGAATGGACAGAAAACTATGATTTATTTGCATATGAGATACCATCTTAATACTTTCATTTGGGCGTTGGCCGTTTTAGATCCATATGTGACTAAATGTTACATTATATTTGCCAATGCGTCATGGCAATCCATGGTTAGTCATATTAAGGGACAAAAAGGGATTTCCCTTCCTGTGACAGCTTGTGTAGAGTGAATAAACTCCCTAAAATATGAACTGAGATTAGTTGATCAACCTATTACCACAAACTACATTTAATTTAAATATTATAAACAGAAAATTTCTCAATTTTTTTGGTTAGATATTTGTACACAGAAATGCCACTTTTATATATAAATACGAATTGCGACACCACGGCTTTAGATAGACACGCTAATAATCATTTGCCGGTTTGTTTAGGGCAAAATGAAGAGCTTCCGCATAATCAGTATTATTATTAATAATAATAATAATAACAATAACGACTTTATTTTCAATATGGTCCACAATCAGTTTTCTGACTTGTTTGATTGGGACTCTTTTTTTAGAAACTTAACCGTCTTTTTCTGTTCGAAATTTGGAAGATATTTGAAGATTAAAACAGAGACAGTAGAACTAAAGTTTCTGATTAAAATAGATATTACAAATCATAATGGTGACCCCGCGCTAGCTCGATTGTCGACCTCATCCGTTGGCTTCTGAGAATACCCGGTCTCTGTTCGATAGAGACCCGGGTCAAACAAACCGGTCATCAAACAACTTCTAAACAAAGAATACGGACCCGGATGTTACTTCCATGAAATCTTGAAACAACGGTCCGCAGTATATGACAGACAAGCCGTTGTATAAACGGCGCAATTAAAGCAGTTTTTTAAGCACAGATAACAGACACGAGCATTTATCATAATTCTCTGACACCTACTGCATGAAGCGTTCGACATTTAACCACAAACTTCTAACCTTACTCATTTACAACACCGATCTATGTCTAACCATACTACTTTGTATACACCATATCACTACGTAAGACGTATAGATTACAGAAAAGGGTCGGATTGCAAAAGATAATCTAACTGGTAACTGAATGTTTAAAGTGTTGTTTGACTTCAAATTACGTTATAGATACACTCGATCTAAGTTAATGATCACCTCTTAAATAACAATTTATTCTAGTAATATGTTTTCGATAACCCGACATAACAACCACCTAATTATCGAACCAGACTACAACAGTCAGTTAATGGATGCTACATAGGCCTACAAGATTTTTGTAAAAGAGAGGGTTCTTAAATAAAGGTGCATTATATCTTCAATACTGGAGAAATAAAAAGGTAAAACAAATATTGCCATATAACTTCCACCATCTGTAGAGCAATATCCTATGGGAGCTGCAAATATTGGCCGTTGTATAGAGGTTGTTGCTCTACAGAGGTCAAAATTGGAGTAATTATCAGCTTCGGGAAATTTTGAAAGTATTGTTATAGAGAGGTTGTTGCTCTACACGGGGCTGCTCTGGACAGATCGTACGGTATATATATCTTACAAAGAAACATTTACAATCCATAAAGAAAACTCAGGTTTCAAACGAAAACCCATTTTGACTTTGCTTAAACTTTACTTCCAAGAAAACACACACACGCAGGAACACGATATCACATGCTTCATGGAAAAGGTTTCAAGGAAGTTGTCTGGTCTTAGGTAATGTGTTTTTAACCGAGCGTACTGGTGCCATTTTTATTTCGTCTTTGGTCATAGTATGACGCGGCCTGGGATCGAACCCGAGACCTCCGCGCATTCGAAGCTACCGAGGAGGCGGTATGCCGAAAGTTTCATGCCGAAAGTTTCTATACCATATGCAGAAAACTGTACTTCCTACATTCATTCAACATGTAAAACACACGCATGGTAACATGGTCATAAATCTTTTCTTGCGGCTACCAAGTTTGAACAGTATTGACACTTTGTTAACTTGACAGTCATAGCCTTATGATACATTGTGGTTTCAGTTAGCCGTCTAGCGGCTACTACATAGTCAGTCGCCTGCTTTAATTTATGGGCGTTAAATTTCCTAGGTCACTAGATGTACGTGAACATGTGTGCATACAAATAGTACATCTTAAATAAGATCATTTTATATTAATAATGTTATACATAATACCTGTACATGTTTAAATATATATTCTATACAAAGACAGTCACAGTGGTCACCTGATTAAAGCAATGACTTGCCTTAAACAGGAATGTTTAATGAGTCAGAATGAACATTTTTTTCTACGAAAAATACCGGAAATAAACGACCACTTGTCTTAAAAGGACAATAACAGACGTATCGATTCACAGGACGCTTAACAAAGGTTCAGCAAGGGTGTAATATAACGATATTGCATTGTTCCAGTTGTAGATGTACGCATGCCACGTGAATCGTTCCGTTTTTTATAAACGGTTCAATTTATCCTTATAGGAAAACTAGTAAAATAAAATTCTTGGAAAAATAAACTGTTAGCTAGAAAAACTAATCGATAAACTGTTCATTGTAAATTCAGGAAGACATATGGCAGTGAGAACTAACTACACTTTTAAGTACATATAGGTAAATAGGACAGCCGTTTAAAACAACACTGGATGTAAACTTTTAGTTTTAGTGGGTAAAATATTTCGAGGATTTTATAAAATGACAATTTTGAGGAGTTGTTAAATCGCGGAGTCAACCCATTAGAAGGAAAACCCATTGTAACGCAATTATTGGGGATTCAATTAATAAAGACTAATTTTATTTCGCTGTCAAATTAATCCGTGAAACCAACGAAATTTAAATTAAAATTGATAAAACTTATTTTTTAACTTAATACTTTTGTTAATAGATCTATCAGTGAGCCTAATGGAAACTACTAGTATCTATCTATCTATGAAAGAAATTTAAAAAACCCTCAAAGCCCAATTTGCGTTTGATAGAGATACAATGTATACACAATTTACAAGGGAAGATATTTTTTCTTCCATGAGCTGGTCTGAAATCACAGCAACGCTGGGCTAATTTCCTTTATAATTGTCATGGTTACATATTCCGTTGCTATGGTTACGAATTCCGTTGCGATGGTCACACATTCGTTGCTATGATTACAAATTATGTTGTCATGCTTACGGAATTCGTTGCAATGGTTACAAATTCCATTTCCATGGTAACAAATTCTGTTGTCATGGATACAGACGACGTTACAAGCGTTATGAACTTTTTTTGGAGTACATCGAACTACCTTTGTATAATTATATTGTAGAATCTATACGATGTACTATATAATGAACGTATGATACATATAATTTAACATTGCGCAAGTACTATTGCATTGATTAGTTCTACAATTCCTTGAAAAAATATACGAGTGTTTAAATATAAAACCGAAACTGATTTCCAGTGGGTTTTGTGCGCTTACATTTAAACAGGCAATTTTATCTATTTAAATTTTCCTTGTCACCTTCGGGTTTTTCCGTGAACCAGTTTTAAAGAGATACCTATATATAGGTAACTATATATAAAAGCACGTGTGTGTGGTCAGAGTTACATTTTACCTTCAAGTTGAGTAGTAATGATGTGTCCAAGTGACGTGCCATCCAATATAATATATAATAATTAACCCTCTACTTTATAGATACCTTGGGCCCGTTTAGACTTTTCCATATAATTATTGAAAGCATATTTATGCCATACTTAGTGAACCCATACATTTTGAATAAGCTGAAGAAGTCATTTATAATAATTCGAGTTTACATAACTTAGCTTGACTGTACTAGTTAGTTCTCTTAGGTAGCTCAAAATAGCAAATGGGAAAGTCCTATCATAGCTTAGCCTATGTCTATGAAACGGGCCCTAGGTCGGGTCGATCATAAACTTTCACAACAGTATCTCGGACGTAAAATGATTAAAAACCTTTGATTAAAAAAAATTAACCCCTATATCTTGAGCGGCATACATCGTTGATCGTTGATCGTTAACTTTTATTATATCAAATATGCCAACGTTAATCCAATGTCATTCAAAGAAACAGTTCTGCAAGAAATACAGTCTTTAAAAGTTACGTGTAAAAATACTAATCCATATAATTTAATATGAAATTTGGCATCCATGGGAGCATAGGAATTCGAAATTCTAGTACACCCCAACAAATCGTGGCACTATGAAAAACTTTCTAGACAAAAATTGCGAATTCATTTTGTGATTGAATTTCGAATGTCTGTGAACACGAGAGAAAAGGTGGATTGAGTTTCCCACATTTGGTGTAAAGTGATGACGTCATGCGCGGTTAGTAACCAAAATTATTACATTGTTTATATGGTGCACAAATAAAAATATTCCGTATTTGGGTACATCAATAAATAATATATACGTACAGCTGTAGCTATACTAATAAAAACAAAAACAAAACAAAACATGACTCCCACAAAACAATTACACACAACTCATTGTCTTTGTACAGAGCTTGGTTTTATTACAAAGGTTAATATTACAAAAGACAGGCGACGACATGGCGTGTTGTGGTCATGGATAGCATTTTGTAATAAAATAAAGGATTGTGCGTAGAATCAGTCACCAGCTGTGTCATTCTCCGGGAAGGGTATTGATGTATGTCCAATGATTATCCACAAATGTCTCGTTTAAAGACAACCTCAATAATGAGGTCATCTCAAAATCAAAGACGATTTTCAGAAATGATATTTTAAGAAATCAAGCATTGTTTAATTTAATCATTTTACGTAATACTATTTGATTGGAAGTGGGATGGTTACACCCATCGCTCAGTACGTAGGCAGTAAACTATTTTGAATTGTTGTTATGTTTTATAGGGGACGTGTATATGTCGTTTTTCAACTTAGGAGAGATCATCGTATTCATATGCAAAATGCCCACCGGCAACCTATTGGATACATGAACAATAAAAACTTGTCATTGGCCAATAGCTAGCTGGTGGTATGAATGCCTTTACAAACATATAATTGAGCCAGTCTCCAGGAAAACCTGCTATATTGAAATTATGTAATTACTATATATAACAAGGTTTCGATAAAGCTCTAAAATAAGGAAAAATACTTATCTATTGATTCTATTTTAAGTAATTGACCCATGTAGTACTATATTTTAGCTTTAATATTTTCTATGAATTACGTCGAAATCACATACTTCGTTGCTATGGTGACCAATTTCAGAAAGGTACTCCGATTGAGAAAAGCGAGGAGTTGGTTGTTTAAAACAGTAGTAGCCTTTCTTTTGATGTATATTTTGAAAAGTGAAACATAATTATAAAATGTGTTACTATTTTGAACAGTTTATGTCAAGAATTGATCAAATGGTGTGATTATGAAATACTTTTTCAGTTACATCGAATAACGTTTCAGTGACGTTTGCGACATCACACAAAAATTTCCGAATAGGGACTCTACCAAAACAGCTGTAACTTCCTGAAAACCGAAGTTATTAACATAATTTCTTTTGCAATTGGCTTAATGTAAAACTATGGAAAATCTTAAAATTAATATTTTTGTCAAAATAGCAGGTTTTCCTGGAGACTGGCTCATATATACTGTATACAAACATGATCTCTCCTATATACGACAGCCAGTATACCCTACCAGTTTTCTAAGGGTAATTGATTGTGAACCAGTACTACATTGCTCTCCCACTGTCAACTTCTCCACATGTGGAGTACACGACCAAAGCATATGACGATAGGAATAAATCGTACAACATCGGTAATTTTCGAACTTTTCGCTCTATATTCCAAACACTTTTCGGTCTATATTCCAAACCATTAAGACCGTAGTGATCAGACTGTTGATGAATATTTGACTAGACTGCCTCCAGGTCCTGCTATCAACATAATATATATATATGAGCCAGTCTCCAGGAAAACCTGCTACTTTGACAATAAATTTAATTTTGAGATTTTTTATTATTTAAAAGAATAATCTTAATGAAGCACAATGCAAAAGAAGTTACAGCTGTTTAGTTGAGGCCCTATTCAGACCCTTTTTGTGTGACGTCGCAAACGTCATTCAAACGTTATTCGACGTCGTTGTAAAAAGTACTTTATAAATACTGCATTTGCTCAATTCTTGACATAAACTGACCGAAATGGTATCAAGTTTTAGAATGATGTTTTAAGTTTTAAAATATACATCCAAATTGTAAATGTTCACATTTAGAGAAAGGCTATTACTGTTTTAAAGAACTAACTCCTTGATTTTCTCAATCAGAGTACTATTCTGAAATTGGTCACCATAGCAACGAAGTAAATGATTTCGACATAATTCATAAGAAATTTTAAAGCTAAGATATAGTTATATATGGATAAATGACTTAAAATTGAATCTATAGATATGTCATTTTTTCTTATTTGAAAGCTTTTTTAAACCTTGTTACATGCAGTTATTACATAATGTCAATATAGCAGGTTTTCCTGGAGACTGGCTCATATATAATAATAATAATATTAATAATAATAATAATAATACCTTTATTCAGTTGAAGACGGTGTCCGAAACGCGACAGTTAGTACTAGCCTATCATAAGACCGACCAATGAATCGAACCAGGAACTGCCTGGTGACAGCCTACACAATGTGAAAGTCTGGCGGGCTGCCAGGATGACCCAGTTCAGGAACACATTTAACTCCGGGCCATATCAGTAGGTACTTCCCACATATACAGCGTGAGATGTTATCAGAAACCCAAATTGAAATCATGTCCAGGGAACCCAAATAACGTGATATATTATATGACATGCCAGTGTAATACCTACACACATACCTGACCTACAATATATTCCTCGAAAAGTAATTATTCAAAAACATGCAGCCGGAAGAATTAATTCAAATTCGTTTTTGAAGTACGTGCATTGTAAAAGTATACCATTTCTGATTAAAGTTTAAACCTATGTACACACTAATCAAAATGACTAATTTTTAGTTCCCGATTATTGCGGCGCGAAATCAAAGATCGGCTGTTACACCGCACACAAATATATAGACATGAGCTGGGTTAAGTAAAACAATTATCGGTCGTAAAGACTGTATTTTAAAAAATACACTAACAAGATTAACATGTGCAGTAAAACTTTGTTTTAACACCATCTCAATAAAGTAAAGAGGGTGTTGCGGCACCTACCAACATTAACTTCATTTTATCTTCAATTATGAAGTATACTCAACCAGACCACATAAAATGCAGAAAATATTGCTAAAACTGTAAGGATCTTTTATCAGAATCAACACTTCAATCAATTTGGGAAAGAATTGGTTATATTACGCTTTACTTAGTGTAACAAGTATTCGCGATACTTAGTGTAACCGGTATTCGCGATACTTAGTGTAACCGGTATTCGCGATACTTAGTCTAACCGGTATTCGCAATACTTAGTGTAACCAGTATTCGTGATACTTAGTGTAACCAGTATTCGAGATACTTAGTGAAACCTGTATTCGCGATACTTAGTGTAACCGGTATTCGGAATACTTAGTGTTATCAGTATTTTTAAAACGCACTTGTGTAAGAAAAGATCCGAGCAATTTTAGCACTTCAGTTCTTCTAATTCTATGCTTCAATATATAAACTAGTAATATTTTCAGTTCAACCGCAACTTTAGGAATAATGCGTTTGTAATAAAAAGTTTATAAGATACAGCAACGCCATTTTTTTTATTTTCACTGTTTTTGCTATTATTCCGAGTCTATAAGAATAGTTTTCAAAGTTTCCAAGGATGGTCGTAGACGAACCGTCATTATCATGGTTTACTGTGTATAAATTGTAGGAGGTTAAGTAAAAAATGGAAGCAATTATTATAATTTCATTATGTCTGATCGTGCCGTCTATTATACACCATGAATATACTGCACATCTTAAAATAAACAATACTGGCATCAGGACCAAGTCATGATCAAGTTAACGACATTGTAAAATGATCGCAAACACCATCATTATGATGTGAAGAGTTCATTTAGACCGCCTTATTTTACACGTCTATTTAGACATACCGACACAGCAGTTTTACCAAGGAAAATATTTTTTTAATAAAACCTTGAAAATAAAAATACTTGTCAAACTTATATGTATTTATACATTTATAAATATCGAAAGGAATATTCGCGAACATTATAAGAGCATATTTTCAAGATTGCTTATCTACGTATAGACATAGGCCACTAGATATATATAATTACTTATAATATCATTTAATTCATGATTAAGAATTCAACTGATAAATCATGTTCAAGAAAAGTTTCATAAAACAATACTCTAGTCTAAGTTCCGTGACATAGACACGTGGTCACGGAGAACAGCGGATGATGCAAGGGTCGTCTCTCCCATATTGAAATCAACAGTATATAACAAAGCACAATCAATAAAATCAGACATATGTAAATAACGATTTCGTTATAACAATAATTTAAATAATTAAATTTGATTATAACAGAAAATACTCATTACCTTTCGGTCGTCCAGTTGTCCACGATATTGAATTACTAGATATAATAATGGTATACTATATAATATTATAATTATAACATGAAACTGAATTTATCCCTTAATAAATGAAAATAAAACGATTTTCGCACTAAGCGATATTTACTCGTGCGATCTGTATGGGAGTCTTAAAGTGTTAAAATTCCAGCACAAAGTATCGCGGACTTAGATCAGTAAATACTTCATTAGAGGGATGTCTCAAAATAGCGTATACATGTAAGAGACAGACTACTCGTCCCATCTTCAATCACAGCCAGCCACTTAAGAGGTTACAATATATAATGATTGAACTATTTCATCATCAACATTGACTTGAAATGACACTAGGTATCAAAGTTACGCCCCTTTTGTACTTGTTTGTTTAATTTATTAAATTTGATAGATACTCATGTCTAATCAACTTGCCTTTATAACGTTCGAATAACGTTTTCGACAGTGTAGCCACCACGGAGAGTTTAGAATTCGTATGGAACTCGACTTTAATCATAGAAATTGTTGGAAAGAATAATCCACAAAACAGTGAAATATTTCTCGATGCTTTTTCGAGGGCGATAGAAGGTCGAATATATCATATACACGCCATGATGCAATTATATCACAAGTGTTGGTATATAGTATCTGGTTTAATTATACATCTTACAAAGATGTACATGTATTTAGAATCTTCCAGAACTCGGAAGTACATACTCTAGAACCGGGTAGTGAAGTGCGTCCACGGTTTTAACGAGATACCGCAACAGTTGCTGGCTAACAAGGGCGATAACCTCTTTTTTCACTTATCAATCTTTTTGTATGATGAGAACGTTTAAACTTTATGACAGAAATGAGCTCATAAAATTTTGCAACCAGCCAACGGCTGACTTGAGCGAGTGGGGGTGTCATGCGCGAGCCACCCACACTCAAATTATTTTCGCCCGACTACAGAAAATTTAATGAAAATCTGACCTATGCATTAAAACGATTATATATGTGTTATATGCTATATAGTTTTAACAGAAAATACTCATTACCTTTCGGTCGTCCAGTTGTCCACGATATTGAATTACTAGATATAATAATGGTATACTATATAATATTATAATTATAACATGAAACTGAATTTATCCCTTAATAAATGAAAATAAAACGATTTTCGCACTAAGCGATATTTACTCGTGCGATCTGTATGGGAGTCTTAAAGTGTTAAAATTCCAGCACAAAGTATCGCGGACTTAGATCAGTAAATACTTCATTAGAGGGATGTCTCAAAATAGCGTATACATGTAAGAGACAGACTACTCGTCCCATCTTCAATCACAGCCAGCCACTTAAGAGGTTACAATATATAATGATTGAACTATTTCATCATCAACATTGACTTGAAATGACACTAGGTATCAAAGTTACGCCCCTTTTGTACTTGTTTGTTTAATTTATTAAATTTGATAGATACTCATGTCTAATCAACTTGCCTTTATAACGTTCGAATAACGTTTTCGACAGTGTAGCCACCACGGAGAGTTTAGAATTCGTATGGAACTCGACTTTAATCATAGAAATTGTTGGAAAGAATAATCCACAAAACAGTGAAATATTTCTCGATGCTTTTTCGAGGGCGATAGAAGGTCGAATATATCATATACACGCCATGATGCAATTATATCACAAGTGTTGGTATATAGTATCTGGTTTAATTATACATCTTACAAAGATGTACATGTATTTAGAATCTTCCAGAACTCGGAAGTACATACTCTAGAACCGGGTAGTGAAGTGCGTCCACGGTTTTAACGAGATACCGCAACAGTTGCTGGCTAACAAGGGCGATAACCTCTTTTTTCACTTATCAATCTTTTTGTATGATGAGAACGTTTAAACTTTATGACAGAAATGAGCTCATAAAATTTTGCAACCAGCCAACGGCTGACTTGAGCGAGTGGGGGTGTCATGCGCGAGCCACCCACACTCAAATTATTTTCGCCCGACTACAGAAAATTTAATGAAAATCTGACCTATGCATTAAAACGATTATATATGTGTTATATGCTATATAGTTTTAACAGAAAACACTCATTACCTTTCGGTCGTCCAGTTGTTCACGATATTGAAATACTAGATATAATAATGGTATACTATACAATATTATAATTATAACATGAAACTGAATTTATCCCTTAATAAATGAAAATAAAACGATTTTCGCACTAAACGATATTTACTCGTGCGGTCTGTATGGGAGTCTTAAAGTGTTAAAATTCCAGCACAAAGTATCGCGGACTTAGATCAGTAAATACTTCATTAGAGGGATGTCTCAAAATAGCGTATACATGTTAGAGACAGACTACTCGTCCCATCTTCAACCTCAGCCAGCCACTTAAGAGTTTACAATATATAATGATTGAACTATTTCATCATCAACATTGACTTGAAATGACACTAGGTATCAAAGTTACGCCCCTTTTGTACATGTTTGTTTAATTTATTAAATTTGATAGATACTCATGTATAATCAACATGCTTTTATAACGTTCGAATAACGTTTTCGACAGTGTAGCCACCACGGAGAGTTTAGAATTCGTATGGAACTCGACTTAAATCATAGAAATTGTTGGAAAGAATAATCCACAAAACAGTGAAATATTTCTCGATGCTTTTTCTAGGGCGATAGAAGGTCGAATATATCATATACACGCCATGATGCAATTATATCACAAGTGTTGGTATATAGTATCTGGTCTAATTATCCATCTTACAAAGATGTACATGTATTTAGAATCTTCTGAAACTCAGAAGTACATACTCTAGAACCGGGTAGTGAAATGCGTCCACGATTTTAACGAGATACCGCAACAGTTGCTGGCTAACAAGGGCGATAACCTCTTTTTTCACTTATCAATATTTTTGTATGATGAGAACGTTTAAACATTATGACAGAAATGAGCTCACAAAATTTTGCAACCAGCCAACCGCTGACTTTAGCAAGTGGGAGTGTCATGCGCGAGCCACCCACACGCCCGACTACAGAACATTTAATGAAAATCTGACCTATGCATTAAAAAGATTATTCATGCATTAGGCTATATAGTTTTAATATCGGAGAAAGAGACAGACGTCACACCCACAATATACATGCATACGGACCCCAATACATCGAATGATTTAATGATTTGCAGAGCAGAACAGTGCAGAGCAGAGCAGAGCAGAGCAGAGCAGAGCAGAGCAGAGCAGAGCAGAGCAGAGCAGAGCAGAGCATGAGCATTTACATGTCAAATTTTTAATTTAATTTAATTTACGAACATACAAAAACCGTTAGGATTTCAAAAATTGTAAACTCGTACGAGTTGATATTTCAAATAAATTTAAATATGTTAAAGAATCAGGCCTTAGGTCTTCTGGTCAAAAATTACTTCATAAACCAAAGCCAAAAAAGGAATTCTTTCGAAAGTCATTAAGCTACACTGGACCAATACTTTGGGAAAAGATACCATTTCATATAAGAACTGCTAGCTCTCTCGAACAATTCAAAAGAATGTACATAAGATGGAAGTTTCCAGACTGGGACTACCAATAAAATAAGTATGTTCTAGATTCATTGTAAATATTATGTTATTGTCTCTTAACTTGTTTAAATTGTTTAGTTGTTGCATAGTGTGTATTTGAATAGCTTAGTCTTGTTTATAGAAACTTTTCATTATTCATCTAAGTCAATTTTTATTATTCACTTTCATTCAATTGTTAAGTTTGACTACTTTCATTTCATTTTTTAAGTTTACTTTGTTATCAACTATCATGCTAAATGTATGGATTATACGTTTAGGTCCTCATGGAAGATTGTGTTTATATGCAAATGTGTTAACCTCTAAAAATAAAGTCATTATTATTATTATTATAAATTATTTATATAGAAAAACACATGCGTCCATACAGACCTATGCACATGTGTACACAAAACATTTCGTCACGTGTTTTTAAAGATCTTAAAAGTACAAGTTTAATATATACTTATAGTCGAGATAGGTGTTTTATTATCTCAAGACGACATTTATAAAAAAAAACCTACACGTACAAAGCAACATTTAATTCTGAATTGCAGACTCATCATCTTTACCCCGTATTCATAAAAAAGCCCAAATTAAATGCACATGTATAAAAGATAAAATAAATAATTACATAATTATCATTTTTATTAATTAAAATAATGAACTCACCATTAAGGACTCGTTTTTCTTCTGTTGAAATAAAATGCTCCTTCTTCAGTAGAATGATGTTCAGTACTGAGCCGGCAGTGAAAAGAAACGTGTCTGGGCACGTTGGTCTATTTTTAGTTTTGGGAATACCAAAAACTAGATAAAGTTATTTTTACATGATCATAAATGGCGCGAAAGTTACAGTTTGACATTATTACATCATTCGGATCACCTCGGCCTTTATACTTGCAATATACTTACCGGAGAAAAACGGAAATGACCGAACTTTTCATGATTAATTACAAATGTATTTGTTTTCTAGAATGTCGTAATGGTGATTATAGTACACTATATAGATCTATACCTGTACTATATTAATATAGAATACGAAACCTAAACATATCTATTTAAAACATAGACACATTTTAGACGTCACACATGTACACTGATCTGTTCAAAGGTGTGTCTTTGATATAAAATGACTTGCATTACACACATGTTTATCTGTTTATCTAAATATAAATAAGTAAATGCCTACATGTACATTATTTTAAAATTATGTTCACAAGTAGATTAATTCAGTTGATGACAAACCGGTTTCGATTATGCTGCATCAAGCATTTTGGCAATTAAACACACGTTGGGCCAACCCTAATTTTAAAGAGGATGCAGCTCGGCATATTTAGATACTTACTTCATTTTCTTAGAATTCTGATTTTAATTGTATAAATAATATTCCCTGCTATATTGTAATGTCTATATTTTGATGACAAAATTGCAGAAGAGCCTATTTATTGCTTAAACTGAACGATCTTTGATTATTATAATACTTTAATAATTGTGTACATGCATTATAGTGGGTACGTTTTACTACATTTACTCGTATTTGATTACTTTGGATCTCACTGTCAATTTAAAAAAATGTAAAAAATGTGATTAAAATTTTCAACTTAGACCCATATTTTTAACAAGGGATCGGTTTCTTGGGTATATATATTTATGCTAAAGATAGCTACAGGTCTCATGTTCGCGTACGGGTTTGCTTTGCAACCTCCCAAAGGTTACACTGTACTACCACCACGTGATATTGTACGGCGTAGATAAAACAGAAACAATTGTACAAATAATGCAATTGTAATCTATGGAGCCATATAACTGCCACCAAATAAATATTAGTTTTCATGAAATATTTCGTGAAATTAACGAGGGAGTTCATGAAAACAGAAAAATATTATGAATGCAAGATAACGTGAAAAATGGCCAGTGACTGCTTTGATCTGCCACAACATTCCTGTTATCTTTTTTAAGAAACCAACTAACTTTTCACGAAAGTGGATTATTTTTCACGAAGACATGTTTACGTTTCGCGAAACTTTTTCACGAAAGTCGATTATTTTCACCAAAACATATTTACGTTTTGAGAAACATTTTTATGCTTTTATGAAAAACTCGTTTTGGTTTCGTAAAAGCATCATCTTTATGTGGTGTCAGTTCAAAGCACTTACAAGCAGAATTTCGTGTTAAGATAAGTTATCTGTCTTCATGATAATTATATGTTTTCATGAAATATCCCTTAGTTTTTACGAAAGTTTTCATGAAATCTTAAAGTTAAGTGGTGGCAGTTATATGGCTCCATATTATGGTAATAGATCTAATTACATTATAGTATTTCATGATGACACTTCTAAACTTGCTGTGGGGAATCCGAAATACGTATTTTTGGTTTTGTCCCCATTTAAGCACAGGTAACTGTATCATTAATAAAGAGTAAATAAAAAGAATTTTTTTTTTTATAAAATTTATAATATCTTAGAAAGGTTTATAACACGGGAAATTAACCACCCGGTCACTGAGGTGCAGTTTGTTTTTAATTAACAGTTCATTAATACTGGTATTAGTTTTAATATTTGTATATAATCAGAAACTAGAGAGCTTCGTCTTTAATTTGATATCAATGTTTTAAAAATCCGTCAATGAATAAGAAAATAAACCCATAAGGCGTGAACTCACTTTCTTTTTTCTGATTCAGAATAGCATTGTCGTTTCTATTGAATGCACCTCAGTGACTGACTGGACACCATGGTATACATTTCATGGTATAACTTTTTAACTAGTTGATAAATTACGATGGGATTTTGCATGGAGGTAGTTCAAACAATGTTGGCTATGATGGTAATTTCTTTATGAAGATATCGAAAGCCAATTCTTGTTTTTGAAACCATGAAAATCTGACCACTTAAGTACAAATACACCTTTCTAAGATAACATAAATTTTGTAAAAGAAACTTTTTATCAATGATACAGTTACCTGTGCATTTAAGGACAACAAAATGCACAATCACGTATTACAATGTACGCGGGATTCTACACCGAAAATGTCAATGCTGATCATTTATGTGATGTATTATGTGATGTAATACAGTTATAATACATGCACATGTATATAACTTTTTCAAAAAATAAAACATAAAATATTTTTTTTTCATTGAATACCATTTCTACCAGTACATGTACTTGCTTTTGGTCTTCAGACAACTGACGCGTTCTCAACACGATGACATGGTTCTCATGGCCAACGTAGACTTTTGCACGGAAAACGTTTTTCTTCTTACGTATGTATCGAACCCGGAACTGATAGATGACAATGTAGAACTCTACAAACTGCGCTAACCTCGTGGGCTGTTACATGTTACAGTTATATTGTAGTGAGTTCATGTGGTCACGAATCTTTTCGTTACTCGTTAAGTTTTTTCAACTTCAGTTTGGTCAACATGACTGCCTAAAAATAGGGTCATAAGAAGCGCATTGTGATGCAGATTTCAAATAAACATGAGTCTTCTAAGGTCGTCCTTCTCATTCTAAACCAGCGATATGTTTGTGTATGTATATTATCTTAAAAACGAGGTACATGTTTTACAAGTTAAATAAAGAATAATGTTCTGTTATGTTTTGTTCTGATATCCTATGTTCAGAAACTTATATATATTGACGAAGGTTATAAACTATAATCCCAGCCCGTATCAAGATGTTCATATCTGACTATTTTCCCAGACGTTTCATACAGAGTTAAGTGTTTAAAACAAACCAGACTAATTTATCAAAAAAATATTCACAGCGGGTTACTATAATCTATAAGATATTTGTTTCTATATAACACCTGTGAATTTTTTTTATTATGTAAATATCAATTACACCTACTCGAGATTGGTAAAACCATTAAAAACCATTTGTGATATTAATTATTCACAATATTTATATTTATATCTGTCGGAGTATCTGTTTTTCATCTACAAGTGATATGATTAGATTGTATTTTAACCCGAAATATATTTATCTACTACATGTAGTATATATGTATAGACAAACAGAGCGTGATTGCAAGAGGGTGTTAATTTAATTATACTATACTTTATGCACATTTACTTTTAAAAACATGCAGTACACGTACACCCAATCGTCGAGGTAATTTCTGTCCAAAGTGTAATTAAATTCGAACATAAGGACGCAGAGCCCAATAAAAATATGTATTTTTAATGTATCAAGCGGCCCAAGGGAGATAACTTCATAGCAATTTTGCATTTTGTGGCTGGAATATTTAAGCGCGCAGGAGTGATTTCCCTTAAAACGATATTTCTACTATGAACGTTTAAAGGGAGATTACTTCATCTTTTGCAATTAAACTAATTTTCCACGACGTTAAACGCCTTTACTTTTAAGCAGTATAAGTTGGTAAAACATTCGAGGAAACCCATTAGTCTGACAGTCCTCCTTTTTATGATACCGGTACTTGAGAGAGGGGTGTGGGGTAAACTATTGCATTTACCATCCACGTTCCACTAACGGGTGAACCAATAACAAACTGATCATCCACGCTTTGTGGCATTGACATGTCAAAATTGATTGCCTTAAAGCCACATAAGGCCTTAAACGGCTATTTTCAAAAAGCAATAATTTGGTAACCTATTTCAAGAGCCATGGATTTTGAGCACTTTGGTTGAGTCCCATAGGTTGAAAACACCATAAAATTTAAGAAAATTGAAAACAACATTCAGTTGGTTTGTTTACAAAAAATGAATTGTAAACTAAAAATGCACAATTTATAATCTAAGGGAAGCAACTTTTGCAAAATTAGTATTTTGTCATCCATACATTTTACTAAAATGTGATTTTTGGCATACTTTTTTGACAGATACATTTAACATTCTGTCGGCAATTATTGGTCATTTGTGAAAAAATATCCTAATTCTAGTCTATTTGCTGGATGATCGAAATGGGTTTTTGGGAGAGATAATATTGCTTTAACAAGATACCTGTACTTTTGTGCACATCATTAAAAGTTGAACTTTCCATGATAAGATTGTTGCAATAAGCATAATGATTCTGAACGAATTTTTGCAATCATAACACGATCTGCGGATTAATGCATTAAATATAGAGCAAACCTTGCCATGTATTATTACCCCCATAAAACATGGTATCAAATTGGCTGTTACTATTTACGCCCCGTATCACGTGACATATTTTTGAATGAATGAACGTATAATTTATAGCAAATTTTCAACAAAACGCGATGGCAAGGCAAGATGCACGGGTATCCAGTGTTACAGCTATGACGCATCTATTTTTAGAAACTCCAATATAATCTCGAAATCAAGTTTCATAAAAACTTCTGATAATCAATTCATTCATATTTTTCATTTCATTAAATAGCTACCCTATACTCGTGTTATTAAAATTGTTTCAATGTTTAAAATGTGTTATTTCCTTCAGAAAATTACGTAGGTCGTTTTCATTAACGAGGGAGGTAATTCTACCAGCTAATAAGCCACTCAATTTCAGCGTGGAATTATGTTAAATGTCAAATGGGTGAAAATGGGATGCGCGCAGTCAAATAGTGCGGTATATTATCGTATTTAGAATCGAAAAAAACTCTGTTCTTGAATAAAACACGGGCACTCGTTCGGATGCGGAAAATTTAATTTTTCCGCATCCGAACTCCTGCCCATGTTTATTCACCGACAAAATACGCGAACATATTTTTATTTCTTAATTAATTCAGCTTCGAGGTGATATATCGACGACACAGACGAGTTAAACATGTTAGTACAGCCTCGTTGTGATACCGAGCATATCGACGTCATAGACGAGGTTACAATGACAACAACGTTAACACAGCCTCGTTGTGATACCAAGTATATCGACGTCAGAGACGAGGTAACAATGACACCAACGTTAATACAGCCTCGTTGTGATACCAATTATATCGACGTCAGAGACGAGGTAACAATGACAACAACGTTAATACAGCCTCGTTTTGATACCGAGTATATCGACGTCAGAGACAAGGTAAATATGGTAACAACGTTAATACAGCCTCCTTATGATACCGAGTATATCGACGTCAGAGACATGACAAGCATGGTTACAATGTTAATACAGCCTGGTTGTGATATCTGGTATATGGACGTCACAGACGTGACCAACATGGTAACAACGTTAATATAGCCTCGTTGTGATATCGGGTATATGGACGTCACAGACGTAATAAACATTGTGACAACGTTAATACAGCCTCGTTGTGATATCTGGTATATCAACGTCGGAGATGTGATAAACATGGTAACAACGTTAATATAGCCTCGTTTTGATACCGAGTATATGGACGTTAGAGACGTGATAACCATGGTAACAACGTTAATACAGCCTCGTTGTGACATCGGGTATATCGACGTCACAGACGTGATTAACATGGTAACAACGTTAATATAGCCTCGTTGTGATACCGAGTATATGGACGTTAGAGGCGTTATAAACATGGTAACATTGTTTACAAAGCTTTGTTTTGATACCGAGTATATCGACGCCAGAGACGAGGTAAACCTGGCAACAACGTTAATACAGCCTCGTTGTAATACGGGTATATCGTCGTCAGAGACGTTACTTACATGGTAAATACGTTGATACAGCCCCGATGTCTACCGGATATAGCGGCATCATAGACGTGACAAACATGGCAACAACGTTAATACAGCCTCGTTGTGATACCAGGTATATCGACGTCACAGACATGACAGACATGGTAACGACCTAATACAGCCTCGTTGTGATACCAGGTATATAGACGTCACAGACGTGACTAACATGGCAACAACGTTAATACAGCCCTGTTGTCTACCGGGTATATCGACGTCACAGACGTGACAAACCTGGCAACAACGTCAATAAAGCCTCGTTGTCTAACGGGTATGTCGACGTCATGAAAATGACAAACATGGCAACAACGTTAATATAGCCTCGTTGTGGTACCTGGTATATCGGCATCATAGACGTGACAAACGTTAATTTAGCCTCGTTGTGATTTCAGGTTTATCGACGTCATACATGTGACAAACATGGCAACAACGTTCATACAGCCTCGTTGTGATATAGGGTATATTGACGTCACAGACGTGGCAAACATGGTAACAACGTTAATATAGCCTACTCGTTGTGATATGGGGTATATCGACGTCACAGACGTGATAAACATGGAAGGAAGAGGGAAGTCAAAGACATGTTCGTATCGATGAGAAATAACGCAAGAAAACGGCCTTCGTTACTAAGTATGGGCTGTTTGGGCATATGCGTATTGGCTTTGGTCTATGCAATGTGATAGGGGCAGAACTGATCCAGGTACAGAATGAGATTGAGAAAGTTATTGCATACGGCGGTTACTCGATGATTAAAGACTGACTGACGAGGCTGTTGATCGATTGGTAGATGCCTTCGATGTAGAGACTCGGGAAAAAGCTGCTTGAATCATCGGAGGAGTATATCAACCACGTGTCTCGCCTGAGGAAACCGGCAAGTCCGATGTAACCAATGATCCAGTCCAATGGTTCTGTAGTGGCGCAGCCAGGTTCGGTAGTGAAGAATGTCAAGACAACTCCAGCTGTGCGTTCAAGGGAGGTCTAGGAGGAACCAGAAGAAAGAGCAACCGAGTGGGTCCGGTCATAGGGGCAGGAAGGCGGAGGTGCATCCCCGTCGTGAAGCATCCGGAATGTCCTATGGCCGTGAGAGGAGTGTTCGTCTAAAACTGGGTCGGCACCATTACTGCTAACTGCTACTTCGGCTTTACAGCCCGAATTTTCAGGCACTCGACTGGACATAATTATCATCGGGTGGACGCCTTGTGTGCCGTCCCGGGTGATCGTTTCCTCTTAGAAACACGAAATATGTATGGCGTAAAATGAAAGAATAGTGGGAGGAAGAGGGAGAGATAGGGAGAGGAGACAACCTAAAAATCTCTGGCATCGACAGGTGGTCAGTAAGGCATATACAACTCCTGAACACAATACGGACATGAATAAGAACAAACTCGTACAGTTGTGTTCGTTAGAACACAGAATTTGTTTTTGATTTACGACAACAGAACTAGCTGTGAATGGGTCGGGATTGTTTGGTCATAATTTTGACCTTTGCATGATTTGTATTGTTATCATTATGCTTACTTCACAGCTTCGGATGTTCTTATTATAGTTTAGGTTATATTAACTTAATTATGCGGATTTTCTTTACGCATCGTGATACCCTGTCCTTTTTCGATAGCTTTCGATGCTAAAAAGTCTTTTTTGAAGTGTGTTATT
Organism: Spisula solida; assembly: GCA_947247005.1. Classification (NCBI taxonomy): domain Eukaryota; kingdom Metazoa; phylum Mollusca; class Bivalvia; order Venerida; family Mactridae; genus Spisula; species Spisula solida. The sequence goes on along the minus strand of OX365945.1, from coordinate 47,229,632 downwards.
TGAATTAAATATGACCGAAAACTAAACCGCTAACCAATGTGTTTAACTGCACGTATAGTCCAGTTAGGATATTGTGACAGTGGCGTTGCAGTTTTTGTGTACGCAAAAAATCACAACCATTGTCTAAACAGGTAGAGCGAAGTTTAGTATGTTAGTTTAGCATTGAATTTATAGTTGTTTGTACAGTATAAGCCTTTATAATTGGTTTTACACCGTTATAGTGGACTCGACCGCTGTGTCACTGGATTTTTATCCTGATCGGACTAGGTTGTATTTTAAAAATAAATGAAGCAAATTGTTGTTATTTTGATTTTCACTTTATTCGTCAGCAGTGTGCCTCTCCTCAATATAATCTATGGTGTAAAGTTTAAATCAAGATTTGAACAATGTACACTTGAACAAGTTATCAATTCAAATGTGGTAAACTGTAATGTAACTTGATAGCTTCAAAATAGGTCGACGACGATATATATACAGATATACAGTACATGTATTATAAACCCGACACTTCACTGTACATATTCAGTTTTCGGAAAATGTGAACTAAATATAAACTCGACAGTGTGCATACTCGAATTGCGAATGTACTTGACTACACGAGGAAAGACAATAATTCCAAAATGGCGACGAGTGGTGATCAGTTTAAATATTCTACAGATGAAACGGAGGAAAATAGGACGGCCAGTTGTTCAGTTTGTTCAGACGATGGAAGTTATGCACCTGCTAGGCATTATTGTGTGGACTGTGAACTTTATTACTGTGGGCATTGTGTTAAAAGCCACACAAAGATCCCGGCTTTAAAATCCCACCAAGTAAACGATATTGATTCATCCACGTTTGCCAGTGGAGATGGTGAAACCAAAGAACGAAGATACTTACCTGCAGAGGTTTTGAGATGTGCAATACATCAAGGGAAGCTGATAGACACACATTGCAAGGACCATGATAAGGTGTGCTGTGGTACATGCGCCTTGGTTAAACACAGGTAAATACATGTTCATTACATATTTAATACATTATTAAAAATCGTGTGGTATGAAAATATTACTTAATCCGTAATTAATTAACGCACATGTACTGTTTTATCAAAGCACTTACAGACATCGTAAAGTTTACGCACACATTTGAATTATTGAACAAATACGTACACATTAGAGACATATCGCTGGCTTAGAATTAGAAGGTCGTAAGTACATAAGACTCATGCATATTTGAAATCTACATCTCAAAGCGCAAAATGTTGACCAAACTAAAGTTTAAAAAGTTTGTTTTTCCATAAGTAAAGAGCAGTTTTCAGACAGTTTTTTCTTGCTTTCTCAAAATATTGATTTTGTACGTACGACCCTCTAATTCTAAGCCAGCGAAATATGGTTTGTAGGAATTCATTAATCAAAACCTCATTAATATTACATACAATATAACACAAAATATGCAGTTCGTCTAAATCCATGGAAGTGTTCGTCCCTACACTGGTGGGACATTCTATTGCTATGTGCATTTATTCATGTTAAAAAGTGCCATTGTCTCAAGCCCGCGTTATAAATACCCTACTGGGCAGTAAACAAAACTTCGCCTTGTAAAAACCGTAGAAATACAACATTTTTATATCATGCCTATCTTTTTTATTCTGGTATATATTTATTTTTGATAATTACAGACTGTGTTCAACTGAGTCGATAGCAAATGCATCACATGACTTCCAGTCCAACCCTGAAGCGAAAAAATGCAAAGATGCATTGGCCCAGGTTCTTATCCAACTGACAGAAGCGAAACAGACACGGACCGACAATATTGATCGTATTGGTAAGCAGAAACTAGAACTGATTGAAACTATTGACAAATATGAGGACATGGTTATTGCGAAGGTTAAGGAGTTGGCCAATATTTCGAGAAAGGCAATACGCTCGAAATATGAAGAAGACAAATCAGCGCTCGACATGGACGTTGCAGCTTTGGATGCGGCTAAGGCAACAGCCATGGATTATGTCAATAAACTTGAAGCGCAAGCACCTGGTAATGAGACAGTATTGTTTGCCACCGTCAAGAACAGTAAGATAGTTACAAGAGATGGAGAGAATCTACTTCAAGCCATGATGAAGGAGTGGAAAGAAAGAGAAATCAAATTTCACCTTGACAAGACGCTGGAGAACACAGTTGATGGAATGAAATCATTAGATGTATTTGAAGACGATTGCACTGTCAAAGAATACGAGGCTACATTTCAGACCAATATAAAGGTACTGCGGAGTAATGAAGCAAGAACATCTGTATTTGATATGTGTTTGATGGATACAGGTGACCTACTTTTTACAGATTATCACAATAACAAACTGAAACGATACAACTCAGACTTACAATATAAAGATGAGATACAGTTATCGGATAGACCTGTTGCAGTTTGTAAAATGGACAAACATTATGTAGCTGTGAAAAATCAATCCAAAAATGTACAGTTCGTATCAGTTGGTCAGTTAATGACGTTGACATCATCTTTCACGCTTACTGCTACTGGATACGGGATGACATACGATGCAGGTACCGAGGAAATATTTGCCTGCGAGGAGAACAAAGTGAGCGTTTACAGTAAAACAGGAAACAAACTTAGAACGTACGATAAGACAACAAATGGAGAGAATATGTTTTCAAAATGTAAGCAGATTGCACTGAGCGAGAACAAACAAGACATATACGTAACTGACTACGATGGAGCTGTGGTCGTATTAGACAAAAGTGGACATTTGAAAATGAAAGTGCCTTTAACAGACATAAATAGTACATGGCCGCTATGTCTACTACCTGGTAATATTTGCCTGACAGGAAGCCGGTACTCAGGTAGGATCGTTCAGATAGATAAAGATGGAAAACAGATTGGAACATTAATTGACACACAGGATGAACGAACACGTACACAATGTGCTGTGTATGACCGGGAGCATTCAAGATTGCTTGTGGGAGGATTTCCTAGTGTTATATCTGTATACAAGATTTCAACCAAATGAAGTTAAAATCTCAAGGGTACTCACGATATCGAATAATTGAATAAATTAAATGACACAATGATCGCTGTCTATTTGTGAACTGTCATTTTCAACTGGTTTGAATGTGAATATCGAAGTTATGTTTGGGGAAATTGAACCCTATGAATAAAAGAATAATGATTTTCGTGATAGGAATAAAACGGATCGAATATTGCAGCATGATTTAGCTAAAGATTGAATTGTAAAGCATGGTTTATCTGTTGATCGAATTTCGTAAATAAATGTAAATAAACGTTTCATTTGACTCAGATTGTTTCATACAGTGCTTCTCTGGTAACTAAACTATTTTTTGCTTACATTTACAATTACACGTTCTATCATTTCAATGAGTATTTTTAATTTGATTAGAAAGTAGTAAAACGAAATATCAATTTTAGACTGTTATGCTAAAAGATGGGAACATACGTGAAGTATATAATATTTGAATAAACTTTCAAACGAAATAATAACATGCCGTTTCATACGATCTACATAAAACTTCGAGGTAACCAACAACATTCCATAAAGACAAAGATGGGGGAGGGGGAAACGGGACTTAAAACATTTTCGACATTATGGAAAATTCAATATAACTAGTTAGTTCGAGATAACGAGAATTAACTGTACAGTCGGATCTCGATACAACGGCGCTGTTTGTTTCCAAGAAAAATGTCGTTATAACGAATATGTCGGTATACTGAATTGATACAAAGAGCATTTTAATACTTTTGTCCCCAAATTTGATGTCAGTATAATGAATTTGTCAGTATATCGGGTGTCGTTATATCGAGATCTGACTGTACTAGCATATAATGCTGTTCTATTCGTACGAACATAACGTAGGTTTATAGCGTGCAGGGGCGGTTCCAGGATTTGGCGTTAGGGGGCGTATATTCATAATTTCATATATTGATATCCCCCCTAAAACAATGTGCGAGCGAAGCGAGCTAGACTAAAATGTATCTCTGAGAAGCATTCCACACAATTTCGTTCTTTATCTTATAAATATTCATTGATAAAGTTAATGTTAGAGCAAGGCGAGCAAGAATATATGCATTAATTATTTGAGCAGCATATCCCTCATACTCATTCCCTACTTGACAAACTTAACTGATAGTGATTGTGCGAGCGTAGCGAGAAAGAAAAAATGCAATATCTATTTCAGCAGCGTACACCACACATTTATTACTGGGTAATATTCACTGATATAGTAATTGTAAAAATTGGAAAACATTAGTGTTTATCTGAGCAGCATACCCAACAAAATCATTGGTAAATCGAAAACTTTTATTTTATTTACGTAATTTTACAGCGAGCGGAGCGTTGTTTACATGAGCAGCATAGCCAGGACTGGATAATATTCACTGATATATAGCTGTGTTACAACCCGTTTTGTAATAAAGTTGCAAAGTGTAATAATTATTACAAAACGGGTTGACAGCTTATTACACTTTGAAAAAATGCTTGCAACCCGTTTTGTAATAAAGTTGCAAAATGTAATAATTATTACAAAACGGGTTGAGAGCTTATTACACTTTGAAAAAATGTTTGCAACCCGTTTTGTAATAAAGTTGCAAAATGTAATAATTTTTTTAAGATCACCTCAAAAGTGAGGTATTCATTACAAAACGGGTTGAGAGAGTTATTACACATTGAAAATAACATTGTAACCCGTTTTGTAATATATGTTCAAAATGTAATAAATTTTCAAAATGTAATAAATTTTTGAAATCACCTCAAAAGTGAGGTATTTATTACAAAACAAGCTGGGAGTGTTATTACACTTTAAAATAACTTTTCAACCCGTTTTGTAATAAATTTTCGAAATGTAATAATTTTTTGAAATCACCCCAAAAGTGAGGTATTCAATACAAAACGGGTTAAGAAGTGTTTTTTTTTCTTGGAAATGACCTTGCAACCCGTTTTGTAATAATTTTTCGAAATGTAATTATTTTTTAAATCACCTCAAAAGTGAGGTATTCAATACAAAACGGGTTAAGAAGTGTTCTTTTGCTTGGAAATGACCTTGCAACCCGTTTTGTAATAATTTTTCGAAATGTAATAATTTTTTCAAATCACCTCAAAAGTGAGGTATTCAATACAAAACGGGTTAAGAAGTGTTCTTTTGCTTGGAAATGACCTTGCAACCCGTTTTGTAATAATTTTTCGAAATGTAATAATTTTTTCAAATCACCTCAAAAGTGAGGTATTCAATACAAAACGGGTTAAGAAGTGTTCTTTTGCTTGGAAATGACCTTGCAACCCGTTTTGTAATAATTTTTCGAAATGTAATAATTTTTTGAAGTCACCTCAAAAGTGAGGTATTTATTACAAAACGGGTTGAGAAGTGTTATTACACTTTGAAAATAACCATGCAACTCGTTTTGTAATAATTTATCCAAATGTAATTAATGTTTGCAATCACCTCAAAAGTGAGGTATTCATAAAAACGGTTTGAGAGAGTTATTACACTTTGAAAATAACCATGCAACTCGTTTTGTAATAATTTTTCGAAATGTAATAATTTTTTGCAATCACCTCAAAATAAGGTATTTATTAAAAAACGGGTTAAGAAAGTGTTATTACACTTTGAAAAAAACATTGCAACCCGCTGGGTAATAAAGTTGCAAAATGTAATAATTACTTCAAAACGGATTGAGAGCTTATTACACTTTGAAAAAATGTTTGAAACCCGTTTTGTAATAAAGTTGCAAAATGTAATAAAAAAATTTAATCACCTCAAAAGTGAGGTATTCATTACAAAACGGGTTGAGAGAGTTATTACACTTTGAAAATAACCATATTACCCGTTTTGTAATAATTTTTCCAAATGTAATTAATGTTTGCAATCACCTCAAAAGTGAGGTTTTAATAAAAAACGGTTTGAGAGAGTTATTACACTTCGAAAATAACCATGCAACTCGTTTTGCAATAATTTTTCGAAATGTAATAATTATTACAAAACGGATTGAGAGCTTATTACACTTTGAAAAAATGTTTGCAACCCGTTTTGTAATAAAGTTGCAAAATGTAATAAAAAAATTTAATCACCTCAAAAGTGAGGTATTCATTACAAAATGGGTTGAGAGAGTTATTACACTTTGAAAAAATGTTTGCAACCCGTTTTGTAATAAAGTTGCAAAATGTAATAATTATTACAAAACGGGTTGAGAGCTTATTACACTTTGAAAAAAATGTTTGCAACCCGTTTTGTAATAAAGTTGCAAAATGTAATAATTTTTTGAAATCACCTCAAAAGTGAGGTATTCATTACAAAACGGGTTGAGAGAATTATTACACTTTGAAAATAACCTTGTAACCCGTTTTGTAATAAATTTTCAAAATGTTATAAATTTTTGAATTCACCTCAAAAGTGAGGTATTTATTACAAGACGGGTTGGGAGTGTTATTACACTTTGAAAATAACTTTTCAACCCGTTTTGTAATAAATTTTCGAAATGTAATAATTTTTTGAAATCACCTCAAAAGTGAGGTATTCAATACAAAACGGGTTAAGAAGTGTTCTTTGCTTGGAAATGACCTTGCAACCCGTTTTGTAATAAATTTTCCAAATGTAATAATTTTTTGAAATCACCTCTAAAGCGAGGTATTCATTACAAAAAAGGGTTTTGATGTGTTATTTTGCTTGGAAATGACCTTGCAACCCTTTTGTTATAATTTTTCGAAATGTAATAAAATTTTGAAATCACCTCAAAAGTGAGGTATTTATTACAAAAAAGGATTTTGAGGTGTTCTTTTGCTTGGAAATGACCTTGCAACCCTTTTGTTATAATTTTTCGAAATGTAATAAATTTTTGAAATCACCTCAAAAGTGAGGTATTTATTACAAAAAATGGTTTTGATGTGTTCTTTTGCTTCGAAATGACCTAGCAACCCGTTTTGTAATAATTTTTCGAAATGTAATAAATTTTTGAAATCTCCTCAAAAGTGAGGTATTCATTACAAAAGGGTTTTGAGGTGTTCTTTTGCTTGGAAATGACATTGCAACCCGTTTTGTAATAATTTTTCGAAATGTAATAAATTTTTGAAATCACCTCAAAAGTGAGGTATTCATTACAAAAAAGGATTTTGAGGTGTTCTTTTGCTTGGAAATGACCTTGCAACCCTTTTGTTATAATTTTTCGAAATGTAATAAATTTTTGAAATCACCTCAAAAGTGAGGTATTCATTACAAAAAAGGATTTTGAGGTGTTCTTTTGCTTGGAAATGACCTTGCAACCCTTTTGTTATAATTTTTCGAAATGTAATAAATTTTTGAAATCACCTCAAAAGTGAGGTATTTATTACAAAAAAGGATTTTGAGGTGTTCTTTTGCTTGGAAATGACCTTGCAACCCTTTTGTTAAATTTTTTCGAAATGTAATAAATTTTTGAAATCACCTCAAAAGTGAGGTATTTATTACAAAAAAGGATTTTGAGGTGTTCCTTTGCTTGGAAATGACCTTGCAACCCTTTTGTTATAATTTTTCGAAATGTAATAAATTTTTGAAATCACCTCAAAAGTGAGGTATTTATTACAAAACGGGTTGAGAAGTGTTATTACACTTTGAAAATAACCTTGCAACTTGATTTGTAATAAAGTTGCAAAATGTAATAATTTTTTAAAATGTCGTCGCCCTATTTCCAGAGTGACGCAAGTCGATTTATGGCAAAAATGGCGTGTTTGGTATCATTGTTTTCAGCTCGTCAAGCTCTACGTGATGAGACAACAAGTGTTCCTGTAGAACGTCCATAAATGTGTTTAATTTTAGCGCCATAATGACGTAAGTCAGTTTTATGGCCTCCATTTCATTTCCAGAGCGATGTAAGAATTAAACCAATCACAGCGTTGTATTTTTCGGCCATCTTGGATCCAGATCATGTTTACTGCAGGATATTTCTTTGAAACAATCGTTGTGGAAGCTATATAGTACATTTATTTCATATCTTGTAAGCGTTAACACGTTTTTATTTTTATTAATAAGCCATTGTTTACTGTATATTTACATTTCTATTACCCTAAGTATAAGTTTTCATGCATGGTGATTTTGAACCTATTTCGGATGTAAATTTTCGGATACAAAAAAACTAAATTGGTCTAATTCTTAACTTAATAAATATTTTCTGGTATATATTTTTAATGTTTAAAGTAATACATTTATTATTCATTTATTCATTGCTTTAAAAATGGCAAAAGGTAGATATTTATTTTACGTTTGGACAGAACGTCTCTCCAGGCTTCTGCAGAATGTTATTAGTTTTCTTGCATGCTTCCATACAATCTCAAATTTTTCTTCAAATAATCAGCAAAAATGTTGAAAATGTTGTCTAGGCTTCGGCAGAATGTCCAATTATTCATTTCATGCTTCTAGGCTTCGGCAGAATGACAAAAATTCCTTCCAGGGTTCGACTTTAAAAATTGTATTTGTAGCATTGAATGATGTGGCAATACGGGATGATGCATTTTTCATTACCACTCAATCTAGCCGTGTCTACCTTTACGTGATTTTTGTCGCCTGTTACACAGTATCTGCGACATGTAGGGACCACTTCTCGGTCGCCTGCCTGCCCACCCGGGCGCCCGTGATTACTAATCGCTTTCATTACTTTGTCGCAGTCTGTGCTCTTCATATAATAAATTACATAAACATTAACATTTTACATCATAACTGTGTCCAAGTGAAATCATTTTTCTTATTTCAGGCTGAATTTCAACGTGGTTCCAGATGAACTGATACTGCATGTTTTCATATACATTGATCTACTACACCTTCTCTAGTCTGTAAATAGAGTGTGTCATAAGTTCAATGATGTGATTAAAAAGTACTTAATACTATGGCGCCATTTCGACTTTCCAGGACAACTTGAACTGAATAAAACTCATCTGGACAACATCCTATCGCATTCAGTAAGGATTTTTGATCTGTTGATGCCATGTGCAGTGTTGTGTTGAAACACACCAGAAATAGACAAAGTTTTTTCTTCATCTACCTTTGCGTATTTGGACCATGCACATATCAGTGAATTCCCTATTCGACCCTTTGCTGGTTATATGCACCAAATGTTCGAGTCATAGACCTCAGTGGTTGCAGTCTCCTCGTTGATAAAGATTTCTATGTTTTATTTGACTGCTTTAACTTGGAACAAGTTTACTTAAGTTTCACAAGAAATACAAAAACTACTCTTTTGAAAGAGACTACTCTTTTGAAAGAGTGCTTTAATAAGCCTGTATATATACTTGATGCATGTGGTGTAAAACTAGATATTGATCACTGTAGAAATATTCTGAAAAATGTACAGGGGTATGTTATGTCATTACATATTTCACTGGAAAATGATGTTGACCAAAATAGTTTTAAGTATCACATGGTCGACTGTTTCCTGGATACCACAATAAAGACACACGTACAAACGTAAGCAGACTTTAACCTAAAGACATTTGGCACCTTGAAATGGAAAATAAACATTGACTGCTTCATTCCTGTCAACTTTGTATAACATATTTAGTAACATCAATTGAATACTTTATTGGTAATGATGAGTAAATTCAGTGTCAGCCAGGTGTTGACAATGCTAAATGATATGGACTCAGACAATATTCATAGTAACATCGAAAGAATTACACGATATTCGGAGATGTATAGTCCAATTACATTGATACGAAACTTGAAATCGATGCGACGTAGAAATCCGGTGCGAATTATCCAAAAAGTGCCATTTTTTTATTATCTGAAATGCTTTTTACCATTAAAATGCAATCTCTTACACTAAGGTAAAGTGTTTGCAATACAACATGGCTTTGCCATTTCATATCGGGTATAAACTTTCTTTTAATGCAACTGACTTCAGATCAGCCCATACTGGATGCAGACAAACTAGGGCGCGAACCAACCAACAACCAGAATCATTAAGTAGACCAGAACAATCAAAGAAGGTTCCAATCATTTCCCAAGATAAAAAGAAAGACATATCTTGTATGTTGAAGTACATGCCGAAAGTCGATAGACAGTTTTTCAAAGCTTTGAAACTAGTCATAAATAAAAAGGTACTTCTGGAAATAAATATGCTGATACAAACGTTCGGTTTGCAGACCATCCCTTTATACAGCAACAACTACCATTGTTCACAAGTGGTCGCTATCAACAGATCTTAACAGTTTATTATATTTGAAAGTTGCATATCTGTGAAATATACACCTTCCAGACATATTTAGTATTATTAAATATTGAATAGGCAAATTGCAAAGTAATTGTAATGTAATGCATTTCATTTGACAAATTGATTCTAATGTAATGTATTACTCATGTAAATCAAAGTGCTTGTAATTTATTGCAATATTTTAACTATCTTGCCTTTAAAACTTATCGTATCTGAATGATTAGTTTTAAGACAAAGATAGTTAAATAAGTGTACTCCGTGAAACTTAATTGTATGTAATCATAATCAGAAGAAACTTTTATTAAAGCAAAATTGTGCTAGTCTACTATACCAATTGAATTTGTTTGTGTTATATTTTTTCAAAGTTTTGATGTTTATCATTGTTATGTGTTTTAAACAGTTTTAAAACGTTTAATATGGAGATTGGTAGACTAAGTTACTATTCCAAGTATTCAAACTGATTATACGTAAAATAATACGTTTTAGTAGAATGCTCAGTAATATACAATTGTATAAACATTATTTGATAGATATGTTTCACTTATATTATCTTAATCTGCTTAAAGTTATTTTATGTGTTGGTGTTATTGGGTTTGATGCTTTGCAAAAAGTTAAGACTGGTTTTCAATGCAAGGCTTATTTCTAAATGAAACACGGTTGTACTGTAGTGAAATCTGATTGCATACATTCATTATCAATACGCATTACTTTTTTGTATTAGATACACTGATAGTTTCAGTCTGCTTTATCTACTGTTTTCTTTTTGTGTTAGATTTTTGCAAAGTTTTGAGGATTACACATTTGTATGTTTTAAAAAGTTTAATAATTATGTTGTTTGTGTGTGAATTTTCAAGCTAAGTAGTGCTATAATAACATTAAACCACACACATAGGCAGTCAATTGTTTACTTGCAATGATACTGAAATATGGGTATGTTTTAAAACCAGTGTCATAAAATCTTTCCTCGCTTGATTCATCATGTATTCTAAATAACTGGTAGATACTACACAGCAATAAAATTAATGTTAATGCTTAGAACTGAATAGTGAGGCAAGCAAGAATGGTGACTGTTCATGTTATTTGTTATACTGTTTTATTGTTCCTGGAATAGAGTTAGGGCAAACTTTGTGTAGTTATTGTTTTGAAAAAGATATTTCCAAACTGACGTAATTTGAAATTTAATTCCAGAGTGATGTAACTCGATGTGTCACTTTGGAATGAATATACTATCACTTAAAACTTAATTTTCGACAAAAACGCTTTTTCAATTTATCAAATATAATAAAAACTATCTGCAATACAACAGCAAAATTCTGGATATGTGTTCTTTATACTACATGGAAAATATATTTCAAATATCAGATAAATCCGTCAATTTACAAAAAAGTTATAGGCTTTCAAAACTTTAAAGCTCATTTTCTCAAAGGAAAAAAATGCATCTTACGTCACTCTGGAAATAGGGCGACGATGTGTTAAATTTTCAAAATGTAACATATTTTCTGCTCTTCGTCCATGATTTGACATTTAACAATTACCGGATGTCATTGAATTGAAATTTGATATTGGTATTCTAAACATCTAGATTGACATTGGAAGAAACATTACTTTTTAAGAAAAAAATATAGCGGAAAACTTTGGGGCCTTGTCGTTAGCGAAAACAAGCCGATTTACGCAGTGCAACTAAATGTTCCCTTCTGTTCATTTCACCCCACGGTAAAGCGTTGTGAATGTCAAATATCACGAAATTTAGTATTTTTGTGTTATCCTCTTTAATGGTCGTATGCTTCTTAGAAAGTACATGCATGTTTTTAAATTTGATTTTATGTATTGTTTTACACTAATACTTATATAAGTGTCGGTGGCCATCATTATACTATATAACATTTGCGGATAGCGCGTAACCAACAGAAACCGCCGAATATCCAATTAGTATTCGTGTAGCCAAGAAGTAAAGCTCAACATACAAGTATACTGATGTGTATTTTATGAAATGTTTACAATAACAATTGTTTGCTAATAAAACATGCTCAAAACGACAGTAATAAATTAATGTAAAGTACGGAAAATTTGACGTGATTCTCAATTTAACAGCTGATAAAATGACTATACATTTTTTGTGTATTTATAACTCCGGTGGTATGTTTTCATGAGCGTGAAAAAACCCGAAGACGCTCGGTGTATACTACCAACACAAATTTTAAGGACCAATATTGCACGATTTGTTCGCGAAAATTGATATATTCAGCGCGACGGACCCTGTTATATGCAGGGATTTCCGGGACTTTTCAAATAAGATCCGTTGCTCTACCGTCCTTCTAAATGTCATACCGGTATGACGCACACCACGGTGAACACTGGCCGGTAAAGAACGGCAAAGCCCCGTTTCGTACCGATGGAGACAGGCATAGAAACGGTATGAGCCAGTTACCATCCAGGAACTGAGGCTTGAGAATGAGACGTTCTACAGAAACTCCTTTCACCTGTATTCAGAATACCACATGAACTATTTCAAATAACAGTACATCTAAACTCCAGAGGAGTTACTTAATACATAACGTTTCAAACTAGTGTTCACCGACGTATGTTAATGTCCTGGTCAGACGGTTGTGGATGAACATCCTGTACAAGTTGGGTCCTGAGTCTGCTGGTAGTAAACCGAAGTCAGGGAAAACTGTTGATGAATGTAGTTGTTCGTAGTACATCGAGCGTAGTGATGAACAAAGTTTGAACTCATTATTTGTCTGTAGTTAGTTAAAAATGATCTACGACCAGGTTGGATGACAGGACCCCACTGAGACAATGCACTACGGGTTACGACATACTGTTCCGTACAATGCCGACTGAGTCCGTCGCAATCCGGGATGTCGGTTCTGGACAGTGTGACTAGGACATAACTTAGCTAGCTGATACAATTATCACCCCTCAAACACACCTTCTAAGTGATCCATATCATCTCGAAGTGTTCACAATTTAATAAATGTTGTGCAAGAGGGATGATCAATATATAACATGTTTGTAATTTAGTTATGACTCTAACGAACCTTTCGATTTTACTCAAACTTTAGCTGCAAGTATATATTCCTTCAATGACCACCTGGTAACACCGGTTTGTCTCCGGCGCGAGTACCAAGTGCGGCTTTAAGAGGGGGGGGGGGGGGGGGTCTATGACCTGGACTCAAAGAAATTTGGCAAGATTTGGTTATTTGTACGCCGACCGAGGGAAGTTGGTAATGGTGGAAGAATAAGCTTTATTATCATAACTTTATCCAACAGAAAACAAACATTTACGTCGACACTTGCCAAAGAAATAATCACGTAGGTTAACAATGCAATAAGCGTACAGTTAACACATATAGTGGGGATTCGAACCTATACTGTACGGCACCATTTCCAAGCATTGCGAAGTACGATAGCATTAGATGCCTACAAAGGTTGCACATATGTGACTACATCAATACATACCTGAAATCTGATTAGATAAACAGATTTTGTGTACGGTGCAGCATTTTACAATCGACACACTCATAAAAAACGCAGTTGTGAAATAAATAGGTTTCACTCACAGTGGGAGTCCAACCTATATTGTGAGACGAAGAAGAATGTGCAGCAGTCGTAACATATCACACCATCATCCTGTACACGATCCTGTACAACAATTCGAATTTGCAAATAGCTTCCTAGTGGCAGTTCTAGGGGTGACTATTGAGTCCAATTTTGACTATTGCAATACTATTGCTATTGCTGAAAGTACTATTGCGATACTATTGTATTGCTGGAAACTATTGCGATACTATTGCAATAGTTATTGCCAAGCTTTGAAAACCAGAGATTAACTTGTAAATGCAAATTTGCACTGTGTAAGATATCATTTTGTTGTACAACATACAAATCATTATTTGTGGAAATGATTTAAAATGAAATTGACAGAAATAGATTAATAAAATTAATGCGATATTGGTCCATTGTTGCTGTTTTGGTGCGAAAACGGAAGTTGTTTTAAATTATAATAAATTTTATTTATAAAAAGGAAACTATCGTAACTATCGATAGTTGAGCTAACTATCGGCGATAGCTATTGGATCGAGACTTTTACTATCGATTCATACTATCGGGACACTCGGAATCGCAATGCATCGATATTTCGATGCATCGACCCACCCCTAGGCAGTTTGCAGTTGCCTATTCGACCCTTTACTATAAATCGAATTGGCTGCTATCCCCCGGGCCCAGTTCGCAGTTGCCGACACGCTAGCGAAAATCGAATCGGCAGCAGGATTGTGTAGTTGAATCGGCTACTGGCAACTGGCAGCTAGCTGCTTACTTCACGCATATTCACATACCAACTAGAAAAACCTCAAAAGTACAGTTACGATTCAATGCTCGAAATCGAACTATAATGTTTTATGGTATAGTACGGAGAATTCGACACGAGTATCGACCTTCTATTAGCATAATTAGGAGCTGATATATTGTCTATATTTGTAATCCCGGCTGTTTGTTTTCATTAGCGGGAAATATGAAAAGAAACTCGAGGCGTAATACCAATACAAATTTAAACGACCGATATTGCACGATTTTCTCGAGGTTTTTATATTAAACGCAATAACCTTCTAAAATACATGTATTAATGCATATAAGGTCAGGATCACGTCAAATTCTCAGTGCTATAATGATGTTCTTATCGTTCTTATTTATATTCATTGTCATTATGTCATTTCATGCTACACAGTCATGGAGGAAACAAAAACTACTACTACCAATAATAATAATTTATCAGTGGAAATCGTGTCATTGTAACGGAAGGTAAGATCACAAAAATATTTCTCATTGAGTAAGTGTCTTGAAAAATAAAAATAGTAGCCTAACTACATTGACGCAGAAGAAGCAAGAGAATGTCTCGTTCTATCAACATTTCATAAATTCGGTCTTCCCTGTCCGACTGTCCTGTTCCCGCGGGCTGGGATCGAACCCGGGACCTTCTGCACTCAAAGCGGACGCTTAACCACAAGGCTGTAGAGGAGACTACTAGGCATATAAGCATTATTGGCAGGGAACAAAGTGACAAGAATTATATTCTCATACTGTGTAAGACCTAAAATGTCAAAAATGGACCGATATTTGCTATAACAAAGACATGAACACAGCACAAACATTTTAGTGCGGTTAAGCTTATCAGCACTTAGACATCACATTTAAAAGTCATCTTTATTACAATATACACTATTGCAGATCTATGTCAAATAGGTAACACAAAAAATACTCAATTTCATGATTTTTGACATTCACAACTTTTTACCGTGGGGTGAAATGAACAGAAGGGAACATTTGATTGAAAGAGTTGCAGTGCGTAAATCGGCTTGTTTTCGCTTACGACAAGGCTCCAAATTTTTCCGCAATATTTTTTTCTTAAAAAGTAATGTTTCTTTCAATGTCAGTCTAGATATTTACACTACCAATATCAAATTTCAATTAAATGACATCCGGTATATATTAAATGTCAAATCATTGACAAAATGCCGAAAATTGATACGTTTTGAAAATTTATTACATTTTGCAACTTTATTACAAAACGGGTTGCAATGTTATTTTCAAATTGTAATAAACTTCTCAACCCGTTTGTAATAAATACCTTACTTTTGAGGTGATTGAAAACATTTATTAGATTTAGCAACTTTATTACAAAACGGGTTGCAATGTTTTTTTCAAAGTGTAATAACACTTCTCAACCCGTTTTGTAATGAATACCTCACTTTTGAGGTGATTTCAAAATTTTATTACATTTTGCAACTTTATTACAAAACGGATTGCAATGTTTTTTTCAAAGTGTAATAACACTTCTTAGCCCGTTTTGTAATAAATACCTCACTTTTGAGGTGATTTAAAAAAATTATTACATTTCGAAAAATTATAACAATATGGTTGCAAGGTCATTTCCAACCAAAGAACGCCTCAAAACCTTTTTTTTGTAATGAATACCTCACTTTTGAGGTGACTTCAAAAATTATTACATTTCGAAAAATTATTACAAAACGGGTTGCAAGGTCATTTCCAAGCAAAAGAACACTTCTTAACCCGTTTTGTATTGAATACCTCACTTTTGAGGTGATTTCAAAAAATAATTACATTTTGAAAAATTATTACAAAACGGGTTGCAAGGTCATTTCCAAGCAAAAGAACACTTCTTAACCCGTTTTGTATTGAATACCTCACTTTTGAGGTGATTTCAAAAAATTATTACATTTCGAAAAATTATTACAAAACGGGTTGCAAGGTCATTTCCAAGCAAAAGAACACTTCTTAACCCGTTTGGTATTGAATACCTCACTTTTGCGGTGATTTCAAAAAATTATTACATTTCGAAAATTTATTACAAAACGGGTTGAAAAGTTATTTTATAGTGTAATAACACTCCCAGCTTGTTTTGTAATAAATACCTCACTTTTGAGGTGATTTCAAAAATTTATTACATTTTGAAAATTTATTACATTTTGAACATATATTACAAAACGGGTTACAATGTTTTTTTCAAGGTGTAATAACTCTCTCAACCCGTTTTGTTATGAATACCTCACTTTTGAGGTGATCTTAAAAAAATATTACATTTTGCAACTTTATTACGAAACGGGTTGCAAACATTTTTTCAAAGTGTAATAAGCTCTCAACCCGTTTTGTAATAATTATTACACTTTGCAACTTTATTACCAAACGGGTTGCAAAGTGTAATAATTATTACAAAACGGGTTGAGAGCTTATTACACTTTGAAAAAATGTTTGCAACCCGTTTTGTAATAAAGTTGCAAAATGTAATAATTATTACAAAACGGGTTGAGAGCTTATTACACTTTGAAAAAATGTTTGCAACCCGTTTTGTAATAAAGTTGCAAAATGTAATAATTTTTTTAAGATCACCTCAAAAGTGAGGTATTCATTTCAAAACGGGTTGAAAGAGTTATTACACCTTGAAAGTAACCTTGTAACCCGTTTCGTAATATATGTTCAAAATGTAATAAATTTTCAAATGTAATAAATTTTTAAAATCACCTCAAAAGTGAGGTATTTATTACAAAACAAGCTGGGAATGTTATTACACTTTAAAATAACTTTTCAACCCGTTTTGTAATAAATTTTCGAAATGTAATAATTTTTTGAAATCACCCCAAAAGTGAGGTATTCAATACAAAACGGGTTAAGAAGTGTTCTTTTGCTTGGAAATGACCTTGCAATCCGTTTTGTAATAATTTTTCGAAATGTAACTATTTTTTGAAATCACCTCAAAAGTGAGGTTTTCAATACAAAACGGGTTAAGAAATGTTCTTTTGCTTGGAAATGACCTTGCAACCCGTTTTGTAATATTTTTTCGAAATGTAATAATTTTTTGAAATCACCTCAAATGTGAGGTATTCAATACAAAACGGATTAAGAAGTGTTCTTTTGCTTGGAAATGACCTTGCAACCCGTTTTGTAATAATTTTTCGAAATGTAATAATTTTTGAAGTCACCTCAAAAGTGAGGTATTCATTACAAAAAAAGGTTTTGATGCGTTCTTTTGCTTGGAAATGACCTTGCAACCATATTGTTATAATTTTTCGAAATGTAATAATTTTTTTAAATCACCTCAAAAGTGAGGTATTTATTACAAAACGGGTTGAGAAGTGTTATTACACTTTGAAAATAACCATGCAACTCGTTTTGTAACAATTTTTCCAAATGTAAATAATTTTTGCAATCACCTCAAAAGTGAGGTATTCATAAAAAACAGTTTGAGAGAGTTATAACACTTTGAAAATAACCATGCAACTCGTTTTGTAATAATTTTTCGAAATGTAATAAATTTTTGCAATCACCTCAAAATAAGGTATTTATTACAAAACGGGTTAAGAAAGTGTTATTACACTTTGAAAAACACATAGCAACCCGTTGTGTAATAAAGTTGCAAAATGTAATAATTATTACAAAACGGGTTGAGAGCTTATTACACTTTGAAAAAAATGTTTGCAACCCGTTTTGTAATAAAGTTGCAAAATGTAATGATTTTTTTAAGATCACCTCAAAGGTGAGGTATTCATTACAAAACGGGTTGAGAGAGTTATTACACCTTGAAAATAACCTTGTAACCCGTTTCGTAATATATGTTCAAAATGTAATAAATTTTCAAAAAGTAATAAATTTTTGAAATCACCTCAAAAGTGAGGTATTTATTACAAAACAAGCTGGGAGTGTTATTACACTTTAAAATAACTTTTCAACCCGTTTTGTAATAAATTTTCGAAATGTTATAATTTTTTGAAATCACCTCAAAAGTGAGGTATTCAATACAAAACGGGTTAAGAAGTGTTCTTTTGCTTGGAAATGACCTTGCAACCCGTTTTGTAATAATTTTTCGAAATGTAATAATTTTTGAAATCACCTCAAAAGTGAGGTATGCATTACAAAACGGGTTGAGAAGTGTTATTACACTTTGAAAAAAACATGGCAACCCGTTTTGTAATAAAGTTGCTAAATCTAATAAATGTTTTCAATCACCTTAAAAGTAAGGTATTTATTACAAAACGGGTTGAGAAGTTTATTACACTTTGAAAATAACATTGCAACCCGTTTTGTAATAAAGTTGCAAAATGTAATACATTTTCAAAACGTATCGATTTTCGGCATTTCGTCAATGATTTGACATTTAATATATACCGGATGTCATTTAATTGAAATTTGATATTGGTAGTGTAAATATCTAGACTGACATTGAAAGAAACATTACTTTTTAAGAAAAAAATATTGCGGAAAAATTTGGAGCCTTGTCGTAAGCGAAAACAAGCCGATTTACGCACTGGAACACTTTCGATCAAATGTTCCCTTCTGTTCATTTCACCCCACGGTAAAAAGTTATGAATGTCAAAAATCATGAAATTGAGTATTTTTTGTGTTACCTATTTGACATAGATCTGCAATAGTGTATATTGTAATAAAGATGACTTCTAAATTTGATGTCCAAGTGCTGATAAGCTTAACCGCACTAAAATGTTTGTGCTGTGTTCATGTCTTTGTTATAGCAAATATCGGTCCATTTTTTACATTTTAGGTCTTACACAGTATGAGAATATAATTCTTGTCACTTTGTTCCCTGCCAATAATGCTTATATGCCTAGTAGTCTCCTCTACAGCCTTGTGGTTAAGCGTCCGCTTTGAGTGCAGAAGGTCCCGGGTTGGATCCTAGCCCGCGGGGACAGGACAGTCGGACAGGGAAGGCAGAACTTTTATGAAATGTTGATAGAACGAGACATTCTCTTGCTTCTTCTGCGTCAATGTAGTTAGGCTACTATTTTCATTTTTCAAGACACTTACTCAATGAGAAATATTTTTGTGATTTTACCTTCCGTTACAATGACACGATTTCCACTGACAAATTATTATTACTATTAGTAGTAGTTTTTGTTTCCTTCATGACTGTGTAGCATGAAATGACATAATGACAATGAATATAAATAAGAACGATAAGAACATCATTATAGCACTGAGAATTTGACGTGATCCTGACCTTATATGCATTAATACATGTATTTTAGAAGGTTATTGCGTTTAATATAAAAAACCTCGAGAAAATCGTGCAATACCGGTCGTTTAAATTTGTATTGGTATTACGCCTCGAGTTTTTTTTCATATTTCCCGCTAATGAAAACAAACAGCCGGGATTACAAATATAGACAATATATCAGCTCCTAATTATGCTAATAGAAGGTCGAGAATCGTGTCGAATTCTCCGTACTATACCATAAAACATTAGAGGTCGATTTCGAGCATTGAATCGTAACTGTACTTTTGAGGTTTTTCTAGTTGGTATGTGAATATGCGTGAAGTAAGCAGCTAGCTGCCAGTTGCCAGTAGCCGATTCAACTACACAATCCTGCTGCCGATTCGATTTTCGCTAGCGTGTCGGCAACTGCGAACTGGGCCCGGGGGATAGCAGCCAATTCGATTTATAGTAAAGGGTCGAATAGGCAACTGCGAACTGCCAACGTCGGCATTGTACGGAACAGTATGTCGTTACCCGTAGTGCATTGTCTCAGTGGGGTCCTGTCATCCAACCTGGTCGTAGATCATTTTTAACTAACTACAGACAAATAATGAGTTCAAACTTTGTTCATCACTACGCTCGATGTACTACGAACAACTACATTCATCAACAGTTTTCCCTGACTTCGGTTTACTACCAGACCCAACTTGTACAGGATGTTCATCACAACCGTCTGACCAGGACATTAACATACGTCGTTGAACACTAGTTTGAAACTTGATGTATCAAGTATCTCCTCTGGAGTTTAGATGTACTGTTATTTGAAATAGTTCATGTGGTATTCTGAATACAGGTTAAAGGAATTTCTGTAGAACGTCTCATTCTCAAGCCTCAGTTCCTGGATGGTAACTGGCTCATACCGTTTCTATGCCTGTCTCCATCGGTACGAAACGGGGCTTTGCCGTTCTTTACCGGCCAGTGTTCACCGGTATGACATTTAGAAGGACGGTAGAGCAACGGATCTTATTCGAAAAGTCCCGGAAATCCCTGCATATAACAGGGTCCGTCGCGCTGAATATATCAATTTTCGCGAACAAATCGTGCAATATTGGTCCTTAAAATTTGTGTTGGTAGTATACACCGAGCGTCTTCGGGTTTTTTCACGCTTATGAAAACATACCACCGGAGTTATAAATATAGTCATTTTATCAGCTGTTAAATTGAGAATCACGTCAAATTTTCCGTACTTTACATTAATTTATTACTGCCGTTTTGAGCATGTCTTATTAGCAAACAATTGTTATTGTAAACATTTCATAAAATACACATCAGTATACTTGTATGTTGAGCTTTACTTCTTGGCTATACGTATACTAATTGGATATTCGGCGGTTTCTGTTGGTTACGCTTAGTCGCAAATGTTATATAGTATAATGATGGCCACCCGACACTTAGTGTAAAACAATACATTTGAGCTTCACATAAAATCAAATTTAAAAACATGGCATGTATTTTCTAAGAAGCATACGACCATTAAGAAAGGATAACACAAAAAATACTAAATTTCGTGATATTTGACATTCACAACGTTTTACCGTGGGGTGAAATGAACAGAAGGGAACATTTGATCGAAAGAGTTGCACTGCGTAAATCGGCTTGTTTTCGCTTACGACAAGGCCCCAAAGTTTTCCGCTATATTTTTTTCTTAAAAAGTAATGTTTCTTCCAATGTCAATCTAGATGTTTAGAATACCAATATCAAATTTCAATTCAATGACATCCGGTAATTGTTAAATGTCAAATCATGGACGAAGAGCAGAAAATATGTTACATTTTGAAAATTTAACACATTTCAAAAAATTATTACATTTTGCAACTTTATTAAAAAGTGTAATAACACTTCTCAACCCGTTTTGTAATAAATACATCACTTTTGAGGTGATTTCTAAAGTTTATTACATTTTGCAACTTTATTACAAAACGGGTTGCAAACATTTTTTCAAAGTGTAATAAGCTCTCAACCCGTTTTGTAATAATTATTACATTTTGCAACTTGATTACAAAACGGGTTGCAATAATTATTTCAAAGTGTAATAACACTTCTCAACCCGTTTTGTAATAAATACCTTACTTTTGAGGTGATTGCAAAAATTTATTACATTTCGAAAAATTATTACAAAACGAGTTGCATGGTTATTTTCAAAGTGTAATAACACTTCTCAACCCGTTTTGTAATAAATACCTCACTTTTGAGGTGATTTCAAAAATTTATTACATTTCGAAAAATTATAACAAAAGGGTTGCAAGGTCATTTCCAAGCAAAAGAACACCTCAAAATCCTTTTTTGTAATGAATACCTCACTTTTGAGGTGATTTCAAAAATTTATTAAATTTCGAAAAATTATTACAAAACGGGTTGCAATGTCATATCCAAGCAAAAGAACACCTCAAAACCCTTTATTGTAATGAATACCTCGCTTTCGAGGTGATTTCAAAAAAATATTACATTTCGAAAAATTATTACAAAACGTGTTGCAAGGTCATTTCCAAGCAAAGAACACTTCTTAACCCGTTTTGTATTGAATACCTCACTTTTGAGGTGATTTCAAAAAATTATTACATTTCGAAAATTTATTACAAAACGGGTTGAAAAGTTTTTTTGTTGTTTTGTAATTAATACCTCACTTTTGAGGTGATTTCAAAAATTTATTACATTTTGAAAATTTATTACATTTTGAACATATATTACGAAACGGGTTACAAGGTTATTTTCAAGGTGTAATAACTCTCTCAATCCGTTTTGTAATGAATACCTCACTTTTGAGGTGATCTTAAAAAAATTATTACATTTTGCAACTTTATTACAAAACGGGTTGCAAACATTTTTTCAAAGTGTAATAAGCTCTCAACCCGTTTTGTAATAATTATTACATTTTGCAACTTTATTACAAAACGGGTTGCAAACATTTTTTCAAAGTGTAATAAGCTCTCAACCCGTTTTGTAATAATTATTACACTTTGCAACTTTATTACAAAACGGGTTGTAACAGTGCTCTCTTGATTTAAGAAATTTTATCAACGACTGTTTGATACTTCCGGAATCTTTACCATCCAAGACACAGTGGAGTACCACCATAAAACAATTGGTATTGACACGTGAAACTTCCTCCTGGGCAGAGAGAACCAAGTCCAACGAGGACTTTACACGTTTTAGACAAATACATCCATCTATTTCAAAAGCAATTTTGTACCAAGTATTAAATACAAACTCACTTAAACATATCAGGCTGCTCATATCTACGTTATGGTGCAAAATACCTAAAAACAGTAATGAACAATGCAACAAGTGTACATTAGTCGTTAATGATATGGAAATTCACTGTGTCTATGCTTGTATCGGAAATCGACAAGAACGATGGAATTTCTACTCTGACGTCACTCAAATGTGCACCAATCTTGCTCATGAACTGTTCAGTATGACCCCCGAATGTTTCACACTTCTTGGTGCTGAGATAATCCCGTCAGACGAACACATATACGAGAGGAATGTATTTCTCAAGCGCGCATACTTATATGTTTATCGATGTTTAAAGACTAACTGGTAATTACTTTGTGTATTGATAGTATGTGCCAATTATTGTATGCAGTGTGACAATTGCATTATACAGAATGCACCCATATTGATGAATAGTGAATTAGTATCCATATCTATCTGTAGATAGCTGATATTACATGACAAAAAAAAATTGTTGTTATTATGTATATAATGTTATAATTACTCATGTTATATAGTTCTTGTATTATACATATATCATATCATCATTTATGGTGGAAATAAAGATATTGAATTGAATTGAATTGAAATTCCCTCGGTGTCAGCGGTCATTGGTCAATCTGACTGGGACATAGCAAATGACCACGCACCTTCGACTGTCTCGATTGATTGAAAATATTGAGGTACAATGTAGTGCGGTATGCTCCGTTGTGATATGAGAGACACACTGTCCGTCAGTTAAGTTCCTTTACAAAATAAGAATTCCGTCTGGAGGGAGATTATCATAATGTATCAGCAGCTTGTGTGTTCTGGCATAACGAAGCTCAGACAAGTACCTTCCCTTAATACAACAATTCTACAATTAAAGGTTAAAGGGAGGAAACTGTACAATTTGTACAAATATATATATGATAGTCGGTAATACCAATTACTCATCGTCGCCTCCACTGAAGTGGAGGCTACTACTGTAATGCTTTTTTTTGCCATGGAGCTTCTTTTTCTGTTCAGTTAAAAGCCGTACATACCGTCACAGCAGTTAGTCGTTAAAAAAGTAGTGCGTCGTTTGTTTAACATTAACATTTTTAATAGATGAAACCATGTCATGATAATTGTTTACTAAAACTCATTTTTATAAACATTTTAAAAAGTAATAACGACAACTAGTTAGTTGTTGGAGAGCTACAAGAAATTATATTGAGAACAGTGTTAAAGTTTGCAATTTATACAATGTATAGTTGGATTTTAACTTATACCACCGAACGGCCTCATCACCTAGCAATGCGAAGTACGAACAGATTAGAACATGCAGCTGTCGCAACAGCCACAAATAAGCTGCGCAAATAGCCAGTATCAATGTGACTACATCATACTAAACCAGTAACGGATTGATATGGATAACAACAGTGACTATATGTACGAGAAGACGTTTTAGGGCCGCCACACGGCACAAATAGCGATTGATGTTGTGAAATCAAAAGTTTGTACCTATAGCGGGATTCGAAACTCTGTTAACATCCGAATTATTGTTCATGAGCAGAATAAATCAGTTACAAACACAACAATGATATAAATAATAATGTTTTAATAGGCCATTCAAATTGCAAATTATGTTTAGCGTCCGCGGGCGGGTAGGGTCGGAGCTCATAAAAGAAATAAACACTTTTTTTTACTATATTTTTGGTAGAAAAAATGTGAAATTACTATATTATTCATCTTGATTGATAACCTTTAGATATATTTTAGATTTTAAGAAGTTTTTTGCTAAGATGCTTTGTGAATACCACCCCATTAAACGTGTAAAATTACCGATCTAAGAGTTTTCGGGACGAGTTTTCCCTTGCGTAGATTAGTGTGGATGATAGTGTTATTGTTTCAGTTGAAAAGCATAGACTCCATGATTGTCATCGTCCGGTTAGTATCAGGAACATTGGATAATACTAATTGATGTCATACTAGTATTACAGGTGACTCTGGTGACTTTGCTATATGTCAATGTACAAATACATCAGTAAAATGACATCTCTCGCTTGTCATTTCATCGATTGTGAGATAGTTTCCACATATCGACCACCAAATCACATCACTATGGAAATTCATAGATGGCATAATGTCTTGGCTTAGATTTTATTTTACTTTAAATGTGATGAGTTAAGCGACTGTTGTTATACGGCTTTCTGTTTATTTATTTGATGTTATTTTAAAGGAACATCGACGGCTATGGTAATTTAGTGCACATATTAACAAATTGTTAGATGAATATCAATATCACATGGAATAAATACTGAATAAAGAAACTTGACTTATTAACTTTTTTCACACTTATTACTAAAATTGAATAAAACGATACGACCACCCGGGTTACTGAATGTTGAAACTTGACTTAAAGAAATTTCACACTTATTAAAAAAAATTGATTCTAACACGATCCGCGGATTAATCCTTATAAACTTAGTGCAACAAGAGCATGTATTATTACCCCCATAAAACATACCTCTCAAATTGGCTATTACTATTTACACCCCGTATCACGTGACATATTTATGAATGAATGAGCGTAAACTTTATAGTAAAAGCTTCTACGAGTCGCGATGGCAAGGCAAGATGCACGGGTATCCAGTGTTAAAGCTATGACGCATCTATTTTTAGAAAATCCAATATACTCTCGAAACTAAGTTTCATTAAAACTTCTGATTATCAATTTCTTTATATAATTCATTTCACGAAATAGATACCCTATACTCGTGTTATTAAAATTGTTTCAATGTTTAAAATGTGTTATTTCCTTCAGAAAATTACGTAGGTCGTTTTCATGAACGATGAAGGTAATTGTACCTGCTAATAAGCCACTCAATTTCAGCGTGGAATTATGTCAAATGGGTGAAAATGGAATGCGCGCAGTTAAATAGTGCGGGATATTATCGTATTTAGAATTAAAATAAAAACTCTGTTCTTGTATTTTGTCGGTGAATAAAACACGGGCACTCGTTCGGAAGCAATCACTCGTGCTACGCACTCGTGATTTAATTTTCCCGCATCCGAACCCCTGCCCGTGTTTTATTCACCGACAATATACGCGAACAAAAACAAAAAACGTTTTAACCACCTTGACAACACTAATGTTTGTGACGTGAATCGAGAAGAAATAATATAATCAGTGTTTCAAGATAAATTCGCTGATATCACATTTAATACACTAGTTACCGTTACTGTAGAGTAATATACAATCTTAAAAGTAGGTCGACAAGTACATCTACGTATTAAATGTAGGCTAACCATTTTCAGAAAATGTAAACCAGACACATTGTACTGCATATCTTAATATAGGGCAACGTGTTTTCCGAAAACCTGATATGATGTATTTATGTACCTAGTTATGTTTAAATAATATACAATCATTCAAAATGGCGACCAGTAGTGATCAATTTAAATATTCTACAGACGAAACGGAGGAAAATAGAACGGCTAGTTGTTCAGTTTGTTCAGAAGATGGAAGTTATGTACCCGCTAAGCATTATTGTGTGGACTGTGAACTTTATTACTGTAGGAATTGTGTTAAATGCCACACCAAGATACCGGCTTTAAAGTTCCACCAAGTCAACGATATTGTTTCATCTCAGTTGCCAAATGCAGATGGTGAAGCCAAAGAACGAAGCGACTTGCCTGCAGACGTTTTGAGATGTCCAATACATCAAGGGAAACTGATAGACACACACTGCAAGGACCATGATGAGGTGTGCTGTAGTACATGTGCACTAGTTAAACACAGGTAAATACAAATACATTACACTTCATAGCGTACATTATTGGAAAATCGCGTGGTATGAATATATTCCTTACTCCGTTATCAATTAACGCACATGTATACAATCATTCAAATTAACCTATATCGAGACAAAGTATACCGCTATTCACCGTCAATATTGTGCCCAGTGGGCGGGTAAATAATTTAATTTAGGCAACGGTTAATTTCTTATGGGAAGGAGAAAGTATACATGATCAGGTAGATGTCCGGAACCACTCGATGGAATGATCGAGCGCTAAAATTGACATTTATGTATGTATGGTGGGCGATTGGGTTGTAGTGTTAAATTGTACTATTGCGAGCGTATTTGGAAAGTTTTTCCGACACCCATCAGACTGGAAGACATGGGCGAGGAATAGGAATCCCGAATACAATGCATGTCACATATATTTAGAACACAAAATGTGCAGTTCACCTAAATCTCTTGATGTGTCTGTCCCTACCCTAGTTACTATTAATAGATGTATTTATCTATTCTATAAATGTCTTTATATTAAACCCGTGTTATTAGTACTTGAAAACACAGTGCAAACTTGGCAATATACAAAAAGTTAAAAAATCGACCAGGGAACGTCGCCTCGTCAAACCGTAGAACTACTGTATCTATATATCATATAACTTTTTGTCTTTTGTATATCTTTATTTTTATATTACAGACTGTGTTCAACTGAATCGATAGCTAATGCATCACAAGACTTCCAGTCCATTCCAGAAGCGAAAAAGTGCAAAGATGCATTGACCCAGGTTCTTATCCAACTGACAGAAGTAAAACAGACACGAACCGACAATATTGATCGTATAAGTAAGCAAAAACTAGAAGTGATTAAAACTATTGACAAGTATGAGGACAGGGTTATTGCGAAGTTTAAGGAGTTGGCCAATATTTCGAGAAAGGAAATACGCTCTAAATATGAAGAAGACAAGACAGCACTCGACATGGACGTTGCAGCTTTAGATGCGGCTATGGAAACAACCAATGATTATGTCAATAAACTGGAAGCGTCTTATAATGAGCCAGTATTGTTTGCTACCGTCAAGAACAGTAAAGTAGTCACAAGAGATGGAGAAGGTTTGTTTCAAGCCATGATGAAGGAATGGAAAGATAGAGAAATTAAATTTCACTTTGATAAGACGCTGGAGAACACTGTTGATGGAATGACATCGTTAGGTGTATTGGATGACGATTGTTCTGTTAAAGAATACGAGGCTACATTTCAGAAAAATGTCAAAGTACTGCGGGGTAATGAAATAATCACATCTGTATTTGATATGTGTTTGATGGATACAGGTGACTTACTTTTGATAGACCATCACAATAAAAAACTGAAACGATACAACTCAGACTTACAATATAAAGATGAGATAAAGTTATTGGGTTATCCTGTAGGAGTTTGTAAAATTGACAAACATGAAGTAGCTGTGAGAAATAATGACAAAAAAGTACATTTCGTATCAGTTGGTCAGTTAATGAAGTTGACATCATCTTTTACACTTGCTGCTAATGGGAACGGGATGACATACGATGATGGTACCGAGGAAATTCTTGTTTGTGAGGAGAATAAAATAAGCGTCTACAGTAAACGTGGAAACAAACTAAGAACGTACGATAAGACAACAAATGGAGAGTCGATATTTTCAAAATGTAAGCAGATTGCATTGAGTGAGAACAAACAAGACATATACGTAACTGATCACGATGGAGCATTGGTCGTATTAGACAAGAGTGGATATTTGAAAATGAAAGTGCCTTTATCAGACATAAATGACGCATGGCCGTTATGTCTACTACCTGGTAGTATTTGCCTGACAGGAAGCTATAACTCAGGTAGGATTGTTCAGATAGACGAAGGTAGGGAACATATTGGAACATTAATTGACACTAAGGATGATAGAAATAGTACATTTTGTGCTGTGTATGATCGTGAGCATTCAAGACTGCTTGTCGGGGGATGGCCAGATGTAATATCTGTATACAAGATTTCAACCAAATGTAGTTATAATCACAAGGATACTCACAATGTAGCATAATAAAATGATCTAAATGACACAATGATCACTATTTGTGATATCATTTTCAACTGTTTTGAATGTAAATATCGAAGTTATGTTTGGGGAAATTGCACGCTATGAATAAAAGAATTATGATTTTCGTGATAGGAATAAAACTACCTGGTAATATTTGTTTGGCAGGAAGCCGACACTCAGGTAGGATTATTCAGATAAATAAAGATGGAAAACAGATTGGAACATTAATTGACACACAGGATGAACGAACATATACATATTATCCTGATGTTATATCTGTATACAAGATTTCAACCAAATGAAGTTGAAAAGTCAAGGGTACTCAACATGTAGCATAATAGAATAAACTAAATGACACAAGGACCACTGTCAATCTGTGATATAACTTTTAACTGGTTTGCATGTGAATATCGAAGTTATGTTTGGGGAAATTGCACCCTATGAATAAAAGAATAATGATTTTCGTGATAGGAATAAAACGGATTGAATTTTGCAGAATGATTTAGCTATAGATTGAATTGTAAAGCATGATTTATCGATTGATCGAATTTCGTAAGTAAATGTAAATAAACGTTTCATTTTGACTAAGATTGTTTCATACAATGGAACCTTCTCTAGTAACTAAATTATTTTTTTGATAACATTTACAATTACACGTTCTATCATTTTTAATTTGATTAGAAAGTAGTAAAACGAAATATCAGCCATCAATTTTAGACTGTTATGCTATAAGATTGGAATATCCACATAACACTTCGAGACGAACTTCGAGATAACCAACAACATTCCATATAGGCAAAGAAGGGGAGGGGAAACAGGACTTAAAACATCGAACTAACGGATAATTCAGTTAACTAGTTCGAGATAACGAGAATTGGCTGTACTTGCATGTAATGCTGTTCTATGCGTATGAACATAACGCAGTGTTTTTAGTGTGTCACTATTAATATTAGTGGGGCACGTGTCAAAAATTGATCTATAACATTGTTGGCAATCATATTTATGATATATTATATTAAGGCACACAACATTCCCAATGACAAAACGTAACACGTAATGAGACATGATTCTTAGAATGACTTTTACTACTTTGCAGCATTTAGATTCACCCAGCATACCGTTTGTGTAACTTACATGACTTAGTCACTACACTGAGGATATAGTCTAACCGATCGGTTATAATATCCTATATGTACAATATAATTTATTGTTATCAATATGTCCCTGGTTCGATTCTCTGCCGGGGCACCTGCTGCTGTTATCTATGACAGGTTTTTCAGTGTTTCCAAAAAGATTATATTAAGTCAGACAGGGAAGGCACCACTCAACTTAACCAGCCGAGCACAGACAACAATTAAAAACACACAAAGCACAATGCCCAACTGAACCAACCGGGCACGGGAAACATAAAACACATAAAGACACAATGCCCAACTAAACAACCGCTGATACGCCCAAGTCCAAGCTGTCGAAAAGTATAATAAATTATAACTAGCCGAATGACACAGTTTCAACAGCAAAAGGACTATAATGCCTAGTTTTAGCTGTCAGAAAGCTGTTTAAAAGCTGAATAGAAAAGATTCAGCAAACAAAAGGAGGAATGCCTACACTGAATGACCTAGTTACAACAGTAAAACTGCTGAACTACATAGTTTTAGCAGCCAAGCCGATACGCGATGAAGTCGTTGTCGTCGTTAACACTTTTGTAGTCTCCGAGGGTATCGGTGTTGCACACCGGGCACGTTAAATAATGAATTAGTCTTTTCAGATAGTGCTAGTGCCACCCGGTTTCCTTGTATCATACAACTGTGTATTCCCTCGATGTCAGAGATCGTTGGCCAATCTGAATTGGGAAAACTGTATGACCACGCTCTTCCGACTGTCTCGGTTGATTTCTAACAAACAATGAAGTACAATATAGTACGATAAGCTCCGTTTAGATATGCAATACACAACGCAATTTAATTACCTATGCAAAATAAGAATTCCGTCTTAAGGGAGTAATCATATAGTATCAGCAGCTTTTGTGTTCTGACATAACGAAGCCCAGACAAGTAACTTCCCTTACGTGACATTTCTACGATTAACGGTTAAAGGTAGGAAACTGTGTTTGTATATATAACTATGACAGGCGGTAAAAATAGTAATTGCAGAGCTACAAGAAAAAATATGTTGCGAACAGTGTTTACAGATTGCACATATCTAACCTTTACTACATCTTCTATCAATTCGAAGTACGAACGCATTAGACAAGTCATAAAATTCTTTTTCAGTTTATAGCTTTTCTGAAATGAGGATGGTCTTCATATTCTGACGTCTGGGGCCGTATTGACTTGCAGCATTGATATTTACTCGATATACCATTTGTGTAACTTAGTCACTACACTGAGAGGATGGTCTAACCGATCAGTTATAATACTATGCATGTTCAATAACGTTTATATTTCTTTTGATTTACCACGGGTTCGATTATCTGCCGGTCATTTTTAGTCATTTCTGAAAGGCTTTTCAGTGTTTCCCAACCGGCTAGAGATGAACTCCTTGTCGTCGGTAACCCGTAAGTAGTCTCGAGTATATCGGTGCTGTACACCAGACACGTTAAATAACCTATCATTTTATTCGGAAAGTGCTAGTGTAGGTCAAACAGATTCCTTGTATCACACAACTGTGTCTTACCTCCATGTCAGAAGTCGTTGGTCAATCTGACTTGGAAAATCCGAATGACCACTCACTTACGATTCTCTCAGTTGATCATAAACAAAGTAACCATTACAGTACAATGTAGTACGGTAAGCTCCGTTTTGAAATGGAATGCAAACTGTCCGCCGTTCAATTACCTTTGCAACATAAGAATTCTGTCTCAATGGAGATATTCTTATAGTATCTACTGCTTGTGTGTTCTGGCATAACGAAGCTCAGACAAGTACCTTCCCTTATTGCAACATTTCTACAAATAACGGTTAAAGGGAGGAAACTGTATGTGTACATCTTATTATTACAGTCGGTAATAATTACTCATTAGTTGTAGGAGAGCTTTAAGAAACTATGTTGAGAACAGAGTAAAGGGTTGGATTCTAACATTTACTACTGAACGACGTTATAGCCTAGCAATGTGAAGAACGAACATATTAGAACATTCAGCTATCGCAACAGCCACAAATAAGTTGCACAAATATCCAGTATCAATGTGACTACATCACACCACATATATGGATAACAACACTAGCTATATGTACGAGGAGACGTTTTATGGCTGCCATACGGCACAAATATCGGTCGATGTTGTGAAATAAAAAGTACCTATAGCAGGATTCGAACCCATTTAAATATTCGAATTATTGCTCATTAGCAGTACAAATAAGTTGCAAATGCAACAATAAAAATGTTTTAATGTGCTCAATTACCCGATATTACAATACTTGGGAAAGTACTCAAAAGTAGTGCTGAATGTTCGAATTACTTCCCTTGTACCGATTAGTGTTGAGTTTAGTTATACAAATACTTTTTAATGTTTCAGTTGCCGAGCATAATCTTTATAACTGTCTTCGTCCGCTGACTTTCAATAGCCAAGATACCGATAATATTCTATTTATCGATTAATAATCCACCGAATGTTATATAGTTTCCGCATATGAACCACAAAATCACCTCGCTATGGAAATGCATAGTTAACAGAATGTATGGGATAAGACTGACGAGCTACACGACTATTGGAATTCGGCTTTATATTTATTTATTTAGTGTCATAATTATATTAACAAATGGTAAGGTGAGTATCGATATTACTTGGAAAAACTATTGAATGAAGACACTTGTGTTAATAATAACCTTTTTTACGATAGTACATGTACTAAAAGTTAAGAAAATGATACGACCTGGACAAAAATATTTTGTTACCGTAAACCGAGAAGAAATCATCTATTCTAATCAAACAAGACGAACTCACTCATATCATATTTTATGTACTCGTTACAGTCATACATGTATATCTTTTAAGTAGATCGTCGACTAAATCTATTTACATCTTACTGTAGGTTAGCCATTTTCAGAAAATGTAAACCAGACATTGTACAATACATAATCAAATGGGACAACGAGTTATCAGAAAACTTGATCGGTTGTATTCATGTACGTAGTTATGTTTAAATAATATAAACTCATTCAAAATGGCGACCGGTAGTGATCAGTTAAAATCTGCAGACGAAACGGAGGAAATTAGAACGGCTAGTTGTTCAGTTTGTTCAGAAGATGGAAGTTATGTACCAGCTAGGCATTATTGTGTGGATTGTGAACTTTATTACTGTGGAAATTGTGTCAAAAGCCACATCAAGATTCCGGCTTTAAAATCGCACCAAGTGAACGATACTGATTCATCTATGTCGATCCCTGGAGATGGTAAGAGTATAGAACGGGAAGACTTGCCTGTAGAGGTTTTGAGATGTCCAATACATCAAGGGAAGGTGATAGACACACACTGCAAGGACCATGACGAGGTTTGCTGTGGTACATGCGCCTTGATTAAACACAGGTAAATACATTACATACGTACACACTGTATTATATTACACTGAACAAATGTTCTAACTAGACATTTTTCAATATGCAATAATTTTCTAATCAGTGTCAAT
Source organism: Spisula solida (assembly GCA_947247005.1). Classification (NCBI taxonomy): domain Eukaryota; kingdom Metazoa; phylum Mollusca; class Bivalvia; order Venerida; family Mactridae; genus Spisula; species Spisula solida. The sequence continues at coordinate 47,196,225 of OX365945.1, read as the reverse complement.
ATTTGTTCAAACTTTACAGGAACATAAATCAGTAGCTGATACACAATATTCAGGGAAAAGTAATTGATAGTTTCGCAAAATCATCCATGCATGAATGGGTGCGTTTTTCCTTATTTTGCATGCTATATCTTAACTTTCCTTAAAAGACGGAGCAATTATATTTTGTTTAGACTGGAACATAATTAAAACACAAAATATGATTAAACTGAATGATTGAAAATTGCCTATTATTATTACTGAAGTGGGTTGGGTAATTGATTTTACAAAGACATTTACTGGATACTTTTTAAGGAAAATATTGCTTTTAAACAAATAACATATTGTTGATGCATTTTAATTTGTTTGACTATTGATTGATTCCAATTACCCGTTGTTTGGCTCTGTAATGTTGTTTTCATTTAACAGAAATATGCGACTAAATAACACAAAGCTCCTGTGGACTCGCACATTGTATTGTTAGGTACCATTATTTATTTTACAATTGACATTGTCTTCATTAGTACTTGAAAACGCAGTGCCAACTGCGCCAGAAACAAAACTTCGCCTCGTAAAACCGCAGAAATAAAACATTTATTATATCAAACCCATCTATTTTGTACTTTTATTTCTGATTATTACAGACTGTGTTCAACTGAGTCGATAGCTGAAGCATCACAGGACTTCCAGTCCAATCCAGATGCAAATAAGTGCAAAGATGCTTTGGCCCAAGTTCTTATCCAACTGACAGAAGCGAAACAAACACGAACCGAGAATATTGATCGCATTGCTAATCAGAAACTAGAACTGATTGAAACTATTGACAAGTATGAGGACTTGATTATTGCGAAGGTTAAGGAATTGGCCAATATTTCGAGGAAGGAAGTACGCTCTAAATATGAAGAAGACAAGACAGCACTCGACAAGGACGTTGCGGCTCTAGATGCGGCTATGGCAACAACCACGGATTATGTCAATAAACTTGAAGCGCCTGGTAATAACCTTCAACTGTTTGCCACAGTCCAAACATGTAAGGCATTCACAAAAGACGGGGAAAGTCTTCTTCAAGCCCTGATCAAGGAATAGAAAGAAATGGAAATTAAATTTCACATTGACAAGGCGCTAGAGAACACTGTTGATGGAATGAAATCATTAGGTGTATTAGCTTACGGCTGTACTGAATACGAGGCTACATTTGAAAACAATGTCAATGTCATTAGTGTTAATGCATCCGATACATCTATATATGATATGTGTTTGATGGACAACGGAGATCTGCTGTTGACAGATTATCAAAATAAAACACTGAAACGATTCAACTCAAACTTACAATATAAAGAGGAGATACAGGTTCAGGATAAACCCATTGCAGTGTGTAAAGTTGACAAACATGAAGTAGCTGTAAGACTTATTAACAGACCAGTAAATTTTGTATCAGTTGGTCAGTTAATGCAGTTGACAACTTCATGCAAAATTGCTGACTATGGTTACGGGATGACGTACGATGCAGGTACCGGGGAAATATTTGCTTGTGAGAATAATAAAGTAAGCGTCTACAGTAAAACAGGAAACAAAATAAGAACGCATGATAAGACTAGAAATGGAGAACCGATGTTTTCAGCATGTAAGCAGATTGCATTGAGTGAGAACAAACAAGACATATACGTAACTGACTACGATGGAACCGTGGTCGTATTAGACAAAGATGGACATTTGAAAATGAAAGTCCCTTTATTAGACATAAATGATGCATGGCCGTTATGTCTACTACCTGGTTATATTTGTCTGACAGGAAGCTATAAGTCAGGTTGGATTGTTCAGATAGACAAAGATGGGAAACAGATTGGAACATTAATTGACACAAAGGATGAACGAAACTATACGCAATGTGCTATATATGACCTGGAGCATTCAAGGTTGCTTGTAGGAGGATATCCTGGTGTTATATCTGTATACAAGATGTCGGCCAAACGCAGTTAAAATTCCGAATATCCCAGCAACATCATTTATTAGAAATACATAAAATTCATATTGAGGCTGATGTTTTAACTATTTAGATAATGTCATGAATTATATATACACACACAAATATTTTCGATCATATTTAGTATTCACTGAATATTTGATGCATGGTGAGGTGGCAATTATTAGAGCTCAATTGAAAGTGAGATTCTACTTGGATAAAAAAAGAGCAGCGATTCTCGTGATTGGAAAAACACTGATTGATACTACTAGTATTGATTAGTGTCAACGTCCTATACACGCACAACTATATCATAAACCATAACTATAAACCAATGAAATGTTTGTAAATATCTCCGCAGTAAATAGATACACGAACCTTAACTCTAAGGATGAACGAGCATATACACAATGTGCTGTGTATGACCGGGACCATTCAAGGCTGCTTGTGGTAGGACATCTACGAGGGATGATCCATATATAACGAGAAAATGCGTTCTAAAAATATTTAATGTGGTGGTAAATACATATCTTAGGAGAAAACGGACGAAATAATGGTAAAATATATTGAAAAATAAATTGTTTGGAACATTTTTGCCGACCTATGAAACCGGTAGGCGGGGCAACGTCATTATTGCATCTTTTAACGTTATTCAGAATTCAACTTTGATCAATTTGACGATCACATACCTTAGGCCTTACTGTATTAATTTTTAAAAACTTTTCAGATTATCATCCTTCAATATTTATACGTCTTCGCCAATGACATACAAAGTTAAAAAATTCTCACGATACTCATCCTTAGGAATTTAATTCAAAACACCCAACCTTTTCGTGCGTAGTTCTGACGTTGACGTCACGTTACGTCCACTTTGCGTAAGATTACTAACCTTTTTCCAGAATATTGAAGAATTACTTATCTATTGATTGAATTTTAAAGAATGTTTATCTGTTGATTGAATTTTAAAGAATGTTTATCTATTGATTGAATTTTAAAGAATGTTTATATGTTGATTGAATTTTAAAGAATGTTTATTTATTGATTGAATTTCATAAATAAATGCAACATTTAAATTGGCTCATATTGTTTTTCAATAGTGGCAATTTCTCTGTTGACTAATAATTGTTTTGAATGACATTTACAATTGCACTTACTAGCATTTGAAAGAGTATTTATAATTTGATTTTTATAGAATTAAAACGAAATATCAATTTTTACTGTTAAATACCTTAACGTGAATATCCGTGATAAATGTTATATATGAATATAATTTCAAATATTTATCAAAAAAACTGAAACGAAATACTAACATGCCGTTTCAAACCATCTACAAAAACTGCGAGACGAACTTCGAGGTAACCGACAATATTCAATATAGACAAAGAAGGGGAGGGGAAATTGAGACTGAACAAAAACTTCGACATAACGGAAATTTCGAGATAACGAAAATTGACTGTACTCATATATATATTGCTGCTCTAAGAATACGATAACAACGTAGGTTTAAAGCGCGTGACTTGTCAAAAAGTGACCTATAACAATGTTGGCTATCATTTGTATAAATTAGTGTACAATATATACCCAATGTCTAAATGAAATACATAATGAAACATTATCCTTAGAATGCATTCTACACTTTACACGTTTTCTGTAATGAACATGGTCGTCAGATTCTGTTATCTGGTGCATTCTTGACTTGTAGCACTGAGAGTAACTCGGTATACCATTTGTTGAACATAGTCATTACACACAGAGGATAATCTAACCGATCAGTTATAATGCCAATTTATTGTTATCAATATATCCCTGGTTCGATTCTCCGCGGGGGTACTTGGTTATTTCTGAAACGTTTTTCAATGTTTCCCTACCGGCTAGAGGTGAACGCGTTATTGTCGGTAACCCATAATGTAGTCTCGAGTGTATCGATGCTGTACATATTGTACGTTAAAGAACCAATCTTTCTATTCGGAAAGAGCTAGTATAGTCCACCCAGATTCTTTAAATCACACAACTGTGTCTACCCTCGATATCAGAGGTCGTTGGACAATCTTGGCCACGCTCTTCCGACTGTCTCAGTTGATTGCAAGCAAACAAAGTAGTCACTGTAGTACAATATATTACGGTAAGCTCAGTTTTTTATATGGAATGCAAACTGTCCGCCATTTAATTAACTTTGCAAAATAAAAATTCCGTCTGAATGGAGATGATCATATAGTATCAGCAGTTGTGTGTTCTGGCATAATGATGCCCACACAAGTACCTTCCCTAATAGCGACATTTCTACAATTAACGGTTACAAATAGGATACTGTATTTGTACATGTGACTATGACAGTCGTTAATAATTACTCATTAGTTATTGCAAAGCTACAAGAAACATTATATTGAGAACAGTGTTTACAGCTTGTACATATCTAACCTTTACTACACCAACTAGCAATGCGAGGTACGAACGTATTAGACAAGTCAGAAAAGCGGTCGACAGTTGATAGCTTTTCTGAAATGAGCATGGTCTTCATATTCTGACCTCTGGGGCAGTTTTGACTTGCAGCATTGATATTTACTCGATATACCATTTGTGTAACTTTGTCACTACACTGAGAGGATAGTTATACCGATTCGTTATAATGTCATGCATGTTCAATAGCATTTAGATTTTTCCATTGATTTATCACGGGTTCGATTATCAGCCGGTCACTTGGTTATGTTTAGTTATTTCTGAAATGTTTTTCAGGGTTTTCGAACCGGCTAGAGATGTACTCATTGTCGATGGTAACCCATAGGTAGTCTCGAGTATATTGGTGCTGTACATCAGGCAGGTTTAATAACCAATCATTCTATTCGGAAAGAGCTAGTGTAGGTCAACCAGATTCCTTGTATCACACAACTGTATCTTCCCTCCATGTCAGAAGTCCTTGGAAAATCCGATTGACCACGCACTTACAATTTTCTCAGTTGATCATAAACAAAGTAACCATCACAGTACAAATCTAGTGCGGTAAGCTCCGTTTTGATATGGAATGCAAACTGTCCGCCGTTCAATTACCTTTGCGAAATATGAATTTCGTCTCAAGGGAGATAATCATATAGTATGAACAGCTTATGTGTTCTGGCATAAAGAAGCTCAGACAAGTACCTTCCCTTAATACAACATTTCTACAATTACAGGTTAAATGGAGGAAACTGTATTTGTACATATAGCTATGACAGTCAGTTATAATTACTTGTTGGAGAGCTACATGACAAATTATGTTGAGAACAATGTTAAAATCTTGCACATACATGTAAAGGTGGATTTTAACATATACCACAGAACGGCCTCATCGTCTAGCAATGCGAATTAAGAACGCATTAGAACACCCAGCGCCACAAATAAATTGCGCAGGTAGCCAGTATCAATGTGACTACATCACATCAGACCATTAACAGATTGATATGGATAACAACACTAACTATATGTACATGGAAACTTTTATGGCTGCCCTACGGCACACATAACGATCGATGTTGTTAAATAAAATGATTTTCCCTATAGCGGGATTCGAATCCATGTAAATATCCGAATTATTGCCCAGGAGCTGAAAAAATCAAATGCAAATACAACAATAATAGAAATAAGAATGTTTACTATGCTCAGTTACCCGATATTACGATATTTGGTAGAATACTCAACGTAGTGTTGAATTTACGAGTTACTTCCCTTGTGTTGGTTAGTGTTGAGTTTAGTTTGGAAAACATTTGGTTTAATGTTTCAGTTGACAAGCATAGTCATGACTGTCATCGTCCGGTTTTCTAACCGGAAAAATGAAAAATACCAATTTATGCAATACTTTTATTACAGGTGACTAGACTGACTCTCAATGTACAAAGACATCAGTAAAAATGCCATGTATCGCTTATTATTCCACCGATTGTGACATAGTTGCAACATATCAACCACAAAACCACCTCACTATGGAATTGCATAGTTATCAGAATGGAATAAGCTTATTTTTTACTTATTTATGTGACAAGCTACGTGACTATTGGAATTCTATTTTTTTATTTATTTAATGTTATTCTAAAGGCACACCGACAGCAATAATCATTTAATGCACACATAAAAAATGGTAAAACGGGTATCAATACCGCATGGGAAAATACTGAATGAAGAAACTTGACTTTTGTTGAAAATATCCGGTTTCAGTTTGGGTTTTAGGTTTGGTTAAATGTTGGACAGTAAACTAAAATTGGTTTCGATTTAAACTGAGTGGCGAACAAACGGGTAGTTTGAAGAAACATTTTGATCACCAAGGCGACAGAAAAGAGCTTTAATATGGTCTTGATATATTAACAGAAACACACGCTTATAAAAAAATATAATAAAATAGAATGAACTTATTATCTCTTTTCATTTGTTATTCCCTGATTAGGCTGTCATATTTGGTAATTTGGTTGATTTATTGAATACTAGGATGGTATATACTTAAAATTGCTCTCTTTACTTTCGATTAAAACATTGTCAATTCATAATTATAGCGTAGAAATCCGACCATAGCTAATCAGATCAGATAAGAAATTGTGTACTAAGAGATTCAGTAATGGTAATCATGGTCAGCCATTTTCCCGCGCTCAACTGCATGTAATTTCGGATGCATCAAACCGATCAAACCGCATCCGGGGTAGTTTGGAAGGTTTGACAAACCGGTTCGAGATTTTTTTAAACAAACGGCAAAACTTGTTTTCTCTTCAAACCAGTTTTACAGAACAAACGGACAGTTTGACAAACCAGGTGGAAACCAAACCAGGTTTGTAGCAAACAAAAGCGCCCTTTTTAACTTTTTTCACAATAATTACTAAAATTGAACAAAACGACACCACCACCTGGGCTACTGAATGTAGACACTTGACTTATACAACTTTCACACTAATTATATAAATTGAACAAACAAAAAAGGTTTTAACCACCTGGACAACACTAATGTTTGTACCGAAAATGGAGAAGAAATAATCTAATCAGTGTTTCAAGATAAATTCGCTGATATCAGATTTGATAAACTAGTAACCGTTACAGTAATATACAATTTCTCAAGTAGGTCGTCAAGTACATCTATTTATGTATTAAATGTAGGTTAAGCACTTTCAGAAAATGTAAACCCAACACATTGTACAGCATATCTTATTATCGGGCTTTCTGAAAGACGGATATGTCGAATTTCTGTAAGTAGGTATGTTTAAATAATCTACAATCATGCAAAATGGCGAACAGTAGAGATCAGTTTAAATATTCTGCGGACGAAACGGAGGAAATTAGAACAGCAAGTTGTTCAGTTTGTTCAGAAGAAGAGGTTATGTACCAGCTATGCGTTATTGTGTGGACTGTGAACTGTATTACTGTGGACATTGTGTTAAAGGCCACTTCAAGATACCGGCTTTAAAATCCCACCAAGTCAACGATATTGATTCATCTACGTTGCCAAGTGGAGATGGTGAAGCCAAAGAACGAAGCGACTTGTCTGCTGAGGTTTTGAGGTGTGCAATACATCACGGGAAGCCAATAGACACACACTGCAAGGACCATGATAAGGTTTGCTGTGGTACATGCGCCATGGTTAAACACAGGTAAATACACATACAATACATGTATATTTACATATTTAATACATTATTGGGTAATCGCGTGGTATATTTGTAAATTGATATACCATTGATAACTGACGTTAAACAATAATTTAAATTAATCTTAATTGAGGCAAAGCATAACCCTATTCACCATCAAAGATTGACAAAAGTGGGTATTTAAGGCACTTTAGAGAACGGATGATTTCCAACAGATGGGATTTAGACTTCACACGATGGACTGATACGTGAGAAATAACATGACAAGGTAGATGTCAGGAACCACTCCTGGCAATCAGCGATAGGAGTGAGATTTATGTATGTATATGCATATAAATGCATTTTGTTGGTGAAATGTATCGTTGTAGTGTGATTTATATTAATAATTGTGATTATATTTGGGATGTTTCTCTGACACTTATCAGATAAAAAGATGGATAATAAATAGTGTGACCCTTTTAGGAGCCCGATGAAAATAGATGGGATTTGGAACATAAAATCTACAGTTCATCTAAATGCCTTTGTGTATCTGTCCCTACCCTATTCTATTATCATGTACATGTATTTATTGTACAATTGTCATTATCTCAAGTCCGTGTTATTAGTACTTGAAAACGCAGTGCTGGACATTATACAAAAGATAGAAACATCGGCCAGTGAACTTCGCCTCGTAAAACCTTACAAATACAACATTGTTTATATCACATCTATCGTTTTGTCTTTTGGTATACAATGAGCTTTAGTTTGATTTTTACAGACTGTGTTCAACTGAGTCGATAGCTGAAGCATCACAGGATTTCCAGACCAATCAGAAAGCGGCTGAATGCAAAGATACATTGAACCAGGTTCTTATTAAACTGACTGAAGCGAAACTGAAACGAACCGACGATATTGATCGTATTGGTAAGCAGAAACTAGAACTTATTGAAACTATTGACAAGTATGAGGACATGATTATTGCGAAGGTTAAGGAGTTGGCCAATATTTCGAGAAAGGAAATACGCTCTAAATATGAAGCAGACAAGACAGCTCTTGACATTGACATTGCAGCTATAGATGCAGCATTGACAACAGCCAAAGAATATGCCAACAAACTGGATGTACTTTGTAATGACATTCAACTGTTTGCCACAGTCCAGACATGTAAGGCAGTCACAAAAGACGGAGAACGTCTTCTTCAAGCCCTGATGAAGGAATGGAAAATTCTATTTCACTTAGACAAGACGCTTGAGAACACTGTTGATGGAATGAAATCGTTAGGTGAATTGAATGACGATTGCGCTGTTAAAGAATACGAGGCTACATTTCAGAAAAATGTCAAAGTACCGCGGAGTAATGAAACACTCACATCTGTATATGGTATGTGGATACAGGTAACTGCTGTTGACAGACCATCACAATAACAAACTGAAACGATACAACTCAGACTTACAATATAAAGATGAGATACAGTTACCGGGTCATTCTGTTGCAGTTTGTAAAATTGACAAATATGAAGTAGCTGTGAGAGATACTAACAAGAAGGTACAGTTCGTATCAGTTGGTCAGTTAATGCAGTTGACATCTTCATTTACACTTGCTGCCCCTGGGTTCGGGATGACATACGATGCAGGTACCAAGGAAATATTTGCCTGTGAGGAGAGTAAAGTGAGCGTCTATAGTAAAAGTGGAAACAAACTAAGAACGTACGATAAAACAACAAATGGAGAGAGTATGTTTTCACAATGTAAGCAGATTGCACTGAGTGAGAACAAACAAGACATATATGTAACTAACTACGATGGAGCCGTGGTCGTATTAGACAAAGATGGAAATTTAAAAATGAAAGTCCCTTTATCAGACATAAATGATGCATGGCCGCTATGTCTACTACCTGGTAATATTTGTCTGGCAGGAAGCCTGCACTCAGGTAGGATTATTCAGATAAATAAAGATGGAAAACAGATTGGAACATTAATTGACCCACAGGATGAACGAACATATGCATAGTGTGCTGTGTATGACCGCGGTCATTCAAGACTGCTTGTCGGGGGATATACTGGTGTTATATCTGTATACAAGATTTCAACCAAATGAAGTTGGAAAGTCAAGGGCACTCAAAATGTAGCATAATAGAATAAACTAAATGGCACAAGGACCACTGTCTATCTGTGATATAACTTTTAACTGGTTTGAATGTGAATATCGAAGTTATGTTTGGGGAAATTGCACCCTATGAATAAAAGAATAATGATTTTCGTGATAGGAATAAAACGGATCGAGTTTTGCAGAATGATTTAGCTATAGATTGAATTGTAACGCATGATTTATCGATTGATCGAATTTCGTAAGTAAATGTAAATAAACGTTTCATTTTGACTCAGATTGTTTCATACAATGGCACCTTCTCTAGTAACTAAATTATTTTTTTGATAACATTTACAATTACACGTTCTATCATTTTTAATTTGATTAGAAAGTAGTAAAACGAAATATCAGCCATCAATTTTAGACTGTTATGCTATAAGATTGGAATATCCGTGAAGTATATAATATGTGAATAAAATATCAAATGCCTGTCAGGAATTACTAACTGCAACGAAATTATAACATGCCGTTTCATACGATCCACATAACACTTCGAGACGAACTTCGAGGTAACCAACAACATTCCATGTAGGCAAAGAAGATGAGGGGAAACGGGACTTAAAACATTTTCGACCTAACGGATAATTCAATTTAACTAGTTCGAGATAACGAGAATTGGCTGTACTTGCATGTAATGCTGTTCTATGCGTATGAACATAACGCAGGTTTTTAGTGTGTCACTATTAATATTAGTGGGTCACGTGTCAAAAATTGATCTATAACATTGTTGGCTATCATATTTATAATATATTATATTAATGCACACAACATTCCCAATGACAAAACGTAACACGTAATGAAACATGATTCTTAGAATGCCTTTACAGTTTTCAGCTTTTCTAAAATGAACATGGCCTCAGATTATGAAATCTGGGCATTATTAACTTGCAGCATTTAGATTAACTCAGCATACCGTTTGTTTAACTTACATGGCTTAGTCACTACACAGAGAGTATAGTCTAACCGATCAGTTATAATATCCTACATGTAGGCCTACAATAGAATTGTATTGTTATCAATATGTCCCTGGTTCGAGTCTCTGCCGGGGCACCTGCTGCTGTTATTTATGACAGGTTGTTCAGTATTTCCAAGCCGGTTAGCGATGAAGTCAGCGTCGTCGGTAACTCATATGTAGTCTCTGAGGGTATCGGTGTTGTACACCGGACACGTTAAATAATCAATCAGTTTTTTCAGAAAGAGTTAGTGACACCCGGTTTCCTTGTATCATACAACTGTGTATTCCCTCGATGTCAAAGATCGTTGGTCAATCTGAATTGGGAAAACTGAATGACCACGCAAACAAATTAACTGTTAAAGAACAATATAGTACGGTAAGCCCCGTTTGGATATGCAATGCACAACGCCATTTAATTACCTATGCAAAATAAGAATTTCGTCTGAAGGGAGATAATCATAAAGTATCAGCAGCTTTTGTGTTCTGGCATAACTAAGCTCAGACAAGTACCTTCCCTTAATTCAACATTTATACAATTAACGGTTGAAGGGAGGAAACTGTATTTGTACTTATATATCTATGACAGTAGGTAATAATCACTCATTAGTTGTAGGAAAGTTTCAAGAAATTATCGTGGGCATAATGTTAACAGTTTGCACATAAGTACATGTATAGTTTGATTCTACGAAACAGCGTCATCGCCTAGCAATGTGGAGTACAAACGCATTAGAACATTCAGCTGTCGCATCAGCTCCACAAATCAACATGACTACATCCCATCAGACCAGTAACGGGTTAATATTGATAAGAACACTGACTATATGTACGACGAGACGTTTTATGACCGCCACACGGCACAAATAGCAAGTAGTGATCGATGGAGTAAAGGTTTGCACCTATAGCATGTAAATAATGAAAATAAGCAGTACAAAAAGTTGCAAATACGACAATAATAGAAATAATAACTTTAAGCATGCTCAATTACCCGATATTCCGGTACTTGGGAAACTACTCAGAGTAGTGTTGAATGTTCGAGTTTCTTCCTTTTAGTCCAACTAAGAAGCCAATAAGCGTAAAGATAACTTGGCACAGGTTCTTATCCAACTGACAGAAGCGAAACAGATACGAACCGACAATATTGATAGTTTTTGTAAGCAGAAACTAGAACTGATTTAAACTATTGACAAATATGAGGACATGCTTATTGCGGAGGTTAAGGAGCTGGCCAATATTTCAATAAAGGAAATACGCTGTAAGTATGAAGAAGACAAAACAGCCCTCGACATGGACGTTGCAGCCTTAGATGCTGCTATGGCAACAACCACGGATTATGTCAATAAACTGGAAGCGCCTGGTAATTAGTCAGTATTGTTTGCCACCGTCCAGAACAGTTAAGTAGTTTCAAGAGATGGCGAGAATCTACTTTAAGCCATCATGAAGAAATGGAAAGACAGAGAAATTAAATTTCACTTTGACAAGACGCTTGAGATAACTGTTGATGGAATGAAATCGTTAGGTTTATTGGATTACGAGTGTACTGTCAAAGAATACGAGGCTACATTTCAGACAAATGTCAAAGTCATTCGGAGTAATGAAAAGATCACATCTGTATTTGATATGTGTGTGATGGATACAGGTGACCTACTTTTGACAGACCATCACAATAAAAAATTGAAACGATACAACTCAGACATACAATATAAGATGAGATGCGGTTATCGGGTAATCCTGTCGCAGTTTGTAAAATTGACAAACATGATGTACACATGTAGCAGTGAGAAATAATAACAAAAAATGTACAGTTCGTATCAGTTGGTCAGTTAATACAGTGGACATCGTCATTTACACTTGCTGCCAGTGGATACGGGATGACATACGACACAGGTACCGAGGAAATATTTGCCTGTGAGGAGAGTAAAGTGAACGTCTATAGTAAAAATGGAAACAAACTAAGAACGTACGATAAAACTCCAAATGGAGAGAAAATGTTTTCAGAATGTAAACAGATTGCACTGAGTGAGACAAACAAGACATTTACATAACTGACTACGATGGAGCTGTGGTCGTATTAGACAAAAGTGGACATTTGAAAATGAAAGTCTCTTTATCAGACATAAATGATGCAAGGCCGTTATGTCTACTACCTGGTCATATTTGTTTGACAGGAAGCTATAACTCAGGTAGGATTGTTTAAATAGACGACGATGGGAAACAGATTGGAACATCGATTGACTCTAAGGATGAACGAACATATACACAATGTGCTGTGTATGACCGGGAGCATTCTAGACTGCTTGTTGGAGGATATCCTGGTGTGATATCTGTATACAAGATTTCAACCAAATGAAGTTATTATCACAAGGATACTCACAATGTAGAATAATAGAATAAACTAAATGACACAAGGATCACTGACTATGTTTTGGGAAATTGCACGCTGTGAATAAAAGAAGGATGATTTTCGTGAAAGGAATAAAACGGATCGAATATTGCAGAGTGATTTAGGTTTTGATTGAATTGTAAAGCATGATTTATCTGTTGATCGAATTTGATAAATAAATGTAAATACACGTTTCATTTTGACCCAGATTGTTTCATAGAGTGGCACATTCTCTGGTAACTAAATTATTGATTACATTTACAATTACACGTTCTATCATTTCAATGAGTTCTTTTAATTTGATTCGAAAGTAGTAAAACGAAATATCAGCCATCAATTTTAGACTGTTATGCTAAAAGATGGGAATATCCGTGAAGTATATAATATGCGAATAAACTTTCAAATGTCTGTCAAGAATTACTAACTGCAACGAAATAATAACATGCCGTTTCATACGATCTACATAAACTTCGAGGTAACCAACAACATTCCTTAAAGACAAAGATGGGGGAGGCGGAAACGGGACTTAAAACATTTTCGACATTATGGAAATTTAATATAACTACATGTAGCTAGTTCGAGATAACGAGAATTGACTATACTAGCTGATAATGCAGTTCTATGCGTACGAACATAACGTAGGTTTATAGCGTGTCACGTTTAGTGTGTTACGTGTCAAACAGTGATCTATAACAATGTTTGCTATCATAATAGTTATATGTTAATGCACACAACATGCTCAATGACAAAACGAAACACGTAATGAAACATTATTTTTAAAATGCCTTCTACAGTTTACAGCTTTTCGGAAATGAACATGACCTCAGATTATGAACTCTAGGCATTATTAACTTGCAGCATTTAGATTAACAGCATACCGTTTGTGTAACTTAAATGACTTAGTCACTACAACGTAGGGGTGGGTCGATGCATCGAAATATCGATGCATTGCGATTCCGAGTGTCCCGATAGTATGGATCGATAGTAAAAGTCTCGATCCAATAACTATCGCCGATAGTTAGCTCATCTATCGATATATAAATAAAATTTATTATTAATTTAAAACGATTCCGTTTTCGCATCAAAACAGCAACAATGGACCAATATCGCCTTAATTTTATTAATCTATTTCTGTCAAATTCATTTTAAATCATTTCCACAAATAATGATTTGTATGTTGTACAACAAAATAATATCTTACACAGTGCAAATTTGCATTTACAAGTTAATCTCTGGTTTTTAAAGCTTGGCAATAACTATTGCAATTGTATCGAGGGTATAGTCTAACCGATCAGTTTCCCAGCCGGTTAGAGATGAAGTCGGTGTCGTCGTTAACCCATATGTAGTCTCCGAGGGTATCAGTGTTGTACACCGGGCACGTTAAATAATCAATCCGTCTTTTCGGAAAGAGTAAGTGCCACTCGGTTTCCTTGTATCACACAACTGTTTATTCCCTCGATGTCAGAGATCGTTGGCCAATCTGAATTCGGAAAACTGAATGGCCACACACTTCCGACTGTTTTAGTTGATTTCTAACAAACAAATTAACTGTTGAAATACAATATAGTACGGTAAGCTCCGTTTGGATATGCAATGCACAACGCAATTTAAATACCAAAATAAGAATTCCGTCTCAAGGGAGATAATCATAAAGTATCAGCAGCTTTTGTGTTCTGGCAAAATGATGCAGATACAAGTACCCTAATAGCCACATTTCTACAATTAACGGTTACAGGTAGTAAACTGTATTTGTACATATGACTTTGACAGTCTGTAATAATTACTCATTAGTAATTGCAGAGCTACACGAAATTATATAGAGAACAATGTTTACAGCTTGCACATATCTAACCTTTACTACACCACCTCGCAATGAGAAGTACGAACGCATTAGACAAGTCAGAAAAGCGTTCGACAGTTTACAGCTTTTCTAAAATGAGCATGGTCTTCATATTCTGACCTTTGGGGTAGTATTGACTTGCAGCATTGATATTTACTCGATAAACCATTTATGTAACTTAGCCACTACACTGAGAGGATAATGTAACCGATACGTTATAATGTCATACATGTTCAATAACATTTATTTTTCTATTGGTTTATCATTGGTTCAATTATCTGCCGGTGCACTTGGTTATTTCTGAAAGTTTTTCAGTGTTTCCGAATCGACTAGAGTTTAACGCCTCGTCGTATATTGATGATGTACACCAAGCAAAGTAAATATCCAATCATTATATTCGAGAAAAGATAGTGTAGGTCAACCAGACTCCTTGTATTACACAACTGCGTCTTCCCTCCATGTCAGAAGTCGTTGGTCAATCTGACTGGGAAAATCCGAATAACCACGCATCTACGATTCTCTCAGTTGATCATAAACAAAGTAACCATTACAGTACAATGTAGTACGGTAAGCTCTGTTTTGATATGGAATACAATCTGTCCGCCGTTCAATTACCTTTGCAAAATAAGAATTTGGTCTCAATGGAGATATTCTTATACTAGTAGTATCTACTGCTTGTGTGTTCTGGCATAACGAAGCTCAGACAAGTACCTTCCCTTATTGCAACATTTCTACAAATAACGGTTAAAGGGAGGAAACTGTATGTGTACATCTTATTATGACAGTCGGTAATAATTACTCATTAGTTGTAGGAGAGCTACAAGAAATTATATTGAGAACAATGTTAAAAGTTTGCAATGTATACAATGTAGTTGGATTTTAACATACATGCATACTACTGAACAGTGTCATCGCCCATCAATGCGAAGTACGAACGCATTAGACAAGTCAGCTATCGCAACATCTCCATAAATAAATTGCGCCAATAGCTAGTATCAATGTGACTACATCATATCACACCAGTAACAGGTTGCTATGGATAATAACACTGACTATAAGTACGAGGAGACTTGTTATGACATCGCACCTCACAAATAGCGATCGATGTTGTGAAATAAAAAGTTTGTACCTATAGCGGGATTCGAACCCATGTAAATATCAAAATAATTGCCCATGAGAAGTACAAATAAGTTGCAAATGCGACAATAATATTAATAATAAGTTTTAGTATGCTCAATTACCCGATATTATGATATTTGGGAAAGTACACAGAGAAGTGTTGAATGTTAGTCGCCGCTTTGTCTGTCCGTCCGTCCGTCCGTCCGTCTGTCCGTCCGTCCGTCACACTTTTGTCCGGGCAATAACTTGAACAGTATTAGAGATATCAATATAAAACTTCATGGGTGAATAGACCTCATTGATTGGAAGTGCAGTGCACAAGAACCATAACTCTTGATTGCATATTTTTTAGTTATTCCCCTTTGTAATTTTTTATACTTAATTATTGTCCGGGCCATAATTTGAACAGTATTTGAGAAATCAATTTGAAACTTCATAGGTGAATAGACCTTATTGAGAGAAAGTGCAGTGCACAAGAACCATAACTCTTGATTGCATATTTTTTAATTATTCCCCTTTGTAGTTTTTCATACTTAATTCTTGTCCGGGCCGAAACTTGAACAGTATTAGAGATATCATTTTGAAACTTCATAGGTAAATAGACATCATTGAGGGAAAGTACATTTCAGTAGAACCATAACTCTTGATTGTATATGTTTAGAGTAATGGCCCTTTGTATTTTTTCATACTTAATTCTTGTCTGGGCCATAACTTGAACAGTATAACAGATATCAATTTGAAACTTCATAGCTGAATAGATCTCATTGAGAGGATGTGCAGTGCCCAAGAACCATAACTCTTTATTCCTATTTTAGGAGTTGCTCCCCTTTGTATATTTTCATACTTAATTCTTGTCCGGGCCATAACTTGAACAGTATAAGAGATATCCATTTGAAACTTCATAGCTGTATAGATCTCATTGAGAGGGTGTGCAGTGCCCAAGAACCATAACTTTTTATTTCTATTTTAGGAGTTGCTCCCATTTTTATTTTTTCATACTTAATTCTTGTCCGGGTCATAACTTGAACAGTATAAGAGATATCAATTTTAAACTTCATAGCTGAATATATCTCATTGAGAGGATGTGCAGTGCCCAATACTTTATTCTTGTCCAGGCCATAACTGAAACAGTTTTGGATATACATGTATCAATTTGAAAATTCATAGATAAATAAATCTTATTATTACAGTGCAGTGGCAAAAACAATAACATATTTTTTGAGCATTTTTTCTATGACAAACGTCCCACGGGGAGCATACCCCGTCTGTGACGGCTCTTGTTGTTATTGTTTCAGTTGACCAGTATAGTCTTCATGACTATCATCGTCCGGTTTATAACCGGAACATTGAAAAATACTTATTTATGCAATACTAGTACTACATGTAACTACGCTGACTGTCAATGTACAAATAAATCAGTGAAATGTCATCTCTCGCTTATTATTGATATCAGTGAAATGTCATCTCTCGCTTATTATTGATATCAGTGAGATGTCATCTCTAGCTTATTATTGATATCAGTGAAATGCAATTTCTCGCTTATTATTGATATCAGTGAAATGTCATCTCTAGCTTAATATATAAACTAATGCACAGCATATGTAGCGGACTATGTCAGTTGTCCTACATTATTTGTAACATGCTCATCTAGTACTGGATTTTTTGGTGATGCATAACTTCACAAAAAATTGTTTGGTTACGAAGTTACGAATCTGGAGCAAGCCGTTTCCAAAAGGCGCTACCGAGCGCTTTCCTACGTCTATGCAACCTACATGTATCGAAGCGGTTCGTTGCACAAGAAAGCGCGCGATAGCGGTTTGATACGAAATATTGGGTAACGAAAGACGATACAAACCTGCTATCGTTTGTCTGTCCGAATTAACACGAATAATATACGTTTTTCAATTTGTTTAATTCTAGGTCTACTTAATTCAGGGGTAACTAATTTAAAACTGAATAATTAGATATAAACACAGATAACAACTGATTTCTAGGCCTTATTTGATATTTTATCTTTTTTAATGGGTTCAAAAGAAAAGGCTATTTTCATTTCAATTAATCATATAACGATTTAATATCAAACATCTTTAATCTTAATCACCCTTTTTTCGTTAAATAAACCCTGCAAATCGTCACAACATAAAAGAGATTTAGACGAAAAATACGGGTTTTATTGTATCCAATAACGACAACAACAACATGTAATTAGTTTTGGCGACCTTCATCCCGCGAATATTTTTTGACGATTTTGGAGGGATTTTTGAATTACATCTCGGCGAGGAATTACGGAAATGCATTTGTTTTACTTTCTTTACAATAACCTACAACTACGATGTGGATTATCACCGTCCGGTCTAGATACGTAAATACCCGAAACGGAATTTAATTAACTTTGCGATGGGAAATAACCGAAACTTGTGTCTTTTTCATTAGATTTTCTTATGATTGGTCGATATTTCGCGCATATGAACGATTCCCGCTCGACTTAATTCGTTATCTCAGAGTAATCATGTGTCTCATAACAGTTTGTAGCATCGTTTATGCGCTGAAAATGTTAAAATTTCCTTCCGAAGTGGGCACAAAAAATGGCTTCCTTTTTTGTGTCCAAACATTTAGGAAATAGCCCTCCCCGTATAAAAAGATTGGTTGCATTGCAACCATGGAAGACTGATAATTATTATCTTTTCTAGACAGGGGCCTACGCTAGTTTTTGGAATATTTTTAAACATCATTAAAAAATAAAAGAAAATTTATGAGCTGCCGAATATCGCATTTTAATTTTTTTTGTTATTCTATTAGCAGCCATTTTGTAGTATCTTTGCTTCAGTGTGAGATTTTAACACAAATTTTTAGATCCATTAGTGAATTCAAACTCTGACCAAACCATGTGCACACGTGTTATCGTAAAGCGGAACGACATCCGCAGGCATTGCGGCCTGCGTATTGTCCGCTATTATTGATATGAGTGAAATGTCATCTCTCGCTTATTATTGATATCAGTGAAATGTCATCCCTAGCTTATTATTGATATCAGTGAAATACTATCTCTCGCTTATTATTGATGTCAGTGAAATGTCATCTTTCGCTTATTATTGATGCCATGGAAATGTCGTCTTTCGCTTATTATTCCACCGATTGTGTGATAGTTTCCACATACGAATGACCCACAAGATCACCTTGCTATGGAAATTCAGAATGGGTGGGATAAGTTTTCTTTTTCCTTTGAATGTGAAGTGGGACCCGACTATTAGAATGTGACTATATATTTATTTATTGTATGTTATTAAAGGCACATCGACAGCTAGGGTCAATTAATGCACATGCAATGTATTAACAAATGGTAAAATAAGTATCAATATCATATGGTTAAAATATCGAATGACGAGACTTGACTTAATAACCTTTTTCAGTTTTCATACTAATTACTAAGGGCGCTTTTGTTTAAAATATCCGGTTTCAGTTTGGGTATTAGGTTTGGTTAAACGTTGACAGTAAACCAACATTGGTTTCGATTTAAGCTGAGTGGCGAACAAACGGGTAGTTTGAAGAAACCTTTGGATTACAGGGGCGACAGAAAAGAGCTTTAATATGGTCTTGATATATTAACAGAAAAATAAAGAAAAATAATAAAAAAGAATGAAGTTATCATCTCTATTCTTTTGTTATTCCCTGATTAGGCTGTCATATTTGGTAATTTGGTTGTTATATTGAATACTAGGATGGTATATACTTGAAATTGCTCTTTTTACGTTCCATTAAACCATTGTCAATTCATAAGTATAGCGTAGAAATCCGACCATAGCTAATCAGATCAGATAAGAAATTGTGTACTAAGAGATTCAGTAATGGTTAACATGGTCGGCCATTTTCCCGCGCTCAACTGCATGTAATTTCGGATGCATCAAACCGATCACACCGCATCCGGGCGTAGTTTGGAAGGTTAGACGACCGGTTCGAGCTTTTTTTAAACAAATGGCAAAACTTGTTTTCGTTTCAAACCAGTTTTACTGCAAACAAAAAAGCGCCCTAAAAGTTTACCGAACGAAACGACCACCTAGACAAAAACAATTTTCGTACTGAAAACCTAACAGAAATAATCTAATCAGAGATTAATTCATCATATCATATTTAATATAATCGATACAGTAATCTAACTTTTAGAGCAGGTCGTCAACTAAATTTATTTTTGTCTTAAATGTAGGTTAACCATTTTCAGAAAATGTAAACTTGACATTGCACTGCACATAATCAAATGGGGACAAAGCGTTTTCTGAAAACATTAATCAGTTGTATGTTTGTAATATACAATCATTCAAAATGGCGACCAGTAGTGATCAGTTTCAATATTCTACAGACGAAACGGAGGAAAATAGAACGGCTAGTTGTTCAGTATGTTCAGAAGATGGAAGTTATGTACCAGCTACGCATTATTGTGTGGACTGTGAACTGTATTACTGTGGGCATTGTGTTAAAAGCCACACCAAGATCCCGGCTTTAAAATCCCACCAAGTAAACGATATTGATTCATCTACGTTGCCAAGTGGTGATGGTAAGAGTATAGAAAGAGAAGACTTACCTGCAGAGCTTTTCAGATGTCCAATACATCACGGGAATGTGATAGACACACACTGCAAGGACCATGATGAGGTGTGCTGTGGTACATGCGCCTTGGTTAAACACAGGTAAATACAAATACATTACATTTTATACCGTACATTATTTGAAAATCGTGTGTTATGAATATATTCCTTACTCCGTTATTAATAAACGCACATGTATACAATCATTGAAATTAATCTTACTCGAGACATAGTATACCCCTATTCACCGTCAATGTTGTGCCCAACCGGAGAGTAGGCAGGTACATAATGGAATTTTGGCAACGGATAATGTCTAACAGGAAGGAGAAAGTATACATGGTCAGGTAGATGTCCGAAACCACTCGATGGAATGAGCGCTAGAAGTGACATTTATGTATGCATAATTGTATTTTTGATGGTGGACGATTTTGCAGTACATGCAATTTTCAATTGTAATAGTGCGAGCATATTTGGAATGTTTCTCCGACCCCAATCAGACTGGAAGACAGGGGCGAGGAATAGGATGCCCGGGTACAATGGATGGCATGTGTATTTGGAACACAAAATATGCAGTTCGCCTAAATCTCTTTGTGTGTCTGTCTCTACCCTAGTTGGCGAACTATTGATAGATGTATTTATTTATTCTACAAATAGCATTATCTTAAACCCGTGTTATTAGTACATGTACTTGAAAACACAGTGCCAAATGGGAAATAAACAAACAATACTTCTCCTAATTTAAAAATCCGTAAATATGTGACACATTTTTACTATATCTTTATTTTTGATAATTGCAGATTGTGTTCAACTGAATCGATAGCTAAAGCATCACAGGACTTTCAGACAAACCCAGAGGCCAATAAGTGCAAAGATGCATTAACCCAGGTTCTTATCCAACTGACAGAAGTGAAACAGACACGAGCCGACAACATTGATCGTATTGGTAAGCAGAAAATAGAACTGATTGAAACTGTTGACAAGTATGAGGACAAGATTATTGCAAAGGTTAAGGAGTTGGCCAATATTTCGAGGAAGGAAATACGGTCTAAATATAAAGAAGACAAGACAGCACTCGACATTGACGTTGCAGCTTTAGATGCGGCTATGGCAACAACCACGGCCTATGTCAATAAACTTGAAGCGCCTGGTAATGACCTTCAACTGTTTGTCACTGCCCAGACATGCAAGGCAGTAACAAAAGACGGCGAAAGTCTTTTTCAAGCCTTGATGAAGGAATGGAAAGACAGGGAAATTCAATTTCACATTGACAAGGCACTAGAGAACACTGTTGATGGAATGAAATCGTTAGGTTTATTGGATGACGATTGTACAGTTAAAGAATATGAGGCTATGTTTCAGAAAAATGTCAAAGTACCGCGGAGTAATGAAGAAACCACATATGTATTTGATATGTGTTTGATGGATACGGGTGACTTAGTTTTGACAGACCATCACAATAAAAAACTGAAACGATATAACTCACACCTACAATATAAAGATGAGATACAGTTATCGGGTTATCCTGTTGCTGTTTGTAAAATTGACAAACATGATGTAGCGGTGAGAAATAATGACAAAACAGTATATTTCGTATCAGTTGGTCAGTCATTGAAGTTGATATCGTCTTTCACACTTGCTGCCAATGGGTACGGGATGACATATGATACAGGTACCGAGGAAGTGTTTGCCTGTGAGGAGAATAAAGTCAGCGTCTACAGTAAAAGTGGAAACAAGCTAAGAACGTATGATAAGACAACAAATGGAGAGAAGATGTTTTCAAATTGTAAACAGATTACATTGAGTGAGAACAAACAATACATATACGTAACTAACTACGATGGAGCCGTGATCGTATTAGACAAGAGTGGAAATTTGAAAATGAAGGTCTCTTTATCAGGTATACATGATGCATTTCTATTATGTCTATTGCCTGGTAGTATTTGCCTTACTGGAAGTCGGGCTTCAGGTAGGATTGTTCAGATAGATGAAGATGGAAAACAGATTGACACGTTGATTGACTCCAATAATGAGCAAACATATTCATGGTGTGCTGTATATGACCGCGATCATACGAGATTACTTGTAGGAGGGTATCCTAGTGGGATATCTGTATACAAAATGTCAGCGAAATGAAGTTTAAATATCACGGGTACTCACAATATCGCATAATTGAATAAACTAAATGACACACGGATCTGTTGTGAATGTGATACTTGTACAAAGTTACGTTTGACGAAATTTCACGCTGTGAATAGAACAATTACGATTGCCGTGATAGGAAAAACCGATTGTATATTGAAGAATGATTTATCAATTGATTTAATTTCAAAGCATCATTTATTTGTTGATCTAAGTTTAGTTAATAAATGTAACGTTTCGTATTTGACTCAGATTGTTTTAATACAGTGTCAACTACTCTGGTTACTTAATTATTAATAAAATGACATTTACAATTACACTTTCTTCTAGCATTGCAAAAAGTATTTTTTGTTTTACAGTACTTAGTTAAAATGAAATATCATTTTACTGTCGTACTATAAGTTGGGAAATTCCGTGATAAATGTAATAAATGATTACAATTTCAAATATCTGTCAAAAAAAACTAACTTAAACGAAATAATATCATGCCGTACGAAAACTTCGAGACAGACTACGAGGTAACCGACAACCTTCCATATAGGCAAAAAGAGGGAAGGGGAAATCTGGACTCAAATTCGACGTAACGGAAAATTCCACATTACTAGTTCGAGATAACGAGAATTGACTGTACTAGAATATAATGCTGTTCTATGCGTACGAACATCACGTAGGTTTATAGCATTTCACTATTAGTGTGTCACATGTCAAACAATGTTGGTTATCATAGTTATATATTAATGCACAAAACATACTCTATGACAAAACGCAACACGTAATGAAACATTATTTTTAGAATGCCTTCTACAGTTTACAGCTTATCTAAAATGAACATGGCCTCCGATTATGAAATCTGCGCATTATTAACTTGCAGCATTTAGATTAACTCAGCATACCGTTTGTGCAACTTACATGACTTAGCCACTACACTGAGGATATAGTATAACCGATCAGTTATAATATCCTACATGTACAATATAATTTATTGTGATCAATATGTTTCTGGTTCGATTCTCTGCCGGGACACCTGCTGCTGTTATTTATGACAGGTTGTTCAGTATTTCCAAGCCGGTTAGCGATGAAGTCAGCGTCGTCGGTAACTCATATGTAGTCTCCGAGAGTATCGGTGTAGTACACCGGACACGTTAAATAATCAATCAGTCTCTTCGGAAAGAGTAAGTGCCACTCGGTTTCCTTGTATTACACAACTGTGTATTCCCTCGATGTCAGAGATCGTTGGCCAATCTGAATTGGGAAAACTGTATGACCATGCTCTTCCGACTGTCTCGGTTGATTGCAAACAAACAAATTACCTGTTGAAGTACAATGTAGTACAGTAAGCTCCGTTTGGATATGCAATGCACAATGCCATTTAAATACCTATGCAAAATAAGAATTCCGTCTCAAGGGAGATTATCAAAACGTATCAGCAGCTTTTGTGTTCTGACATAACGAAGCTCAGACAAGTAACTTCCCTTATGTGACATTTCTACAATCAACGGTTAAAGGTAGAAAACTGTATTTGTACATATGACTAGATCTATGACAGTCGGTAATAATTACTCATTAGTTGTTGAAGAGATAGAAGAAAAATATGTAAAGGTTGCACATACATGTAAAGTTGGATGTTCACCTATACTTCGTAACGGCGTCATCGCCTAGCAATGTGGAGTACGAACGCATTAGACAAGTCAGCTGTCGCAACAGCTCTACAAATAAGTTGCGCATATAGCCAGTATCAATGTGACTTCATCATATCACACCAGTAACAGATTGATATGGATAACAACAGTGACTATTATGTACGAGGATACGTTTTATGAATGACAATGTAGCACAAATAGCGATCGATGTTGTGAAATAAAAAGTGTGTAGCTATAGCGTCATTGGAACCAGTGTAAATAACTGAATTGTCGCTCACGAGCTGCAAATATCAGTTGAAAATACAACAATAATAGAAAAAAGAATGTTTAATCTGCTACCTGATATTACGATATTTGGGAAAGTACTCAAAATAAGTGATGAATGTTCGAGTTACTTCTCTTGTGTCGATTAGTGTTGAGTTTAGTTTGGAAAACACATTTTATTGTTTCGGTTGACAAGCGTAATTTTTAATATATATTTTATTTCTAATGAAATAGGATTGGGCAGCAGGTTCGGCCTATATTAGCCATCTCCTTACATGGTACATATTACACATTTTATAAATAATTGACAGATGTATATATAGAATGAGTTCAATACATTTACAATTAAATGAAAACAGAATAACGAATGAAAAATAACATTTTGTAAACAGAAAAGTCGAAATACAACAGGTTGTGAGATAGTGTGATAGAATAGAGGGATTGAGAACGAGAAAGGGGACAGAGGGGATGTAAGGTTGGTTGTTACTAAATTCATCTATGTCAAGATCAATTTGCTACAATAAACTATATTCGCGTAGTTTGGATATTATCAATTCCAGCGTGTTGTAAAGAGAAAATTGATAAGTTTAGTATTTATATGGTAGAAAGGTAGAAATATATTGATGCAGTTGTTGTCACTCAGAATCGTCTGGTTTGTTTTATGGTTTGTTTTATAAAAGTTGCTGCAGTATTATTTAATAATATATTTTCATCATGTCCTAGGCGATCGCTTCTACATAAGAGTAGTTCGAGAGTCACCTCCTCTATTCCGGGTATGTTCTGTAGAGTATTGAATAATATGTGTCTATCGTTTGTATAAGAATTACAGTTAAAGAAGAAGTGGTGTATATAGTCCTTGCATGAGTGCATGCATGTTGGACAGCTCGCATCATTGATCAAGAAATGATCATATCGGTGTTTGTTTAGATCACTCGCTTTATTTCTTAAGTGACATATTATGATATTTACGACCCTTTTACCTAATTTGAAATAAGTTGGGGGATGCGAGATATTTTGGTATGTTTTAAAGTTATGTTTGAATTGTTCTAATGTATTAGACATTTTGACATTGGACGGAAGATTATTCCACAATCTGATTGAGCTTGGAAGGAAACTGTTAAAGTAAGTAGTCGTTTTGTCCAACTGAGCGAAGATTGTTATTGTTTGTTCTGGGATATAAGGCACGAATAGATCTTCCATATTTGACAAGCGTCATAGTGTCTGGTGTTACAAACCTCCGACAAGTACCTCCCCTTATTGCAACATTTCTACAATAATCGGTTAAAGGAAGGAAACTGTGTTTGTGCATCTAACTATGACATTCGGTAATGATTACTCATTAGTTGTTGGAGAGCTACAAGAAATTATGCTGAGAGCAGAGTAAGGGGCTTGGACCTTTAGTTTGATTCTAACATTTACTACTGAACGACGTCATCGTCTAGCAAGCGAAGTACGAACACATTAGACCAGGGCCGGTATTTATAAAGCTTCTTAGTAGAAAACTAAGAATTTTCTTAAAATCTTAAAATTTCCTTCAGCGTATGAGCTAAATAATACAATTCAGATTATTAATTATTTACATAGATTTTATTCATTATGTAGAGAGCTACTATAATCACTTAGAAAACATGAGCTATTTTTCAGTTTTTTTGGAAATATGTGCATTGTATTTTTTTGACTTAAGTCAAAATATTTAAGTTTTCCACTAAGATGCTTTATAAAGACCAGCCCTGACAACTATCGCAACAGCTCCACAAATAAGTTGCGCAAATGTGACTACATCACGTCACGCCATTAACGTGTTGATATGGATATATGTACGAGGAGACGTTTTATGACTGCCATATGGCACAAATATCGATCGATGTTGTGAAATAAAAAGTACCTATAGCAGGATTCGAACCCATTTAAAAATTCAAATTATTGCTCATGAGCAGTACAAATAAGTTGCAAATGCAATAACAAATGATCGAAATAAGAATGGTTTAATATGCTCAATTACCTGATATTACGATATTTGGGACATTGCTCTAAGTAGTGTTAAATGTTCGAGTTACTTCCCTTGTGTTAATCAGTGTTGAGTTTGGAATTTTTTTATTGTTTCAGTTGAAAAGTATAGTCTTTATGACTACCATGGTCCGATTGTATCCGAAATATTCAATAATTCTAATTGATGGAATATTACAGGGGGCTTTGCTGCCTGTCAACGTACAAATCTCTTGCTTGTCATACCACCGATTGTGAGAAAGTTTCAACATAAAAACTACAAAACACCTTGCTATGTTGCCAGAACGTGAAGGAATATGATGTTTTATTTTACTTTGAATGTGACAAGGTACAACGTTTCAAAGTTTATTTATAATAAATTCCACATAAATCAATATAAGGCTTTTGATCTAATTAATCATAAATTACTCATTGAGAAGTTAAAATGTTACAAGTTCAATAATAATGCACTTCAGTGGTTTAATTCTTATCTGGCTAATAGATATCAACAAGTAAATGTATCTGGAAAGCTGTCTGCAGCCCAAGAGATTGTAGCTGGTGTTCCCCAAGGCTCTGTCCTTGGCCCAATACTTTTTATACTTTTTATCAATGATCTACCTTTGAATGTTAATAACTCACAACTTAAACTGTTTGCAGATGATACAACTTTGTCAGCTTCTGGTGCAACACTTGATAATATTAAGTACAACTTACAAAATGACCTTGATTGTATTGAAAACTGGTGTAATAATAATGCTATGGTTCCAAATGCAAATAAAACAAAAGCTATGTTTATTTCTGCATCAACAAAACTTTCTAAAGAAATTGAAAACGATGATAGCATAGAACTTAAGATGTGTAATCAACCTCTTGATATTGTAAAAAATGATAAACTCCTTGGAGTGCAAGTCGATCAAAACTTAACCTGGAAAAATCAAGTTGAAAAAACCATTAAAAAATGCAACTCCCTTCTTTATCTTCTAGTAAGAATAAAACGCTATCTTGACTTGCATGCTCGCAAACTTTTTTACAATGCTTATATTTTACCTCATTTGGATTATTGTAACACAATATGGGGGAACTGCTGCACAAAATTACAAGATGATTTAATAAAATTTCAAAAGAGAGCTGTCAGAATAATTTTAGATAAACCATATGATGCACCATCCGGTGATCTTTTTAAGCAACTTAAATGGATGACATTTCCATACCGTGTTGAATACAAAAAAGTCATGACAATTTACAAATCCCTAGATACTAAAACCCCAAAATGTCCTGAATATATCTCAAATAAATTTAAATATGTTAAAGAGTCAGGCCTTAGGTCTTCTAGTCAAAAATTACTTCATAAACCAAAGCCAAAAAAGGAATTCTTTCGAAAGTCATTAAGCTACACTGGACCAATACTTTGGGAAAAGATACCATTTCATATAAGAACTGCTAGCTCTCTCGAACAATTCAAAAGAATGTATATAAGATGGAAGTTTCCAGACTAAGTCTTGTTTATACAAACTTTTCATTATTAATCTAAGTCAATTTTATTATTTACTTTCATTCAATTGTTAAGTTTGACTACTTTCATTTCATTTGTTAAGTTTACTATGTTTGCAATTATCATGTTAAATGTATGTATTATATGTTGAGGTCCTCATGGAAGATTGTGTTTATATGCAAATGTGTTAACCTCGTAAAATAAAGTCATTATTATTATTATTATTATTGTTTAGGAAAAAATGACCAATGAACAAACATCATTATAAATAGCAATGTGATGGTTCAATGTGAACAATAAATGCATATTCATGAATCATGGTTATATATTTTTTAATAAAGTAACCTTTTCAAACAGTATTTTTGTTTAAATCTTTAAAGATTACTGCAAGAAAGAAGAGAAAGAAAGAGAGATTAGTGATTATCAAGAAACAATAAGATGTACTAAAACATTCTGTTGATTGTAATTTCATGTGTGATCAAAACACAGGTAATTATAAAGGTAGCGGGAAAGTCACAGTTACCTCCCTTTAATCAAATCAATCAATAATAACTTCGAATCGCAATAACGCGACATATCAATTATACACCTCTTTCATTGACTAACAATACATATATTCAAGTAAACATATTCACCTCTTTCGATACACATTCTGTATATCAGAATAATTATTACAATTATTTATCTGTGTTCCCAAATTCATCAGATTATATAAATACATTTGTATATGATATATATATATAAAAAAAGTGTAATCATATTGATTTATACCTTAATTAAGGAGTAACAATCTATCTTTTAATCTAAAAAATGATAAATGTACATTGCAAGATTTCTTAAAGTACTAACATGTACACTGTTAAATAACTCTATGGTTTTATAAACACTAATTCTTGGAGATCTGTAAAAATATGGCACAACATATTTTTTCCTTAGATCTTTATACAGAATACATTCGAAAAGGAAATTTTACTCGTCTTCTAACATATTGCATATTGTATAGATACGTTTATTTAAATTTACTGCCGGTTGTTTCCACCTATCCGTTTCAATATTAAGTCTATGCGATGCCACCCTTAGTTGTGTTAAAGCAACTCTGAACTTTTTTTATATTAATTTTACTCAAATACATGTATGACTTAAATCCAAATGTGGTAAAGTTTTGATAAAATCATCTCCTAGTAGAATCCAATATCCTACTGTTCCTATTCTGTATTAAATTGTCTGTAAGTCTTTATTTGGTTAAACTTAAAAATAAATTTACATTACCTACGACCTGGGGTAACAGTACATCGTGAAAACCAAGTGAGTTTAGTAAATTTCGCAATAAACAAATCCAGCTGACTGCGTTTGGAGGCAGTTCGATATCATTTAATAGTACACGTATATAACTTTAATTAATTTACGTTCATTTGTTTCTAAGATTTTAAACCAAAATTCTTTTATATGAAACATTATTTTGCTTTGCAAATTCGTTCTGTCTATTCTCCATATAATATATGAAATATAAAAAGTCATTTTGAGTTTTAGACTTGACCATAAGTAATGATGTACAAAACTGTAATTGAATTCTTTCGATATGATTTGCTGCGTGAAAACCCCAAACCAGACTTCCATAATTTAAGATGGGTGTTATGAGTTTATCAAATATTTCAAGGGAATGGTTTATACCAAATGTTGTAAAATTTAACATATAACGTTTTAATTTAAATATTGCTTTGCTTGCTTGTCCAGCTAAATTGATTAGTGTATCGTTAAAGCTTCCTCCACCTGTAAACACAATACCTAAGTAAGTTAACTTACTAACAATTACAAGTTCAACTAAGTTATAGTTACAACATATTAAGTAAATTTTAATGATTAAAAAGGGCGGAGCGAGTGAAGCGAAGCGAGTCCTTTTTAGTCATTATAATTTACTTAATATGTTCTAACTAACTTAGAATATAACATTCTGCATTCTGATTGGCCGACGCCAACGCATGACGTCAAGTCTGTGAAGAGAAATTTTTAATTATTAAATTTTCATGTTACCGCCAGAATTCGGCGTTTTCATTGGCTAATAATGTAGGTTATATTCTAAGTCATAATAAAATTTTAGGTTCCTAGGTAACTGACCCGCTTTACGAAATACTATTAGTTTAGTGTTTTCAATACATTTGTATTAACTTTAAGTTTCCATTTACTGCAGTATTCATACAAAATATTAAGTCCCTTTTGAAGGTCTTCAGGGGATTGAGACATAATTGAGACATAATTACTATATCATTTGCATTCATTAAAAGGTACACTTTTACAAAGTCAATGTCAACACCTTTCAATCCCTTTTTTAATAACTCGCCCTGAAGGTCATTTATATATAATGAGAATAAAAACGGACTTAAACTTCCTCCCTGACGTACTCTCAAAAACAATCAAATGATTCGCCAACGTGATTACCTACTTTCATCTTAGATTTAACACTCTAGTACACTGATTTAATAACATCAAACACTTAACCGCGAAGTCCTAGTTGTATCACTTTATACCAAATACTTTGATGAACAAGATAATCGATAGCTTTAGAAAATCTATGAAAGCACAATTAAGTTTCAGATTATTATTTATTTGATGATTTATAAGCGTAAAACGTATATATTATCGATTGTGCCCTGCATGAGCTTCAATGTATACATATTAATGTTCAACCCAGAAGGACAATCGTGCGTGTTAACAGTTTATGCTGCGTTTACAGTCAGCCACGATGCCCACGATGTCCGCGATTCGACAATATCGTGGAGCTCCACGATTAATTGCATCAAATTTAATTTTACTACGCTGTCCTACGCTTTGTTACGTTGTGTTACTACTGGTTGCGCTTTCTTACGATACCAACACGATTCATGTCAAGATCTGCCACGAATTACATCGCGTTCTCTTACGTTCTCTTGCGACAACCACGATATGCTATCACGTTTTATTACGTCTTATTACGTTCTGTTAAGATCTCTTACGCTCTTCAAGTTATGGTGAGCTCTCCTACGATTAATGTCCACGACTTGACAAGTTGGTCACGTTTTGAGTACGATTGAATACATAAATAGAATGGGAGATGGACCCATTCTCTAACTATTCCACAAAGAAACAAGCTATGCATTCAAGAGATGACGATGTCGAATTCGCAATAGTTATGTGTTCCTGCATTGCTAATATTCAACAGTGGCAACAACAGTGTAGCAATACCACGTGACTTTTGACTACAGTTACAAGAAGAAATTTGTAAACATTGGAAAATAAAAAAGCCATAAGTATTTTATTTCTTCATCGATTTCTATGAAATATACGCCACGCTAAGGGGACAATTATTTGCTTTCCGTGAAATATAAAATCCTTTTCCGCGGCTGCGCCGTTTTGTCCATTACCTTGTGAAACCGTGGAACGTGTATGTTTCACAGGGTAAAGGAAAAATCGGTAAAACTGCTGAAAAATATCTTACATTTCACGGAAAGCAAATACTTTTCCCCTTAGCGTGGCGTATATTTTATAGAAATCGATGAAGAAATAAAATACTTATGGCTATATTTTTGTACCGATGTTTACAAATTTCTACTTGTAACTGTAGCCAAAAGCCACGTGGTATTGCTACCCTGAACAAGGTATGTAGCCGGGAAGACTATAGGAGAAGTAAAGGAGAATAAGAAATAGATGGCTTAGGACCTACTGTGTAGACCATGGTTTGGTGTAAATATAAATAACCTAGTGGTTCAATATTTCCGACAAAGAATTCAGGCTTGATGATGTTAGCACCTTCGTCATTTTATAGGATGATACGTATATTTGATGATATTATAAAAAGAATAGCAACAAACATAGAGAGAAAATGTACTAAATGAGAACCCCTATCACATGGACTGGAGCTGACACTCATCCTCAAACATCTTATCACTTATGATAAATTACTTTTACTATACTATGCCTTCATATATAGTCGTTTCTTCTATTTTGTTCAAGAAGTTCGAAAGGCAGTTGTTAAAATGTATAAAGGTGATATATTCTCTTGTTTTAAAGATTGAAAACTAATTGCAGACAAAATCAATAAGCGATGTAATGTATCACATGCGATAGGGGGTTTTGAATGGCCAATATAATAACTCCCTAAAGCCAGCACACTCTAGGGATTGTAAATGTCCCACTTCGGTGGTATTGGTAGATGCTTGAACTTGGTGGCATTTGTCATATGTCAGATGAACGAACTGTATCCATTATGTTTGCATGGTGCAACCGCAAAATATCCTTGGTCCGGATGTTCATGATTGTTGTCGACTCTGTGTTATTCAAAGATGAAGAGGTTGGCATTCAGGGACTCTGTGATATTCTCTGCTTGAATGTCACTGAAGGAGGTTGCTATCCCGACTTTTTTCCGAGTGGTAGTCTTATATGCCAATTCCTCTTGTGAAGGTGGCGTAGATGGTCTTTCCATTGCCTGCGTGAACTTACGGTTATTGGTGTTGGTAGGACGGTTTGACAATCTGATAATTCCTAGCAGATTATTTCCTTTGTTTTTGGGCTGCCTCAACGCGACGAATCGTCACACCGCGGCCCAACAATGCTTGAAATGCATCGGAACTTACCCATACTTAGGAGAGCACCACAAAGCGTGGGAGTGGGAATATCTTACCAGACCTTGTCGCATCGTGATTAAATTACTGATAGTACCCTACATCTCTTGACGAAACGAGGTGGAATCGTAATGCAACTTTACGCATCGTGTTTCAAAGTCCATCAAGATCCCCTACGATGAAGCATCAAGGTCTGACACGCTACGTTAAGGCCTGACAAGTTTTAATGCGCTCCGCTACGATTAGCACGTTCCATCACGCTCTCTCAAGATCAAAGTTAAATCGGGACAATCGTGGTCAAATTTTTGACTGTCAAAAATTTTGACACGATGCTCACGATGCTCGCGATCCCACCAAGTTCCCCACGATCATTACGATTCAATTCCATGACCTCCGACGATCCCCCACGCTCACCACGATACTTTCCAATCGTGGTCATCGTGGCTATCGTGGCCGACTGTAAACGCAGCATTACCCATAGTGCTCAATAATGTGAAACCTCGATAGTAAGCAACTTTATCAAGGTCGCCTTTCTTATGTAACGGAATTACATATCCTTCGCTCCTTGCATCTGGGAAATAACCAAATGTTAATATTATGTTAAACATTTTTTATAGATATGGAGCCGTAGATAAAAAACTCATTCAGTATCCAGTCAGGACCAGCGCTGTCCCATTAGATAATTCCTTTATTGCCTTTTTTATTTCAACATGTGTTATTGGTATGTCTAATACTTCGAACATTATTTTTGCTTCCGAAGATAAAAATGTTTCTTTAAATTGGATAACATCCTCATCAGCTTGAAAAAACCTACCAGCCGCATTCATGGCTAACTACGTCATTAAACTGTTCCATTAAAGTTTGCAATTCTGACAAAAAAATATTACTTGTTATACCTGTTACATAACAATCGTGTTTATGGTTTTTCTACATATACTAATCTTTAATTGTTCCGCCAGTTACAACATTTGCGTTCAAAACATTTTGTCAATAAAGCTATTTGATTTGAGAGAAAACTCTACTAAGCCATGGTCTGATAGTAAATTTGGTTCGTGGATTTTAAAACTAGTAAAAAACTCAAATAAGTTTGGTACAACAATACAATAATCTATAAGGCGTAATAAATACCAATATATGTACAATATTCAGTTTAACCGTATAAAGGTTAAACTTTTTACCTATCATAGGTACATGTACATGATGTATTCTACTTTTAACCTAGGCTTAAGTAAACAAAATCATAGAAAGTGTAGATTTTATACAATATGCAAAGTATTTTAGAAAGTAGGCCTACATATAATCTAATTTGATTTAGTTTTCAATTCGGTTGAATTAATTTAAATCAGCTTTAGTCTATTATTGATATATCTAGTTTATCATAGCTCGAGGGCGCATGGCCGACCCACCTCATGCGTCAATATTTGATTTAACGTCTATCCATATTTATAATATTCATGATGTCATTGTGATTTAATTTAAGATCAGATAAACACGATACATATATGTTTAATACGATAGCTGGTAGATCTCTATATTATATGCAATTTAATAAGCTGGTATTCTCTATATGGAATTTGCAGTTGTTGTAAACCTAGATTGTCTTTCCCATCATCTATTTACATCTACTCTATGTATATTATCATTTCAAACTTGCGACCGTTGACGGGGCAAGATAAACAATAACTTTATGTACTCAGTAATATTATATATCCAGCCATGACAAAATTTCATGCCAAACATAAATAAATAAACTAAATTAAACCTATTTATAGTTAGTCATTTTTTGCTGGGTAATAGCCTTTGTCGCCGCACACTCTACAATTTGCGATGCGCATGCTCGACTGTTTAAGAAAATCTATAAGTAACTGTCCTTTGAGTTTTTTTTATCTTGAGTTATTCGAGGCAAAGATACATCCGGAACATAATCATCAGGTAATAAGGTACACTATTGGAGTTCGACTTTCTATTTATTTATTTGATATTATTTTAAAGACACACCGACAGTTAGGATCATTTAGCGCCCATATTAACACATTGTAAGATGAGTATCAATATCACATGGAAAAATACTGAATGGTGAAACTTGGCTAATTAACTTTGTTCACACTAATTACCAAACTTGAACTACCGGATTCAACCACCTGGACAAATGGGTTCGTACCGTAAACCTAGAATAAATAATCTAATCAGGGAAACGAGATAAACTCACTCATATCATATTTTATATACTCGTTACAGTCATACATGTATATCTTTTTAAGTAGGTCGTCGACTAAATCTATGTACGTCATAAATGTAGGTTAACGATTTTTTAGAAAATGTAAACCAGACATTGTGCAATACGTATCAAATGAGTTTTTCGAAATATTGATCTGTTGTATGCTTGCACGCAGTTATGTTTAAGTGATATACACTCATTTAAAATGGCGACCAATAGTGATCAGTTTAAATATGCTGCGGACGAAACAGAAGAAACTAGAACAGCGCGTTGTTCAATGTGTTCAGAAGATGGACATTATACACCAGCTAACCATTATTGTGTGGATTGTGAATTATATTACTGTGGGAATTGTGTTAAAAGTCATGCTAGAATTCCGGCTTTAAAATCACACCAAGTAAACGATATTGATTCCTCTATATCGACCAGTGGAGATGATCAGACCAACAATCGAAAAGAGTTTCCTGCAGAGGTTGTGAGATGTCAAATACATCAAGGGAAGCTGATAGACACACACTGCAAGGACCATGATGAGATGTGCTGTGGAACATGCGCCTTGGTTAAACACAGGTAAATACATTACATATTTAATAGGGATTTGTACCCCTGCACCTAAGGGGCCGGGGAAAATCCCCATTAACGATTACATGCAAAAACACGCGATTGTTGTTGCTTTAGTTTTGCATTGGCTATGGCCTATTTTTTGATAGACCGGAAACAGACTAATGATTCAATAGACTGAATTTCACTCCCACTTCCGGCAGAGGCAAGTTAATGCTCAAGAATTGAGAACCAATCTTGTTGTATACATTTGTTTCAAATATGAATTACCGTTTCACTCTTTTAATAACGTTTCAGCCTATAAGTATGTTTCAAATCATGAAGATTATTGAAAAAATACATATCTTACTTTCAACATGATCCAACGTAAAAAACAATATGTAGACGTCGGAAATGAAACCACATCATTTAACGTGACGTCGTCGCACGTTAACGCAACGTCGTCGCACGGCAAATTGCGCCAAAATGTCAATGTGTTGAATTTGAAATATAAACAGCAAATAAAAGACGAGTGTAAAACTATTTTAAATACTTATTTGACATATCTATTATTCCAAACTTAACAAAATCAATCAGTCTTCCATGTTTGCTGTGCAACCCGTCTCCTAAACCGGGAAACACTCTTTTCTAAGTATTTGTTTGCTTGGTCTCCTATATGGTGCTGCCTGGCAGGGACTTTAGTCTCTCTGGAGCAAACAAAATCCTTGGTTGCATCCCGTCTCCTAAATCGGGAAACACTATTTGGTATTTGGTCTCTTATGTGGTGCTGCCTGGTAGAGATTATAGTCTTTTTGAAGCAAATAAATTCCTCGGTCATTGGTCAGCTTTTCCTCCACCAGATTATCCAACAACCTGACATAGCGCGCCAAAATGTCAATGTGTTGAATTTGAAATATAAATAGCAAAAAAAGACCAGTGTAAAACTATTATAAATACTTATAGGACATATCTATTATGTCAAAATTAACAAAATCAATCAGTCTTCCATGTTTGCTGTGCAACCCGTCTCCTAAACCGGGAAACACTCTTTTCTAAGTATTAGTTTAGTTGGTCTTCTCTGTGGTGCTGCCTGGCAGATACTTTAGTCTCTCTGGAGCAAACAAGTTCGTTGGTCATCTTTTCCTCTACCGGATTATCCAACAACCTGATGGGAAATCCAGCATAGATGCAGTGTATTTGTTGACAAAAAATTCTGACCCGTGACAAATAGACACGGCATGGTACATTTGTAGATGTCAGGAACCGCTCCAGGGAATCAGCGAACATTCAACTGCATATGCATATAAATGCATTGTGTTGGTGAAATGTTTTGTGGTAGAATTATACTAATAATTGTGATTTAATTTGGGATGTTTCTCTGATACTTATCAGATGAAAAGATGGATAATAAAGGAGACTGACGAAAATAGATGATATTTGGAATATAAAATATACAGTTCATCTAAAACCCTTTGTGTGTCTGTCCTACCCGAATGGAATATTCTATTATTATGTATATGTATTTATTTTACAATTGCCATTGTCTCAAGCCCGTGTTATTAGTACTTGAAAACGCAGTGTCAACAAGATAGTAACATATCGGTCAGGGAACATCGCCTCATTAAACTATAGAAATACTGTATTTATATATCATACCTATATTTTTGTATTTTGTATATCTTATTTTGATATTACAGACTGTGTTCAACTGAGTCGATCGCTAATGCATCAAAGGACTTCCAGTCCATTCCAGAAGCGAATAAGTGCAAAGATGCATTGACCCAGATTCTTATCCAACTGACAGAAGCGAAACAGACACGAACTGACACTATGGATCATATTGGTAAGCAGAAACTACAACTGATTGAAACTGTTGACAAGTATGAGGACAGGGTTATTGCAAAGATAAAGGAGCTGGCCAATATATCGCGAAAGAAAATTCGCTCTAAATATGACGAAGACAAGACAGCACTCGACATGGACGTTGCCGCCTTAGATGCGGCTATGGCAACAACTTCGGATTATGTCAATAAACTGGAAGTGCATGCACCTGTCAATGACACAGTATTGTTTGCTACTGTAACGAACAGTAAAGTAGTTACAAGAGACGGAGAGAATCTTCTTCAGGCCATGAAGAAGGAATGGAAAAACTGGGAAATTAAATTTCTCTTTGATAATATGCTAGAGAACACAGTTGATGGAATGAAATCGTTAGGTGTATTAGAAGTCAAGTGTACTGTTATAGAATACGAGGCCAAATTTCAGACCAATGTCCAGGTACTGCGGGGTAATGAAGAAAGAACATCTGTATTTGATATGTGTTTGATGGATACAGGTGACCTACTTTTTACAGACCATCACAATAATAAACTGAAACGATTCGACTCGAACTTACAATATTATGATGCTATACAGTTATCGGGTTACCCCTATGCAGTTTGTAAAATAGGCAAACATGATGTTGCTGTGAGTAATAGTTCCAAAACAGTATATTTCGTATCCGTTGGTCAGTCAATGAAGTTGACATCGTCTTTCAAACTTGCTGCCTCTGCGTACGGGATGACATATGATGATGGTACCGAGGAAATATTTGCCTGCGAGGACAATAAAGTGAGCGTCTACAGTAAAAGTGGAAACAAACTAAGAACGTACGATAAGACAACAAATGGAGAGAATATGTTTTCAAAATGTAAACAGATTGAATTGAGTGAGAACAAACAAGACATATATGTAACTGACTACGATGGAGCTGTGGTCGTATTAGACAAAAGTGGGCATTTGAAAATGAAAGTGCCTTTATCAGACATAAATGACGCATGGCCGTTATGTCTATTACCTGGTAATATTTGCCTGACAGGAAGCCGGTACTCAGGTAGGATTGTTCAGATAGACGACGATGGGAAACAGATTGGAACATTGTTTGACTCTAAGGATGAACGAACATATACACAATGTGCTGTGTATGACCGGGAGCATTCTAGACTGCTTGTTGGGGGATATCCTGGTGTGATATCTGTATACAAGATTTCAACCAAATGAAGTCATAATCACAAGGATACTCACAATGTAGCATACTAGATTAAACTAAATGACACAAGGATCACTGACTATGTTTGGGGAAATTGCACGCTATGAATAAAAGAATAATGATTTTCGTGATAGGAATAAAACGGATCGAATTTTGCAGAATGATTTAGCTATAGATTGAATTGTAAAGCATGATTTATCTGTTGATCGAATTTCGTAAATAAATGTAAATAAACGTTTCATTTTGACTCAGATTGTTTCATACAGTGGCACCTTCTCTTTGACTAAATTATTTTTTGATTACATTTACAATTACACGTTCTATCATTTCAATGAGTATTTTTAATTTGATTAGATAGTAGTAAAACGAAAAAACGGCCAATCAATTTTAGACTGTCATGTTAAAAGATGGGAATATTGGTGAAGTATATAATATGTGAATAAAATATCAAACGTCTGTCAAGAATAACTGACTGCAACGAAATCATAACATGCCGTTTCATACGATCTACATAAAACTTCGAGGAAACCAACAACATTCCATATAGACAAAGAAGGGGGAGGGGGAAACGGGACGTATAAACATTTTCGACATTAAGGAAATTTAATATAACTAGCTAGTTCGAGATAACGAGAATTGACTGTACTAGTATATAATGCTGTTTTATGCGTACAAACATAACTTAGGTTTAAAGCGTGTCACTATTAGTGTGTCACGTGTCAAAACGTGACCTATAACAATGTTGGCTATCATAGTTATATGTAAATGCACGCAACATACTCAATGACAAAATGAAACACGTAATGAAACATTATTCATAGAATGCCTTCTACAGTTTACAGCTTTTCTGAAATGAACATGGCCTCAGACTATGAACTGATTATGATTATAATGGCATTATTAACTTGCAGCATTTAGATTAACTCAGCATACTGAGTCACTACACTTAGGGTATATAGTCTAACCGATCAGTTATAATATCATACATATACAATATAATTTATTGTTATCAATAAGTCCCTGG
This sequence comes from Spisula solida, assembly GCA_947247005.1. Classification (NCBI taxonomy): domain Eukaryota; kingdom Metazoa; phylum Mollusca; class Bivalvia; order Venerida; family Mactridae; genus Spisula; species Spisula solida. Next base: position 47,156,762 of record OX365945.1, on the reverse strand, counting down.
TTCGAGTCTCTGCCGGGGCACCTGCTGCTGTTATCTATGACAGGTTTTTCAGTGTTTCCCAGCCGGTTAGAGATGAAGTCGGTGTCGTTGGTAACCCATATGTAGTCTCTGATGGTATCGGTGTTGTACACCCGACACGTTAAATAACAAATCAGTCTTTTCGGAAAGTGTTAGTGCCATCCGGTTTCCTTGAATCACACAACTTTGTTTTCCCTCGATGTCAGAGATCGTTGGCCAATCTGAATTGGGAGAAGTGAATGACCACTCACTACCGACTGTCTCGGTTGATTGCAAACAAACATATTACCTGTTGAAGTACAATGTAGTACGGTAAGCTCCGTTTGGATATGCAATGCACAACGCCATTTAATTACCTATGCAAAATAAAAATTCCGTCTCAAGGGAGATTATCATATAGTATCAGCAACTTTTGTGTTCTGACATAACGAAGCTCAGACAAGTAACTTCCCTTATGTGACATTTCTACAATTAACGGTTAAGGGGGGAAAACTGTATATGAACATATAAATATGACAGTCGGTAATAATTACTCATTAGTAACTGCAGAGCTACAAGAAACAGTGTTGAGAAGAGCCTTTACAGCTTGTACGAGGGTCATTCAAAAAATACGTAGACACGTCAATTTACTAGTTTATTTTGCAAAATAAGTAAAAATATCATTAGTATGTTGAATCTTAATTCGGCTAAAATCCAAAGTTTCATTAAAATCGGCCCGACCGTTAAACGAGGAACCTGTTCTATAGATTGTTCCCATAGCGACTACGGGGCAACTCCCGACGTCGATGTTGACGTCATCAAATTTGGTAAATTTACAACATTTCTAAATGCTCAGCATAATACACTAAATAAAACTCTGACACTAACCCCATTCTGTATAATCATTCATGTACCATGCCGGACTAAGCTGTACAAAATAGGATGAATTAGAATACTTAATTTTATCTGTTGTTGCCATTCGCCAAACCACACAAATAGGCTATACAATAGGAAACGCCTTGACGTTCATAAAGGCCAGATTGGGAATGTAGAGACCATGTTTGAGTTGGTTAAGTCAAGAATTATCCAACACCAGAGGTGTTGATTTAACACGATGTTCCCACACTTTGTCTTGGTGAAATAACCTATTTTCCAAGATGATTCAAGCTAGTATGTGAGTTTATCCATGCGCTAGACACAATTTAATCATTAATCGTGTTGCCGCGTGGTTTCACTGACGTCACGTTTTCGCACTGCCAGTAAAATAGTGTCTTGGTATGATAACCAAGCTCTCCGTAACGGTTTTGAATACGACGTCACAATTTGAAACGTATAAATGCATAGTATCATAGGATACACGCAGAAAGTATTGACAGGTTTTCCCCCTGTGAACACAAATTTTTGACAAGTCAAATCGACGGGTTGCCCCGTGTGTTCAATTTTACGTTGCTATAACTACCCTATTTTAGAATATTACATATATTTTTCTTTATTACCATGTACATATCTAGTCTTTACTACACCACCTACCAATTCGAAGTACGAACGCATTAGACAAGTCATAAAAGCCTTTATCAGTTTAGAGCTTTTCTGAAATGAGCATGGTCTTCATATTCTGACCTCTGATGCAGTATTTACTTGCAGCATTGATATTTACTCGATATACCATTTGTCTAACTTAGTCACTACATTGAGAGGATAGTATAACCGATGAGTTATAATGTCATGCATGTTCAAAAGCATTTATTTTTTCTATTGATTTATCACGGGTTCGATTATCTGCCGGGGCACTTGGTTATTTTTTTTTTTTGAGTAATTGTTTTGTTTATGATCCTCGTCAATAGGTGTGCCTGGGTCGAGGGCAAATACTTGGTTATTTTTGAAACGTTTTGCAGTGTTTCCCAACAGGCTACAGATGAAATCCTTTTCGTCTGTAAACCATGAGTAGTCTCGAGTATAATGTTGCTGTACATCAGGTACGTTAAATAACCAATCATTCGATTCGGAAAGAGCTTGTGTAGCGCAACCAGATTCCTTGTATCACACAACTGCACTTCCCTTGGTGTCAGCGGTCATTGGTCAATCTGACTGGGACATAGCAAATGACCACGCACCTTCGACTGTCTCGATTGATTGAAAATATTGAGATACAATGTAGTGCGGTATGCTCCGTTGTGATATGAGAGACACACTGTCCGTCAGTTAAGTTCCTTTACAAAATAAGAATTCCGTCTGGAGGGAGATTATCATAATGTATCAGCAGCTTGTGTGTTCTGGCATAACGAAGCTCAGACAAGTACCTTCCCTTAATACAACAATTCTACAATTAACGGTTAAAGGGAGGAAACTGTATAATTTGTACAAATATATATATGACAGTCGGTAATACCAATTACTCATTAGTTGTTGGAGAGCTACAAGAAATTATATTGAGAACAGTGTTAAAGTTTGCAATTTATACAATGTATAGTTGGATTTTAACTTATACCACCGAACGGCCTCATCACCTAGCAATGCGAAGTACGAACAGATTAGAACATGCAGCTCTCGCAACATCTCCACAAATAAGCTGCGCAAATAGCCAGTATCAATGTGACTACATCATACTAAACCAGTAACGGATTGATATGGATAACAACAGTAACTATATGTACGAGAAGACGTTTTAGGGCCGCCACACGGCACAAATAGCGATTGATGTTGTGAAATCAAAAGTTTGTACCTATAGCGGGATTCGAAACTCTGTTAACATACGAATTATTGTTCATGAGCAGAATAAATCAGTTACAAACACACCAATGATATAAATAATAATGTTTTAATAGGCCATTCAAATTGCAAATTATGTTTAGCGTCCGCGGGCGGGTAGGGTCGGAGCTCATAAAAGAAATAAACACTTTTTACTATATTTTTGCTAGAAAAAATGTGAAATTACTATATTATTCATCTTGATTGATAACCTTTAGATATATTTTAGATTTTAAGAAGTTTTTTACTAAGATGCTTTGTGAATACCACCCCATTAAACGTGTAAAATTACCGATCTAAGAGTTTTCGGGACGAGTTTTCCCTTGCGTTGATTAGTGTGGATGATAGTGTTATTGTTTCAGTTGAAAAGCATAGACTCCATGATTGTCATCGTCCGGTTAGTATCAGGAACATTGGATAATACTAATTGATGTCATACTAGTATTACAGGTGACTCTGGTGACTTTGCTATATGTCAATGTACAAATACATCAGTAAAATGACATCTCTCGCTTATCATTTCATCGATTGTGAGATAGTTTCCACATATCGACCACCAAATCACATCGCTATGGAAATTCATAGATGGCATAATGCCTTGGCTTAGATTTAATTTTACTTTAAATGTGATGAGTTAAGCGACTGTTGTAATACGGCTTTCGGTTTATTTATTTGATGTTATTTTAAAGGAACATCGACGGCTATGGTAATTTAGTGCACATATTAACAAATTGTTAGATGAATATCAATATCACATGGAATAAATACTGAATAAAGAAACTTGACTTATTAACTTTTTTCACACTTATTACTAAAATTGAATAAAACGATACGACCACCCGGGCTACTGAATGTTGAAACTTGACTTAGTGAAACAAGAGCATGAATTATTACCCCCATAAAACATACCTCTCAAATTGGCTTTTACAATTTACACCCCGTATCACGTGACATATTTATGAATGAATGAGCGTAAACTTTATAGTAAAATCTTCTACGAGTCGCGATGGCAAGGCAAGCTGTACGAGAATCCAGTGTTATGGCTATGACGCATCTATTTTTAGAAAATCCAATATACTCTCGAAACTAAGTTTCATTAAAACTTCTGATTATCAATTTCTTTATATAATTCATTTCACGAAATAGATACACTATACTCGTGTTATTAAAATTGTTTCAATGTTTAAAATGTGTTATTTCCTTCAGAAAATTACGTAGGTCGTTTTCATTAACGAGGGAGGTAATTGTACCTGCTAATAAGCCACTCAATTTCAGCGTGGAATTATGTTCAATGTCAAATTGGTGAAAATGGAATGCGCGCAGTTAAATAGTGCGGGATATTATCGTATTTAGAATTAAAATAAAAACCTTGTTCTTGTATTTTGTCGGTGAATAAAACACGGGCACTTGTTCGGAAGCAATCACTCGTGCTACGCACTCGTGATTTAATTTTCCCGCATCCGAACCCCTGCCCATGTTTTATTCACTGACAATATACGCGAACAAAAACAAAAAAACGTTTTAACCACCTTGACAACACTAATGTTTGTGACGTGAATCGAGAAGAAATAATATAATCAGTGTTTCAAGATAAATTCGCTGATATCACATTTAATACACTAGTTACTAAGGAATCCTGTTAGTACCATTTTAAATATCGTGTATCGCCCTCCAAGGGCGAGACACGAGATAAGAAACGAGACACGAGAATTAGACGCGATATTTAAAACGAGACACGAGAATTGCGCGAGGCCTGAAACGAGACACGAGAATTAAAAATTGAATTCTCGCGTTTTAATCTCGCCCTAGACCAACAACTTTTACAAGTTAATATCTAATATCGTATAATTCTCGCGTATCGTATCTTGCCTCGCAGTTGAATATCGCGCTCGTTTCAAATATCGCGTCTTAATCTCGTGTCTAGACTTCCAAGGGCGAGACACGATAGTTAAAACGAGACACGAGAATTCAACGCGAGGCACGAGAATCCAACGCGAGACACGACAATGCTATCGTGCAAATATCGCGCAATTCTCTTGCCTCGCGTTTCTATTAGATCAGCGAGACACGAGAATTAAAGCGAGACACGAGAATTGAAGGCGAGGCACGAGAATGCTATCGCGCAATTCTCGCGTCTCGCGGCGATACACGACAATGCTGTCGCCCAATTCTCGTGTCTCGCGGCGATACACGACAATGCTGTCGCCCACTTCTCGTGTCTCGCGGCGATACACGACAATGCTGTCGCCCAATTCTCGCGTCTCGCCGCGAGACACGACAATGCTGTCGCCCAATTCTAGGCGGTGTCAGTAAGAAATTTTAACTGGCACACCGGTCGAGACGCGATAATTGGGCGACAGCATTGTCGTGTATCGCCGCGAGACGCGAGAATTGACCGATAGCATTGTCGTGCCTCGCCTTCAATTCTCGTGTCTCGCTTTAATTCTCGTGTCTCGCGGACCAAAGAGAAACGCGAGGCAAGAGAATTGCGCGATATTTGAACGATAGCATTGTCGTGTCGCGCGTTGGATTCTCGTGCCTCGCGTTGAATTCTCGTGTCTCGTTTTAACAATCGTGTCTCGCCCTTGGAAGTCGAGACACGAGATAAGGAGGCGATATTTGAAACGAGCGCGATATTCAACTGCGAGGTAAGATACGATACGCGAGAATTGCACGATATTAGATATTAACTTGCAAAAGTTGTCGGCTTAGGGCGAGATTAAAAACGCGAGAATTCAATTTTTAATTCTCATGTCTCGTTTCAACCCTCGCGCAATTCTCGTGTCTCGTTTTAAATATCGCGTCTAATTCTCGTGTCTCGTTTTTTGCCTCGCGCAATTCTCGTGTCTCGCCCTTGGAGGGCGATACAAGATATTTAAAATGGCACTAACAGGATTCCGTAAGTTACCGTTACTGTAGAGTAATATACAATCTTAAAAGTAGGTCGACAAGTACATCTACGTATTAAATGTAGGTTAAGCATTTTCAGAAAATGTAAAACAGACACATTGTACTGCATATCTTAATATAGGGCAACGTGTTTTCCGAAAACCTGATATGTTGTATTTATGTACCTAGTTATGTTTAAATAATATACAATCATTCAAAATGGCGACCAGTAGTGATCAATTTAAATATTCTACAGACGAAACGGAGGAAAATAGAACGGCTAGTTGTTCAGTTTGTTCAGAAGATGGAAGTTATGTACCAGCTAAGCATTATTGTGTGGACTGTGAACTTTATTACTGTAGGAATTGTGTTAAAGGCCACACCAAGATACCGGCTTTAAAATCGCACCAAGTAAACGATATTGATTCAGATACGTCGACCCATGGTGATGGTAAGAGTATAGAACGGGAAGACTTGCATGTAGAGGTTTTGAAATGTCCAATACATCACGGGAAGCTGATAGACACACACTGCAAGGACCATGATGAGGTGTGCTGTGGTACATGCGCACTAGTTAAACACAGGTAAATAAAAATACATTACATTTTATACCGTACATTATTCGAAAATTGTGTGGTATGAATATATTCCTTACTCCGTTATCAATTAACGCACTTGTATACAATCATTCAAATTAACCTCTATCGAGACAATAGTCCATGAGCCACCAATAGAAGACCCTCCCCCCCCCCTAGGGAATTTTGGTCACTATATTTTTCTGAAAGCATATGGTCCCTGGAGTATTTTCCTGAAGTCTGCACTTTGGCCATTGGGGCGTTAAGATTTTTTGGGGTAAAACGTCAAAAAATATAAACGAAAAGTACAAATTTTTGGAATCGGTTAACTACAATCTTATTTATAATGTTATTTTAAAATAAATCTCTGTAACAGGTAGATATTAACCTGTCCTATCTAGACTAAAAAAATCAGAGTGCTGCTATTGTGCAAAATGGCTTTTTTGGGGTAAAACGCTAAAAATTATAAGAGAAAAGTGCGAATTTTTGGAATCTGTGGACTGCATTGGCATTTATTTATATTTTTTATAAAAAATACTCTAATTGAAAGATATTATAGTGCAGTTTCATACTGCAAAAAATTAAAGCGATGTTATTACGCAAAGTGTGATATTTTTGGGGTAAAACATCAAAAAAAATAAACCGAAAAGTGTGAATATTAGGAATCTGTAGATTACAATAAAACCATTCCTATGATAATTTTTTTGTAACTAAATAATATTAATGTGATAAATTTGTAGTAACATGCAGTTTAAGATTTCAAATATATATTGCCAGATGAGATACTTTGGGGGAAAATTACAAAAATAATAAATGGAAAGTGTGATTTTTGGGAATTGGTGTCCTAGTTGTAACTTACGACCATCGGGTACGGACATTCCTAGTCCTAATGGGTATTCAAAATCACATTCTAACCATATATAGGCAGTTCTGGTACTGTTGGGTAAATTATTATTAATCCACTAAGTACATCCATACCTAGTCCTAATTGGTACATACGAATAACCATTACATGCAATGTTGGTTCTATTTAGCACTAAACAACCCTATACAGACATCTGAGTTGTCCTATCGGGTATTAACTCCACCATGCACAGACAGTCCTAGTCTAATTTGATAGCATAGCCAATACCATTCCTAGTTCTATTTGATATTCAAAACCACCATACTTATACAGATATTGCTGGTCAGGCTGGGTACCCATAACCACTGGTAGGTACATTCATTCCTCGTCTCAATGAATAGTCACACTTACCATGTTCTAATTGAGTACTCGTAACTGCTTATTGAAGTACATACATGCCCAGTCATAGTGGTGACTTACATATCCATATACAGACATTCCTGGTCCTATTTGGTACTCTAAACCACCATGTACAGGCATTATAGGTGCAATTGGGTACTCATTTCCACCATGTACATATATTGCTGGTCGTAAAGAATACTCATAACCATTAGGTTCAGACATTCTCGTTGGATACGGCCGATCATCAATTGACAACTCAGGCGCGCCATGTGGGTACATGCTTGGCCTTATTGACCACTCATAACATAATATGTACTACTCGAAACCTTCATGTACAAAATCAGTTGTCCGATTGGGAACTACCAACTACTAGGTGCGACCATTTGTTGTCATATTGGGTAATCACTACCCCGTGTACAGACTGTGATGTTCTTATTTGATACTCATACATACATTCCTAGTCATAGTGGGTACCCCAACTACCATGTACATGCATGCCTGGTCCTATTGAATACACAAAACCACAATGTACAGACCTTTGTGACTGGGTTGGGCACTAACAACCACTAGGTGCAGTCATATGTTGTTCTGTTTGGTCACTGCTACCACCATCTACAGGCAGTCCTGGCCCTATCAGGGATACATAACCACTAGATGCATACATTCATAGTCCTAGTCGGTACTCAAAACCACATGTTCATGCATAAGTGGTATAATCGAGTCCTCACAGCCACTATACTCAGCCATTATTGGTCCCTGTGGGTACTGACTACCATGCATATACATACATTCCTGGTCGTATAGAGTGCCAATAACCATGATTAACAGACATTCCTGTTTAGGATAGATACTGAACATCATCATGTTAAGACATCTCTCATGCACTAGTTACATACATTATTGGTCTTATTGAGTACAGACAACTATTGGGATCACTCATTCCTTGTCCTATTGACACCATGTAGAGACATTCCTGGTCTTTAAAATTCAGCAGTGAGCATGCCTAACCCTCAGCTGTGACCATTTTTTTTCATCAAATTGGGTAATCACTAACCCCATGTACATGAAGCATGGTCTAATTAGATACTCATATCGACTAGGTACATACATTTAAAGTCCTAGTGGGTACCCACAACTATCATGTCCCATGCATTCCTTGTCCTATTGGATACTCCAAACCACAATGTACAGACGATTGCAGACGGATTATGTACTAACAACCACAAGGAGTGGTCATTTTTTGTCTGATTGGGTCATGATTACCACGATGTACAGACAGTCCTGACTTTATTAGGTACTCATAACCACTGGATACATACATTCCTAGACTAAGTGGGTACCCATAACCACCATGTACATGCATAAGAAGTGTGATAAAGTACTTGCAGCTACAATACACAACCATTATAGGTCCTATTGGGTACCCACTACCATCATTTACTAGTACATGTACATACATTCATGGTATCATTTGGTATGCATAGCCACTATTCCGGATCCTGCTATGTACATACATTACTGGTCTTGTTGGGTACAGACAACCATTAGGAGCACCCATTCCTCGCCCTATTGACGACTTAGTGCCTAAGTAGAACATTCCTGGTCTTGTTAGGCAATCATAAACACTGGGTAAATGAGTCCTAGTCCATGTATGTATTCACGACCACCTTGCACATAAACTCCTAGTCGTATTAGGTACTCATAACCATTAGGTACATCCATCCTAGTCCTAATGGGTACCCACAACCACCGTGTTCATGCATACTTGGTTGTATTTGGTACTCATAACTAGGTGCATCAATTAGAGGGTACCCAATACCACTAGGTACAGGTATTTATGGTGCTTTAGGGTACTGACACACACCATGAGCAGACAGTACTACTGGATACACACATCCATGGTCTTATAGGATGTGCACTATCATGTGGTATCTCATTTATTGCACTATGTGTACTGGCAACTACAAGGTCGAGAGATTCCTGGTCCTCTTGGATACTCACAACCACCCAGAACAGCCATTCCTGACACAACCATGATGCACAGCCATTGTGTCACAAGGAATAGCTGTACAATAACATTTGAAAAAAAATGAATGTATATTTACCCCACCCACTCTTGTAAAATACATGTAAGTATAATTTAACACAATCCATACAAATGTTACTGATGCCAACTATAACATACATTGCAAACAAAGTGAAAAATGGAAATAGATTTCAAAATCATATTGTGAGTACTTGTAAATAAGTAGAACGGCTGTTTTCAATACTTTAGTCATTTTGGCGGCCATTTTCCATAATAGACCCACCTTTTGTGCATTTAAATGTTAAAATACATTTTGGGAATATGCCTTTATTGGTATTCACAATTGCAATTAAAATACAGTAAGGCACAATGTGTTATAGCATTATCAGTTAAGTGAATACATCGTTACAATTTGTACACCATTTAAAAGCAGGGGAGATAATCTTATTTTTGCTTTTCCTGCTGAACGCCCCAATGTCTGAAGTGCAGACTTTGGGAAAAGTATTGGTAGGTCAAAGCCTTTCATAATTACAAAAAAAAAAGATCAATGACACTGTATTCTGCCATTAAAGTGTACCGATTCTCAAAATTTGCACTTTTTCATGTATTTTTTAATGTTTTACCCCAAAAATATCCCATTTGCATAATAACACGGGACTAAAATTTTGCAGACTTAAACTACGAATTAATATCAACCCATGAAAGTGTTAAATTACAAAATAACTTACTAAATGTGATACCGTATAGCGGGTAATTTCTGCGGGTTTTTATTTCTGCGTTTTTTGCGGTTTGAGACTGTCCCGTAAAATTTAATTCCGCAAAATTAAACATCCGTAAAAATTTTGTTCGCAAAATTTAACTTCCATATTTTGCTTCAATATACTGGTAATATACATTTAATCCATATCTTTCTAGTGTTTTGTTACTGTCGTATTTTTCACACGTATAGTGATCGACTGTCTTTGTTTGCTTTTTTGTTTAACAATTAATGAATGGTATGTGTTATATCGGTATTGACCCTCAATACACATTGATGTAAGTTTGACAACTGGTTCAATTTGCAACACTGTAGTTTGTGTATAATTGTTTTAACGATATAGCGATACCCTGTTTCTGAAATCCGCAGAAATTAATTCCCGATTTTCTGGTAGGTCGCAGAAATAAAAACCGCAGAAATAAAACCTACCCATTTTAGGCCTAAATCGCAAAATTTTCTACCCGCAGAAATAACCCGCTATACGGTAGTAATAAACCAATTCCAGAAATTAACACTTTCGTTCATATTTTTAACGTTTTACCCCAAAAAATCTTAACGCCCCAATGTCTGAAGTGCAGACTTTGGGAAAAGTATTGGTAGGTCAAAGCCTTACATAATTACCAAAAAAAAAGATCAATGACATTGTATTCTGCCATTAAAGTGTACCGATTCTCAAAATTTGCACTTTTTTATGTATTTTTTAATGTTTTACCCCAAAAATATCCCATTTTGCATAATTACACGGGACTAGAATTTTGCAGACTTAAACTATGAGTTAATATCAACCCATGAAAGTGTTTAATTACAAAATAACTTACTAAATGTGATAGTAATTAACCAATTCCAGAAATTCACACTTTCGTTCATATTTTTAACGTTTTACCCCAAACAATCTTAACGCCCCAACGGCCAAAGTGCAGACTTTGGAAAAATACTCTACTGGTCATACGCTTTCAGAAAAATATAGTGTCCGAAATTCCCTAGGGGGGGGGGGGAGGGTTTACCCCACTGGCCCATGGACTACAAAGTATACCGCTATTCACCGTCAATGCTTTGCCCAGTTGGCGCGTATATAATATAATTTAGGCAACGGATAATTTCTAATGGGAAGGAGAAAGTTTACCTGGTCAGGTAGATTTTTATCAATCAAAGTTACGTATTGTTTATTTCATGACGTAATGAATTGTGACGTCGCCGTAGAGCGCGACTTTTTGCGTAATTTTCATTTCGTGGCGTTTCTGTTTCTTTATTCGATCTGAGAAAAGGGCCCTTAACAACATTGACATGAAATTGAGTAAATGCAGTTTAAAGTTACGTCATCATTTTCTTTGCATTTCTGTACAGGGCAAAAAATGCACACAAATGTTTAATGTTGAATCCCGTCTCATAACTGTTGCCTTGTATCTTATTTAATATGGAGTTCCATACTAACACGTAGGATCTGTATTTTTGGGGTAAAACATAACAAATTATAAACAGAAATGAGGATTTTTGGAATCGGCCGACCACATTGTCATTTATTATCGTATTTTATAAAAAATCATTGCAATTGGATTGTAGCAACTTGTAGTATAATGGATCATACGATTTTATAAGCTTTTGTTCAAGATACGATCTTTTGGGGTAAAATCATTCAAAATAGAAACTAAAATAGTGATTTTTGGAATCAGTTCACAGCAATGCTATTATTCATGTTACTTGATAATAAATCACTTTGATAGGCACATGTTGTCTTTCCGCTTAAGATATTAATAAGTTTGGGTCAAAAGCTTGTGCATCTTGAGCTATTTTTGGGGTAAAACTTAACAAAATATAAACAAAAGTGAGGATTTTTGAAATCGGCCGACCACAATGTCATTTATAATCGTATTTTATCGAAATTCATTGCAATAGGACTGTAGCAACTTGCAGTATAATAGATCATAAGATTTTATAAGCTTTTGTTCAAGATACGATATTTTGGGGTAAAATCTTACAAAACAGAAACTAAAATAGTGATTTTTGGAATCGGTGTACAGCAATGCCATTATTCTTGTTTATTTATAATAAATCCCTTTGATAGGCACATGTTGTCTTTCCGCTTAAAATATTATTAATTTTAGGTCAAAATCTTGTGCATCTGGAGTTATATTTGGGGGTAAAACTTTAAAAAATATAAACAAAAGTGCGGATTTTAGGAATCGGCGGAACACAGTGTCATTTATAATCGTATAATATCAAAATTTATTGCAATCTGATTTTATTTACTTATAGTATAATATATCATAAGATTGTGTAAGCTTTTAGTTGAAAAAGGTTATTTTGGGGTAAAATCTTACAAAATATGAACTAAAATGGTGATTTTTGGAATCGGTGAACTGCATTGCCATTATTCATGTTTTTTGATAATAAATCCCTTTGATTGGCACATGTTGTCTTTCCGCTTTAGATATTAAAATTTGGGTCAAAACCTTGTGCATCGTGAGTTATTTTTGGGGTAAAACTTAAACAAAATATAAACAAAAGTGAGGATTTTTGGAATCGCGGCCCACAGTGTCATTTATAATCGTATTATATCAAAAATCATTGCAACCTAATTTTACTAACTTATAGTATAATATATCATAAGATTGTGTAAGCTTTTAGTTGTTATGCGATATTTTGGGGTAAAATCTAACAAAATAGAAACTAAAATAGTGATTTTTGGAAACGGTTTACAGCAATGCTATTATTGATGTTTTTTTATAATAAATCCCTTTGATAGGCACATGTTGTCTTATCGCTTAAGATATTAATAATCTGATGTCAAAATGTTGTTCATCTTGATATATTTTTGAGGTAAAACATAAAATATAAACAAAAGTGAGGATTTTGGAATCGGCGGACCACAATGTCATTAAGCCGAGTATTCGTTAATAATTTACTGCGATATGTTAGTAGTAACCTTTTGCTTAATATATCAAAACATTAACTTAAGGCTGCTCGGAACAACTATACCAGGCGCTATGGACAGTTTAGCCGCCCGATACCCTATCTATACAGTACAGCAATTCAAGGCCCGGTGTGGTACTCATGCCTAACTTTAAAGCCATTTCGTGTTCCATGGGTAGTACATAATACTACAAAGTAGATCCATTCCAGTCTATGTGATACCTAACACTACCTGATTTAAGCTTTCCCGTCATTAATTGCACCAAAAATCAAACAGTTTTCAGCATTTCTAAAATATTTATGACTTTACGTATATAAATGCAGAGTATTGTTAAATTGAGTAATTGTTGCTATGACAACAGCAATAAGATAATATCCAATTTAAAAATCCAACTATGCATAGCATGTATTTGTTATTCTTTCAATATGACTTCATGTACTTAAAACACTAGCAGTAAATACACATTAGTGTCACGACATATTTGAGTACTAGTTATTCAAAAGAATTGGTTGCCATGGTATTGAAACGGAAGAAGCAAAACCATTCAAAACAAATAAAAAAATCTAGTCATAGACTTTATTAATATAATGGCCATACATGTATATGGCATTGGTAATATTTTTATGATAATTAGTAGTAAACAAGATAATTTGGTATATTTTATTCCTTGAAGAAATGGTTGCTATGGCAACCAAAATAAAATAAAAGCGTAAAATATTTACACAGATTTGTAACGCCTCACAAATAAGTACCATTATTCAAATGATAAGTTGATTCATAGCAGGTGAACGTTTGTGGGATAATGCCACTAACACACAAACAGTACAAAAATATGTCAATGTTGAGATGTGCGTTTTTGCACAAAAACATACATGTCATTGGTTCCATTGGAAGGTCATAACTTTGTGAATATTTGGAATTTTGACAAAAATATTTTTTTATTGTGTACAGGAAAGATTATTTCGACAGAAAATGCCAAAAAACAAAATTCCAAAAAAATGTCATAAGGGCCCTTTTCTCAGATCCCGGCTCATTTATATTCTTGTAATATTTTATTAAATGTATCACATCATATGCGTAAATGTGAAATACGTAATTGAAATTGGCGTTAAATAAGCATCAGTTTGGCGACAAATAACGATAATAGTAAAACTTAAAAATCCAGTGGCGGACGTTACAATACTTTGAACAGCGGAAGTTGTCTATAGCAACATGAAAAATAACTCGTCAACTCCGCAAATAAAATAAGTCCGTATAAAATTGCACAAATTACATGTGTTAGAATGCAAATTGATCGCAGTTTTGCGTGATATACCGGTGAATAGATCACGGTTTGTGGTTCATATGCATAGTTATTAATCACTCATGCCTACGGCCTTCGTGATTAATTCCTACGCATATGAACTCTAAAACGTTATCTATTAACAGGTATTTCACGCAAAACTGCGACCTATTTTCTAAATATATATTTTCCTTATTTATCCACAGATTTATGTTATCTCTTATAAATAACTGGGTCGCAAATCACCCTGACGCTGGGCGACTTCGCTGTCTTTTGCGGCTTTATGTCTATGCATATCATGCGGACGGGCCAATAAGTAGCAATGAATATTATCAAAAGACTTAAAATTACTCCTGACTCTGCCCGATGCTCTACAATACCCCCAATGACCGACAGATTCCTTCAGGCAGATAAGCCTTCGACCATTGGATTGCAATCGGATTGGATTTGTGACCCAGGTATAGTTACAGAATCTAGTCTGACAGGACCATGTTGTTGTTTGTGATTGACTGAGACAGTCGTTAGTGCATTGTCATTGATTTTTACCTGCTATATCAGACAACGACCTCCGAGTTCGAGGGAAGAGTCAGTTTGTTATACTAGGAAACCGGGTGCGCTACCCTAGCTCTTTCCAAATAGACTCCCATCTTTCTTTTACATGCCCCAAGTAATTAAAGCACCGATACACACAAGATTACTTCTAAATTACCTACATTGTATCTGTAATTTGGTGAAAAACTCAGAAAATCAGTTCTGTCATTTCCAGTGTCTAGCGGAGATTTGAACCAGGGACCTCGGGGAAGCCGAGAGTCCTATTAACATGATCATGATAGATGGAATCTCAGCACATGTATTACTTCTTAGCACTGTGTGGGTTGGCAACATCAACAAAATCAAATGCTTAAAATATAATGAAAACAACATGTACATAATTATGCAGAGGCTCCATCTAAAGCTGATTTCAAAAACCAAGGGTAAATGGACTTTTTCAGGGGTCAGAGGGTCATTTTATATATTCAATTCTCCCATCAACATTGAAAGCAACAAATCCAAATACCTCAACGAACAATGTTAGATCATTGCAAAAGCTGACTTATGGACGCATGTTTTTTTTAACAAAGACTATATATATAGATAAAGTTTATAGATCTCTATCGAACGTACGTTAATAGTGCAAAATACGTAACTAATACATATATTTATGTGAACGTATTTTCTAATGTATAAATCAATATATAGGTATATATAGGCCTATATATAATGCAAATAAACAATTAAACTTGACCGCATGTTGGTACCAACGTACGGCGCATCCCACGTACGGAAGCGATCTATATATGCGTCGATAAATCTACGATAATGCATAGTAGAGGACGTTTAAAACTGCGATTCATCAAGAATATCTGGAAAGTGTTCGTTTTTTTATAAGAAAACCCCCAAAACATGACCGCGAGCTACGAATTTAAACTCGCCAGGACTTTTTATACGCCTCGGCAGACAATTATCACGGCTAGTGATTAGCACTTGTGTACCGCATAAAATTTGTCAGCTATACTTCCGGTCGGACTGATCTCATAGTCGAATGACTCTCATGCGACACCGGAACCACTCGATATTTTTGATGGTGGACGATTTGGTTGTAGTGTTAAATTGTATTGAGGCGAGCTTATTAAGAATGTTTCTCCGACCCCGATCAGACTGGAAGACAAGGGCGAGGAATAGGAAGCCCGGGTACAATGCATGGCACATGTATTTAGAACATAAAATATGCAGTTCACCTAAATCTCTTGATGTGTCTGTCCCTACCCTAATTGGCGTACTATTGATAGATGTATTTATATATTCTATAAATGTCTTTATCTTAAACCCGTGTTATTAGTACTTGAAAACGCAGTGCAACCTTGGCAATATACTAAAAGTAGAAAAATCGATCAAGAACGTCGCCTCGTCAAACCGTAGAACTACTGTTTTTATATATCATATCTTTTTCTCTTTGTATATCTTTATTTTTATATTACAGACTGTGTTCAACTGAGTCGATAGCTTATGCATCACAGGACTTCCAGTCCATTCCAGAAGCGAAAAAGTGCAAAGATGCATTGACCCAGGTTCTTATGCAACTGACAGAAGTAAAACAGACACGAACCGACAATATTGACCGTATAAGTAAGCAAAAACTAGAAGTGATTAAAACTATTGACAAGTATGAGGACAGGGTTATTGCGAAGTTTAAGGAGTTGGCCAATATTTCGAGAAAGGAAATACGCTCTAAATATGAAGAAGACAAGACAGCACTCGACATGGACGTTGCAGCTTTAGATGCGGCTATGGAAACAACCAATGATTATGTCAATAAACTGGAAGCACCTTATAATGAGCCAGTATTGTTTGCTACCGTCAAGAACAGTAAAGTAGTCACAAGAGATGGAGAAGGTTTGCTTCAAGCCATGATGAAGGAATGGAAAGATAGAGAAATTAAATTTCACTTTAATAAGACGCTGGAGAACACTGTTGATGGAATGACATCGTTAGGTGTATTGGATGACGATTGTTCTGTTAAAGAATACGAGGCTACATTTCAGAAAAATGTCAAAGTACTGCGGGGTAATGAAATAATCACATCTGTATTTGATATGTGTTTGATGGATACAGGTGACTTACTTTTGATAGACCATCACAATAAAAAACTGAAACGATACAACTCAGACTTACAATATAAAGATGAGATAAAGTTATTGGGTTATCCTGTAGGAGTTTGTAAAATTGACAAACATGAAGTAGCTGTGAGAAATAATGACAAAAAAGTACATTTCGTATCAGTTGGTCAGTTAATGAAGTTGACATCATCTTTTACACTTGCTGCTAATGGGAACGGGATGACATACGATGATGGTACCGAGGAAATTCTTGTTTGTGAGGAGAATAAGATAAGCGTCTACAGTAAACGTGGAAACAAACTAAGAACGTACGATAAGACAACAAATGGAGAGTCGATATTTTCAAAATGTAAGCAGATTGCATTGAGTGAGAACAAACAAGACATATACGTAACTGATCACGATGGAGCATTGGTCGTATTAGACAAGAGTGGATATTTGAAAATGAAAGTCCCTTTATCAGACATAAATGACGCATGGCCGTTATGTCTACTACCTGGTAGTATTTGCCTGACAGGAAGCTATAACTCAGGTAGGATTGTTCAGATAGACGAAGGTAGGGAACATATTGGAACATTAATTGACACTAAGGATGAACGAAATAGTACATTTTGTGCTGTGTATGATCGTGAGCATTCAAGACTGCTTGTCGGGGGATGGCCAGATGTAATATCTGTATACACGATTTCAACCAAATGAAGTTATAATCACAAGGATACTCACAATGTAGCATAATAAAATGATCTAAATGACACAATGATCACTATTTGTGATATCATTTTCAACTGTTTTGAATGTAAATATCGAAGTTATGTTTGGGGAAATTGCACGCTATGAATAAAAGAATAATGATTTTCGTGATAGGAATAAAACTACCTGGTAATATTTGTTTGGCAGGAAGCCGACACTCAGGTAGGATTATTCAGATAAATAAAGATGGAAAACAGATTGGAACATTAATTGACACACAGGATGAACGAACATATACATATTATCCTGATGTTATATCTGTATACAAGATTTCAACCAAATGAAGTTGAAAAGTCAAGGGTACTCAACATGTAGCATAATAGAATAAACTAAATGACACAAGGACCACTGTCTATCTGTGATATAACTTTTAACTGGTTTGCATGTGAATATCGAAGTTATGTTTGGGGAAATTGCACCCTATGAATAAAAGAATAATGATTTTCGTGATAGGAATAAAACGGATCGAATTTTGCAGAATGATTTAGCTATAGATTGAATTGTAAAGCATGATTTATCGATTGATCGAATTTCGTAAGTAAATGTAAATAAACGTTTTGTAATGTAATGATCAAAGGATAGCTAATTATATAATGTAAATTTCAGTGAACCTTCATATAAACTATGAATAAATATAGGTTACACTATAACTGACAGTTATAAGTGAATATATACTAACACCAGACAGCTAAGTCAGTATCATAAGGAAGTGTAAATTTAATATATGTCTGGGTGGTTAATACCATGTTAGTGGGGAGTTCAGTCAGTCAGTCGGAGTTGAGTTAGAGAGTTGAGAAGTAGAGTCGAGAGAGACCAGTTGGTGCGGGCCGTCAACAAGCGAGTAGCTTGGGCCATAAGCATGGACAGTATGTTTATGAGTATGAAAAGTTGACTTATGCTGTGAACCTGAGAAGTACTATACTATGTTATGAACTGTGTAACAATCTAATAAAACCACTATACGAACACGAGCGTTACTGTCTTTACCAAATCATAAGGACTACGTAACAATTAATGGAGTCGTGACCAGAGATTTTGAGTACAAGTTCAACGAAGAAGCTGCAGGAAACGTACTGGACAGCACTTGACAGCCGTATATCCTGACGAAAGATTGGAACCTCGGAGTACATGTGAGTGACTTGGTTATTTTCTGTACGCTTAAAAATGGCAGATCAAAACATATGTAGAAATATTAAAAATTTATCAGATCAATTGGGAAATTATTGTGCATCGCTAGGTAATAAATTTAACAAAATAGTACCAGAATTTGATGGGGAAAATAATGGAGAATTTAAATTTTGGATAAATTCAGTAGAGAAATATGCTTTTATTAACAATTTAAATGATGATGGCAAGAAAAAGATTTGTTTCCATACTTCTAGAGGGATTGTATCAAATTTTATTCAGGGTTATTTAAATGATGATCCGCAGTGTACATGGGCAGAATTATTAGGTGAATTAAAAGTTAGATTTTCGGAAATTACAGATTCTCATCATGCATTGCGCTTGTTAAGTGAATTTAAACAAAGACCAAATGAAAGTGTACAAATTTATTATCAAAAATTAATTGATTTAGCAAAAACTGCATATGATGGTCAAGATTTAAGCCAATATCCTAGATTAGTAATTAGACAGCTAATTGATTTTTTCACCGATGGATTGTTAAATGAGTCTATTAAAATTCAATTACTTAGGCAAAATCCTCAGACATTAGATCAAGCAGTAAATATTGCAATAGAAGAACAAAATATTAGGGCTAGACTTAGGTTAAGAAATTTTAAACCGGTCAATCATGAATTTCAAAATAGAGATAAATACATAAACGCGGTAGTTCAAAATCCACATAAACCAATGTATTATCAAAATAGGGAATATTCAAATTACGGTAAGATGTATAATCTTCGTAGTAGACAAAATTTCAATAGATTTTCACACAAGAAAAGATTTAATCATGTTAGTAATCAGAAATCGTTTAATTCAAGAACATTCAATATAGCAATTGCGGGAAACCCAGATTCATGTATACTAAATATGCAAAATAATAAATACAGAGCATTAGTAGATTCAGGCGCTGAAGTTTCATTGATAAGTAGAAGGATATTTAGAACCTTAAGACAAAAGGCAGAAATTAAAGATGATAGGATTTATCTTCAATCAGTAAATGGTGGTTCATTAAATGTAGATGGTTGTGTAAACCTAGCATTTAAAATTGGGAATACTGAAATGAGTCACCCATTTTATGTTGTTGAAAATATAAATAGGAATATTATATTAGGACGCGATTGGTTAAAACACCATGATGTAAGGATTTATTTTGATTTAGGTTGTTTAAAAGTAGGAAAATCATTTGTTAATCTAGTAGAAGACAGACAGATAGCTTCTCTAGTAAGACTTCAAAAGAATACCATCCTTAAACCTCAAACTGTCAATTATTGTAATGGCAAATTAAAACAGAACCCGGGTATACAAATTTTTAAAACTTATGAGCTTAAAAATGTGGAAAATGGGTACATAGGATCAGAGCCAGGAATTATAGTTTCAAATTCAGTATTTACATTACAAAAACATAGGAGACTTCCTGTGGTTATCACAAATAATTCAAATAAGACCATAAGATTAAGGAAGGGGTGTGTTATAGCTAAGGTAGAATTGATTGATGAAAAATGCATAGCTTCTGTGAGTAA
This sequence comes from Spisula solida, assembly GCA_947247005.1. Taxonomy (NCBI): domain Eukaryota; kingdom Metazoa; phylum Mollusca; class Bivalvia; order Venerida; family Mactridae; genus Spisula; species Spisula solida. Next base: position 47,136,240 of record OX365945.1, on the reverse strand, counting down.
CAGAAATCAATCAAAATCACAGCCAGAGATATTCACTCCCATTGATGAGTCTGACATTATTACCCCATCAGAACATTTCCCTTATGTGAAAGACCTGTTGCACACGCATCGAGACGTGTTGGCAAATAATGACTCTGAGCTCACTGAAACCAGTACAGTGACTATGAAAATTCCAACTGTTGAACATCAGCCTGTCAGACTTAGACCATATAGAGTACCATTAAATGACAGGGATAAAATGAATGAAGCTATTGATGGAATGTTGAAAAATAAAGTTATAAGGCCATCACACAGCCCGTACGCCAGCCCTGTGGTTCTTGTTGACAAAAGGAACGATAATAGTAAAAGATTCTGCGTAGATTTCCGTTAGTTAAACAAAGTCATAATTCCTACATCATATCCATTACCCCATATTGATGATATACTAGCAAATTTGGGACATTCAAAATATTTCACAAGTTTAGATATGAGACAAGGTTATTGGCAAATACCTATAGATGAGAATGACCGGGAGAAAACGGCATTCACAACATTTAGGGGTTTATTTGAGTTCAATCGCATGCCATTTGGTTTAGTTAATGCCCCAGGGGTATTCCAAGATTTAATGGCTAGAGTTCTAGATGGTTTAGGATCATTCACGGTAGCATATTTAGACGATATACTGGTGTTCTCAAGAACATTAGAAGATCACAAACGACATTTAGAGATTGTATTTCAACGTATGCGAGATCATAATCTCAAACTCAAGTTAAGAAAATGTCAATTTTTACAGCATCAAACAAGTTATTTAGGTTTTGTTATAGACAAAGATGGGATTAGACCAAACCCAGACAAAGTTAAAGCTATGAGGTCACTGACGGAGCCAAAATGTGTGCGTGATGTAAGATCTTTTATAGGAGCCGCTTCATTTTACAGGCGATTTGTGCCTTCATTTTCAAAAATTGCAGAACCATTAATAAATTTAACACGTAAAAATGTTCCATTTAAATGGACCGACAGCTGTCAGAATAGTTTTGAAACTTTAAAGATAAAGTTAGCTCAGATTCCAATGTTAGCATATCCAGATACAAGTAAACCATATGTGTTGTATACAGATGCTAGTAATTCGCATATAGGTGCATGTTTAGTTCAAAATGTTACTAATCCAGACAGTATGTCGAAACACAGAGAAATTGAACGACCTATATATTTTCTGTCTCACAAACTCAGTGACACACAAACACGTTATAGCACAATTGAAAAAGAAGCATATGGTATATATTATGCATTACAAAAGCTAGATCATTACTTGCACAATGCTGAATTCATAATCAAGACTGATCACAAACCACTGATAAATTTATTGAACAGTCCAATACAAAACAAGAAAATTCAATTGTGGGCATTGTCTTTGACCGGTTATAATTGTCGTATTGAACACATAAGTGGGAAGTCCAGCATAATGGCCGACTTCTTCTCGAGGCCCCCTGAATCTGAAAATAGACAAAATGAATCAGAACATGAGCCAGACATACATGACAATACATACAAGATCCAGTCTCAAATCAACATAAATTCAAATGAAGTTTTGTCTGTAAATGCAATCAATTCAAACACAATTGACCCAAAACAATATGTGAATGCACCATATGAGAAAACCCTTGACTCCATAGAACCAATTAAAGAATTTGCAGACTTAGACATGGTCGCAGAACAAGATAAAGATCCAGAGATCTTGCAGATTAAAATGAAGTTAAGGCATGGTCAGCCTTCAGATAAAGATAAGTTTTTAGAAATGGATCAGATAATATATTACATTTCAAGTCCAGATGAGGAACCGACACCTCGCCTTTATGTACCAAAGCACCTGAAAAGCTTGGTTATAAAACAATATCATACTGAAAATTGCCATCCAGGCACGCAAAGAATGTTTGCTACAGTAAAGACCAAATATTATTGGCCATCTTTGTTTAAAGATTTATATGCATATGTGTCTACATGCGTACCCTGTCAGACTAGGAACTTAAAGAAAATTAGAGCGCCAATGAAAGAGACAAATATTGCCCCCTATCCGTTTGCAATATTATCAATAGATATTTGTGGCCCTTATGAGACCACCGATAATGGAAATAGGTACATTATTTGTTTTGTGGATATGTATTCTGGATACCCGGAAGCGTTTGCAAGTCCAGATAAAACAACAAACAGTGTTATAAGTCTATTATTAAATGAGATTTACCCTCGACATGCTAATCCAATTCAAATAATCCATGATGGGGGTTCTGAATTTACTTCACAGGCATTCAGGGAGGTCCTGAAAGAATTAAACATACACAATGTAACATGTACAGCTTACCATCCATCTTCAAACGGGAAACAAGAAAGAATGCACAGAGATTTAAACAACATACTTGCAAAATTAGTTGAGGGTGATACAAAAGCTTGGGATGTTCATTTAAACATGGCTCTAGGAGGTATTAGGCATAATGTTTCATCCAGTTCAAAGTTTTCACCATTTTATTTATTATATAACAGAGATCCAATACTGCCTATTGATAATTTGTTGAAACCAAGAGCTAAATACCATGGTGAGGAATTTTCAAAGATTGCATTACAAGAAACTCACAGAACATTTATGCTAGCATACAGACATTTGAAACATGCAAAACGAAGAAACAAAAAGTTAGTTGATAAAAATGCACAAGACATCAGTTTTGAGGTTAATGACGCAATATATTATAAGAATTTCCGTCCGAAAGGTAAATTGTCACCTAAGTGGAAATCACATTTCAGAATAATTGAAAAATTGTCACCATTGACTTATTTGATTAAAAATCAGTTGGATAATAAAATCATGAAAGTGCATGCAGATCAAATAAGAAAAGCAAATTTGGATAAATGGCCAAAAGTAAAGTCCTCAAATAAACGTATGACAACCTATGTTGTACGTCCAAGTGATAGTAGTTCAAGTGACAGTGAACGTGAAAGCAGTTCAAGTGATGAAAATGATATTGAAAGGCCAGGGGGGTTAAATGATGTCACGTCCAATAGCTCTGAGAATAATATGAATGCTTCGGCGTACGAAGGGGACACTGAGATTTATGACCCCGCATCAGATATTGACAATAAAATTATGAGCCATTCAAGTAATTCAGATTTCAATGGTATTACAGAAAATGATAGTTCAGACAATTGTATGGAAATAGGCGCGGTGCAAAATAAACAAATCCAAGATAAAAAGGAGTCTAAAGAATCAGATATTCAGACTGCTATGTCAACTAAAGATTGTGGTAGTTTTAAAGAAACTATGGCCATGTATAATAGTATGTTTTTGAGTATATTAGATAAATGTCAAAAGTAAATTGTAAAAGTTTCAACTTACCTGAACTTTAGAGTCAAATTATGTGGTAAATATAGGTTGACATCTCTCATTTGTACATGGAATCATTTCACGATGATGGTCGCAAATGAATTAAATCAACTTCAGGTTGTTATCAAGGTGTAAACATGTTGTATTCTTAGGAAAACTGTAAGATTTTTGTGTAGAAAATCTCATTTCCGGCAAATTTGAAATTCTCCTTTGTAGAGAGTATCTATTCAAAGGGAAGTGATTATAGAACGAATGCTTGATATATCGTTGTCGTCTATATAAAAATAATATTATGTTAATATGTAGGCTTAGTAGTTATGTCCAATGTGAGGGTTAATATCATTTATTTTATTGTTGAAAAATCAAAGATATACTAATTTAATGTGATATGTAATAATTAATGAGGCTGGTACTACGTTGTTCTTGCTATTATTTCGTGATCACTGTAGGGAAATATATTTATTTATAAGGGGTTTACAAATACACACTGCATTAGATATGCCAATAATAAGTGTTTCAGTCAATATACCGGGGATCGTACGAGTCACTCCGAACCATGGCGGACTATCAGCAAATAGAACATGTTACTCCGAACTGTAGAGACTATCAGCAAACTAACATGTTACTACGAACCATGGCAGACTTTCGAGAACACCAAATCCAGTATTCCAAAATAATACTTCAACCGATGATGATGAATCAACTATTGTATGGGAATTTCTCCAACGTTCAATTTGGAGATAATCATTCGCAGATCTCTATCATTGGATTAGAGATAAACATTCGTATACATATACGATGGACTACCAACAGATGCCTACCACAACAAAACAATTTACATTGGAAATTTATCAACCGACCAATTTGGAGATAATCATTCGTAGATCTCCAACCGGAGATAATCATTCGTAGATCCATATGAGCATCATTTCAACCCGTTATTGACTATGTACGGAGATTCATCAGGTGCGATGACTTCAGATGCCATTAACAAATAAATATACAAACAATTCGTTGTGACAGTCACGTACAATTCATCGTGACAAACATTTTGACAATCAAGTGATATAGTTATTTCATTTATATCTATATGGACATGAATTAAACCAGCTGAGTATGCTGAAAATGAAGCTACATTTGTAGTGATGACATTTCATTGTGTGTATAAATGTGTTTATGTTGCAGATATTATTGTTTCTTTATGTGTTATTATTTTACAGGTTTTATGTTCATTATTTGACTATGATTATCATTGTGTGATTCTACGTTATAGTAACATACCATTAAAAAAAAGGTTTGGGTTAAATATGTTAAAATTTTACTTAAGATAAAATTTTGTTTTTCAAACAGAGGGAGGGAATTGTAATGTAATGATCAAAGGATAGCTAATTATATAATGTAAATTTCAGTGAACCTTCATATAAACTATGAATAAATATAGGTTACACTATAACTGACAGTTATAAGTGAATATATACTAACACCAGACAGCTAAGTCAGTATCATAAGGAAGTGTAAATTTAATATATGTCTGGGTGGTTAATACCATGTTAGTGGGGAGTTCAGTCAGTCAGTCGGAGTTGAGTTAGAGAGTTGAGAAGTAGAGTCGAGAGAGACCAGTTGGTGCGGGCCGTCAACAAGCGAGTAGCTTGGGCCATAAGCATGGACAGTATGTTTATGAGTATGAAAAGTTGACTTATGCTGTGAACCTGAGAAGTACTATACTATGTTATGAACTGTGTAACAATCTAATAAAACCACTATACGAACACGAGCGTTACTGTCTTTACCAAATCATAAGGACTACGTAACAGTTTCATTTTGACTAAGATTGTTTCATACAATGGAACCTTCTCTAGTAACTAAATTATTTTTTTGATAACATTTACAATTACACGTTCTATCATTTTTAATTTGATTAGAAAGTAGTAAAACGAAATATCAGCCATCAATTTTAGACTGTTATGCTATAAGATTGGAATATCCGTGAAGTATATAATATGTGAATAAAATATCAAATGCCTGTCAAGAATTACTAACTGCAACGAAATAATAACATGCCGTTTCATACGATCCACATAACACTTCGAGACGAACTTCGAGATAACCAACAACATTCTATATAGGCAAAGAAGGGGAGGGGAAACAGGACTTAAAACATCGAACTAACGGATAATTCAATTTAACTAGTTCGAGATAACGAGAATTGGCTGTACTTGCATGTAATGCTGTTCTATGCGTATGAACATAACGCAGTGTTTTAAGTGTGTCACTATTAATATTAGTGGGGCACGTGTCAAAAATTGATCTATAACATTGTTGGCAATCATATTTATGATATATTAAGGCACACAACATTCCCAATGACAAAACGTAACACGTAATGAGACATGATTCTTAGAATGACTTTTACTACTTTGCAGCATTTAGATTCACCCAGCATACCGTTTGTGTAACTTACATGACTTAGTCACTACACTGAGGATATAGTCTAACCGATCGGTTATAATATCCCATATGTACAATATAATTTATTGTTATCAATATGTCCCTGGTTCGATTCTCTGCCGGGGCACCTGCTGCTGTTATCTATGACAGGTTTTTCAGTGTTTCCAAAAAGATTATATTAAGTCAGACAGGGAAGGCACCACTCAACTTAACCAGCCGAGCACAGAAAACAATTAAAAACACACAAAGCACAATGCCCAACTGAACCAACCGGGCACGGGAAACATAAAACACATAAAGACACAATGCCCAACTAAACAACCGCTGATACGCCCAAGTCCAAGCTGTCGAAAAGTATAATAAATTATAACTAGCCGAATGACACAGTTTCAACAGCAAAAGGACTATAATGCCTAGTTTTAGCTGTCAGAAAGCTGTTTAAAAGCTGAATAGAAAAGATTCAGCAAACAAAAGGAGAAATGCCTACACTGAATGACCTAGTTACAACAGTAAAACTGCTGAACTACATAGTTTTAGCAGCCAAGCCGATACGCGATGAAGTCGTTGTCGTCGTTAACACTTTTGTAGTCTCCGAGGGTATCGGTGTTGCACACCGGGCACGTTAAATAATGAATTAGTCTTTTCAGATAGTGCTAGTGCCACCCGGTTTCCTTGTATCATACAACTGTGTATTCCCTCGATGTCAGAGATCGTTGGCCAATCTGAATTGGGAAAACTGTAGACCACGCTCTTCCGACTGTCTCGGTTGATTTCTAACAAACAATGAGGTACAATATAGTACGATAAGCTCCGTTTAGATATGCAATACACAACGCAATTTAATTACCTATGCAAAATAAGAATTCCGTCTTAAGGGAGTAATCATATAGTATCAGCAGCTTTTGTGTTCTGACATAACGAAGCTCAGACAAGTAACTTCCCTTACGTGACATTTCTACGATTAACGGTTAAAGGTAGGAAACTGTGTTTGTATATATAACTATGACAGGCGGTAAAAATAGTAATTGCAGAGCTACAAGAAAAAATATGTTGCGAACAGTGTTTACAGATTGCACATATCTAACCTTTACTACATCTTCTATCAATTCGAAGTACGAACGCATTAGACAAGTCATAAAATTCTTTTTCAGTTTATAGCTTTTCTGAAATGAGCATGGTCTTCATATTCTGACGTCTGGGGCCGTATTGACTCGCAGCATTGATATTTACTCGATATACCATTTGTGTAACTTAGTCACTACACTGAGAGGATGGTCTAACCGATCAGTTATAATACTATGCATGTTCAATAACGTTTATATTTCTTTTGATTTACCACGGGTTCGATTATCTGCCGGTCACTTGGTTATTTTTAGTCATTTCTGAAAGGCTTTTCAGTGTTTCCCAACCGGCTAGAGATGAACTCCTTGTCGTCGGTAACCCGTAAGTAGTCTCGAGTATATCGGTGCTGTACACCAGACACGTTAAATAACCTATCATTTTATTCGGAAAGTGCTAGTGTAGGTCAAACAGATTCCTTGTATCACACAACTGTGTCTTACCTCCATGTCAGAAGTCGTTGGTCAATCTGACTTGGAAAATCCGAATGACCACTCACTTACGATTCTCTCAGTTGATCATAAACAAAGTAACCATTACAGTACAATGTAGTACGGTAAGCTCTGTTTTGAAATGGAATGCAAACTGTCCGCCGTTCAATTACCTTTGCAACATAAGAATTCTGTCTCAATGGAGATATTCTTATAGTATCTACTGCTTGTGTGTTCTGGCATAACGAAGCTCAGACAAGTACCTTCCCTTATTGCAACATTTCTACAAATAACGGTTAAAGGGAGGAAACTGTATGTGTACATCTTATTATTACAGTCGGTAATAATTACTCATTAGTTGTAGGAGAGCTTTAAGAAACTATGTTGAGAACAGAGTAAAGGGTTGGATTCTAACATTTACTACTGAACGACGTCATAGCCTAGCAATGTAAGGAACGAACATATTAGAACATTCAGCTATCGCAACAGCCACAAATAAGTTGCACAAATATCCAGTATCAATGTGACTACATCACACCACATATATGGATAACAACACTAGCTATATGTACGAGGAGACGTTTTATGGCTGCCATACGGCACAAATAACGGTCGATGTTGTGAAATAAAAAGTACCTAGCAGGATTCGAACCCATTTAAATATTCGAATTATTGCTCATTAGCAGTACAAATAAGTTGCAAATGCAACAATAAAAATGTTTTAATGTGCTCAATTACCCGATATTACAATACTTGGGAAAGTACTCAAAAGTAGTGCTGAATGTTCGAATTACTTCCCTTGTACCGATTAGTGTTGAGTTTAGTTATACAAATACTTTTTAATGTTTCAGTTGCCGAGCATAATCTTTATAACTGTCTTCGTCCGCTGACTTTCAATAGCCAAGATACCGATAATATTTTATTTATCGATTAATAATCCACCGAATGTTATATAGTTTCCGCATATGAACCACAAAATCACCTCGCTATGGAAATGCATAGTTAACAGAATGTATGGGATAAGACTGACGAGCTACACAACCAATGGAATTCGGCTTTATATTTATTTATTTAGTGTCATAATTATATTAACAAATGGTAAGGTGAGTATCGATATTACTTGGAAAAACTATTGAATGAAGACACTTGTCATAATAACCTTTTTTACGATAGTACATGTACTAAAAGTTAAGAAAATGATACGACCTGGACAAAAATATTTTTTTACCGTAAACCGAGAAGAAATCATCTATTCTAATCAAACAAGACGAACTCACTCATATAATATTTTATGTACTCGTTACAGTCATACATGTATATCTTTTAAGTAGATCGTCGACTAAATCTATTTACATCTTACTGTAGGTTAGCCATTTTCAGAAAATGTAAACCAGACATTGTACAATACATAATCAAATGGGACAACGAGTTATCAGAAAACTTGATCGGTTGTATTCATGTACGTAGTTATGTTTAAATAATATAAACTCATTCAAAATGGCGACCGGTAGTGATCAGTTAAAATCTGCAGACGAAACGGAGGAAATTAGAACGGCTAGTTGTTCAGTTTGTTCAGAAGATGGAAGTTATGTACCAGCTAGGCATTATTGTGTGGATTGTGAACTTTATTACTGTGGAAATTGTGTCAAAAGCCACATCAAGATTCTGGCTTTAAAATCGCACCAAGTGAACGATACTGATTCATCTATGTCGATCCCTGGAGATGGTAAGAGTATAGAACGGGAAGACTTGCCTGTAGAGGTTTTGAGATGTCCAATACATCAAGGGAAGGTGATAGACACACACTGCAAGGACCATGACGAGGTTTGCTGTGGTACATGCGCCTTGATTAAACACAGGTAAATACATTACATACGTACACACTGTATTATATTACACTGAACAAATGTTCTAACTAGACATTTTTCAATATGCAATAATTTTCTAATCAGTGTCAATATTTGTTCAAACTTTAAAGGAACATAAATCAGTAGCTGATACACAATTTTCAGGGAAAAGTAATTGATAGTTTCGCACAATCATCCATGCATGAATGGGTGCGTTTTTCCTTATTTTGCATGCTATATCTTAACTTTCCTTAAAAGACGGAGCAATTATATTTTGTTTAGACTGGAACATAATTAAAACACAAAATATGATTAAACTGAATGATTGAAAATTGCCTATTATTATTACTGAAGTGGGTTGGGTAACTGATTTTACAAAGACATTTACTGGATACTTTTTAAGGAAAATATTGCTTTTAAACAAATAACATATTGTTGATGCATTTTAATTTGTTTGACTATTGATTGATTCCAATTACCCGTTGTTTGGCTCTGTAATGTTGTTTTCATTTAACAGAAATATGCGACTAAATAACACAAAGCTCCTGTGGACTCGCACATTGTATTGTTAGGTACCATTATTTATTTTACAATTGACATTGTCTTCATTAGTACTTGAAAACGCAGTGCCAACTGCGCCAGAAACAAAACTTCGCCTCGTAAAACCGCAGAAATAAAACATTTATTATATCAAACCCATCTATTTTGTACTTTTATTTCTGATTATTACAGACTGTGTTCAACTGAGTCGATAGCTGAAGCATCACAGGACTTCCAGTCCAATCCAGATGCAAATAAGTGCAAAGATGCTTTGGTCCAAGTTCTTATCCAACTGACAGAAGCGAAACAAACACGAACCGAGAATATTGATCGCATAAACGCTAATCAGAAACTAGAACTGATTGAAACTATTGACAAGTATGAGGACTTGATTATTGCGAAGGTTAAGGAATTGGCCAATATTTCGAGGAAGGAAATACGCTCTAAATATGAAGAAGACAAGACAGCACTCGACAAGGACGTTGCGGCTCTAGATGCGGCTATGGCAACAACCACGGATTATGTCAATAAACTTGAAGCGCCTGGTAATAACCTACAACTGTTTGCCACAGTCCAAACATGTAAGGCATTCACAAAAGACGGGGAAAGTCTTCTTCAAGCCCTGATCAAGGAATCGAAAGAAATGGAAATTAAATTTCACATTGACAAGGCGCTAGAGAACACTGTTGATGGAATGAAATCATTAGGTGTATTAGCTTACGGCTGTACTGAATACGAGGCTACATTTGAAAACAATGTCAATGTCATTAGTGTTAATGCATCCGATACACCTATATATGATATGTGTTTGATGGACAACGGAGATCTGCTGTTGACAGATTATCAAAATAAAACACTGAAACGATTCAACTCAAACTTACAATATAAAGAGGAGATACAGGTTCAGGATAAACCCATTGCAGTGTGTAAAGTTGACAAACATGAAGTAGCTGTAAGACTTATTAACAGAACAGTAAATTTTGTATCAGTTGGTCAGTTAATGCAGTTGACAACTTCATGCAAAATTGCTGACTATGGTTACGGGATGACGTACGATGCAGGTACCGGGGAAATATTTGCTTGTGAGAATAATAAAGTAAGCGTCTACAGTAAAACAGGAAACAAAATAAGAACGCATGATAAGACTAGAAATGGAGAACCGATGTTTTCAGCATGTAAGCAGATTGCATTGAGTGAGAACAAACAAGACATATACGTAACTGACTACGATGGAACCGTGGTAATATTAGACAAAGATGGACATTTGAAAATGAAAGTCCCTTTATCAGACATAAATGATGCATGGCCGTTATGTCTACTACCTGGTTATATTTGTCTGACAGGAAGCTATAAGTCAGGTTGGATTGTTCAGATAGACAAAGATGGGAAACAGATTGGAACATTAATTGACACAAAGGATGAACGAAACTATACGCAATGTGCTACATGTATATATGACCTGGAGCATTCAAGGTTGCTTGTAGGAGGATATCCTGGTGTTATATCTGTATACAAGATGTCGGCCAAACGCAGTTAAAATTCCGAATATCCCAGCAACATCATTTATTAGAAATACATAAAATTCATATTGAGGCTGATGTTTTAACTATTTAGATAATGTCATGAATTATATATACACACACAAATATTTTCGATCATATTTAGTATTCACTGAATATTTGATGCATGGTGACGTGGCAATTATTAGAGCTCAATTGAAAGTGAGATTCTACTTGGATAAAAAAAGAGCAGCGATTCTCGTGATTGGAAAAACACTGATTGATACTACTAGTATTGATTAGTGTCAACGTCCTATACACGCACAACTATATCATAAACCATAACTATAAACCAATGAAATGTTTGTAAATATCTCCGCAGTAAATAGATACACGAACCTTAACTCTAAGGATGAACGAGCATATACACAATGTGCTGTGTATGACCGGGACCATTCAAGGCTGCTTGTGGTAGGACATCTACGAGGGATGATCCATATATAACGAGAAAATGCGTTCTAAAAATATTTAATGTGGTGGTAAATACATATCTTAGGAGAAAACGGACGAAATAATGGTAAAATATATTGAAAAATAAATTGTTTGGAACATTTTTGCCGACCTATGAAACCGGTAGGCGGGGCAACGTCATTATTGCATCTTTTAACGTTATTCAGAATTCAACTTTGATCAATTTGACGATCACATACCTTAGGCCTTACTGTATTAATTTTTAAAAACTTTTCAGATTATCATCCTTCAATATTTATACGTCTTCGCCAATGACATACAAAGTTAAAAAATTCTCACGATACTCATCCTTAGGAATTTAATTCAAAACACCCAACCTTTTCGTGCGTAGTTCTGACGTTGACGTCACGTTACGTCCACTTTGCGTAAGATTACTAACCTTTTTCCAGAATATTGAAGAATTACTTATCTATTGATTGAATTTTAAAGAATGTTTATCTGTTGATTGAATTTTAAAGAATGTTTATCTATTGATTGAATTTTAAAGAATGTTTATATGTTGATTGAATTTTAAAGAATGTTTATTTATTGATTGAATTTCATAAATAAATGCAACATTTAAATTGGCTCATATTGTTTTTCAATAGTGGCAATTTCTCTGTTGACTAATAATTGTTTTGAATGACATTTACAATTGCACTTACTAGCATTTGAAAGAGTATTTATAATTTGATTTTTATAGAATTAAAACGAAATATCAATTTTTACTGTTAAATACCTTAACGTGAATATCCGTGATAAATGTTATATATGAATATAATTTCAAATATTTATCAAAAAAACTGAAACGAAATACTAACATGCCGTTTCAAACCATCTACAAAAACTGCGAGACGAACTTCGAGGTAACCGACAATATTCAATATAGACAAAGAAGGGGAGGGGAAATTGAGACTGAACAAAAACTTCGACATAACGGAAATTTCGAGATAACGAAAATTGACTGTACTCATATATATATTGCTGCTCTAAGAATACGATAACAACGTAGGTTTAAAGCGCGTGACTTGTCAAAAAGTGACCTATAACAATGTTGGCTATCATTTGTATAAATTAGTGTACAATATATACCCAATGTCTAAATGAAATACATAATGAAACATTATCCTTAGAATGCATTCTACACTTTACACGTTTTCTGTAATGAACATGGTCGTCAGATTCTGTTATCTGGTGCATTCTTGACTTGTAGCACTGAGAGTAACTCGGTATACCATTTGTTGAACATAGTCATTACACACAGAGGATAATCTAACCGATCAGTTATAATGCCAATTTATTGTTATCAATATATCCCTGGTTCGATTCTCCGCGGGGGTACTTGGTTATTTCTGAAACGTTTTTCAATGTTTCCCTACCGGCTAGAGGTGAACGCGTTATTGTCGGTAACCCATAATGTAGTCTCGAGTGTATCGATGCTGTACATATTGTACGTTAAAGAACCAATCTTTCTATTCGGAAAGAGCTAGTATAGTCCACCCAGATTCTTTAAATCACACAACTGTGTCTACCCTCGATATCAGAGGTCGTTGGACAATCTTGGCCACGCTCTTCCGACTGTCTCAGTTGATTGCAAGCAAACAAAGTAGTCACTGTAGTACAATATATTACGGTAAGCTCAGTTTTTTATATGGAATGCAAACTGTCCGTCATTTAATTACCTTTGCAAAATAAAAATTCCGTCTGAATGGAGATTATCATATAGTATCAGCAGTTGTGTGTTCTGGCATAATGATGCTCAGACAAGTACCTTCCCTAATAGCGACATTTCTACAATTAACGGTTACAAATAGGATACTGTATTTGTACATATGACTATGACAGTCGTTAAAAATTACTCATTAGTTATTGCAAAGCTACAAGAAACATTATATTGAGAACAGTGTTTACAGCTTGTACATATCTAACCTTTACTACACCAACTAGCAATGCGAGGTACGAACGCATTAGACAAGTCAGAAAAGCGGTCGACAGTTGATAGCTTTTCTGAAATGAGCATGGTCTTCATATTCTGACCTCTGGGGCAGTTTTGACTTACAGCATTGATATTTACTCGATATACCATTTGTGTAACTTTGTCACTACACTGAGAGGAAAGTTATACCGATTCGTTATAATGTCATGCATGTTCAATAGCATTTAGATTTTTCCATTGATTTATGACGGGTGGGATTATCTGCCGGTCACTTGGTTATGTTTAGTTATTTCTGAAATGTTTTTCAGGGTTTTCGAACCGGCTAGAGATGTACTCATTGTCGATGGTGACCCATAGGTAGTCTCGAGTATATTGGTGCTGTACATCAGGCAGGTTTAATAACCAATTATTCTATTCGGAAAGAGCTAGTGTAGGTCAACCAGATTCCTTGTATCACACAACTGTATCTTCCCTCCATGTCAGAAGTCCTTGGAAAATCCGATTGACCACGCACTTACAATTTTCTCAGTTGATCATAAACAAAATAACCATCACAGTACAAATCTAGTGCGGTAAGCTCCGTTTTGATATGGAATGCAAACTGTCCGCCGTTCAATTGCCTTAGCGAAATAAGAATTTCGTCTCAAGGGAGATAATCATATAGTATGAACAGCTTATGTGTTCTGGCATAAAGAAGCTCAGACAAGTACCTTCCCTTAATACAACATTTCTACAATTACAGGTTAAAGGGAGGAAACTGTATTTGTACATATAGCTATGACAGTCAGTTATAATTACTCAATAGTTGTTGGAGAGCTACATGAAAAATTATGTTGAGAACAATGTTAAAATCTTGCACATACATGTAAAGGTGGATTTTAACATATACCACAGAACGGCCTCATCGTCTAGCAATGAGAATTACGAACGCATTAGAACACTCAGCGCCACAAATAAATTGCGCAGGTAGCCAGTATCAATGTGACTACATCACATCAGACCATTAACAGATTGATATGGATAACAACACTAACTATATGCACATGGAAACTTTTATGGCTGCCCTACGGCACACATAACGATCGATGTTGTTAAATAAAATGATTGTCCCTATAACGGGATTCGAATCCATGTAAATATCCGAATTATTGCTCAGGAGCTGAAAAAATCAAATGCAAATACAACAATAATAGAAATAAGAATGTTTACTATGCTCAGTTACCCGATATTACGATATTTGGTAGAATACTCAACGTAGTGTTGAATTTACGAGTTACTTCCCTTGTGTTGGTTAGTGTTGAGTTTAGTTTGGAAAACATTTGGTTTATTGTTTCAGTTGACAAGCATAGTCATGACTGTCATCGTCCGGTTTTCTATCCGGAAAAATGAAAAATACCAATTTATGCAATACTTTTATTACAGGTGACTAGACTGACTCTCAATGTACAAAGACATCAGTAAAAATGCCATGTATCGCTTATTATTCCACCGATTGTGACATAGTTGCAACATATCAACCACAAAACCACCTCCCTATGGAATTGCATAGTTATCAGAATGGAATAAGCTTATTTTTTACTTTTTTACTAATGTGACGAGGTACGTGACTATTGGAATTCGATTTTTTTATTTATTTAATGTTATTCTAAAGGCACACCGACAGCAAGAATCATTTAATGCACACATAAAAAATGGTAAAACGGGTAACAATACCGCATGGGAAAATACTGAATGAAGAAACTTGACTTAGGGCGCTTTTGTTGAAAATATCCGGTTTCAGTTTGGGTTTTAGGTTTGGTTAAATGTTGGACAGTAAACTAAAATTGGTTTCGATTTAAACTGAGTGGCGAACAAACGGGTAGTTTGAAGTAACATTTTGATCACCAAGGCGACAGAAAAGAGCTTTACTTTGGTCTTGATATATTAACAGAAACACACGCTTATAAAAAAAATAAAATAAAATAGAATGAACTTATTATTACTCTTTTCATTTGTTATTCCCTGATTAGGCTGTCATATTTGGTAATTTGGTTGATTTATTGAATACTAGGATGGTATATACTTAAAATTGCTCTCTTTACGTTCGATTAAAACATTGTCAATTCATAATTATAGCGCAGAAATCCGACCATAGCTAATCATATCAGATAAGAAATTGTGTAATAAGAGATTCAGTAATGGTAATCATGGTCAGCCATTTTCCCGCGCTCAACTGCATGTAATTTCGGATGCATCAAACCGATCAAACCGCATCCGGGGTAGTTTGGAAGGTTTGACAAACCGGTTCGAGATTTTTTTAAACAAACGGCAAAACTTGTTTTCTCTTCAAACCAGTTTTACAGAACAAACGGACAGTTTGACAAACCAGGTGGAAACCAAACCAGGTTTGTTGCAAACAAAAGCGCCCTTTTTAACTATTTTCACAATAATTACTAAAATTGAACAAAACGACACCAGCACCTGGGCTACTGAATGTAGACACTTGACTTATACAACGTTCATACTAATTATATAAATTGAACAAACAAAAACGGTTTTAACCACCTGGACAACACTAATGCTTGTACCGTAAATGGAAAAGAAATAATCTAATCAGTGTTTCAAGATAATTCGCTGATATCAGATTTGATAAACTAGTAACAGTTACAGTAATATACAATTTCTCAAGTAGGTCGTCAAGTACATCTATTTATGTATTAAATGTAGGTTAAGCACTTTCAGAAAATGTAAACCCGACACATTGTACAGCATATCTTATTATCGGGCTTTCTGAAAAACGGATATGTCGAATTTCTGTAAGTAGGTATGTTTAAATAATATACAATCATGCAAAATGGCGACCAGTAGAGATCAGTTTAAATACTCTACGGACGAAACGGAGGAAAATAGAACGGCTAGTTGTTCAGTTTGTTCAGAAGAAGGAAGTTATGTACCAGCTAGGCATTATTGTGTGGACTGTGAACTTTATTACTGTGGACATTGTGTTAAAGGCCACTTCAAGATACCGGCTTTAAAATCCCACCAAGTCAACGATATTGATTCATCTACGTTGCAAAGTGGAGATGGTGAAGCCAAAGAACGAAGCGACTTGTCTGCTGAGGTTTTGAGATGTGCAATACATCACGGGAAGCCAATAGACACACACTGCAAGGACCATGATAAGGTTTGCTGTGGTACATGCGCAATGGTTAAACACAGGTAAATACACATACAATACATGTATATTTAGATTTTTAATACATTATTGGGTAATCGCGTGGTATATTTGTAAATTGATATATCATTAGCAATTGACGTTATACCCTCGTACAATCATTTAAATTAACTTTAACTTTTACAAAGCATAACCCTATTCACCATCAAAGATTGCCAAAAGTGGGTATTTAAGGCACTTCAGAGAACGGATTATTTCCAACAGATGGGATTTAGACTTCCCAAGATGGACTGATACGTGAGAAATAATATGACCGGGTAGATATATCAGGAACCACTCCTGGCAATCAGCGATAGGAGTGAGGTTTATGTATGTATATGCATATAAATGCATTTTGTTGGTGAAATGTTTCGTTGTAGTGTGATTTTATATTAATAATTGTGATTATATTTGGAATGTTTCTCTGACACTTATCAGATAAAAAGATGGATAATAAATAGTGTGACCCTTTTAGGAGCCCGATGAAAATAGATGGGATTTGGAACATAAAATACACAGTTCATCTAAATGCCTTTGTGTATCTGTCCCTACCCTAGTGGGACATTCTATTATAATGTACATGTATTTATTGTACAATTGTCATTATCTCAAGTCCGTGTTATTAGTACTTGAAAACGCAGTGCTGGACATTATACAAAAGATAGAAACATCGGCCAGTGAACTTCGCCTCGTAAAACCTTACAAATACAACATTGATTATATTACACCTATCGTTTTGTCTTTTGGTATACAATGAGCTTTAGTTTGATTTTTACAGACTGTGTTCAACTGAGTCGATAGCTGAAGCATCACAGGATTTCCAGACCAATCAAAAATCGACTGAATGCAAAGATACATTGAACCAGGTTCTTATCAAACTGACTGAAGCAAAACTGAAACGAACCGACGATATCGATCGTATTGGTAAGCAGAAACTAGAACTTATTGAAACTATTGATAAGTATGAGGACTTGATTATTGCGAAGGTTAAGGAGTTGGCCCATATTTCGAGAAAGGAAATACGCTCTAAATATGAAGCAGACAAGACAGCTCTTGACATTGACATTGCAGCTGTAGATGCAGCATTGACAACAGCCAAAGAATATGCCAACAAACTGGATGTACTTTGTAATGACATTCAACTGTTTGCCACAGTCCAGACATGTAAGGCAGTCACAAAAGACGGAGAAAGTCTTCTTCAAGCCCTGATGAAGGAATGGAAAGACAGGACAATTAAATTTCACTTTGACACGGCGCTAGAGAACACTGTTGATGGAATGAAATCGTTAGGTGTATTGGATGACGATCGTATTGTTAAAGAATACGAGGCTATGTTTCAGAAAAATGTCAAAGTACCGCGGAGTAATGAAACAAAAACAGCTGTATTTGATATGTGCGTGATGGTTACAGGTGACCTACTTTTGACAGACCACCACAATAAAAAACTGAAAAGATACAACTCACACTTACAATATATAGATGAAATACAGTTATCGAGTTATCCCGTCGCAGTTTGTAAAATTGACAAACATGATGTAGCTGTGAGAAATTATGACAAAACAGTACAGTTCGTATCAGTTGGTCAGTTAATGCAGTTGACATCGTCATTGACACTTGCTGTCGCTAGTGGATACGGGATGACATACGATGCAGGTACCGAGGAAATGTTTGCCTGTGAGGAGAACAAAGTATGCGTCTACAGTAAAACAGGGAACAAACTAAGAACGTACGATAAAACTACAAGTGAAGAGAAGATGTTTTTACAATGTATGCAGATTGCATTGAGTGACAACAAACAATACATATACGTTACTAACTACGGAGGAGGAGTGATCGTATTAGACAAGAGTGGGGTTTTGAAAAAGAAAATCACTGTTCCAGAGATCAATGATACATTTCTATTATGTCTGCTACCTGGTCATATTTGTCTGACAGGAAGCGAGAAATCAGGTAAGATTGTTCAGATAGACGAAGATGGGAAACAGATTGGAACATTAATTGACACACGGGATGAACGAACACATACACTATGTGCTGTGTATGACCGGGAGCATTCACGACTGCTTGTGGGAGGATTTCCAGGAGTGATATCTGTATACAAAATGTCGGCCAAACTAAGTTAAAATTCCGAATATCCCAGCAACATCATTAATTAGAAATACAGAAAACTCATATTGAGGCATCTGTTTTAACTTTTTAGATAATCTAATGTATTGTATACACACACACACATTTATTCGATGATATTTAATAATCACTGAATATTTGATTCATGGTGACGTGGTAATTATTAGAGATCAATTGAAAGTGAGATTCAACTTTGATAAGAAGAAGAACATCGATTCCCGTGATTGGAAAAAAATCTTGTCGACAAAATGATTTAAACTTTTGATAGTGTCAACGTCCTATACATGCATAACTATATCATAAACCATAATTTTAAACCAATGAAATGTTTGTAAATATTTCCGCAGTAAATAGATAAACAAACCTTAACTCTAAGGATGAACGAGCATAGACACAATGTGCTATGTATGACCGCGATCATTCAAGGATGCTTGTAGGAGGACTTCTATGTGTGATATATCGAGGGGTTACAGCCAAAACCTTCTATCTGATAAACTTGGCCAAATTGACTTTTTTAGTTAAACGAGTTCCGTATCACCATTGTTATTTATTCTCAAAATTATTTCAAAATATCGAACTTAATTAATTAAATATTGATAATAGTCATTTTGAGCTATCGTGTATCTACAGAACTGACTGGAGGCAAAACCAGTTTTAAATCAATGGCCTCTTAATATTTTCGTAGATGTAACATTAACTTCTGTTAGAATGAATCAAATATGTATACCAATCTCTACCAATAACATTTGTGTGTCTTAATATAATATTTGTCCCGCTCAACTGTTCCATATAAAACAATGACATTTTGGTTAAATGACATCAGCCTTGATTTGTCAATTTATATAAGTCAACAACAAGGCACCGGGTGCTGGTCTGTAGTACAAACAATTTCATCGCTGTAAGTTAAATGTCAAACCAAAGTTGTTGTTTATATTGCTGTATAATAATAGCAGCTTCACTCGAATAAGATGTCAAAGTGTGACTAAAATGGATTGTATACATTTAGCTATGTGTGATTGAAACAGGAATACCTTATACAGAGAGAAAAATGTAGTTTTGGCGAAAATTATTGTGACTACTAGTATTCCTTATGAATTTAAATGTTGTGCGTTTAAAAACACATTAAATTGCTTTCATTTATTTAATCTTTTTGTAAATGAGAAGCTCTTCTAATAATCTTAAATAAAGAACATAAAACTAGCTAATTCTTAATTATAACAGTAAGTATAACAGGTGTGTGAAGTTGGCTCTGAGATCGTTAATAAACTATTTATTACGAATCAATTAATGATTTTCATTCGTCGAGATGGATATTAACATAGCTGTGTAATGTTTGATTATAAAGTAAGAATTGTAATACATGAAAAACAGGAAAAAAAACTTTTAAACACTTGAATTTGTATTAAGACATTCAGTTAAAATACTGTTTAGCCACTACGTAAGCAAACTTAAGGAAGGTGCTAGTATGCATTAACTTGGCATCAAGTAGTGGTCAAGCGTTATTAATTAACTTGACTAAGGTAGAACAGAAATGACCACAATTACAGCGTTCAAACCTAATCACTGTATGACTTATTGGGATATTATACAATGCAAAGTATGTGCCTTATTGTGAGTAAAAGCACTTGTGATTTCCCGTCACTGTGTGATTCATTGGTAGACTATACAATTCAACGTGTATGACTTATTGCGATAACTGGAAGTTGATCTATTTATACTCTTAGACAAATACGTGTATCAGGAAAATATACATCTCTTATGACAATATCTTCCAACACTACTGTATATGCAAAAGATTGTTATAGCTTTATGTATTATCTCAATAAAAAATACCACATGGAATGACACGTGGTCCAGTTGATACAAGTGATATATATTATATATCATAGTGGAAAGGTGGTCGAGTGTTTAGCTCGCTCAACTACTAATCTGGAATTTCAAGGTTTGAATCTCTGTCTGATCACAGGAAGTCTAGTCAGAATGACTGGACTAGGACATCCCGTCTGAATTCCTTGTATCACGCAAGCATCAACCTATCTCTTCTCCTTGAGATCATTTGCCAATTGGGCAGAGATAAAACAGCACTACAACTGTCTGTCGAAAGCAAAAAAGATAAAACATACATTTCAAAGATATTGAAGTTTTCAATTTCTGTAGTACATATCTAAGTTACTGTGTCAATCCTAAAACATATTTTCATTTTAAACATATTCTGTATTTTATTACCCAGTAAATATTTTAAATGTTCATACCTGCTTGTAATTCAAACATACCAACACATTTTAAATTTTAATTTACAAGCCGTAAATATTAAAGTTTTTAATGAATTTATAAATTTATGAAAAACTGTATTAATTACGACATGACATTTATAAATTCATTAAAAACTATTAATTACGGCATGTAATTCTAATTGTATATGAATACAGTGATGGATATCACAGTGAACACTGACTTTCGTAATTAATTTTAAAGGTTTCGTAGCTTGTGGCCATGGTGAACTGCAATTATAGTACATAACCGTATTGGTCATTATCCTATATACGTGTATTTACAATCGCAATTGCATAATTTTTATGTTTTCAAGTCACATTTCCTTTACATTTTATATGCCAAAATGCTACATCTGTTACGGAAGCAATTTGAGCATTGAATGATATTCTGATTTACACTGACATTTAAGCTTAATCAGACCTTGTACCATATAATATTTTCTTGATGTTTTTTGTTAGTCCACAAACATCAATTTATATGATACCAGAGGATTTCATCACTGAATATGATAAAAAGTTTCTAAAATTTTCATCACATGGACGTTTACCGTAAACTCCATATACATATATATGACAATAATATGGTTTGACATTTTAAATGTTTTGGTATCAGGAGGAAAGTGGATTTGCCTACCGGTCTAGTGTAAATAAGCGTGGTATAGTGTGGACAGGTTTCCCATTATTTTATCATCAGCTGCTTGCCACATATATATATCGTATTACATTTGGATCTGGCAAATGTCAAATTGTATCATTGAGTGGGGGTTTGAAAACCAAAAAATATTTTGGCATTTAAATCACATTATTCCTTACAATGTTCACAAATATTTCATATTAGGGTTTAAAGTATTCAACTGTCTACATAATTTAATAGTTTAACTTTAACAATAACCACATCTTAACAAATGGTTATTAAAAACTGCTCTGCTGAAAACATAAGGAAATAGCACATAGCAGGATTTGGCTCTAACCCCTCGATATGTATACAAAATGTCCGTAAAACGGATTTTAAAAAGTCAATGGTTCTCACAATATCACTCACAATAAACTAAATAACGGATCACTGACAATTTGTGATATGATATTTAACTGGTTTGAATGCGAACTGTGATACTCAAAATCAATATTTGGTGAGATTGCACTCTGTGAAGAGAATAATAATGTTTGTCGTAATGGGAAAAAACGATCGAATATTGAAGAATTACTTATCTATTGATTGAATTTTAAAGAATGTTTATCTATTGATTGAATTTCGAAGAATGTTAATCTATTGATTGAATTTTAAAGAATGTTTATCTGTTGATTGAATTTTAAAGAATGTTTATCTATTGATTGAATTTTAAAGAATGTTTATATGTTGATTGAATTTTAAAGAATGTTTATTGATTGAATTTCGTAAATAAATACAACATTTTCATTGGCTCACATTGTTTTTCAATAGTGGCAATTTCTCTGTTGACTAAATTATTGTTTTGAATGACATTTACAAATGCACTTACTAGCATTTGAAAGAGTATTTTTACTTTGATTTTTATGGTATTAAAACCAATTTTTAGACTGTTATACCTTAAGTCGTGAAAATCCGTGATAAATGTTACCCATGAATACAATTTCAAATGTCTATAAAAAACTGAAACGAAATTACTAACATGCCGTTTCATACCATCTACAAAAACTTCGAGACGAACTCCGAGGTAACCGACAACATTCCATATAGGCAAAGAAGGGGATGGGACATTAGGACAGAACAAAAAATTCGAGATAACGGAAAATTCGAGATAACGAAAGTTGATTGTACTCACATATATTGCTGCTCTAAGAGTACGATAATAACGTAGGTTTAAAGCGTGTGACTTGTCAAAAAAGAGACCTATACCAATGTTGGCCATCATATTTATATAATAGTGCACACTATATACTCAATGTCTAAATGAAATACATAATGAAACACTATCCTTAAGATGCCTTCAACAGTTTACAGCTTTTCTGGAATGAACATGGTCCTCAGATTCTGTCATCTGGTGCATTCTTGACTTGTAGCATTGAGAGTAACTCGGTATACCATTTGTTGAACATAGTCATTACACACAGAGGATAATCTAACCGATCAGTTATAATGCCATATTTATTGTTATCAATATATCGCTGGTTCGATTCTCCGCGTGGTACTTAGTTATTTCTGAAACGTTTTACAGTGTTTCCCTACCGGTTAGATGTGAACACATTGTTGTCGGTAACCCATAATGTAGTCTTGAGTGTATCGGTGTTGTACATCTTGTACGTTACAGAAGCAAGTGTAGTCCACCCTCAGATTCTTTAAATCACACAACTGTGTCTACCCTCCATGTCAGAGGTCGTTGGACAATCTCGGTCACGCTCTTCCGACTGTCTCAGTTGATTGCAAGCAAACAAAGTAACCATTGAAGTACAATATATTACGGTAAGCTCCGTTTTTTATGTGGAATGCAAAATGTTCGCCATTCAAGAATTCCAACTCGAGGGCGATACTAGTAATCATACAGTATCAGCAGAGTTTGTGTTCTGGCATAACGAAGCTCAGACAAGTACCTTCCCTAAAAGCGACATTTCTACAATTAACGGTTAAAGGGAGGAAACTGTATTTGTATATATATATATATATATGACAATAGGTAATTATTTGCTGTAGGAAAGTTACAAGAAATGATCGTGGGCATAATGTTAACAGTTTGCACATAAGTACATGTATAGTTAGATTTTACGAAACAGCGTCATCGCCTAGCAATGTGGAGTATAAACACATTAGAACATTCAACTGTCGCAACAGCTCCACAAATCAACATGACTTCATCCCATCAGGCCAGTAACGGGTTATTATGGATAAGAACACTGACTATATGTATGCGGAGACATTTAATAACCGCCACACGGCACAAATAGCAAATATCGATCGATGAAGTAAAACTTAAAGTTTGCACCTATAGCAGGATTTGAACCCATGTAAATATCAAAATAATAGCTTACGAGCAGTACAAGAAATTTGCAAATACGACAATAATAGAAAAAATAAATTTTAGTATGCTCAATTACCCGATATAACGATATTTGGGAAGTATACAGCGTAGTTTCTTCCCTTTAGTTGATCAGGGTTGAGTTTAGTTTGGAATTATTTTGTTATTGTTTCAGTTGACAAGTATAGTCTTCATGGCAGTCATCGTCAGGTTTGTAAACGGAACATTGAAAAATACTAAGTTATGCAATACCAGTACTGTATAACAGGTGATTTTGCTGACTGCCAAATGTGTCAGTAAGATGTCATCTCTCGCTTATTATTGATATCAGTGTAATGTCATCCCTCGCTTATTATTGATATCAGTGTAATGTCATCCCTCGCTTATTATTGATATCAGTGTAATGTCATCCCTCGCTTATTATTGGTATCAGTGTAATGTCATCCCTCGCTTATTATTGATATCAGTGTAATGTCAATCCTCGCTTATTATTGATATCAGTGAAATACCATAACTCGCTTATTATTCATATCAGTGAAATGTCATCTCTCGCAGATTATTGATATCAGTGAAATGTCACATCTCGCTTATTATTGATATCAGTGAAATGTCATATCTCGCTTAATATTGATTTCAGTGGAATGTCATCTCTCGCTTATTATTGATATCAGTGGAATGTCATATCTCGCTTATTATTGATATCAGTAGAATGTCTTCACTCGCTTATTATTGATATCAGTGAAATGTCATCTATCGCTTATTATTGATATCAGTGGAATGTCATCACTCGCTTATTTTTGCTATCAGTGGAATGTCATCACTCGCTTATTATTGATATCAGTGAAATGTCATCTCTCGCTTATTATTGATATCAGTAGAATGTCATCTATAGCTTACTATTGATATCAGTGAAATGTCATATCTCGCTTAATATTGATTTCAGTGGAATGTCATCTCTCGCTTATTATTGATATCAGTGGAATGTCATATCTCGCTTATTATTGATATCAGTAGAATGTCATCACTCGCTTATTATTGATATCAGTGAAATGTCATCTATCGCCTATTATTGATATCAGTGGAATGTCATCACTCGCTTATTATTGCTATCAGTGGAATGTCATCACTCGCTTATTATTGATATCAGTGAAATGTCATCTCTCGCTTATTATTGATATCAGTAGAATGTCATCTATAGCTTATTATTGATATCAGTGAAATGTCATCACTCGCCTATTATTGCTATCAGTGGAATGTCATCACTCGCTTATTATTGATTTCAGTGGAATGTCATCAATCGCTTATTATTGATATCAGTGAAATGTCATCTCTCGCTTATTATTGATATCAGTAGAATGTCATCTATAGCTTATTATTGATATCAGTGAAATGTCATCTCTCGCTTATTATTGATATCAGTGTAATGTCATCTCTGCCTTATTATTGATATCAGTGAAATGTCATCTCTCGCTTATTATTGATATCAGTGGAATGTCATGTCTGGCTTATTATTGATATAAGTGAAATATCATCTCTCGCTTATTATTGATATCAGGGAGATGTCATCTCTCGCTTATTAATGATAATAGTGTAATGTCATCTCTCGCTTATTATTGATATCATTGAAATGTCATCTCTCGCTTATTATTGATATCGGTGTAATGTCATCTCTCGCTTAGTATTGATATCGGTGTAATGTCATCTCTCGCTTAATATTGATATAAGTGAAATGTCATCACTCGCTTATTATTGATATCAGGGAAATGTCATCCCTCGCTCATTATTGATACCAGTGAAATACGTGCACTCGCTTATTATTGATATCAGTGAAATGTCATCTCTCGTTCATTATTGATATCAGTGAAATGTCATCTCTCGCTTATTTTTGATATCTGTGGAATGTCATCTCTCTCTTATTATTCAACCGATTGTGAGATAGTTTTTACATACGAATGAACACAAGAGCAACTCGCTATTGAAATTCATTATTGCCAGAAAAGGTGGAATAAGTTCTCTTTTGTCTTTGAATGTGAGGTGGGACGCGACTATTAGAATTTGACTTTCTATTTAATTATTAGATGGTATGTAAATGACATATCGACAGCTAGGATCATTCAGAGCACATATTAACAAATGGTAACATGAGTATCATTATCACATGGAAAAATACTGAATGGTGAAACTTGGCTTATTAACTTTGTTCACGCTAATGACCAAAATTAAACTAACGGATTCAACCGTAAACCGATAATAAATAATCTAATCAGGGAAACAAGATTAACTCACTCATATCATATTTTATATACTCGTTACAGACATACATGTACGTATATCTTTTCAAGTAGGTTGTCGACTAATCTATTTACGTCATAAATGTAGGTTAACCATTTTCAGAAAATGTAAACCAGACATTGTACAATACGTATCAAATGAGTTTTCGAAATATTGATATGTTGTATGCTTGCACGTAGTTATGTTTAAGTGATATACAATCATTTAAAATGGCGACCAGTAGTGATCAGTTTAAATATTCTGCGGAGGAAACAGAAGAAACTAGAACAGCTAGTTGTTCAATGTGTTCAGAAGATGGACATTATACACCAGCTAGGCATTATTGTGTAGATTGTGAACTATATTACTGTGGGAATTGTGTTAAAAGCCATGTCAGAATTCCGGCTTTAAAATCGTACCAAGTGAACGATGTTGATTCATCTACGTCGACCAGTGGAGACGATCAGACCAACAATCAAAAACAGTTACCCGCAGAGATTTTGAGATGTCCAATACATCAAGGGAAGGTGATAGATACACACTGCAAGGACCATGATGAGGTGTGTTGTGGTACATGTGCCTTGGTTAAACACAGGTACATTACATATTTAATAAATTATTTGTTAATCGTGTGGTGTATATTTAAATTGATATATCATTAGTAATTGACGTTATACAATCATTTAAATTAACCTTAATTGTGACAAAGTATAACCCTATTCACCATCAAAGATTGCCAAAAGTGGGTATTTATGGCATTTAAGAGAACGGATGACTTACAATAGTTGGCATTTAGACTTGACCAGAAAGACAGGTGAGAAATAGACATGACACGGTACGTTTGTAGATGTCAAGAACAGCTACAGGGAATCATCGATAGGAGTGAGATTTGTATATGCATATACATATAACTGCATTTTGTTTGTGAACTGTTTCGTTGTAGTGTGATATTATATTGATAATTGTGATTTTGTTTGGGATGTTTCTCTGACACTTATCAGATAAGAAGATGGATAATAAATAATGTTACCCTTATAGGAGCCCGACGAAATTAGATGGGATTCGGAACATAAAATATACAGTTCATCTAAATCCTTTTGTGCGTCTGTCCTTACCCTAGTGGGACATTTTTTATTATGTACATGTATTAATTTTACAATTGTCATTGTCTCAAGCCCGTGTTATTAGTTCGTGAAAACGCAGTACCAACTTGACAATATACAACAGATATACTGAGCAAAACTTCTAACCGAACACTTTTTAAACTTGAATATTACCGTAATTTGTTAATTTACAGACTTGAAATTTGCATAGTCTTAGCATTATAGATTATGTTCAAAATACAGCTAACCCCGTGAAAATGCATTAAACAATCACACGTTCTTAGCGGAATCCCTTAAAACCACATTTTTGCACGAGATTTTCCCGGAACCGCGGATTTCACGATTATTGTGTACATTTATCATAGAATGTGTATAGGTAAATCTGAAAAACAACATGTTTAGTCGAAAACATGTCGCGTATGCCAATGGCAGACCCCGGAAGAGCCGTCGGTTTGCTCACTTTTGGGGGTCTATACGACAGATCAGTGTTACATTAATATAAACCATCGAACCTATTTTTTGTTTTATTTTACATGTGTGTGAATACAAATACGCCTTAAAAGAAATTTAAAAAAAATGCATTGGAAATCACAAGATGTAAGAAAATTGTTATATTCAAGTGCGATAACTCTTGAATGATTATCCCCCTTTTTTAGTTAATTCCCACAACCTTAAACTTTTATTGTATAATTGAACATTACTGAATTCCGTTGACTTGTTTAATTTGTGACATTTGTGCAAATCTAAGTTTTAATGGTGTTATAAGCACACACGTTAAAAGTGCGTTTTTTTTCCATTCAGTGTAATAAACAGTCATTAAAACATACCAGTGACATGACAATAAACTCAATCTCCAGTCACAGTCCCGTCTGTCACAGTCCCTGGATCAAATGAAAACAATATCAATCTTAAAAGGGGAATTAGGAAGATGATTTAGGAGTCATTATCAGGATGCTAAATAAATTCGTAAGTTTTTTATCCACTCGGTTTATTACTGTATGGGTTACCTCCCCTCCACTATCAAAAAGTAAGATAATCTACAAAATAATGCTTAAAACAACTTTTAAGGTCAACGACCACCATGTTTATGTTTATTTAGTGTTATTTGAATGTGTCGATCGATCGAAAATTACAATAAACCCAATAAAAAATAGTTTGCCCCTAACAGTCAATTCCTAGTACATTTTTCGTTTTGTGCAGTTTCATGGTTCAATGCACCGCTGTACATCATTTAGATAAAACAAAATATCGGTTTACACTTTCTGGACAGTCAATATCACACACACAAAATTTCGTTCAAAAATCTTCATAAACAAATAAGTTATCTTGATTTGATTAGGGTTGCGTATTCAAAGCCGGCCAGTGTACATTTTGTGACTTTCATCTTGGTTGGTTGTGTAACTAAATTTATGTTTTATCCATGATGCAAATAGAATAAATAAATGAAATTTTGACCACTGTGTTCCGACATATTGTTGATACTTTCGACCAATTTTTATAAAATTCCTACCGCTAATACCAAATATATTAAACAATAACCTAGGTGTTCGGTTAGAAGTTTTGTTAGTATAGTAAAATCTCGGTCAGGGAACGTCGCCGCGTAAAACCGTTGAAATACTACATTTTATCTCATACCTATCTTTTTGTCTTTTCGTATATCTGTACTAAAGTTTTGATATTACAGACTGTGTACAACTGAATCGATAGCTAATGCATCACAGGATTTCCAGTCCAACCCCGAAGCCAATAAGTGTAAAGATGCATTAACCCAGGTTCTTATCCAACTGACAGAAGTGAAACAGACACAAGCCGACAACATTGATCGTATTGGTAAGCAGAAACTAGAACTGATTGAAACTGTTGACAAATATGAAGACAAGATTATTGCAAAGGTTAAGGAGTTGGCCAATATTTCGAGGAAGGAAATACGCTCTAAATATAAAGAAGACAAGACAGCACTCGACGTTGACGTTGCGGCTTTAGATGCGGCTATGGCAACAACCACGGCCTATGTCAATAAACTTGAAGCGCCTGGTAATGACCTTCAACTGTTTGCCACTGTCCAGACATGCAAGGCAGTAACAAAAGACGGAGAAAGTCTTCTTCAAGCCTTGATGAAGGAATGGAAAGACAGGGAAATTCAATTTCACATTGACAAGGCGATAGAGAACACTGTTGATGGAATGAAATCGTTAAGTGTATTGCATGACGATTGTACTGTAACAGTTAAAGAATACGAGACTATATTTCAGAAAAATGTCAAAGTATCGCGGGGTAATGAAACAAAAACATCTGTATTAGGTATGTGTTTGATGGATACAGGTGACTTACTTTTGACAGACCACCAAAATAAAAAACTGAAACGATACAACTCAGACTTACAATATAAAGATGAGATAAAGTTATCAGGTTATCCTGTTGCAGTTTGTAAAATTGACGGACTTAATGTAGCTGTGAGAAATAATGACAAAAATGTATATTTCGTATCAGTTGGTCAGTTAATGAAGTTGACATCATCTTTCACACTTGCTGCCAGTGGATACGGGATGACATACGATGCAGGTACCGAGGAAATATTTGCCTGTGAAGAGAACAAAGTGAGCGTTTACAGTAAAACAGGAAACAAACTTAGAACGTACGATAAGACAACAAATGGAGAGAATATGTTTTCAAAATGTAAGCAGATTGCACTGGGTGAGAACAAACAAGACGTATATGTAACTGACTGCGATGGAGCCGTGATCGTATTAGACAAAAGTGGACATTTGAAAATGAAAGTGCCTTTATCAGACATAAATGATGCATGGCCGTTATGTCTACTACCTTGTAGTAGTTGCCTGACAGGAAGTTATAACTCAGGTATGATTGTTCAGATAGATAAAGATGGGAAAAAGATTGGAACATTAATTGACACACGGGATGCACGAACATATACACAATGTGCTGTCTATGACTGGGAGCATTCTAGACTGCTTGTGGGAGGATATCCTAGTGTTATATCTGTATACAAGATTTCAACCAAATGAAGTTAAAATCTCAAGGGTACTCACGATATCGAATAATTGAATAAATTGAATGACACAATGATCGCTGTCTATTTGTGAACTGTCATTTTCAACTGGTTTGAATGTGAATATCGAAGTTATGTTTGGGGAAATTGAATAAAAGAATAATGATTTTCGTGATAGGAATAAAACGGATCGAATATTGCAGCATGATTTAGCTAATGGTTGAATTGTAAAGCATGGTTTATTTGTTGATCGAATTTCGTAAATAAATGTAAATAAACGTTTCATTTGACTCAGATTGTTTCATACAGTGCTTCTCTGGTAACTAAACTATTTTTTGCTTACATTTACAATTACACGTTCTATCATTTCAATGAGTATTTTTAATTTGATTAGAAAGTAGTAAAACGAAATATCAATTTTAGACTGTTATGCTAAAAGATGGGAACATACGTGAAGTATATAATATGTGAATAAACTTTCAAACGAAATAATAACATGCCGTTTCATACGATCTACATAAAACTTCGAGGTAACCAACAACATTCCATAAATACAAAGATGGGGGAGGGGGAAACGGGACTTAAAACATTTTTGACATTATGGAAAATTCAATATAACTAGTTAGTTCGCGATAACGAGAATTAACTGTACAGTCGGATCTCGATACAACGGCGCTATTTGTTTCCAAGAAAAATGTCGTTATAACGAATATGTCGGTATACTGAATTGATACAAAGGGCATTTTAATACTTTTGTCCCCAAATTTGATGTCAGTATAATGAATTTGTCAGTATATCGGGTGTCGTTATATCGAGATCTGACTGTACTAGCATATAATGCTGTTCTATTCGTACGGACATAACGTAGGTTTATAGCGTGCAGGGGCGGTTCCAGGATTTGGCGTTAGGAGGGCGTATATTCATAATTTCATATATTGATATCCCCCCTAAAAAAATGTGCGAGCGAAGCGAGCTAGACTAAAATGTATCTCTGAGAAGCATTCCACACAATTTCGTTCTTTATCTTATAATATTCATTGATAAAGTTAATGTTAGAGCAAGGCGAGCAAGAATATATGCATTAATTATTTGAGCAGCATATCCCTCATACTCATTCCCTACTTGACACACTTAACTGATAGTGATTGTGCGAGCGTAGCGAGAAAGAAAAAATGCAATATCTATTTCAGCAGCGTACACCACACATTTATTACTTGGTAATATTCACTGATATAGTAATTGTAAAAATTGGAAAACATTAGTGTTTATCTGAGCAGCATACCCAACAAAATCATTGGTAAATCGAAAACTTTTATCTAATTTACGTAGTTTTACAGCGAGCGGAGCGTTGTTTACATGAGCAGCATAGCCAGGACTAACGATACTCGACTGGATAATATTCACTGATATATAGCTGGCTATTAATACGTCACGAAGAAAAAATGCAATGTCTATCTGAGCAGCATACCTTGTTTAAGTTGAAATGTGAAATAATTGGGATCCAACGACTAGGGGGTCCAGTGGCTTTCTGCCTTGTGACTTTTTAAATAGAACCACGAAATTCGTCAGCTGCATTCTGTGATATCTTTTGTTTAATGAAAAGGACAGGTTTATTAGAAAATCAAACCAACTGTATTAATCTTTTATGCCTTGTCGGAAACTTCTATTATAATTTCCAAGAATCTCGGCATTTCTGTAGCCGATGTTTGGCACCATGCTATTAATCAGACCCTTATTTTGTTTTATGCATACAGAATTAAGTTGACTTTAAAATCCATTAATTGATTATAGTTATATTGGCGCGAGCGAAACAAAATTGCATATCAATATTGTTCTTACATCCAAAATAGGATAAATTACTTTGGCTCCGGCGATTTTAGGGGGGGGGCGTGCGCCGGGTGCGCCCCCTTTAAACCCGCTAGTGGCGTGTCACTATTAGTGTGTCACGTGTCAAAACGTGACCTATAACAATGTTGGCTATCATAGTTATATGTTAATGCACACAGCATACTCAATGACAAAACGAAACACGTAACGAAACATTATTCTTAGAATGCCTTCTACAGTTTACAGCTTTTCTGAAATTAACATGGACTCCGATTATGAACTTTGGGCATTGTTAACTTGCAGCATTTAGATTAACTCAGCATACCGTTTGTGTAACTTACATGACTTAATCACTACACTGAGGGTATATAGTCTAACCGATCAGTTATAATATCCTACAGGTACATTAGAATTTATTGTTATCAATATGTCCCTGGTTCGAGTCTCTGCCGGGGCACCTGCTGCTGTTATCTATGACAGGTTTTTCAGTGTTTCTCAGTCGGTTAGAGATGAAGTCGGTGTCATTGTTAACCCATATGTAGTCTCCGAGGGTATCGGTGTTGTACACCGGACACGTTAAATAATCAATTAGTCTTTTCGAAAAGAACTAGTGCCACCCGGTTTTTCCTTGTATTACACAACAGTGTATTCCCTCGATGTCAGAGATCGTTGGTCAATCTGAATTCGGAAAACTGAATGACCACGAAAACAAATTAACTGTTCAATATAGTACGGTAAGCCCCGTTTGGATATGTAATGCACAACGCCATTTAATTACCTATGCAAAATAAGAATTCCGTGTAAAGGGAGATAATCATAAAGTATCAGCAGCTTTTGTGTTCTGGCATAACTAAGCTCAGACAAGTACCTTCCCTTAATTCAACATTTCTACAATTAACGGTTGAAGGGAGGAAACTGTATTTGTACATATAACTATGACAGTCGGTAATAATTACTCTTTATTTGTTGGAGAGCTACAAGAAATTATATCGAGAACAATGTTAAAAGTTTGAAATGTATACAATGTAGTTGGATTTTAACATACACTACTGAGTGGCGTCATCACCAGCAATGCGAAGGCCGAGTGCATTAGATCAATGCGACTTCATCATACCAAACCAGTAACGGATTGATATTAATAACAACACTAGCTATTTGTAAGAGAAGACGTTTAATGGCTGCCATACGGCACAAATAGCGATTGATGTTGTGAAATAAAAAGTTTGTTTCGGTTGCAATGACAAGCGTAATTTTTAATATAAATTTTATTTCTAATGAAATAGGATTGGGCAACAGGCTTGGCCTATATAGCCCTCTCCTTACATGGTACATATTACACAATTAATAAATAATGGACAAATATATATATAGAATGAGTTCAATACATTTACAATTAAATGAAAACAGAAAAACGAAAGAAAAATAACATTTTTTAAACAGAAAAATCGAAATACAACAGGCTGTGAGATAGTGTGATAGTTTGTATAAGAATTACAGTTAAAAAAGAAGTGTTTAATGTCCTGGCATGAGTGCATGCAGTTTGGACAGCTCGCATCATTGATTAAGAAATGATCATATCAGTGTTTGATTAGAATACTCGCTTTATTTCTTAATTGACATATTATGATGTTTTCGACCCTATTACCTACGTTGCAATAAGTTTGGGGATGCGAGATATTTTGTTATGTTTGAATTGTTCTAATGTATTAGACATTTTGACATTGGACGGAAGATTATTCCATAATCTGATTGAGCTTGGAAGTAAGTAGTCGTTCGACAGTATGGTATACGAAGATTTTGTCCAAGTGAACGAAGATTGTAATTGTTCTGTTCTGGGCTATAAGGAACGAATAGATATTCCATATTACAGTCGTCGACCGGTTTGTATCCGGAATATTGAATAATGCTAATTTCAGCAATATTACGAATAGGCGACTACGCTGGCTGTCAAAGTACAAAACGTTGCCAGAATGTTAGGGATTAGATTATTTTATTTTACTTTTAATATGAAGGACGCGACTATTAGAATTTGACATTCTATTTATTTCTTTGATCTTATTTTAAGACACATCGCCAGCTAGGTTTAATTAATGCACGTGCGATGTATTAACAAACGGTAAGATAAGTATCAATATTACATGGTAAAAATATCGAATGACGTGACTTGACTTAATAACGTTTTTACATTAATTACTAAAAGTTTATCGAACGAAACGACCACCAGGACAAAAACAATTTTCGTTCCGAAAACCGAACAGAAATAATCTAATCAGAAATAAATTCATCATATCATATTAAATTTTTTCGATACAGTAATCTAACATTTTAGGCAGGTCGTCAACTAAATCTATTTACGTCTTAAATGTAGTTTAATCATTTTCAGAAAATGTAAACTTGACATTGCACTGCTCATAATCAAATGGGGACAAAGCGTTTTCTGAAAACATTAATCGGTTGTATGTTTGTAATAAACAATCATTCAAAATGGCGACCAGTAGTGATCAGTTTAAATATTCCGCAAACGAAACGGAGGTAACTAGAACGGCTAGTTGTTCAGTTTGTTCAGAAGATGGAAGTTATGTACCAGCTAGGCATTATTGTGTGGACTGTGAACTTTATTACTGTAGGAATTGTGTTAAATGCCACACCAAGATCCCGGCTTTAAAGTCGCACCAAGTAAACGATATTGATTCATCTCCGTTGACTCGAGAGTAGGCAGGTATATAATGGAATTTAGGCCACGGGTAATTTCTAACAGGAAGGAGAAAGTATACATGGTCAGGTTGACTGCCGGAACCACCGGATGGAATGATCGAGCGCTAAAAGTGACATTTATGTATGCATACTTGTAGTTTTGACGGTGGACGATTTGGTTGAAGTGTTAAATTGTATTATGGCGAGCTTATTTATAATGTTTCTCCGACCCCGATCAGACTAGAAGACAGGTACAATGAATGGGAAGCCAGAATACAATCTATTTGGAACACAAAATATGCAGTTCGTCTAAACCCCTTCGTGTGTCTGTTCCTACCCTAGTTGGCGTTCATATGAAATATGTATTTATTTGTGGCATTATCTTAAACCGGTGTTGCTTGGAAACACAGTGCCAAATGGGAAATACAAATACTTCTCATCGTTTAAAAAACTGTAAACGTGTATATCACTTTTTTGGTATATCTTTATTTTTGATAATTGCAGATTGTGTTCAACTGAATCGATAGCTAGTGCATTACAGGATATCCAGTCCAACCAAGAAGCCAATAAGTGTAAAGATGACTTGGCACAGATTCTTATCCAACTGACAGAACGAAACAGATACGAACCGACAATCTTGATCGTATTTGTAAGCAGAAACTAGAACTGATTGAAACTATTGACAAATAATGAGGACATGATTATTGCGAAGGTTAAGGAGCTGGCCAATATTTCAAGAAAGGAATTACGCTGTAAGTATGAAGAAGACAAGACAGCCCTCGACATGGACGTTGCAGCTTTAGATGCTGCTATGGCAACAACCACGGATTATTTCAATACACTGGAAGCGCCTGGAAATGAGCCAGTATTGTTTGCCACCGTCAAGAACAGTAAGATAGTTACAAGAGATGGAGAAGGTTTGCTTCAAGCCATGATGAAGGAATGGAAAGATAGAGAAA
Source organism: Spisula solida (assembly GCA_947247005.1). Taxonomy (NCBI): domain Eukaryota; kingdom Metazoa; phylum Mollusca; class Bivalvia; order Venerida; family Mactridae; genus Spisula; species Spisula solida. The sequence goes on along the minus strand of OX365945.1, from coordinate 47,100,114 downwards.
TTCAAATTCAAATTGATAAGACGCTAGAGAACACTGTTGATGGAATGAAATCGTTAGGTTTATTGGATTACGGTTGTAATGAATACGAGGCTACATTTGAAAACAATGTCAATGTCATTCGTGGTAATGCATTAGATGCACCTATTTATGATATGTGTTTGATGGACAACGGAGACCTGCTATTGACTGATTATCAAAATAAAAAACTGAAACGGTTCAACTCAAACTTACAATGTAAAGAGGAGATACAGCTTCAGGATAATCCTATTGCAATGTGTAAAGTTGACAAACATGAAGTAGCTGTGAGAATTGTCAACAAATCATTAAATTTCGTATCAGTTGGTCAGTTAATGCAGTTGGCATCTTCATGCACCATTGCTGACTACGGCTTCGGGTTGACGTTTGATGCAGGTACCAAAGAAATTCTTGTTTGTGAGAGGAATAAAATAAGTGTCTACAGTAAAACTGGAAACAAAATAAGAACGTACGACAAGACTACAAATGGAGAACCGATGTTTTCAGACTGTAGACAGATTGCACTGAGTGAGAACAAACAAGACATATACGTAACTGACTACAGCGGAGGCGTGGTCGTATTAGACAAAAGTGGACATTTGAAATTGAAAGTCACTGTATCAGGGATCAATGATGCATTTCTATTATGTCTTCTACCTGGTAATATTTGCCTGACAGGAAGCGAGGAATCAGGTAGGATTGTTCAAATAGACGAACATGGAAAACAGATTGGAACATTAATTGACTCTAAGGATGAACGAACATATACATATTGCGCTGTGTATGACCGTGCGAAAGCAAGACTGTTTGTCGTGGGATTGCCAAGTGTGATATCGGTATACAAGATGTCTGCCAAACGAAGTTAAAATTCCGAATATTCCCGTAATAATATTTGATGAAATTACAGAAAATTTCAAGTGAGGTATATTTCATAACTATTTAGATAATGCCATGAACTCTATGCGCACAGAGCAATTTATTCAATGATAAATTTATCGCCGAATATTTATTTGATGGTGTCGATTATAAATTGACTGCGAGGTGCCACTGTGATAAGATTAATGTTCACCGTGATTGGAGATGACTGGTCGAATATTTAAAACTGATTTAGCTTTTGATTGACGAATCAACGACTTAATATACAGTGTAGCAATACCACGTAGCTTTTGACTACAGTTACAAGTAGAAATTTGTAAACATTGGAACACAAATATAGCCATAAGTATTTTATTTCCTCCTCGATTTCTTTAAAATATACGCCACGCTAAGGGGAAAAGGATTTGCTTTCCATGAAATAGAAGATCTTTTTCAGGAGTATTACCGCTTTTTCCATTACCCTGTGAAACCTACACGTTCCACGGTTTCACAAGGTAATTGACAAAACGGCACAGCCGCTGAAAAAGATTTTTTATTTCATGGAAAGCAAATAGTTGTCTCCATAGCGCGGTGTATATTTCATAGAAATCGATAAAGAAATAAAATAGTTATGACTATTTTATTTTCCAATGTTTACAAATTTCTTCTTGTAACTGTAGTCAAAAGTCACGTGGTATTGCTACACTGCTATATAAATATATCGTTTCTTTGGTATCCGATTTTATTAGTTCTTCATCCATCAGAGAGGATATATACAAACTATAAACGACTGATGTGTTAAGTTAAATTGATGAAAGAACATTGTATATTCTTAATGTGTTATTGAACTATTTAGGCGTACATCGTACCTGCAGTATCACTATATTTTATCTTCTTAAACGATGTTTATAAGGAATTAGTAATATGTATGGTGTGTATATTGTGTAGGTTCGCCCTATTGGTCTGTGTTATGACCCGGTGTTCCCGACAGTCTTCAGGGTAAGACTGGATCAGAGCCGCGCCCTTATTTGCCACAACACTTAATCATTAAAACGTTCTTATATATCATATAGCCTTAAAAATAAATACTTGTATAGTTGTGTGAATAAATAAGTGCTGTGAAATTGTATCATGTAGTTGTGTTATTAAGCTTCCCTCAATAAATATATCGGTTTCTTTGGTATCCGATTTGATTAATTTTTTGTTATGTGGCATATCATTACGTTGTCCTTTTTTAACTAGAATGTGTTTCTTTTGGCTCGTAGTTTATTATACGTGTATTAATAAAGTGAAAAAGCAAAATGTTGTCCTATTCTCTGATGGTTTTAGTTGTGTTTTAACGACATACTGTTGCATTAATTTGCATTCAAAAGAAAACCGTTGATTGGAATTTGCTGGTTTTTGGATCCAAACCCGCCGAATGTCGATTTATACTTTCAAAATAAACGTTTGGAATTTCCGAATCTCATTAGGACAAATCTTGTTTACATTTCACTACTCTACACTGCTGTAGAATCGGATGGTACTCCATACAGGGTCATAACGAAGTTAACTTCTAATCGGATCCAATCACAACAAAGGTTATACATGTATTAGGTTACCCCATTCACAACAATAAATCACAATGAAACAAATGTGATAATAATTTACAACTCAGAAAATGTTTCTACCACGAATCCGAAGTTGTTTTGGTGGATACGAACTACGTGACATTTTTTCGCGTGAGAGAGGTCATTTTGAACATGACGTGTTGCGAACTGTTGTAAGATCTCTTACAGGGTAAAAGTAATGCATTCTCCCGAACTTGGGTCTGATTTTAATGATGGAATCTACATAAAAATGTACAAAATTACTCATTTTTTATCAATTTCAAAACTAAGAAAAGACTTGTGCTAGTCCGCACGAATTGCAAAAATGTACAAACAAAAATTGGGATTGTCAAATAAACATAGATAGTTAAACTAATTTATGTGATTATGTTCTGTTGTATTTATCACTTTAGTGTTCTATTGTGATTTGCCTGTTACCGTATAACTTAATATAAGTGAAACTGTAAATAGACGCGTCTAGGGGATGATGTACTGGTGTACCGACTAATTGACTCTTACTAGTATTAATCTAGGAAGGAAGTTACTCCTAGTTACAAACATATGGATTAAGCATAAAAACCATCGATACAAAACCGATGAACAGTTAAATGCATATTGCTACATATGTAGACATAAGTAAAATTTTAATCAGACAGCACAGATACTCCGCCAACTGTACATTACACAATATCGAAATATCAATGCTATTTTACAAGCGTTGTCACACGTAAAAATAGAACGAAAAAGAACTAGATCAAACCCAATATTACACGATGTTATTTATACGTATACATGTACATTTGTATATGATAAATCATTTATCATGTACTGAATATTTATAATTCAACTACGTGTTTCAGTTTCAATGATAAATTATCAGATGATGAAATGATTTGCAAATATGTGAACAACTAAGTCAAGGCCTTTTATATTGCTATAATTTGCAGAGAGGGCCCGGACACCAATTTAACCAATTGAGCATGTCGGGCGAACATGTAATTGTGAAGGCTTAAGACAAATACATGTACCAGCACTTTGTCAAACAAGATCTTTAAATTCTAATAATCAGGTTTTATTACTTGCATTTGTAGAAAATGTCAGCAAACTTGTTACACATGTATTAGTGTGTCACACACTATGTTTTCTATATCGCTGTTGAGACGGTGACCGTTGTAATGCCGTTGTTAGGAATGTTTCTTTCAACGCGGTTTTAATGCGGTCAAGTAATAAGTCATTGGTATTTCCGGTATGGTCTGAGATCCAATCTTTCAGTTCATTCAGAAATTCTGATTTTCCAGGAGGTCCACTGACATCAAGCATACTTATGCTTCCGTACACTGATTGGGAACCAATGTTTCCTCGAACTGAAAAAAATGACATATGAATTCAATATCAGGAGGTCACGAATATATAATTATTTATTTGTAGTTCAAAATTTGTGATTAATTTAGGATTTGTAAAGTCTTTGTTGTGGTGCACATACAGAACAGTACTTACTAGTATATTTATTAAGAGTAACAAATACGTTGTCAACATATTCTGATATATCGCTTGTTCAATATGAGAAGGTCGTAAGTACAGAAACGCTATTGTTAGAGAACAAGAAAAACTGTCTGAAAACTACTCTTTACTTATGGAAAAATAAGCTTTTTTTAACTTCAGTGAGGTCAAAATGACCATTTCTGCTTCTCATGAAAATAGGCTTATAAGAAGCGTCTTGTGATGCAGATTGGAAATATGTATTAGTCTCTTAAGGTCGCACTTACGACCTTCTCATTCTAAGCCAACGATATATACTTAAAGTGGCATTGCTGTTTTTAAAGTAATATATCTTATTTCGTTTCAACATTTTAGCACATCGCCCGTGATGGGACGCTCAATCAAATATTAACCCATAAATAATCAATAAATATACCATGTACCTGAACCAAATCGTCTAAGCCTCGGGTATAGACCTTCAAGTACGTCAGCTGTGTTATCTGAAGACGCCTGTACCCACTTAACTAGGATATCAGTACATGTGTCCTCGTCCAACTCACGGTCATGTTTTAGATAAACATCATTAACACCAAGCTTATCAGCAAATTCATTCACTGTCACTTTGGGGTCTGAAATGGGACAGTAAACTTAAAACAAAATGATAATCTATTGTTTAGATTAAAGAGTCGTCCAAAGTGACTCATTAGACAACGATATTCTGGACTAATTTCTCGATACTCATCATTATTAATGCCAGTATTCAGGTAATTAGATACGTGCTAAACATAGGCTCACCTACCGGGCATTTCAAAATGGGATTCCAACTTTTGACCTCACGTCACTCAAACAGCCATTAGAGACGGTAAACAGCAGCTGCTTGCGTCAGAGATAAACAGAACCTCATTTGCACTCAGCATTCAAATGGATATTGACTTCTCGTCTCTCATAGGCTGCCAAGACCTTAGAATGTAATTATTAGAGTTGCTGATGAAATTATTTTTTTTATCCTGAAAGTAGGGCTTTGTAACTGATAAGTTTCACTTTTCTTGTTCAGTTTTATGTTGGTCATGATGGCGTGTGCTACTGGTCTGTGTTTTTTGTTTTGTTCGTGTGTTTCCTTCGTGATCTGCTGTTTCTGTTGAGTGTTGCCTGTTGTGTCCGATTTGCTTGTATCTTTGTGTAAATATTGTTTCAAAATCGAAATTGATCAATTGATAGTAACTACTGAGATAACATAATACCTTTCACGCAATACTTCCTCAAGATTCTCATTACTCCAAATTTCGCGTTTCTGTCGATGTCTTTGAAGTAGTACCTGCTCGTACTTGCTTTTATCTTCTTCAGCTCTTGAATACTTTTCTCCATCAATGACGAATCAGTCAAGCTCAATGTGTAATCGAGCTTCAATGATGTTTTGTCTCGTACGTCCAGGTTTTGTTGAATGTCTCTGAGATTTTCGACAATTTCCTGTTAATAAAAATCCAAGGGTCGATTTGTATAGTGTGTAAATACAAATGTACTGTAATAACATACAAGCTATGACTGCACATTTATTAACACAAAGAACGAAGGTTGTGTCCTTTGTTTATCTCTGATTTTACGCATTAAAACAACCTGGTGAATATAACGAGGGCCGTTATAACAGCGGACCATAACATGCCATACTAGGAAATAAATCCCAGAACATTCGGGTGACAGTGAAGGGCTAGGCCAACATTTTTTTAAATGCCGAGCACAGCCTTTATTTGCCAGTCAGCTTCATGCTGAAATATGGCAAGCATAATATATGTGTGCCCCCACCCGGATTTGAACCCGGGTCGCCAGATTAGACGGCAAGCGCGCTAACCATTGTGCTACGGAAGCCACTTACAAGCAATAGTTTTCCCATAACAACCATGTCAATTGCCAACTGCTGAGAACTGGTGAGTAAACATGATTTTGGTAACAAATACTACGTTTTGGGCCAAGAGACATTTAGACATTATAAAGAAGTCACTGCACCGCATAAATTCTCTATTATGACAGCTTAACTACAAACGTCTTTCCCCTTTCCACGAAACAAACAACACAGCAATAATAAATTTAATGTCCTAATAATTTTCAAATGAAAAATACGGAAAAGTATGAAAGTTTATGGTGCAAAACAAGTCACCTGCCTAAACGCAATGAATATATCACTGACTCCCCGTTTTAGATGTTCGATTAGAACAACTATTTTTAATACACACGTTTCTACTATCGACTATACTTTCAGTTGATGAAACTACTTATCTTCCTACGCCGCCGCTAGGTGGTGTCACCTTTGCAATAGTAAACCGGTCAGCCAGTATTACATAACTACCGACGCGGATGTAAACCGTCATGCAAAATAGTTCCATCAATTGCAGCATATACACTACAAATGTACTTTCTATTTCTAAATATATAGGACAGTTGGATATCCCAATAAATAATTTAAACCTATTTCCAGTATGTTTTGTATTTACAAAGCAATAGCCACTTCTGTTAACTGCCTTGCGTAATTTTATTTACCGAAGCACGCAGTAACATCCGAAATTTCACGGTGAACGCAAGATTACTGAGACCATACTTGTTGCATAAGGTTACCTCCCGGTCAATAAATAGACCGATTTCACTGTTACTTTTACTGGGGCAAAACATTGACTGGTAAGCCATTATACATGTGTACGTAGTAAGTAAGTAAGTAAGTAAGTAAATTGTTTATTATACATATTTACAACAAACATATTTACAATACACAAGTAAAGAGGCACCCGGCCAAATGGGCCTAAAAGTCACCTTAACAATAGTAGGTAATTTAAATCCGCTAAGTAAATTAAACAATAATGGTTGAGTATAACGTAATTTCGTGTGATATATGTAATGCATGATAATAATAAATATAAGGTTTCAAGAAGTTTAACCGTTTAGGCAACGTAGAATTATAGATACAGGTAATATTCGGCAGAAGGTATGGTGTTGATACATAATAAAGAGTTATAAGGGACAAATAAATGTATATAATCAAGTACTAATTTGCATGATATTCAACAGTATAAAGTAGGCCTATTGCGGATAATTTAACGACTTTTTAACAGTTTATCACATAAATAATTACATTTTTTATACTTATATATGTGACATAGTGTACAATTCATACACGTACATAATTACACATAAACAGTTGCCAGCATCAAGTATATGGGTGGTACATGATATGCTATTATTTTAGGACCAATCATTTCAATAGTTATGACACATGTATATTATACATAACACACAGCATGAAGAATGGTCATAATATTGTACATGTATATCAATTTCCTAGCATGTGTACCAAGTACATACCTCATCATTACATAAGTACATACGCATGTGTATGGTTTGTATGGTATCAAGTGTATGTTTCTATTACATACATAATACAAGTGATAACATGGTTAACGAAATAAAATATCTCTTCTTTTAAGATAGGCGCAAAGCAAAACCTTTCCTAATTTTCTTGGTTGTGATGTTATTACATGTATGAGTCTGTTATCAATATTTATATCATTGTTGTCAAATAAATCAGGAAATGAGTTTTGGCGAAGTTCGTTATACATATCACAGTAAAATAAAAAAGTGTTTTTCATCTTCCACTGAATTTGATGTACAAAGTCTACACAGTCTTTGGTCAGGAAGCTGGCTTGTGAATCGTCCAGTTTCTATTCTTAAAGGTAAGATTCCTGTCCTGAATTGACACAATATAGAACGTTCTCGTTTAGTCATATTTAACTTCACATAGTTTTCGCACTTGAATTCACTCTTGAAAATACGATATGTTCGTAGTTTGGGTATGCTTTGAATATTAACTGACCAGATATTAGAATAGTGATTAACTATTAGAGTCCGTGCATGTGATAGACTGATGGTGGATCTGTCGTCGTAATGATTAGATAATCCAAGTGTTGTCATAACGTGTTTGATCTCACATGACCAATTATTATCACTACATTACAATGTAAAGGTTACTATTATGTGTGTTTAAAATGGTATATTTAGATGATTTTAAGCATTTAAACTTGTAGATCAATATATATGATCATGCCAGATAGCTATATCTTCCAGTACTAGTACATATGTACAGGACTTTACATTAAGCCATTCAAGCATGCGTTAATAAAGAGTATACGCTTGTAATAAATGAACAATTAAATAATAAGAAAACATAAAATTGTGAAAAATACAGCTACATCTGCTGATTCATCTTTAATTTATACTTCCTCTGCATTAATTCGAACGCCGCGAAGTTCGGCGCTTTGATTTGTAAATGCAGTACATGCCGAATATACCCCGAGGCCGAGGCGGACTAGCCCCGGTCTCCCCTATAATAGGTCAGGTCTACATGTTCTCGTAAGAATGCAAATATAACACATGTGCTGACAAATTTTAGAATTAATTAGGTACCTCAAATTTGTTCCTTTGGATATGAAATCTCTCAGCCGTCTCTTCTAGTCCACGGTTTTCAATTTCTAACCGCTCAACGGTGTCATCCAGTTCAAACAATTTATCTGTTTTCTCTTTGAGTGTTTTACTAGATTCTAATAATTTTTCAAAACTTTCTTTTGTAGCTCCGTACAGTGACAGTAGTACTCTGTTCGTATCTGCCACTTTCATGGAATTATGATCGCCAATTTGAATGTTGATTGGTGAGTGTACATGCACACTATCCAGGTCTATATCTCCTAGTTTCTTGTTAAATAATATGAGAAGCTGTAATGAAAAAATGGGATTTAACAATGACGACGTTAAACGTTTATTGCAAGTGGTGAGTTGGTGGTCATTTGTCATATGTAAGAGGGTTTTTAAAATATAAACCACGCACTTAATAAGAGATGATAATCTTGAAAATAATTACGAAGGTCACAAGATTAAAATGATGTCAGTTCAAACATAGTTTTTTTTAAATAGTGATGATAATAATAATAATAAACCAAACCATTACAAAAAATCGTAATGAAATATCAAAAATTGAAAAGTATTGTTTAGAATAATTCTAGCCCTTTGAAAAATATTTCGATAGGTAAGTTTGATAAGATTACTGAAATGCTTACGTCTTTTAAACCCTTAAAAACAGTTTCTCGCTTTGTTTTTTCTTGATGTAGTTTGTTGTTTAAATCTGCTAATCTCTTCTTTAAATCTTCATTCTCTAATTTTAATTGTTTGATATAATCTCCATGCTTATTCGATGTTCCAAAGACCTTTCCGGCCCACTTTTCCACGCTACTAAACCTCGATGAAAGTGATGTTCTGCTGGTAGTTGAGTCACGCCTCGACAGCGATTTTGATCGATTCGATGTCATGGAGGCTCTGCTAGTTGTTGAGTCACGCCTCGACAGCGATTTTGATCGACGTGATTCCACGGATGCTCTGCTAGTAGTTGAGTCACGCCTCGACCATCGTTCCGACCGCAGATCCGTGTTGGAACTCTCATCTTCAGATATATAAGCCTTAAGAAATTCCGTTGGTGTATTGTCCTCAGATCTCACCGAGTTATTACCCTCCATATTAATAAAAACTGATACTCAAAAATGTGTGAACAACTCGGTCATTTAAAATAAAGAGATAAACTACATATTCTCATTAAGTTATCTAATTGATAAGTGGTATTATATCGCACTTGATGATAGCATTTGAGTTATAGTACGTCAGTCTCACTTCAAGGAAGCCACTCCTCCAAAAAGAACATAGATTGAATTAACCCACAAATGAAAGTTTGGTTTCCCAGACAGACAAACAAGCAGACACCAGACAAGCAAACCGATGACACGGACGACGGCAAGCTAACAAAATCAAGCTGAAAACAGGCAAGCAGCAAGACAGCTCATAAGAAGAGTACCGACTGATATTGTACCCGTGCAACCGAACGGTTCAATCCTACGTGTCACCAAAATACAACAGTTACTGGTTATTGTAAGTATATAGTTATACATAATAGAACAATTCAAATAGTTTATTGACCAGTATTTTTACAGACTTTATTACCGGTTAATCTTACCTAATCAACGTGTATGTAATAGTTTATATACAGTGGTATAAGACACCCTATATTTATTGTAATGAAGCAGATCCCCTAGCGTAAATCCGAATAAGCGAGAAAAGTTTATGAAACAATCCAAGCAGACGATAATACCGTTCATTCATAAAAGCCAAGCTGATCACGTGACTCTGTGCAAAAAGGTCTGGATGAAACTTTAATAAGTCTCGTTCACAACATTCTTACAAAATCCGTCCTTTAATGTGAATTAATAAGCCAGACTGACACATAGCCAATCAGGCATTGGTACGTGGCCTCTAGGCCGCATGTTATAACAGTATTCCCTCTCAAAACAATATCTCTCCAGAGTGACTCGATACAATTAACATTCCCCCATGCAATTGAGCGCCATTCCTTCACAGGAACGCCAACTACTTACACATCGACACTCGGCACTACGTATCATCACTTTATAACATTACCACCCTTGGATTACAAATACACTGTATTGTAAAAAACATAATAATAAATCATTCTCTAATTAAATGTTTGGGTGATGAGGACAATGACAGACCAACCCAGAGGCATACAATGGACTCTTACAACACGACTCGAGGACCTAGACTTCGCTGACGACATTGGCTTACTGTCACACACTTTCCAGGACTTTCCACACTTGCAACAGAAGACCGAACGTTGCTGACTGTGGCTGAACGCACTGGACTGGAAGTGAATACAAAGAAGACCAAGAGCCTAAGACTATTTACAGGCCAGGATACACCAATCACATTGGAAGGAGAAGCTGTGGAAGATGTATCCTAGTTTACATATCTAGGCAGTGTAGTCAGCAAGACAGGATGCACAAAGGAGGACATACAGGCCAGAATCAATAAGGCCCGACATGCATTTGCCACTCTGAGACCAATTTGGAACAGCAGGTCCATCCACCTCAAGACAAAGCTCAGACTGTTCGAATCAAATGTAAAGACAGTTCTGTTGTATGGATCGGAAACTTAAAGACATACAAAGAGTCTAGACAACAAACTGCAAGTCTTCATAAATACCTGCCTTAGACAGATACTACATAGCAGGTGGCCAGATAGAATAACCAATCAAGAACTGTGGCGACGAACAAACAAAGCCCCATTGTTGACGATATAAGGCGACGGAAGTGAAGATGGTTTGTCACACACTAAGAAGGGACCAGTATTCCATAGTACGCCAGTCTCTTGACTGGAACCCACAAGGAAACAGAAAGAGAGGTCGACCAGTCATGTCATGGCGAAGAACATTGAATGCAGAACTACAGAAGATTAGGATGACCTGGAGGGAAGCCAATCAGGTGGCTTTAGACCGAGTCCGCTGGCGAGCTGTGATAGAGGCCCTATGTTCATTGGGTACAATTGCCACTTTGGCGTCATTTTATAATTGAGTTTGGATCTATTTTTGATGACTTCATCAATACAGTCAAAGCTGTGTTATCATCACTTTGCTTGGCGAGCGCTACCGAGCGCTTTCTTATACAACGGACTGGTTCGGTTGCGCTCGATATCGCTTTGCTGTGCAACGGTCTGCTATCCACGAGCGTTCGCTTCGTCCGCCCCGTAGCGCTTTTTTGAAGCTAGCCGTTTCCTTGCATAACGCTATCGAGCGCTCTGTAGCGTTTTGGTAAGGCAACGTACTCCTGAATAACAATGGTCTTATTTACTGATAAAGTATTCGTTTATTGGGATTTCGGACGGTGTTCCTACTACGGATTATGTTCCACCATTCACGAATGGCAAAGCTTCAAAAATCTTCAAAGCCCAAGCGTAACTTACAAGTGTCCGCTCAAGTTGTGCGAATTATTTATTTAAATTGATGAAAACAATACTACGAGGATTGTTCAAATTGGAATGCAACTAAGCCCATAAAAGAGTTTCCTTGATAGATTCTAATGAAACAAGCATTTGATCCCATTGCAGTATTCATCTCCGATATGTATGCGAAGTTTCAATATAAGATAATTCACTTTTAAAATGCGATTTTGTTATCATTCCTAGAGGTATGTGAAATTAGCAGTTAGCTGTTAGATGTTAACTCAGGAGTTAACTCAAAAAAATATTTTTCGATTTAACTTCTGCCAGAAGTTAACTCAGATGTAAACCCAGATGTTAACTCAAACAAAATTCGAGTGAAATTCTCGCAGAAGTTAACTCAAATGTTAACTCAACAAATTGCTTTCAATATGTAAATTTCCGGCGGCAAATATTGCAATATCGGTCATTTACATTTGTGTTCGCATTAAAACCATGAGCGTCTTCGTGATACTTTACTGCTTATGAAAACATACAGCACGGAGAATTTGACCTGATCCTGACCTTGATGCATGAATAGATTACAAGGTTCTTGCGTTGAATATATACATTTCCGCGAGCAAATCGTGCAATATCGTTCCTTTAGATGTGTGCTGGTTTTACATCCCGAGCGTCTTCGTGATACTTTCCACTAAGAATAACATTTAAAAAGATTATATTAAGTCAGACAGGGAAGGCAGCACTCTACTTAAGCAGCCGAGCATAGAAAAAATAAAAAAACACACAAAGCACTAAAACACGGCCTCCCGTCCCGAAAGTTTGCCGCCTAAGTCAGTCAAACTAAAACGGAACGAAGGTCATGTGACGAGAAAACAACAATCGGACAATCTACAACATATATATAGTGTACACGCAATTTTGAAAGATACGAAGCAGCCTTGTGCAGGACAACGAAATTGCAGAATGGCACATACAAAATAAACAAACTTCAACAAAAAGGCACAATGGCGAAATAGTTTTGTATTTTTGTATTTTTACTATAACGTGGACATAGAGGAAGGTTGACCAAAGGGCTTCCGCCTTGGTACGGACAGCGACAAATGTCACTGGGGGCTGAAACGTTTTACAGTGTACCAAACCTCACATTTACCCAATAGACAACCTTATAGCACATTACAGTGTAAATAACAGTTTCCCGCCATGTAATGCCCTCTAACAAAAAGGCCACAGTGGCAGGTAATAAAAGAATGTAAAACATGAAACATTATATAAATAACATCCATCGAGTAGCACAGAAAGTACTCAATAACCTATCAGAAGTCAGAGCAACAAGAGAACAAAATATTTAAGGGTACGACAAGACAATGTAACAGACAGGCATCAATGCCAGCCGTCCCAAAAGGCTTGAGGTTAGGCATATCATAGAGTCTGTATATTGTCCGGTCAATGTCGCTCTCAGAAACATTGTTGGCGTAAAAACATTGACTGAGGAAAGCTCATTAGATAAAACGTTAACATAATGTATTCGTCAAATGATAATAATATTATTATAAGCTTTATTAGCAGGAACCAAAACGAAATTATTATAAAAAGTTTGAATGTCTGATTTCAACTGGCGAAAAGACGATCTAGACTTAAGGGGTAAAATTGTAGGATTAGACTGTTAGAACTGAATGCGTGTTTCCATTATATTTAAAAATGCTCGTTTCCAAGATGATAATGAGCTAGGGTCGGCGTTTTCTCTGCGGCTCCACTTTAAACAAACATCATCAATATAATTAGCTATTTCTGTCCTACATCGGTTAAAATCAATTTTTGAGGGAAATCTATATTTCGGCCCTTTAGAAAACAACTTACGAATGCTTTTATTCAAAATATTGAAGTCCCCAGTGATAATGTGACTGGCTGGAGCATAACAGAATTTGGAAGATACACAATCACAACTATTAGAAGTGTTTCTTACTATATCAAGGTCTGATACAATTTTATTATAGTTGAAAATAACACTTCTGATAGGTTTTCTGTATTTGTAACAATTAATAGGGCATTCAGAGTTTTTGAAATATTTGGGAATAGAATCAATTACACTATGATCTCTAAATATGCTTTGAGCATCCACACAATCTACCCCTTTATTAACATACAAGAGTTTCACGAAATGTCGTTTTAGGTCAGCTTCTTTTTCTATATGAGGTCTTAAAACATGTTGTGTATAACTTTGGATCAATGAAGCAGTATTATATAAAGGATTAGAGCGAATAAAAATGGAATCTGCCCAATTGTCAATGGTAACAAGGGATGATAAAGGCAACCTTGCAAGACAAGACAGCATAGAATGTTTACCAGATCGCTTGTGAATAATACCTAAATAAACAACAGTCAACACTAAGCGTGATTTACGTTTGATATTACCATTACGCCCCCATACCATGAGATCTAGATTTTCTTTTCCTTATAGAGCAAATAGAACAACTGTCAATACTAGGATCTTAAGAACTATTGCCTTCCTCATAAACATTGTCATTTAAGCCAAGGGGAAAAGGTGTCTGTAAATATTTCATCCATATTAGTTCAGCGAGTTGTCTGGCTTTAATTTTAAAACTTTTGGTGGCTTTGTCGTCATAGTGTATACATTCTACTGGTTGTACGGAGGCATTACTAAAACTATGGCCAGATTTACGAAAATGATGGTAAATGAAATTACATGCCCTTTTATTGTTACTAGAGTTGTATTTATGTTCTCGGAATCGGATTTTCAGTGATGTACCAGTTTTCCCGACATACTGCATATTACACCCAGGCGAATTTCATGTTAGGACATACACTATATTATTAGAACGTCAGTCAATATCGTGTGGAAGACATACACTAAATGCGCGCCCATTAACATTAGATTTTATAGTGGACCTACAAGCATTTTTTTGTAGCAGCTGCACCTATTTACAACGCACTTAGAAATACGAGAAAACACTTTGTGCCTTGTTTTAGGTAACACACCTCTATAAGAAGATGAAACATGATATTTCTTTAAAACAGGGGAACCAAGTGGCGTCAGGCATATTTTAGTCATGGGAATATTACTAAATGAAGACGCAAAGTGAGATCCCGGTATGGGATTTTTAGTTTTTTTGTAATATAATTCTAGCCATATTAAGTATAAAGAAACTGTAGATACCATTAAGTGAAAAGCGACATTAAGACCGGTGACTTTGACCCCACCAGCCCCACTTTCAATCCCAAGCGGGTCTTCCGACAAGCTATGTACACAGCAAGTTTCATCATGATATCTCATCCAAAATATAAGTTATTGAGCAGAAACCTTTTTTTCTATTTTTAATAATGTTGACCTTGACCCCACCAGCCCCACTTTCAATCCTAAGCGGGATCTTCACATAAGCTACGTACACAGCAAGTTTCATTATGATATCTCATTCCAAACTTAAGTTATTGAGCAAAAAATGTTTTCTATTTTAAGTAACGGTGACCTTGACCCCACCAGCCCCACTTTCAATCCCAAGCGGGGTCTTCACACAAGCTACCTATACAGCAAGTTTCTTTATGATATCTCGTTCCTAACTTAAGTTATTGAACCAAAGCCGTTTTTCTGTTTTTAGTAACGGTGACCTTGACCCCACCAGTCCCACTTTCGATCCTAAGCGGGGTCTTCACACAAGCTAAGTACACAGCAAGTTTCATTATGATATCTCATTCCTAACTTAAGTTATTGAGCAAAAATCGTTTATCTATTTTTAGTAACGGCGACCTTGACCTTGACCCCACCAGCCCCACTTTCAATCCCAAGCGGGGTCTTCACAAAAGCTACCTATAAAGCAAGTTTCATTATGATATCTCATTCCTAACTTAAGTTATTGAGCCGAAACCGTTTTCTATTTTTAGTAACGGTAACCTTGACATTGACCCCACCAGCCCCACTTTCAATCCCAAGCGAGGTCTTTACACAAGCTACATACACAGCAAGTTTCATCATGATATCTTATTCCTAACTAAAATTATCTAACGGAAACCAATTGTTGACGCCCGTCCGCACGCCCGACGAAATCGCCAATCTAAGAACCAGGATTTGTTTAAAACAAACCTGGTTAACAAGTTCAGGACAGTGCATAAGCAACACGTACAAAACGTCGTACAGTTCAAATCGAAGAGCAAATGAACAGGTTATATAAGAGGTCCAACAACTCGACGCTTAGTCTAAACTAGAAAAAGAGTAAAGTTACAGATACTATTATAAAATGGGCCTAAATGTCGATGAACACAAAAACTTCCACACGGTATATTAACATACAACACAAAGCAAGACTTAACAAGTGAGCGTAATACTATCCCTGTAGGATGAAAAATAACAATATTGATTGCAAGTACGGGGAGACGTTTTACGGCCGCCACACTGCACAGACAACAATATTGTGCATGCAAAAAGATTATACTAAGTCAGACAGGGGAGGCAGCACTCAACTTAACCAGCCGAGCACAGAAAACATAAAAACACACAAAGCACTAAAACACGGCATCCCGTCCCGAAAGTCTGCCGCCTAAGTCAGTCAACATAAAACGGAACGAGAGTCATGTGACGAGAAAACAAAAACCGGACACCACAAGGAAAATCTTCGTCATCGGTCAATATCACTTTTTTCATGTCAACAAACCATCATATTCACCTCAATATAAGTCAATAACAGTATAATGTATATTCATTAGAATACAACGTTTCGCCCAGAAGGCTTCTTCAGGTAATGATTATAATATACAAAAACAATGATGACGTAACGTCATGCATAATAACGCGGTGGCGCCAAAAGACGTTACATAGTAAATGTAGCGCAAAATACATATGAATACATATGAACAACGTTTCATATATTGGATTGTAAAGAACAACAATAATAATACATAATATACAGTACATGTATAACCTCTATAAAGCAACACAAAATAGGAGCTACAAAAGGTGATCGTAATTAAGAGGTAGTAGCTCCCAATAGGTAAGATTAGAAGGAAAAAAAGGCTAGTGAAAAGATGAATGTACATATAATAAGAGGTCGTTGCTAAACAGTGGTCGCTGTAGAGAGGTCATACCGCACTGCAATTAAAAACCGGATCATACATGATACTAAATAATTCCTATTGGTAAGATATATATATTTACTTTAGAATAGTTACACGCTAGAAAGGTAGTATTGTCTCTACCAAATGTCTTCTGTACCTGTGCTATTAATTTGTCTGTAATACGAGCGTGTGGCAGCGTAGTATATAATGTACGTTTATGGAAGCGATATCTTATTAGTAAATACAACCGGGATTATAAATATAGACAATTTACCAGCTGATGAATTTGGCTAATAGAAGGTCAAGAGTCGTCTCAAATTCTCTGAACTGTACAACCGTGATTATAAATATAGACAATTTCATAGTCAAAGTCTCAGTACTATACCGATCATGTAGTTTTTATATCCATTCGTTGATGCACCCTGTAATAGATACTTTGATTTGTATATAGAAATGTACTATTGACGTCAAAACGACGCACGATCAAACTCTTTTATCAACTGTCGTACATGTAGGACTTTCTTCGTCGTACGATGCTACTTCTGACGTGCGCCTGAAATAGGTTATTTTGTGAAGCTGTCAAAATTGTCATACGCAAACTGGCCAACCATTTGATTTTTAAGGTACAGTAATGACAATTGTGGCATGTATATATCATCCCTTGATATTTTCCTGGGTTAATAATGTACGTTTAGTTTCCGTGAAGTCGGTACAAAGTAAACCTCGTCCAAATACGACCACAATTGAGACCCATGAAACTCGTCTCATTATTGAGTTTGTCGTAATATTGAGGCTTCTAGTGAAAATGGACCTGACATAATGGTCTTAATGTTGCGATAGATATACATTACTTGGCTAATATATGATAAAACGGAATTACATGTATTTTACAAGTTGTGCAACTTCACATGTCTTAGAAGTATAAACTTTATTTGAAATACTTTAAAGTTATTTACGGCAATTCAATTATTCCATAGAGGATATTTGTTGATTTTGGTGTAAGATCGTATTTGATTTCGTCGAGTGATAACAGAAAATCAATATTTTCACGAGTGGCATAGCCACGAGTGAAAATATAATTTTATGTGATCACGAGTGAAATAAAATTGATCTTTCACCAAAAATCAACAAATTTTCTGTTTATTATATGCTTTAAATTATCTTAAAAGTGTACCGTAATTGGCTTAATTGGAAAAATCACGTCGAAATTGGAACGTCACGACGTGGTAATTTCACTGTTATTTTCACTGTTATTTTCACTGAAAAATCTCCGTAATCCATTGAAAGCAAATAATAAAATACTGTAACAATCTGAATTAAAATTATTATATGCATACGAGGACTAATACTCCTTTGACGAGTGTAGCCCCACACCGTTTTCAAATTACTTGCGTCATATTAGCGTGGCCCGACCCATGGAGCCTGTAAACCACGGATGAAATGACGTACGGACAAGGGCAAATATACATGCCTCTCTCCAAGCTTTAGCGGGGGCATAGAAATAGAAGTTAAACGAATCAGTGTTGGTTAGTTATTTTCAAAGACCTTAATTAAATTCACAAATAAGTACGTATGTATGCTTGAAACTTAACTTCTGAGTTAACATCTGAGTTAACTTCTGGCAGAAGTTCACTGGAAAATATTTCTTGAGTTAACATCTGAGTTAACATCTGAGTTAACTTCTGCCAGAAGTACACTCGAAAACTATTTTTGGGTTAACATCTGAGTAAACTTCTGCAAGAAGTTCACTCGAAGAATATTTTTTTAGTTAACTTCTGGGTTAACATCTGAGTTAGCTTCTGCCAGAAGTTAACTCGAACAATATTTAAAATATTATCTTCTGAGTTAACATCTAACAGCTAACTGCCAACTTCACAGACCTCATTCCAAGGTACACTGTGCATATACTGGACATGAGCCAAACCGAGATCTTAACGTACCTGATACCTTTGCAATTTAAGAATCGTTTGAAACAAATAAAGATCACAAGTGCAATGCTTGGCAAACAAGGATGGTCTGAAAGCTCAAGAACCTTCACGCTTCTCAGAAATTCGCGTTAATGGCTGCTGTAGGTGGAGGTCCATTGCTCTACAATAGCATGTCATCATTCAAACATGCGGCTTGACAGCGATTGTCGGAGTATTTCTTCAATTTCTGAAGGAATTTACCTTTGTAAGGCTTGGCATTTACCCATTGTCCATTTTATACATCAAATTGAATGGTAGAAACTTTTATACCGAAAAGGGTGTACATTTCTACCGGTGCCCATGGTGCGTTTTGCAATGTATACTTTTATTCTGTCTTTGCTGGCCAATATTTGTTTATGGATCTGTCGCATGGGTGACAAAATGAACCATTGTCTGGTTTATGGTCATTACATTTGCAAACTTTTTGTATCTAGAAACTGGTTTCAACTATTTTTTTGACAGTTTGCAAGGGCATATGTGCTGGCGTCTCAAAGCAGATAGGGGTATCCAAATTATACTTATTGTCCTATTTTTTGTAATATGCTTGATAATCGTTTGAATAGCTCCTAATGATGTGCCAACACATAGAGCTACTTGCCAAATTGTAAATACTCCACCAGTTTCGAAAACAAAAGTTTTCGCAACCCCTTTCTAGTATGTTGCGGTATTTGGATGGCGTATATGAGGTTCATTTCCAAATAAAATTACACCACTTTTAAATTTCTTAAACTATCAAGTAGTTGATGAATAAGACATTACATGACACCATTTCACTACACAAGTTATTTTAAATACTGTATTTGCTCCCGTATTAAGAACACAACGGTTCTTCAATGCCGGACCGAATTTTGTTAGAAAAGAGTGACATTTCCCCAATCATTTAAGCATTATAGTATACACGAGTAGACAGTGTTAATTGACGTATTGTTACTGCTACACAGAACGGATTTTAAAATGTGAGGTATCAATATAAAGCTCATACAATGATCCTTGACATGCAGCTTACTATTTTTAAAATTTCATTGGTACAAGAAAGATATAGCAACACTTGCATTCCAATTTGAACAACCCTCGTAGTATTCGGTCGGGAATGGTGGAGTGTTACTCCTTGTGGAAACACACCTGTCACATCACGTAAGTAACAGTTTGCACCCCTTAATAGTGGGATTCGAACCCGTACTGTACGGCGTCATCGCCTAGCAATATGGATGAAAATGATGAATTCTACCGCTCTTCTGAACAGACTAATGCTAAGGAATAATAATGTACTGATGTAACGGTTTGACGCAATTATCATCAATACTATTCCGCTAATTACTTGTAATCGCGATGATTACGTCATTATCCGCCTGCTATCTATAGTTTTCAAACAACCGGACTTCCGGTTTACGACAGATAGTCGATTTCCGAGCGTATTTTAATGTCCCGCCAATCCGTTCACATTCATGTGAATTCATTACTCCGGTAAACATTCCGTTAAACACGCGAAAAACCAGTTAGAAATACTTCTATATGACCATGAAAGGACAGAGTAAACAATCGCTAAATGATGTCATTAAATTTGTTCCTGCGAAATGTTCTGATTTGAATTTTTATCGATGTATTTGTATTCATTACTCCGATCGCCGATTCTATGCTTATATCATATTTCACCTTTCTCATACACATAGGCATGTTATGTTTCTGTTATGTGTTATAATATTAATCACGTGGTATTATTCGTATATAAATTGTGTTGACAACGAAGTACTAACTGTACTTTTCAAGTTTGGATTGAAATATCTGTCTCATCGTCTTCCTATCAACGTTTATATGGGTTTAGGTGTTAGATTTTTATCTAAATTATTTTTAAACAACGGGTATATCCGTTGCATCTAGGTTCTTCTTCCGGTGGATCCTCCTAGCACGTTTTGGCGCTGTCCACGACGTCCTCCAGAGATGCGTCAGTCGAGGTTGATCAATTCCTGGCTAGAACCAAGCTAGCGGCCCATCACTGTTCTCTTTTCTGCTATATAACCATTGAGAACTTGCTTCTGTTTGTCGACAGATGTCTACTACTGTGATTGCAAGTACGATGTAGGATTTCTAGACTGGAATTCTGGCGAAGTCCCGAATGCCAACCTCAGGGAGCTTCTAGGTCAACCATCCTCGCTGTCGCCACTCGTCCAATAACGATTTGTAGTAGACCTTCTTTCTCTCGTGAGCTTATTGAATTTTTTTTGCCCATGTCATTGTCAGTCCCAGGAGTACAATCTTCTACTTGGCCCTTGATATGAGGAGCACATCCGGATGTAAAATTGGGGAAGCGATTTCGGGTTAAAATCTCAGGTCCACAAGCAGCTCTCAGTCTCTTGCTGTAGCTAGGAGTCCAACTGCTTGGTACAATGTTACTGCTTGGTGGTGATCCTCCCTCTTTTACGAAATTGATGAAAGGTGGCCTTGTCTGCGCTGGTGGATTCTTCTTTCTGACCATATCTAGGCTGGCTGCAATCTCGCTCAAGATCTTGTCGTGTCGCCATCGATACCTTCCGTCCGTCAAAAAACCGCTCTATACGAAGACAGGATGTGTTCAATGTTTGCTGGCCTGTTACATTACTTGCAACTGTGAGTTTACAGTTTTGCAGATTTGTGGGTGTAGGCAGTACCTCGTACACAGAACGTAGGAGAAATCCTTTTCTAAAGTGGTTCATCTTCCACATGTCGCTCCAAGACACATTTCTACTCTGGACCCCTTCCCATTTCACCCAGCTGCCCTGTTCTTTCATTGATACTGCTGCCGCTTGTCTAACCTCTTCCGCTGCTGATCTGACTTCACTTTGGACCAGTTTCCTCTTCTCAACACATGATGCATCCCTCCAACTTGTTCTTGTAACACACCCTAGTCTTAATCTGCTCCCGAAGTAGTCGTCCCAACAATGTCGCTATGTTTGAGTCTGGCCTCTGTGTCGTTGACCGCCTTGTCTGCACTCCACTTTCGACCTGTGTTGACTTCCACCTGGGCTCCGCTGACCTTCTCGTCTGTACTGTCTCGCAGCATCATAACCTGCCTGCCTTTAATGACATTGAACTCCTCTGTAACAGAAGAAAGTGGAAGATTGCTGCCTGAAATGTAAATGACGATACTTGAGAAGCTTCGTGGAACTCCGAGCCATCTTCTTATGTATCCTGAGCTTCGACCGTAGATATTGGGACGTCGTACACCAAATGTGGCCACAGAAGTGTTGGACGAACTCCATGCTGATATATCAAAGCCTTGTATATCCCTGGCAGCCGACTCTTGTCTTGTTTTTTGGGGTCTGCTGTTTTGAAGAGCCTTACATCACAATTCGGGTACATGGTAAATAAAGAACATAACAGTGGCACTGCCCATCCAGCGTATAGTATTACCTGCTTAGACCGGTTTATTTTCCATTGCAGTCTTCAAGCAATCTAATGATTCAATTCACAATCAATATCCTCCTCTTCTCTAGCATAGAATCGTCATTACCATAAGGACTGTTGCTTCATTAACTTTAATATCAAGCATGTATTGTAACATTAAAGTAGCCGCCACCTTCCGGCTTACATGCGCAATTTAATTGTGGAACTTCGCATTTCCATTAGAATTGCCATTTACATACATTTATATACGGGTACTTGAAGGTTAATGTCAATGCTGTCAATGTGTCATGGTTCAAAATGTATCATTATGTTATTATAGGCTACGGATTCCACTGTGACGATGTCATGAAAACGTACTTCTATGAACAAAATACTGTTCTTCATTCGGAACGTCGCGTACAATGCCGAGCAGTTCCGAATGCATGTTCTTTTTTTTCTTTGGTTTCTGCGGATTGCTGCCTTCCTTGTCTGAATTACAAAGAAATACTTGAAATAGGTTTAAATTATTTATTGGGATATCCAACTGTCCTATAGATTCAGAAAGAGTAGCTTTGTAGTATATATGCTGCAATAATTGATGGAACTATCTTGCATGACGGTTTACATCCATGTCGGCAGTTATGCAATACTGGCTGACCGGTTTACTATTGCAAAGGCGTAGAAAAAATAGTAGTTTCATGAACTAAAGTATAGTCGCTTGTAGAAACATGTGTATATAACTATAGTTGTTCGATATATCGAACAACTAAAAAATACTTTGTATGCGTTGAAATTGGTCACAAAATTTGGAGGGGTTGGGAGAGAACAAATGACAACAACTCTACAACCCAATGTTTCAGCCTTCTATTTGGATGCTGATTTCAAGTTATGTTGTCTAGGCCTTGAGACTGAAGCAGAAATACTTTTTTGTCTCATTGGCTGTTTTCAAGAAATAGGTTTGACTGCTTGTGGTCTGTCGGAACCCGAAAAGCAGCCAATAGTATATCTCCTGACACTTTGGGCAACGTACTCCTGAATTACACTGGTCTAATTTACTGACAAAGTATTGTTAATTACTACTACTTGTCCCGTATACGGATTATGTTCCACCATTCAGGAACGGCAAATAATCTTCAAGGCCCAATCGCAACTAAAAACTTTCAGCTTTTCTTTTGCGAATTATTTATTTAAATTGATGAATACATACTAGTACTCAGTATGAAATGGCGGAATGTTGCTTATAGTGGAAGCACCACTGTCACAACACGTGATAATTAGTTTGCGTCCTTCTATAGTGGGATTCAAAATTCGTACTGTACAGCGTCATCGCCTAGCAATGTGAATGAAAAGGATGAATTGTACCGTTTCATTGAGCAAACTAATGATGAGGAACAGTAATTTATTGATGTAACGGTTTGACGTACTATCATCGATACTTTTCCGCTAATTACTTGTAATCGCGATGATTACGTCATTATCCGCCTGCCATCTATAGTTTTCAAATAAGCCAAATTCCGGTTTATGGCAAATATCCGAGCGTATATTGTCCCGATTACTCAAGTAAACATTCCGTCCAACATGCGAAGAACCAGTTAGAAACACTTCAATATGGCCATGAAAGGACAGAGTAAACAATTATTAAATGATATCATTTGTTCCTGCAAAATGGTCTGGCGAGATTTTGGCATTCAATTCTCCAATCGTCAATTCTTTGCCCATTTCTATGCCAATATTATATTTCACTTTTCTCATACACATAAGCATTTTATGTTTCTGTTATATGTAATTATAATTTATTACTTATTTTAGTATTTTTGTATATAAATTGTGTTGACGACCAAGTGCTAATTGTATTTTCAAGTAAATGTATTTTATAACATTTCCGTTTGTTCGTCTTCCTATCGATGTTTAGTTGTTAGATTTTTTTTTAATTTTGGAGGAGGGTGCGGCTTCAGAGAGCCTTACATCACAATTCGAGTATATGGTCAATGAAGAATAGTGTTACCAGCTTTGACCAGTTTAGTTTCCATGTTTAATCTCCAAGCAATTCTACTGATTCTATTATCAATCAATATGTCTCCTCATCTCCAGCTTATAATCGTCATTACAATAAGGATTGTTTGCTTCATTAACTTTAATATCAAGCATGTATTGTGAGCCATGCTTCAAAATGTATCATTATGTTATTATAGGCTACGGATTCCACTGTGACGATGTCATGAACACGTACTTCTATGAACAAAATACTGTTCTTCATTCGGAACGCCACGTACAATGCCGAGCAGTTCCGAATGCATGTTCTTCATTTCTTCACCACTTCAATATGGCCATGAAAGGACAGAGTAAACAATTATTAAATGATATCATTTGTTCCTGCAAAATGGTCTTATTTGAATTTTTAGCGAGACTTTGGCATTCAATTCTCCAATCGTCAATTCTTTGCCCATTTCTATGCCAATATTATATTTCACTTTTCTCATACACATAAGCATTTTATGTTTCTGTTATATGTAATTATAATTTATTACTTATTTTAGTATTTTTGTATATAAATTGGGTTGACAACCAAGTGCTAACTGTATTTTCAAGTAAATGTATTTTATAACATTTCCGTTTGTTCGTCTTCCTATCGATGTTTAGTTGTTAGAGAGCCTTACATCACAATTCGAGTATATGGTCAATGAAGAACATAACAGTGACACTAACCTAGGCAGTCTATACAAACCCTTTGTTAAACTAAAGAAAACAGCTCATCAGTCTACTCATTTTCATGCAATTTTTTACCTTTGCACCCTGAAATATAGGTAATCAAGCCCAAAATAAAATCTAGCTAAACTTTAGAATACAGTTTTGATAATTAATAGGCAAATATAATATCTAGTTGGGTAGTCAGACTAGCACTACCCCTACAGCGTATAGTGTTACCAGCTTAGACCAGTTTAGTTTCCATGTTTAATCTCCAAGCAATTCTACTGATTCTATTTTCAATAAATATGTCTCCTCATCTCCAGCTTATAATCGTCATTACAATAAGGAGTGTTTGCTTCATTTACTTTAATATCAAGCATGTATTGTAACATTAAAGTAGCCGCCTCCTTCCGGCTTACATGCGCAATTTAATTGTGGAACTACGCAATGTCATTAAGCATTGCCATTTAGATAAATTTATATACAGTTACTTGAAGAATAATGTCAATGTTGCAAGTGAGCCATGTTTCAAAATGTATCATTATGTTAATATAGGCTACGGATTCCACTGTGACGATGTCAAGAAAACGTACTTCTATGAACAAAATACTGTTTTTTATTTATGATTTTTTTGCGCCTATCGAACTCTGTTGTTTCTGTGGATTGCTGTGTTCCTTGTCCGAATTATTAATATCGTTCTGAACACCCAAGTGGGGTCAACTGCTAAATGCACTTTGATTTTCAACACCATAGTACGTTCAGCACCAACGTAGGCATACGGTCCTGAACACGAGTATTAGTAGTATAATTGTACTGGTCGGATGGTCAAGTCCTTGGAGATTCCGCCTGTAAAACGGCATATTGTGGCTTCTGTCCCAGACCAAGACCGCTGTTTTAAAAATGTTCTATTACATGTCACTCATGTGTACAGTGGGCATATCAGGTAGTTCATGCACTAATAGTCCCTGTGTCCGAGGTATTGATCCTCATTCAGTAAACTAATATCAACGGAACTAAACATGGTGTTAAACATGTACGTGTGAGGAAAGCTATTTTTGATAAACAGGGCTTTCCTTTAAACGACTGTCACCCTTAGTATGTACTACGCGGTAATTTATTTTAGGTCAAGTATGAAACAAGTTCAACATTTTATACTAGAATTAATCACTCGAAACCTTATTATTTATGGTATCTATTGCTTTCAGGGAAAGCAATGTTCGAGTGTTGAAAGAGAAAAGATAAGGAACAATTATGAGGGGATGAACGCTTCGGAAAACTCCCAACAGAATCCAACACTTTGTGTTTTTGAATGGTCTTATTAAATAATATGAAAATTTCTACGATGTCACATTCTAGCCATTGATTAACTTGTTATTGTTATTAAATTGCAATAGCGTTGATGTTGCCGGTGACATTTGGAGTTAATTGAAATCGTGCTGCAAAATGATCAGTTATTGTTCTCTAAATCAGATTGAAATATATACTATGGTTAACGGATTTAAAAACGCGACACTTAGTTATGTTGGTATATTTTAGGAAAACAAATTCCCACATAAAATGTATTTGTACATTCGTAAAGGCGAATTCAATGTCGGCATTTTGATACCAAACTCAATAAAATCCAACGAGCATTAACTAAATTATCGCATGAATAAGATTTTGATCCAGAAAACAAAAGTAACATGTTTATTGGCACATTGGTTTTATCGTTGAAGATGACCAGCCTGTATAACAGATCGAATGTGTGCGTAAGACTAGTCCGCTAACTTCTATATACACATTCTCAATTAAATTGAATATAATAAATGACGTATCCAACTTTTATTTAAAATGTGTCTATATGACACGGAAACATTGTTGTAGGAAACATACACCGTTGTCTCATAGACCTGCATAGTGTTTTTATGGTCAAGGGGAGGTTACCATGTAAGAAATTTTGGTCGGAATGAGACTTTTTGTTTTCTGGATCAACGTATTGATTGTACTATATATTTGTTAATATTCATCTTATTTTTTATTATCTTAGTACCAAAATCACGCCAAAACATTCACCTTTAATATGCACTATTCCAATACCAGCATAGACTTTGTCTGCTATAAAACAACATACCCCAGTGTTGCGTTTTTAAATCCGTTAAGTATAGTATTAGAAATTAATCTCCAAGAATCATCAGTCTGTATTTAATGCATGTATTGATGCCAATCTATGAGCCGTTGTTTGCTAGGAAGATGGTAATATACGGTATGTGTAAATGTTCATGTAGCAGCCTATTTGTTATTTAAGAGTAATTATAAAATAATAATAACAAAGTCTTTATTTTAAGTGGAAATCTATTTGACTATATATAAATCTGACTATCTTCCGTAAGATCCTCAGCAATGAACATGTGAATAAGTACAATTATTATTTAGGCCCATATGACGTCTAACAATCGTTAATGTTACGCAAAATTGATACATATCGCTGTTTTAGAATAAGAAGGTCGTAAGTACATTATAAGACTCATGCATAATTGATATCTGCATCACAAGGCGCTTCTTATTAGTCTATTTTCATGAAAATCGGAACTGGTCGTGTTTTTCTCATAAGTAAAGAGTAGTTTTCAGATTTTTTTTCTTGTATTCTCAAAACATCTATTTTGTACTTACGATGTTCTCATCCTAAACCAGCGATATGTCGCAAATTACCGCCATAACCGATGTCGAGGCATCTGACATCGTGTATACACCACCTGGACGGACTGCTGGTCAATGATCGAAGAAGTGGGTTGTACAGTATGAATAAAACAGACCGCTGTAATTCTAAACCATCATATATACCATTGAACACAAGAACCTACTCACCATTCTGAAAAAGGGTTAGAAATTGAAACAAATGTGACATTTAGATTCGTAACAATAACTGACGTATTTAACACCGAAGTGTAACATTCACAACTTGGTAGTGTCAAAGAACGGTTTTATCTGACGTTTACAACCATCCTGTATGCCTAATTAATAAACAACAACATGTTTGTTTTCATTTGATGTAACACAGAATTTTGTATATCAATAATGACAAAAAATATACAGCGGTCAGTTGACCTAATTAATTTCCCCTGGAATCGATTTTCAAATATCATTCGCTTGCAATGCAGTGTCTTTGACATCTTCTCGCGTGTGAATGACATGCGCCCCCGTAGGTTATTTGATTAAATAACACGACTTTGTAATTGAACTTTTATACATAATTATGAGGAAGTCAACATGTCTATGCCGGGTATTGAACTTTTATACACGTGAGGAATTCAACATGTCCATGCCGTGTATTGAACTTTTATACACGTGAGGAAATCAACATGTCCATGCCGGGTATTGAACATTTATACACGTGAGGAAGTCAACATGTCCATGCTGGGTATTGAACATTTATACACGTGAGGAAATCAACATGTCCATGCCGGGTATTGAACTTTTATACACGTGAGGAAGTCAACATGTCCATGTCGAGTATTGAACCTTTATACACGTGAGGAAATCAACATGTCCATGCCGGGTATTGAACATTTATACGCGTGAGGAAGTCAACATGTCCATGCCGGGTATTGAACATTTATACACGTGAGGAAGTCAACATGTCCATGCCGGGTATTGAACTTTTATACACGTGAGGAAGTCAACATGTCCATGCCGGGTATTAAACTTTTATACACGTGAGGAAATCAACATGTCCATGCCGGGTATTGAACATTTATACAGGTGAGGAAGTCAACATGTCCATGTCGGGTATTGAACTTTTATACACGTGAGGAAGTTAACATGTCCATGCCGAGTATTGAACTTTTATACACGTGGAAGACATGGGTGTAGACAATGTCAATGACGAGATAAACATGCGCAACCGGAAATAGAACATGTACACTGTAAACGTGTTCAGAAGGCCTGTGTGATGTCAACGACGATAAAGACAGGACGTCATTTCAATCGATGAATGACTTTTTTGAAAACCAACCATCCGTGTCAATAGTGAATACCTAAGTGTTCTCGTCAAGGACTTGTAATTAATTGAAGAACAATTCATTATGAATAAAATAAGTGCACTGTGGGTTGGGTACATGAGATCAGGAACATTGAATGACCGTACTTAAGCACTGCATTGAAGTATACAGACGTGACGGTGATTTCGCACGTCATTATTGAGCTGTCCTGCGATTGATAACTATACCTTACGCAGCTCAATACGGTTAGCAAGCTTGTCGTCTAATCTGGCGACCCGGGTTCAAATACGGGTAGAGGTACACTGCCATATTTCAGCATAAATGCTTTGCTCGGCATCCAGATGCTGCATTGATCTTCTGAATTTATCGAATCAGAACTTATGTCAGAAGTTTCATTTTACTGGTTCCACATATTTGTAATGTTCAGCCTTACCATGGTTTAATGTTTTTTATCCAAAGCAAAAACCACAGAATTCTGAATCAGCCCTCGTATTGACAGTTTACTTAGTTTATTTAGTTATGTACTATAGTTTATGCTAATCTGATCTTTGTCAAGAAAGTCCATAAATACAATGATTTAAAGACCATATAAATGGTTATGTAAATATTGTCACTGGCGATCTCAAACATTGTGTAAGCGTTACCTAGAAACGCAATGAGCCACCGTAAAATCCGATACAATATGTCTGTAAGAGACTTTCATACCATATTGCAAAAGAATCAGTTTTCTGTATCACATTTATTTAGTAATATTTAGTTAGTTGCTATAGTCTTGCAGCAGAATAAATTTGATACTTCCTTATATTATTGCCATCGTATTGGATTAGGTTATTAATACAATAGTAATTACGTTCGTGCATCGTCATGGCAAATGTAAATGGAAATATTAGTATAAAATGTGGATTATTATTTTGTTAGCATCGGGTTTACGCAGCTCTGCAACATTTTATTCTGTCATTTTTCAAGAAATAATTCATTTTCAAGCAATTTTAGTAACTTGTTCTTTTGCAAGCAACTGTTAATTAACAGTTACTTCTCCACAGGTGAATGGCATGACTTATTGCAAAGTCACGATAGTTACCATTTGCCAATTCGCGATTCAAAATTTTGAATCGGCTACTGGCAACTGGACACTGGCTGCTACTTTCACGCGCATATAGTTTCATGTGAGTTGAAACTGGATCTGCTGGTTGACGTTCTAGCTCTCGACAAAAGTCTAAGACTATATTATTATTAAGTGGATATTTTCGCGGGTCAATACCTTACTGAGTTTTGAATTTCGGGCGTTTTAGCTTGTGGAAATATTTGCAACTTTGAAGCCGGTTAAGTGCCTGTTTGGAGTTTAGTATTTAATCGCCTTTCAACAGTAAAAGTGATGAAGTAAATAATGTGGTGAAGTTGGAAAAGGAGCATTATTATTTGGGAATGAACCACAGCTTATATCATGGCAGGATACTTACTAAATACGACAACATGTCAGAACCTTGTGTTAGGACGGAATATTACGGCAGTGCAAGGACTTGTTCCTTCAATA
Organism: Spisula solida; assembly: GCA_947247005.1. Lineage (NCBI taxonomy): Eukaryota > Metazoa > Mollusca > Bivalvia > Venerida > Mactridae > Spisula > Spisula solida. The sequence continues at coordinate 47,069,774 of OX365945.1, read as the reverse complement.
GAACTTCATGAGACGTTACTTATTGTTATCGGCTTTGGGATTTTTACGACCATTGTGGCCCTTATTTTTGTATGCATTAGACGACACATTAATATGGACAAGGTTTGTTTTTACAAGCTATACTAACCCTTTACTCAATGGATCACTTATCTCATAGCATACATTTACTGTAAAATCCCTTATATATATATCATATCCTGGCTTTTAAGTTCGTGGATTTGAGATCAGATTTCGAGACCGAATGCATATACATGTACACAAAATCAACAAATATAACCATCCTCGAACCTTAATGCTTTTATAGTAGTAAAGTCTAATAAGAGGCTTTTTATACATTGTGTACACGATTTCCATTCTGGCCATTTGAATGTCAGTCAGTCAGACTTTATTTTACGTGGATAACATATTTGGTAGAAACCAATTTTCAATATGATCCACATGTGTTAGTGATTGACACAACTTTAGCGCATCTAAATGTACATGAAAATCTCATGTTCAGTCAATATGGTTTAAGTTTTGAGGTTGTAATGGATGTGTAACTATGTTTTGGGTTTTTTCCACGAACTATATTGCGTGTATGATGGCGGGCTGTTACGTTTGTACGTATTTCATGAATTATTTTGTAGAATATCTTGGATACAGCGTTTGACGCGGGAGGAAAAGTCAACGTTGGATTAACAGCAACTACCATAGTCTCACAGTGGACCTGGGCCGCCACACTACTCTACTCATGCACTGTTGCCAGCAAGGTAGGCTTGGGCATTCAAATTGTTTAAAGAGGAGGGGGTCATTCGGCTGGAGACATTCAGCTTGTTGGAGCTAGGTCGTTCGGCAGAGGGTCTCGGCTGGTTTAGGCTAGGTCATTCAGCTAGGGCATTCAACTTGCTGAAACTAGATCATTCAGCTGAAACCATGGCATGAAGCTATATATAACTGTTATTTTTTTAACTAGGTATTTCAGACGTTGTACTATTGAAACTAGGTCATTTAGCTTGGGCATTCAGCTTTTTGATTACTGAAAGTAGTTTACTTATCTGTTTGGCAGCTGGGACAGTGGCAGTTTATTTTCTCGTTCGGTTATGTGTTGGGCATTGTGTGTTTTTATGTTTTCTGTGCTTGGCTGGTTAAGTTGAGTGCAGCCTTCCCTGGCCGACTTAATATTAACGTTTTGCCGTTGTGACTTCTTGATTACACTAAATATGGCGGCTTCAAGTAGCTTAGTATTTTAATACAGGAGTATTTAAATGAGTCTGATAGAAAAACAATTAATATGTACATTTGTAGTTCGTTTACATTCTAAAACAATAACAAGAGATGCTTGTAAAACACATCGCAGCCAAAGAGTCACTAATGATAAAGTTCATAGCGACTTTGACATTTGATCTACTGAGCTAGATATAAATATTGGTCATATTCTAATAGAGGACCACCATTCAAACATGTATGGAGATACTGTACCTAACTATTCTTGAGTTATTGATCGGAAATCATTTGTTATATTCATTCATGTTCGAATTTTTTTGTAACTTGTCAAAAGTATACATATCGCTGGCTTAGAATTAGAATGTCGTAAGGACTATACTTACGAGCTTTTAAGACTCATGCATATTTGAAATCTGCATCTCAAGGCGCTTCTTATGAGCATATTTTCATGAAAATCGGAAGTGGTCATGTTGACCAAACTGCAGTTGAAAAAGCTTTGTTTTTCCACAGGTAAGGAGTAGTTTTCAGACAGTTTTTTCTTGTTTTCTCAAATATTGATTTTGTACTTACGAGAAACGTGTTTCTAGAATAGGTAGGAACAAATCTGACTATTCTTCCATCCTCTTTAGTAATTCCAAGGTCCTCGTGGAACCATCTCTAAACTAATACGATTAGTGTACCGAAATGAGGCTTAACATCATGGATATAAACCTTGTTTCTGATAATGGGCACCTGCAACGATATTCTTCTTTCAATACTTTCAGTGCTTTGGTTTTCTATAATTGACGTAAAATATAACATATTATCGCACATCATTTAATATATCCACGAGCTTACTTTAATTCCTTAGAAAATGATACGATAATTACCACTATAAAATCCCACAAAAGATGGTTGTGTTGTCTTTGAAACGTTTATATGCATATAAAGGTGCCAATTAAGTTGCCTAAAGCATTGTTTTATATTCAGTTTATTTATTTTAAGATTAAATGTCATGCAATTTTACGGCTTGATACCGAACCTTTTGCTGATTCTTTGCTATGATAATGCACAATCTCTATTGAACGGGTTGGCATGGGAAATCACTCTTGAAATGACGTCATATAAAATCGTCGGGATAAATTTCCATATTTTGATAAGATTTGAAATTTTGATAACAAATTAATCAGGGTAGAAAAATACAACATTATGAAATAGTCATCAGGCATAGTTATTTTAGGTTTGTGCTATTATTGCTTTTTACATTTCTCGCGATATATTAATTTCATAATCAAAGTGCTGAAACTATTGCTGGAAGGTTATATTAATTTGTTTGTAGCCAAGCAACTAGATTCATGAAATCCTTAAGGTGGTACCCGCGCCTTTTATCTAAAGATAGAATTTTCTCCGAAACATCTTAAAATCTTAAAAAAATCATCTAAAACGCCCTTGAAATGATATAAATGATATGTCACCAGGCTTGTTTTCAAGTCATATGGTTTTCTAATGACCTACTTTTATAGTTTGTTCAATTTATCTATTTCGTGCGTACATGACACCTCCATGTTCATTTTTTTTATATTACATCATTTTAAGCAATGCGTTATGTTTTATGTGTACATGTGTCTTTGCTACTCACATAAACAACAATTACAGCTTCCTGATGAACAAAAACAGTATTTGTACAGGATAAATAGTTACCCCACCTTGCAAAATTATTGAAAAAAAAGTAGTGTTCAAAAAATTTCAAATATCGAAAATAATTTTAAATTGCACATGAGTAAAAAATCATATAGGCTATCTGTTCAGTAATATAAAAAATAGGGGTCACCAGCCTTTTTAGGGAGTTTTTCACCAAAAAGTACTAATTTGCATAAATTTACTTTCTTGCATATTGGAACGAAATAATATTTTGAAAAATATTTTTAAAGTGTAGCTACTTCATACAACTAAATCATGCACTGCATATTTTATATAAGCAGATGAATTGGAACAATTGTAGTGACTTATAGTAACCTACATGCATATACTTTCAAATTGTACCGTTCCTCGACGATTTGTTATACCACCTTCGTTCACCAGAGTATTATTCGCCTGTGATATCAGTCTGGGAACTTGACTAACCATTGTAGGATGTATGAGGATGTTTTATATACATGCACAAAAGAAAAAATTGACATTGAGCGCCATCATTATGTGTAAATTATCATTTATTTAATATTGCATCATTGGCGTACAATGTAGCTCAATTCTCCTTAAATCCTTTGAAGGCAGCATTGAGAATAAATGTATGTTTACGTATTTATAAATTTATTTGTTTTTAACTTCGATAAATAATGTTATTATTAATAATATAATATATTCTTTGGTACTTTTATTTCTGTGCACTTTATGGAAGAATCTTATGCAAAGGCATAACATACGTACTACGCCGATTTTGCTGATAAAACTTGAAAACATTATTATGTTTTACGTACGTTTGTAGCACCACATCTTGAGGGGTAAAACTAAATTCCCAATTAAGGTAAAGGGAGGAGCTTGATAACTAGAACAGAACAGAACATAACCTCTAACAGAACTTTGGTTGTCCCAACGGACCCTATATGTAACTAGTTGTAGGTTAGAAACCACCAATTAAATTTGCTCTTTAGTTCAATGTAAAGTTACAATAGTAGGCCCCAATTTTTTACATCTTTTAGTCTATGGCCAGCAGGAAGACATAATCATTATAAAGAAGTACCCTTGAGCTTCAAAATAATACAATAAAAAGGGGGGTCATGTATCTTCTAAGAAAAATTTTGTCCATCAAACAAGGTCTACCTATTTTTACACATGTCCGGACTGATTCAATCCGGGTTTTACCCTATTCTACTTTCACTTTGGTATCAATGTAAGAATACCAAGATATTCCAGATTTTCCAGTTTCACTACATAACATACATATTTACAATGCATTTAAACTCAATTTCATCACTCCAGTACACTCTTGTCAAGAAATATCCTCATTTACAGGCAAGCCAAAATTTTTTAAGGACTACTTGAGGCATTTGGTGGTTCTTTACCTACATGGCTTTCTAATAACCTACCATTGTATTTTGTTCATTTTATCTATTTCCTGTATTTATGGCACCATAATTACTATATGAAACCACTTTTAAGCAATGCATAATATTGTATGTGTTCAATGGTCATTCCTATTGCCATTAGTCACAATTCTGGCTGCCTGGTTAACAACTTCGGTAGGCCTATTTGATAAACAGTTACCCCACCCACTTGCAAAAAAGTGTGATTTTCAAATGAACGTCAAAAAATATCGCAAATAATTTAGAATTGGCCATAAGTTGAGTAAAAAAGTACTAATTATGAATAAATTTGCATAAAATTAACCTAATTTGCATATTGTAATGAAATACAAATTTATTAAAAATATTTCGAAGTGTGGCTACATCATATAACTAAACCATGCACTACATATTATATATAAGCATATGCATTTGAACAATTGTAGGGACTTATTGTGAACCAATATTATTCACAATTTTGCCGTTCCCCACCCACTTTTCATAGATGCAAAAAAATAAAAAGTTAAAAAATATCTATTTTGTGCAATAGTATTATGTTTATTGTCATTAATCAACATTCATATGCGATCATTGAAACTAAAATTCATGTTTGTCACGTCTTATCAAATACGTTTTGAAATTTCGCGCATGCGCACAAGGCAGCTCGGACCTCCTTAAATGAGATTAGCTTAACTATCTGTATGTATGATGGAGCACGGCGTATAAATTGTGTAGAAATGGTGTGGTTCTTTCTGTTATGAAAGGTGGAGGATGTTAAGAAGCTTCATCACCAATGATCACGGATCAAAACCCACTGGTGGTAATGAGCTTATTGTGATGATCAATAAGTACATGGCACGAACTTTAATATCAAATGACAAAATGATAGGGTTTTTGAAGCCACTGACCAGCGCTGAGACGTTATAATGTTAATTATAGGGAAGGAACTTTATCTTTAAAAGGAACTATGGCATTTTTCTGACTCCTGTTCGCACAACCTCATATTTCATGGTTTTGTACACTTCTATTCGAGTATCCTTGAGATATTTTTTTTTCAGGGGAGATAATTTTATTTTCCTCGTCAATAGATAGATGTGGGTCAAGGGCATCCCACATACTACCGTACAACATGTAATATAACTGTAAATTAATCATACTAGAGTAAAATATACATACATGCATACGTGCATACATGCATGCACACATACATTGCAACTTATAAATGCATACACATATAGCATTTAAAAAATCCCCTGTTTGTTTGTTTTTTGGTGGGTACAGGTACTTTTTTATGTTTCAATTCTGTCGGTTGTTCCTTTGTTTTATATATGATAATAAAATCTAGAATTTCCTTGAGATATGGTAAGGTCTTGTCTTGTTAAAGGACCTGTCATTAGGTACCATGTATGAATACATAGTTGTTTCTTCGTAATAAACTACATGTACGAGCCGTTAGAGGTGGGCCGATGCATCGAAATATCGATGCATTGCGATACCGAGTGTCCCGATAGTATGGATCGATAGTAAAAGTCTCGATCCAATAAGTATCGCCGATAGTTAGCTCAACTATCGATAGTTACGATAGTTTCCTTTTTATAAAGTTTTTTGTTATTTTAAAACAGCTTCCCAAGTTGCCCAATCTTCCCTATGAGCCTCTTAAAACACATTTTCAAATTATATACAACACCAATAACATCAAATATATCAAGATAACACATTTCAATCATAATAAGGATTATACACAGTACATTTACATTATTATTGCAATTTTGAAATAACATTTTCAATGTCAGATGTCCAACTCATTGCTTGGGGCTTGTTATATTTACATAATGTGATTCTTCCAAAAAGTAACATATTTGGTTTTGAAAGTATTTAAATTTTCTGCTGTTCCTTACTCTTCTTTATGGGGCCAGAATAGTCCAATTATTTTCGAGCAAATTCTAAATTTGGTTTCTTCACATAGAGATTTTGTTTACAATCTTAAGATCTAAGATGGCGGGAATTAACCTCATGAAATTTCTGGAACTTATCTTTAAAATATGCATAATTCTATACCTCAAATCAGTCATATACATGCATTTATATGAAGTGGTATTTTGCACCGTTGGCCTCGTTACAAACTAGTTACAAATGAAACATGTCTTATCCTTTTTAAATACTCTGTTCTACCTTTAACACACAGTATGGCGTCAGTGGTCCGTTTTGGTACGCTGCCGGGGCAACCATCCAGATTCTTCTGTTTGCCATGGTATCCGTGGAGTTGCGTATCCGAGCACCGGGAGCCAAGACGTTTCTACAAGTTATTCGTGCTAGATTTGGTGCATCAACTCATAAAGTCTTCGTAGTGTACGCCCTTCTGACAAATCTTATCGTCACAGCCAATTCTATGCTAGGTAAGGTGCAATGGCGTACGAGTATGTTTTGTTTAACTGCTCAATCATATCCCTGAAGCACAATATTGACGGTATACAAAATATTAAACATTTATCTAAATATTATTATCCACTGTACATTAATATTGCCCATATGATGCAGAAAATAGGTGTGTAGAGTTGGCACGACATTGGACATTAAATTTTAAATTTCGATGCTGTAAAAAATCGAAAATCTGGAATGTCCAATGTTGCGCTGGTAGAAAGACATTTATAAACATGAATGTCTAATGTACAATGTCGACTGGTAGTACGACATTCCAAAAAAAAATTCAATGTTCAATATTTTGTTAGCAGAACGGCATTCATAGAATTGAATGTCCAATGTTGCGCTGGTAGAACGGCAATCAAAGAATTGAAAGTACAATGATGCGCTTGTAGAACGGCATTCATAGAATTGAAAGTACAATGATGCGCTTGTAGAACGGCATTCGAATTAAGAAGTGAATGTTCCATGTTGTATTTGCAGAACGGCTTTCAAAGAAATGACTGTATAATGATAAAGGACGCGTTGATAAAACCACTATAAAAAATTGAATGTTCAATGCTTGGCTAGTAGAATGACATACACTTCTCATTTCCACGAACTACGAATAATATACTCGTAAACGTACGTACGTATGAATGAATAATTCTTGTATTACAGGAGGGTCAGCAGTATTATCAGGACTGACCAAGGACATGGATGTGGAGTATGCGGCCATGTTGATGACCGGTGTGATAGGAACGTATACCCTGATTGGTGGTCTAGGGGCCACATTCTATGTATCATTCTTCAACACTGCTATGATCATGGTCATGATGCTTGTATTCGTGGTACACGTGTATGATAATTCAGACAATGTAGATAATCCACTAGGTAAGATATTCTTATCAGTATTTTTGTTATACTGGAGCCCGTTGTCTAACTAAGGCGCTGGAGCCCGTTGTCTAACTAAGGCGCTGGAGCCCGTTGTCTAACTAAGGCGCTAGCGAGGGCTTTTTAAAGCAAGTCGCCTCATAGCAAAGCGCTTGATAGCCGTTTGGTTAGGCAACGTGCCCCTGGTCAACAGTATTTCAGTCATAAAGAAACTACCTAGTCACATTATCCTGAAACTAAGAGAACCAGCAGTTACATGGAACTAACTACACAGAACGTCCCTATGGGAGATATACCAGTACCATTTTTAACGACTTTATAATAATAATGATAATAAAGACATTAGTGTGTATCCATCTGAGATTAATCCCGAGACCTTTCAAACTCGAAGCAGACTTTCCCAACATGCAGGAGTATGACAAACTTTAGGTCTACATTTCTGGGTGCTTTCAGTGCGTTTGGTTTTTTAATTGTCGACATTTCATTTTAATAAATTAAGCTATTGTCAACAGTCATTATTTAGCTAAAAATACTTCCACAAACCGAATTCTAATCAGAATGATTAATTCAAGGAAAACTGGTTTGCAGTCAAATTATTGAGCACTGTAAATGACAGAACAAAATTCTTGTAATAAAACGCCTTCAACGTCACAAAGTATGTGATATTTAGTGTGGAATTCTTGTTTCAGGCTCAGAGCGCAGCGTGTATGATTACCTTACATGTAGCCAGGGACCAGAGGGGAACAAAGATCAAAGTTTTCTGACTCTTATATCCAACTCCGGGTTCATGTTTGGAATGATAACAATAGCAAGTAAGTAACGACCCTTCTAAAATAATGTTCATGTATATAGCGAACCTTTTTCTACTGAAAGATGTTTATTGTTAAATCAATTTTTTATCGACGTTTAATACATTTAGGTAAAAAATAAATGAAAACTAACAACAAACAAAAATTTATCAAACTTCGTAAAATTATAAAGATCATCAAATAAAATTTTGAAACTGTGTAAGCTTTCTTAGATCGTCGTTGAAATTCTGTAAATTTGTAAAGAACGTCAGATGAAATATTGAAACTTTGGAAATTTATAAGATCGTTCAACAAAAGTTCGAAACTTTGTAAATGTTGTTATTTTGCATAGATTATCTAGCCTAAGGTTTTTGTAAAGATCGTCCAACAAAAGGTTGAAACCGTGTAAGTTTGTAAAGATCGTCCAACAAAATGTTGAAACCGTGTAAGTTTGTAAAGATCGTCCAACAACATTTTGAAACCGCGTAAGTTTGTAAAGATCGTCCAACAACATTTTGAAACCGTGTAAGTTTGTAAACGGATCATCCAATCAAATGCCAGAATGTAAAATTATTTCCATATTAGGAGTATCACCTTTAGAATAATTTACATTATATCATTGTCCGGTATTGTTTAAATTCAATTCGCTTAATGAGTCATGGCTCGCCGTTGACATCACAATTTGACACTATTACATATTTAAGAAATAAAAATCTGTTCGCGTTTATTGTCGGTGAATAAAACACGGGCAGGAGTTCGGATGCGGAAAAATTAAATCACGAGTGCGTAGCACGAGTTATTTATTTTTCCGCATCCGAACGAGTGCCCGTGTTTTATTCACCGACAATATACAAGAACAGCGTTTTTATTTCGATTCTAAATACGATAATATCCCGCACTATTTAACTGCGCGCATTCCATTTCCACCCATTTGACATTGAACATAATTCCACGCTGAAATTGGGTGGCTTATTAGCTGGTACAATTACCTCCCTCGTTAATGAAAACGACCTTCGTAATTTTCTGAAGGAAATACCACATTTTAAACATTGAAACAATTTTAATAACACGAGTATATGGTATCTATTTCATAAAATGAAAAACATAAATGAATTGATTATCAAAAGCTTTAATAAAACTTGGTTTCTAGAGTATATTGGAGTTTCTAAAAATAGATGCGTCATAGCTGTAACACTGGATTCTCGTGCAACTCGCCTTGTCATCGTGACTCGTAGAAGATTTTACTATAAAGTTTACGTTCATTCATTCATAAATATGTCACGTGATACAGGGCGTAAATAGAAACAGCCAATTTGATAGGTATGTTTTATGGGGGTAATAATACATTGTTAGGTCCGCTCTATATTTAAACGATTAATCCGCAGATCGTGTTAGAATTATTTATAATCAATTTGCAAGTCATTAAGTAAATTTATAGTATCCTCGTTCTTCATTGTTCGTCTTTCTTTATATGATATCGATTACTTGTATGAAATTACTGTCGTATTCGCATGTCTTTCGTGAATTCCGCGTGATAATAGGTTGTTGTTGTCTGCTGTATAGCAAAGTGCCCATTAAATTGTAACAGTTAAACAAACGTGACGTCATCGACATTTCCTTACAAGCCTGATGTCATTAGTGTCGACCTCTTGACGACGTTCTGGTTATTGTTAATTGGTGTGCTAATCATTAATAAAACAAATTAGCGAAATATTAGTGATGTTTAGAGTGGCTAATTAATAGATTCAATGTATTACTAGTAATCGAACATTGATCTTTACAGATACATGTACATGTTTGCATTTTGCTTAATCATGGTTTTACTAGAGTTGGATTTTAGGGCCCATCTACACAGCACAGATTTTATCACGCCTATTGCAATATAATATTTTGGTTTCACATGTAAATTATATACCGGTAATCTACAATATAATATCACGATTCCATCACTCAGATCCCACCTGTCTTAAAAAGTTTTTGCCCTTAATTTGTGAAGGCAAAAACATGTGAGACACCTACCCATTTATCATTTACTGTCCTTGTTATTATATTCGTATGCGACGAGTTCAAGGAATCTAGGAGTACAAATCCATTTATTCTCATTGTTTTGCATGCACTATTTATTAATACGTTTGTTGCATGTGTGGTTCCTCTCAAAGGAATTCCCAGCCACAGATAGATTTAAGTGGGTAACCGGTCACCATTCCATTGTAGTACAATAACACTAATGTTACAACATTAACACATTGGCACTATAACAACAATTACAAATCTAACTTCAACGGCTTGACAAATGTCTCAACGACAACAATGTAACAATGGCAACAAATGTAACAACGGAAACACATGTTACATCGTCCACAAATGTAACAACGACAACTAATGTAACAACGACAACAAATGTAACAACGTCAACAAATGTAACAACGACAACAAATGTAACAACGACAACAAATGTAACAACGACAACAATGTAACAACGTCAACAAATGTAACAACGACAACAAATGTAACAACGACAACAATGTAACAACGACAGCAAATGTAACAACGACAACACATGTTACAACAGAAACAAATGTAACAAGGGTAATTAATGTAACAAATCCTGTGGTATTGATTTTCTATTTGAACACTACATTGTAATTATTTTTTATATTTAAGGTGGGTTTGGTTCTTCTTTCGTGGACCAGTCATATTGGCAGAGTAGTGTGGCGGCAAAACCACGAGAAGGCGTGTTGGGATTTCTGGCTGGTGGCTTAGTCTGGTTTTCTATACCATTTGCGCTGGCAACAACTATGGGACTGGCGTACATAGCACTAAGTGCAAGACAGAACCAACCATTGTTGGCAGATGAAGAGGTTGACTTGGGTAAGTCATGTTGACTCATGAGGCCTATTTGGTTTGTTGATACACTTGTACAGAATATATAAATTCTTTAAAGACATGTATGTTATTTTCGTTTATGCGCATTAAATAACCTTCTCACATACGACAATATATTTAGTTTGCTGATTGGTTTATTTTACTAGAAACGTTTTGCTCTTGTGATCTGTGACTTCTTGTCAAGAGCTTGTATGGCAATGTTGGTCTGAGGTATCCACTTATATGGGTGTGGCCAGCCAACCTCACTTCCTCTGCACGATGGATTCAATATACAGAATGTTTCTTTGTCCTTGTCCAAAGGTCTTGACTGGAGATCTCTTCCGGCCATCATGTGCGGACAATTTGTCCCAGACAATGGTTGACAAGCACCAAATCTTCTGAGATAGATGCGGAGAAATTAGCTCAGACATTGGCTGACATACACCCAAAGCTTAAGAGATAGATGCGGAGAAATTAGCTCAGACATTGGCTGACATACACCCAAAGCTTAAGAGATAGATGCGGAGAAATTGGCCCAGGCATTGCTGACAAACACCCAAAGCTTTAGAGATAGATGCGGAGAAATTGGCCCAGGCATTGCTGACAAACACCCAAAGCTTCTGTGATAGATGCGGAGAAATTGGCTCAGGCATTGGTTGACATACACCCAAAGCTTTAGAAATAGATGCGGATAATTTGGCTCAGGCATTGGTTGACATACACCCAAAGCTTCTGAGATAGATGCGGATAATTTGGCTCAGGCATTGGCTGACATACACCTAAAGCTTCTGAGACATATGCGGAGAAATTAGCTCAGACATTGGTTGACAAACACCCAAAGCTTAAGAGATAGATGCGGAGAAATTAGCTCAGACATTGGCTGACAAACACCCAAAGCTTAAGAGATAGATGCGGAGAAATTAGCTCAGACATTGGCTGACAAACACCCAAAGCTTAAGAGATAGATGCGGAGAAATTGGCTCAGGCATTGGCTGACAAACACCCAACTTATGAGATAGATGCGGAGAAATTGGCTCAGGCATTGGCTGACAAATACCCAAAGCTTAAGAGATAGATGCGGGAAATTAGCTCAGACATTGGCTGACTAATACCCAAAGCTTAAGAGATAGATGCGGGAAATTAGCTCAGACATTGGCTGACAAATACCCAAAGCTTAAGAGATAGATGCGGAGAAATTAGCTCAGACATTGGCTGACAAATACCCAAAGCTTAAGAGATAGATGCGGAGAAATTAGCTCAGACATTGGCTGACAAACACCCAAAGCTTAAGAGATAGATGCGGAGAAATTGGCTCAGACATTGGCTGACAAACACCCAAAGCTTAAGAGATAGATGCGGAGAAATTAGCTCAGACATTGGCTGACAAACACCCAAAGCTTAAGAGATAGATGCGGAGAAATTAGCTCAGACATTGGCTGACAAACACCCAAAGCTTAAGAGATAGATGCGGAGAAATTGGCTCAGACATTGGCTGACAAACACCCAAAGCTTAAGAGATAGATGCGGAGAATTTGGCTCAGACATTGGCTGACAAACACCCAAAGCTTAAGAGATAGATGCGGAGAATTTGGCTCAGACATTGGCTGACAAACACCCAAAGCTTCTGAGATAGCTTCCAGTGTGGCTTCTTCGTGCTACTGTTCTGCTACGATCTGTTAGAACAAATACATGTATCTCTATATGAAAGATGGTGACGTGTTAATATAATTTTCCTTGATGTTGACTTAGTATTTTATTGTACATACGTATTTCCCAGAATTATCTTAATTTGTATTTCGATGTTTATCAATGACATCGCAATTTAATATCAAACACTTCATTAATCGATAATGTACTAGTATAACATTATTATTAGTATATTATGTGAGGTTTATAGGAGCTTTCTGGAACGTTTATAATAATGCCGTATGTCTCATTGCGTGAGTCCATTAGCGGTGTTTTCCCCCCGGGGACGAATGCGTGTATAATTGTTTGTCGGTGGTGTTTTTACCTGAGGACGATGCTTGGTAATTGTCTAGCGGCAATGGGACTATTGTAGGTTTTAATATCCAAATATGCTCACTATTCTAAAACTCCTAGTTCAATATACAGTAAGTTAATAATCAAATGTATTAAATCAGGCAAATAAAAACCCTTAAAAACTTGAAATCTTTGCCAGAAAATAGTGACAATTTAATAATACATGAATGTAATATGTTACCGTACAAATTTGTACAAATTTGATGTCTTGTAGCCTGGTTCGGGAATTACAATTGTCTTTAGTTTCCAGGTCCAGAATGTATTTAAAGTTTTTAGTGTCACACTAACTAGTCATAAGTGTATGTTCATTAATACCATAATATTGTATAGGCTGGTGGTGAGGGAACGATTGGGTTAGTAGCTTTTCTAACGAGCACTAACACCGGGCATGTATATGTTATACACATTTAGGCTTTACAAATTTTAATATGTCAAGGTTTTACTACAAACGTGGAAAATGTCATAAAACCATGCAACAATCACTTTTTATTTTTGTATCGTTGTAAAGGCTCAAAGCCGTCTGCCGCTAAATAGGGAGGTTGCAAAATGAATGTTTACCCGTACATTTATACGTACTGCGTGCTTCCCGTACATACGCATACATGTGTGGCGTCGTACACATTTTAATTCCGTCTGTCAAACGACCGTTACTTGTAGGAACTACACATTCCTTGATGACGAAATTCCCACAAAAGTAGAATTCACGTACATACGTAGACGCACGTACACATTACGCGTTCACTTTTGTAACCTCCCTTATGTCGCACCTTTAACGTGAAATGTAGCAGAAATTAGGCCATCACTAAATATGGCAACCTAACGCTAAATGTCGCAACCCAAACTTAAGTCTTTACAACTTAGAGATAAGATAAAATCAGTACATACCTTGCCTTCTTTTTTTGACTGAGCTCATTGGGATTGTTGGGCATAGCGCTACAAACAAATTATCGCGATGTTGCAATGAAAGTCGTTTTACGGCAATGTTTCTACAGCAATCACGATTCGAACAGAAACATTACCGCAAGTTAAACTTTCACGGTTCGAACAGAAACATTACCGCAAGTTAAACTTTCACGATTCGGACAGAAAATACCGTAAGTTAAACTGGTTCGATTCAGTTTAGAGATGTGAAATAGGATCATATTTGCAAATAAACACTTTTACAAATTATAACGAGAACGTGCTAATAACACGTCACTTCCATCCTTTTACTCCAATATACATCACTTTCTACATCATCCCCTCTCTCTCTCTTTGGTTCTCTCACTATCCACAGGCTCAACCACATACATAACTAAATTTTGAAGCATCTCGTTTGGTAATAAAAAAGTAACCATCTATTTTACAAGACACTTTGTTACATTTTATTTATGGTCAATTTAAGGGTATTTTTCTAAATCCGTTTTAGGGTGTATTAGTCATGCCCTCCCGTTCAATAATTCACTCTGATCGCGACAAAATCCTTCCGCCAGAAGACAAGCAGAGTGTTTCTAAAAGACGGTACAATTAATATGATATAAGGTGTTGCCCAAAAAAGGGGATTCTTTCATCAAAAGATAATAAATTACTTTTTTGGTGGAGAGATTTTTCATTAAATTTTTCTTGATATGAAAATCCTTCACGGCAATAATAATAATAATAAATACTTTATTTAAAGAGGCAACACAGTTGGTTGTATACCCAGTCTTCCTTGTGAGCCTCATTATGCATTTACATATATATATATATATATACAAAACTGCTAAACCAGCCCCAAAATACGTCGAAAATAACCAATTGAAACCTTGCATGTTACACCACCGATGATACAAATTTCTCACTGTATTGAAGTTTTCAAACAAATGTTGTTTCTGGTTTTGGAGTATTCATTCCTTCCTCTAAGCATCAACATTAAAAGGAACCCAAAAGATTTAAGTCTGGTGAGTGTAGAGGCCAAGTATATGTATGGTCTTCGGCAAAATGACACAGTAGCCAAATTTCTTGAAATCACCGATAATGTACGACAGCACCAAGGCGATATGAACGTCACTTTTATATCACATGCATTTATTAGTCATATCCAAAATACTTGGGCTCATTAGCTTTATAACAAGGGTCAAACCACTTCCATATCATAAAATCTGACAAAGTTATTTAAGTAATTTATGTTACCATATATTAATGATCACCCTGTATCTCTTCATTGAGAGAAGAAAACCTATTGAATTCGTTGCGTTTTAATGGATTTAAGTACTATAGTTCTTGTTTGTCATTACAACTACATGTATGTTTCAGCTTAACATGATGATGTCAATGTTTGGGTAAAGATTGATATCACTCAAAAATCACATCAAAGTTGTTTTTGATGAATAAGGGTTGTTAAGCTTCCATAACCATTGTACAAATGTACTTAATGTCGACTGTATAAGCACAGAGATTCTCCTCTATAGATATCAAACGAATTAGTTCTGTGACATCTCTCTGGAGCATAGATATTGTATAACAATTGCTGAACACTTACGCAAGATTATGGAAGCGATACTAAATGACGCTAATGACTATGAGCATTGTAACCGTATATTCTAAGGGATGAATGTTCAGTAATAACAGCAAGTGTTATCGGTGTCTATATTAAGTATTTTCGTTGATGGTAACCCGAATACTTTAATGTTTTGGCATTATATGTTTAGCACACATCTTGTACATTATCTAACACTATCAAATGTCGTTCTTTATACAAACAGTTGCTAAGAGAAACCCTCATAGTTCGTCATTGACGCATTGAGTGCTGACAACGAACCAAACCTTCAGTTAATGTACTTGAATAAAAAAACTTCATATTGTTCCAGGTTTGGTATTACCTGTTGTTGCCCAGCGGCTGTTTGGCAGTGCGGGTGAATTCATGATGATAGTAATGACGATCATGGCAGTTGTGTCCACTGGGTCCGCGGAAGTTGTGGCTGTGACGTCAATCCTTGTTTATGATATATATCAATTGTATCTTAAGGTTGGTATAGTCTTAATAATTCCTATATGAGTTTATTGTCATCCAGTGGGGGACTCTCCGACAGAATTGTATTAACAATCAAACTAATCAAATAATTCGGGGCCATTAACGAGAAGTTACGGTCGCCAAATTCGACTAAGGACTAAGGTACGATCTTTGTAGATTGCAGCGTAGCATAGGTCCTAATGAGATTGTGGTCGCCTATATTAATAGCGGAGGAAGTCTCAAGCAAGGTTTTCCCTATCTTTATTAAGAACAGACAATGTCATACTTAGGTACTACGTAGAACCACCGACCTTCCTCTAGTCAGCTGAATTGTTTAGTCGCAAACACCGTTACATCTTGAGTGGGAATCGAACATGATGATGTGCGATGCAGCTGTTTTGAAGCCGGGCAATTGATATAACAATTCCATCCAAAGTGGACTTCGTGAATTATTAATAAATTATTTCGATATCGAATGCAAAATTCCTTTACTAACATTTGACTGGTGTACCTCGGTCCAAGTTTTCTATCGCAAATTACGTAAATATTTGAAAGGGTATAAGTATATACTAATAAGATGGTTTTTTTTCAGCCATATCGCCACGTGCATGATGCAAACAGTTGTATGTTGTGTGGAAAGGGGCGTGGTCGTAAGGCTAATGTCGTGGATAAATGCACGTGTGAAAGTATGACCGTATGTCGGGATTGTAAACAAGACAACAGGTATTATAGAATATAATCATACCATGTGACCTATGACGCCTTTTTAACTAGATAATGTCATGAGTTGTATTTATGATAAGTAACAAACATGTAATTTTACGCCAATCTGTTCCATCGCAATTTGCGTATTCTATACGTATCACCGAGTACCGGTAATAAAGTATTATTTCTTAACGGCAAATATTGATCTTAATGTACTACACGCATCTTCTACATCCTCATACATCAGTGATTAGTCAAGTTCCCAGACTGGTGATGAATACTCCGGTAAACGAAATGATCTTCTACGGAATCCCGTTAAGGCCACAGCCTTTGAATGGCGTGACTACGAAAGTACGATGCCGAAAACGTGAAAGTACGATGACGAAAACACAACAGTAGGCTGCGACCATGACGAAAACGCGAGATCACGAGCGTACGATGACGAAAACGTTACGGATAGACATATTTAATTAAAGAAGATGTCGCTAACGGAATTCCATAATCTTCGACATTCCCATGGTCGTAAATGTAATTTTACGATAAATAAATATTCATTCATGTTCTTTCAATTACATATTGTACTTAACAGTATCGTATTTATCAACTGATAAGCTATTTAGTATTAATTAATTAAAGCATTGTAATGTCATTGACCTTTTGTTTAACACAGAAACATAGAATCTAGCAGATTTTGATCAATATTATAACACGTATGGACTTGCACATGTACGTAGTAAATGATTGGATGTATCAATACTAGTACTCGTACACTTACGTTAGTAGCCAATGATGTTGTTATCAATAGCAACAGGTTACTGGAGGCCGTTAATATGAGCGAGCGCTACGTAGTGCTTTCCATGGGAGGTAATCCATGCCTTCTATATTTAATTGAACGGGAGGTAACTGAATAAAGGCGCTCTGTAGCGCTTTGCTTAGGCAACGGACCCCTGGTGTCCTGTCACATTAATACAGGTCCTTTGTGTAGCCCTTTTTGTGGTGTTGCTATGGCGAATGGTTTAACGCTTGGCGAAGGTGCCGGACAGGATAACCAGTTCGAATCCTACTATAGATGTAACATATTGACTGCCAACCCGGCAAGCTGGGTTTGTTTCTCTTGTTGGAAAGGAGATAATTTAGCTAATGCGTGACATTAGCTGCGGTCAATACTTCATCATCAGAAGTTATACGTTGCTTGTTTTAGATCAAGCCTTATTCGTAGTTGTTGATAATTGATTCCACATGATACATGAAACTTTTCACCGGTAATAACTGAAACACTGCTGTTAATAATTAGGTCTTCGTAATAAGCCAAATATACCTGTGCAGAGGTTGTATGTTACTGGTTAGATATCAAATATACCACCGTAGCTCTGTGGTTAGCGCTTGTCGTCTAATCTGGCGACCCGGGTTCAAATTCGGGAGGCACACATATGCCTGCCATATTTTAGCAGAAAGCTGACTGGCAAAAAAGGCTATGCTCGGCATTTAAAGAATAGTCTGTATCATAGTTGGTAAAATGATATAGAGGATATTTGTTGATTTTGTTGTAAAATCGAATTTTATTTCACTGAGTGATCACAGAAAATTAAATTTACACTCGTGGTGATCACAAGTGAAATAAAATTGATCTTACATTAAAAATCAATAAATTTTCAGTTTATTATATGCCTCAATTTCTCTTAAAATATGCCGTAATTGGCTTAATTGGAAAAAGTCACGTCAAAATTGGAACGTCACATGATGACGTAACGCATATTTTAAAGTCCGGCGCCGTGGACGTTACGTTACTTTTTCTGCATGATACTGGAACCAGCTTCAAAACAGTGAAAATAACAAAGTGGAAATTTCACTGTTATTTTCACTGTTATTTTCACTGAAAAAAAATGTTGTTAATTATTAGGTCGACATAGTATTATACCGAGCTTTCATTTAAGCGAATATTTACTTTAAATGTTATGCCTATAGGGTTATTTATTTTACCAGACACAGAAGTGCCTCCACAAGAGCTTTAAAACCAGATTATAGATGTCGGACCCATGGTACACTACGACAATACACAGATTATTTATTACATGTGAAGAACTGGTGTTTATTATGGACAACCCTTGGTATAATACCGCTGACCATACTGTTATATACATTACAAGTAAGTTGAAAATGTAAGGTACAAAGCTGAAATCTTTTTTTCAGACATGCGTCTGTTCAGTCCACTGACCATTTAACCAGCATCCCCCCTTCGATCATTGAGTCGCAAGTCGACACCGATCGCAGCCACATCTCATTGGTACATTTTCCCTCTCAGTTATCCATATGTACACCTATAGGTAAAGTGAAGCATTGCGACTTATTCTTGCTCAGCGAAATTGAGCAGTGGCGCAGACGGAGATCGTAGCCCCTAAAGCTTTGGCCATAACTCCGTTCATAAAGGAAGTTCCAGGACTGCTTGGTCCAGTGTATTTTGGTCGAACTTTTGAGAGTGACTGAGGTGAAAAAAAACGAGTGATATGTGCTCTTAAATGTGCAGTGGTCTTTGAATTCATTGATGTTACTTCTCAAGAGCAGCCCATAGAATAATAGAGAAACAACAGAATCATTTTGAATAATTACCTATAGTTTTACCTCTACAGAGCAACAACCACTGCACAACAACCAAACATAATGGGTGAAAATAGTAAATTATCCCCCCTTACTACTCTCTAAAATTCTACAGGTCCTATCATGCGGATTACTCTGTTTTTATCCCCGTTTTGTTTGTTGAACATGGTAGTAATTAGGCTGAAATATTCGCAACATTAATTATCAGATCAAATAATAAGTTTGGCTACATGTTGTTTACACACCATGGTATATAAATTTTTATGGCCCTAACATATTAGATAATACTGAAGTGAGAAATTTCTTATCTAAAATCAATGATATTTCTGTTAGAAACAAGGATAAAGTCCGAGGATCTCAACTAGTTAGGACCAGTATGCTAATTGGTCTACCTCGGGCTTTATCTTACAAGGGAGATAATTTATAGGTCACTTATGTCTCTCATTGTGTTCCCCTAGGCCAGTTGCTATAAAGAGCTTGTATACACCGTATTATAAATGATACTTTTCAGATAAATCTAACAGTAGTTCATCTATTTATGGGAGTGACAATTAACTCCGCTGTGATACCTATAGTGTTGTCAATGTTCTGGGAGAGACTGACGGGACTTGGAATGGTTACCGGAAGTGTTGGTGGCTCCATACTTGCCCTTATTGCTTGGATCAGTGTCTCTGCCTCATATCCCGGAGGTCTTAAACAGTTCAAACTTAATGCTAGTAAGTGATCAAGTGTTTTGTTCTTCACATTGCTTGTCGATGACATCGTACTATAATAAACTACATGTATTTATAATGATTACTCAACAGCGCTATTTGCGTCCGTTGCGACCGTAAATTTTGGTTATTTATATCATGGCTACGGCAATTTACATTGATGTTAACAGAGGCGGTGTGGCTAAATCCGATGATAACTGATGGGGTGTGTCTTAATTTTCAAAGGAATGAGTGCAATTACTACAGTATAATATTATCCTGCACTGTAGACATACAATTCTATTGTTCTTTACTTCGGTCAACGTGACCTCTATCGATTTTCTTGGTCGAGTTGTACTGGAGTCCTTAATTAACTTTAAAATCACAACATCGTGGTATTGATTTTTATTGGACATTTTAATCGGTCAGCATTGTAATACATTTAGACACGCCTTATGGTTACAAAGTGATAGCCAATCACTGGCCAATGATATAAATTACAAAGAAAACTTAACGCTCGTTTGATTATTTTGTCTCGGGCTACGCCCTCGTCAAAATAAGACAACATCGCGTCTGCGTTCTCTTTCTATAACTTGTATAACCATTTTTTGTGTTGTTGTGATAGCCGAGTGATATAATGCTTTCGTATTTCGCATTTCTAGACGATGGCACCGTGCAGTACAGGTTCGAACCCCGCTATAGATGCACATTGCACACTTGCTATATATGTTAATACTAGTATATTTTATATATATTGTAAGCACATGTCCTGGTTTAAATGTCACATTAAAATGTGACTCCTAATTGATTCCTTAACGTGCCTCATAATTGTTTCCTAAAAGACTTAGTGACTCATACTTCGTTCCTAAATGTGGCACCTAATTCTTTCCTAAATGAGCCTCCTTATTCTTTCCTAAATGTGACTAATACTTCTTTCCTTAATGTAATTCCTTAGTATTTCCTAATTGTGGCTCCTAATTGTTTCCTAAATGTGCCTAATACTTCTTTCCTTAATGTACCTCTTTATTCTTTCCTAAATGTGCCTCCTTATTCTTTCCTAAATGTGCGTAATACTTCTTTCCTTAATGTAATTCCTTATTGTTTCCTACATATGACTCCTAATTCTTTCCAAATTATGCGTTCTAATTCTTTCCTAAATGTGGCACATAATTCTTTTCTAAATGTGACTCCTAATTCATTCCTAAATGTGCCTCCGAATTATTTCCTAAATGTGCCTCCTAATTATTTCCTAAATATAACTCCTAATTCTTTCCCAAATGTGTCTCCTTATTGTTTCCTAAATGTGCCTCCCAATTGTTTCCTAAATGTGCCTCATACTTTGTTCCTTAATGTGATTCCTAATTCTTTCCTAAATGTGCCTCCCTATTATTATTTCCTAAATGTGCCTCCTTATTCTTTCCTAAATGTGCCTCCTTATTCTTTCCTAAAAGTACCTTCTTATTATTTCCTAAATGTGGCATCTAATTCTTTCCTGCATCTAATTCTTTCCTAAATGTGCCTCCTCTTTCTTTCCTAAATGTGCCTTCTTATTCTTTCCTAAATGTGGCATCTAATTCTTTCCAAAATGTGCCTCATAAGTTTTTCCTAAATGTGGCACCCAATTCTTTCCAAAATGTGCCTCATCATTCTTTCCTAAATGTGCCTAATACTTCTTTCCTTAATGCACTTCCTAATTCTTTCCTAAATGTGCCTCCTAATTATTTCCTTTAAACTATTTTCAGTTCGAGAAGTTCCAAGTTTTACAGGGAACCTAGTATCTCTTCTCTCTGGTGGAGTGATATCGGTCCTAGTCAGCTTGTTTTCTGGTAAACAAAAAGAAGGGAGCGAAGTATGGGAGAAGACACGTGACATTGACAACCCCTTAAGTCCCTGGACGGAGTTGTATGAAAAGTAAGTGAGATCTAACCCTTCGTCAGAAAGGGGGCCTATAAAAATGTTCAGTTTATATAATAATTATGTACTGTGGTTTCACTTGATTTCGTTGGTGTCTAATACCGTGATTTTCCCAAAAACTGACATTTCGTCGTGTGTGTAAATTCGGGGTATTTTTTCAAAATAAAAATTATGTATAATTTATGTATTATAACTAATTTCTTCTAATATACCTTCTATATCAACCACAACATAAAGTATTTTTAGAAAATAACATGTACAAGTAATAGCAAAATTAAAATTACCAGCGTGTTCTCGTTGTAAATTGATCATACTTTGTATTTCAGAGACTTGAATATTACGGGTGCTTATCGCTTAGACAACAGACCAGCATTAAAGGATGTACAGGCAGCATTTAAGGGAGCTAAGCGTGTAGCTGTGATAGGTTCTATATGCGTGTCTGTGGCCCTTGTTATCGTATGGCCGTGTATAATGTTAGGCATTTCAGTCATGACCTACGATGAATTTTATCAATGGGTATGTATATTTTCAAAACTTTTCTTGTTTATTTTTATGTTTTTCTTGTTATCTGTACCTGTACCTCTAATCTGTAATTTTACTTTTTATGCCCCGTCATCATTCGAGCAAGAAACGAGTTCCAGCCAATCTCAACCAAAATCATAATTTTCAATCATTTTTAAGACTATTTGTCCCTAGCAATTCACTTATTTTTTATTTCTTTGTATTGCGAAATGATTTGGAATGTTTTTTCTGTGAGTTTATGTATCTGTGCGAATAAATTCCTACGCGCTGTAAAATGACTAATGAATTTTCGTATGTGCTTATTTTCACTATTTACAATATTTTGCAATTGTTAATAGTATTGATCGACGTTTCATCCATTAAATTACTTTAGATCTTCTGCTCAATAGTTTGCGTCTATTTTTAGAACAACCCTTTTCCAAGCGCTGTTGGCCGACATCGAGACCATATCCGGTTTTTTTGTATTTCGTCCCAATTCTGAATCGTTCGCGCTACTCGTACCATATCCAGTTCGTATGCATTTAGAGTTAAAGTATATGGAATTTGGATGTTGTGTAGTTGTAGTCGCTCTTTTGCTAGCGCCTTATGTTAATAGTTTCGATCGACGTTGAGTCAATGAATTTACCACATATATTCAGCTAAATAGTTTGCGTATATTGTTAAAACAACCCTTTCCATACAAATTTCCCATCCAGATTCGATTTTTCTTTCATGCCCTATATAATTCTTTCGCGCACGGTTCATTTATAATGGAGCTGTAGAGTTATGGAATTACGACTTAGTGTAGTTTTTGGTGCTATTTTTTCATATAATTTTTGCGCCCATTCATCCATTATCCAATTAGATCTACTTATATTATTTTTGTTTACTACCGTCAAACATTATTTGTGCAGCTGCATGATATTACCATTGACTGTTATTCTTAATCTTTTTAATACCTTTTTCTCAGCTAAAACTAGGCCGTTCAGTCTCCTTTTTACAGTTGAAACTAGTTCATTGGGCTTTTTATGGGTGGATTGCCTTTATGGTCCGTTTGGTGAGATCTGAATGATGTAAACCTTGTATTATTACCAAGAATTGCGGTATCCCCCAAGTTTTAGTACTTCAGTACTTTGATTGTTTATCTGTGTTTTGTGCGTTCCTGGTCTGTGGTTGAATGCTGCCTTCCCTGTACTATTTGCTATTGCATGTATCTCTTGTCAACTGGTATTGTTGTTTAACGTCTGAAGTGGCACCATCCATATTACAGACTTGATGGTGGACGTCTGATATCCATACACGTTATTTTGACACAAGTCCGCACCGTCAATGAACAACAATCTTTACATTCAGGATAAAGGACAATGATTTTATTTGATATTGGCCACCGGTCCATAACAAAAATATGAACATATTAACAGAATATACATAAACTAGTAAAATGTCCTTGAACTCTTGAACTAAACATGGATCAAGCAAGATAGATATACTAGTATCACTATTAACGACTTCAGTATGATCGAATCCACTTCATCTTGCACCGTGGCCATATCTAAAGTATGTTAGTATGCGACGCTACGCTACGAACACTCGGAGTTTGAAAGATCATCGACGTTAACCGTGGCGAGTGTTATAACCACTGTCAAACATGGACATGTTGCCTTCAATAAATATACTTCATTGTTACATGAAAATTAATGGT
This sequence comes from Spisula solida, assembly GCA_947247005.1. Taxonomy (NCBI): domain Eukaryota; kingdom Metazoa; phylum Mollusca; class Bivalvia; order Venerida; family Mactridae; genus Spisula; species Spisula solida. The sequence continues at coordinate 47,045,463 of OX365945.1, read as the reverse complement.
CACAAGTACATGACTATCTCGCGTGTGTGGCTAGGTGATGCCGACGTTTTTGTATCCCTTCTAGTTGTTTGTGCATGCACAGTATCCATATAATTTGAGCATATTTTTACATGGCGTCGGTCATGTTGTTTATTATAGCATAAAAACGTGGATTTTGCCCATAGGGGAGACCGGGGCTAGTCCGGCCTCGGGGCATGTTCGGCATACGGTCGTTTAAAGCGCGTGAACAAAGATATAGAGGTGCCATGCATATTGTTATGTCACTTGTGATGTCTTTATCCATTTAAGTACAAAGATAACCGCCTCGAAATAGTATGTGTCCGGTTGAGTCCAAAACTTCATTATTTCGATTAATGGGTAATTGGGTAATGGGTTGACGCATGCTTTTTCGTGCTATAACATCTGCAGAGTCCCGAGGGCACCAACGCTCCCGAGGGACTCTGCAGATGTTATAGCACGAAAAAACATGCGTAAACGCTATTATAGCATACAAAACATCAATTTATGCGTTTGTATTTCGAAATAATTACATTTTGGCGGGAGATTTTGTGGCGACGTCGCGTAAACAAACGTAACGTCGCGTAAACAAACGTTACGTCATTACAGTTTTTGTTATGAGCGTCGACTTCCGGGATCGGCAAATACCAAGAAAACATGGATAATGCGGGTTTGTTAAAATTTATGATTGAAATATTATAGAAAATTAATTAGCAGTTACAAATAAAATGGGAATTGCAGTTCATAAGACGTTGTAAAATCGTTTATTTTCGTCCGTGAGGCCCTGAAATGAGCATACGTAAAACTGGACGTTAACAGCGCGTTCTCGCGTGAATCTTTATGTTTACGCATGGTTTTCGTCCCGTTAACGTATGGGCAAAATCACCGTTTTTATGCTGTAATTTACATTTTCATCAGTTTTTGTTTTTCATCAGATCAATTAAGATTCCAACTAAACTTTGAATCGTGTATCAATATATGTGAATGTGCTTCAATATAGTACCATGTAACTATCGTATTCTGCACCATGCAAGGAGGTGTCCCGTGACGTGTTTGTATCTACTACTCGGGGCTAGTTCGGCCCCTATATCCGATAGCGTTTAAATTTGGAATCAAAATGTTTTTTAATTTGCCAAAGACGGATTATAATGCTGGACAAAGGGGTCGGGATCAATGCACTTAACAGACCAAAAATTGAACCCGTTTGCAAAAAAACACTTGTTTCGTCTATTTTCATTTAGTTATTGTGCTATCTGTCCGGATATATCCAGTAAATTTCCGTGCTGCAACTCAACAATGTCTAGGGGTTCATAATCTAAGGAACATGAGGCCTTCAAGACGTGAGTTTCATGCTCAATATTCAAATTGGTTTCATGAAATACAAATAATATATCATAAAGTCTGACCGCCGTGGGTTGGCCGGACTTGCCCCTTCGCGGGGCAAGTTCGGCCACCTTGACCTGATCACTTTGAGCAAAGATTACTTCCATACATACAAAGAAACATTGTAGGAAGAAATTGAGCTAGTTCCGCCTCATTATGCCTAACCCAAATATAATTTTTCAGAGACCAAACTAAATAAACTGTTTGTAAAATGTATTTTTTCTAAAAAAGGGCCGAACTAGCCCCGGTCTCCCCTACGTTAACGGGACGAAAACCATGCGTGAACATAAAGATTCACGCGCTGTTAACGTCCAGTTTTACGTATGCTCATTTCAGGGCCGCACTGGCGACTATAAAGGTTGTACAGCTTCATATGAACAGTTATTCCCATTTTATTTCTAAGTACTAATAAGTACTTATTAGTTTTCTATAATATTTAAATTATACATTAAAACAAAACCGCAATATCCATGTTTTCTTGGTATTTGCCGATACCGGAAGTCGACGTGCATAACAATACCTGGTATGACGTAACGTTTGTTTTCGCGACGTCGTCACAAAATCTCCCGCCAAAATATCATTATTTTGAAATACAAACGCATTAATTGATGTTTTGTATGCTATACTAGCGTTTACGCATGTTTTTTCGCTTGGGCACCAACTGTCCCTCGGGACTCTGCAGATGTTATAGCCCGAAAAAGCATGCGTTAACCCTACAGTGACGTCACTTATGGCATAATTTTGTACATCACGTACCCTTCGGGTTTTTCAGGTGACGGTGTCAAAAGTGTGGGCGTTTCTTGCAGCAATATTTATAATCATCGCACCATTTGTAAATGAGATTTATGACATTTACAAAGCATATATTAAAAATGTGAATCGTAAAGTTAATCCGGAAACACGTCAATCGGAAGAAATTTATCCAACACATAGCGAGGACGATAACCGTGGCAACATGACGTCACGTCAGCAAACAAGATCAACAGAAGTTGAACAATGTGATTCAAATGGAATAGATCTATCAACGATAACAAAAATTCAAATTTCAGAAAACAATTCGGAAGGATTGAGTAAACATGACTTGTAATTCGAAGTTAACGTGCACCAATAAATTAGCCCACAACAAAATGATACGGTGGTAACAATACCTACCCTGGGTTTTAATCCTAAACATTGTATCTGTATTTTGCCGGAAGACACCACGAAACTTGGATTTTCCAGTGCATAAAACAATACAATTATTATAGAAATCATACACATTCGCATTGAAGTTTATCTTTTTTGTATCGTAATTAGTATTGATTATAAGTCATTTTGTACATATAAATGGTTCCGGTAGTCAGGGAGTTTACATACTATTTATAGAACGGGTCCTGTGGTGGTACAATTTATGTCGCTGGCTTAGAATGAGAAGGTCGCAAGTACAAAATCGATATTTTGAGAAAACAAGAAAAAACCTGTCTGAAGACTAATCTTTACTTTACAAGCTTTTTCAACTTCAGTTTGGTGAACATGACCATTTCCGATTTTCATGAAAATAAGCTCATAAGAAGCGCCTTGTCACTGTGCAGTATTCAAATATGCATGTGTTTGAAAAGGTCGTACTTACGACCATCTCATTCTAAACCAGCGAGGTAGTTAATAAATGCAGGTATTATAAATGTAACATAAGTCTATATTAATTTCAGCTCACACGAGGAAAATTAAAACATTGCTTGTTTGTAAAGCCTATGTCCCACTGAGGAATTCCACATCGGCGATGTTGACCCGATTTTTTCCGATATCACCCGATTCATCACAATTCCTTCCGATATCACAAACTGTCTCATCACTTCCCCGAAGCTTCCCCTAGACCACGAGGAACATGTTCCTGATGTCCTGATAGCTCATTAATTTCAATCGGGAGTACGTACATCGTCGACCTAAAATGCTCAGTGGGACCTAGGCTTAACGTATGTTTCATTCGATTGTATTGTCAAGAAAATAATCATCTACCCATATAAACATTAATCACATCAAATTATCTTTTTTTATTCAATTATTTCAAATTATTATTTGCTTTCAATGGATCACTCGTGATCACAGAAAATTACATTTTCACTCGTGGCTACGCCACTCGTGAAAATATTGATTTTCTGTGATCACTCGGTGAAATAAAATTCGATCTTACACCAAAATCAACAATATCCTCTATTTGATCGTCATATAACCATCAAACTCTACTAGCTACAGCAATGATCAATACGAACTCACAGGCAGTTATCTCCAGTGCTACGCTGAATTCAGAGCGTGTCGGTAAGGGAGCTAACTTTGTGCAGCCATACTTGCATATGTGGCGGCGACTTGCCCTTACTAAGTCAACGCCAGCAAATATAGTTAATATTCCTTTTTTAATTTGGCTACATTTTCAATTAAACATGCTGACAAACACAAAATGTGGACATGTGCAGTAGTATATAATTATATATTATGTATATATATATTTATTAGTCCCCTACCGGTTTTTTCAGTCAGTCAGTCAGTCCGTCCGTCAAAAAATCTGGATCCTGACATAACTCAAACAGTTTCCAAGCTAGGTTTATGAAACTTGGTATGTGGATAGGGAACAATAAGGGGATGATGCACGTCTAAAAATATTTTGATTCTGATTTTGATTGTGGTTGCTATGGCGACAGAAAGAGTGAAAATATGCCAAAATCTTGATCCTGCCATAACTCAAACAGTTTCCAAGCTAGGTTTATGAAACTTGATATGTAGATAGGGGTCAATAAGGGGATTATGCACGTCCAAAAATATTTAGATTCTGACAAAAATTGTGGTTGCTATGGCAACAGAAACATTGAAAATGGCTTCAAACCGGTAGGGGACTACTGTATTGCTTGCAATTCTTAATTACTTGTTCAAGTTTCTTTTTTTGTACAACTTATCTAATTACTGTAAACATTAAACATAGAAATAGATCATGAAGAATATTCCAGGGTTGTACAAAGACAAACTAGTTCTCGTATATATGAACAGTGCAATCTTTTCAGAGCGGCCCTCCATTGAGCAACATTCTCTCCTTTAATAGCGACATTGTCAATTTGGACAAGAAGTAGGTCTGATTCATAACCATTATTTTCACCTCACAATAGCAACAATGTATGTCCAACAACCACACTTTGAGTTTCCACAGGGTATTGCTTTAGAGAAAATGTACTGACTGTACTACAGATTAATCAGAGAACAATCCGCCCTTTGGCGCAACAAGTTTGTATCTATATACTAGTAGTATATTCTATACATATATACATAGTAAGCTACAACCATGTTGCGCCAAAGGTTCGACGTAGATAATGCATCCCCACATGAACTTCTGATATCAACAACCAACATCATAGTCCAGTACTACATGTAGCTAGGACCCTGTACACCAACAACAGAACAACCAGGTATGTCAGCAATCAGTTCACGGGTACCAACACTGCACGTCATTCAACGGAGAATATTTTGCGAAGACATATTATTTAGTAAATCGTCAGTGATCGTAACGCCTCAACTGTGTCTCTCATCATCATAACGTTATGCATGACGTCACCTAACGTTAGTTATGACTGATGTGTGCTTTTTCCCAATGCATCTCAGGTAGAAAGCTCATCTCAATTTGAGATTTTGCTCAAATCAGAGTCTGAGTAAGAGACGGATCTGAAGTTGGAGCTTTAGAAATTTTATTGTTATAAACTCAAAACATGGTTTCTTTTTTGAGAGGGTCTTGCGACAGATTGACAATTACGCCAAGTAAGCTTCCTTCATAACTTAAGTCTCTATTATTATTATTATCATTATTATTACTACTATTATTATCATTATTATACCAATTTTGAGTCCAGTTTCCCATAGAAATTAATTCAAAAGATATAACACTATTTAAGCTGAGAATTGTCTTATATTGAGAGGCTTCGGGAGATCGGGACCAGGTGTCATTGCAAGTGATAAGTATACAGTTGTTAGTCGTTACCAGCCTGGCCTCAGCTGTGTGAAATTCAAGCAGCTCATCCCTTTGGCGCAACAAGGTTGTATCTCAACTTTTTTGCTGATAAGCAATTTATGTTGTTTGTGATAAAAGGGTTTTAACCATTGAATAATATGGAATCCGGGTCAGGAAGGCCATGTACGCCAAAACGACACAGGGACAAAGACAGGGTTAAGAATGTATGATTATAAATGGAGTTCAATGTTTATTCAGTAACAATGTATAATAATCATGTAGATAAAGATAATTGACCGGGCATCATCTTAACGTATTGTCTTCAAGTGAAATCGTCAACCGTGAAAGTTCGACCATTTCCGTTTTTCTCCGGTAAAGTATATTGCAATGCATAAAGGCCGAGGTGATTGTATGTGTTAATTACACATAAAAAGCACAACCGCAACAGCCACGGCGATGATGATGATGGCTCCAATAACTATAGCAACTATACCCCCTGTTGTCATTCCACCGTCGGATGACGTTGAGGTACCATAACTGAAAAGAAATACAGACGAGATGTCCAGTTGTGTGTGATAGGTTTTTATCAAAATACGCATTGTATGCATGTACAACAAAAATATACGGAAACCATATAAATTATATTATATATAGCTTTTCCAATCAGTTTATTAAAATAGATTATAGTCCAGGGCTGGTATTCATAAAGCATCTTAAGTGAAAACTTAAATATTTTGACTTAAGTCAATAATTTATGCAGCTCATATGTCCCGCAATTCGAGAAATAATCGATGTTTTCTTAATGATTATTGTAGCTGTTTACATAATGCTTCAAAACTATGTTAAATGTTAATCGTCTAGCTGATACACTTTAGAAAATTTTAAGGTTTTGAGAAATTTCTAAGTTTTCTGCTAAGATGCTTTGTGAATACCACCCCAGTACTAACGCGCTATTGGGACCGCCTTGGTAGTCTAGTCTAGACGAGAGAATGCCCTATTCGAGAGCGGTGGGTGCGGGTTCGCTCCGTGATGGCGTCATACCAACGAATAAACAATGACCCCAGTCATTCAATTCCTCGCCGCATAGCAAGTGGGCTTTTTCGCATACCCTCGTGGTGATGGATATCATAACGAAATTGGATGTCGAGATTGATACAAATCTAAGACGAAATTTGTCGACATTTTTGCTCCGTTTCGAAAATGAAAAAATGCGTTTTATTTTTTCACCGATGTCTATTGAACAATATAAGCTTTCCATGAAGTATAGGATCAGAATGAAAAGGTAATCTTAATGAAAACAAAATTGTCGGTCATGCATACACATGTGATTGGTTTTTAATTTATGTTGGTGTATATGTACTGTGCGTATAATTATGTCTATAAATTACGGAACACGCCGAATGTTACCGTATATTGCATATCGGCCTAAACAAAAAGTTTTTGCTGCATCCCTTTTACCATTCTAGTTCACCCCGAGTATTCTTCGTCTGGGAACTTGACTAACCAATGATGTATGAGGATGCCATTTTACAAGCATCGATGTACAAGATTTCTTGTGAATTCAGAAAATTTCATAGAACATTATCAAGAAATAAAAATATGACAACAATGACGGAAGGGTGGACATGCGGTCCAGTGATAAGAGCTACTGGCTTCCGGTCCGAATGTTGTGGGATCGATCCCTACTCCAGCCGGATTAAAACAGAAATGCTTTTCAGTGTTTCCCATATAACATTATTAACTAAAATTACTACATGTAACAGTCTTTCGGAATAGACTTTAGAACCAAGGTCCTGTATATGATGCTTTACATCAGGCACGCAAAAGAACCAGGGATGCATCTGGAACTGGGGCATCTTCTGTATCATGCAGTATCCCCTAAAAACTAAAGTGACTAACCTCTGCTGGGCGGCCTCGCCCATATGGATTTCCGGTGGCGAGGATAAATAAAAGCATATAAATAAAAACAATGAGAAATGTCCCGAAACTTTCTGAACACCCCTCCTAGAAATTGTGAGTAGCGTAATGAGCTGAACGTTGGTGCCCACGCAGACACTTGGGGTCTGGACCCCGCCCCTCCCATCTACGCACCTGGATATTTGTTATCATCAACATTGTATACCCAGACCCAAACATTAATCACACAAACAGTATTAAACTTTCCGGGACAAATAAAAAATATTCGTAAATGCCTCTCTAGCTATATTTTAATTTAAGCAGTAGATGAATTACGTAGATTTTTGTATTAATATCATATATACATCCAACAAATGTTTGTGTGATTACTGAATGGGTCTGGATAAATAATAAATATAGAATTTGAAATAAACTTCTTCTATAATAAATATAAATAAATATTTCCAGGCGCGTAGCGGGAGGGGGCGTGGTCCAGACCCCAAGTGTCTGTGGGTGCCCAACGATGCAAGGCGTTGTGTGGACTCGGTGAAAGGTGCGAACAGAAATAAACGTGACAATGTAAACGGTACCTACCTGTCCCGGGAATCGTCGGGATCATAGTAGGTCGATCGTCGGGTATACCGATATCTGTATCTGTATCTAGTACGTCGGTAAGCCTTTGCTTCTGTAATAAAAATGTAATCCTATAAAACGTCGTATGATTTTAAAACTATATTATAGAAAAACTGCGACTAATATTCTTGGTTTTGTTTCGAAAGCATAATTGCAACCTGTACGTATACATGTATGTGTAGCTACTCCCTCATACACGTTTCTTTCGCAATATCTAATATTTTAAATAACTCGGCTCAAGTACTAAATAATACTAAAGTTTCATCATTGAAACAGTAAGAATTACATTTGTATACTGCTATACTGTAGTACCATACAACGTCAGGTCCCACGCAGTCATCGACTCTAGTTTCGGCCACCATGGTAATTGGAGGTGGTGGTTCGGTCTCATGCTGTGACATACCGAAGTCATTAAAGTCCAGTGTCAGGATAAAAGGACTACCTGGCTAGACTCAATATTACAAAAATAATGTTGCGGGGGCTTAAACCCTTAATTCTAACACGATCGGCGGATTAATCCATTAAACATAGAGCAGACCAAGCCATGTATTATTACCGCAATAAACATGGTATCAAATTGGCTGTTACTATTTACGCCCCGTATCACGTGACCTATTTATGAATGAATGAACGTAAACTTTATAGTAAAAACTACGGACCGCGAGTTCCACGAGTACTCAGTGTTACAGCTATGACGCATCTATTTTTAGAACTCCAATAAACTCTCGAAACAAAGATTCATAAACACTTCTGATAATCAATTCATTTTTATTTTTCATTTCATGAAATAGATACACTATACTCGTGTTATATAAATTGTTTAAATGTTTAAAATGTGGTATTTCCTTCAGAAAATTACGAAGGTCGTTTTCATTAACGAGGGAGGTTATTGTACCAGCTAATAAGCCACTCAATTTCAGCGTGGAATTATGTTAAATGTCAAATGGGTGAAAATGGAATGCGCGTAGTTAAATAACGCGGGATATTATCGTATTTAGAATCGAAATAAAAACTCTGTTCTTGTATTTTGTCGGTGAATAAAACACGGGCACTCGTTCGGATGCGAACTCCTGCCCATGTTTTATTCACCGACAAAATACAAGAACAGAGTTTTTATTTCTTAAATAAAAAATAACCAAAAATATAAAACAAAACTTACCATCGGGTAGAAGAGCCGAGATAAATATAAATAAAACGAAGAAAACAAATAAATTTCTCATTGTTTTATGTTATAGAATATAAAGTAAAAGTATAATAATCCTAATTCATGCATATATCCGGTACATATGTAATACAATATGAAAATATTGTTTTAATTTATTGATCAGTACTGGAATAAGTGTATGTATGAATTGTATATACACGGTGTATAATCCTTAATCACTGTAGTGAAATTAGAACATTTAAATACATATATTAAGACGTGTGTGCAATCATTTAAATCGTTCAAATGGATTATGAATCGCCACAGATCACAACGTTATTAAATGATTACGATAGCTAGAGTAGCAAAAATGGTCACGCCTCATCCTTTGTCGAACTTTTTTGTTGGACGTTTACTGGCGAATTCATTTGAATATGTATGCTAACACAATCAACAGCTTTAGTTTAAACTGTATGTATTTCAATAGTCAAACGTATAGTTCGTGCTAGATAATGTGGCAGTCGAGTCTATTTCACGACAGGTAATACATGATATTGATTACAGATAACTTTAAAAGAATCTAATTGTTTGTTGTTTGTCCGTTTCATTAAATACTATGTAAGTGGTAACTGTTGAAATACAGACTTAATATGGACTAGTGTTTGTTTACCTTTCAGACCAGTATGACTGCCTTGTGCAGATAATCCTTTACCATCCATTCAACGACGAAATTTAACATTTAACATAGACAGTTATCCAGGCAGTTAAATTGCTTGGCCTTATCTTCATGCTTGACTAATTACAATGTAATATAAGCACTAAATAATTGCAAGTAGTTATGTATGCTGTAATAGCTCAGGTGGTAACGCACAGGAATTGTAACTGAGCGATTCAAGTTCAACCCATCAAAGAAGTCTTTAGTATTTTTTTTTGAATTCATCACAATATTTTTAATGTTATTTTCATATTCTTTTCGAGAGAATTTATAATTTGTTAATTATATATTTTTCTTGTTTTATTATGGTCATGATAAAATTATTTTTAATTCAATTCAACTTTTATGACAAGAACACACAATCATTACAATACAAAATAATTTTACATCACTACATCTGCTGTATCATGGTCTGAGTTACAGTCACACTCAGATAATGTATCTGTGGCTTCGTGTTGGTAGTTACAATACCTTAGTACTAGCAATAACAATTATTGTGCTTTAATTATAATACATGTACAATACGTTGATTGTGTACATGTATACTTAGGCTATACACTCTTTAATAATAGACTTAATAACTTTAATTACAGGTTCGTATTACTATTGGATAGAACTGATTATTTAAGCCATTTTTCTGTAAAACTCTTAGCTTTTAAATTTATAAAGATGAGAAAAAGAAATAAAAAAAATACATACAACTTGACAGGTGTGTGAAGTTGGCTCTGAGATCGTTAATCGAAGATCGACATTCAATACAGACCTAGGTGCTAATACAGATCCAGCTCTGAAATCGACATTGGCAATTTAAGGTGAGCTAATACAGACCTAGTGGCCAATACAGATCCAGCTCTGAGATCGACATTCGCAAAAAAGGCCTGTGAATACAGATCTGAGTTTGAATACAGAGCCAGGTCTGACATCGTCATTCGATGTACACCGACGGCGAATACAGACATAGGACCGAATACCGACCCAGCTCTGAGATCGACATTCGCAAAATAATGCCTATGAATACAGATCTGAGTTTGAATACAGAGCCAGGTCTGACATCGTCATTCGATGTACACCGACGGCGAATACAGACCTAGGACCGAATACCGACCCAGCTCTGAGATCGACATTCGCAAAATAATGCCTATGAATACAGATCTGAGTTTGAATACAGAGCCAGGTCTGACATCGTCATTCGATGTACACCGACGGCGAATACAGACCTAGGACCGAATACCGACCCAGCTCTGAGATCGACATTGGCAAAATAATGCCTGTGAACACAGATCTGAGTTTGAATACAGAGCCAGGTCTGACACCGTCATTTAATGTACACCTACGGCGAATACAGACCTAGGACCGAATACCGACCCAGCTCTGAGATCGATATTCGCAAAATAAGGCCTGTGAATACAGATCCGAGTTCGAATACAGAGCCAGGTCTGACATCGACATTCGATGTACAACTATGGCGAATACAGACATAGGATCGAATACCGACCCAGCTCTGACATCGACATTCGATGTAAAGCGACGGCGAATACAGACCTAGGATCCAATACCGACCCAGCTCTGACATCGACATTCGATGTATAGCGACGGCGAATACAGACCTAGCATGGAATACCGACCCAGCTCTGACATCAACATTCGCAAAATAAGGCCTGTGAATACAGACCTAAGTTTGAATACAGACCCAGGTCTGACATCGTCATTCGATGTACACCTACGGCGAATACAGACCTAGGACCGAATACCGACCCAGCTCTGAGATCGATATTCGCAAAATAATGCCTATGAATACAGATCTGAGTTTGAATACAGAGCCAGGTCTGACATCGTCATTCGATGTACACCGACGGCGAATACAGACCTAGGACCGAATACCGACCCAGCTCTGAGATCGACATTCGCAAAATAATGCCTATGAATACAGATCTGAGTTTGAATACAGAGCCAGGTCTGACATCGTCATTCGATGTACACCGACGGCGAATACAGACCTAGGACCGAATACCGACCCAGCTCTGAGATCGACATTGGCAAAATAATGCCTGTGAATACAGATCTGAGTTTGAATACAGAGCCAGGTCTGACATCGTCATTCAATGTACACCTACGGCGAATACAGGCCTAGGACCGAATACCGACCCAGCTCTGAGATCGATATTCGCAAAATAAGGCCTGTGAATACAGATCCGAGTTTGAATACAGAGCCAGGTCTGACATCGACATTCGATGTACAACTATGGCGAATACAGACATAGGATCGAATACCGACCCAGCTCTGACATCGACATTCGATGTAAAGCGACGGCGAATACAGACCTAGGATCCAATACCGACCCAGCTCTGACATCGACATTCGATGTATAGCGACGGCGAATACAGACCTAGCATGGAATACCGACCCAGCTCTGACATCAACATTCGCAAAATAAGGCCTGTGAATACAGACCTAAGTTTGAATACAGACCCAGGTCTGTCATCGTCATTCGATGTACACCTACGGCGAATACAGACCTAGGACCGAATACCGACCCAGCTCTGAGATCGATATTCGCAAAATAATGCCTATGAATACAGATCTGAGTTTGAATACAGAGCCAGGTCTGACATCGTCATTCGATGTACACCGACGGCGAATACAGACCTAGGACCGAATACCGACCCAGCTCTGAGATCGACATTCGCAAAATAATGCCTATGAATACAGATCTGAGTTTGAATACAGAGCCAGGTCTGACATCGTCATTCGATGTACACCGACGGCGAATACAGACCTAGGACCGAATACCGACCCAGCTCTGAGATCGACATTCGCAAAATAATGCCTATGAATACAGATCTGAGTTTGAATACAGAGCCAGGTCTGACATCGTCATTCGATGTACACCGACGGCGAATACAGACCTAGGACCGAATACCGACCCAGCTCTGAGATCGACATTGGCAAAATAATGCCTGTGAATACAGATCTGAGTTTGAATACAGAGCCAGGTCTGACATCGTCATTCAATGTACACCTACGGCGAATACAGGCCTAGGACCGAATACCGACCCAGCTCTGAGATCGATATTCGCAAAATAAGGCCTGTGAATACAGATCCGAGTTTGAATACAGAGCCAGGTCTGACATCGACATTCGATGTACAACTATGGCGAATACAGACATAGGATCGAATACCGACCCAGCTCTGACATCGACATTCGATGTAAAGCGACGGCGAATACAGACCTAGGATCCAATACCGACCCAGCTCTGACATCGACATTCGATGTATAGCGACGGCGAATACAGACCTAGCATGGAATACCGACCCAGCTCTGACATCAACATTCGCAAAATAAGGCCTGTGAATACAGACCTAAGTTTGAATACAGACCCAGGTCTGTCATCGTCATTCGATGTACACCTACGGCGAATACAGACCTAGGACCGAATACCGACCCAGCTCTGGGATCGATATTCGCAAAATAATGCCTATGAATACAGATCTGAGTTTGAATACAGAGCCAGGTCTGACATCGTCATTCGATGTACACCGACGGCGAATACAGACCTAGGACCGAATACCGACCCAGCTCTGAGATCGACATTCGCAAAATAATGCCTATGAATACAGATCTGAGTTTGAATACAGAGCCAGGTCTGACATCGTCATTCGATGTACACCGACGGCGAATACAGACCTAGGACCGAATACCGACCCAGCTCTGAGATCGACATTGGCAAAATAATGCCTGTGAATACAGATCTGAGTTTGAATACAGAGCCAGGTCTGACATCGTCATTCAATGTACACCTACGGCGAATACAGACCTAGGACCGAATACCGACCCAGCTCTGAGATCGATATTCGCAAAATAAGGCCTGTGAATACAGATCCGAGTTCGAATACAGAGCCAGGTCTGACATCGACATTCGATGTACAACTATGGCGAATACAGACATAGGATCGAATACCGACCCAGCTCTGACATCGACATACGATGTAAAGCGACGGCGAATACAGACCTAGGATCCAATACCGACCCAGCTCTGACATCGACATTCGATGTATAGCGACGGCGAATACAGACCTAGCATGGAATACCGACCCAGCTCTGACATCAACATTCGCAAAATAAGGCCTGTGAATACAGACCTAAGTTTGAATACAGACCCAGGTCTGACATCGTCATTCGATGTACACCTACGGCGAATACAGACCTAGGACCGAATACCGACCCAGCTCTGAGATCGATATTCGCAAAATAATGCCTATGAATACAGATCTGAGTTTGAATACAGAGCCAGGTCTGACATCGTCATTCGATGTACACCGACGGCGAATACAGACCTAGGACCGAATACCGACCCAGCTCTGAGATCGACATTCGCAAAATAATGCCTATGAATACAGATCTGAGTTTGAATACAGAGCCAGGTCTGACATCGTCATTCGATGTACACCGACGGCGAATACAGACCTAGGACCGAATACCGACCCAGCTCTGAGATCGACATTGGCAAAATAATGCCTGTGAATACAGATCTGAGTTTGAATACAGAGCCAGGTCTGACATCGTCATTCAATGTACACCTACGGCGAATACAGACCTAGGACCGAATACCGACCCAGCTCTGACATCGACAATCAATGTGTTCCGACGGCGAATACAGACCTAAGATCAAATACCGACCTAGCTCTGACATCGACATCCGATGTATACCGACGGCGAATACAGACCTAGGAACGAATACCGACCCAGCTCTGAGATCGACATTCACAACATAATGTGGGCGAATACAGATATGAGTTTGAATACAGAGCCAGGTCTGACATCGTTATTCGATGTTAACCGACGGCGAATACAGACCTCGGATTCAAAACCGACCCAACTATGACTTCGACAATCATTATTTACCGACGGCGAATACAGACCCAAGTGTGAATACAGATCCATCTCTGAGTTCGTCATTCGCAAAATACGTTGAGGGGAATACCGAGCTGGGATGCAATATTATTGACAGCCAGAAACCAAGAAAACGATATATTTTACATGCTTTATATTTGTTGTTAAATGCATGGAATCTGTAAAAGCAACATCAATACATACCGTTTTATTTATTTCTTAATTATAAACTAATAGTGAATGACCAATATAAATGAGTTCTAATTAAATACATTGCAAATTTACCATAGTTTTCATTGATTATTTAAAATTTATTTTAAAGGGAAGTAATAAAGCAAGTAAGAAAGCCTTAACAATAAACGTCACTGCTACGTATCCACAGTTTAATGCATAGACCGATGACGAATACAGACCTAGGATCGAATACCGACCCAGCTCTGAGATCGACATTCACAAAATGTGGTTGGTGAATACAGATCTGAGTTTGAATACAGAGCCAGGTCTGACATCGACATTCGATATGAAACGACAGCGTATACAGACCTAGAATCGAATACCGATCCAGCTCTGAGATCGACATTCGCAAAATAAGGCGGGTGAATACAGGTCTGAGTTTGAATACAGAGCCAGCTCTGACATAGACATTCGACGTTTACCGAAGGCGAATACAGACCTAGGGTCGAATACCGATCCAGCTCTGAGATCGACATTCGCAATATAAGGTGGGTGAATACATATCTGAGTTTGAATACAGAGCCAGGTCTGACATCGACATTCAATGTACACCGACGATGAATACAGACCTAGGAGCGAATACCGACCCAGCTCTGACATCGACAATCAATGTATTCCGACGGCGAATACAGACCTAGGATCGAATACCGACCCAGCTCTGACATCAACATTCGCAAAATAAGGCCTGTGAATACAGACCTGAGTTTGAATACAGTCCCAGGTCTGACATCGACATTCAATGTATACCCACGGCGAATACAGACCTAGGATCGAATACCGACCCAGCTCTGACATCAACATTCGCAAAATAAGGCCTGTGAATACAGACCTGAGTTTGAATACAGACCCAGGTCTGACATCGACATTCAATGTATACCCACAGCGAATACAGACCTACGATCCAATACCGACCCAGCTCTGAGATCGACATTCGCAATATAAGTTGCGTGAATACATATCTGAGTTTGAATACAGAGCCAGGTCTGACATCGGCATTCGATGTATACCCACGGCGAATACAGACCTAGGATCCAATACCGACCCAGCTCTGAGATCGACATTCGCAATATAAGTTGCGTGAATACATATCTGAGTTTGAAAACAGAGCCAGGTCTGACATCGGCATTCGATGTATACCCACGGCGAATACAGACCTAGGATCAAATACCGATCCAGCTCTGAGATCGACATTCGCAATATAAGGTGCGTGAATACATATATGAGTTTGAATACAGAGCCAGGTCTGACATCGACATTCGAGGTATACCCACGGTGAATACAGACCTAGGATCCAATACCGACCCAGCTCTGAGATCGAGATTCGCGAAATGTGGTTGGTGAATACAGAATTGAGTTTGAATACAGAGCCAGCTCTGATATCGGCATTCGATATGAAACGACAGCGTATACAGACCTAGAATCGAATACCGATCAAGCTCTGACATCGACATTCGCGAAATGTGGTTGGTGAATACATATCTGAGTTTGAATACAGAGCCAGCTCTGACATCGACATTCGATGTATACCCACGGCGAATACAGACCTAGGATCCAATACCGACCCAGCTCTGAGATCGACATTCGCGAAATATGGTTGGTAAATACAGATCTGAGTTTGAATACAGAGCCAGGTCTGACATCGACGTTCGATGTAAACCGAGGGCGAATACAGACCTAGGACCCAATACATACCCAGCTCTGAGATCGACATTAGCAATATAAGGTGGGTGAATACATATCTGAGTTTGAATACAGAGCCAGGTCTGACATCGACATTCGATGTATACCCACGGCGAATACAGCCCTAGGATCCAATACCGACCCAGCTCTGAGATCGACATTAGCAATATAAGGTGGGTGAATACAGATCTGAGTTTGAATACAGAGCCAGCTCTGACATCGGCATTCGATATGAACCGACAGCGAATACAGACCTAGGATCGAATACCGACCCAGCTCTGACATCAACATTCGCAAAATAAGGCGGGTGAATACAGGTCTGAGTTTGAATACAGAGCCAGCTCTGACATAGACATTCGACGTTTACCGAAGGCGAATACAGACCTAGGGTCGAATACCGATCCAGCTCTGAGATCGACACTCGATGTATACCTACGGCGAATACAGACCTAGGATCGAATACCGACCCAGCTCTGACATCGACAATCGATGTATACCGACGGCGAATACAGACCTATGATCGAATACCGACTCAACTGACAGCGACATTCAATGTATACCCACGGCGAATACAGACCTAGGTTCCAATACAGTGTTAGGTCTGACATAGACATTCAATGTATACGCACGGCGAATACAGGCCTAGGTTCCAATACCGACCAAGCTCTGAGATCGACATTCGCAAATTAAGGCCTGTGACTACCGAGCTTGAATACAGATCAAGGTCTGACATCGAATTTCGATGTGAGCCGACAGCCAATACAGACCTATGATCGAATACCAACCCAACTGTGAGATCGATATTCGCGGAATTAGCTGGGTCAATGCATATCTAAGCTTGAATATAGAGCCAGCTTGACATTCTACGAATACCGACGGCGAATACAGACATAGGGTCGATTACCGATCTAGCTCTGAGATCGTCATTCGTGAAATGAGCTTAGTGAATACAGATCTGAGTTTGAATACAGATCCAAGTCTGACATCGACATTCGATGTAACCCGACAGCGAATACAGACCTAGAATCGAATACCGATTCAGCTCTGAGATCGATGTTCGCAATATACGACTTCAAATACCGACACAACTCTGACATCGACATTCGCAAATAAGGTGTGCGAATACTGATCTGAGTTTAAATACAAAGCCAGCTCTGACATCAACATTAGATTTAGGATTTCATGGCATCAGTCTGCGACTATATCTGGCACCCTCGCAGACGTTCAGGAATTTTGGTGCCATTTGATTGTTTTATATGTGTGACCTTTAAGCTCTGTTAGGAGTCAATTGCATCGGTCTGCGACTGTTTTTTTACACTATCGCAGACTTTCATGAATTTTGGTGCCAATTCAGAAAATGATATTTTTGACATCTAGAGGCCCTAAGGTATCCATTGTATCGGTCTGCGAATGTTTCTGACATGTTCGCAGACTTCAGGTATGTTGGTGCCAATTGAACAAATCACAGTTTTGGCATCTAGGGACCCTTACGAGTCCATTACATCGGTCTGCTACTGTTTCTGACACACTCATCGACTTTCAGGAATGTTCGTGCCTTTTTAGAAAATGGTATTTTTGACATTTAGGGACCTTCATGAGTCCATTCAATCGGTCTGCGACTGTTTCGGACACCCATCGTAGTCTCTCCTGAATGTTGGTGCAAATTGACAAAAATGACACTTTTGTTCTCCATAGGAGTCCTTTGCATCGGTCTGCGACTGTTTCTGACACTCTCGCATACTTTCAGGAACTTTGTTGCCAATTGATAAAATGACATTTTTGGCCTCTAGGAACACTTAGGAGCTCACTGCATCTGTCTGCGACTGTTAATGACACACTTGAGGACTTTCAGGAATTTCGGTGCCAATGGAGAAAATGATAGTTTTGGCCTCTAGGAACTCTTAGGAGTCCATTGCATATGTCTGCGTCTGTTTATGGCACACTCGCAGACTTTCAGGTATATTATTATTATCACAATTACTCTAACATAGCCAACTTCTGCTTGTTATGTGGATGGATGTGCGTGATTCAAGCCTTGCTTTGAAACATTTAAATAGAGTATCACGGTGTTCAAATTATCATATAATATAACTAAGATGAGTTGTGTATTAATCAAGACTATATCTGTAGTCTTTTTATTAACATAATACCTTGTCGTTATTCAGGGTGGTTCTTTTGGGATTGGCTGGAATACTCCGTCCGGATACACAGTTCTCTTTCTTGACAAGATAACAAAAGTTCTCTTAATTTCTTTTTGTATACCTAGTAAAATAACAAATATACAAAGTACTATTTTCTAGGACTAACAAAGTAGTTTTTGATCAGTAGACATAGGGCAGTCAGAAAATAATTGTCAGCAAAATTCCCTAATACGGGGGAAAATTAAGACCCCCTTTGGTCTCATAGCCTAAGTTTGCTGTGGGTGGATTGTGGATTGTTACTAAAGGTTCCTTTAGTGTACTATATATGCAGCGACGCAGACGTGAAAACATTATATGTATAACACCTTAACTCATGTGACGTTTGAAACAATTTAAAATTGTAACTTTGTGCATATAGACAAAGGTGATTTTTGTAATTGTTTAAACACATGTACTTTTTCAATGATTACTTTATTGACATAATTTTAATGACCCATGTGTGAGATGATATTCATTACGAGGGTTTACTACTCTCAGCTAGACATTTGTCAATATCAATGAGATGGAAACGGTTTCGTAAAAAATGAATGCGTTTTCAGTTCATTGATATTCAAACAGGACATGTTTTATTGCACTGGACAATACTTGTCTCATAATTACGCAATACAATTATGTTATATGGGCTCATACGGTTTCTGAGCGTTGTTTTCAAATGACATTCAGGCGGATTGGATTTAAATTCATATTATTCGAATATGTACCATTGTACTCATAAATGACAATCTGTAATTTTGAAACCGCTAAATTATTTTGAAACTATAGCTATACAAATGAATCAAACGCGAAACCCAAAATACCACACATACATCCTAATGAATACTGGATGCATACTAGCTAATTATTCACTTATTTATTCTGAATATGTCAACATTTCTAGAATATGACATGATGGTTCTTTCGTCGGAGGATTTTAATCCTTTTTGCCTCATGTATATTTTTACAAGAATTTTTATGTTCGACACTAACTTTTAAAAAGTGGATGGGGTAATGTTATACCCTCATTATAAACAAAAAAAGAAAACTCACACATGTTGTCCTTTTCATGTAATTGTGCTTACATGAAATTACCACCTTTGTTTTATTTTTGTTGTTCGTATTATAGTATCAGGGATATGACGTCATACATTTAAAATACATAGTTTTAAACGAAAAATGATGAATTATTCTGAATTTATTTGTCTGTGAAAAAACAACATATTTAGATATTTAAAATAGCTACATATTTGAGTTTCCCACTTAACACGTCCAACAGCAAAATTCAGTAACACTGTATAGGGCATAGTACCAGTAAAATGCCGTCTTCAAGAGTATTTGGAACATGGCAGATTTCCTGTACAGCTAAAGCCATTCAGACTTTTCAAACATCAATGTTGATATATCACTAGTTAAACAAGTATAAAATGCATAAAATGTGCAAATTTGAAATCAATCGGATTACTTTTGTATATTTTATGAACATGTATATCAATCCTTTCGATTACTAATCTGCCTTATTTTGTTCCAAGTCCAGTCATAGCGCTAGTACCCTTACCATAACAATTGCTAGCCAAAATTGGTATTTTTATTTCACCTATAACAAAATGCAGTAGCTTTTACGAATTTTATAATATGTATCATACTCTACATTTGCTAGCATGTATTGTGCAAAGGTTATTTGCAATTTGGTAAATGACCATCTAGTTGTTATGTACGTACATATTGTGTATATATTATATACAATATGGGCCAGATACTATATAGTTTGTCTTCATTAAGACAGGTTTGCCGCGAAATGAATGCACCAAGTAAACCACAGTTATAGTCCAACCAAATGAACTTAGTTCTCACATTTTATGCATCGATATATTGCACGACAAGTATCAATTTCCTCGAGATAATCGTGTCTTGTTGGATATTTAGATTTGTGTTTATAGTATACCGTGTACATAATCGCAATACTTTCTGCTGATGGAAACAAATATCGTTTTAAGTTATTGACAATTAGTTAACGTTTAAATGATGCTTTATCGAATGTTCGATTACAAGGTTAATGTGTTTGCCTTGAATTTCGACACCAACGCCTAGCAGAGCGCAAACAATATGCATGTACAAAGAGGACTGTTCAATTATGTGTATGGTTCTTATTATCTTAACCGTAGATTTCCTTGATTAGCTTCTGATTGCGCTGTGACGTTTTGGCAGATAATCGGGTTATTACGACATGTTATGAGTTAGAAAATTAGCTTATACCTTGCTCACACTGGCTGACTGGTGTCCGTATACCATAACTATTTAACCTGTGTATAGGCATAGTGTATACACTGAGCGTCGGCCGCTGGTTAACATTTGCTCCTTGGTAAAGGATGGCGGACGGGAACGGTTGAGGGACATAAAAAACACATTGGATCATCACGGAAATATCACTTTGACCCTACGTCACGTTCTGATTTAATCCGACAATTCCACGAAGACCAGCCGATGTCCGTCCGGCCTCCGGTCCACTAAGGTAGTGGGTATGCCGATCGATCATCGGATGGCGATTAGACATGTGCCCCATTTATAAGCGATGTACTAACCGAACATTTTGCAAATGTCATGATACTTGTATACTAGGCCTACAAGACTAAAATAAGAAGTAGTCAATACACTATGGAAACCTGGTCGTTTAGATATGAGATATGTTATGAGGAATAATAGTGTACTAGCACAAAAATTGTCCTCATGGAATGGAACATGAGTTGTTGTTATTTTATCTAAATATTCTTGACATTAAAGTTGATCCTCATCCATCCGAAAATGTACCAGTGCATGGTGTTGTGATCGGCAAGGTTCGAGTAATCACTCCCGGTGGTGTGTGTAAAATGGACGACAACCACAAAGTACAAAATGGGTTTGAAATTATTTAAAGCAATTATGACGCCTTGTAGTTTTTTATGATCACTGTAATATTGTATATTGAACATCCCTCGTAGAAGTTTTGGCACCCTATCAAGAAAGACATCATACGACCAAAAAAGGTGTCAAGTGCGTCTAGTTCAAATCGGTCAGAGAAGAAAAACGTAAACTGTTGTTTTAAGCTCTGTGTTGTTCAAACGGAACACAAAGATTCAAAGTAAGTTCTGCATACTGCTTAAGTAGGAGCTATATTCAACCTAGGGCCTGTTTGTGCAGAAGGTATATATCGAATGTCAATGTAAGAGCTAGGTCTGCATTCGGACCTGGTTTTGCATTCGATATAGGTATATATCGAATTATTGTTTCCGAGGTTTAGTGGTTAAAGCACTTTTCTTCTAATCTGGCGACCCGGGTGAAGGCACTCATTTGTACTCCATATTTCAACAGAACGCAGACTGGCAAATAGAGGCTATGCCCGATGTCAAAAAATGTCGCCCTCAGAGCTGATTTGCATTCGGTCTGCACTAGGTCTGCACTCTGTCTGCATTTGGACCTTGGTGTGCATTAGACATCGGAATAATATTGAATGTCGATCTCAGAGCAGGATCATTATTCATTCATCGGTCTGCATTAGCCTTCGAGATAAATGGAATGTCGATATCAGGCCTAGTTCTGTATTCAAACTCAGCTCGGTATTCAACGGCCATATATTGCGAATGTCGATGTCAGAGCCTGGTCTGTATTCAAACTTAGCTGGGTATTCAACGGTCTTATATTGCGAATGTCGATCTCAGAACTGGGTCGGTATTCGATAGTAGGTCTGTACTCGCCGTCGGTATACAACGAATGTCGATCTCAGACTTTGTATTCAACCCGAGACCTGCAATCACCGGTCCTATATTGGGAATGTCGATCTCGGAGCTTGATCGACTTTCGACCCTTGGTCTTGATTAGCCGGCTGTATACACCGAATGTCGATGTCATAGCTGGATCTGTATTCCAACTTAGATCTGTATTCACCATCCTTATTTAGCAAAGTTGATCTCATATCTGGACGACCGGTATTCGACCGCAGGTCTGTATTCGACGTCAGTATACATCGAATTTCGATGTCAGAGCTGGCTCTTTATACAAACGCAGCTCAGTATTCACCAACCTTATTTAGCGAATGTCGATCTCAGACCCGGATCGGTATTCGATCCTAGGTCTGTATTCGATGTCGGTTTACATCGAATGTCGATGTCAGACTTGGATCTGTATTCAAACTCAAATCTGTATTCACAAACCACAATTCGCGAATGTCGATCTCAGAGCTGGGTCGGTATTGGATCCTAGGTCTGTATTCACCGTGGGTATACCTTGAATGTCGATGTCAGACCTGGCTCTGTATTAAAACTCAAATATGTATTCACGCACCTTATATTGCGAATGTCGATCTCGGAGCTGGATCGGTAATCGATCCTAGGTCTGTATTCGCTGTCGGTTCATATCGAATGCCGATGTCAGAGCTGGCTCTGTATTCAAACTCAGATCTGTATTCACCAACCACATTTCGCGAATGTCGATATCAGAGCTGAGTCGGTATTGGATCCTAGGTCAGTATTCGCTGTGGGTATACATCGAATTTCGATGTCAGACCTGGCTCTATATTCAAACTCAGATATGTATTCACGCACCTTATATTGCGAATGTCGATGTCAGAGCTTGATCGGTATTCGATTCTAGGTCTGTATACGCCGTCGGTTCATATCGAATGACGATATCAGAGCTGGCTCTGTATTCAAACTCAGATCTGTATTCACCAACCACATTTCGCGAATGTCGATCTCAGAGCTGGGTCGGTATTGGATCCTAGGTCTGTATTCGCCGTGGGTATACATCGAATGCCGATGTCAGACCTGGCTCTGTATTCAAACTCAGATATGTATTCACGCACCTTATATTGCGAATGTCGATCTCAAAGCTGGGTCGATATTGGATCCTAGGTCTGTATTCGCCGTCGGTTTACATCGAATGCCGATGTCAGTCCTGGCTCTGTATTCAAACTCAGATATGTATTCATTTACCTTATATTGCGAATGTCGATCTCAGAGCTGGGTCGGTATTCGATCATAGGTCTGTATTCGCCGTGGGTATACATTGAATGTCGATGTCAGACCTGGGTCTGTATTCAAACTCAGGTTTGTATTCACAGGCCTAATTTTGCGAATGTTGATGTCAGAGCTGGGTCGGTATTCGATCCTAGGTCTGTATTCGCCGTGGGTATACATTGAATGTCGATGTCAGACCTGGGACTGTATTCAAACTCAGGCCTGTATTCACATGCCTTATTTTGCGAATGTTGATGTCAGAGCTGGGTCGGTATTCGATCCTAGGTCTGTATTCGCCGTCGGAATACATTGATTGTCGATGTCAGAGCTGGGTCGGTATTCGCTCCTAGGTCTGTATTCATCGTCGGTGTACATTGAATGTCGATGTCAGACCTGGCTCTGTATTCAAACTCAGATATGTATTCACCCACCTTATATTGCGAATGTCGATCTCAGAGCTGGGTCGGTATTGGATCCTAGGTCTGTATTCGCCCTTAGTTTACATCGAACGTCGATGTCAGACCTGGCTCTGTATTCAAACTCAGATATGTATTCACTTACCTTATATTGCGAATGTCGATCTCTGAGCTGGGTCGGTATTGGATCCTAGGTCTGTATTCGCCGTGGGTATACATTGAATGCCGATGTCTGACCTGGCTCTGTATTCAAACTTAGATATATATTCATCCACCTTATATTGCGAATGTCGATCTCTGAACTGGGTCGGTATTGGATCCTAGGTCTGTATTCGCCCTCGGTTAACATCGAATGTCGATGTCAGACCTGGCTCTGTATTCAAATTCAGATCTGTATTCACGCAACTTATGTTGCGAATGTCGATCTCAGAGCTGGGTCGGTATTGGATCCTAGGTCTGTATTCGCTGTGGGTATACATTGAATGTCGATGTCAGACCTGGGTCTGTATTCAAACTCAGGTCTGTATTCACAGGCCTTATTTTGCGAATGTCGATCTCAGAGCTGGGTCGGTATTCGATCCTAGGTCTGCATTCGCTGTCGGTTCATATCGAATGCCGATGTCAGAGCTGGCTCTGTATTCAAACTCAGGTCTGTATTCACAGGCCTTATTTTGCGAATGTCGATCTGAGAGCTGGGTCGGTATTCGATTCTAGGTCTGTATACGCTGTCGTTTCATATCGAATGTCGATGTCAGACCTGGCTCTGTATTCAAACTCAGATCTGTATTCACCAACCACATTTTGTGAATGTCGATCTCAGAGCTGGGTCGGTATTCGATCCTAGGTCTGTATTCGTCATCGGTCTATGCATTAAACTGTGGATACGTAGCAGTGACCTTTATTGTTAAGGCTTTATTACTTGCTTTATTACTTCCCTTTAAAATAAATTTTAAATAATCAATGAAAACTATGGTAAATTTGCAATGTATTTAATTAGAACTCATTTATATTGGTCATTCACTATTAGTTTATAATTAAGAAATAAATAAAACGGTATGTATTGATGTTGCTTTTACAGATTTCATGCATTTAACAACAAATATAAAGCATGTAAAATATATTGTTTTCTTGGTTTCTGGCTGTCAATAATATTGCATCCCAGCTCGGTATTCCCCTCAACGTATTTTGCGAATGACGAACTCAGAGATGGATCTGTATTCACACTTGGGTCTGTATTCGCCGTCGGTAAATAATGATTGTCGAAGTCATAGTTGGGTCGGTATTGAATCCGAGGTCTGTATTCGCCGTCGGTTAACATCGATTAACGATGTCAGACCTGGCTCTGTATTCAAACTCATATCTGTATTCGCCCACATTATGTTGTGAATGTCGATGTCAGAGCTATGTCGGTATTCGATCCTAGGTCTGTATTCGCCGTCGGAACACATTGATTGTCGATGTCAGAGCTGGGTCGGTATTCGATCCTATGGCTGTATTCGCCATAGTTGTACATCGAATGTCGATGTCAGACCTGGCTCTGTATTCAAACTCGGATCTGTATTCACAGGCCTTATTTTGCGAATATCGATCTCAGAGCTGGGTCGGTATTCGGTCCTAGGTCTGTATTCGCCGTCGGTGTACATTGAATGACGATGTCAGACCTGGCTCTGTATTCAAACTCAGATCTGTATTCACAGGCATTATTTTGCCAATGTCGATCTCAGAGCTGGGTCGGTATTCGGTCCTAGGTCTGTATTCGCCGTCGGTGTACATCGAATGACGATGTCAGACCTGGCTCTGTATTCAAACTCAGATCTGTATTCATAGGCATTATTTTGCGAATGTCGATCTCAGAGCTGGGTCGGTATTCGATCCTAGGTCTGTATTCGCCGTCGCTGTACATCGAATGTCGATCTCAGAGCTGGGTCGGTATTCGATCCTAGGTCTGTATTCGCCGTCGCTATACATCGAATGTCGATGTCAGAGCTGGGTCGGTATTCGATCCTATGTCTGTATTCGCCGTAGGTGTACATCGAATGACGATGTCAGACCTGGGTCTGTATTCAAACTTAGGTCTGTATTCACAGGCCTTATTTTGCGAATGTCGATCTCAGAGCTGGGTCGGTATTCGGTCCTAGGTCTGTATTCGCCGTAGGTGTACATCGAATGACGATGTCAGACCTGGGTCTGTATTCAAACTTAGGTCTGTATTCACAGGCCTTATTTTGCGAATGTTGATGTCAGAGCTGGGTCGGTATTCGATCCTAGGTCTGTATTCGCCGTCGCTATACATCGAATGTCGATGTCAGAGCTGGGTCGGTATTCGATCCTATGTCTGTATTCGCCATAGTTGTACATCGAATGTCGATGTCAGACCTGGCTCTGTATTCAAACTCGAATCTGTATTCACAGGCCTTATTTTGCGAATATCGATCTCAGAGCTGGGTCGGTATTCGGTCCTAGGTCTGTATTCGCCGTAGGTGTACATCGAATGACGATGTCAGACCTGGGTCTGTATTCAAACTTAGGTCTGTATTCACAGGCCTTATTTTGCGAATGTTGATGTCAGAGCTGGGTCGGTATTCGATCCTAGATCTGTATTCGCCGTCGCTATACATCGAATGTCGATGTCAGAGCTGGGTCGGTATTCGATCCTATGTCTGTATTCGCCATAGTTGTACATCGAATGTCGATGTCAGACCTGGCTCTGTATTCAAACTCGAATCTGTATTCACAGGCCTTATTTTGCGAATATCGATCTCAGAGCTGGGTCGGTATTCGGTCCTAGGTCTGTATTCGCCGTAGGTGTACATCGAATGACGATGTCAGACCTGGGTCTGTATTCAAACTTAGGTCTGTATTCACAGGCCTTATTTTGCGAATGTTGATGTCAGAGCTGGGTCGGTATTAGATCCTAGGTCTGTATTCGCCGTCGCTATACATCGAATGTCGATGTCAGAGCTGGGTCGGTATTCGATCCTATGTCTGTATTCGCCATAGTTGTACATCGAATGTCAATGTCAGACCTGGCTCTGTATTCAAACTCGGATCTGTATTCACAGGCCTTATTTTGCGAATATCGATCTCAGAGCTGGGTCGGTATTCGGTCCTAGGTCTGTATTCGCCGTAGGTGTACATCGAATGACGATGTCAGACCTGGGTCTGTATTCAAACTTAGGTCTGTATTCACAGGCCTTATTTTGCGAATGTTGATGTCAGAGCTGGGTCGGTATTCCATGCTAGGTCTGTATTCGCCGTCGCTATACATCGAATGTCGATGTCAGAGCTGGGTCGGTATTGGATCCTAGGTCTGTATTCGCCGTCGCTTTACATCGAATGTCGATGTCAGAGCTGGGTCGGTATTCGATCCTATGTCTGTATTCGCCATAGTTGTACATTGAATGTCGATGTCAGACCTGGCTCTGTATTCAAACTCGGATCTGTATTCACAGGCCTTATTTTGCGAATATCGATCTCAGAGCTGAGTCGGTATTCGGTCCTAGGTCTGTATTCGCCGTAGGTGTACATTGAATGACGATGTCAGACCTGGCTCTGTATTCAAACTCAGATCTGTATTCACAGGCATTATTTTGCCAATGTCGATCTCAGAGCTGGGTCGGTATTCGGTCCTAGGTCTGTATTCGCCGTCGGTGTACATCGAATGACGATGTCAGACCTGGCTCTGTATTCAAACTCAGATCTGTATTCATAGGCATTATTTTGCGAATGTCGATCTCAGAGCTGGGTCGGTATTCGGTCCTAGGTCTGTATTCGCCGTCGGTGTACATCGAATGACGATGTCAGACCTGGCTCTGTATTCAAACTCAGATCTGTATTCATAGGCATTATTTTGCGAATGTCGATCTCAGAGCTGGGTCGGTATTCGGTCCTAGGTCTGTATTCGCCGTCGGTGTACATCGAATGACGATGTCAGACCTGGCTCTGTATTCAAACTCAGATCTGTATTCACAGGCCTTTTTTGCGAATGTCGATCTCAGAGCTGGATCTGTATTGGCCACTAGGTCTGTATTAGCTCACCTTAAATTGCCAATGTCGATTTCAGAGCTGGATCTGTATTAGCACCTAGGTCTGTATTGAATGTCGATCTTCGATTAACGATCTCAGAGCCAACTTCACACACCTCAACTTGACAAGGTTTCGAACTCGCGGCCAAAAATATCGATATCGTTAGAAAGTATCTACGCACTAAACCACTCGGCTATGAAGTATGTTTGAAAGGATGGATGGTTAGAATGATTTATAATCACAAACCTTAACCATGGTTTACCTAATTCAATCAATTGACAGTGTCCACATTGTGTCACGTGACTGCCACATTATCCTGCACGGACTGTATAGGCTGTTTAATCAGGTCTGTCACTTGTATACAAACATTGCAATATCATAACAGTGTGTTTTTATTGTTTTCAACATTTCAATTGGAGAAAAACGTTGTGTAAACCAATACCTAATTCACTAAGCTACATACTAATACACATCATGTCTATTAATATAACACAATAAGAAGAAGAATTATGTAAACAAGTGACTGACCTGATTAATCGATTTATACATGTATACAATAATACAAACACGGAATGAGCTGATGGATCAGAAAACAAGTTTTTAAAAACGTATAACGTTATTAATTCCTCTCCAAAGGTTTTGTTAACACGAGAAAAAAGAGCAACTGATGACGAGTTTGAAGGTATAGTCAAGTTTACCTTTGGCTAATCAGAAACCACACAGCCACAGCCAGCGGCTTTATCTATTTACAAATAGAGGAGACGATATCGATGACTCTACATGATGAAACTGGTTTTGGGCGGAATGAATGGATGGATGGATGGATGGATGGATGGATGAATGAATGAATGAATGAATGAATGAATGAATGAATGAATGAATGAATGAAGCCAACATGAGTTTGTTCGATATTTAATATTTATACCCTGAATGATATTATAAGTTACAGGTAAACCAATTCGGACTGGGGGAGAAGAAATATCTAAAACGATTAGCTTAGCAGAACTGAGTCAAAGCCCAAATTCGAACACGAATATCAACCTTGGTTATTATTGCATGGAGACTATTTGATACCAAATCCCTTATTTATGTCGTTCGTACTATTCTCACCAATTCATTGGCATGTGTTTATATTAGTTTATATGTACATGCTCTGTTACGTAGTCCTTATGGTTGGTAAAGAACGTAACGCTCTTGTTCGTATAGTGGTTTTATTCATATAGTTTGTTACACAGTTCATAAACATAGTACTTCAGGTTCACAGCATAAGTCAACTGTTCATACTCGAAAACATAATGTCCAGGCTTATGGCCCAAGCTACTCGCTTGTTGCTGGCCCACACCAACTGGTCTCTAACTCAACTGCAATTTAAGTAACATCGTCTATGATATATTTGACCCGCCTATAGACACACTCCCTCAATACATTGACAAGTGTATTTGCCCCAGGCTGTCTGGACTTTAGTGCATGGACATACGGTCGATAGTAAGGTACATTGCAATTAATATTATATAATTAGCTATACCACGAATCATTACATTACAGTTCAATGTACTTACTGAAAACTCTTATACCAGTATATGCACACAGTCTATAGGTGTATTTTTTAGGTTATGCATGTTTATGCACAGGTAACTGTATAATTGATAAAGAGTAAAAAAATGTTTTGTTTACTCTTTATTAATGATACTGTTATATACAATATGAGTGTTTCTATGTTATGCATGTTTATGTACTTTTCACCATGGAGTTGGTACAGTAAATCCCCCGTTTAGCTTCCCGAGTTGAAAATTTACCTACACATGTTTACGATTAGAGAATTGAAGGTGCATATGTCACCATTGTAAATATGTGATATTGTCTACTAGTATACAGGGTGTCGCATAATGTGTCCCCATTAATAGCATAACCTATAACCCTATGTTTGTGGTTCAACTATGTGGGATTTAGACTCCTTCTCTATGAAAAAAAGATAAAAGATGTAAAAATGTTTTTGACAGCTATTGAGCAAAGGGATTCGATCCGATAAAAATATCTTTCACATCTATACTATAGATGTAAAATATATTTTTATCGGGTCGAATCCCTTTGCTATTGAGTGGTGTCTGATGGCGGAAATGTGTCATACTTTTGTAACATCGGGGCATTATCTAGGCGAGGTTCTGGAGATGTAGGGCCTATTGGCACGTGATAAGATAGCAGTCAAGTGACCCAATGGTTTAGCATTTTGAAGCTTTCCACATGAAGAGTTTAAGTCCACAGGCAAAATAGTTGTATTTTAACCTGGAGTTTCCTGTGTGCTACACATACCTCTGTGAAGTAGATTACAAACCCTGGCCCCCGTTGCCTAATTGAGCACTTTCCTATGTCTATGCAACTATATATACTATCGGTCATGGCTTTGCTCTGCAAGAGCTACCAAGCCCTTTCTTGTGCAACAGAAGGCTTCAATAACACTTCATAGACCTTTGGTGTATGAGCGAGTGCTCGCCTGTAGACAATACATTATTATCTTCGTTTCCCTGCAAAGCGCCATCGAGCTCAGTGGGGCTTTCGTAAGGCCCCTTGTAGTTCAGTATCATTAGAATGTTTGTGTATATATACATGTACATTGTGTAAACAAAACAAAATGCATTTATAAATATGATATATTTATTCACATCACAAAATGAAACAACTAAATTGACAATGATATGGTGTAAATGTAACATGTTAGAGGTATACTTGAATATAATCTAAACATATTTGTTCCTAGCTAGCATTTAATTAAAAGTACAAAACTCACTATAAAAAGATTAGTCATTGCACATCAAGTACAAGAGGATTTAGTTAATTTCTTCACAATACAATCAGTCACATTGAATAAATTTGTTAAACATACTAAACATTCTACTGAAAAAAGGTAAATTGTTTATTATAGTGTCATCCCTATTGAAAAGGCCAGCCATATTGACTTATGATACACCTATCTTTCGTGCGCACAGTACCTCTCGAATCCCTACTCTTATTGCCGGGCGCCTGACAGAGATGGGTCTACGGTAACCTTTCTTTAACTAGCTGGCGGCTCACCAACTGACCGCATCAGTTCTAACCAAGCTTTTGCCGAGATTGGAACCTTCGATCTCCCGCTTCCAAGGCGGACACCCTTATCCCTCAATCACAGTCAACTATGTTAGCTGGATGGGGTATTCTAAATCAGACAACGGTACAACCTACATGACTTATAATGAAGACATTAAGGGATGAAATGACAAAATATTAAATACATTAAGTACATACAATGATAAATGGCAATATTAGACGTCACACAAAAACTCTAATACTGAAGTCACCATTACAAATATCATGGCAGAGTAAAAAGATAAAGTTGATGGTGGCTATATAGTAACCTGAATAATATATATATTATATAAATTGTATGATGTCATGATCACCTGGTTGTGTCTTAAACTGTGTAAAAGCAATGTTTACAAGAGTGGTCGCCATTTGGCAGACTAATATACCAACTGCTCGTAAAGGGCCATAATTCTGACCAAGCATCAAAGAGTAAATTCCATACTTAATGTATATCTACATTGTGGAGGTTGTTCATTCGTGAAAGTTTGAAAGTAATTCTGCCAAAACTGTAGGAGGAGTTGCATTCACAAGGATATTTCACAATAATATGGTGAATCAAAGAACAAAGGGTCATAATTATGGCAATTCATTGCAGTTCAAATAATTTCCTTCATTTACATGTCAAGGTTGTTTATCTGTGAAAGTTTGAAGGAAAACATGCCAAACCTGTAGAAGTTGTGTCACAAGAATGCATCTACAGATGGACTGACATGACTACAGATTGACAAGCTGAATCCAGTATACCCCCTAACGACTTGTTGTGCGGGGGTATTATTCCATTATCCGGCCTATATTTACATGCCAATTATTTTCCAATTACCAATATTGGGATTGTGTACCCATCTAGTATAGCATAACTATGTAACTGGATGTACATGGAGTAATGGGATAAGTTAACATTACACAACCCTGTATTGCAATACATTGTAGCTGTTTGTTTTAATGGATTTCAATGTGTAAAAACAAAGTACAGTACATCCTCTGTAGAGCAACACCCTGGGGAGCTGCAAAAATTAGCAGTAGATTAGAGGTTTAATTTATTGTAAAAATCGGCCGACAGAAATTTTGAAGATGTTGTTATAGATAGGTTGTTGTTCTACAGAGGGCCACTATGGAGAGGTTGTACTGTACATACATGTATACACCTTACTCCTATAAAAGCTGTCACCTTAAACTGACTAAGGCATCCATTCATCTTAAGCAGACCAAAAATAATGACTCCCGCAGACTAATTGTTGATAATATACACCTTTAATAAACGACCACCTGCCATACACGTAGGTGATGGATCCTAGGACTGGCTTCTTAAGACAGGTTTGAATTTATCCTTAACAAGGAACATTCTTACAGCCAGGGTCAACAAATTCCTGAATTATCCTGCCTCACCT
Source organism: Spisula solida (assembly GCA_947247005.1). NCBI lineage: Eukaryota > Metazoa > Mollusca > Bivalvia > Venerida > Mactridae > Spisula > Spisula solida. The sequence goes on along the minus strand of OX365945.1, from coordinate 47,012,809 downwards.
GGTCCTTATTTTCAATCATCCTGACCCTTTTTTACTTTAATAAAACAAACAAATTATTGACTTTAAATCTATCAAAAGAAAGTAAATCAGGCCAAATTTGAAGAAAAAATAAAATAAAGATCTAGCTATTTTACATTAAATTTGAATGGTAATGAAACAATTAATAATTATGTTCTTATAACTATGCTTGAATACTGGATGCACACACTTATTGGAATGTGGAAGTCTATGGTTACATGCACAATACATACAGGTTAATAATCCTAACGAAATAATAAGCACTTTTTGCATCACATATACATTATATGAAAAAATTCAATATTAGAAATGAATCTGATAATATTACACTCATATCTGCCTAAATATTTACATCCCTATCAAAAGGGGAAAAAGTATGAAAAATGGAATTCACAATAAAATCCATAAAAGAAAAGAAGACCAACATCGGTAGAATCCATGAAGAATACCAGTAATGTCGAAGTACGGTGTACATGACAGAAAAAATGCATGTACATAAAATGGCGACAAAAATATAAAAAACACTTTTAACAATATCAGTCAATAAATAGTTAAACACTTTTTCATACTCATTAAACTATCACAACAGTTCAAACACACCAAAGCCGCACAACAAACGACACATTCTCATCAATTTTATACCACTTCTTGTACAGTATGTTTGCAGCTATAATGGTGTGTCTCCATAAAGCATACTTTTCAGCCCCCATTTTTCAGGGGCCTAATTGCATGCCTATTACATGTGTTTACTTAAAGTGCCAAATAAATATGCGCCGAAAACATGTATGTTTTACGCTTCATGGAAACAGGGCTTAAGTCTACCTCAGCCACAAGCCTGTTGTCAGTGGGGTTACTTTTGGCTGGAAAATGGTTATTATAGCCAAAACCCTTCCTAAAGTAAGGGAATCAAACTCCAATGAATTGCTTAAGTAGATGAATGTTCAACTTTAAGCTTGAAATTAAATGCACCATTGTACAGTAACATGCCAATAAGTTTAGCGTTTTTTCCTTTCGGCCAATCAAATTATGGCTGCAAATATATTGTACTTGAATACATACTTTTATAATCAAGATTTCCAGAATATCTCAACTTTGCTTAAGGTGGGTAGAATAAAAATGCATAATATTTCACATTTATACATGTTGAAAGAAAAACAAAAAAATCAAGCTAATGCATTCATGTACTAAATTTGTATCAGAAAACAATAAATTAAATTAAGTTTCTTTTGTACGGAAGTATGGGCTCCCAATTACAAGGAAGTATAGATGTATTATTACAGGGATTTTATATACTGTATATTTATATTATTAGAACAGGTACTGATTATAATTATAATAACATACAAATATTTTTGAAGACAATTCCCTAAATATTTTGTACATTTTTATCAGCCTATCATTAAATAAATTATAATGTTCACGCTTTGTTCAATGGATTTTGTTCATGCGTTGTTCGATGGATTTTGATCACATGATTTTGTTCTAAAAATAGATTCTTCACAATTCATCCTTCTTGCTATCAATCCAACTCTTCACACCGTCAATATCGCCATCAATTTCATCTTTGTTGTAACTCGGCAACGCACTGAAAAGAAACAAAATATCATTTATTATTAATAAAGTAAATTAATATTTAGCACTAAATTTTGATTATTTCTGGCTTTAACAAAAAAACTTAAATAAATTTTCAGTAATGCGGGGACCGTATCACCTATTTACCTAACTCCGTGGCGGGGGGGGGGATTAAATGTTTGAAATCAGATATGTTTATCTCATTATATGCTTTGATGAACTTGACAAGTTAGGTTTGAGAGATTAGTACATATTCTACCATACAAACTATCATAATTCTAATTTCAGAGTAAAAACTTAGAAAATAAAGTGCTTAGAGCATTTCAGAACAGTCTATTTGTAGTTGGAACCTTTTCCCATTATACATTAATTATCTGTCATTTAAACAGAAACTTAAACCTTGGGTTCCACTAGCTTCTGAATCTGAAGGGTCATTTTGATACTTTTGACTAAATTTTACAATTTTATAGGCAAAATACTCTTGATTTTGAGAGAAAATGACCCTTCTAACCAAAAATCTTGAGGGTCAAAATGTCGCCTTTTGGAAATTTCAAGGGTCAAAACTCATACTCCCGAGTCAAATGGAACCCCTGTTAAACACATACAATAGCAATCACTTACTTTACAACAGCTGCAGAGACTTTGTCCAAGATTCCACCTGAAAAACAAACACAAATTGTTATCACTAAAATACCATTATATTCCATATGAGAACAAATCGTGGACTGTTGTTCTCCAACATGTCAGTTACATGAGAGACAGCAAGTTAGTGATCAAGCATGAAACCAAAATGCCTTAACCGCAATATTTACAAATGAAATACCGTCGCCATAATTGCCCCCTGGTAGCATGTTTGAAGGGGGAGGGGCATTACATCAACTGGTCATGATATAAACCTGAACAACTGTTGAACCCTGACTAAATTCTGATGAAATCAATCAAGACTATAAATGTCTTGTTCAAGCAAGTATATAAAATCTACCATGATTCCTCAATGTCTTGTACAATCTACAGCGCATATGGACATTTAATACAAAATTGATATAAGTAAGGAAAGCACACTCAAACCACACTTAAACAAAATTATAAAATCCCCAATGGCAAGAGTACTGTAAAATCAAATATTTTTGCAATGGATTAATTTTCGCAATATACGTGAATTCGAGAAGTTTGCAAAAACTTATGCTTGTGGACATAAACAACAACAGTGAAACACACAACATAGTTCAGTCTGAAGCTTAAAATTGGTGAATATTTAATCTCCATAGCAAATTCGCAAAATTTTGACATCGCAAAAATATATTATTTTATAGTATGAACAACATGTGGTCTTTAATGCAGGTAGTTGTTTACTGTCGTGTATTCAGTTTTAAAATGTCTTTAATTAAACTTGCTGGGTTAGAACAGGTGAATGCTTAACTTTATGTGGCCACTGACAAAGGGTGATCTGTTTTTCTAGTTGGTACACTGTTTGGTATCACTAAATGCATGGGTAACAGTTAGAAATTTAGAAAATTCGGAAATTCTGAAAAATTGTTAATTTACATAGGAAATTAAAGAAAGCGACCCATTTTTGGACACGAAAAATCCTGGAGATCCTGAAAAATATTTACCCAGGTAAATAATACAAGACCTGGTGGCACTTACCTGGTTGGCAGATTGTGTTACATATCCCTGAGCAAAGATAACAGAACTTGCAGTACTGAAAATAAAATTACATAATTTTGATTTTTATGTTATTTTATGGCAATTGCTAAACTTTGAATGCTGGTAAATGCAACATCAATTCTGAACAGTTGGATGGAAGAATTCACAATAGACAAGGCCAAACTTAAAATATTCTTGGTTTCCCCATCCCGACCCTAGCAGATTTAGAATGGGTAGGTAGGTAGGGTAAATATTTTTTTTTTGGAATTGTTTCAGTATGATAGTTAATGGTCTAGACATACAAATAATGAAATTTAGAATTAACTCTTCAGTTGAAAACCAACTAAACTTTAATGGTAAGAAAGAAGCCAGCAAACAAAAAAATAAAATTTTCACTTCCAATTTTTAATAAAAAAAATATTATTTCAATTTGGGCAATAAAATATTTTGGATAGGGCCCTTTTTAATCGGGTAGGTAGGGGATGGGGAAACAAACAATATTTTATTTTAGGCCCAACAGGCAATGACAATGGCATTTGACAAGGGGTCTTTTCCCTAAGAAAGAGCAAACAGTGCCTCTATTCAGTTCAAATACCTCCCGTTCAATTTAATATAGAAGGTGTGGATTACCTCCCCTAGAAAGTGCTAAGTAGCACTATCCTTAGTTAATGGCCTGCAGAACATGGAGCTAAAAGCTGACATCCTTCAGTCAAGAAAATGAGGTCAACATGTGGCTTTTTAAGAGATTCCAGTAGTCAACCCCTGGAAAATGAACCAACAAATGAAGCCAGCTTACCTTGCACATGTGACAGTTTGGTTTGGTTGGACTCTTCTCACATGGACAGTCGGCTTCGCATAGTTTACAAAACTGAAAGAAAAGCATAACTAATTCATTTCAAATATTATCGGAACCACTTACCAGCTGACTTAAGTTCTTCAAATTACCATAATTACCCACATATAAGGCGACCAGCCTTATATGAGGGTCTATGCAAACATCTCAATCTGCTGATCGGGAAATGTCTTATAAATCAGATCGCCTTATATGCGGGTATGTATGGTATTCATATGATATTTGATATGTTTAATGAATTTAATGAGAGACATTAGTGGCATATACATTATCTCCCTTGTAAGATAAAGCCTGAGGTAGACCAATTAGCACAGCGGTCGTAACTAGTTTAGATCCTCAGACTTTATCCTTGTTTCTCACAGAAATATCCCTGATTTTAGATATGAAATTTCTCACTTCTGTATTACCTATTATGTTAAGGCCGTCAAAATTTATACACCATGGTGTGTAAGCAACATGTAGCCAAACTTGTTATTTAATCTGATTATTAATGTTGCAAATATTTCAGCCTAATAACTACCATGCACAACAAACAAAACAGGGATAAAAGAAGAGTAATCCACATGATAGGACCTGTGAAATTTTAGAGAGTAGTAAGGGGAGATAACTAACTAATATCCCCCATTGAAAACCTAAATTAATGATACTGTAACCCTGTACTATATTATGTATTATACCCTGATGAAGGCTTGGTAAAAGCCGAAACGTTGGTCATTAATAAAATATTTACAACCTAACCTGCTTTGAATGTGTAGCTACATTTGCACTTCGGTGTCTTTGCTGATATATTATGTTAAGATAGATCTTTTCACAGCCTAATTATTCCTTGACTTCCATTTTCAAGGGAAAGACGGAGGAATCTGGGTGTGATACCTTGGCTAGCTCTTTCAATATAGACTCCTTGGTTCTAATGTGTCCTGTATTTATAATTGCATCTCTAATTTTGTGCCAGGCCTAAAATAAAATATTGTTTGTTTCCCCATCCCCTACCTACCTGATTAAAAAGGGCCCTACCCAAAATATTTTATTGCCCATATTGAAATAATATTTTTTTTATTAAAAATTAGAGGTGAAAAATATTTTTTTGTTTACTGGCTTCTTAAATCTTACCATTAAATTTAATACTGTTGGTTTTTACCTTAGAGTTAATTCTAAATTTCATTATTGTTGGTTTTCACCTTAGGGTTAATTTTAAATTTCATTATTTGTATGTCTTAACCAATAACTATCATACTGAAATAGTTAAAAAAAAATATTTACCCTACCTACCTACCCATTCTAAATCTGCTAGGGTCGGGATGGGGAAACCAAGAATATTTTAAGTTCGGCCCCATGGGAAAGTTTCAAAACACGACCCAGTGCCCTGACCCATATTATGTGTGGATCAAATGCAAGTTTAAGTTTTATATGTATAATAAGTACTACTCAAAATTTGATAAGGGTCACCAAGCCAATAACTCTATTTTACAGTCCTACCGTACTTAATATAACCAAAGACATATGTTATCTATAGTCTTTGGATAGTCTTGCTCAAAGGTTTGGTTAACTTTTAAGATTCTTTTAATGTTTGGGTTTGTTTACAAATACGAGGGGTGATCCACAATTACGTGGACTTTTGCTGTAGAAAGTTTATTTTTGGTCAGATCGGTATGAAAGTTACACACGCGCGACTTTTATCTATTATTGACATAAAATGTAACAAATATCTGAAAACAATTCTTTGCATCAACAGTTATACGCTACCATGGCAACACATAAAAGTTTTCACGGATCAACACAGATTTTTTCAGTAAAACGTGTTACGTTATTGCTGATTATTACTGTGTTTCTTCATTTAGAAATTCAGAAATATGGCATCATGTTGTCTAATCTATTGTATCGACAACTGAGAGAAATTTCAAAGTACAATTCGATGTAGTCGTCATATTATAAATATATATGTAACTGTTGTCATATCATAATTAACGTCAATAATGACGTCACAAAATTTCTTTTACACTCGCATAACCATGTAATTCTTTGTACAGCTAGGAAAACCCCCAATACAGACGAAAGAAATGTTGGAGAAATAAAGTATTAGACATATTGTATCACAGCCACTTATTTTTAAATGGCATAGACGTTTTAAAGAAGACCTGGATGACGTGACAGGTCATGCGGTTAGAGGTAAAAACCCAACGTTGACTGGATCGGTGCTTACGTTGGTCAGAATCAACCATTCATGACATTAGTGGGAAAATATTATCTTGCAGGACTGGTACCGTTACAGTTAGGTAAAAATTGACAGGATGATTAGATATGCATACAATAAGAGCATAATGAGTGAGGGAAAATAAAGAACATTTGATTAACAGTGTACAAAAGCATCATGAAATGATACAGGCGTGGGGGCGACGTCGTACGTCATTTCTGAGCTGCCCCGCGATTCATAACCATACCCTCTTACAGACGCTGTATTTACATTATTTATTATCATATCCACATGAAATTTGGTATACTTGTGCAGTAAGTATTAATATTAGTTTGTTCACAGATTTGTAAATTTAAGTATAGTGGTTTTTGAATTAGAGCAAAAGTCCACATAATTCTGGATCACCCCTCGTACATGTATGACCAGAGATCCAAAGACCTAAATATACACAGATTGGACACTTAATTGAAAACGGAGAGAAAATGCAAAATAGCATGCAGCAGACTCGGATATTTTGCATGCACGCTTTTGTTTGTCATCCTTTTTTAATGAACAATATCTCATTTTGAAGAGCTAAGCTTGTTCTACTGCATGATGTAACTTATTTTTTTCTATCTCTTATAGAATTCAGAAAATTATTGTTTGAATGAGGCAAATGGGGTATTTTCTGCTAAAATTAGCATTTCCATTAAAATGACAGTAGGTCTGTATATTTAGGTCTTTGATTATTGCATGTGCATGCGTGTAGCTTGTCCTTTAGAGTATAATTAATAGTCACTAATTGACAAAACACCTTTAGATTCATTTGCCCTATAAAATAAATAACTGAATTCAGTATGTTCAATGTACTTGAAAAAACATAGTCTGATTCGCTTTATTGCTTAGTATATCAATAATCATACAAATCTAAATACATAATTCATTCATCTGCTACAGTGCTAGTAACCATATACATGTAGCTACAGAAATTGATATTGAAAGAAATAACCAATCACAGTTTGACACACGCAAGGGGGAAGGTCACAAAGTTTCTGTACATAACAGATAATTAATCATCAATGTTTGATCTACATCATTTAAACGCGTAAATTGTCCATCGTATAACCACATACGTATAAGAATACATAATACCCAAACCTGTCATACATAAAAATTGGTGGAGAAATCGCAAAACCAACCCAAATTGGTCACCGCCCCGTATTATTTTGAATTGACCCCTACACTGGTTGAAGAACCGAAAGTTACCTTGCAATATTCGCAGTAACCACACACGGAGCCTTTAGCATATTCTAGTTTTGTATCATCAACGACAGCTTCATCTTGTTCCATTTCTTTCGTATTAGCATCTTCAGCTGCCCAAGAAACAGCTAGAAGAGCCGAAATTACAACAATCCACGTAAACTGCATGTTTGCCGGTGAGGAGGTGAGTATTCAGGGGAGATTAAAATGTACGAGCGATTAAAACCCGTCTGCTACCGTACAAAACTGGAGTAAACAGACGCATTCAAAAGAGTGCCTATATTTTATAAAACAACAAAGCATAGCTCCTATTTATTATTTCGATTCTAACATCGCAGATGCTCTGCCATTTATAGCACAACAAGACAGGTTGACGTCAAACTACTTTCTTTCCTAGGAACGGTACCGTCACCGTTACGTCATTTGTCATAGTAAATGACGTGAAACGTGACGTCATCAATCAGCTATATTTTATCGCGGTAATAAAATATGGTAAGCTCAATATACGCAAAGAATGCAAATCTCACGTGCTATGTTAGAATCCTTTTTACACCGCGTCAGAACGTGTTTTGTATGGCTCATTATGGCGGGGCATATCAGGGAATTCTGTGGTCATAGCTTGGTCATGATTTTTAGGTTCTTGTGAACATTCCTATCATTGGGGCACGATAAGGGGCTGTCCGGTGAGGGGCCTTGAAGGATGTTTGGTGCGAAATCTTGGATTTCAGGAAAATTTTCCTTTGTTTTGTTAAGTTTGACCCTGTTTTGGCGATACACACCAACGTGAATTAGCTTGTACTGTGTATGATCGTTCATCGTGGATTTTAATTACTTTGGCTGGTTCACGAACTCAAAAAACTTAGAAGGACCCAAGGCCTATCTGGCATTCTATATTCTACAATTCGAATACCACTTAGTTATGTACAATGGACCCGTGACAATCTTGATATGCAGTATTGTACTCTGTATACATGTATTCTTTACCGATGAGTCGTAAACTCACAGATTGACAGAGTGTGATTAAGACCTAGGTAATGGATGATACATGCATTCTAGTCTCTGTATTGCTGAACACGATCGGCATGGTAGTGGATCGGTTATTGACGACGCCGGAATGTATAAACAACTATTCTGCGGATTAATCTATATACGCATAGAGGAATCCAAGCTGTATATTATTACCGCAACAAAATACACCTGGCATATTGGCTGGTACTATTTACGCCCCGCAAACAGCAAATAGGTCATATGTGTTTGTGCGCTCAAAATGACAAAACAACTTCACTTGGCAAAACTTATAAGTACACACTTGTTTATTTGCCCATAGCTCGGTCAATATGTATTTGATCTTGCTGAAAATTTCAACATACGTAGACTGGATATGTGGAATTACACTAATAAGACCAGTCAAAAAGGTGGTCTTAATAGCGAATCGGTCTTATTAGCGGACCTTTTTTGTTCTAAATTCAATACTTTGGGACTTTAACCTGGCACAAATCTGCATGATTTCAAAATAATCAAAGTGGTCTTATTAGCGTAACTTTACTGTACAATACAATCGATGTTTTTAACATCTGATTAAAATTGTCACAAACAGAATAAACTAATGATGACATCAGCAGAATCTAAAATCACACAATAATGCTGTGTGTTCATCGGGCAATTGCCAGGTTGCTAATGCACATATGGCCCGCTGTGCTGATAAAGTTCTTTTTCAATTCTATGTTGTTATCACGGAGACAGAAATAAAGAACACAATGATAAGAACAAAGTACAATTTAGGTTTAGAAACACAGACTTTTTCATAAAAATGCAATTTCGGACATGGTTAACTCCCCTTGACCATAACAATAAAAAATATTTTTAAAAGTAAAAAACCACCCTGTTGTGAAAAATCGAATTATTTTGTGTTTTTTTAATTTGACGATAAATCTCAATTTCAAATTTACCATACATAAAATTAATTTGCACCTGCGCGTCAATTTCTCGGCCATTTCACGGTTTTTGATGTTTCATGGTTCAATGAACCGCTGTCTTTAATGTTGAAGAAAAAACTTCATTTATAAAGTCCTGTGATAGTCAATACCATGTACACAAAATTTCATGCAAAAATAATAAAAAACAAGACTGCGTTCAATAAACGCTTATGCCCCCTGTGGAAGCCTTGTCCATAAATAAGTCTAAGTCCAAAATTAGGTCAAGGTGAAGGTCAAAATAGGGTCAGATGATACAGGCTCGTGGAGAGTGTTCATATACAACATCCATGCAAGTATGGAAGCTTTGTAGCAAGCCATATTAATGCTAGAAGAAACGGTCAATTTGGGTTAACCAGGACGAACGAACGGACGGACAGGTGAATCACTATATGCCTCCCCATCTATCGATAGGGGGGCATAATAAAAAAGTTATAACGGTAAAACCACGTGTGTACTTATAATTGAGTTTTGACGAGTGTATATAAAATACATAATAAGCATTTATTGAATATACTGTTATAGTTGTTTCTGCAAATAAACAAATTAAACTCCAAAAATATGTTTCGTTCCTTCACACATCAGCATGTTCGATTTAAAAGTAGTTCAGTGGAAATAAATATCACGTGCCATATTTATAATTGAATCAACGTAAACTTTGTAGTAAAAACTACAAAGAGTTGCGAATAAGGCAAGTTGCACGGGTATCCAGTGTTACAGCGAAGAAGCATCTATTTTTAGAAACTCTAATATACTCTCGACACTATAAGACTCTAAGTTTCATAAAAACTTCTGATAATCAATTCATTTATATTTTTCATTTCATGCAATAGATTTTTAAACTCATGTTATTAAAATTGTTTCAATGTTTAAAATGTGTTCTTTCCTACAGAAAATTACGAATGTCGTTTTCATAATCGAGGGAGGTAATTGTACCAGCTAATAAGCCACTCAATTTCAGCGTGGAATTATGTTCAATGTAAAAAGGGTGAAAATGGTTCAATAGTGTTTAAAATCGAAATAAAAACTATGTTCTTGTATTTTGTCGGCGGTGAATAAAACACAGGCACTCGTTCGGATGCGGAAGATTTAATTTTTCCGCATCCGAACTCCTGCCTGTACGTGTTTTATTCACCGACAAAATACAAGAACATATGTTTATTTCTTAAATAACAACCAAAATAGTCTTGTTTATTGCCGTTTTGATTTCGTTGCGGTCTCGTTTAAGTCATTCGTCATTTTTCAACCTAACCAAGTATTTATGTAATAAGAAGTCATTGACGTTTGATTTATGATAGATATGGTGCAAATAAGCAATTTAAACAACTCTCGATATAACGCACTCAGTATTTGTGCTTTTAAAAATCGCGCAGAGTTTTCTTCAAGAATAATATGTGAATTATGTAATGCACACGTGAACGAACTGTAACATCAACAAACTACAACATAAACACCAGAGAGGTATTTGATTCGTATTGCAATTCGTTTTCATTTAATGCGAACAAATTTCAGGCAATTTAAGTGATAGTAGTGTTAATTCTACAGGGTATTATACCCTATAGAACTTGGATGTAAAAATACTAAATAGCTAGATAGATAGATACTTTTATTTCCTCCAAATTTGAAGAGCTGAATAAACAATGGCACTAATATAAATATATATATACAATCAAACATTCCAAACGAGAGTGTATGTACAAAGGTACACAAGATTGTAATACAAAAATCCTTGTTGTGTGTCTGTCACTTAAAATAATCTTTTTCACATGTAAATGCGCGAAAACGAAAACGAAACTCTAGACACTTTTTGTGATCGATTATTGTCTTATTCCATCAAATACAACACTAACTTGCCTATAGTTCGAAAATAGAGAAGTTAGCCAAGTGAAAGATAAGTGCTTGAAACATGTAATTACTCACATCGCTAAACATATTTCATTATTAAATCAGTAGCAACCAGACACCAACAAATTAACATAATATCCCTGTGGTATTGGAAATGGCGCACTTAACAGTTTACGTCGTTATTTTGTTATAAATATAAAACGTTCATAATTAAAGTGATTGAGCAATGATGGGGCAATTCAATGGGAACATGTTGACACTAAATATCAATAGTCAATTCCATCAATGCATGTTGTATGACCATTACAATGAGGACACACTCGGCTTATTATGTCAGGTCAGCGTGATATGAAATGGCGCACCTATCCTGTAGGTCCCTAATAGTAAAAAAATAAAAGGATTCATGATGTAGTTGTTTCCAATTTTATTTTATGGCTATATAGTCCATTTTTATATAATAGTTAGCTTACTTTGTATACTTCTTCTTAAATAATAAATCAATAATTAGTATCGAGACAGAATTGCACTGGTTACTAATTGCCATTATACTTTTTGAGTCACCAAGACAACTTGAAGATGTCCAAACAAGTGTTAAATCATCTATTCCTGTCATGTAAGAATCATTCATGGCATTTGCATAGTCTGATCTGTCACCAACTTGACTTGGGAATGCCGAAAATATCAATGACAGTTAATATTAACAAAATTTTCGAAACATATTATTTCAGATTTTGACTAGTTTTTTCAGTTTTTCTTAATAAGAAAGTTACATCCTTCTGGACACCATTTCCTGTGTTTGAATACCTGAATACCTGAATCTTCGGGCCGTCATATTAGCTATGCTGTCTTGGCCCCTTTAATAACGGTCTCTTCTTTAATTATCTCTTCTCTTATACATTTAAATTATCTCATGTCTCAGGGTGCATTAATTAACACTTGGTTTAAATTTCTTCACATTCCAGTTCTCACAGTTCAGCAGTGACTTAAATTGATTAACCGTATTGGCGGATATAGTTTTTTCACTGAGTTTGTTCCAATATGGTATTGACCTCTGACTGAACGTGTAAAGTCTAACATTATGAAAACAGATTTTGGGCTCGAACTTCAGGTAATGTCCGCGTAGTTCGGCCTGTGACAAGTTGAATAGCTTGTCCCATTTGAAATTGTCCAGATTGTGTATAGACTTGAAAATTTGTATCATGTCTGCACGATCTCTTCGATACTCAAGTGTAACCAGACCTAACTCTCGTAAACGTTGCTCATATGAAAACTGTGTTAAAGATGGGATCAATTTAGTCGCCCTTCGTTGTATATCCTCAATTCTCTTAATATCTTTTTTCAAATGAGGTGACCAAACACACGATCCATACTCCAGTACTGGTCTAATCAAGGACTTGTATAGTGGTAAAAACATCTCTTTGTCCATACACTCAAAGGATCTATTTATAAGCCCAAGAGTTCTTTGAGCCTTATTAGTAATGTTAGTAATATGTTGGGCAAAGTTTAGGTTTTTATCAAAAGTTATACCAAGGTCATTTTCAAAGGCAGTTGGGTCTACATATTCATAATTGCCATCTGCAATTCTCATTGAGTATCTAAAGTGTTCATTTTTGGAACCAATGTGTAAAACTTTGCATTTTTTTGCATTAAAAGACAATTTCCATTTCTCACTCCAGTTACACAGGTTGTCTAAATCCTCCTGCAGTCTTTCACACTGATCATCATCTAAAACTTGTGAATACAGCTTAGTATCGTCTGCAAAGATCTTTACCATTCCTTTGATAACATCTGGTAGATCGTTAATGAAACAGAGAAACAGAACCGGCCCAATAACACTCCCTTGTGGCACTCCGCTTAAGACATCTGTCCAATTTGATACTTTAGTCCCTACTCGCACTTGCTGTGTTCTATTACTCAAAAAGCGTTTAATCCAGTTATACATTTTCCCACGAATACCCAATTTATGAAGTTTTAACAGTAAATGATCATGAGAAACCCTATCAAATGCCTTAGCAAAGTCAAGGTATATAACATCAATAGGTATGCTTTTATCCAATAACTCAGTCCATTCATCTAATATCTCCAAAAGTTGAACCACACACGACCGCCCTTGTCTAAAACCATACTGTGTGTCAGAAAACAACTCATTGGTATTCATATGATCCATCAATTTGTCTCTCACAAGCCTCTCACATAGTTTGCATACCACTGATGTCAGACTAACTGGTCTATAATTTGATGGATCCTTTTTACTTCCTTTTTTGAAAATCGGCACTGCTATCGCTTGTTTCCAGTCTTCAGGGATAACACCTTTTTCAAACGTTTTATTGTACAAATAAGTTAATGGTGCACAAATTTCATTTTTTGATTCAAATAAAACCTTTGGATGAATACTATCAGGTCCTGGTGACTTTTCAGGGTTAAGCGTATTCAGAACTTTCAAAACTTCATTCTGAGTAACAACAATGTTTTCAAGTAAATTCTCCTTTTCATCTTCTACATGATCTACATCTAATGCATCAGTTTGTACAAAAACACTACTAAAAATTTATTTAAAACTTCCGCTTTCTCCAAATCGGATTTTGCTTCTGAGGTAATACCATTGTCTTCTTTTGTCAAAACGCCAATAGATTCCTTAGTCTTTCTTTTAGAATTCACATACCTCCAAAATGACTTTGTGTTTGTTTTTATTTCCGTAGCAACTTTCCACTCATAGCTCTTTTTAGAATTTTTCACTACATCCGCACTCTCTTGTCTGCTTTCAGCGTATTTAGTGTAATTGTCTCTAGATCTTGAAAATTTGTACTTTTTCCAAAATTTTCTCTTTTTAGAAATAGCCTGTTTTGCATTCATATCCATCCATAATGGTGAGTTTTTAGTATTATTTGAATTAACTTTTATTACAGGAATATGTCTACTACTCACATTCTCAATTGCAGATTTAAAATTTGCCCACATTTCCTCTACATTCATGTCCTTCATTTCAGACTCCCAATCTATAGACCCCAAATCTTGTCTAATGCTATCGTAATCACCCTTATAGTATTGGTATCTGGTCTGCTCTTCATGTGAAACAGGCATATACAGTTCCAAATTACAACAAATCATAGAATGATCACTTTTCCCTAACGGGGGGTTAATAACAACCGAGTTCTCGTGCACCATAGAATCCTCATTCGTGAAAAATAAGTCTAAACAACTTGGTAATTGACCTTCCCTAAAACGTGTATTTTCTTTTACATGTTGAGACAGAAATGCATCAAAAATACAATCATAAAATTTCCCACCGTCACTTTCTGAAGCATAATGGCACTCAGGTTTTGCCCAATCAATATCCTTGAAATTAAAGTCACCCATAATTGCATAATGTGAGTATTTCAAGCCACACGACTTCCGAATTAATTCAACTAATTTCAAATTGTTCTCCCGTGTTGATCCAGGACTTCTATAAACCATCCCAACTAGTAAAACATCGTTGCCGTGTAATTGAATCTCACACCATACATGCTCATTAAAGCTAATATTATTTAATGTGTTTACTCTAGTGGCCTTCAAAAGTTTCTTTGTTAAAATCATAACACCGCGAACACCATCAATGCTTGGCACAAATACATCATAACTTTTGAATTTCAAGTCATTTATACTTAATTTGTCATCGGAGTTTTTCGGCAAAATTTCACATAACCCAACAATATCCGGATTTTCCAAATCTAAAAACGCCTCAAACTCCGCAACTTTATTTGATAAAGTGTCAACATTTGAAAAACATACTTTCAAAGAAGTTTTTTCAAAATCCTCCATAGCATCAATTATGTCAATATTTGAATCATTTGTAGATATAACATTTTCAACTGAACTGTCAAATGAAATAACTTCATTAACTGTATTAACTGGTAACATATTTACAAGATTTTCGTCACTCTTATCTAAACACTCCCGTCCCCCGGACCCCCTATCCTTATCAAAACTGGCCCGGTACCTCCAGTGTCCGTTATAGCTCTCGTATTAATGGAATCAGTTCCAGGAGCACTGTTTGGCGGTGTATGGTTCGCGAATACTGGCATGTCACCAATTACATTATCCTTAGGGAGTTCCACTATCTTGTCCCGCCGGATTCCCCAGTTTTTCTCTGGCTGATCCTTATTATGCTGCAGCAATTCTTTCCTCAATTCCTTGTTAGCTTCTCTTTGCTTCCTTGTGAGATCTCTCCCGATCCCAACAGGCTTGTACAATGTACTATCTTTCAACTTATGAGCATTTTTCAGAATTGCACCTCTAGTATATCTACTATCGATTCTCACACGTAAGGGCCTTATACTTTTTGCATTCAGATTAAATGTACCTAATCGAGTGGGTTCTTGCACATCAACATTCTCAACCCCTAGTTCATCCTTACAAACAGTTTTCACAAGTTCCGCATCTGCATCATCACTCTTATTATCAGCCAAGTTAAAGAATATTAAGTTTCGCTCTCTCATGCTCTCCTGGTCTCTATCCTCAAGAATTTCTTTAACTTTCATGGAAATTACTTCTGGTAATGACGCTTGAATTTGAGACACAGTTGATGCCATATCCTGAACAGATTTACCCTGGTTGTCAAGTTTGTCACTACATTCTGTTACATTATTAGATAGCCCGGCCATCTCACTTTCTAATTTATCCTGCCTCTTGCTAACTAGTGAAAGCATCTGAAACAGTTTTTTAGACGCACCCGTACATGACTTGCAAGACCAAGATATAGTGTCATTTGTTTTGTTCAAAAACTCATAATCAGCAAGACTGACCCTCTGACATTTAATGTGAAACCATGCATCACAAATTTTACATTGTAATGCCTTACACTCATCAGTCACATCTTTTGAGCAATCCCCACACGGTTCATTTTTAGTTTTACCCCTGGTTGATTTTCTGGCGGCCATCTTGGAATCTGGCATGTGCTTTCCAGTTTATTTCAATTTTAGTCAAAACTATGCGGAGATCAACAAAAATACTTAGCCATCTGTTGAATCAATATTCAATACAAGTTTTAGTAAAATTATTTTTCATTCAAATTCACTAAAAAGTCACAATATTTGATAAAATGCATTCTCTCAGGGTGTAGGACATTTTAATCATGTTACATGGTGTTAACATGGATGCCAGTGCTCTTTACAAAAAAAAATTGGAAGTTAAAATTTCATTTTACAAATTTGTGGGATTACGATATTTGGAGGAATAAAGTGACATAAGAAAATAACAACAAATATGGGTACAGCATACCTTTTGAGTTCTAAAAGCACCAAATTTTACTTTGAACATTGTTTATTTGCATTACAGACCAAAACCATACATCCTTCCAAAAATATACTGGAAATGTAAGTCATTTTGGGTCTTAAACTCAAGAAAAGACCACTAATCTCAGGTGCGCCATTTCTGATACCGCGCCACAACCCATACCACCACGATACTAATAATAGTAAATTCCAGAACAATACATGTATATAGAGAGACAGTAATTCATCAACAGTAATCAATCATGAGTTTTATCACATAAAATAGGCTCTGGGAGTTTAATAAACCCATTACATAAAAGTCATAATACACACGTGTAATAAACATGCAAATGAGGTATATACAAGGGCGAGTCACTTTATTTATGTTATAGTTAGAACATATTAAGTAAATTTTAATGATTAAAAAGAGCGGAGCGAGCGAAGCGAAGCGAGTCCTTTTTAGTCATTAAAATTTACTTAATATGTTCTAACTAACTTAGAATATAACATTCAGCTTTCTGATTGGCCGATAGAAAGTAGCGCCAACGCATGACGTCAAGTCTGTGAAGAGAAAATTTTAATGATTAAATTTTCATTTAAGCGCCAAAATTCGGCGTTTTCATTGGCTCATAATGTAGGTTATATTCTAAGTATTCATACACGTTGTCAAAAAAGTAAAAGAATACATTTTTAGAATAGAATAAATTCTATATCCGATTATGAGCACTCTAGGGCATGTTATAATCAAACAATAACAGATGTACAAGAACTTAAGAGATATGACTGTAAGTAAACATGACGGTAGGTCCGTTAAACGTGGGTACGAATACGATCGGGACGAAATGTACATACCAAATATCTGGCATCTACACAAACACAGCATCGGATGTTAATTTCATTGTATAAATCCGTTAATTTTGAGTATCAAAGACGATTTTCCTTGCTTACCAAGTACTTGCATCGTGTACAATCAGTTATTTTCGGCTATTCAGACGAATCGCGAATAAATTCACGCGGAAAACCTAGTTACCTTCCCAATCGGAACGGTCCGTTCGGCATTTATCGCTTCCTGACGTCGCCAGATAAAATACCTCGGATGTACGTAGGCGCTTCACAATGTAAGATTTTTGCTCATAAGTCTACGCTGCAGGAAATAAACCGCGGAGTGATTACCAAAATGGCTGACTTTGGTAGCGTCTGCAATAAGCCATTACAAGATTGTGGAAGTATGGCGTGTTTCGTTTGATTTAAAAGAAGAACAGAAGATATGTTTGTACAATATGTATCGTTACATCGAACTGTTGACGTCTTACCAACTGAGGATGGCAATTTGGGCTTAATTTTCCAGCTTTTTCAGGTGACTATGGGAAACAAAAGTGGGTGGGGGATGGTTATTAAACCATTTCTTAAGGTATAGCGAACAGACTTATACCACATGTATGCTATCACTTACGCATAACACCAACCACCCGTGTGAACATAATAACCTGTTGGAATAGTTTGTTACTCGTCGTAATGAAAACTCATGTAGCATGATACAGCTCCCAGGCTCCAGGGTCATACCTACCTACCTACCTAAGTCATGGTTGTCTATTTGCAATGGTGTTTTAACTGTAAAACCAGTCCGGGGTATAAATAGGCCTACTGGGAAAACAGGGTTTACTAAATAACTGCTATTTCAATGACATATGCGTGGATCAAGAGTGTGAGACCTTGTCTTGATCCCTTGGAATTTTGGAAGAAAAGTGGTTATCTTTACAATGGTTTAGTGAAAGTTGTGATACTGTGGTCCGTGCACTGGATCAGGGTTCCATTCTTGGTCACGCGCATGTGAAAAATAAAATAATGTTGATTTTCTTCCACATGCGGAGCTGTTCAGGCTGTTGCTGGATTCTTGTGGAATGGCAAGTTAGTACTGGTTACAGTGGTTTAAGGATACAGAACAGGAAAACTGGCTACATGTAGGTGAATCGGTCACAGTACTGTACTTTCAGCTGAATTTTTTTATCACATTTTGGCCATTTCTAATTAGCCAATTTCTCAAAATGCGGGCTAATATCAATGACACTTTTTGGCACGGGGGCCCATAACTTATGTTATAGAGAATCAAAGGCATTACCACATACCAATACCACATGGTTTTTGACTACAGTTCCAAGTAGAAATGTGTAAACATTGGAAGAATCTTTAAAGGTGCTGAAAAAGATCTTATCTTTCATGGAAAGCAAATAATGTCCCCCTTAGCGTGGCGTATATTTCATAGAAATCGACAAAGAAACAAAATACTTATGGCTATTTTATTTTCCAATGTTTACAAATTTCTTCTTGTAACTGTAGCCAAAAGTCACATGGTATTGCTACACTTTTATAATGATTATTATAATACTTCCAACTTTACAGCCAGGTGGTATATTCAGAGTACATACTGAATGGTGAACCTGACTCCTGAGTGACATTACCAGTTTTACTGATAAATTGACTGTTGTCCTTTTCAGCTCAACTTGCTTGTTATGAAAATATGAGGACAGGCATGATTGAACCAATTTATTTGGCCCTATTAACATAATCTATGGTGGACTGGTCACTACAGTACATGGTCTGCTGATGTTTTTCACACACTATGAATACTGTCCAGGTAAATATTTTTTACACTTTCAGCTGCATTTGTTTATCTTCATGTACTTTATGGTACATGTATTTTAAATAAACAATTAACTTATGCTTCAGTTTAGAATATGAGCACAATAATTTGAATAAGTCGCACAATATCTGATTCAGATAGTGCTCAGATTGTAATTTTTGGTTTTTAATTATCTGTTCCTGTGGTCTATGATATTATTTATTATAATCATATAAGTTTGTATTTATATCATCTATATATAATGAAGCGGTGTGTGCTTTGTTTGCGATTTCGTTGTGGATAGGGGTTCTTGTAGATTTGTTGTAGCCTCTTCCTGCAGTATGTTATTAAGTGTCAGTCTGTGTTTGACAATTCCAAGTGTTGGTTGACAATATTATATAAATTCGAAATTGATCACAGACTTTCAAGTTCTTTCAATATATATTTCATTCATAAAATATAATTTGTCCTCAGAGTTCAAATAATAAAGTGTAACACACAGTTATAAAAGTCACAAAGTACGGATACATGATTTAGTAATATTTTCCTTTAATTTAACACAAAGTTGTTTTCACAAAGAGATCTAGTTTCTAACTGATAAAAAGAATATTTAGTTTTTCTCTGTTCAGAATTATAATTTAATTTAATTGGTCCATACGGTTGATTGGATTTGGTATTTGACCAATCAAACATCCATACGGTTGATTGCATTTTGTATCAACCATGGGATGCCAAAAGTTACCTAGTCGCAGGCATTAACTTAAAATTTTCTCTGAAACTTACAATTATAAAATTTAATATTTTTACCTTTGGCAATTTCTATTGTTTTTCAATACAAAGCCTACTGGTCAAACTTTGACAAAATGTCTATACCAGACCATTAGATATTATTACACACAATACCTGATGTATTCTTTTTGAAACAATGCATTATGGCTGACAGTCTCTAACTGACCTGATTGATTTCTAGAAATATTGTATCAAACTTAACTTAATTTTATAAACGTTTAAGTATATTGAGAAGTTTGAAACATTTGTTATTTCAAACTATAAAATTGATATTCCTGATGAAACAATAATCATTTTGATATTTAATATGTAAGTGTATTATGAAAATTAAATAAATGAGTACTTTATTGTTTAAAGTTGGATTTCAGTAAACAATACCCCCATCATAAAATATATATTATAATAATGTATTTATCAAAACTAATATATCACTCCAGCTCTTCCATGTTGGAGCTGTGATCTCCCTCTATGAAGAATATATCACTAATTTAAATGTTTGTGGTAGGGCAATTTCTAATTAATTCTGCCAGCAGCATGTAAGCTGAAATTACAATTCACACTTATACTGGGTTTTTTTTCAGGTCAGTTATAGAAGTCATGTGTGGCAACAAGTGATTCTATGCACAAGTGGCAGTTAGTCATAGAACTTCTGATGCAGATTCCAGGTTAGATTTGCTAAAATGAAATGTTCACCATATTATTTTAGTATTCCATATTTTGGACCAGAGTATGCAAGAAATTTTCTGCAGAATTCTAGTCTAGATTTCAGAATGTAGTGAGTATTGTTTGAATGAGATCTTAAGGATTCATTATTAGTTTCACCAGGCAGCCGGAATTGTGACTAATGTCACTAGGAATGACCATTGAACACACAAAATATCATGCATTGCTTAAAAGTGGTTTCATACAGTAATAATCTTAAAAAGAACATAATGGTGCCATAAATGCAGGAAATAGATAAAATGACCAAAATACAATGGTAGGTCATTAGAAAGCCATGTATGTCGAAAACGAGCCTGGTGACATATCATTTTTATGATTTCAATGTTGTTCTAGAAGACTGTTCTATCATTTTAAGATGTTTCAAGGAAAATTCGATCGTTAGATAAAAGGTGCGCGTACCTCCTTAAAGGCAAACACAGCTTTTTTGTACAAGATAGGTCTTGTGTTTCCATCCATTTTAGCTCAATGAATAAAGTTTGAGCTGGTGCATCATGAAGCTTGTCTAGAATTATTCTAGCTGCTCTTTTCTGGAATTTATGCAACTTATTTGATAAATTATCACCTCAATTGTCACAGATAGTGCAACAATAATCAAGGTGTAGCTAGATATAAGCAACTCATTGATATCTTGAAGTTGAACTTGATATCTTGAGAAAGATGTATACATGTACATACTTATTAATTACAGATGGTGTAATTTAAGATTTACAATGTCTATTTTCTATGTAATACATCATCTTACATAAGCTACTGTTTGTATAAAGTGGATCACTTTTTATTATATATTTGAAAAAATACGGTAGTCAAAATGCTGTTTGTTTTATTTACAGGCTTTGTTCACATTATGATTTAAAGAAGCTATATTGTCACAGTACACCATCTTGAAGACCTGGAATCTAACTCGACCTTACCCTACTCACAATGGAAATTGAAAACCATTCTTCGATAAAACATCTAAATTACTGAAAGGTATAATTCATTTGGAGCAACTACTTATTCTTATATCTATTAACCCTGTGCTCCATGGAGACTCATAGATGGTGAATTTCCATGCACATTTTTATGCATGCGCCTCTTTGTGCCAAATGCATGCAATTTATATCTATAATTTTTAATATCATTCCTTGAGATAGTGAACATTACCATTTTATAACGAAAATAAGTGGACAGAGTATCTATGGAGTAAAGGGTTAATGTTCATATGATCATAATTAACTATTTGAGATGAAACAAAGCAGTATATTTTTCTTTTAGATGAGCAGCTTGATAGTATGGTATAATTTTATAAGTATACTTATTTATCATTGTAGTAATTAATTTAAATTTACTTTTTTTCAAACAAACCATTAATTTTTTATGCCTAATTCTTTATAAATATAATTGATACTTTTTTGATGTATGTTATAAATGTTTTACAAATATTACCTTTGATATTTCAGGTCACGTCAGTATTTCAGCCGTTAGTTTCTTCAGCAGACCCTGGCGTTGTAACAGTTTGAAGATCTAATTGAAGAGAAGACTATAAACTGAAAGAATCCAGCTTACTTGTTCCTCATTATCTTGGTCAAGCGTTGATATTTTGATGTAAAAGTTTGAATATAGGATCTGATTGAATAGTTTCTGGCAGGGTTGTGCCCCTTTGACTTTGAACATTTCTAATAATGGGTGATTTCTGATCATTATCTCATTCAGGCATTGATAGTTTGATTTGAAATTTGGAATATTGGTACATCATGAAAATATGCATGCCATTTTCTAAATTGGTTCTGGGCAAAAAATTATTGGAAAACATACGGCCCATCAAGTTACTTCCTTGCCAACTGGGACATGTGTGTCAATCAGAAACATCTAGTTAATCAAGCTTGCCACAATGTTTGTCTAGATAAAATCAAAGTATATTTTGAATATTGGTCATCTGAAGTTAAAAAAACAGGTCATAGAAAAACATCATGTATGCAATAGAGGCGTTTTGCACTGGACTGTCGTGATTCTTGGTTAGAATGTTTTTTAATGAAATCTAGGATGCTTTTGAATATGGGTTTATGTATAAGGTCTCGTGGCTCTCTTGTTTAAGTATTTGATTTATAAATGTGTTATTTTGTTCACATGTGTTTTCTTGGAAAAATAAAATGTTGGTCATGAAAACATTTCTTTTGATACAGTATAACATTTTAACTCACATGTTACAAAGTGACAAGATGAGCTTTTTTGATTAGTCATTGTCCCTCATCAAACTGTTCCTGAAATTTCGCTTGTGACACACTAGAGAATACAACTTTAGCCTTATAATGAAACTTGGTCACAATGATAACCAAGGTAAATATTTGGTCAACTTGGGTAAAACACTAGGTCATTATGTTTAATCCTAGAAAAACCTTAAGTATGCATTAGAGGCTGCATTTTGCTTGGGATTTCCTTCAATTTTGGTCATATGAAAACACTTGCACCCCAGTCTATCTGTGCATATTGTCGCCACAAGTTGGATAGGATAATTTAGGAGTTATTGCCCTTTGATTTTTATACTTATTAGTTTTATCTCTGCTATTTCTCTACTACCATTGGTCAGATTTCAACCAAACTTTGCAAGACTTACAAATACCAAGTCTTATTGCGCACACCATTGTTGGACCATTGTATTGGAGTTATCACCCTTTATTTTTTATACTTATGTGTTTTTTATACTTAAAAGTTTTGTCTGCACTATTTCTCTTTAACCATTGCTTGGCTGTCAACAAAACTGGTGTCATCTGACAGCGAGCATGTAACACACGTGTCATCTGGAAGTTAGCATGTGCATGTAACATTTGTCATCTGACAGTGAGCATGTGCATGTAACAGTTGTTATCTGACAGTGAGCATGTAACATTTGTCATCCAACAGTGAGCATGTGCATATAACATTTGTCATCTGACAGTGAGCATGGGCATGTAACAGTTGTCATCTGACAGTGAGCATGTAACATTTGTCATCTGACAGTGAGCATGTGCATATAACATTTGTCATCTGACAGTGAGCATGTAACATTTGTCATCTGACAGTGAGCATGTGCATGTAACAGTTGTCATCTGACAGTGAGCATGTAACATTTTGTCATCTGACAGTGAGAGCATGAGCATGTAACAGTTGTCATCTGACAGTGAGCATGTGCATATAACATTTGTCATCTGACAGTGAGCATGTAACATTTGTCATCTGATAGTGAGCATGTGCATGTAACATTTGTCATCTGACAGTGAGCAGGTGCATATAACATTTGTCATCCAACAGCGAGCAGGTGCATATAACATCTGTCATCTGACAGTGAGCATGGGCATGTAACATTTGTCATCTGACAGTGAGCACGTAACATTTGTCATCTGACAGTGAGCACGTAACATTTGTCATCTGACAGTGAGCACGTAACATTTGTCATCTGACAGTGAGCACGTAACATTTGTCATCTGACAGTGAGCACGTAACATTTGTCATCTGACAGTGAGCACGTAACATTTGTCATCTGACAGTGAGCACGTAACATTTGTCATTTGACAGTGAGCATGTAACATTTGTTATCTGACAGTGAGCATGGGCATGTACCATTCGTCATCTGACACGGAGCATGTAACATTTGTCATCTGACAGTGAGCATGAAACATTTGTCATTTGACTGTGAGCGTGTAACATTTGTTCTCTGACAGTGAGCATGGGCATGTACCATTTGTCATCTGACAGTGAGCATGTAACATTTGTCATCTGACAGTGAGCATGTAACATTTGTCATCTGACAGCGAGCATGGACATTTACCATTTGTCATCTGACAGTGAGCAAATATTTAAATGAGCACGATCTCCCCATTAGCCCATACCCACATATCAAGTTTCTGAAGTGCATCTATTGTGGGTTGTCCTTGTGTTGTGTGGTTGTCCTTTTGGTCTGTTTTCTCTTCAAGGCTCTTGCTCAGAATTAGCTCTCATTTGAGTAGTCTCACATCTGACTATTTTCAATGATTTAATCCAGCATTATGACTAATCTTCATAAAGATAACCCTTAATTGTAACCTCTTGTATCTACAAGAGCAATATAGTAGATGGACATGGACGGATGAAAAGTGATCACAGAAAGTAGTGTTTCACTGTTTTGAGCAGTCTGTAGTGTAAATATGAAGTGTTATAGTATGTGTTTCCAGTACATTTTACTACATTCATTTATTTGGTAAATCAACATTACTTATGACCACCAGAGTATTACTAGTACTATTACTAGAATTGGTTCTCAACATAATTTTGTTTAGTAGTAATTATACCGGGTACCCAAATTTGTAGTTTCTCACTATAATCAAGGTATAATTTGTTGGGGAAAAAACACTTGTAGTACTGTGGTGGTCATTAATATATTGGTAACTCTTTAGACAACAGGAAAAGCGTTTAGATACTGTAACACTATTTATTATGTTAATTCACAACTAAATTTGATTCTTTCTGTCAATTTCCTGGTGCATCAAGCTAGTGAGGCTTGGCTTCTGTTATGATTATAGTCATGAGCTATTTCAACATCACAAGGCATGGAAAACCACATTTCAGATGTAGCATCTTGAACATCTTCCACTCTTGTGCAAATATCTGCAAAAATAGTTGTAATGATAATTACAGAAAAGTATCAACAATTGGTATTACCGGTAGGTAAATAATATTACTAAGTTTCTAAGTTAGGGAAATCATATCTAATTCAAATGTAAACTACATATTGCCAGTTCATAATTTTACTCAGCACTTTTTCCCTGCTTGATTGGGAAAGGCACCGGTACCTGACAAATTAGGAAAAAATCTATTTTTTTTAAATTTATAAATTGTAAATTCTTAAAAACAATTTATCTTATTATTCTTAAAATTGACAAAAATTAACATAAAATAGTTTCTGCTTGACAATGTGTTGTTTATAGTTTGAATGAATAAATGTAACTAACCATCCCTATTTAAACCTAGATATTTACTCATATCTAGTGCATAACACTGGGTTTTCTGAGAAAATGTGGACCATTATTTTTTGGCTTACACTATTAGAAGCATTCAATATGACACAATTTTATCTTTTCATGTAGCTAGCTGAATTTGTCATGCAAAGTTTAAGGTCTTAGAATTTAATATTGGAAACTACTTGTCCGAATCTGCATAGGTAGGGCTAAAAATAAATTAGTGTTTGTTTCCCCTTCCCTACCTACCACGGTGTATAACCATATCGGTACCCTCTCAGTGCAAATTGATATATCAACACAAGTAAGGACATTTAGTTAACTCTAAGGTGAAAACCAACCGTCTTACATGGAAATAGGTACCAAATTTACTAGTAAGAACCAACCTTTATACAAAAAATAAAAATTTCATCCCCAATTTTTCATAAAAAAATATTATTTCAATTTGGGCAATAAAATATTTTGGGTAGGGCTGTTTTTTTCGGGTAGGTAGCGGATGGGGAAACAAAATTTTATTTTAGGCCCAAGTCAAGATAACAATTTTTAGCATGGTTTTCATAGAAGTAAAGTCAAACTGCGGCTGTGCAAAGTTTTCAGGTTAATTTTATGTGAGACAATATTTCTCAAAACCAAACTTTAAAAGGTATCCATTTTAAACTTGGAATACACAAATGTACTTACAAGTTCACTTTCAAAAGGGCAATCAATTACAACATGACATATAACCCATTGATTTGTATTTCCAGAGTTATTTGGACTTGTTGTAAAAATTAAATTTCTTAATAACTACAGTACATTGTATTAAATAAATTATTATATACATTGTATTAAATAAATTATCAAGTAAAAATTTAATTAGGATACTTAATTAACATGATAATTCCTTTGTATAGACAGTATAATCTTGTGATATGAACCTAAGTTGTTACAAGTTCCATTGGTAAACAGTATTTCAGTCATAAAGAGATTCCCAGGTCACATATGGCATTATCCTGGCACTATACCAATTATGCTAAGTGTCAAGCAAGGGAGGCAATAACAGTATAGCTCAGAGAGTTTGACCTGAACCTGACCTTTATGCATGAATATATTACAAGGTTCTTGCGTTTAATATATAAATTTCTGCAAGCAAATCGTGCAATATTGGTCCTTTAGATTTGTGTTGGTATTACACATTGAGCATCTTTGTGATACGTCACGCTTATGAATACATACAACCAAAGTTATAAATATACTTTTTTATATAGACAATATATCAGCTGTTATTATGCTAATAAAAGGTCGAGAGTCGTGTCAAATTCTCGGGACTATACCACTGAAAAACATATGCAAGGATAAGATATTACCTGATATTGTTTTATAGTCATTAACAACATCTGTAACTTTTTCAAACTCTTAGATGTACAGGCTCTGTAGTTTCACTGATCATTCAGGTCCCCATTGCAACCTCCGAGATTATTCACCTTTGGGCTTTGGCCTGTATGGACCAACCAATCAGTACCTGCAAAAATATGTTGTTAAAATTGATTACCAAATATGAAACTAATGAGTGTAGTGGCTGGAGACAGATAGATCGACTCATAAAAGGCACCCGGCTTACTCAGTATGCAGAGCTACTATACTGCCAGGGTTCCTGGGTTCAAGTCCCAATTCAAGTCACAGGTGCACAATTTCACCCTTTTAATACTATGCCTTAATTAAAGCTGGTGTTTGAAAGTTTGAAACCCGATGAGGTCCGATCTGAGTCTGATATTCCCTGTTGGCGAGCCATCGACTATAAATAAGGGTATTAATGGTATACCTTCTGTCTGTGGTTACCTAGTAGAAGTAGCTTGGCTAGTGCCTAGCTGGCAGGGGTTCCATTTGAGTTTTGACCCATGACATTTCAAAAGCCACATTTTATATTTTGGTTGAAAGGGCCATGGTATTTTGCCTTTAAAATGGTAAAATGTACTTTCAAATTTAGACTTTGAAGTTTAGTCAAAGGTATCAAAATGACCCTAGCAGCTAGTTGAACCCTTAAGCTGGCATTACAAAACTATGACAAGGGGGCTCGATATTGCCAGTAAGTGCATTGGACCACGAATGAGACATCTTTATAAAACAGAAATCGAGTAAATCACGACAATTAATTAAATAACTTACATTTTTCCACTGACAGTTTGTCTAGTTTCGTTTTTGCAGGCAAAAACAGACTCCATGTGGCAGATCACGCTAAAAAATCAGCCTCTCAATGTTTCAGCGAGTAAATAAACCATTTTGGTTCACCACACTGCAACAATGCGTACCTAAATCATTAATTTTAGGCGTTATACAATAGTTTCTGATTTTGACAGACGTCGCTCTCAATAGCTGACTCCATCTTGAAAGTAGTCCGTCGACGTACATCCGAGGTATGATTCTACAGCAGAATTGTACGAGGTGCTCCGAATGGTTACCTTCCCTCAATCGGAACGGTCCGTACGGCATTTATCGCTTCCTGACGTCGCCAGATAAAATACCTCGGATGTACGTAGGCGCTTCACAATGTAAGATTTTTGCTCATAATTCTACGCTGCAGGAAATAAACCGCGGAGTGATTACCAAAATGGCTGACTTTGGTAGCGTCTGCAATAAGCCATTACAAGATTGTGGAAGTGTGGCGTGTTTCGTTTGATTTAAAAGAAGAACAGAACATATGTTTGTACAATATGTATCGTTACATCGAACTGTTGACGTCTTACCAACTGACGATGGCAATTTGGGCTTAATTTTCCAGCTTTTTCAGGTGACTATGGGAAACAAAAGTGGGTGGGGGATGGTAATTAAACCTTTCTTAAGGTATAGCGAACAGACTTATACCACATGTATGCTATCACTTACGCATAACACCAACCACCCGTGTGAACATAATAACCTGTTGGAATAGTTTGTTACTCGTCGTAATGAAAACTCATGTAGCATGATACAGCTCCCAGGCTCCAGGGTCATGGTTGTCTATTTGCAATGGTGTTTTAACTGTAAAACCAGTCCGGAGTATAAATAGGCCTACTGGGAAATAAATAGGCCTACTGGGAAAACAGGGTTTACTAAATAACTGCTATTTCAATGACATATGCGTGGATCAAGAGTGTGAGACCTGGTCTGGATCCCTTGGAATTTTGGAAGAAAAGTGGTTATCTTTACAATGATTTAGTGAAAGTTGTGATACTGTGGTCAGTGCACTGGATCAGGGTTCCATTCTTGGTCATGCGCATGTGAAAAATAAAATAATGTTAACATGCGTGGTTGATTTTCTTCCACATGCGGAGCTGTTGCTGGATTCTTGTGGAATGGCAAGTTAGTACTGGTTACAGTGGTTTAAGGATACAGAACAGGAAAACTGGCTACATGTAGGTGAATCGGTCACAGTACTGTACTTTCAGCTGAATTTTTTTATCACATTTTGGCCATTTCTAATTAGCCAATTTCTCAAAATGCGGGCTAATATCAATGACACTTTTCGGCACGGGGGCCCATAACTTATGTTATGGAGAATCAAAGCCATTACCACATACCAATACCACATAGTTTTTTACTACAGTTCCAAGTAGAAATGTGTAAACATTGGAACGCAATTGTAGCCATAAGTATTTTATGTCTTCATCAATTTCTATGAAATATACGCCTACATTTTGTTCAATACCCTGTGAATGCATGGAACATGTAGGTTTCACAGGGTAATGGAAGAATCTTTAAAGGTGCTGAAAAAGATCTTATCTGTCATGGAAAGCAAATAATGTCCCCCTTAGTGTGTTGTATATTTCATAGAAATCGACAAAGAAACAAAATACTTATGGCTATTTTATTTTCCAATGTTTACAAATTTCTTCTTGTAACTGTAGCCAAAAGTCACATGGTATTGCTACACTTTTATAATGATTATTATAATACTTCCAACTTTACAGCCAGGTGGTATATTCAGAGAACATACTGAATGGTGAACCTGACTCCTGAGTGACATTACCAGTTTTACTGATAAATTGACTGTTGTCCTTTTCAGCTCAACTTGCTTGTTATGAAAGTATGAGGACAGGCATGATTGAACCAATTTATTTGGCCCTATTAACATAATCTATGGTGGACTGGTCACTACAGTACATGGACTGCTGATGTTTTTCACACACTATGAATACTGTCCAGGTAAATATTTTTTACACTTTCAGCTGCATTTGTTTATCTTCATGTACTTTATGGTACATGTATTTTAAATAAACAATTAACTTATGCTTCAGTTTAGAATATGAGCACAATAATTTGAATAAGTCGCACAATATCTGATTCAGATAGTGCTCAGATTGTAATTTTTGGTTTTTAATTATCTGTTCCTGTGGTCTATGATATTATTTATTATAATCATATAAGTTTGTATTTATATCATCTATATATAATGAAGCGGTGTGTGCTTTGTTTGCGATTTCGTTGTGGAGAGGGGTTCTTGTAGATTTGTTGTAGCCTCTTCCTGCAGTATGTTATTAAGTGTCAGTCTGTGTTTGACAATTCCAAGTGTTGGTTGACAATATTATATAAATTCAAAATTGATCACAGAGTTTCAAGTTCTTTCAATATATATTTCATTCATTAAATATAATTTGTCCTCAGAGTTCAAATAATAAAGTGTAACACACAGTTATAAAAGTCACAAAGTACGGATATATGATTTAGTAATATTTTCCTTTAATTTAACACAAAGTTGTTTTCACAAAGAGATCTAGTTTCTAACTGATAAAAAGAATATTTAGTTTTTATCTGTTCAGAATTATAATTTAATTTAATTGGTCCATATGGTTGATTGGATTTTGTATTTGACCAATCAAACATCCATACGGTTGATTGCATTTTGTATCAAACATGGGATGCCAAAAGTTACCTAGTCGCAGGCATTAACTTAAAATTTTCTCTGAAACTTACAATTATAAAATTTAATATTTTTACTTTTGGCAATTTCTATTGTTTTTCAATACAAAGCCTACTGGTCAAACTTTGACACTTGAAGGTAATTTAGTAGACAAAATGTCTATACCAGACCATCAGATATTATTAAACACAATACCTGATGTATTCTTTTTGAAACAATTCATTATGGCTGACAGTCTCTATCTGACCTGATTGATTTCTAGAAATATTGTATCAAACTTAACTTAATTTTATAAACGTTTAAGTATATTGAGAAGTTTGAAACATTTGTTATTTCAAACTATAAAATTCATATTCCTGATGAAACAATAATCATTTTGATATAAAATATGTAAGTGTATTATGAAAATTAAATAAATGAGTACTTTATTGTTTAAAGTTGGATTTCAGTAAACAATACCACAATCATAAAATATATATTATAATAATATATTTATCAAAACTAATATATCACTCCAGCTTTCCATGTTGGAGCTGTGATCTCCCTCTATGAAGAATATATCACTAATTTAAATGTTTGTGGTAGGGCAATTTCTAATTAATTCTGCCAGCAGCATGTAAGCTGAAATTACAATTCACACTTATACTGTTTTTTTTTCAGGTCAGTTATAGAAGTCATGTGTGGCAACCAGTGATGCTATGTAGAAGTGGCAGTTAGTCATAGAACTTCTGATGCAGATTCCAGGTTAGATTTGCTAAAATGAAATGTTCACCATATTATTTTAGTATTCCATAATTTTGGACCAGAGTATGCAAGAAATTTTCTGCAGAATTCTAGTCTAGATTTCAGAATGTAGTGAGTATTGTTTGAATGAGATCTTAAGGATTCATTATTAGTTTTGCAAATAACTGGGGCATGTACTCAGGAAATAGATTATTAAACACAGCTTTTTTGTACAAGATAGGTCTTGTGTTTCCATCCATTTTAGCTCAATGAATAAAGTTTGAGCTGGTGCATCATGAAGCTTGTCTAGAATTATTCTAGCTGCTCTTTTCTGGAATTTATGCAACTTATTTGATAAATTATCACCTCAATTGTCACAGATAGTGCAACAATAATCAAGGTGTAGCTAGATATAAGCAACTCATTGATATCTTGAAGTTGAAGTTGATGTCTTGAGGAAGATGTATACATGTACATACTTATTAATTACAGATGGTGTAATTTCAGATTTACAATGTCTATTTTCTATGTAATACATCATCTTACATGAGCTACTGTTTGTATAAAGTGGATCACTTTTTATTATATATTTGAAAAAATACGGTAGTCAAAATGCTGTTTGTTTTATTTACAGGCTTTGTTCACATTATGATTTAAAGAAGCTATATTGTCACAGTGCACCATCTTGAAGACCTGGAAATCTAACTCGACCATACCCTACTCACAATGGAAATTGAAAACCATTCTTCGATAAAACATCTAAATTTCTGAAAGGTATAATTCATTTGGAGCAACTACTTATTCTTATATCTATTAACCCTGTGCTCCATGGAGACTCATAGATGGTGAATTTCCATGCACATTTTTATGCATGCGCCTCTTTGTGCAAAATGCATGCAATTTATATCTATAATTTTTAATATCATTCCTTGAGATAGTGAACATAACCATTTTATAATGAAAATAAGTGGACAGAGTATCTATGGAGTAAAGGGTTAATGTTCATATGATCATAATTAACTATTTGAGATGAAACAAAGCAGTATATTTTTCTTTTAGATGAGCAGCTTGATAGTATGGTATAATTTTATAAGTATACTTATTTATCATTGTAGTAATTAATTTAAATTTACTTTTTTTCAAACAAACCATTAATTTTTTATGCCTAATTCTTTATATATATAATTGATACTTTTATGATGTATGTTATAAATGTTTTACTAATATTACGTTTGATATTTCAGGTCACGTCAGTATTTCAGCCGTTAGTTTCTTCAGCAGACCCTGGCTTTGTAACAGTTTGAAGATCTAATTGAAGAGAAGACTATAAACTGAAAGAATCCAGCTTACTTGTTCCTCATTATCTTGGTCAAGCGTTGATATTTTGATGTAAAAGTTTGAATATAGGATCCGATTGAATAGTTTCTGGCAGGGTTGTGCCCCTTTGACTTTGAACATTTCTAATAATGGGTGATTTCTGATCATTATCTCATTCAGGCATTGATAGTTTGATTTGAAATTTGGAATATTGGTACATCATGAAAATATGCATGCCATTTTCTAAATTGGTTCTGGGCAAAAAATTATTGGAAAACATACGGCCCATCAAGTTACTTCCTTGCCAACTGGGACATGTGTGTCAATCAGAAACATCTAGTTAATCAAGCTTGCCACAATGTTTGTCTAGATGAAATCAAAGTATATTTTGAATATGGGTCATCTGAAGTAAAAAAACCGGGTCATAGAAAAACATCATGTATGCAATAGAGGCGTTTTGCACTGGACTGTCGTGATTCTTGGTTAGAATGTTTTTTAATGAAATCTAGGATGCTTTTTAATATGGGTTTATGTATAAGATCTCGTGGCTCTCTGGTTTAAGTATTTGATTTATAAATGTGTTATTTTGTTTACATGTGTTTTCTTGGAAAAATAAAATGTTGGTCATGAAAACATTTCTTTTGATACAGTATAGCATTTTAACTCACATGTTACAAAGTGACAAGATGAGCTTTTGTGATTAGTCATTGTCCCTCATCAAACTGTTCCTGAAATTTCGCTTGTGACACACTAGAGAATACAACTTTAGCCTTATAATGAAACTTGGTCACAATGATAATCGTTGGGCCAAGGTAAATATTTGGTCAACTTGGGTAAAACACTAGGTCATTATGTTTAATCCTAGAAAAACCTTAAGTATGCATTAGAGGCTGCATTTTGCTTGGGATTTCCTTTAATTTTGGTCATATGAAAACACTTGCACCCCAGTCTATTTGTGCATATTGTCGCCACAAGTTGGATAGGATAATTTAGGAGTTATTGCCCTTTGATTTTTATACTTATTAGTTTTATCTTTGCTATTTCTCTGCTACCATTGGTCAGATTTCAACCAAACTTTGCATGACTTACAAATACCAAGTCTTATTGCGCATATTATTGGCACACCATTGTTGGACCACTGTATTGGAGTTATCACTCTTTATTTTTTATACTTATGGGTTTTTATACTTAAAGTTTTGTCTGCACTATTTCTCTGTAACCATTGCTTGGCTGTCAACAAAACTGGTGTCATCTGACAGTGAGCATGTAGCACATTTGTCATCTAGTAGTGAGTATGTACATTTGTCATCTCATAGTGAGCATGTGCATATAACATTTGTCATCTGACAGTGAGCATGTGCATGTAACATTTGTCATCTGACAGTGAGCATGTGCATGTAACATTTGTCATCTGACAGTGAGCATGGGCATGTAACATTTGTCATCTGACAGTGAGCATGTAGCATTTGTCATCTGACAGTGAGCATGTGCATGCTACATTTGTCATCTGACAGTGAGCAGGTGCATATAACATTT
The DNA here is from genome assembly GCA_947247005.1 of Spisula solida. NCBI lineage: Eukaryota > Metazoa > Mollusca > Bivalvia > Venerida > Mactridae > Spisula > Spisula solida. The sequence goes on along the minus strand of OX365945.1, from coordinate 46,978,686 downwards.
GTCATCTGACAGTGAGCATGGGCATGTAACATTTGTCATCTGACAGTGAGCATGGGCATGTAACATTTGTCATCTGACAGTGAGCATGTAACATTTGTCATCTGACAGTGAGCATGGGCATGTAACATTTGTCATCTGACAGTGAGCATGTAGCATTTGTCATTTGACAGTGAGAATGTGCATGTGACATTTGTCATCCAACAGTGAGCATGTGCATGTAACATTTGTCACCCAACAGTGAGCATGAGCATGTAACATTTGTCATCCAACAGTGAGCATGAGCATGTAACATTTGTCATCTGACAGTGAGCAGGTGCATATAACATTTGTCATCTGACAGTGAGCATGGGCATGTAACATTTGCCATCTGACAGTGAGCATGTGTATGTAACATTTGTCATCTGACAGTGAGCATGGGCATGTAACATTTGTCATCTGACAGTGAGCATGGGCATTTAACATCTGACAGTGAGCATGTAACACTTGTCATCTGACAGTGAGCATGGGCATGTTACATTTGTCATCTGGCAGTGAGCAAATATTTAAATGAGCACAATCTCCCCATTAGCCCATACCCACATATCAAGTTTCTTAAGTGCATCTATTGTGGGTTGTCCTTGTGTTGTGTGGTCGTCCTTTTTGTCTGTTCTCTCTTCAAGGCTCTTGCTCAGAATTAGCTCTCATTTGAGTACTCTCACATCTGACTATTTTCAATGATTTAATCCAGCATTATGACTAAGCTTCATAAAGATAACCCTTAATTGTAACCTCTTGTATCTACAAGAGCAATATAGTAGATGGACATGGACGGATGAAAAGTGATCACAGAAAGTTGTGTTTCACTGTTTTGAGCAGTCTGTAGTGTAAATATGAAGTGTTATAGTATGTGTTTCCAGTACATTTTACTACATTCATTTATTTGGTAAATCAACATCACTTATGACCACTAGAGTATTACTATTACTAGAATTGGTTCTCAACATAATATTTTTTAATAGTAATATACTGGGTAGACAAATTTGTAGTTTGTCTACATTAACCAAGGTATATTTTGTTGGGGAAAAAACACTTGTAGTACTGTGGTGGTCATTAATATATTGGTAACTCTTTAGACAACAGGAAAAGCATTTAGATACTGTAACAATATTTATTATGTTAATTCACAACTAAATTTGATTCCTTCTGTCAATTTCCTGGTGCATCAAGCTAGTGATGCTTGGCTTCTGTTATGATTATAGTCATGAGCTATTTCAACATCACAAGGCATGGAAAACCACATTTCAGATGTAGCATCTTGAACATCTTCCACTCTAGTGCAAATATCTGCAAAAATAGTTGTAATGATAATTACAGGAACGTATCAACAATAGGTAAATAATACTAAGTTTCTAAGTTAGGGAAATCATATTTAATTCAAATGTAAACTACATATTGCCAGTTCATAATTTTTAATCAGCACTTTTTCCCGCTTGATTGGGAAAGGCACTGGTACCTGACAAATGAGTAAAATCTAGTTTTTTAATAAATTGTAAATTTTTAAAAACAAATTTAGCTAGAGATTTATCTTAATATTCTTATAATTGACAAAAATTAACATAAAATAGCTTTTGCTTGACAATGTGTTGTTTATAGTTTAAATGTAACTAACCATCCCTATTTAAATCTAGATATTTACTCATATCTAGAGCATAACACTGGGTTTGTCTGAGAAAATTTGGACCATTATTTTTTGGCCTACACTATCAGAAGCATTCAATATGACACAATTTTATCTTTTCATGTAGCTAGCTGAATTTGTCATGGAAAGTTAAAGGTCTGTGAATTTAATATTTGAAACTACTTGTCCGAATCTGCATAGGTAGGGCTAAAAATAATATTTTTTTCCCCTACCTACCCAAGCAAAATATCACCTACACAAAATAATTTTAATTTTATTTTCATTTATTACAAATACATGTATCTAAAAATACTGTTTTTAAAGTTGGGTATAAAAATATGATTTGCAAATGTTCAAAATTAACATCGGTCAAAATAATAGAACTAGTAAACTGCACGGGAAAAACATTGACAATAACATTTTCACAAAAAAAACACCAACCGACCTACCTACTTAATCCCAATTGGCCTAGGTCAGGAAGGGGAAAAAACAATATTTTACTTTTGGCCTAAATTATGTTTTCCTTTATACCATTTAATTTCCTTGAATTATTAATACTTAAACCTGACAAGTGCTAATTTCACAGACTACTTTAATGAGTTTAAAAAGTCAAGATAACAATTTTTAGCATGGTTTTCATAGAAATAAAGTCAAACTGCAGCTGTGTTAGTAAAGTTTTCAGGTTAATTTTTTGTGGGACAATATTTCTCAAAACCAAACTTTGAAAGGTATCCATTTAAAACTTGGAATACTTACAAGTTCACTTTCAAAAGGGCAATCCATTACAACATGACATATAACTCATTGAGTTATTTGGACTTGTTGTAAAAATTAAATTTCTTAATTATTAACTACATTATATTAAATAAATTATTATATATACATTGTATTAAATTAATTATCAAGTAAAATTTAATTAGGATACTTAATTAACATGATAATTCCTTTGAATAGACAGTCTAATCTTGTGATATGAATATAAGTTGTTACAATTTCCATTGGTCAGAGCTACAGATAAGCTGCGTATTGGGGTAATTACCCAATTAATTTTCTCAAAAACCCAACAGATTTTGATAGGAGGGAGTAAAAAAAAGCAAAGACAATCTGAAATACCCAAATAGAAAAGTATGTTACAGTGAAAAACAGTACAAAAAATATCATTTACCCTTTGACTTTTATTAAATACCCAATTAAAATTTGTCAAAACCCAATCAACATTGAAACTCGGGGGTAAAATACCCAATGGACTATAACCTTATCTGTAGCCCTGATTGGTAAACAGTATTTCAGTCATAAAGAGATTCCCAGGTCACATATGGCATTATCCTGGCACTATAGGCCAATTATGCCAAGTGTCAAGCAAGGGAGGTAATAACAGTATAGCACAGAGAATTTGACCTGGTCCTGACCTTTATGCATGAACATATGGTTCCAGACCTAGACACTAATTATTTTGGCCACTGGACCGACAGGGCAAAAACGCCCAAATTGTAAATAGGACAGTTACTGGTCCTCAAGAATTTTTACTGGTCCTTCTGGTTTTTTCGCTGGTCGCGGACCAGTGTTAGTGTCGAGCCCTGGGTTCTTGCGTTTAATATATAAATTTCAATATCGGTCCTTTAGATTTGTGTTAGTATTACACATCGAGCGTCTTCGTGATACGTCACGCTTATATACACATACGACCGAAGTTGTAAATATAGACAATATATCAGCTGTTAAATTATGCAAATAAAAGGTCTAGAGTCGTGTCAAATTCTTGGGACTATACCACTGAAAAACATACACACTTGTAAGGATAAGACATTACCTGATATTGTTTTATAGTCATTAACCACATCTTTTTCAAACTCTTAGATGTACAGGCTCTGTAGTTTCACTGATCATTCAGGTCCCCATTGCTACCTCCGAGATTATCAACCTTTGGGCTTTGGCCTGTATGGACCAATCAATCAGTACCTGCAAAAATATGTTGTTAAAATTGATTACCAAATATGAAACTAATGAGTGTAGTGGCTTGAGAGTTAGATCGACTCATGACAGGCACCCGGCTTACTCAATATGCAAAGCTACAAACTATTATTATACGATTTATTGCCAGGGTTCCTGGGTTCAAGTCCCAATTCAAGTCACAAGTGCACGATTTGACTCTTTTAATACTATGCCTTATTGAAGCTGGCATTTGAAGGTTTGAAACCTGATGAGGTCCGATTGAGTCTGATATTCCCTGTTGGCGAGCCATCGACTATAAATAAGGGTAAAGGTCTACCTTGTGTCTGTGGTTACCTAGTAGAAGTAGCTTGGCTAAAGTGTCTAGCTGGCAGGGGTTCCATTTGAGTTTTGACCCTTGACATTTCCAAAATCCAAATTTTAGATTTTGGTTGGAAGGGCCATTTTCTCTTAATAGCAGTGGTATTTTGCCTTTAAAATGGTAAAATTTACTTATTTAGACTTTGAAGTTTAGTCAAAAGTATCAAAATGACCCTTTCGAGTTAGCAGCTAGTTGAATGGCAATACAAAACTATGACAAGGGGGCTCGATATTGCCACTAAGGGCATTGGATTTAAACCCACGAATGAGACATCATTATAAAACAGAAATCGAGTAAGTCACGACAATTAATTAAATAACTTACATTTTTCCACTGACAGTTTGTCTAGTTTCGTTTTTGCAGGCCAAAAACAGACTCCATGTGGCAGATCACGCTCAAAAATCAGCCTCTCAATGTTTTAGCGAGTAAAGAAACCATTTTGGTTCGCCAAACTGGAACAATGCGTACCAAAATCATTAATTTTAGGCGTTATACAATAGTTTCTGATTTTGACAAATAGCCGTCTCCATCTTGAAAGTAGTCCGTCGACGTACATCCGAGGTATGATTCTACAGCAGAATTGTACGAGGTGCTCCGAATGACCTTCCCTGTCCTTGGTTGTTACTAAAACCCGGAACGGAACACGGAACAGAACAGAATACGTTGTGTTGCTGCGGTCCTAGATTTAATTATTTACTTTGTTAAGCGTAGTTTTACATCTGCAGGATTTTAGATACCTTAAAAATATTATTTTCAAAGGCAGAAAAATTAACATATTGGAGTATACATTGTTGCACTATTTTCTTAGCTCTTTCAATGAACCGCTTTACTCCTACAGTATGGAGTTTATTTGCTAAAGGGGAAATGCACAGTGTGCATTCTTGACAAACTTTTACTGTGTATTTAGTTTATGTGATAAAAAGAATCTTACGTTCGTGTCATTCCATATTAAATTTATTAAACTCGTTGAATAAAAGTGATAAAATGCTCGGCAGAGCCTCGCATTTTATCATTATATCCAACTCGTTTAATAAATTCAATATAGAAAGACACTCATGTAAGATCCTCTATATAAATCATGTTCAGTCCATTCTCACGCCTTATGTTCTTCGATGTTGATTATATAATAATAATATAATGAAAGCATTATCTAAAGTTGTTGGTTTGTTTACTCACACCATGCGATGTTTCTAAAGAGTATAAATGGATAATAAAACTCGTATATCTTAACAACTTATACGTATATATAAATACGTTAAACAGTTACAGTTACAGTTACAAACGTTATGTTATATCACAGGAACTTGCATTTATAATTTGAAAAAAAAATGAAAAAAATAGGCATACTTTACTACTAAAATATAGACAGGAGTGCAATGCGATTGTATCCCACGAACTATTCTAATACAAATATTTTCTCTATACCAACTTGACAGTTAAAACATATGATCTAGGCAGTTAAAGGTGCTAATAACAGTACAGAATACATCCGCACCTCAACCGATCGGTACCGATAATCGTCTAATATCGGCTTTTAAAGCCAATATTTGTGGAGTTTTGATTTGGCGTCGACTCCATTGAGCGTCCGCTCCGAGGTGAATACAATCGTGGGATACAAATTTTTTTTTCATTTTTTTTCAAATTATAAATGCAAGTTCCTGTGGTTATATTGAATGTAATATGTGTTGCCTTTTTAGGGTAAATTACTTATTTGATCATATTATTTCCGTAGTTTCTGTCATATTATCAAAACAAATGATAAATGAAATGCAAACATATCGGCCCAGAACGTATTCACGGTACTCGAACGAATGACCTACGACATCACTGTGTCAACTGTTACAGCAGGTTATTACCTAAACATAATATTATGATGTATCAGACGCAGAAGTGAGAATCGCGAGTTTCCAGTCTGCCAGGATGTTAAGTTCAAGAGCATATCTATCTGGGTGACTCTGGTTTGATTGATCCAATTAATATAACAGTGTATGCCGAAATCGTTAATTATAACGTTCCATACGGACTGTCTTACTGTTTTATTGGCTGGACAAAAGTTCATTAAATGGTCAATTAAATCGTCACACAGATTTTCACATTTTTTACAAAGTTCTCTATACTGTCGTGAAACTCGCTTTCCGGCTAGCATTAGAGAGGTTGCGATTCGAACGTGTACGACAACGTGTACGTGTAGCTACCGGTACATGTATACGTACGCGTTGCAATTGAAATTGGCTTGCGAAATACAACTTGTGCGTGTAACATCACAAGGAAGTTGTAACATGATTTCTTTGTGAATCGATAATGAGTGTTTATATAAACTCACTGAAACTACCGGCGAAAATCTTGGGTTTCCCGTGCATACGCATACCTGTGTGACGTAGTACACATTATATTTTCGTCTGTCACACGTCCGTAACTTGTAGAAACTACACATACCTGGATGACGAAATACCCAAAAATAGTATTCACGTACACGTACACGTTACACGTTGCCTTTCGCAACCTCTCTATTATCGCAGTAGTGTACATGGGAAGTAACTCTGGGTGTATTGTTGAAATAATCCATAAATCACAAGGATGCCCGAACTTTGGCAAATATTCAATATTTAAAATATTTCCAGGAAAATTTTGTACTAAACGTTTACTCGTCAAATGTTTCCCTGGGTTAATTACATGGTGGTGTAATAGTGTTTTCCATTGTTGCTTTGACGGAAATATTCCCGTAGGATATACCTATCTAGTTCACAAAGTAAGTTGTACTTCTGAAGAAGTCTGCAAATGTCGGGAATAAGGCCGAATATTTGTCCGTCATTATTCAAGAACCTTGTCAAGCGTTGTATGTATAAATATTTGCTTCGCTAAATAACGACATGGGAGTCGTGACAACTGCCCAAACACACAAGCTTTCTAACAGCAATCGTTGTTTCCATAGAATCTATATCTAAAGCAGCAAGTGAAAAGTCTGTACTTATTCCAGATTTCAAACACTGTATGTTCTTTACACAAAAACGATGGGAAATTTCAAGTTGGCGTATGTCACTCTCTACGTAGGTGTGCCACAGTTCGCTCCCAAACAATGCCTTCGGAATGACAACGGATTTGTATATTGTTTTTAACGTTAGTGGATTTATTCCATTCGGATGCAATCCGCTGTTTATGATGCTAATATACGTTCCACGTAGTTTAATACATGCGTCCTGTATTGAGTTCTTGGTAGACAAAAAACTATTACAACTGATACCTAGGTGTGTATAGTCTTCCACCTCACTAATAGTCTGATATCCTAAATTCCACTTTCGTTTACGGGTTCTGTTTGAAATGCAGATGTTTCGCACGTTATTTTTGATGTCAGTGTGGTTGTTTATGGGATATGCAGGCAACTTAGTATAATACCAAAATTGCATGAATATTTGACAATTATTTTATTTTTGCAATACACAAATACGTGGGCAGCACCTTTAAAACATAACGTACTTCGTTTTTATTACAATACATGTAGAATCATTTTTGTCCTATATTAATCGGAATTTCATTTCGACGAATTTGAGTGAAAAATAGTATCCTTTTTACATATCACTGTACATATCAGTATTCACACCACTATTCTATATTGCACAATACTTATTGTTGTATAGTCCTATATATCGATCGGAATTTTATTTCGACGAATTTGAGTGAATAATAATATTATAGTCCCTGATTATGTATTGCACAATATTTATTGTTGTATAATATTATGTCCTATATATTGATCAGAATTTCATTTCGACGAATTTGAGTGAATGATTATATTATAGTCCTATATTGTGTATTGCACTATATTTATTGTTATATATGTCTTATACATGTATATCGATCGGAATTTTATTTCGACGAATTTGAGTGAATAATAATATTATAGTCCCTTATTGTATATTGCACAATATTTATTGTTGTATAATATTATGTCCTATATATTGATCAGAATTGCATTTCGACGAATTTGAGTGAATGATTATATTATAGTCCTATATTGTGTATTGCACTATACTTATTGTTGTATATGTCCTATATTGATCGGAATTTCATTTCGACGAATTTGAGTGAGTAAAATGATTTTTTCCATTGATAACAATGTATACCATCTAGATCCTTATCTTCAGATGAGATGTGGTACAGACCATTCAGGCTGGAGTTGTTATAACAACGACCATACCACCATCCTCCATTATACCATTCTGAACAAAAATTTGAGGGCGATCGGTCTAAAGTTGAAAATTTCCTACCACTATCATAGCGAAGTGCGTCCCCAGCATCTCCACTAAATCCACTCACGTGTAATGTATAGTGTTTTGACTCAGGATCAATGAGGAATGAGCTATATTTGGCATATGCTCGATTCCCCTCAAAATCTTCCAAATCTATACGCAGCTCATGTTGTCCACTTTCTAACAGCAATCGTTGTTTCCATAGAATCTATATCTAAAGCAGCAAGTGAAAAGTCTGTACTTATTCCAGATTTCAAACACTGTATGTTCTTTACACAAAAACGATGGGAAATTTCAAGTTGGCGTATGTCACTCTCTACGTAGGTGTGCCACAGTTCGCTCCCAAACAATGCCTTCGGAATGACAACGGATTTGTATATTGTTTTTAACGTTAGTGGATTTATTCCATTCGGATGCAATCCGCTGTTTATGATGCTAATATACGTTCCACGTAGTTTAATACATGCGTCCTGTATTGAGTTCTTGGTAGACAAAAAACTATTACAACTGATACCTAGGTGTGTATAGTCTTCCACCTCACTAATAGTCTGATATCCTAAATTCCACTTTCGTTTACGGGTTCTGTTTGAAATGCAGATGTTTCGCACGTTATTTTTGATGTCAGTGTGGTTGTTTATGGGATATGCAGGCAACTTAGTATAATACCAAAATTGCATGAATATTTGACAATTATTTTATTTTTGCAATACACAAATACGTGGGCAGCACCTTTAAAACATAACGTACTTCGTTTTTATTACAATACATGTAGAATCATTTTTGTCCTATATTAATCGGAATTTCATTTCGACGAATTTGAGTGAAAAATAGTATCCTTTTTACATATCACTGTACATATCAGTATTCACACCACTATTCTATATTGCACAATACTTATTGTTGTATAGTCCTATATATCGATCGGAATTTTATTTCGACGAATTTGAGTGAATAATAATATTATAGTCCCTGATTATGTATTGCACAATATTTATTGTTGTATAATATTATGTCCTATATATTGATCAGAATTTCATTTCGACGAATTTGAGTGAATGATTATATTATAGTCCTATATTGTGTATTGCACTATATTTATTGTTATATATGTCTTATACATGTATATCGATCGGAATTTTATTTCGACGAATTTGAGTGAATAATAATATTATAGTCCCTTATTGTATATTGCACAATATTTATTGTTGTATAATATTATGTCCTATATATTGATCAGAATTGCATTTCGACGAATTTGAGTGAATGATTATATTATAGTCCTATATTGTGTATTGCACTATACTTATTGTTGTATATGTCCTATATTGATCGGAATTTCATTTCGACGAATTTGAGTGAGTAAAATGATTTTTTCCATTGATAACAATGTATACCATCTAGATCCTTATCTTCAGATGAGATGTGGTACAGACCATTCAGGCTGGAGTTGTTATAACAACGACCATACCACCATCCTCCATTATACCATTCTGAACAAAAATTTGAGGGCGATCGGTCTAAAGTTGAAAATTTCCTACCACTATCATAGCGAAGTGCGTCCCCAGCATCTCCACTAAATCCACTCACGTGTAATGTATAGTGTTTTGACTCAGGATCAATGAGGAATGAGCTATATTTGGCATATGCTCGATTCCCCTCAAAATCTTCCAAATCTATACGCAGCTCATGTTGTCCACTTCCAAGTACCGAACTCAAATATTCATTTCCAAGCCAGAAATCTCCTGTAAAGTCACCAAATCCCACTTTGTAACTTTCCCAATCCCTGAAAAAGTCAACATCTCCATTTTTGCGGCGTTGGAACACAGTCCAACCACCGCCATCGGATTCCTGGTCGCAATATACCTCATGTTTATTACGATTAGTATTCACTGTGTACACTCCACTGCGTCGGTCACCATTCTTATATGCATCCGCACAGCTTGTGATTATAGTGGATGGAACATGCGTCTTTTCAGTAGAGTCTGGTGTTGTTGATGGAGATTTAGTGGTGGTAGCATGCGTCTTTTCAGTAGAGTCTGGTGTTGTTGATGGAGATTTAGTGGTGGTAGCATGCATCTTTTCAGTAGAGTCTGGTGTTGTTGATGGAGATTTAGTGGTGGGAGCATGCGTCTTTTCAGTAGAGTCTGGTGTTGTTAATGGAGATTTAGTGGTGGTAGCATGCGTCTTTTCAGTAGAGTCTGGTGTTGTTGATGGAGATTTAGTGGTGGTAGCATGTGTCTTTTCAGTAGAGTCTGGTGTTGTTGTTGGAGATTTAGTGGTGGTAACGGTGAGTGGTCTGAAACTATCGATATTACATAGTTTATTGATCTTATCTTCAAGTTGAATCCCTATTATTTCACATTTGTCATTATGTGTTGTCACTATCACATCAATACCACTGGTAATATTTCCGAACTGTTCGTCATTGCGTTTCATTACACTTTTAAGAGTATCACTCAACATTTCAAAGTGATCATTCGACCCTTTGATTTCTGTTTCCATTTTCGAAAGTTTGTGGTTTTGTGTTGTCGAAATTAAATCAATGTCATGACTTATAGTATTGTACTGTTCGTTGCTTCGCTTTGCCAAATCTTCAATTGCATGACTTAGGGTTGCAATATGTTCATTTGACGTCAAACTAGTTTTGATCTTTTCTGAATCCAATCTCGAGAGTTCCCTCTTCATTCGACGATTCATTTCACGTAATTCCTGTCGTGCTATTATATTCACTTTCTTTTCTGCAACCATTCCTTTTATTAAATATTGTAATTTGTCATTAATACGTAACCCAATGTTAGCATTCCGTTCCACAACGTTATCGTCCTCAGTATTGTCAACCCCGGAGGATGCAATACTCGGTTTATTTTCAATATTCTCTAGTTTCATCGTCATTTCGTTAAGTTTCGACATTATATTCTCATAGTCTTTATGCCTTTGTTCATTTTCAAAATCAAGTCTTGATTCTAGTAAATGTATTTTATCATTTAAACGTCTCAACCTTAACCCTTTTGTAAAGTGAACTTGCTGCACATTTACCAAGACAAAAGCAAGAAGTAACACAGTAAATTCCATCTCGTTTAAATATGACAGACGTTCGTTAACGGAGTACACACATCTGTAGCTCAGGTGAATTCTGCAGTGAATGTATTGTATTATGTTGATATACTAGTAATCGTTGCTGGCAGTGAAGTTTATTTTTAGTTATTGCTTTGTTACCTGTATACAGACGTCTGCTGATTGGTTTTGCTTAAGAAATAAAAATCTGTTCGCGTTTATTGTCGGTGAATAAAACACGGGCAGGAGTTCGGATGCGGAAAAATTAAATCACGAGTGCGTAGCACGAGTGATTTAATTTTCCGCATCCGAACGAGTGACCGTGTTTTATTCACCGACAATATACAAGAACAGAGTTTTTATTTCGATTCTAAATACGATAATATCCCGCACTATTTAACTGCGCGCATTCCATTTTTACCCATTTGACATTGAACATAATTCCACGCTGAAATTGAGTGAAGTTTATTTTTAGTTCTTGGTATGTTACCTGTATACAGACGTCTTCTGATTGGTTTGCTTTACATTATATGATACCTAAGGTATGCTAGTGTATATTACGTAATACGTAGGTTCGACGCTCTCATCTACCTACAGTGTAGCAATACCACGCGACTTTTGGCTTACAGATCCGAGACGAAATTTGACGACATTGGAAAACAAAAACACCCATAAGTATTTTATTTCTTCATCGATTTCTATGAAATATACGCCACGAATAAAAGTGAGTGAAAACCAAAACCTTATTCAATATGACACATACATGTACTATATTTTAATCGAGATTGATATGAGAAGTTGCAATGTTTATGTGCACAATGTTATGTAATGATATGACTGCCCTGAGTAATCGAGTTATAAGAAAATTGAATGTGATTGACACTAAAGATAGAATGTTTAAGAACTACTGTACTGTTTTGTGAATACCATTGTTTATTAATTTGTCCAAAACATAGGAATCTAAGTACCAACTATTTCAAAACATATTTCTCTAGCAGGCCGACCATATAAAATACTCAACTCGTACAATTTGCAAATTGCTAAATATATTTACTATGCTTCCCTTAATAGAAATTGAAAATGTCACTTTTTACCCATACTGGCACATACAAACTGTTTATATAACTCTGTATTATTAATATGCATTATTTTCATTACATGTACTATTAAATTTGTTCTGGCTATATATGTTATGTATAATGCCAAATAAAGTTATGTTATGTATGAAATATATTTACCAGGAACATACGAATATTCGTGCTTATTCGTTGTCCTATCAGAAATGCTAATTTCAACTGTCTGAAAACTACTCTTTTCTCATGGAAAAACAAGCTTTTTAAACTTTAGTTTCGTCAACATGACCACTTCCGATTTTCATGAAAATAGGTTAATAAGAAGCGCCTTGAGATGCAGATTTCAAATATACATGAGTCTTATAAGGTCGTAAGTAGTATTACGACAGGTACTTACTACCTTCTAATTCTAAGCCAGCAATACGCTCATCTTTGTAGAAATAGTCGTGTTTTATCATGTTTTAACTGTCATTTGCTGTACTTAAACACGAGGTGTGATTTGCCCTACATTTAGATACACAGTATCATTATAATAATCAACAGAAAAGATAGTATTTTCATGTGTTTTATTCCAATGCTCATTAAAGAAATCATCAAATACAAACATTGTGGCTTTATAACCACTGATATACCTTCAAGAATTACACGGACACCAGTTTAATAGTACATGTATTAAATATACAAAAAGGGTTAGGGAACAAGTGCTTAGAACATTCTTAAAGCCATCTCCTATAGCTAGGATATTATAAACAAAACATTGGCAAAGGCATTCACAAAAATACATATTTAATACAATGGGATTGGTCAAATATGCCTGAGTCTTATAAGGTCGTAAGTAGTACTTACGTCCTTCTAATTCTAAGCCAGCGATATATAATAGGTTTAGTTAACTTGGCTTACGGTATACCTACCTATTTCTTACGTTACTTACCTAACCGCCTCCTAGATAGCTTAGTGGTAGAGCGTCCGCTTCGAATGCGGGAGGTTCCTGTTCGACCCCAGACCGCGTCATACCAAAGACGAAATAAAAATGGTACCAGAAATTCCCTTGCTAGACACTCAGCATAAAAGGGAAGCTGGCTTCTCTTGTCTCATACTCTCGTGGCGATGGATAACATCAGGAATGAGGTGTCGAGAGTGATTAATATAAGTTGGAAATACTTGTGGTATCCATGGACAGGGATAAGGCATGCTCCATGAAACGCAATCTGATTAAATTCATTGCCGAAATAAACGCTATGCTAGTTGGAAAGATCGTACACATGATGTAGTTGAGGCCGATTGGATGAAACGGATCTGCATACATGTATATATGTCAAAGAAACTTGAATTTTATCGCTGTCTAAAGATATATTCTAATACTGCATGTACCTCGTTTGTCCGTTCCTAAGTACTAATTAATGCGTGTAATCGGTCCAGATTTAATGCTGATGAGCGGAATATATCTGGGACATACTTCTGTTGGCAATATCTAGCCACCGGGTCCAACCAAATAATGTTAATGAGTTTCGCGTAGCCTTGCAAGAAGACAAGTCATGGCCGGAGTACCTAAAAACAACAAAAGTTATCTCATTTGTAACGTTAGTCTGTACATGCGTTCTCAGACTAAAATAAATATTACTGCCCCTGAGCATTAACGCATCATTGGGATAAATTCATCAGATACTTGTCCTTTCTCCCTAACAAAAAAACATAGTCCCCACTGTCGCGTTTTTAGAATCCGTTAAGTATAGGAGATACGGAGCCCAATTGTGCTACACTGACGTCATCGGCATATATAGGATCTTGCATGAGTGCTTATTACATATGAGTTTCATTAAACGAGTGGACAAAATGATATGACACGAGGCTTTGCCGATTGTCATATTGTTTTTGTCGGCGAGTTTAATAAAAATCGTATGTAATGAGTACGAATGTAAGATTCTATTTATCACATAACCTTAAAAATCCACATTATTGGTCAAAAGGATGATGTTCGCTGCATATGTTTCAGCAAAAATTCAGCGGTACAATGAGCGCGACCTCATGGCGACGTTGATTCTATCCTGACGTCATTGACGGTTACATGGATTGGCTAACGTCACGTCAAGCTAATTTAAATATTTATTGCACAGTCTGGGAGTGCCGAACGATATTTACGGCACGGCTTTACGGCACTCCTGGACCGCAGATTATGTGATAAAATTCAATTACACCTGTAACTATTTTGGAGATATTGAAAAAGAAGCATCAATTTTATTTGTCAACATTGTGAAGTGACACAATTTCGAATTATTATTCAACTGATAACAATTTAACAGCCTTTGTGACGCCAATTATGTTGAAAATCACCCAGAACTTTCGGTGCACTTTCACTCTAGTGAACACGACATTATCTGACGTCACATTAGGCGTCAGAAAAGCATTTCCTTCCGAGTCCACCCAGAAATCGTAGATATTATCTTCGTTATAGAACCGCTCAAAGATAAACACTTCCGTCTCCGGAATCGAATAGGTAACATTAGCATCGCATAGGACTAAGGAACCAGGAAGAAAGTCCTCGGGGTCTTTGTAAATGACACCAACATTCAAATTTGTCAACCAGCCAGGGTCTTTTTCAGTAATATTGAAACGAAGTTTCTGGTTGGGTTTGAGTTGACGATCACTAAAGCATACTGAGTAGCACTCGCCTTCATATCGCTCAGCGAGGGTATCGTCATCAAAAAGGTTGATTTCAGGACCATAGTTTTGACTGAATTTCATCTCTTCTGAAAATGTAAAAGATAGTCCAGTACGGTATATACTAAGTAAAACTTCTAACCGAACACCTAGGTTATTGTTTAACAATTTGGTATTAGCGGTAGGAATTTTATAAAAATTGGTCGAAAGTATCAACAATATGTCGGAACGCAGTGGTCAAAATTTCATTTAATTATTTAATTTGCATCATGGATAAAACATAAATTTAGTTACACAACCAACCAAGATGAAAGTCACAAAATGTACACTGAGCGGCTTTGAATACGCAACCCTAATGAAATCTAGATAACTTTTTTGTTTATGAATATTTTTTAACGAAATTTTGTGTTTGTGATATTGACTGTGCAGAAAGTGTAACCCGATATTTTGTTTAATCTAAATGATGTATGTAGCGGTGCATGGACCATGAAACGGCAGAAAAACGAAAAATGTACTAGGAATTGACTGTTAGAGGCAAACTATTTTTTATAGGGTTTATTGTAGTTTTCGATCGATCGACTCATTCAAATAACACAAAATAAACATAAACATGGTGGTCGTTGACCTTAAAAGTTGTTTTAAGCATTATTTTGAAGATTACCTTATTTTTTTATAGTGGAGGGGAGGTAACCCATACAGTAATAAACCGAGTGGATAAGAAACTTACCAATTTCTTAAGCATACTGATAGTGACTCTTAAATCATGTTCCTAATTCCCCTTTTAAGATTGATATTGTTTTCATTTGATCCAGGGACTGTGACAGACTGGACTGTGACCGGAAATTGAGTTTAGACATATCACTGGTATATTTTAATGACTGTTTATTACACTGAATGGAGAAAAAACGCACTTTTAACGTGTGTGCTTATAACACAATTTAAACTTAGATTTGCACAAATGTCAGAAATTAAACAAGTCAACGTAATTCAGTAATGTTCAATTATACAATAAAAGTTTAAGGTTGTGGGAATTAACTCAAAAAGGGAGGTAATCATTCAAGAGTTATCGCACTGGAATATGACATTTTTCTTACATCTTGTGATTTCCAATGCATTTTTGTATTTCTTTTAATGCGTATTTGTATTCACACTTATGTGAAATAAAACAAAAAAATAGGTTCGATGGTTTATATTAATGTAACACTGATCTGTCGTATAGACCCCCAAAAGTGAGCATACCGACCGCTCTTCTTCGGTCTGCCATTGGCATACGCGACATGTTTTCGACTAAACATGTTTTCATATTCAGATTTACCTATTCACATTCTATGATAAATATACACAATAATCGTGAAAACCGCGGTTCCGGGAAAATCTCGTGCAAAAATGTGGTTTTAAGGTATTCCGCTGTGGATGAGTGATTGTTTAATGTATTTTCACGGGGTTAGCTGTATTTTGTACATAATCTATAATGCTAAGACTATGCAAAATTTGAAATCTGTAAGTTAACAAATTACGGTAATATTTAAGTTTAAAAAGTGTTCGGTTAGTAGTTTTGCTCAGTATATTATGTGAAGTATGCAGCTGCACCTGTTTTAAGCGGAGACTTTTTATTACCACTACAAGCACAAAGAGCGCTAATTAATGTGAAATAAATAACTAGCACTTATATAGTTGGATTTGAACCCATACTGTACAGCACCATCGCCTAGCAATGCAGTCTACGAAAGCATTAGGCTACGAGGACGTTGCAACAACCCAATGAAAGGTTGCGCAAATAATCATGACTGCACTACACCATAACTGGGGGATATGTTGATAAAAAAACTTATTTTATCTACGGGGAGACATGTTACGGCTGCCACACGGCACAAAAAGCGCTGTCGTGAAATTAATAGATAACACCTATCTAGGAATTCGAACCCGTACTGTACGGGCGCTTCATGATACATAATCATGACAAAAAGTATTGGCCATAAAAAATACGCTCACTGTATAGAAGCCGCGAAAATGATATTTTTGTTCAAAAATTTGTACATGTACGAGGGATGATCCATATATAACGAGAAAATGCTGATAACTTTGCTATTACTTGTTATTTTCTAACAATATTTTATGTGGTGGCTAATACATATATTAGAAGAAAACATACGAAATATTTTTGAGATATATCGAAAAATAAATTGTTTTGAACATTTTTGCCGACCAATGCAACCGGTAGGCGGGGCAACGTCATTTTGTCACTTTTTAACGTCAATCAGAATTTAACTATGATATTTTTAACGATCAGATTCCTTAGGCCCTACTGTATTAAATTTTAAAAAAGTCAAATTATCCTCCTTCAATATGTATACGTCTTCGCCAATGCGATACCAAGTTGAAAAAGACGCACGATAGTCATCCTTTGGAATTTCGTACAGAACATCCAATATTTTTGTGCTTAGTTCTGACGTCGACGTCACGTTGCGCCTACGTTGCGCCTACGTTGCGTTATATCACAAGTCTTTTTCAAGTATTTTTTTTATGTGTTTTTAAGTACACAAATCGAAGCATTTGACAAGGCAAGATCACGAAATTATTACTGAATAGCATGCACACTTTTATTATTACTTGTTTTCTTTAGAATTAAATATTTTAATGATAATCGTTTGTCGTCCGTTATATTTAATATCACAGAACGATAGCACGTGCGTGATGTAACGAATGGCAACACAATCCGTGTATGGCGTCACCATAAGTACGGCGAGTCTTAAGTGACCCCAATTTTCATCACATTTCTATTGCTTACATGAAAACTGTGACGGTTTGAATTTGCGCGAAAACGGTGAAAAATCCACAAAATGCCCCGCATATGCGTATCAGGGGTTACCTTAGCAACCATAGATTTTAGCATGGTGTCGCTGTAATCATCGAAATTCAGGGAAACATTGCTAATGTATGGTATTGCTTCCAGATAAGTTTGAGTAAAATCTAAAGTATCATAAGAAAATTATAAGCATTTTCTCGTTATATATGGATCATCCCTCGTATATGTACCCAGTATCTAGAATTTTAGGAATTTACAGAAAAGTCAAACAAAAAATGAATCCTAGGTCACCGAACTTTTTTTTGTTTTTTTTTTGGATCAAGGAGGGAAAAGCACGATTACAATAATGATTAATTCAGCATTTTTCTGCTTCTAATTAATATCATATGGTACACTTCACATATACATGTACAAATAAACACATTCTTCAAGTGGAATATAAATCCCCCCGGCGTATCTATCAAGACTTGAACATACCGAAATGAGCTGCAAGTCCGATTGTTAGCGAGGAATACAATATGCCTACGCAAGAAATACACGAATGTAACTCCATATTGTCTCCAATCATTATGATTGTTAACTGGGTCAATGCCAGTGAGGTAAGATAACGAACCAGTACAGGAGCTCGGCTACAAGATTTGGTGTTATGGCAGCGCAAGAGTGCAAAACGTCAGCACAATCATGTCGGTGAACAAACGTTGGTGTTACCAATCTTCGCTCCTGTGACACCATGCTATAAGTATAAGGCATCCAGGATATAGTCGTGATATAGCTCAGAGCATTTGACATGATCCTGACCTTAATGCATGAATATAATTATTACAAGGTTCTTGCGTTGAATACATAAATAAATAAATTTCCGCGAGCAAATCGTGTAGTATCAGTCCTTTAGAGTTGTGTTGGTATGACACATGGAGCGTCTTCGTGATACTTCCATGCTAATGAACATACAATCATTGTTATAAACATAGACAATAAATCAGCTGTTTAATTATGCTAATAGAAGTTCGTGAGTCGTGTTAAATTCTTCGGACTATAGCATTTATATAAGCTGATTGACAAATAATGCTCCTCGTTATATTCTCTGGTGAAGTGTAAATTCTTCTGCGAGACCACAATTCTTCCACTTCTCTTTCACTGATGCATTTTTGTATACACTCCGGGGTAGCACCCATAAGTGACCAGTTACACCCAGATAATACAATTTAATGACAATTAATACACTTGTTACTACATGTATAGTGACAAAACGAGCACATTTGCGGCTGATTATGGCCAACACGGGCCATCCGCCCAGGCTGCAATATCATAATCATAATCTGAGGTCGTACATCGACAATCAGATGTTTACTCATTTTTCATTTGAAATGAATACATAGCTTTTAGCTAGTTACTCGTAGCACGTTGGTCGAAGCTCGTTGGTCGTTGATCGCAGCTCTTGGGTCGTTGGTCGCAGCTCTTAGCTCGTAGATGTTCACTCGTTGGTCGCAGCTCAAAGGTCGTTGATCGCAGCTCATGAGTCGTTGGTCACAGCTCTTAGCTCGTAGATGTTTACTCGTTGGTCGCAGCTCGTATGTCGCAGCACGTAGTTCGTTGATCATAGCTCTTAGGTCGCTGGTCGCAGTTCTTAGCTCGTAGATGTTAACGCTTCGGTCGCAGTTCGTAGGTCGTTGATCGTAGCTCTTAGGTCGCTGGTCGCAGTTCTTAGCTCGTAGATGTTAACGCTTTGGTCGCAGCTCGTTGGTCGCATGTGTTTGCTCGTTGATGTGCACTCGTTGGTTGCAGCTTGTACGTCATTGGTCGCAGCTCATAGCTCGTAGATGTTTCCTCGTAGGTCGCAGCTCATAGGACGTTGGTCGCAGCACGTAGGTCGTTGGTCACAGCTCTTAGATCGTTGGTCGCAGCTCTAAGGTCGTTAGTGTTTACTCATTGATCGCAGCTCGTAGGTCGTGGGTCGCAGCTTGTAGATCGCTGATCGTAGCTGTTAGCTCGTAGATGTTAACTCGTTGGTCGCAGCTCGTAAGTCGTTGGTCGCAGCTGTTAGCTCGCAGGTGTTTACTCGTTGGACGCAGCACAAAGCTCGTTTGTCGCAGCTAGTAGGACGTTGGTCGCAGCTATTAGCTCGTTGGTGGTAGCTCTTCGCTCATATATGTTTACTCGTTGGTCGCAGCTCGTAGGTCGTTAGTCGCAGCTCGTATGTCGTTAGTCGCAACTTGTAGGTCGTTGGTCGCAGCACCTAGGTCGTTGGTCGCAGCTCTTAGCTAGTTGGTCGCAGCTCGGAGGTCGTTGGTCGCAGCACGTAGGTAGGTAGGTAGGTAGGTAGGTAGGTAGGTAGGTAGGTAGGTAGGTAGGTAGGTAGGTAGGTAGGTAGGTAGGTAGGTAGGTAGGTAGGTAGGTAGGTAGGTAGGTAGGTAGGTAGGTAGGTAGGTAGGTAGGTAGGTAGGTAGGTAGGTAGGTAGGTAGGTAGGTAGGTAGGTAGGTAGGTAGGTAGGTAGGTAGGTAGGTAGGTAGGTAGGTAGGTAGGTAGGTAGGTAGGTAGGTAGGTAGGTAGGTAGGTAGGTAGGTAGGTAGGTAGGTAGGTAGGTAGGTAGGTAGGTAGGTAGGTAGGTAGGTAGGTAGGTAGGTAGGTAGGTAGGTAGGTAGGTAGGTAGGTAGGTAGGTAGGTAGGTAGGTAGGTAGGTAGGTAGGTAGGTAGGTAGGTAGGTAGGTAGGTAGGTAGGTAGGTAGGTAGGTAGGTAGGTAGGTAGGTCCAACAACAGAAAAAATATATTTGCAGACACAAGAGCACCATGCAACTCCGCTTTGGACACATGCACGAAGATCGAGATACATACATTTTAATATATGTATAGTACAACCCCTGTAGTGCTGCAAATATTGGTCATTGTTGCGAGGTTGTTGTTATACTGAGGTTAGATGTATAATATATATACAGTACAACCTCTGTAGATCAACAACCTTCAGTACTGCAACTATTGGTCTTTGTTTCTAGGTTGTTACTGTACAGAGGTTAAATTTATACTAACTATCAAATTAGGGAAATTTTGATTTGTTATATACGATATATGGATAGACCGATGATTGCGATATATCGAAAGACAAGATCGATGATACATCGCTTTACACAAATAGGCGAACAAGAAACCGGACCATCCGTCATGATTCACATTTTTATCCATTCAACACTGTGCATGTTGGGTATATATTCGGCTTTTGGAAATAGTACATTTGGTTTGAGTTTAGACTTGACCCATTTTGACAATTTGTGAACTTTCATTTTAACAAAGAACATGTTTTGTGCATGAAAATGATAATTTTTGTGGTTCCATTCATTTATCGATATTTCAAAATGTGTATCGATAATCGATCGGCTATAATATATCGTCGAAACATCGATATCGCTCTATCAATTACAGCCCTAGATGTAACTACCTCCTAATTAGGGGGCGCATAAACTTACTGTTAGCTCTATAATTGTATATTGGGATTTACTTCAGTATAAACTTTACTGATAAAATTACATTGGCATACATTACCTTGTCAAGCGGTGGACATTTCCTTGAATTTGACAACATAAAACTGGAACCAGGGGAGAGGCCCTATCTGATTAAAATCAGCGAGCTAAGAGTTGCGACCAACGACCTACGAGCTGCGACTCACGACCTACGAGCTGCGACCTACGAGTAAATTTCTACGAGTAAAGAGCTGCGACCAATGACCTACGAGCAGCGACCAACGACCTACGACCTACGAGCTGCGACCAACGAGTAAACATCTACGAGCTAAGAGCTGCGGCCAACGACCTAAGAGCTGCGACCAACGACCTAAGTGCTACGACCAACGATCTACGTGCTGCGACCAACGAGGAAACATCTACGAGCTTAGAGCTGCGACCTACGAGCTGCCATCAACGAACTTATGGCTGCGAACAACGACCTACGTGCTGTGACAAACGAGTAAACATCTACGGGCTAAGAGCTGCGACCACCGACCTACGAGCTGCTACAAAAGACATACGAGCTGCCACAAACGACATACGAGCTGCGGCGACCAACGGCCTTTGATCTGCGACTAACTACCTACGAGCTGCGACCAACGAGTAAACATCTACGAGCTAAGAGCTGCGACTAACGACCCAAGAGCTGCGATCAACGACCCAAGAGCTGCGACCAACGTGCTACGACTAACGAGCTTATAGCTACATGTATGTGTTATTAAATAAAAATGAGTAATCATCTGACTGTCGATATACGACCTAATTGCCAACTTCACAGACCTATAACATCCCAGTGTTGTAGTAAATATCTTATAGGAATTTGACGTGTCCACAGATTAGTGTAAAGCTATGAAGCATGAGGTAGCAGGTTCGATTCCTGCAGGCTTTTACTTTTAAATTACTTTAGCTTATGCAACTGTATTGTAATATATCTACATACATTGCTAAATTTTATTTAAATAATATTTTTTTGAACTTCCTCTTAGTGTGGTACGGTAAAATTTAACCAAAAAGGCAGTGTCTACACCCTGTTATGATTATTTTACAGGACTGGTGTTTCATTGATGCGGGTTTCGTAATAATTAAACCATTGTATCAAAATACAGACTGTGACAACACTGAACCTACTTG
Source organism: Spisula solida (assembly GCA_947247005.1). Lineage (NCBI taxonomy): Eukaryota > Metazoa > Mollusca > Bivalvia > Venerida > Mactridae > Spisula > Spisula solida. Next base: position 46,956,253 of record OX365945.1, on the reverse strand, counting down.
AAGTGATACGGACATCATTGTTCAGCTACCTTGTATTCATTAAAGAACTTGCAGATGCAGTAGATGTTCAAGTTATATTTGCCATCTGTAGTCGGCCTACCCGCTACCACTATGTTCAAGATTTTGATAATGTCAACTTGTGATTGAGACGATATTATCACATAAATACCGTGATCTTTCATGTGAGAACACGTTCTCCAACACGTGTGATAACAAATGCTTGATGTCACCAGCTTTTCGGGGCGAAAACGTAACTTCGCCGGCCTAAATTCGTTATTTCTGACATTGTTTTGACTCGGTTACTATGATAATGTGATAAAAAGAATCCACTACTCGTTTTCTGGGATCAACAATATCCTGTGTTTTCTATACTCGTTTAAGATATGTTGATCTCCAAAGACAACTCATGGCGGATCCTATATGTATCTGTTCCGGCATGTAGGCTACTTGTGGAGCAACCATTCCAAGAGAGATCGTCTATTTCTCCTTAGAATAAACAGTTTTTGAACAATTCAGCGATCAATGTTTGATTCCATTGTTTTGTACCACTGATACTTGGGGTCTGAATCCCGCCCCACCCAGCTACGCACCTGGATATATTTGTATCATCAACATTGTATACCCAGACCCATACACTAATCACACAAACATTATTAAACGTATTTGGGACTAATACACGCAAATGCCTCTGTAGCTTAAATAACACTGGGGGGGGGGGGGGGGTGGAGGTGGGGTCCAGACTCCAAGTATCTGTGTTTTGTTCAACATCTTATCATCTCAACTTGTGCATATTAAAGTTTAACAATTATGATGTATTATGCAATTTCGTAGTCCAGCTCAAGGCTGCATCGTATCTTTCAAAATTGCATGTATACTATACATATGTAATATATATTGTACTAGTTATTCGTCAAAAGTGTCTTCTTACAAGGGTTATTGTATAGTTTGGGGAGGACAAAGAACATAATTGTCCGAGGCGAACTCAAACGGAATGAGAGCCAGATGACGAGAAAATAACAACCGGACATTACACACCACAAGGACACTCAACAACTTATATCACACAATACTGCAGTCTACACAAATGCTGCTTGAAATAAGAGAGTCGATACTAGTATGGTCTCATATCACTTATACTATGCATTCATGTACATGAAATAACATTATTAAACATGAAATACAACAATCAACAGAAATTGTTGTTAATACAACTTTATTTTTTATAATATTTTAATTTGAAACAATATGTAGTCAGTCGTAATCTCGAACAACATTTTGATCAATCTACTAAAATTTCTCACCAATCTCAAATACCGGATGATGGCACTTGTTAATTAATAAAAAGTTTAAATAATACGTATCAAAATACGTGCAATTTGATGAAAACATTAAGGTTAAGATTTGTTTTCGCATAGTCAAGATAAAATTCTGATTGTTCAAATATGATCATGAGACGAATTAACTGCTATTAATAATATTATCAAAATGCTTTCTATGAATACAAAGAAATAAATCAAATGAAGACAAAAATCTATTATAACTAGTTTTAAGTATGGTACTTTTTATGAGAAGAAAATATTACTACGATTTTAAAAAGGCAATATCATTTATCACTACCTAGGAACATACATACTCAGCCGGGTACCATTAGTGTATCAACGTTTTCCTTACAGCAATACTGATATGTGTGCATGTACAACGGAACCAATCCGATACTTATAATATAATACAATGAAGGGAACTTTAGCGCCGTGGACAGATGAATAATCGTCGCTTTATGCAGATAATGGCAAGTTGCAGGCCATGGGAATGGGCAAACTATAGCAACATGCTGATCATGAGAGTGGACAAACAATGGAAATACGCCGACCACGAGAGTGGGCAAACTATGGCAACATGCTGATCATGAGAGTGGACAAACAATCGAAATCAACGACCACGAGAGTGGGCAAACCACTGCAATATGCCGATCATGAGAGTGAACCATGACAATATGCTAACCATGACAGACGACAAACCATGTCGGTATGACAAAATGCAAAACATGGCAATACGAGGACCATGGAAGCGGCCAGATGAAGAGCATGGTGATGTGCCGACCATGAAAATGGGCAGACCATTGTAACATGCCAACCATGGCAAAGAACCAACCACGTCAATGTGCATATCATGGTGAACTGCCGACCATGGCAATGTAAAACCTTTGTGATGAGAAGACCAAAACTAACAACACAGGAACAATGTGTAAGCTCATTAAATTCTCTGGGATGGAACTTATATGCATAAAAATTAATCAATAGGTATGGTAGGTACATCCTAAACATAGAAGTTCGGGCAATGATTTCTGGGATAGAACTTCCAGGTGTGGATTGGTAGGTCCACCCCAGACTCTTGTTCTACACCATATAGTATTGCTATATCTGTATATATATCCCAGGTCCACCTCGGACTCTTATTCTACCACATAGAGCATTGCCATATCTGTGTATCTATCCCAGGCCAATCAGTTCGATCAGTTTTGAAAAATAGAACTTCATAGGAAGTATAATGAGCAAGCAGCACTATTTCAAGGTTGATTCGTGTTTAGTCTGTGGGTGTTTTCCCATATGCATGGTTGTGTTATATGCACAATGTACATGCATGCACTTAAGCAAATGTTACATACTCACAGGGATATTCCATACCTTAATTTTTCTAATGCTATTGTAATTCAAAGGGCAATAACTTTGTCATTAACAAATTGATTTTGGTAATTTTAAAGTGCAATTAATCTAAAAACGAGACATGCTTACTAGAATTGTTGTTATAAATGAGGGATAACTTCAGGGAATATTGAATCATTGTTGAAAGGCGAATGCTTGTTAGATGTATACAGAAACCTCTGATTGCTTACTACATATCCTATAAGAATTTGGATAGTTCAGACGTGTACCATATCGTACTGAAACAAGGCATACATACATACATACAGGCTTGCGACCAGGTACAGATGAATCATATTGCAAAGCGCGAAAAGTAAAAAAATCCAATAATCTAAAATGAATAAAAAATATTAAAATCTTACACTGGATGTGCATACCTTTGAATGATAAAAGTTTCATAAAAATTGGAAGTGGGGCCAAAATCACCACTTACCGTCCCTGCTTCTTTTAGTAGGCATTCTGAAACTAAATTTTTAACCATATCAATTCTGAGGTAGGAAATATTTAAGTTGAAAACAAAGTTATTACAATAGAAGTTAAAATATTTTGACATAAGAGGGTCAACAGCCAGACTGAAATAATAACATAAATAACTACATGTAATACATAATGGCATTAAGCAGACAAACTGTACTTGAGAAAAAATATATGATTATTTGAGAAAGTATATTTGAGGAAATTTATATTTGAGAAAAACTTTGAGGAAAATTTAATGAAACCTTCCAAAACCAAGATTTTACATTTTTAGGAAAAATCGAAACCATTATTTTTTATTCTGTGTTTTCATTTAAAATTAGATTGATAGTAATTTAATTGGAGAAGTGTCGACTGGCTGATTTAAAAACGTAACTGAATAAAAACACCTACCTATCAATAAATATCATTAAACAAATGTTAATAACAAATTCACTGATTAACTGTTATCAGCTAAAAAGTGAAATATAAAAAGAAGGTGTATTAACTATTTCAAAAAGTGCATTAGATCTACCAATATTATGATTGCTGTGAGTTTAAAACAAATTTGATCAAAACTGTTGTCAGAGTGAGACTGATTTAAATGTAGTTTGAAATTTTAGAGAGTATTTTAGATGACTAGATGTTATTGATGGCGTTGTTTAAATGAACTAACAGCCTCCACGAGACTGTCTCCGGCATCTCACGTTGGTCTTGATGTCAGTGTTGACCTTTAGGGCTGCTTGGTCGTTGGCTTCTGTGTTAGCATCAGTTACTTTCTTCCTGAAATGTAGACAAATACGGAAATAATGAGTTACGAATGACAATGATACGATGCGAACTGTTAACACTTAATGGCAACATATCAACTGAACAAACTTTCTTCAACAAGAAATCGTCCAATTAAAAAACTTCGAAACAAATCAGCGAGGAAAGACATCATCCAGAAACAGCAGAGCTAGATATGCTGAATAGCTATACATATTCATCATCCCATTCCGACAGCCTGCTGCTTCAGTCAGTCAAAGACATCCGGAGTAAGAGGCAGCAGAACAGTGACTTATCACAAGGAAACTACACAGAGCCCATATGCACAACAATTAGTACAGTTTAGTGAAGTTTCGTTATCAGACTAATAGTTGAAAATAGCTCAAATTAAAACGAAGACAAATCAAGTATCCTAGCTAATCTCATATATTGACGGGAATTGTCCATCTGTATCACAATAAGATAAAATGTATTTAAATAAAAAGTAAGAAAACATTTCATAGTAAAGCTTACTTTAGAACCTTGTTAGGGCCTTTCCTATCACCGGGCCAGATAATACGTCTGTCTGGTCTTTGTTTTACCTGAAAGCATTGTAAAGGAACATTATATAAATATACATACAGGGCAATCTTTTTATACGTTGTTGACAACAAGGAAGGTACATAGTTCATAATAAGCCACTATAGATAAACAATAAGAGACGTTTGTCCCAAAAACGCACGTCTCTTACAAGGGGTCATTAACTCCGGCAAAATTCATCCGATCTAAAATTCCTGACAAAATGCACAACACACAATTAAGCTTTGTACCAACGATTCAGGTCAAAGTTCATTGAAATCGGACCAGCAGTTAAGGCGGACAAGCACTGACAAACATTCTGAGAGATAGACAGACACCCAGATAGACTTCCAGCACAGAATCAACGTGTGACCCCAGTATATGTGGGGGACATAATGAGAGTCCCCGGAGACACATATGTCGTATGATGATGAGCAGCCTTTGTTTGCTATCATTTATTATAAACATGTATAATATGAGAATATAATAATGTATAATGCATTTTTTATCCAAAAAATTAGTTTACCTCTGAAATCACTTTTTTTGTCGGAGACATAGGTGGTTCAGTGGACTGGCTCTTAATTGCCAGCACGACACAGTCTGGAGTGGCAGGTTTGACTCGGATGACATGGCTTGACATAGACTCCATTCTTTGTCTAATATTGTCGAGAAACCTGCGCACTAGACCCTTTTTCTTCTTTGTATCTTTAACATGTGATATCTCATTCTTGTCGTAACTTGCTATGTTGGTGTTTCCAAGGACAGCAGAGGATTCGTTATCCATAATATCTGGTGTTGTTGTAGAGAAACACCTAGCTCGTGACTTGATGCTTTGATGTTACGTTTCGCCTTACCTCTGGTTAAAAGCCCTTGACCAATTTTTCCAAGAATCCTGAAATGGGGCCTTCGATTGGTACTGGCAAGGCCATGACCTTCTATTTGGGCTGTAAGACATTGGGGGTATAGAAAGCTCTTCACGACACTCGGATTTTGCACACGATAGCACTGAGTCTACCTCAAGTGGCCTTGTTGGGTTGGCGAACTTTGGGGTAGACTGTACTGATGTCGAAGAACTTGCGCCCAACTCAGGTTGTCCTGTTGGAATGTCGAACCTGGTTTCTTGTGACTTTTGTGTCGATGCTTGAACCCCAGGTGGCCGTGTTGGGGTGGCGGACCTTGGGATATCCTCATATTGGTACAAGTATGGCGATGTCTCACTCACGTATGGAGGTGCACTGTTGCTAAGTTGATCCTAAAAACGCATGAGAAAATATCAAATGCCAATGTATTAACAATATTGTCCGGAAAATGTGTGGAATTTTATTTACTTAAAACTTCAAAAGCCAGAATATAGTAGGTCTAGATGTTTTACTGTAAATGCGCTGAACTAAACAAGATGTAAATAATCTTAATGGTTTTAAACTTGCACATGTTTCTAAAAATGCAATGTGAATACTAAATGAATTTTCAGGATCAGACACAAGCTGAAAACTGTCTAACTACAAATGCAGAACATATGTTCTTATAAAAATTAATACTTTTACGCTGATAAAACAATGAGGAAACAATATTGATATCTTCTTAAATTTCAAAGACAAATATATACGTTTTTACGAATAGTTATTGAAATAGTGTGCTTCATAAATTGAAGCTGGATTTTAGATTTCTTTCCTGAATGTTTGAGATCAGTCACAGTTTTAAGTACAATAAATCTCCAATTTTATAAAAACATGACTGTTTTGAAGGTTTTCAAACTTTTTTCTAGAAGATTTTTAGGTATTCTTTACATGTAAAGGAAAACGGAATTGCATAATTTAACAAATATAGCCAAAACAGCATTGAGCGTAAACATGATCATGAAAACTAATTCTTTGTGAACACGGGGCATATTATAGCATATTTGTCTCTTACATAGCACAGTCGATAGGATGAAAGATAAAACTACAAAGCTTGCAATTCGACAATTAGAATCTTGATTTTACAACGTAGATGAGCGGTGTCCAAGAGATAGGGGGCGCTTTGGGATGTTGGAGTCTAGGGTTCGATCCTCGTCTGCACTACTGGTAAATTTCTATGAGCACAACAATAGCACACACTGCTCACCTTCATCTAGGAATATGGAATTAAATGTATACCTAGGAGGGTCATTAAACAATGTGCTGTAGCTGCCAGTGGGTGGGGGGGGGGGGTAAATGTACAATCGATTGAACAGACACATGTATCAAAATAGACTTAAACAGGGCAATAGATTTTACAATATAATACTTACAGCTAGCTCGGCTTCTTTTTTAGCATCTCTGATTTTCTTCAGACGGTAACCAAATATATAGCCTTGCAAATCCTTTAAAAGAAACATACTAGTATTGTAAGATTAGAAAGTATAAGTGCATCATGTAGGATGTCAGAAACCATGCAGCGTTTTAAATACTGTAAAATACATGTATTAGTAAAAAAATGTACCCGGTATTCGAAAACGTCAAAAAGGGACCTAAACTAAATAACAAGAGATGTTTCGTTCAATATTTTAAAATACTGGTATATCCACCAATTTACAAAATCACTAAATTTTACCATTATACCGAAATCCACGAAAATTAATGATGTTACAGTACATCAACGATAAAAATACAAGCAGCACTTAACACAACAACGGAGTACATGTAGTCCAGTCAGGATAAGAATCCAGTGACGCAGCGGTCGAGTCCACTATAACGGTGTAAAACCAATTATAAAGGCTTTTTCTGTACAAACAACTATAATTTCAATGCTAAACTAAACTAACATGTTATATTCGCTCTATCTGTTCAGACTTTGGTTTTAATCTTTTTCTGTACACATAAACTGCAACGTCACTGTCACAATATCCTAACTGGACTGTAGAAGCACACCACATTAAAAAAGATAAAAACAAATAGGACAGAGAAGGCAGTATTCAATAGAAACGGTAGAGCACAAACTACACATAAGACACACTGATTACAAGTACAAGACCAGTATAAGACATAAGATGAACAAGAAAAATGAAAACACACAATGCATACAAAAAAGCGACCACAGATCATAGGGCCGGTCACATGTCAACCCTATCCATTCTAGTAAAGTACAAATGTATATCTTTTAAACTAACCGAACATGCACACATTATTGGCTATGGTAGACAGTTTCAATATTCACCACGCCATACAGCAATCAATCAACAGTTAACATTTAAAATCATTGAACATTGAACGAACAATAGAATAGCGTTAGTAGACACTCACCGCGAGATACAGCATAGATTCAAAGACTTCCAAGTTTTCCTCCATGGAAGAGTCTGGATTGTGGACCTCAGCACAACTGGATTGATTGTTATCCAGGTAGCTGGGTGAGCTGCTGTCGTACTCGCTGGATGGACTGTCGGAAGAGCTACTTGCTTCATCACTGGATGAGCTCTGTACGACTGTCTCTTCTGGCTCAGAAGGAGTGGGTTCGTCCCGGAACTCTACTTCTGGCATATCCGTAGAGAACTCATCCAGGACTTCTGCAACCTTCTCATGGAAAAGGTTAAGCTCTTCCTGTGTAAGCTTAACTTTCGCTGAAAATATATTTTATTAATGCATGACCGTTTAGTGATTTTATATAATATTATTATTTTTATATTTTATGAGCATTTACTAGATGTACCATATTCTTCCAAGCATGTACGAGTACTTGCATGTTGGCATTTTCTTCATCATGCTTTTTTTAATTCTCCCTCATTGTTATTTTCACTCTTTAAACACTTTGTTGTGGTTGTTTCTGGATAACATTAGTACACGGTGCACAATCACGTGGTCTATGACGTCTCATTTGTACAAACGTTCTTGACACACTATATATATTATGATGTATTTTATGTTTTATAGTGTCTTATAATACTAGCTTACGCCATGTTGGACATGGATAAAAATAAAATAAAACGTACACTGAAATCACTTATCCGAGTCTGAATTTCATCATTTACCAACGTAATATAAACCAGTTAATTAAAGGGGCATGCCCTGGAACTTAAATGTCTTAATACCTAAGTCAAATAATGAAAACCCTGTAAAAAATACGAAATAGCCCACTAGTTTTTTTCAAGAATAACTTAATATCGTTGTCGTCAATAAAAGGTATTCAACTCGGTACACAAAATATCGAAGCGCGCGAGTAAATTTTTAAGTCAAATTCTTCTTTTTGGTAATAGTTAGTTTTACAAGTGATAAACGCAATTTTATTGTATGTAAACCAAAACACTCCAGTTTCTGGGTATGCCCCTTTAATGCAATCTTTTCTGGTTATCATACCCACCCACGGGCGAATGAGCGCCATGCGTTCCCTCACAACCAGACAACTTAAATTATTTCCCATCTATGAAATTTTATGCTGCTACTTAAACGTACATGTACTGTCCAGCCCGCTATCTAACAACAAACCATCTTTTGGTGACAACGTCTATGAGGGTCTTTAATCCAGGAGTTGGATGAATTCGATATTTGATACCATAGTGGTCAAACTTCAGAAAGTGACGGGAGTGCGGAACGTTGTCAATTTTTACTTCAGAAATTAAGAAATATTGCCCATGGTTCATGTTTACAGAAATTTCATTAGTATGTACATGTATATCTATACAGACTAATGCGCACATACATATGTCCTCAATGTTTCAGCAGAAAGCTGACTGGCAAATAAAGGCTATGCTCAGCAATAAAGGCCGCTATGCACGCCATGTAAACAGTACATTTTTATGTAGAGATAGAGAACCCCTAGGCGAAATTGAAACCTGCCGTCCACGCGACGATTGAGAAGAGTCCCAACAAAAATGACTACTTCAAGACATAAAATCCGTGGATGAACTCTAATATCAAAAGACGAATAAGTCACAGTAGAAAACACACGGCCTATAAGACAGCTAAGACGACGAAAAGAAAACGGTACCTAGACTGGTACAGCGACTGCAGAGGGAGGTACAATTCTGGCCAACCGGAATTACCTGACTGACACAGTAAGCCAGGACTACAAAGATGACTCCAAGAGGTTCTGGTCCTATGTGCGCGAAGCTAGCAACCAAATGCCAGTTGCCAGTAGCCGATTCAAAGTTTTGAATCGCGAATCGGCAAATGGCAGCAAATTTCACAACCCAGCTGCCGATTCGATTTTTTGCTATCGAATCGGCAATTTCACTGGCAACTGACAGCCAGCAGCCAATTCAAATTTCGATATATGATCGATTTAGCAACTGCAAACTGGTAGCCGCTGCAAATTCGAATTTCCTGACCTATAGTGGACACGAATTGACAACTGCGGACTTGCAACCAGCAGCCGATTTGAATTTTACAGTAGAATCGAATTGGCAACTGCCAAACGGCAGCCAGCAGCCGATTTATATTGTATTGTAGAATCGATTTTTCCAAGTGGACTCGAATTTGCAACTAGCAACTGGCAACTGGCAGCCAGCAGCCGATTTAATTTTTTATTCTCAAAGATCGAATTGGCAACTGGCTGCCAGTGACCGATTCAAATGTATTTCTTAAAATTCGAACTGGCAACTAGCAGCCAGCAGCCGATTGATTTTTTTATTCTCAAAGATCGAATTGGAAACTGGCAACTGGCAGCCAGCAGGCGATTCAAATTTATTTCTTAAAAAATCGAATTGGCAACTGGCAAATTTGAATCGGCTTCTGGCTGCCAGTTGTCAATTCGATTTTTAAGTAAAACAATTGGAACCAGCTGCTTGCTGCCAGTTATCAATTGCCAATTCGATTATTGAGACTTTTTTTTTCGACTGCTGGCTGCCAGTTGCCAGTTCGATTTGTTTTAAAAATTTGATTCGGCTGCTGGATCTTTGAGTAAAATCTTTTAATCGGCTGCCAGTTGCCAATTTGATTTTTAAGAAACCAGTTTGAATCGGCTGCTGGGTGCCAGTTGCCAATTCAATTTTTAAGAAAAAAAATGATTTGGCTGCTTACTGCCAGTGGCTAATTCGATTTTTGAGAAAAATATATGATTCGGCTGATGGCTTCCAGTTGCCAGATTTATCTTTGAGCAAAAACTTTGAATCGGCTGCATGCTGCTAGTTGCCAATTCGATTTTTAAGAAAAATATTTGAACCCCTGGAGCAGATTCAGCACAGAGCAGCCCGTTTAGTCTTCAATGACTACACTTCAAAGACCCCTGGATGTGTCACTGACCAATGATAGACAACCTCAACTGGTGGCCTCTGAAAGCGCACCGAAGACACAGCCGGCTGTGCATGATGTACAAGAGGGCTACACAGACTGTATCAGGAGCGTATCACAGACATGATACTTGCAAACTCCTTCTTTCCAAGGACAGTGAGAGACTGGAACCTTCTTTTAGACAGTACAGTTGCTGCTCCAACCTTAAATGCCTCGAGGTCACTCCTGTTGGCAGCCATACTTCATTACTAGACATGACACTGTGTATATGTACGAGTATAGTTTAACAGACATTTATGAACTTTTAACCTTCGTGAGACACTGTGCGCCACCACCACGCTCAGTTTCATTGAGTTACATACGAGGAGGGTGTTCTATAAAGAACTCAACTCAGTAAAAGGAAGAAGATGAAACAAAAAAATCTCTTTACATCATAAACATGCACACACATAAGTATACAAATGTAGATTCAAAGACTTTATGCAAAATATGTCATTAGCATAGAGATACATGTAGATCATAATAATTATCATTGTTAAAACTCTATTCTATTCTCTCACAATGCTTTGGGGGATCAGACTACTAGTATATCTTTACCTGAATGTTTGAAAAAAGTCCGTCGCAACAACTCTTAGTAAATGCTCAATAAAGTATATGTAAATAAATTTAAATTGTTGCAAACAGAAACAATCTGCACTAATCATTATTATGAAATTAATATTAAACTACACATATTTTTTTCTCGGACAAATGACCGTTTTAAACAAGGCACACGTAAAGGAACATAGAAGTCTCAATTGTTTCTTATTATACATACAATGTATATACAAAGAAGTCGAAAATAAGAATTACTAACCTGCCAGTTTCCTCAGTTGAATTTCATCGTTAACCAATGTAAGGTTGACCAGGCTATTAATATAATCGGTTTTGGTCCACTTCCGCCCGATGAGCGCCATTGTACAGCATAGCAATGTATATCATTCTCATTTATTATCTTTTGTAGTATTGTGCGATATTGTTCATCTCGTCTTCTTCAATCTTCGGAAATACAGTCGTATTTTCAGTGATTAAAGATACTAATCAAAACACTTCTAATACAGTTTTCTATGGTTGATTACTTACTTTTGGTTACTTTTGGTGTGCTGGGTCTGGAAGTCTATGACTTGTTAACTCCCCCTATACGAGTTTCTATTTATGAGCCCGGTTGATATATTATATTCACATTAAAACGTTCAAGTCTCCATTCTTTATCCAGTATAGATTTAAAACTGACAATAGTATCACAACAAACTGTACTGTCATTCAGGTCATTCCAAGCATTTATGCACCTAGCAGGAAATGAGTTCAGCTTTTTGGATTTGTTACATCCTTTCTTGTCGATTTTGAAACGGTGGCCTCTTGTTTTGCCGATTTTAAACTCGAAGAACTTGCGATAATCTATATCTTCAAAACCATGAATTATTTTAAACAAAGTTATTAGATCGTAGCGGTTGCGCCTATAGTTGAGTGTTGGTAAATTTAAATGTTCTAATCGTTCTCTATATGACAAATTTCTTAATGCTGGCACTAGCTTTGTTGCACGACGTTGCACGTTCTCGACCATTCGTAGATTTTTCTTAGACCATGTCCCTGGACTCCAAACAGAACCCCCATAGTCCAATATAGATCTCACTAAGCTTTTGTATAACGCAATAAATGTCTCTTTTTCAATTCGAGGAAAAGTTATCTTAATCATTCCTAATAGCCTATTTGCCCTATTCACGATCTGGCTTACATGCTTATTAAATTTCAGATTGCTTTGAAAAGTGATTCATAGATCCTTTTCTTCTTGTACATTTGGTAAATCTTTTACTTGTCCATGTTTATCAGTCATTGAGTATGTGTGTGGAAATTTGATATTCCCAATTTGCATTGCTTTACATTTTGGCACTGAAAATTCAAGTAACCAGTCTTTTGACCATTCACCCAAAGTATCTAAGTCCTCTTGAATAACATCTTGATCCCTTCTAGCGGTTATAGCAGAATAAATTTTGCAGTCGTCCGCAAAAAGTTTACACATTGCCTTCAATTTATCAGGCATATCGTTCACGTACAATATTGATGATTTACGCAATGTCAAATTTTCGCGCCAAACCAAATCTAAAAGGCGATAAGGCGACAAATTCAACTTTGTCATTTCTTCTAGTTTTCGCATTTTATATCTTTCCTGTCTTGAGTTGAGTGCTGCCTTTCCTGTCTTGAGTTGAGTGCTGCCTTCCCTGTCTTTTTATACTTAATTTCTATTTTCGTGCTATACCTTGTTGTACGAGAAGTACTGTAGCCTACGTAGGACAGTCAAACAAGGTAATTTCAGGTATTCCCACGCACATTAACTAAAACTTCGTCGTATGACCGGCTACATTATGGCATCGATTCATATGCAGGGTACGAAAGTCGTAAGTCCGTAAGAGTTATATTTCATTTGGGTCGCGGAAATATGTGACATTTTCATTTATCGTTATTGTTGCATGTTTTGATACACATGTTGGCCGTAAATAATTTCATTGAACACATTATTAACTGAAACTTACTAGGTCTGCATGATTGTTTGTGTATTTTTACCGAAAATCTGCATTTCGTCTCAACGTAATGATTCAGTTCTGCACGCGCCAATGTTTGAGTTCGTTATATATTGTAACCCTGTGCACAAACACACGGTGCCGTCAACTTAAAAACTTTAAATTACTACTAGTATGAAAAAAATTCCGAGTACCTTCTTAAATACCAGAAGATGGTATTTAAGAAGGTAGTTGGATTGTTTTAAGCAGGCGCGTAGCGCCGATTACTCGTTTACTCGATCGAGTATAGTTGAAAATGAAAATCTCAAAAGTATCAATCGTTTAAAATTCGAAAAATGTATTAAAATGTTCATTTATAGTGTGCAGGGGGTACGGGATACTTGCGTTACACATCATCTAAACTCCAATCTGACCTTTTCAATACTGCAAATCAGGTTCCCAAGAACGCTCAGGAGGCTCAAAATGAATATGTTGTTTTCAAAAATTTCCCGGGGGAGCATACCCCCGGACCCCCCTAGTGGCCTATTTTCAAATATTTTACGTTTCTGTTCATCACAAACCGATTTTCAAAGGACGTAAATTTGTTGTATGCTGCACGTATAAAGATCTGCATCATTTATAGCTCGTTATCTAACAAAGATAGCCATTTCAGTCAATATTATCACGCTCACGACTGTGTATCTAACAAATCTGCAGCATATAGTCTTCAAGTAACGATGCATTTTTTCGCGCTCGCTTCGCTCGGATATAAATTACTTTATCTTGAACATGATCAAGTACATAATGACTTTGTGTGACTAGTACATCTATAATGAGATACGCATTGCACTTTAGCAGTTTTATTAGTATTATCGCCATTTGAAATGCCTTTGTCCATCACTCGCACAATACCAAATACCTGAACAAAAATTCTGTTCAGAATAGAATAAGTCATTCTGATTACAGCCTAGTCGGTCCACCAATCTTCAAGCGATTTATGTTTGTTATTCATGAACAGTCTGTCAGATGATTAACGATTTACAAAACCAAACAATTACGCAAATTTTTTTTATGAAATCTTGACTGATATAATGAGACAAATTTGACTTCAAAACTCCACCAGATACGTTTAAATCGATTGTACAATACAAAATTTTCCTGGAGGAGGACCTCCAGACCACCCTTCCATACCAACCCACTTTCGAGTAACTTCAAATTATACCACGCTACGCCCCTGTTAAGTATAAGGTTTTTAAAATCTACGTCACCATACATGTGCCTGTAACCCTGTGAGTTAATTGAATTTGAAATTGATCAAAGTACTGCATGTCATATTTTATACGACGAATTATGATTGTGTTATAAGGGGTGTCTCGATATTTTCATGTTCTGTCTTGGAACTCATTTTTGGACGGCGTAGGAAGCCTGTTTGCTCATCAGACGGAATTTTCCGCCTTAATATTCACTGGTTCTGAACCATGTTTTTTGGATTATTGTTATTCCATTGAATTAGCAGTATCGCCCTATTTTTGAGATTATTTCGCCTTTTTAATGTAGTATGACGCGGGGGCATTTCAAATTGGAAAGTTTTGGAAAACGAATCTTGAGGGGAACAACTACGGTGTCCCGTAAGGGCCATCGCTGCATAGAAGTAAGTCGAAACACGAAACACGAAACAACGAAAGTACGATGGGAAAAAGTCGAAACAACGATGGTGAAAACACGAAACAACGAAAATACGATAGTGAAAAGTCGATAATATTCGTGTTTTCACCATCGTTGTTTCGACTTTTCACCATCGTTGTTTCGACTTTTCACCATCGTACTTTCGTTGTTTCGTACTTTCGACTTTTTATCATCGTAGTTTCGACTTTTCACTATCGTATTTTCGACTTTTCACCATCGTGGTTTCAACTTTTCATCATCGTAGTTTCGACTTTTCACTATCGTATGATCGCCTTCCTGTTAGGCATGTGCCTGGCGACAGCAGCACGACTCATTCACTTCGAAGTATTCATTCACTTCGAAGTATTCGAGTTTCTTCCAAACGAATGCTTTCTGGCAAATATTTTAACTTACTTTGTATGTTTTTATTTGATGATTTTTTAAAAGTGTTATCGATAACCTACTATTTGCCAATACAAACGTTCCGCTTTTCGATTTCGCACGAGCGCCATGTGCAAAATATAGGGTTTATCCACTTCCGGTCAAATCGGTTTTTGAATAATCATAATTTTGTACAAGCATGATTGTACAGGAGTCAAGTTTTTAACCCGTGTATCATGAATATTTTTAATAAAAAGATATATCAAACTTACTTAGAAAATTAGGCCCCGAAAAGAATATGCGTTTATTTTGTCCCTGAGTGTACAGTCGAAAGTCTGTATTTCCTCCGTGACATGTGGAGAAGTTGCTGGTTCCTGATGGATGCGTAGGTTAGTACAATTCAGCAAAACTGGTTAAGTGAATCAGGTGTAGTTGTTGTAATGAGGTGATGTAAAGGGAGCTGCTGCCTCCAGGAATGGACAACTTCACTTTTATAGGACATGTCACAGATGAACATGGCACGCACATTCCACATATTAACAGTCCGCTTTAAGTGTGGGAGGTCCCGGGTTCGTTCCCATGCCGCGTCATACCAAAGACGAAATGGGACCAGAAATTCCCTTGCTAGACGTTCATCATAAAAATGGAACCTGGCTCCTCTTCTGTCATACCCTTGTGTCGATGGATTACATCAGGAATAAGGTGTCGAGAGTGATTAATATGAGTTGGAAAAACTTGTTTCATAATCGACCATAAAATAAATTAGTATAACCTAGTTGGAACATTTGCTCAGTATACAACATCACTAAATTAACTGCCCTAATATGCTACAAGTAGGAGGGTAGATATGTCCTGATACCATTCACACCATGTACATAAAATACAACAGCCAACAGAAAGTGTTGTAATACAACTTTATTTTTATATTTCAATATGAAATAACATAATTTTATTCAGTCTGGTGTAATCTCAAACAACATTTTGACCATTTAATATATTCAAATTTCACATCAATTTTAAAAACCGGATGATATCACTGTTAATTTATAACCATTGCAAAATAGGTAAGCTACGTGTTATTTGATAATGTATTAAAGTTCCAGAAAGAATTCTGCAAACTTCAAGATAAAACTCTGATTGTCAAAATGTGTATTAAACTAATTAACTGCTAGTATTATAATCAAAATGCTTTCTATCAATATGTACCAAGAAAAATCAAATGAGGACAAAATAAATTCTCACTACCCTGAAGTACTAGTATGCTACTTATGTAAAGAAAACATTGCTATGGTATTGATACGGCAACACCATTTATCTATACCTGGGATCAGACATACACAGCCGGGTACCATTAGTGTACCAACCTTTTCCTTACAACAATACTGATATGTGTGCATGAACAACGGAACCAATCCGATACTTATAGAATACAATGTAGGGAACCAGAGGTCTTGTTGTTAGGAGTGAGGGGAAATTTGTAAGATCTTGCTAAACTGAGAGGGACCATGAAACATATAATATGTAGATCGTGGCAATGTGCAGATCATGGTGACTTGCAGACCTTGGTAACTTGCAGACCATGACAGTGGGCAGATGATCAGATCATCGCAATGTACAGACCATAGCTACAAGCTACAAGCAGACCATAGCCGAGAACAGATGAACAAATCATCGCAATTTGCAGGCCATGAGAGTGAGCAAACCATGGCAATACATGTAATACTATGCCGACCATGACAATGTTTGCATAACATGTCACTGTGTGGATCATGACAGTGGATAGATGAACAGATCGTGGCGATGTGTCCACCATATCAATTCGCCGATCATTGAAATGTACATACCATGGTGATATGCCAAGCATGGTAATTTTCATAACATGTCAATGTACGGATCTTGGCAGTGGCAAGCTGTATAGAGTATGGCGATGTGTTGACCATGGTAATACACAGACCATGGTGATATGCCGACATTGACAATAAACAAACCTTTGCGACGAAAAGACCAAAACTAAGAACACAAGAACAACGTGTAAGCTCATTTAACTCTCTGGGATGGAACTTTTATGCATAGGAATGACTTATTGAGTCCATCCTAAACATAGAAGTCCAGTCAGTGCTTTCTGGGATAGAACTTCCAGGTGTGGATTGGTAGGTCCACCCCGGACTCTTGTTCTACCCCATAGAACATTGCCATCTCTGTGTATCTATCCCAGGCCAATCAGTTCCATCAGTTTTGAAAAATATTGGAGTAATAGAACTTCATGTAACGTACAATGAGCAGCCAGCACTATTTCAAGGTTGATTCGTGTTAAGTATTTGGGTGTTTTCCCATATGCATGGTTGTGTTATATGCACAATGTACATACATGTACATGTACTTTAGCAAAATGTTACCTACTCAGAAGGACATTCAGTAGCTAAACTTTTCATAAGCTATTTTAGTTCAAAGGGCAATAACTGTGACATTTTCAATTTGATTTCGGTAATCTCATGGTGTTATTGGTCTAAAAAGTTAAAAACGAAGCATTCTTACTAGAAATGTAGTTGAAAGAAACACGTATTTGTTCTATAGGCAGAAACCCCTGATTCTCCACTACATATCCTACAAGAATTTGGTTAGTTCTGTATCGCCCCGCACAATATCAAATATCGTATTACAACAAGGCATACATGCATACAATGTATATGCTTGTAACCAGGTACAGATGGATAATATTGCAAAGCTGGATAATTTACACAACAATCAAATATCTATGAACCTTTGAGTAGGCATTCTGAAACTAAAACTTTTAAACAAATCAATTGAAATATTGAAGTTGAAACCGAGGATATAACAATGGATGTTACCGTATTTTGACATAGGAGAGACACTTACCAGACTGAAATAGTAACATAAATAACTACGTGTAATACATAATGGCATTAAGGAGACAAACTATATTTGATGAAAACATATTTGAGAATATAGTTGTATTTGAGAAAAATATCATTAAAGGTCCTTAAACCAACCTTTAACATTTTTGAAAAATTCGAAACCATTATTTTTTATTTGGTGTTTTCATTTAAATTGAGATTTATGGTATTTTAAAGGGAAAATGTTAACTGGCTAATTTTAAAACGAAAGTTAATAAAAACACCTACACTACAATACAAAAACATTTAACACAGATTAAAAACCAATGAATTAATTAACGATTATGAACAACAAAGAAAGATAAAAAGAGTAAATTTCAAGGTGTTTTAACTATTTCAAAAAAAGTAAATTACCAATATTATAAGATTGAGCTGTGATTTTAGAATAAATGTGGTCAAATTGTTGAGTTAGACTGATTTCAATGTAGTTTAAAATGTTAGAGAGTATTTTAGATAACTTGATGTTGTAGTTGGCGTTGTTTAAATAAACTAGCGGCCTCCACGAGACCCTCTCCGGCATCTCACGTTGGCCTTGATGCCAGTGTTGATCTTTAGAGCAGAGCTGAGGACTTCATAGTTGGTATCTTTCTTCCTAAAAAAAAGAAAAATATGGAAATAATGATATACGAAGAATTATGCATTGGTACCACATGTTAACACTTCCTGACAACAGGTATCAACATTTCAACATTTCAAATATCGTCCATTTCTAAAACATAAATACAAATCGAACAGGGAAGGCAGCACCTAACACAAACAGTAGTGCACCAAAGGCTGAACAGCTATAAAAACACATCGTCACACTCCGAAGACCTGCTGCTTCAGTCAGTCAAAGTGAAACATCACAAGGGCACTACACAAAGTCCATGTGCACAGTTGACATTTGTACTTATCAGTTTAGTGAAGTTTCGTTGAAATCAGACAAATCGTTGCAAAGAAATAGCACTAATTAAGTATCCTAGTTAATCTCAGCTATTGACATGACTTGTACGTCTTTGTCACTTGTAAAGAGATAAAACGTATTGAAACGAAAAGGAAGAAACAATATATTACTAAAACTTACTCTAGAACCTTGTTGTATTGGGCAAGACCTTTGGTGTCACTGGGCCATACAATACGTCTGTCTGGTCTTTGGTTTACCTGGAAATATTGTAAAGGAACATTATAAAAATGCTCGCGATAAGTACCATCCTCATACATTAGTAGTAAGTCAAGTTCCTAGATTCTAGTGTCAGAAGATGACACGGATAGATGAGAATGGACTAACTATATGTGTACGTCTAGTACTAGTACTGAGTCTTTATAATTAATTTTGTTGTTTGCAACAAGAGGGTGCATAGTACATAATAATGTATGACTTCCGGTGAATTATAAACAAACGTTTATTTTCTGTGTTGCGAAAAAGTTTAGTTTTTGTGCAATTGTGCTGAATGGACATTATTGAAAATTATATATTTGGAATCGTGTAGTTGTGGACTACTGAATGAGTTATTTGCAAGTGATTTTGTCTTTGCATAAGTTGAATATTAGTGAGTGAAAATTTTGATAAACTCGATTGAATTTTCCGATATTTGATGTGTATTACATGCTTGATTAACTGTACTCTGTATGTTTTGACAGTCGATTACCGGCCTATACATACCCGCTAGCAGTTTAAAAAACTACGGAAGCGAGTTTGTGCCATTAAATTATCGGTGAATAAATATTCCTTTAAGCATTTAACAGTTCTGTAGTTGATATACAACGGCCGCTAATATGGCTTCTCTTATTGGAACGCAGGACCATAATAATGACGCTGCTGAGTACGTCGATTCTATCATGGCGTCCCAACGAGTTACGAAAGTGGCTATGCCAGCAGTACCGAGTAATAGGAAGCGTAATCGATCGGAACCTAATCCCGCTGTAACAGCCTCGGAAACTACAGCAAAGAAAGCTCGTGTTACAGTTAATGCCAGACGGTCCTTGTATTCGAATACTCCCAAACCAGCGCCTAGAAACGTTAATACTACAACCGTCACGCAGGTATCCATTGAGGCGTTGTTTGCTGATTTAGCCTCGGATATTCATATGCAGTTTGGTGCAATAAACGAACGCATGGACAGATTGGAGGCTGGTTTAGAACAGAAAATAGCCAACAAAGTGGCACAGATTCTGGATAAACGCGTGACAACAGAAATTAACAAGATAAGAAAGGATGTGGACGACAAGTGTATGTCATTGAAAACTGATATTCAGGCTGAGTTGACTTCAGATATTGACAATATCAATGATAAGTTGAAAGTGCTGTCTGATAAGTTAGACTCGTCCAATCAACAAACGTCCAGACCAGATGTGTCACTGAATATTGTAGTTCGTGGACTCGCAGAATCGGCCAACGAAAATCCCATGAACAAGGTTAATGGCTTATTTCGGGACGGTTTGAAAATTGCGAATGTCACTTGTACCAAAGCCGAGAGGAAACAATCAAACGGGAATTCAAGGAAACCGGGTCTGATTATCGCCACCTTAAAATCGAATGAGGATAAAAGAAAGGTCATGACAACTAAGCGCAAATTGATGGACTCTCGTCAGTATAGTGATGTGTTTATTCACCATGACCAGACTGTAGCTGACAGAACTTTGTCTGGAAACTTCCGTGCAATTTTAAGTGCTATGAGGAATAGTGGCCTTGTTGTAAAAGGCAATAAGATTGTGAAATCAGAACACTCGGCGGGCAGTCGTCAGCAGTCCCGGACAGGCGATAGACAAGGGGATCGAGCCAATAACGGGAACAGGAACGATGACAGGCGTAACCAGGGTAATGGTGGTCAACAGAACGGCAACGGTGCGCACAGAAACAACAACGAGACGTGGAATACGGTCAGACGTGCAGGTAACAGTTTTGGTCGAAATTGGCGACGGGGTAACTACAGAGGACGTAACTCTCGTGATTTATAGGTAAAAACCGGGTTTTGGAACGTTCGAGGTTGGAGTGCGAACCCTGACTCAGACAATTCTATTCTACGTTCTATGTGTATTATTGACAAACAGTTTGATATTTTAGCTATTGCGGAAAGCCATTTATTAAACGATGACATTTTAAACGTTGATGGTTTTAGTTGGTATGGACATAACAGGAAGATTATCCACAGAAATGCACGTGCTGGATCTGGAGGAGTTGGTTTTTTAATTAGTAATGATCTTTAAAATTGTATAATGTATCCATACTGAATAATTCTTCAGAGGGTATTTTGTGGTTGAAATTGTCTCATATGTATGAAAATGTTACGTTGTTACCATGTGTCTGCTATCTTCCACCCGAAAATTCTTCACGATCCTTTGATGTGAACGCTTTTTACGATAATTTACTTTCGGATATTTACCAGTACAAGGATGAAGGAAATATTTTTATATGTGGGGATTTAGATAGTAGATGTGGTGAGCTTAATGATTTTATTGCCGGTATAGATGATGTACCACCGCGTAGAATCATTGATTTTAGCACAAACTATTATGGTGAATTGTTCACTGATTTTTTGATTAATACTAATATGTGCATGTTAAATGGTAGAAATGGTGACTGTAATAATTTTACATCTGTTTCTGTGAAAGGTTCGTCTGTTGTGGATTATTGTATTGTACCTCATGAAAATTTGTCTTGTTTTAAGGATTTTGCAGTCACACTAACTTCTGATCTGATAAATAGCTGTGGTGATATAGAGGTGTTAGCACCAAGTAGTATACCTGACCACTCTTTATTGTCGTGGAATATTATTACTGGTGTTTGTAATACTAATGAAACATGTTCATCTTTTAGAAACTTTGATAAGTTTGATTTAAGTAGCATAAATAATGATTTTATGTCTGATGATTCAGTATTGATTGAAATCAATCAGTTGATTCATAGGTTAGAACAAGGTTCAACTAATCAAGTTTCCATAGATACTGTCTATAACGAATGGTGTAGTATCGTTAAGGACAGTATGTATGCAAACATTCCGTATAAGAAGATTGGGAAATATAGTAATTTTCGGAAGCGCAGACCAGGCAAACCTTGGTGGAATGATAAATTAACTGAACTTTGGTCTAAGCAATGTACGGCTGAACGCAATTGGTTGAAATGTTGCAATAGAAATGAGAAAATTGTTTTGAAATCTGAATATGTACAAATGCGTAAATTGTTTGATAGGGAAGTTCAACGTTCAAAGCGACATCATTGGTATAATATGCAGTGTGAGTTATTAAAGGAGTGTGATGTGAATCCGAATAAATTTTGGCAATCCATCGGTAAGATAGGTGTGAGACAGTCTAAAAGTAAATGCATACCAGAAGAAGTTGTACATCAGGATGGTTCTGTTTCTACATGTATTAATGACGTACTTTCAAAATGGAAAAATGATTTTAGCTCTTTATTTGTTGACAATAATGTACATGCGGAATTGAATGTTGGTACAATGTAATAATGAAAACAATTCTAATATGGCTTTTAATGATAATATATCCCTTGTAGAAGTTGCAAATGCTGTTTCCAAAGCTAAACTTGGTAAAGCTTGTGGGATTGATGAATTACCTGCGGAAGTGTTATGTAATGATACTGCTATATATTTTCTTCATGTATTATTTAACTTATGTTTCAAAAATAGCATTGTACCATCACTTTGGGGTCGATGTATAATTAATCCGATTCCAAAATCTTCCACACTAGATCCAATGGATCCTCTTGCATACAGAGGAATTGCCCTTGCGTCGTCCGTTTATAAAATTTATTGTAGAATTCTAAATGACAGATTGAGTAAATGGTCAGAAAACAATGATATTGTGGTTGATGAACAAAACGGGTTCCGTAAAAATAGAGGAACTATTGATCAAATCTCCTCTTTAACTAGTATTGTTGAGACTCGTTATAAATTAAAATTATCCACATTTACAGCTTTTATTGATTTTAAAAAAGCTTATGATTACATTAATCGTTCGTTATTGTGGAATAGATTGGTAGATCTAGGAATCAATGGTAGAATGTTACAAGCTATTAAGTCTCTATACACGTCCGTTTCGTCTTGTGTACGAGTTAATTCCTACAACACTGACTGGTTTGATGTTAAATCCGGTTTAAGACAGGGTTGTATCCTGTCTCCTCTTTTGTTTAACCTTTTTATAAATGATTTGGCTATATATCTTAAGTCATTTAACATTGGAGTAAGTATAGGTAATGAAACGGTGTGTATTCTCCTGTATGCTGATGATATTGTGATACTGGCAGAGAATGAACATGACTTGCAATTATTAATTAGTGCATTGAATGATTGGTGTACACGAAATCAGATGTCTATAAATGTTAATAAGAGCAATGTAGTTCATTTTCGTACTCTGTCTACTCCAAGATCTATTGTTGTTTTCAAAGTTGGTGATAATGTACTAAACTATACTATGCAATATACATATTTAGGTCTTGTACTCCATGAACATTTAGATTATAGCATTACTGCAAAGATGGTTGCTCAGAGTGCTGGTCGCGCGCTGGGTCTTCTCATAGCCAAATGTAAGCTTATAGGAGGTGTTCCTTATAATGTTTTCACCAAATTATACGATACGGTTGTCTGGCCAGTTATCTCATACGGAGCGGCAATCTGGGGAAACAAAACTTTCTCATGCATAAATACTATACACAACAGGGCTATGAGGTTTTTTCTTGGTGTCGGAAAGTATACACCTAATGCAGCCGTGTCGGGTGATATGGGTTGGACTCCACCTTTTATCCGCCAGTGGAAAACCATTTCAACATTTTGGTCTCGTTTATCAACTACGAACTCATCGAGATTAAATAAGCGTATCGCACTCTGGGCAAACCAACAACCAATTAAGTGTAAAAACTGGTATTATATTGTTAAAAAGCAATTCTGTGATATTCACCTGAACCAGTTCTGTGATATTTCTGTGCCAATACCAAAGTCTTCATTTGTAATACAGGTTTCAGACAATCTTTTTTACAAATATGTTAATGACTGGTATTCTAGTATTAACAGTATTACCGGTGTATCCGGCAGAGGCCGAAATAAAGTTAGAACGTATTGTACTTTCAAACATAGTTACGAAGTTGAGAATTATTGTAATATACTATTGCCTTTAAGACATAGATCAGCCTTTTGTAAATCTAGATGTGGAGTTGCTCCAATACGCATTGAGACAGGGCGGTATGAAGGCTTGCCATTAACGGAACGCATTTGTCAAAATTGTCAAGTTTTAGAAGATGAAGCTCATGTTCTTTTAAGTTGTGATTTATACACAGATTTAAGAAATACCTTGTATGAACAGGTCGCAACTATTTGTCCTGATTTTTATTCTCTGAATGATTTAATGAAACTAAGGGTTCTTTTTGCTGAGAAAAACGCTTTAAGAATTTGCGCCAAAACCTGTTTTATGATTTTACAAAGACGACATTTTTATCTGTGTAAATAATGTATTCATACTATCTTATTAATTATTGCCAGTTTTATTGACATCTAAGGGAATGTTGTTAATCAGTTCATCTACGGTCTAACCGGGGTGATAAATGATCTATTAATACTATTTTTTAATTAGCGCATTAGTGCCTCATTTACAAATCTCAGTTTCTTAAATTAAAATTTATTTAACTATATTTTAATTCAACGTATTAACAACATTCTCTTAGTTTTAATTTTGTATATAAATTAATGTTTTTTGTTTACAAATAGTGATATAGCACTGTTTATAGGACAGTTCATAGTACAAGCTAGTCATATAGTGATTTTATGATAATCAGATTATTTTAAGATTTGATAATTGTCTCTTATAATTCATAACTGAATGGTTATGTACATTTTATCTGTTCTGCTTATGTCGTATGTTATATGTATGTACATAAATGAGACGAAATAAAGAATATATATATAATAATCCACCATAAACAAAATTCACCCTACCTTAATTTCCTGACGTTATACACACATAGGCTTTGTCTCAAGCATTCATGTGAAGTTTCATTGAAATCAGTGAGAAAGGACAGAGCGGACAAACCTTGTGACAAACAGATAAACACCCAGACAGACACCCAGCATAAAAGCAATATATGTCTCCGCTTCTATAATATAAACAGGTGATTTTTCATTGCAATCGGACCAGTGATAAAGGAGAACAAGTGCGGTCAAACCTTCTGACAGATAGACAGCCACCCAGACAGACGTCTAGCACAAAATCAATATGTGACCTCCATTACAGGTGGGAGACATAATGAGAGCCCCTCCCCTGTTAAAAGTATATCGTACCATGGTCATTGATGGGCAGATATTGTTTGCTATCATACGTATATACATGTATGCTATGATATATTAATTTCAGTGTGTATGCATTTTTATGAGAAAATATTTTACCTCTGAAATCACTTTTGTCGACACAGACCTAGGTGGTATTGTGGACTTGCTCTTTTTTGCTATGTTCATCACAGCACATTCTGGAGTCGCAGGTTTAACACATATGACATTTTGTCTCGACTTCGCAGACCCAGTTTTTCGCGTGATCATGTCTGCCAACCTACGAAGTATACCTTTTTTCTTCTTTGTTATCTCATTCTTGTCGTAGCATGCTTTGTTTACGTCCCCAGGGACAGCAGAGGTTTCGTTAGCAACAATACCCAGTGTTGCTGTAGAAGTAACAACAGGTTCGTGACTTGATGCTTTGATGTTACGTTTAGCCTTCTCTCTGGTTAGAAGCCCTTGACCTATTTTTCCAAGAATCCTGGAATGGGGCCTTCGATTGTTACCGGAAAGGCCATGACCTTCTTTTGGGCTGTGAGACTTTGGGAGGATCGACATCTCTTCGTGACTCTCAGATTGTGCACGCGATTGCACTGAGTCTACCCCAAGTGGCCTTGTTGGGTTGGCGAACTTTTGGGTAGACTGTTTTGATATCGAAGAACTTGCGCCCAACTCAGGTTGTCCTGTTTGAATGACGAACCTGGTTTCTTGTGACTTTTGTGTCGATGCTTGAACCCCAGGTGGCCGTGTTGGGGTGGCGGACCTTGGGATATCCTCATCTTGGTACAAGTATGGCGATGCCTCACTCACGTATGGAGGTGCACTGTTGCTAAGTTGATCCTGGAAAAACATGAGAAAATATCAAATGTCAATGTATTAACAATATTGTCCGGGAAATGTGTGGAATTTTATTTACTTATAACTTCAAAAGCCAGAATATAGTAGGTCTAGATGTTTTACTGTAAATGTGCTGAACTAAACAAGATGTAAATTATCTCAATAGTTTTAAACTTGCACTTGCTTCTAAAAACGCAATGTGAATAGGATCAGACACAAGCTGAAAACTGTCTAACTACAAATGCAGAAAATATATAAGAGCTTACATGGTTAAGTCAGCGGATTGAATAGTGACCTCGCATAACATAAACATGCCCTTTTTTCTGACAAATTTTATGGAAAATGAGATTTCAATAATAGTCTTTATAGCATATTTGTCTCTTACATAGCACAGTCGATAGGATGAAAGATAAAACTACAAAGCTTGCAATTCGACAATTAGAATCTTGATTTTACAACGTAGATGAGCGGTGTCCAGGAGATAGGGGGCGCTTTGGGATGTTGGAGTCTAGGGTTCGATCCTCGTCTGCACTACTGGTAAATTTCTATGAGCACAACAATAGCACACACTGCTCACTTTCATCTAGGAGTATGGAATTAAATGTATACCTAGGAGGGTCATTAAACAATGTGCTGTAGCTGCCAGTGGGGGGGGGGGGTAAATGTACAATCGATTGAACAGACACATGTATCAAAATAGACTTAAACAGGGCAATATATTTTACAATATAATACTTACAGCTAGCTCGGCTTCTTTTTTAGCATCTCTGATTTTCTTCAGACGGTAACCAAATATATAGCCTTGCAAATCCTTTAAAAGAAACATACTAGTATTGTAAGATAAGAAAGTATAAGTGCATCATGTAGGATGTCAGAGAACAGCGATTTATATACTCTAAAACTATTAATACCCGGTTATCAACGATAACATTGCAAGCAGCACTTAACACAACAACGGAGTGAATAGAAGCATACCACATTAGAAAAGATAAAAACAAATCGGACACAGAAGGCGGCATTCAATAGAAACAAAATACAATGTACACATAAGACACACTGGTTACAAGTACAAGACTTGTAAAATACATAAAATGAACAAGAAAAAATGAAAATACACATTGCATACAAAAAGAGCGACCACGGATCATAGGGGCAGTCACATGTCAACCCTATCCATTCTAGCAAAGTATATCTTTTAAACTAACTGAACAAGCAAACAACAATGGCTTTAGTAGACAGTTTCAATACTCACCACGACATACAGCAATCAATCAAAAGTTTACATTTAAGATCATTGAACACGCAACGGATAATATAATAACGTTAGTAGACACTCACCGCGAGATACAACAGAGATTCAAATACTTTCAAGTTTTCTTCCATTGAATGGTCTGGATAGTTGACCTCATCACAGCTTGGTGGATTGTTATCCAGGTAGCTGGGTGAGCAGCTGTCGTATTCGCTTGATGGACTGCGGGAAGAGCTACTTGCTTTATCACTGGATGAGCTCTGTACGACTGTCTCTTCTGGCTCAGAAGGAGTGGGTTCGTCCCTAAACTCAACTTCTGGCATATCCGTACAGAACTCACCCAGGACTTCTGCAACCTTCTCATGGAAATGGTTAAGCTCTTCCTTTGTGAGCTTAACCTTTGCTGAAAATATATTTTATTAATGCATGACCGTTTAGTTATTTTATATTATATTATACTTTTTATATTTCATTAGAATTTACTAGATGTACCATATTCTTCAAAGCATGTACTCGCATGTTGGCATTTTTTTTATCTTGCTCTTTTCATTCTCACTCACTGTTATTTTCACCCATTAAACACTTTCTTGTGGTTGTTTCTGGTTAACATTTGTACACGGTGCACAATCACGTGGTCTATGACGTCTCATTTGTACAAACGTTCTTGACACACTATGTATTTTATTTGTTATAGTGTTTGAAATTGTACTCTTATACTAGCTTACGCCATGTCGGGCATGGGATAGAAATAAAATAAAACGTACACTGAAATCACTAATCTGTGAATTTCCTTAGTTGAACTTCATCATTTACCAACGTAATATTAACCAGTTGATTAATTAAAGGGGCATGCCCTGGAACTGAAGTGCCTCGAATAGCAATCAAATTGGTATCATTTTAATACCTAAGTCAAATAATGAAAACCCTGTAATAAAGACGAAATATCCCGCTAGTTTATTTTTTAGTTTTTTTTTATCAAGAATAACTAAATATCGTTGTCGGCAATAATGTTTAAGTCAAATTCTACTTTTCAGTCATAGTTGGTTTTACAAGTGATTAACGCAACTTTGTTGTATGCAAACCAAGACACTCCGGTTTTTGGGGATGCCCCTTTAATGCAATCTTTTCATACACAACTTCCGGCGGATGAGCGCCATTTGGGCGTTCCCTCACAGCCTCAAATTATTTCCCATCTATGAAATTTTATGCTGCTACTTGAATGTATTTGTACTGCCAAGTACAAGATCTAACAACACATCGTATTTTGGTGACAACGCCTATAAGAGTCTATAATCCGCGAATGGGTTAAATTCTATATTTGATACCATAGTGGTCAAACTTCAGAAGTTGGTGTGAGTCGTTACGTAATATTGATTCACAGACACTACTGAAATCAGTCGTTAATAGTGAAATTGAAAGTGATTCAACTGTCGTAAATGGCCAACCTAACTCAAAGCAACAGCGTGACCAGAACGCTTTTTAACCCAGTATATACTAGTATGGGAAACCGTTTTTAAATGTACAGAAAATTTTAATAACAGTAAAACTGACAACTATGTGACAATAGATAAATTGACTGTATCTTACACCAATGCAGATTGATTAAACAAAAGTAAAATCAATGAACTCAAAGTACATATTCAAGAAATCCATCCCGACCTCATAGTAATAATAGAAGTTCTACCAAAAAATTCAAGCTTCGATAAAGATCTAAAGGAATTATACTACTTGGAGGGCTTCTCAAGTAATATGGAATTAACAACCAACAGAGGGATAATTATATATTATAAAGATAGTATAAAACTGATCAACATAAATATAGTAACGTGTTTCAAGGATACACTTTGGTGTGAACTATCGTTAAATCACAAAGACAAGGTTTTAATTGGATGTGTATATCGTAGCCCTAGTAACGGCGTCGAAAATACAAAAGATCTACTAACGCTACTAAACAACATAGTACTGCAAAAGTTTACCCACCTACTTATAGTAGGAGACTTCAACTACAATAGCATCAATTGGGAGGTCGAAACCACTCCAAAAAACGAAACTCATATAGATAGCATCTTCCTTGAGGAAATAAGGGACCTGTTCCTCTGTCAGCATGTCAGAAAACCAACCAGGTACCGAGAGGGAAATACCCCGTCTGTACTTGATTTGATCATTACAAACGAGGAAAGCATGATTTATGTTATTACATACCTTCCAGGACTAGGAAAAAGTGACCACTTATTGTTATCATTTGAACTAATGTGCAACTATGAAACAAAACAAACTAAAAGCCAACAGCTGATGTACAATAAGGGCGACTACAAGACCATGATTGATGAAATGAAATCAGTAGACTGGAGCTCAGACGAAAGCTGTGGAGTTGAGGCGGTATGGAGCAGATTCGCAGAAAACCTTTCTCAAATAATCGAAAAACATGTTCTAAGACGCAAAGCTGGTAAACATCGGACTCATACATAAGTTAGTAAAGAAGCTAAACAAGCTATTCGTGAAAAAAAGACAAAAATGGACCAAAAACAGTAATTGTATAAACCACTACGCCTATGCAAAATACAAGCAAGCAAGAAATAGTGTTACATATGAACTCAGAAAATCCAAACATGAAAATGAAAAAAACATAGTTGAAAATATCAAAACAAATAGTAAAATGTTCTGGAAGTATGTTAGGTCAAACATTAAAACCAGCGTACAAGTAAATAGTCTTGAAACTAAAACAGGGGAAATAACGTCCGACGACATAGAAGTAGCTACAACTTTAAACGAGCACTGAATATATGAGTAATATCCCAACTATGGAGGAAACTAATATTGAAAGCACACTAGAGAATTTAGAAATTACTAAAGATATGGTGAAAAAACGTGAAAAAGCCTTGAATGATCTAAACCCTACGAAAGCCCAATGACCAGATGGTATCCACCCGATAATATTGGTTGAATGTAAACAAATGGTAGTCAAACCATTGACTGACATCTTTAACAAATCACTACAATGTGAAAAGTTACCTGTCATATGGAAAAGCGCTAATGTAACAGCAATATACAAAGCCGGTCCAAGAATAAAGGCAGAAAACTATAGACCAATAAGTATTACTCCAATTAGCTGTAGAATCATGGAAAAATACTGAGAAATGAAATTGTGAACCACCTAGAGAACAATGATATGTTGTCAAAACACCAACATGGGTTCAGGAAAAACCACTCCTGTACTACTCAACTTCTAGAATGTATAGAAGATTGGAGTAGTGCAATTGATAATAATAAGGAAGTTGACATAATATACTTGGACTTTGGTTGGCTTTGACAAAGTTCCTCACAAAAGACTATTGATAAAGGTAAGGAAAATGGGAATAAGGGGAAAGATTTATAAATGGATAGAAAACTTCCTTGACAATAGGAAACAAAGGGTAATTGTAAATGGGAAATCTTCCCCTTGGATTTCAGTCAAAGGTGGTGTGCCACAGGGGAGTGTGTTAGGTCCCATTCTATTCTCAATTTATATTAATGATCTGCCAGAAGCGTTAAACTGTACAGACAAACTATTTGCAGACGATACTAAATTATACTCTGTTGAGAAGGGCATTAACAATGAAAACCTTCTCCAAGATAACATATTTAACGCCTGTGAATGGTCCAGAAAATGGCAATTGATGTTCAAAACAAAAAAATGCAAAACATTAAGAATAGGCAATTCAACCCAAACATGTGACTATACTTTATGAAGGATAATGAAGGAAAAATTAGTTTGATAGAAAGAGTAGAATCCGAAAAAGATCTTGCAATAACCTTTGATGGAAAATGAACTTTGATAGTCACATTAACAAGAAAGTAAAACTAGCAAACAGAAAAGTTTTTCATATATGTCAGAAGAAATGTTTGTGATTCTATACAAATCTCCCATTAGACCTCATTTAGAATATGCGTCGCCTGTGTGGTCTCCTGGACTCAAAAACACATCATATCTATAAAAGACGTACAAAGAAGGGCAACTAGAATTGTAAAATCTATATCAAAAATGTCATATAAAATGAGACTTTTAAAACTAGGAATCCCAACATTAGAATACAGAAGGGCAAGAGCAGACATAATACAAGTATATAAAATTCTAAATGGGTTTGATATTGTAGAAAAGGATAAAATGTTCACAATGCTAAACCAGAGTAATACAAGAGGTCATGATAAAAACTGTTCAAAAAACGGGGCCTTACTAAAAGAAGACTTGGTGCATTTAGTTACAGAGTTGTAAACTTATGGAACAAACTACCCCTTGAAGCTATAAACGCACCTACGGTTAACTGTTTCAAATCTAGAATAAATAAACTATGGAAAGTAGACAACAACATTGAAGCAGACTGCTATAAATAAATACAAATAAGGGTCAGTAATTTGGGCAGGGTCTAAAATGATTAAGGCATGTAAATGGTTTTAAAGTAGCCTTCATAGGACATTACATATGAAAGCAAATTTTTAAAGAGTGTATCGAATAGTAAACACATATGACATTATATGAGTTTAAAATATGTGTGTGAAAACACAAGACAGTTTGTGTGTGAAAAAGTCAAAAAAGTGAGAAAAAAAATTAACAAGTGCGGAACCGGAAGGAATAAAAAGGAAAATAAAAGAAAAGTGAAAAAGGACCTTCAAAAACTATATAGTTTATATAGTCAAATGACTTTAATATGGTCTCGACACTTCATGAACTTCATGTGATGGGAGTGTGAAATGTTGTCAATGTTTAATGCTTTTACTTCAGAAATTCAGGAATATTGCCCATGGTTCATGTTTACAGAAATTTGAATGAAATAAATATTAACATATTTACACAGACTAATGCGCACACATCCTCACACACCTAGACTTTAAGCATGCATGCTTGTTTATTGGTTTAATGTAATTTTTGATATATTTTGTCATGTAAACCACAGGTAACTGTATCATTAATTAAGAGTAAACCAAAAAAAAATTATAAAGTTTATAATATCTAAGATAATATAAATGTTATAACAAAAATTCTCTTTATCAATGATACAGTAACCTGTGATGTAAACTGTACATTTTATGTAGAAATAAATCTCTTTACATCATACATGCACAAACATTATTAAACAAATGCACATTCAAACATTTATGCAAAATATGTCAAAAGCATAGACATTCATGTAGATCACATCACTGTTTAGACGCTATTCGCTAACAATGCTTTGGGGATCAGACTATATTATCACATGAATGTTTAAAAACAAGTCCGTCGCAACAACTCATAGTAAATGCTCAATGAAGTATATGTAATTAAATTTAAATTGTTGCAAACAGAAAAAATCTGCACTTATCATTATTATGAAATTAATATTAAACAACACATAAGTTTTTCTCGGACAAATGACCGTTTTATACAAGGCACAAGTAAAGGAACATAGAAGTCTGAATTGTGTCTTATTATACATATATACAAAGAAATCGACAATAAGAATCACTTACCTGCTAGTTTCCTCAGTTGAATTTCATCATTAACCAATGTCAGGTTGACCAGGCGATCAATGTAATCGTTTCTGGTCAACTTCCGGCCGATGAGCGCCATTGTCCGCTCCCTCAGCACTGGAGGACTTAAATGGTTTCCCATTTATGTCGTGTCTATCATTTTATGTTGCTGCTTGAATAAACTTCTCATCGCGGGATCTAACTACAAACTGTCTCTTGGAGACGGCGTCTATGACGTCATGACGTTCCGGTCACGCATGCGCAGAGGTACATGAGTAACGTTAAATTGTGCGACGTTACCAGTACTAATATACGACCACCAGGTTAGTTTATGCGTTATGCGCTGAGTCCAATGGCACTTTACAGCGGTGTTTGTCCACGTTTGTCAGATGTGGGAAGCATGACCGTAACAAGGTTTTTTTCAAAAGGTGACGGGGTGATTAGATAAGGGATGAAAGGCTGGCGGAGGGTGTCAATCAGTGCCCACAGGATTGTTGTAAGAATGCATTGTCTGAGGGACAGCAGACAAACTTATTATGTAAATAGTGTGCGAGCGAGAAAGAATTCATTATAACTAGTATACGATGAGCAGCCTACCACACAAACTCGTTCTCTACTTAATAATATACACCAATAAATTCATTATATACAATTGTTGAGTTACATACATGTACCATATATATTCGTTCTTAACTTAATTCCATTCACTGATAATGAAGACAAAAATCAATTATAACTACCAGTATCTTTAAGTATGTTACTATTTATGTGAAGAAAATATTGCTATGATTTCAGGAACAAGGCAATATCATTTGTCTGTACCTGGGAACAGACATACACACTCGGGTATCATAAGTGTAGCAACCTCACACAGCAATACTGGTGCAGGTGTGCATTAACAACGGAACCAATCCGATATTTATAGAATACGACAGAGGGAACCATCGGTTATGTTGTTATGAGCGAGGGGAAATTGTTAATATCATGCTTGGGCAATGACAATATGTAGATCGTGACAATGTGCAATTCTTGGTAACGTGCAGATCATGACAGTGGACAGATGAACTAATTATCACAATATACAGACCATGGCTACAAGCAGACCATAGCCGAGAGCAGATGAACTAATCATCGCAATATGCCGACCATGGTAAAGGGGCATGCAATGAGAGTGGGCAAACCATGTCAATATGCCGACCATGACAGCGAGTAAACCATAGCAGTATACCGACCATGACAATTTGCTTAACATGCCGATGTGCGGATCATGGCAGGTACAGGAATGTGAACAGTTCGTGGCTATGTAATGACCATATTAATGTGTCGACCACGTAAAGGGGCAGGTCATGGTAGTATGCTGACCATGATAATTTGCAACATACGGCAATGTATGGCAGTTGGCAGATGAACAGATCATGTCGATATGATGACCATAGCAATGTGCAGACCATTGTAACATACCAACCATGGTGATATCCCTACCATGATAATTTGCGTACAGAGCTTGGCAGTGGACAGACCATAGTGATATACCCACAATGGCAAAGTGTAGATCATGGCAATGTGTAGATCATGGCAATGTGTAGATCATGGCAATGTGTAGATCTTGACAATGTGTAGATCATGAAAATGTGTATATCATGACAATGTGTATATCATGACAATGTGTAGATCATGGCAAAGTGTAGATCATGACAATGTGTAGATCATGATAATGTGTAGATCATGATAATGTGTAGATCATGGCAATGTGTAGATAATGACAATGTGTAGATCATGACAATGTGTAGATCATGGCAATGAACAAACCTTTGCTATGAGAAGACCAATCAGAATGTATTCAAAGTAACAACACACGGACAATGTGTGAGCTCATAAAACTCTGATGTACGTACGTGGAACGTATATGCATAGGGATGAATTGGTAGGTCCGTCCTAAACACTGTCACAGATGTCCAAGCAATGCTTTCTGAGATAGAAATTCCAGGTTTGGATTGGTAGGTCCACACTGGACTCCTTTTCATTAAGTACTACATTTGTGTATAGATCTACCCCAGGTCAATCAGAACCATCGGTTAGGAGTAATAGAACTTCATAGTTAGTAGAATGAGCAGCCCGCACTATTTTATGGTTGATTCGTTTTTAGTCTTTGGTGTTTTCCCATACGCCTGGTTTTGATACGTATATAAATGTAAATCTATAAAATACAAGTGAAGTTCCTCTAATAAGACCACTTTGATTATTTTGAAATCATGCAGATTTTTGCCAGTTTAAGGTCCCAACGTATTAGATTTAGAACAAAAAAGTCCGCTAATAAGACCGATTCGCTATTTAGACCATCTTTTTGACTGGTCTTATTAGCGGAACTTCACTGTAACCACGCATGTTAATTAAATTAAATTTAATTAACATACGTGCTGTAACTACATTTTAACACGAAAGATATAATTCCATGAGTTTAACAAAAAATGCAGGGCGCCCTTTCAATAACCATTTAAATGTCCCGTTGTGAAAATAAATAAAACAAATTATGCTATGTTAAAACATAAAGGGTGATAGATTCCATAAATGTTAGTTTCCTAGCTGGTATAATAGGGACAACAACATTACATTGCGCTGCAGAAAAGTTAACTGTCCGGTAGAGTACGGTATGGACGGACTTTTCCATCAAAAGCGCGCCATTGACAAAGATTGCGGGAAGAACTCTTCCTCGATTTTCTTTTTGTTTATCAACCGCGGTGACTTATTGTGAAAATGCCAACTTCTAAACCGATGCGATATGCCCATAGTGATGGATTCACGGATGTTTGTTACGAAGAAAATGGCAGGTGACGTACCTTTCTGCTTGTTTGTTATTATTGTTTTTTTTATTCGTACTCAAATATATTCATACCATAATAATATTTTTAATAACCACTGAGTGACAGCTCATGAATATTAAAAATAGCCAGACAATACTGTGTAGTAGACGATAATTTATTAAAATACTGTATTTA
The DNA here is from genome assembly GCA_947247005.1 of Spisula solida. NCBI lineage: Eukaryota > Metazoa > Mollusca > Bivalvia > Venerida > Mactridae > Spisula > Spisula solida. The sequence goes on along the minus strand of OX365945.1, from coordinate 46,920,279 downwards.
GTGTTTACTGAGTGAAAGAATTGTTACCAAAATAGAAAAATGAATTATTTCAAAGTCCAAGACTTTTTTATCTGTACGTTCTGTACATAAAATTTATATTACAGATATATATTGACATGTGGATCTGACGGTGATGTAAGAATATGGGACGGTATAGAAGATGATGATGCAATATCACACAGATGTGGAGATAAGGCATACGCTATTGCGTGCAAGGTATAAAACATATTGAGTTACAATAGTTTTCCGCCAAACCATCGGTATGCACTTCTTGGTTCAGAAAATTTTAAGAAATATGTCTATCTTCCATTAAAACCAAACCCTGTTGGTAGACAAAGACTTGAAACGTGCCACCAACAAAGATGGTTAAAAGTTTAAAAATAACAGGTTTAAATTAGCGAGACACGTTCAATTGACTGCTGAATGCACTGGAATGAGTAATGATAATATTATAATAGAATTGTTGAATTGATGAATCTGATATGCTTGATTATTTTCAGGGTAACCGGTACTTTGCTGCAACAGATTCAAATACAATTCAAGCATACTCATTTCCTGATGGAAGTCCGGACGGTATCCTCACTAGATTTACAGCTCCGGCAAATCATATTATACTCAACAAGGCAGGAACTACACTAGTCACATGTGCAAGGTAAATCACTGATCAACTGTCACTGACCAATCAGCTGCCACCGACCAATTAGCTGCCACTGACCAATCAGCTGCCCCACTGACCATGGTCCAGTGTTAGTGTGCAGGATTTGTGTAACCGGATGATCCGGGTTTGATTTCGGGGATGGCAGGTCATATCATTCCATGGAAGTTTGACAAATTGTCACAATAATGTCGATTTTCTTCCATTATATGAAGAACTTGTTACTTCCTTGTGGACTTGTGGAAGGGTAAGTTAGTACTGGTTAGGATACAGTCCAGGAAAACTTGTTCAGAAGTTCACAAGCAATTGTGGAGATAACGGTGTTTATATAAACCCTAACACACAAACAATACATAAATGATAGCATACCAATGTTTAAAGTTATCGTGCACAGTCTAAAAGTTTGTCCGCACTTGTTCTTCTAAACCACTGGTCAGATTTGATCATTCCAATGAAACTCCACATGACTTGTTGGTACCAAGCCTAGTTAGGCATATTGTCAGGAGTTTAAGATTAGATGAATACTACCAGAGTTATGGCCCTTGGTGCAGGGCTTTTTTTCACTCTATATTAGGGGCCGAATATCGGCTGTTTCACAATTTCGTATTGGCCCCATTCACAATTGTCTAACGGCGTCTATCACAACAGAAACGGTGTCTGTTTATTACAAAATCGGCCTCTTCACAAAGTAACCAACAAACCAAACATATTACAGACAATCATTTTCGTACATCTAATTCGTCAAACAAAGGTGACATCGCTTTATTATTGTATAAAACATCAACTGAACGTGACAAAAATACACTAAAATTATTTTCGGCCATTAGCGAACGAATGTAAACGGACTTTATCGTGACACGTATGTCCAAAACAATGCGGCGACACGGTACGTTTCGTACTCGATACAATTCGTACTCGGTACTTCGCACCTTTCGTAAATATTTATCGTGAATATTTTTTTTTTTTTTTAATGTTGAGACCGGCGGGTAAAATAAGTGATGATTGGTTTTGATTGGTTCCCTTAATAAAATTAACCACATTTTAAGTTTATCTAGAGGCATGTTTGGAGATCTGCCATTCAATGCCAGATTTTTTGAGTAACAGGAATTAAAGGTCTGTATGCTAATTCCTACTAATGGAATTGATATATGAAATATGTGTGTCTGGGACAAGAGGGTAATAATATGAAGTTACACACATTAAAAATAGTTATTTCTGGGTGCTTTTATGTGACAATTTGGTGATTTATTGTGCTCATAGTTTTTCACAATTGGAAAAGTTACCGCGCTTTCTTTTTCACAATTTTAGGATTTTTCGCGCTCACTTTTCACAAAACAGAAGGGCTTGGGGCCTCTTCACAATTCAGCGAAAAAAAGCCCTGTGGTGGGAGACATATTTTGTGTCAAAAATCCCTCTTGTATTGTTAAATGATTGATATTGTATACATTTGATTTTTTCAGTGACTTTACCATTAAAATAGTAGATGTGAGCAATTGTAGTTATAAAACATGCCATGGACATGAAGCACCAGTGCTGAGTGTAGCCATTGACCCAAAGGAAGAATTCTTGGTAGGTACAGTAGAACTTTGATGCCTGGAAATGCCTTGTACGGCAGGGGTGTAGAAATGTTTTCATTTAGCCAGGTAATCTTCAATAGCTGAGGGTTGGTTTGAAATCTCACTAAGTTACAAAAAAGAAAATGTCAAAAAGTTGCCGGCAAGCATGTTCTAATAGCCAGTGAATTTTATCGCCTATCGGATCATTTCTACGACCCCTGGAACCATGAAAAGAGCTCAATCTAATTACCTGTTTAAGGCATCTTTAGTATACTAGTACATCATATATATGATATCATTAATATTGCCAGGACCGAGGAACCTATTTGAGGTTTCTAGGGTACATGTTACCAAAAAGTTGTCTTTATTTAGTCTTCTCATGAAGGGGTTTTATACCACTAAATTCTTCAGACATGCTATTCTTCTTGTTTGGTATGGTCTGTGAATTCTTGTTAATGAGATATTTGTGAACATTGCCAATTGACGACTGCCAGTGTATTGTGTGCATGTAAAATTAATGAAAAGTCATTAATGTATGTGGGTAGGAATCTTTTCAGTGGAAAGAGTAATTTCATGCAAATGTATCCATGAATTTCTATTTCCAACAGACAAATGCTAATAGATTGCAATAATTGTCCAAAATCAGTTTCCACCGAATCATGAAAAGTTATCCTCAACAAAAAAGGATGGACTGTGCATTACTTGAATGCCTTGTGGTTTTGAATATGTAAGGCCGAACTTAAAATATTCTTTGTTTCCCCATCCCGACCCTAGCAGATTTAGAATGAGTAGGTAGGTAGGGTAAATATTTTTTTTAATTGTTTCAGTATGATAGTTATTGGTTAAAGCATAAAAATAATGAAATTTAGAATTAACTCAAAGGTGAAAATCAACAATCCTAAATTTAATCGTAAGAAAGAAGCCAGTAAACAAAAAAATAAAATTTTCACTTCCAATTTTTAATAAAAAAAATATTATTTTAATTTGGGCAATAAAATATTTTGGGCAGGGCCCTTTTTAATCGGGTAGGTAGGGGATGGGGAAACAAACAATATTTTATTTTAGGCCTAATTACAACATTGTCATGCTTTTACAGGCATCATCTAGCTGTGATGGCAGTTTGAGGCTGTGGAAGATGTCTGATCGTTCCCAGGTTACAAGTCTGTCCATACTACCAAAATGTAGCGATGTTAGGTTAGTTAAGTTACTGTTACTTCACATATTCTCATTGGTACTAAATTTTGTGGATTTTGATAAAAATGCATTTTCGTGGTAGTTGTAAATTGTTTTGGAAATAACCCATATTCCAGTATTTATTTCTTAACATTTATCTTACATCTACGTCAGTGTTTATAAACATTATGACCATTTTGCCAGTTAAAATGTTACCCAGAAATGTTGTTTTGGCATTATTCAAGAATGAAAAATAATAAGATAAATTCTGTATTGATTTTCAGTCTGTCAAAGACAGTTTGTAGAATGTGTTGGGAACCACAGAACGGAAAGGTGGGTATACTTTTGACTCTTTAACCCCATTATCTCGCCCAAAACTTTTGTCTATCATCCAGAAAATACATGGAATTATGATGTTTTTCACAAATGACCAATAAATTATGACAGAAGGTTACTATATATAAGACAAAATGCTAATTTTGCAAGAGTTGCTTCCCTTGTAATTTTGTGGTTCCTGGGTTTAAAATATTAAAAAGCAAAATCTCATGTCACACACATTTGAGGTTGATTTAATTTTGCAGTCTAGTTTATCCGCGAAATTGACAAAAACTATTCTGCCGCAAATATTAATAGTTAACGGTATATGAATTCTATTTTAGGTGCTATATGTTCCTGTGAACAAGGAGATACATGTGTATGAAAGGGAATCCTGGACTAAAACTGCTACATTTACTGACGATGTCTTCACTGAGGTAAACATCCCGTAGATAGTAGAATGTACTCTAAGTTCTTAATCACCATGAGGTAACACAAGTGAATATAATGTTCCACCTTGATAGCCTAAAGATGGAGCGTCCACTTTAAAGTTAAAAATGGTACTGTTACATTAATAATTATCTCACTTGCTTGACAATTGGCATAGTTACAGTTAACAGCTAGTTTGCCTGGTTTCACAATAATGTGACTGTTCAAGGCCTGCTTTCTTCCTTCTGTATTTCTGGACCATGACTTTATAGAAGGAACAGCATGATTTCAGCAGGAGATCGCTATCGGTGTTTATCTAGGGACTACTTGCTGACTAAACTTAGGCCATTTGACCAATTTAGTTGGACCAGTGCCAAAAAGCAGGCCTTTAAGTCTCCATATATGACTGATATACTGTTGACTAGTGGGACTTAAAACAATATTTTAATATATTTTTATTGCAGCATATATCAGTGCTAGCAATTAGCATAGATGGGAAGTACTTGGCTGCTGGAGGTTCTGATGGATGGATCTGTATATTTAACTTAAACTCCAAGAAATGTGTTGACAAGTAGGTGATATGTTTCGTACTTTTGTACATCTTGTATTGAGATCACTGTCTTATATAGAAATGCTGATTTAAAAATGGAATGTACAATCTTATGGTCTATTATCCAGTCACTTCCGGCAAATGAACCAGATAACAGGGTGCTGAATAAACTTCGCTTTATTAGATCACCTGGTCATGTGACTTATGATAAACCGTCAACTGACCACGTGATATGACAGACTATTTTTTGTGTCGCCTGAAAAGGCGACATATAGGTGTTACTTTGGCGGCGGCTGCGGCAGCGGCTGCGGCGGCGTCACAAATTGCTTGTCCGGAGCATAACTTTGTCACCTTAAGTTCAAATGACTCAAGAATTGGTATGCATGTTTCTTGCAATAAGCCGGAGTGCAGTGCGCAAGAACAATAACTCTACCTGTCATAGTTTTTGAATTATTTTCCTTTGATTGATTTTATTAGAGCATTTCTTGTCCAGAGCATAACTTTGTCACCTTAAGTTCAAATGACTCAAGAATTGGTATGCATGTTTCTTGCAATAAGCCGGAGTGCAGTGCACAAGAACCATAACTCTACCTGTCATAGTTTTTGAATTATTTCCCTTTGATTGATTTTATTAGAGCATTTCTTGTCTGGAGCATAACTTTGTCACCTTACGTTCAAATGACTCATTTCTTGTCCGGAGCATAACTTTGTCACCTTACGTTCAAATGACTCAAGAATTGATAGGCATGTTTCTTGCAATAAGCCGGAGTGCAGTGTGCAAGAACCATAACTCTACCTGTCATAGTTTTTGAATTATTTCCCTTAGATTTATTTAATTTGAGCATTTCTTGTCCAGAGGATAACTTTGTCACCATGAGGTTGAATGGCTTGAAACTTGGTATGCATGTTTCTTACCAAAAGTCCAAGTGCAGTACACAAGAACCGTAACTCTACCTTGTGCCATTTTTCAATTTTTTCCCTTTGATTGATTTTATAAGCATTTCTTGTCCGTGGCATAACTTTGTCACCATAACTATTAATGACTCAAAAATAGGAATGCATGTTTCTTTGCTGTGACATGAAGTGCAGTGTGCAAGAATCATAACTCTAGCTTGTGTAGTGTTTGAATGATTCCCTTCAGATTGATTTTATCAGGACATTTTTTTGTCCAGAGCATCGCTTTGTTGTTTTTAGTTCAGATGACTAGAGAACTCTTGTGAGTCTGATATGTAGCCCAATACTGGATAGTTTTCCATGACAAATGTGCATTTCGTCAGGCGACACATGCGACTCGCGGAGCTTTTATTATAGAGAGTCGCCGATTGAACTGGTAGTTGATAGATTAATTTCTATGACTTAAACTGCCTCTACATGACGTCTATCAAAATGTCCGACATCGTTGTTTATTATGACAACATTGAAAATACGTGATGTAAGGTGATGGTCTATGAAAAAGTAACAATAGAGTCCCGAGTTTGATCCCCTTACTAAGCAGATTTATTGACTGGATGAATAGATTAATAGGTTAGTGACATGGATGGAGTAAAAGTTTATCCAGCTTGGCTAGTGATATTATCGGATTTGCCCTATAAATTCCTCCACTTTGCGAGACAAACTAACTCTTCCCCATCACTAACCTATTATTTTCTCTATTTATTACACAGTTATTTATTTATCTTCAGACACAGAAATGAGAAAGGTTTATCAATATCATCCATGGCATGGAATCCAAAAGGCAACATGGAGCTTGTGTATTGTGATAAAGAGGTTAGTATTCTTATATACACGCGTGTACCTGTCATGTATTTTGTGCTTATGAGAATATACCAGAATCTAGCAATTATGAGCCTTTATATATACCGGTATCAGCTTTACATTCCTGATGAACTCAGAGCTACAGATAAGCTGCGTATTGGGGTAATTACCCAATTAATTTTCTTAAAAACCCAATTGATTTTGAGAGGAGGGAGTAAGAAAAAGCAATGACAATCTGAAATACCCAAATAGAAAAGGGTGTTATAGTGAAAAATAGAACATAAAAGCTTATTTACCCTTTGAGTTTTATTAAATACCCAATTAAAATTTGTCAAAACCCAATCAAAATTGAAACTAGCGGGTAAAGTACCCAATTGACCAAAACCTTATCTGTAGCTCTGTGAACTTATTTTCTTGCTTTGTTGATCAAGCATCCGTGTTGGGTTTGGGAGCTGGCTGATTCAACCCCATGCATTGGCATATAGTCCAGAGAATTTGACACGACTCTCAAACTCCTATTAGCATAATTTCAAAGTTGATTTATTGTCTATATTATATCCCGGGTTGTGTGTTTTCATAAGCGGCGAGTCTCACGAAGACGCTCGAGGTGTAATACCAACACAAATCTAAAGGACCGATTTTGCACGATTTGCTTGCGGAAATTTATATATTCAACGCAAGAACCTTGTAGTATATTCATGCTTAAAGATCAGGATCGTGTCAAATTCTCCGCGCTATACCAAAGTTGTTATAGTTCCTCGATTGTCACTGAGGGTATCTGGGTAATTAAAGAACCAGTGTCTGGATAATATTATTAGCCTCCATTCGATTGAAATGCTGTTAATGATGCTTTAAACCAATATAGCAAAAGAATGGTTTATATGATAATTTTACTGTTTATTTATATTTCAGGGACAGTTAGGACTACTGTGTGATATATCTGTGACTGAAACGAAACAAGTAAGTATATCATTTTGAGTATGGTATGCAGAGACCATTCTCAGTTGTCTTTGAAAAATGAAGCTTAACAGATTCATAGAAAACTGGTTAAAGTCTGTAAGTGTTCCTTTGGAAATTTTGTTTATTGGGGTTTAATGTCTTTTCTCGGCAATGTTAAGTAATATATGGTAGCCAAATCACCTGACCATGACTTTTCATGAGCTATATCCTAACCAGTACTAACTTGCCCTTCCACAAGGAACCAGCATCTTTACACCATTTCTCAACAATATTTTGAGATATATGTAGTTGCCAAATCACCTGGCCAGTTTTCATGTTCTAACTTATCCTTCCATCAGGAACAAGAAACTTTTCCACATATGGAGGAAAATCAACATTAACATAAAATTTTCATGGAAGGGTATGATCTGCTTCATCCAGGAATCGAATTTTAAAGTATTTGCTTGAAATTGTTTGACAGTCATATCAGACTAGGTTGGTGAAATTACCTTTATTGAGTAAATTTTGTAGAAAATTGTCTTTGCTTATGAGTCCGACTACCTGACATGACCGAGCCTGTCAGACCCATGAGTTGGCTGGGAAAAGGTGTTCATGTGATTCTTCAGATCTTGGGTGTATAAATGATGAGTATATATTTTCCAGGTTGAAGAAACAACTAGTAATGTAGCATCTGATGTATTTGATGATGGTGATGATGATTTCTTGATGCAAGCTATGGAGAATGGTGATGATAATGATGATGACACCGTGAGTGCGAAAAAGGCATCACAGCTAGTCTTTTCCGATGATGACAGTGGTAAATTTAACATTTTGTTTCTAATTTTCAAGGGAGAAATTGTAACCAAAGTCAGTTTTCTGTCATCAACAATTTTGACTGTTGACAAGTTACTGAATCTTCATGAAACTTGATTACAATGTCTGTCTATTTGCATTTAGGGAAGATTGGGCAAAAGCCTAACAATGTTGCCTCTATAAAATAAAGTCTTTATGATTATTATTATATTATTTCGGCCAAGCTTACAAATGGGTCATTTGGGGTCCAAACCTCAGTAAATATGCAAAATCAATAAAGACAACCTTGTTAACACCTCGGAGATACCTATTTAGACAAATTTCATGAAACCTGGCCTCAATGTTCATCTTCGAAAAAAAAACAGGTCAGTAAACCAATGTTTTTCATGAGCAGGCCTCTACAAATATTTTTAAAAGCACTCGTCCTGCAATATAGACAAAAAAGAAAACCCCAAAATCTTACTTGTCCTGCTATATAAATAAAGAAGGAAGATAATGTACAGGACGAGAGGACGAGTGGATTCATTGAGGCCTCATGAGTATGAAATTGCCACTTTAATTTATGCTATTCTTATTTTCTTGTTGCTTGGTTACCAAACCTTGTTATAAATGCTTACAGATATGATGCCTGATATAAAGGCTGATGATGATGATGCTGCAAGTATAACATCTGATAAGTCAGAAGTACCAAAACCAGAAATACGAGTTGTTGAAGGTTTCAAACCTACTCCTCTACAAAGACCGTTCCAGTCTGGTTCAACTCCACAGCATTTGACAAATAGGTTTATGGTTAGTATCATTTATTATCATGTCATGTTTAGATAGCTTGAAATTATTATGTGATACATTGATTTTGTGTTGGACTTTTGTCTGGATGGATGTCAAAAAGATTTTTCGCTCAATTCTGATGTACCATTGGTCAAATTTTAATAAAATGTCACATGATTACTTGTAACCAAGCCTAGTTGTGCATGTTTCAGGTGATTTTTGCTGCACTTAAGGCAATTTGTGGAAAACACATGTTTTAATGTCAAAAACTCATCCTGTAAGATCGATAACTTTACTTGATTGAAATGTATTCTACAAATTTACTTGTTTGAGGAATAATCAGATGAAGAATTTCACTTGTTTGCAAATATCAGACCATTCACAATATTACAGGGTTACAGGGATATATTTAGGATTAATCCTGAATTCTGAATTTGCTTCTTTAGAAAAAATGAACTTTTCTGCAGAAAAAAAGTTTTTTGATGAAAAAATACCAAGTATTGACTGAGTTATGGTCATTTGAAATTCTATATGCGAAATTTGACAACAGAACAATGTTTGAAACAGAGCTTTGGTGTTGGATTGTGTGCTATTCCAAGAATGTGTCTTACTTTCAGTATTAGACATTAGGGCTCAGTAGAACCACTGTATATTACTTGTTTCAGGTATGGAATTCAGTTGGTGTTGTTAGACAGTATAATAGTGAAGATGAAAATTCTATAGACATCGAGTTCCACGACACCTCGGTACATCATGCTATGCATATTATGAACAACTTCAGTTACACAATGGCTGACATGTCTGCTGAAGCTGTGGTATTAGCGTCAGAAGCTGACTCCGACAGTCCAAGGTGAGTTTTTTGTGACTTCCAATGTTTCATTTTGGCTTTGAAACTATGAGTCCTTTCCCATTGAACTGATTAAAATCATGAGTCCCACTATGTAAAAATAAATTATTTTCAAAATTCAATGTGTCCCTAGCCAATTTGATTTGTCAGGGTCTTGGGACTCGCATCAAAATGATCAGAGTTATATGTGTATTTCACTTAGTACCATATCTGTCACACAAAAAATGATAGCTTAATTAGAGTCTATAAATGAATGCTTGCTGACTCAACAGAAATCTAGGAATCCATTGCTTGTGTAATTCTCAAACAGACTCGTCAGACATCCAATTCTTGTGTGACAAGAGATGGGGCCCTGTAAAGTACTCGTTTAACCAGCTGAAACTGAATTCTAACATATTGATAAGAAATCCTGATTTTCCATGTTTCTTGTGTTTATTTTCAGCAAACTGACGTGCATGCATTTCTCATCCTGGGACAGTAACAAAGAATGGAGTATCAATATGCCGGATGATGAGGAGATACAGTGTGTTACTGTAGGCGAGGGTTGGTTAGCCGTTGCAACTGAAGCCCGTAATCTTAGACTGTTCTCATTGGCTGGTGTACAGAAAGAAGTGTTTACATTACCCGGACCTGTTGTCTGCTTGTCTGCTCATTCCAGTCAACTTATGATTGTCTATCATAAAGGAATGGGTATGTATTTATATAGATCTACAGTAAAACTATGTTATGACAAGCGTTGATTTAACGAGCAAATTTCAAGGTCACGGTGAACATGCTATATTGTATATTGATTTACACCTTTATGACGAGCATCATTATTATAAGCACCCAGTTTATGTTGAGCACAGGTGATGGTCCCAGTGGTGTCAATATTCCCGATAAATCCGGAATTCCGGATTTAGCTATCCTGAAAGAGCTATGATATCTGACCAAAATAAAAGTTATTTGATGAAAATATCTCATGAAATGGCAAAGTTATGGCCAATTTAATCTTCTCTGAAGGATTTTATTCAATACAAACTGAGTTAAATATGGAAAAAATGCGATTGAATGCCTCTTGTTTGACAAAAATGGTCAGCCGCATTTGATTTTCAGGATTTGTAATTTGACCCTGTTGACACCCCTGTGGTCCCTTTAACTAATTTCAATTTATTGCATTGCATTCTGGAGTATTTCTATTCATGGTTACTGTTTTTACAGTTTTACCATAATATCCAATTTCTTGCGAGCGCTCATCAGTAATTTTTCACTTTGTCTGCTGGGTAGGACTTTTTTCAAGCTAGCTACTTCATAGCATTGTGCTAACAATTTGGTTAGGCATCAGACTCCTTGTAGTAAAGTGCACAATGTTCTATGTAGGTATTCCTGGAGAACAATGTTTGGGCGTAACATTACTGGATGTAAGAAGCTGGACAAGAGAAGTCCATGGTGAACCTCTGCCGTTATCTCCAACATCTAACCTAACATGGGCTGGGTATGTATATAACCATATGTTCAGTGATTCTTCCTCCTTTGGACTGATTTCCTCCTTTATGTCTTCAAATCTTTGAAACAAAATGGTTCAGATTCAGTCTGACCTACTCAAAAAATGATGTCTTTACAAGGGTGATTGGTTGGGGGTAGGGTATTTCACCCTTTGTTTGCTCTTGGGACAGGCCTGTTATGATGACATTGCCATATTTCTATTTTATTTGTGACATAGTTATAGCTTGTTATGATAAATGTGATGAAATTATGTTACATTACTTCTTATGTTATAGTGGGGAAAGTTTGACATGATCCTAACCTTTATGCATGAATATATTACAAGATGCTTGCATTGAATATATCAAATTCTGAATGCAAATCATGCAATATCAGTCCTTTGGATTTGTGTTTGTATTACACCTAGAGCATCTTTGCAATACTCCCCACTGAAAGCATAAAACAGGGGTTATAAATATAGACAATATATCAGCTGTTTAATTATACTAATAGTTAGTTTGAGGATCAGGTTAAAATCTCTGTACAATACTGTTTTATGTTACAGATTCTCAGCAGAGGGGACACCATTCTATATGGATTCATCTGGTATCATAAGAATGTTGGGTAGATTTACTGGCAAAACTTGGATACAGATTGCGAACACAAAAACACATGTAAGCACTTGACTAAGTAAAATCAGTAATTTTCATGGGTATTAAATATTTATGGATTTTGGTGAACCCTTGTTCCCTGTTTAGGTAGTCGATTAATTGTAACTGTTAGAGTTCTAGAGTTCAACAACAAAATCAACAAAAATTTAACCCCACGAAAAAATTGATTTTACCGTATAATTTGGATACAGGATAAATTCATTATGTATTATATGATACCATAAAAACTTGCGTAAAATAATGTTTACAGTTTCTTAGTAGGTATTGTTTCATTATGCTCCACAACCATTCATATATGATATTGCTCGAGCTAAAATGATGTCACTGAGTCATATGGATATGGCTTAGCCATACTTTGTGAATAACTTAACCTGATTGTTTCATATACTTGTTTAGGCTAAAGGAAAATCAGACCACTCCTGGATTGTTGGAATACATGAAAATCCTCAACAAATCAGGTAAGTCAATTTAACTCCAGTATTTGAAATAAAATCTGATTAATTGACAAAAGTTCATTTGTGACCTCTCTTAATACTGTTAAGTATTGTACTAGCCACATGATGCCTTCCACATATAGTGGGGGACACATTGATTTTGTGCTGGATGTTGTCTGGATGTCACAAAGATGGCCAGTGCTAGTTCTTCTTAATTATTGGTCGGATTTCAATGAAACTTAACATGCATACTTTGTACCAAGCCTAGTTGTGCATATTGGAACAAATATTAGGTTGGATGATTTTTGTGGCAGTTACGGCCCTTTGTGGGAGGTATACGTTTTTGTGTCAAAAACTCGTCTAGTTTATTTTAAAGAAGCAGTTCATAGATCAGTGTCAATGATTCTCCTTGTTTATAGTCAACCTCGGTGGGTGCTGCTTTATGGTAGAGCACTCACTTCGAGTGTTAGAGGTCTCGGGTTTAATTCTTGGCTGCGAAAAAATGGTACTGGTATATCTCTTGCTTGATGCTCAGCATAGTAAGTCCAAGTAACTGGTGGTTAGGCCAATGTCAGGGCAGTGTGACTGAAATTGAGACGTGTAGCAACATTTAAAAAACATTTGTATCTGTTTTAAAATTAAACCTGAACTTTTATTGCGTATATTTATAGATGTATCCCATGTAAGGGCTCCCGGTACCCTGCAACACTTCCACGACCAGCTCCTGTCATACTTCCATTCCAAGTTCCACTTTGTGATCTGAACACTGAGAAAAGTCAATATGAGGTATGCTAATTTTAATCTTTGATCCTTGGGAAAGTTTTGGATATATGGCCTCTGTGGCCAAGTAGTTGTTTGAACAGTTGAAAGTCCTTCTCATATTCACTTTGTTTTGATTCATTTATCTCTAGCTTTCTGTGAAACATTACATGTAGTTCTAAATTTGTGAAATACTTATTTAAATACATGTATTACCATTCAAATCAAAATGCATCATTTGAAAACCTATTCTAAATTGATGAATACATTTGAAAACTTATTCTAAATTTATGAATACATCTTTCGAAAACCTATTCTAAGTTGGTGAAATACTTAAAAAATATTACTGTTTGAAAAATTCAGATGAAAGAGCATTAGCAATGTCTGGTATAATTTGTATACATTTCCAACGTTTTACAGGAATTGCTGTGGAGAACCAACTTACTGTCTGGTCACTTTGACCAATGGACTCGTCAAGGATTTGAATATGATGAAAGTATTAAAGCTGATGCATGTAAACCTTCTCAGGAAGCTCTCATGAAACTGTTTGCTGTAAGTATTGGCTAGTATTCAAGTACTGTGATACTCACCTTCTGTTTCAATGTTCATAAACTGTAAAATCACATATTTTCATGGGTATTAAATTTCGAGGATTTTAATAAAAATTTTGGTAAATTCGTGGATTACAGAGCATGAAAGTGTTAACCAATGTCTGACTTTGAGAGGTTGATTAATCGTGGGGATTAGATTTTGTGAGGAGTTCAACAACGAAGTCAACAAAATTCAGTTCCCGCGAAAATTAAAGATTACTTGACTTGATAAAAAGTTGTGTTATGTTGCCCTCTGATGTAGTGTATTATACTCGGTGGGTCCATTGCTCTGCGAGTCCATTTGATAATTTGAGTGTTTCAGCTTACACTCTGCAGGTAGGTGCCCTGGTGACCATTGGCGACTTGGCTGCACTAAAGTCTTCATGAACAACCAAGCTGTAGTGTTCACACTTCTGTAAGTGATGTTAATGTCTATAAAAGTGTCCAATGTGATAATTTCAGATATTTATTGTATTGTTCTTCAGTTATCGGCAAGATCGGAACGTGAATTCCGTGCACTAGAAGTATGTGAGATGATGTCAGACCAACATACGCTACAGTTAGCCATTAAATACAGTAGTAGGATGAGATATATGCAGCTTGCACAGAGGATCAGTGAGATGGCTGTACGTAAGGCAGAGGAAGAGGAAGCTAAACAATATACACAGAGGTACCAGTTATAAACCTTTGGCTGCATTATCTGTTGTTATAGAACTTTCTGAACAGCTCTTATGTATTTAACTTATTATGTATCACCCTCTTAACTTGTTACCCACCCCTTGCAAAATGGGGGCATATTGCTTTGTTAAAACTTAAGGTCATACAGATGTTGGGCCTTCAAGACAACATTTCTTGATCTTCTAGGTCTAACCTTGGTGAACAGAAGTTTGTGGGTCAATTCCAGGCTGTACTGTAACTCAACTGAGTGTTACAAATGATACTCCTTTACATGCATGAGTTATGAGGATAGTGTAAGATCTAGTTGGCCCAGTATTGGGATAATGTCAATCAGTAGTATCATAATCACAAAAATATTGGTGGTAAGACTTGGATTTGAAACACAATTAAAAAATGTGCTGTTATGATCTATTATATTATCAATGGTGACCAATGCTTGAATAATTATTTGTGTAACATTGCAGTTATGAGAATGAGTATCAGTCGACATCACAGTATACAAGTATATCACGTGTAGGACAGGATGAATCAGAATACACAGCGACACCTGTACAAGAACAAGATGTAGACATGGAAGAGGACGAGGAAGAGGATGCAAGACCTTCAGGTATATTAGAGTCGCGACCATGGTCCATTAGTTAGTGTGATGAATTTGCATCCAACAGGGGTCCTACTATACTGGAATAATCCTTAAATCTGGATTTGCTGAACTAGAATGAACTGTTCTACAGGCTTTCTATATATCAATTTTTATGTCAAATAAATGATGTTTACTATATATTTGCTTGGTTTGAATAAGTAGTGCATTTTCAAAGTCTTTAAGTGTATTTGGTATGAATGTTAACTTCCTTGAGTCAGAGTGTCATGCCTAACCCCTATGTTCCCATCTCAAAGGTCAAGGTCACAGTTGGATGTCAAAGGTCAAGTTGAAGTTTGTCCAGATCATTACTTTGTCATGCATTTATTGACCAATCTTGCTTATAATTAGCATGAATGTTAATAGGGGTGGGTCGATGCATCGAAATATTGATGCATTGCAATCCCTAGTGTCCCGATAGTATGGATCGATAGTTAAAGTCTCGATCCAATAACTATCGCCGATAGTTAGCTCAACTATCGATAGTTACGATAGTTTCCTTTTCATAACTAAAGTTTATTATTTATTTGAAACAACTTCCGTTTTCATTATAAAACTAATTGTCAATAACAAAACACATCAAAACAGCCACAATGGACCCATATCGCCTTAATTTTATTAATCTATTTCTGACATATTCATTTTAAATCATTTTCACAAATAGTAGATTTATATGTTGTACAACAAAGTGATATCTTACACAGTGCAAATTTGCATTTACAAGTCAATCTCTGGTTTTCAAATATTGGCAATAACTATTGCAATACAGTATAACCTCCCGAAACGGCATTTCTGAGAAGGGACAACCTCCGAGAAGCGGCACTTCTATTTCCCCCCGTTCGTTTTCACTCTTATTTTAACCTCCGTAGAACGACACCTCCACAGAGCGGCAAACGGCCGTTAAAATTGTTTACCTTTTGTATGGTTTACCTCTGAGAAGCGACAGGTGTGTTTTTACAACGGCATATTCATACGTGTTTACATAACTCCATACGATATTGTTTTCTATTTTTCGCACCTTTGTGGATTATAATAATTATCGCTCATCAGGTAACGATAGCCACGGGCGCTAGTAAATTAGCGACTGTCTTTGGGATCAGTTCGACAATATGACACAGTTACACCGTACATACCATGCACTTGCTGAGATGCATTAAACTCGCTTTTTTTTAAATCAAAGTCGTTATTAATAATTTTAAATGAATTATCAATACGCGCTTATCAATCAGTATAAGAAAGAAAATTCATGTACATGTCGTTTTAATGGTTAATCACGTCGTCTAAAACTGTCAATTTCAGCATATGCACTGACCAAGTTAATTACACGCGAATGGTAAACAAATTACCGATCACGTGTGCAAATTGTGTACTGAGCGATATGACGTAATAGAGATTTTAACACTTTGAAGGTAAACAATTCAATTGAAAACGGCATGTGCGTAAAATAATATGGATTCGTTTTATAATGTTTAGAGTTGGGTTTAATAGCAATAAATACTAGACCCGTTAATTGTACGCATTTTTTTATCTAATCAATGATCTTAATTTGATAATCCTCAGAATTATATCACAAAACGCGCGGCCACGAGTAGATCTAATTTTATGCATTTAATCACAAACAAACGACACCAATTTAAGATAACCGTGATTATGTACACTCAATAGTCTATGAACGACATTCTGAAACAATCAACCTCTACAGAGCGACACCTCCGCAGAGTGGCAGTTTTTTCTGTCTCCGCCAGATGTCGGTCTACGGAAGTTATACTGTAGTATTGCAATAGTTTCCAGCAATACAATAGTATCGCAATAGTACTTTCAGCAATAGCAAGGCCTAAAATAAAATATTGTTTGTTTCCCCATCCCCTACCTACCCGATTAAAAAGGGCCCTACCCAAAATATTTTATTGCCCAAATTAAAATAACATTTATTTTATTAAAAATTGGAAGTGAAAATTTTATTTTTTTGTTTACTGGCTTCTTTCTTACGATTAAATTTAGGATTATTGATTTTCAGTTTCACCTTTGAGTTAATTCTAAATTTCATTATTTTTATGCTTTAACCAATAACTATCATACTGAAACAATTAAAAAAAATATTTACCCTACCTACCTACTCATTCTAAATCTGCTAGGGTCGGGATGGGGAAACAAAGAATATTTTAAGTTCGGCCCAATAGTATTGCAATAGTCAAAATTGTACTCAATAGTCACCCCTAAATGTTAACCTCTATTAATCTGAGTGTCATGAGCAACCCCAGGTTCCTCACTCAAAGGTCAAGGTTAGTGTTGTAGGTAAAAGATCAAATTGAAGTTTGTATGGATCATTTTTATGCCCCCGTATCGATAGATCGGGAGGCATATAGTGATTCACCTGTCCGTCCGTCCGTCCGTCCGTCCGTCCTGGTTAACCCAAATTGACCGTTTCTTCTAGCATCATTATGGCTTGCTGCAAAGCTTCCAAACTTGCATGGATGTTGTATATGAACACACTCCACACACCTGTATCATCTGACCCCTTTTTGACCTTCACCTTGACCTAATTTTGGACTTAGACTTATTTATGGACAAGGCTTCCACAGGGGGCATAAGCGTTTATTGAACGCAGTCTTGTTTCTTTATGATGGTGGGATTAGATGTAACTTGGTACATTTAAGTTGGTGATTTTTTTCAACGTGCGCCGAGGCTCGACATAATTTGCCCGAGGGCATAAATTTCTAGTTAGCAGACCTTAACCTATATTCTGTGTTAACATTCTGAACATTCTATCTGTTACAGGACCAATGTTATCTGTAAAAACAAAGGATGACAAACAAGAGAAGTCTATGAATCCATTCAAAAATAGATCTAACCCTTTCAAGGTAAGTCATTTTACACAGCTACCATTCAGTGCACAAAATGATTTGCTTACTTGAGAATAGTAAAGATATTTTGACCAAACTTTACAGAAATGTTACTTTGACCCATTTGTGTGCTGCTTCAAAAAATTAAAGAACCAATTTAAAGTTGAGTATCAGGCATGTGTCGGTTCAGCCAACTGAACATTTACCCCCGATCATTTAGTGGCATGTAAATGCCAATGGCAGCCACAGTACATTGGCTTTTGACCCTCTCAGGGACCAAATCATACACCTGTGTTAAGTGGAGCATTTTGGGTTATCCTTGCTCATAGAAATTAAACAGTGACACTGATCTAGATTGAAACCATGACCTTTAGGGCTATGGATCGTCCAGCTTGTGTCGTCGCAATTGTAGAAGCAAAGTCTGTCTGTCAGTTGGTAGGTTAGTAGACCAAATGGTTTCTAATAAAAAATAACAATTCTGCAGTGACAGAGAGAAAAGACGGTTATGCAGAAGGTTGAGTCCTGTGTTTAACATTTCAGGTTGTATCTACTCCACATCCTAGTTCAGCTCTGACTAAAGGCACACAAGTGTTTGACAGTATGTCGAAAAAGAAAGAAAAAGCTCCAGTGCTCAATTTAAAACCCTCAGGAACCAAACTGCCGAAGAAAGTATGTCCACTATACATTTGTCATTCTGTTGCTGGTCTATATTAAGTAACTACTGGAACCTCCATGGTTCAGTTGTTTTGGGTGCATGCACAAAATCACATTTGTATTTGACAAGGCTCATCAAGTGGTTTGAGGAAAGTATATGGTTCTACAAAAAAGTGCTTCCTGGCAAGATCCTGCATTAAGTGCTAAAATGATGACTCTGACCTTAAACTCATGTCGAGTCATACAATTCCAGAAATCCGTATTTGCTGGACTAGAAAGAATGAACTTCTCTGCAAAAAATTATTTGATGAAAAAGATCAAAAGCATTGACTAACTTATGGTAATTTGAACTTTCATTAGCTGAATTTTAACAATGTAGAGAAGTGTGCTAATAGCACCAGAAACGGATGTTCATCTTATTTTCAGGATTGGGCATTATGCCTCAGTATGACCCTCGTGAACAGACTATTTGGGATATTTAAACATAATTTTTTTTTCAAACATCTCTTGTTGGTTAGTTTGTTCGCTTATATGAGATATATGTGATTTCAGGGGTCTCAACCTAAATTATTTATGAAAAAGAGACAAGACATGACCAAGTCCAGTAAACCTGAAACCCCTACAACACAGAAGTAAGTGACTTAATTTATTTAGGTTTTGTTTTATAATTGCATAGGTCTGACCTCTTGTCTATGTTTAGTGAACCATTTCATACGTTGGATAATGGATTTCATGCTGGGTGTCAGTCTGTCTGAATGGGTGGATGGCACAAAGCTTGTCTGTGCTGTTGTTCTCCTTGGCCAGATTTCAATGAAATGAATCCTACAGGGGTGTCAATATTCCTGATTAATCCGGAATTCCGGATTTATCCTTCCTGAAAGAGCTATGATTTCTGACCAAAATAAAAGTTATGTGATGAAAATATCTCAAGAAATAGCAAAGTTATGGTCAATTTAATCTGCTCTGAAGGATTTTATTCAATAAAAACTGAGTTAAATGTTGTTGAAGGCCTTTTGTTTGGCAAAAAATGGTCGGCAGCATATGATTTTCAGGATTTTTAATTTGGCTCTGTTGACACCCCTGATCCTAAGTATCAAGCATAATTCTGAATATTGTCAGGAATCTTAGGTCGGAGTTTTTTCTAGTTACGGACCTTTGTGGAAGATATATGTCTTTGTGTCAAAAACCTTTCTAGATGAAATGGAAATAACAAATATTTAGATAATAAGTTCATGATCATTATTGCAAAAACCTGCTATTGTCTGTGTGTATTGATTGATATGATATGTTTACTTGTCAGACCTGCTACAGCGTTTGATCTGTGGATGGAAGAGAACAAAGACGGTTTGCTAGAATCGCAACCTGATGATGAGGAAGACTTCAATAAATATGCAGCTGAACAATTTAGATCTCTTGCTAAGGACGAGAGACAGGTATGGTTTATTTATTATCTGGCATATTAATTTGACCATAGGGGACTATAGGTTTGCTCTCTGTCCGCCAGTCTGTCCTTCTATCAAAAAATCTGGATCCTGACATAACTGAAACAGTTTCCAAGCTAGGTTTATGAAACTTGGTATGTGGATAGGGAGCAATAAGGGGATTATGCACGTCTAAAAATATTTTGATTCTGACATCAACTGTGGTTGCTATGGTGACAGAAACATTGAAAATGGCTTAAAACCGGTAGGAAACTTCTGTATTGCTTGCAATTCTTAATGACTTGTTTAAACATGTATTAATCTATGTAGATTGAAAAAGGTAGATAAATTAAACAAGTCAAACTTTCTCCTGTTATTTTGAAGTTGCTTCCTGTGTACGACATTTGATACAGTTTAATTAATACATGTAAGGCTGTTTAGAAAAATAATGGAAAATCCAGATGTCCTTTTTCTGGGAGGACAAAATTAGCAGAACATTTGAGGCAGGCTATATATAAAGAAGGCAAAATATTCTGCTATCTACAAAGGCAGAATATTCTGTCATATGTAAAGAAGGCAGAATATTCTGCTATCTAATTGTCAAAATATTTCACTATTTAGACATTTGTGAAGCTATCCCAATCACTTCAGACTAAGTACCATTCCAAAATGTGGAAGGAAAGCCCTGCTCTGTATTTTGTTATTTCTCCCCCTAGACTTATACTGATTATGTGCAGATTAAAATGAAACTTCTCATGAATACTTGGTTCCTAGACTAGTTGTGCATGTTGTCTGGAATTTTATGTCAGCATAGAAAATACAGTTAGGCCTAAAATAAAATATTGTTTGTTTCCCCATCCCCTACCTACACGAAAAAAATGGCCCTACCCAAAATATTTTATTGCCCAAATTGAAATAATATTTTTTTTATGAAATATTGGGGATGAAAATGTTAATTTTTGTTTACAGACTTGTTTCTTGCTATTACATTTCGTACATATTCTAAATTTAAGATTGTTGGTTTTCACCTTATAGTTACACATATTACTATATTTCATTATTTGTATGTCTTTACCAATAACTTGTATCCTGAAAGAAATAAAAAAAAATATATAACCTTCCTACCTACCCATTCTAAATCTGCTTGAGTCGGGATGGGGAAACAAATAATATTTTAAGTTTGGCCTTACCAAACTTCATAGAAATACTTGCTTGTACTGTAGCTCCTTGTCAAACTTCAAGGCCCTTGAAATGGTCAAATGACAAGTGATGGCATACATGTGCTATGAATGCAATTCTAATAAGCCTTGTACTTCAGTGATGTTGAAGCTTTCATAACTGTGTCTTGTGGAGTACATGCATGCATATCATGAGGTATTCATTACATTCTTTATCTTTCCAGACATGGGTAAAGAAAGCAAAGGAATCTAATGAGAAAAGCAAGGAGAATAGTTCAGAATCTGAGACAATTGATAATGCTGAAAACAAGAAAAGGAAACGCGAGGATAATGATGTTGAAGATGGAATAAAAAAACTTAAAGACAGTTCCGACGGAGAAGTGAAGAAGAAGCCGTTATCTCAAAACACAAACGCTAAACTTGCTAATTTTGCTTTCAGTAAAGATTAAAGTGAATACCATTAAGTTAAAAAATGACATCAGGAAAATTTTAAAATACTGTGACATTGTGTTAGGGGTTAAATTAGCTACATGGAAATATGGGCGAATTTTGATAAAATTGGCTAATATTTCATTAAGCGTAATCTTTTGCCTACTAAGAATCTTTTCAAAATCACTATTATTTCCGCGTACCGAATGTCTGAAATTCAGAATCGACCTGCAGAAATATCCACTTGTACAGTACCGGTATATAATAAGTGCTATACACAGTTGCTTGGTTATTAGTCGATTTTTATGCTCCAGGAAAATGTTTTTTCGGTGAGCATATAGTTGTTTTCAGCCTGTAAGTTGACATTGAATATTCATTGGATCGGTCAATGAGATATTACAGGAAGCATACTTGTTAAAGTACAAAATTTAATCATGTTTTGTACATTACAATATAATGGTTTGTGTACTGGCACAGCAAGTGAGTGCTAAAATTTTATTATATACAAAGCTTAGAGTTACCCGTATGTGAAATACGCTGGTTTCATTACTAACAGTTAAGCAGATGACGCGGGAGGGGTCTGAAAAGTCTGACTATACTAGATGTGTGTGTTCTATGTAGTGAATCATTTGATTTAGGACACTTCAAATATGTTGTATTTATTAGCTCACCTGCCACAAAGTGGCAAGGTGAGCTTTTGTGATTGTTTTTTGTCCGTCGTCAGTCTGTCCGTCTGTCCGTCTGTCAGTCCGTCAGTCAATTCTCCGTTAACACTCTAACACTTTCAATTTTGCTTTGATCTTCACCAAACTTGGTCAGTAGTTGTATCTCAATGAAATCTAGGTCAAGTTTGAAGTTGGGTCATGTGGGGTCAAAAACTAGGTCAAATAATAGGATACCTTTGTTAACACTCTGGTGGCTACATTTTTGCTTTAATCTTCATGAAGTTTGGTCAAAATGTCTATCTTGATGACCTTAAGGTCACGTTTTAAGTTGGGTCATGTGGGTAAAAAACTAGGTCAATATGTGAAATAAAAGCAAAACCTTTTTAACACCCTGGAGGCCTCAGTTTTGCTTTAACCTTCATCAAGTTTAGTCAATATGTTTATCTTGATGACCATAAGGTCAAGTTCAAAGTTTGGCCATGTTAAGCAGGTGAGCGCCCCAGGATCTATGATCCTCTTGTTTGTATTGGGATGAACTATGTGAACTTAATTGTATACATGTATAACTGTAGATACAATTGTTCATGAAATATATATATATCTTTATTGAAACATACCTACTTTGCTTTACTTTCTTTTCTCTTCCTCAAGGACTGAAATGGAAATCCTATATTCTTCATAATGCCTCCCCTACTATCTTTGTTGAGTGGGTATATTGCTTCGCACATGTCTGTCTGTAGACCAAACCATTTTTGCTCGATGAATAGTTTTTAGAACGCTTTGACCTAGGATCCTCAAACATTACATTGAGGTTGTTCTGCAACAGAAGACGACCCCCTATTGATTTTGATGTCAGAGGTCAAGGTTGCTGTGACCTTTAATATGAATGGCTTGACCAAATAACTCCATATTAAATTGTTTTGCGTTGAATCTTCAAACTTTGTAGGTAGGTTGGTCACCATCAGTAGATGACCCCTATTGATTTTTATGTCAAAGGTCACTGTGACCTTCAACATGAATGACTTAGACTGCCATGGAAGCACAGTCTTGTTTAACACACATCTTTTGTTTTATATGCACTTGTACAGAATGATGTTACTGTACCCCTTCGCATAATGAAGTTGTAAATGGTTGTACTAGAATCAGCTTGTCTGTATAGACCTATACCTTGTGAACACAACTTGTACAGTTTTTAATGTATTCCGCTCTCCTAGCAGTTACTCTAGATATTTGTGTATGACAGACAGTTGTAGTGTGTGGCCATTCGATTTTATCCCTCCCTAATTAGCCATGGATCCACGGCTTGAAGGAACAGACAAAACTTCGTGTGATACAAGGAATCTGGGCGCACTGCCCTAGCTCTTTCTGAATTATTATGAATAGACTTCTTAGGTCTTGAACGTGTCCTGTGTATAGCCATCCAAAAACAGATGAACTAGTCGGTAACCTCGAGATAATTTTGCGTGTATCAGTGCTGCACCAAGGGCATGTTAAACAACGGAGGTGACAGCCTATATTCAGTATTGGGCAATGGGCTATCACACCATGATTCCTTGATGTCAGCTCAGTGGAACACATGCATAAGTGTGCATGTAAACAGATCTACTATCATATTTGTATGTTCAGTTGATAAATGTAACTTCTAATGCACCAGTCAATATATTATGTCCGCCCGGGGAGGGGGGGGGGCAAGGATACAGGGGGAATAAGACGATCTTATTGGCTCTGAGTCCCGGGGAATAGACTTTGGTCTGGGAAAGCGAAAGACGACAGTGATACTTTTATTCGTGTGAGCTATTGTGGACTGTTAACACTCTAGAGGTCATAATTTTCACTTAATCTTAATGAAACTTGGTCACAATGTATGTCTCTATGAAATCTAGGTCAAGTTCGTAATTGGGTCATCTGGGGTCAAAAACTAGGGCACCAGATCACATTGAAGAAAAACCTTGTTAACACTAGAGGTCACATTTTTGACATAATCTTAATGAAACTTGGTCACAATGTATGTCTCTATGAAATCTAGGTCAAGTTTATATTTGGGTCATTTGGGGTCAAAAACTAGGTCACATCACAGAAAAACATTGTTAACACTCTAGAGGTCACATTTTCACCTCATCTATATTAAACCTGCATGGTCAGTGTAAAATCTAAATCAAATATTAAGGTAATATCATAACAAATACTGATTGTCATCAGGGTACTGTTTTATCAAAGCATGCATTTACGCTAGCGTAACTCTTATGTTTTCCGTAAATATTGCGTACCTCGATAATATTTGCGCAAATGCGTTTTACTAAGAGATTTTTAGTCCCCTACCGGTTTTTGACCGGAGGGGACTATAGGTTTGCCCTCCGTCCGTCCGTCAGTCAGTCCGTCAGTCAGTCCGTCAGTCAGTCCGTCAGTCCGTCAGTCCGTCAGTCCGTCAGTCCGTCAGTCAGTCAGTCAGTCAGTCAGTCAGTCAGTCAGTCAGTCAGTCAGTCAGTCAGTCAGTCAGTCAGTCAGTCCGTCCGTCCGTCCGTCCGTCAAACAATCTGGATCCTGACATAACTCAAACAGTTTCCAAGCTAGGTTTATGAAACTTGATATGTGGATAGGGGACAATAAGGGAATTATGCATGTCCAAAAATATTTTGATTCTGACAAAAATTGTGGTTGCTATGGCAACAGAAAGAGTGAAAATATGCCAAAATCTGGATCCTGCCATAACTCAAACAGTTTCCAAGCTAGGTTTATGAAACTTGGTATGTGGATAGGGGGCAATAAGGGGATTATGCACATCTAAAAATATTTTGATTCTGACAAAAATTGTGCTTGCTATGGCAACAGAAAGAGTGAAAATATGCCCAAATCTGGATCCTGCCATAACTGAAACAGTTTTCAAGCTAGGTTTATGAAACTTGATATGTGGATAGGGGACAATAAGGGGATTATGCATGACAAAAAAATTTTGATTCTGACAAATTGTGGTTGCTATGGCAACAGAAACATTGAAAATGGCCTCAAACCGGTAGGGTACTTCTGTATTGCTTGCAATTCTCAATTACTTGTTTCTCATGTTTTGTCGTAAGTATTGGCGTAATTCTACGCAAGGTCGGAGTAAGCGTAAATAGCAAATATGAACGTAGTGAGGAGTTTTTGCCACGCACTGTTGATTTTCGACCGTCACTTGTTGTTATAGATCGTGATTAGTATTATAAATATGTTTAATCATCAAAACTTATCGAACTTTTATGTATATCTATTCACTCTGGTTCCCGTTATGTTGGTAATATTGTGGCCCGGTCTAAGTTCAATATTCAATACTTTTACGTAAATGTATGCAACAACTTGCGATCGATTAGTAAAACACACTTAAGGATTTGTGTAAGTGACAAATATATGCGCAAACTTACATGACATTTACGCAATGTTAGTAAAACAGTACCCAGGTGAGCGCTTTAGGGCCAATTAATGGCCCTCTTGTTATTAAAGTACCCGGATGAAAAACTGCCAGACGGTCGGAATTAAGATAGTAAACATTGTCACCAGGGTGGGGATTTAGACATAAAAAACTAGAAAAAGTCTAATTCCCCCGGGGTCGCCCAAAGATCCCTCGGGCGGGAAAAATATTGACTGGTGCATAATAGTTCTCGGTGCATATTGTTAAAGTCACAGCCACTCTATGTGACTTTATGGTTCTGTAAAATATTACTCTAAAACTCTGAGGTTCAAATTTGACAGATATGTCATGTAGGTTTACATGAGAACAGGATTTGAAGCTTAAAATCGTTTTATGAACTATAGTACATGTGGGCTCTTTCATTGCAATAAATTTTAGTAGCGTGATGCCCAATGTGAATATAACGAAATGCAGAAAGTTACGGTAACACCGTTTTTTTGGGCGTAACACATATAAATTTTATCTAAACATGTCGAAAAAGGTTGGTCAGAAGGTTGTTAGAAGAGCCGTTGAAAAAGTTATTCATCCCCCACATCTGAAGACAAACGTACCCGCAGGACAGGCAGTAGCAGCACCGCCACTTGGTCCACAGTTAGGACAGGTTTGTCATTGCTCAATTCACCTTAGCATTAGATTATAAAATTCGGACAGTGCACTGTCCGGTTACTGTAACACTTTACTTTTAACTCTGTCCTGAAATCATATTATTCGCTATATGAATAGTTTGATGTAGCCTATATAAGCTTTAATCTCCTTGTGTATCTAAATTGATTATATAAGATAAGATATGGTTGTCAAAAATTACAAAATGCACAATGTCTGGGAAAGCCTGTCACTCTAAAACAATTCTATTTTGACTTACTAGGCTTGCCCTAATGTCAATCTCCCGACAAGAAGTGGGCCGGGATTAAAGGAATAGTCATTTTTTCATCCAAGCGTCCATCCGTAACAAAATAATTAAATTTGTGTCCGCTCCATAACTTTTAAATTCCTGGTGCTGGCCACAATTGCATATAACTTACAGAAAATTTGTATGTACGTGTAACTTCTGAAGACATACAGAAACCCCGTTCCGACGGTGCCAGTTCAAGTCCTAGGATTGTTATGGACTCCATGATTTTTTGAATGGCTGGACGGAATTGCATGAAATGAGCCTATAAAAGCAAATAAAGTATAACTAATAAATACATGCATAACACAATCACATTCCAACCGTACCGGCTCAATATCACAGTTCATATTTTAACCCTTTGAAAAAGCCAGTCCCCCTGTTGGACTAGCTATCTTGTATACAAACAGCATTTTACTAACTCCAAAAGGAAAGGTGAATAGATCTGGTGTGGACTAGAACCCACGACCTCAGCATTACTTTTAAAACTCAAAGATCTAAAGTAAAACACATGTATTTTGAAATCTTTGCTTAACTACTCTGTATCTATGGTGTCTGGGAGTCAGTTTCCACAGTAACTATAAAGTCTGTGAATGAAGGATTGCAAACTACTTGCTCCAATCCACAAAAATGAATAGTTTTCCTTTATACTCCATTCATCATAGTTCCTGCCAAAATCAATAATTACTTGTCCTGGACAACCAGACAAGTATTTATTTTGGGTACAGACTGCAATACCCAAACACTAGCAGAATGCAAGCTTCCAATGTTCAGTGTTTTGTAAACATTTAACCTCCTAGTCCAACATCAATGCCTGTTAAATAAGTTATTAATGTTTACTGTTTCTTATTTCAGAGAGGAATACAAATAGGACCATTTTGCAAGCAGTTCAATGAATTGACAAAAGACATAAAAACTGGAATACCCATTCCTACATTGATTGAATTACGAGTAAGTTGAAATACTGTCTTACTAAACCTTATTTGGAAACAATTTATTAATAAGTGACTATTATCATGTATGTATGGTTGAAAAAGAAAGATTCCGTGCTAATCTGTTGTACTATTTTGTTATTTTAACGAGTTAAAATATCCTTATTGACAATAACAAAAAAACACATGAAGATTAGTTTAGACAAACTCTGTAGCTCTCACTACACTTTTGAAACTGGGGCCAGGGGCCCTCAGGTAGGTGAATTTCGCGTCGTTTTGAAGAATTAAAAGGAATTTTGTCTTTTAAAAATATCAATACTATCATAAAAGTAATACATATTAACTGAACAAAAAGCCAATTTCAAGCTTTAATAACAGATACAGCAATGGCTTTTTTTTTAAGGGATTTTTTTCAGAAAGTAGGGGGAAAATGTATATTCATTTAGGAGGGGAATGGGGCCGACATTCGGCCCCAAAAATGGGTCAAATGAGAGCCCTGACAAAACATGTACTAAAGTCTTTTATTTGTGACTAAAGAGTTAAGACTGAATAACTTTGTTTGTATATATACTGACATAGATAGCAAGAGATTTGTAAGATTTATGTCATGAACAGAATATTTATTTGTAGCCAAGTTCATTAACTAAAGTCATGAAAATTCATCCCTACTAATTAATAAGGATAAAAGTATACTTAGGACAAAACCTTAATTAGCCCCATATTAATTGTTTAAGGGGTCATGTGCAATATGTTCAATGCTTTATCATAACAAAAATTAATTGCTTTTATTGGTCAACTGAATTTTCTATTTCAATGTGTAAATATCTCATTATTATGATGCAAAAAGCAATAA
Organism: Spisula solida; assembly: GCA_947247005.1. NCBI lineage: Eukaryota > Metazoa > Mollusca > Bivalvia > Venerida > Mactridae > Spisula > Spisula solida. The sequence continues at coordinate 46,891,940 of OX365945.1, read as the reverse complement.
CTTGGTAATCTGGGGTGGTATTCACAAAGCATCTTAGCAGAAAACCTAGAAATTTCTTAAAATCTTAAATTTTCTAAAGTGTACCAACTAAGCAAGAAAATCAAGATGATTAATATTTTACATAGTTTTGAAGCATTACTAAGAAAACAGGGATTATTTTCGAATTGCGAGACATGAGCTGCATAAATTATTGACTTAAGTCAAAATATTTAAGTTTTCACTTAAGATGCTTTGTGAATACCAGCCCTGGAAATAAACACATGCTTAAAGCTCATGATCAGATTAATAGTTTCAGACATTTTAAACTGTATGCATTGTAAAGTTTTGTTTATATTTACAGCCTGATCGTAGTATTGGTATTACTAATTATACCCCTCCAACCACATACTTCCTCAAGATGGCAGCTGGATGTCAAAAAGGCAGAACAGGAAGTAAGCTTACTTATATTGATTTAATAGTCACTTTGAATAATGCTTTTAAATACTTGAGTAGATAATGCATAACATATTACCAGGTTCCACTAGCTTCTGAATCGGAAGGGTCATTTTGATACTTATGACTCAATTTTACCATTGTATAGGCAAAGTACCTATAGATGAATTTTAGAGAATGTGACTCTTCAACCCAAAATCTTTAGGGTCAATCTATAGGTTATTGTAAATTTCAAGGGTCAACATCCCTACTCTATGCCTAAGGGTCAAATGGAACACCTGATATTGGCCCTTTACTCTGTGACAAGACTGTTTTATTCATCTACCCTATCTCCATGTAGATGTATTTACCAGTTTTCCATGCAGATATATAACAGATCTCGATCATTGATTATTATTATGCACCGGTTTTCTTAGTTGTTTCAATTTCCCAAGCCATGGTTCAATGATTAGTATGTCAGATTTGTAAATTTTCAGTTGCAGCATGTTAAACCATTCAATAAAATTTGACAACAATGTAAATTTTCCACCATGTGTGCTTTATGGAAGGGTAAGTTAGTACTGGTTAGGTTACAGTCCAGGAAAGCTGGTTAGGTGAAATGCATTCTCGTTCACCAGAGTATTCTTTGTCCGATACATAAACTTGACTAACCACTGATGTATGAGGATGGGTGAATTGGTGTTCGTATATATTTGAGAAACAGCGCTATCCCTAAAAAACATACATTCTTTTCTATATTAACTGATATTGTTTCAATTTCCTTTTATTTCTAGAGGGTGACGCAGCTGGAATTTTATCGCTGAAACATATCTACGAGATTGCAAAAATCAAGAAAAAAGATCCGAAGATGATGGGAATGTCTTTAGAGAATATTTGTAAAAGTATTATTGGTACCGCTCATTCTGTTGGCATCAAGATTCAGCCAACACTTGATATAGAAGAATATGAAGAATTTTTAGAAGAACGCAAGGAGAGACTGCAAGCACACGAAGAAAATCTTGAAGAAATTAGAAAATCTAAGTTGCTACGTTTGTAGCGTTTTGACAATTGCTTTTTGTGTTCATGTTTTTTTAGATAAATCAATGTTTTATAAATTGTGTTCTTTACTTGCTTTTGTAGACTAGGTATAATAAGCATACTTCATGACCTCAGAAGAATATGGCCCGTAAGTGCAAAAAAGCCATTTTGAGAAAGCTGGTAGAAAACTTCGGCCAACTTGACCTCTTCCGTTTTCGAGAAAATAGGTTCATAAGATATGCATTGTGATGCAGATTTCATGTGTGTGGTTCTTATAAGTCGTAAGTAGTCAGGCTGTGGTTCTTAATTCCAGAAAAATTTTTAAGGTCAACTGGCCATCAATATAATTCAAAATTGTGAAAATAGACAAAAGTTTTATTAACTTGGTTTATTTCGTTGACAGACCTTCAAGGGTTTTGTACTTCTCATTTATTTAGTAGGTGGACTTCAGTTTACAATTTTCCTGTAGAATTTCTGAAATGCTTTAAATTTCAGTGTTTCTCACTCAACTAGGGATAAACTAGTTCAGTGTAGCAATACCACGTGACTTTTAGCTACAGTTACAAGAAGAAATTTTTAAACATTGGAAAATAAAATAGCCTTAAGTATTTAATTTCTTCGTCAATTTCTATGAAATATATGCCACGCTAAGGGGGAAATTATTTGCTTTCCATGAAATATAAGATCTTTTTCAGCAGCTTTACTGATTTTTCCATTACCCTGTGAAACCTACACGTTCCACAGTTTCACAGGGTAATGGACGAAACGCAACAGCGGCTGAAAATGATTTTATATTTCATGGAAAGCATTTAATGTTCCCCTTAGCGTGGCGTATGTTTCATAGAAATCGATGGAGAAATCAAATATTTATGGCTACATTTGAGTTAAAATGTTTACAAATGTCTACTTGGAACTGTAGCCATAACCATGTGGTATTGCTACACTGTAGTTGGTAACCCAGAGGTAGTCTTGTGTTTATCAGACAGTGCTATGAGTGAGGTATGTTGAGAAGCAAGCAAACTACTCAGAAAGAGCTAGAGCATCACCCCTGTATTCCTTGTACAACACATCAGCTGCTGTCTAGGTCCTTGAAATCAGGTTATTGACCAAAATGAATATGGCAGGAAAACCCCTAAATGACTATGCACTTAAAAAACTGTTTCATTTGATCGCACGCCAACATATAAACAACAAAACAAAAAGAATAGTTGAAAATAATTTAATGTTAATAGCATGTAATAATTTAATTGATAGCGTTAAAAGTTTCTCTTGTTCACTACTAATTATCCTTAAAAATTGTTTCATAATATTAAGTATATGAATATTCAATTAATTGATCAAATTTTTGGACTTAACCACTGTGAAACCATTTGTATTCTTGGGAATATTCACCTAAGCAGGAAGATATGTTCTGTATGTACAAAACATTTCACAGTTAATCAAAATGACAAACCACATTCAATATATGGTTTGTAACAAAGTCCCAAGTCTAATGTTGACAATCGCTAACAAAGTAAGTCGGTGTATGATATATACCGGTAGAAAACATGTCCAATCACAATGTCTACTTTTCCCAAGATTTTACACTTAGTCTACCTGGTTAGTTGATAATGGTCACAAATACATATTTTTCACAAGTTGAAAGATAATTCTCAAGAGATTTTTCACTACTTGAAGATAAGTTGAAGATAATTCTCACTACAAGATTTTCACCAGTTTGAAGATAATTCTCACTGCAAAATTTTTCACTAGTTGAAGTAACTTGAAGATAATTCTCACTACAAGATTTTTCACCAGTTGAAGATAATTCTCACTACAAGATTTTCACCAGTTGAAGATAATTCTCACTACAAGATTTCACCAGTTGAAGATAATTCTCACTACAAGATTTTTCACCATTTGAAGATAATTCCCACTTGATACAAGATGTTTCACCAGTAGATAATTCTCACATAGAGATTTTTCACCCGTAGATAATTCAAACAACAAGATTTTTCACCAGTAGATAATTCTCATGTAATTTTTCACCAGTTGAAGATAATTCTCACTACATAAGAACACGGTGAAAGATGAACAGCTAGGGAGATTCACAGGAGAGACGGAATGTACAATATCACAATATTTGCCTGAAATAAAACAGACAAAAGTACATTTTAGTTCAATATGTATACATTTATATTTTTTCAGAATGCAACAGAACTTAATATATTCTTATAGATTGATTAAATTTACCACTAAACTAGTGTGTCATTCAAAAAGAATCATTATGCCTGATGTCATGCTCAGATGACAACCAGTGGACTTATCGTTCTACTTAGAATTCTCAACCAGTTCTAACTTGCTCTTCTAGCTGCCAGCAACTGTTTACTTTTTCACAAAAAGATGGCGTTGACATGGAACATAAGAAGTCCAACCCAGGAATTTGATGCAGAATTCGATTATGAAACGAGCTCTATGAGTTGTATAAATCACAGACCTGGTAAAGGAGGTAATACTCTAACTTGCAAAAAATATCAATTTTGAGTAGAATAATTGCATTTTTACGAACCTAAAAGTATGACCGGATTAAGCACGGACATCATCGTAACGACCTTGAGCTTTCTTCTGTGCTCGCCTTTCTGACTGCTTCCTGTATCTCTCTAACTCCTGAAACACACACACCAGAATGATACTGGTTAAACAATGAACACTAAAACCTCTCCAGGGCGGCCCTCTGTAGAACAACAACTTCTCTACAACAAAACCTACACAATTTCCCTAGATACGATATTTACTGTAAATTTAACATCAATCTAGCTACAACCTCATAAATATTTACAGCTCCCAAGGGTGTTGCCCTACAGAGGTTGTATTATACATGTATATTCTCAATACACTATGGCTTGTAAAAATAGAGCTAATTTTGAGTGTAACTTAGGTTGAGCATATGACAGTAATTACCTCATCTTTCTGGGCTCTCATTGCATCAACTGCTTGTTCCACAAATTTAGAATCCTTGGCAGGGTCTTCTACCTTGGCTGGATTATCTGTTGCCTACAGCACACACAAAAATATATCATTGAGAAAAGCAACATTTTACATTCAGAACATACAGACATAAATTTGTATCGGACAACAGACTTCTTAAATATTATATTTACGACAAGAAGGGTTTGTAATGCAGAAAAACATGTCTTCAACAAAGGGCCATAACTCTGGCAATGCTCATCCAAATTACAATTCCTGAAAATATACACGCTTGATGCCAACAATTCATGAGAGGTTTTAATGAAATTTGGCCAGTGGTTCAGAAGAACATGCACAGACAAATTGTGTGACATCCATCCAGACGTCTAACACAAAATCGGCACAATCGGTAAAATATTCGAACCAGTTATGATATAATACTCACAGTTTGTGGAAAGTAGCTTGTAAAACAATGCTTCCACAAATCTATAGGTTTCCTGAAATAGTAATACATGTATACTGGTTATTATCAATCACAGCATTCTGCATTAACTCTTGAGAAATTTTCATGAATGAAATCTTTAATTTAATTGACCTAATGCCTGTACATGTATGTGATGGACTCGCCCCTAGCCTATATAGACAGATTTTCTAACCTGTCGTAAGCCATCTGCTTAACCCTTTGTAATGAAACCAGCCTATTTCATATACGGGCGACATTATGATACAGGTATGTAAAAATACTTTAGCTATTAATGGCTGAAAACTGTACACAAACTGTTAGATTGAATTGTATAGAACATGATTTGTAAGAAATTTACTGTTTAATATAAACTCAACTATCACGATACCTAAATTATCTCATTGGCTCATCCAATGCATATTAAAAAAAAATCATTGTCAAAAATCGATTTATAATAAAGGATATTTGTATGCCTCCAATGATCTGAACCTTTGACCCCACAGCCTCAAAATCAATAAAAAACATCTACTGGTAATGATCAACATGTATTCTAACATAGTGCAAACAAGAGCATGTTTTATTACCCCCATAAAACATACCTCTCAAATTGGCTGTTACTATTTACGCCCCGTATCACGTGACATATTTATGAATGAATGAATGTAAACTCTATAGTAAACCTTCTACGAGTCGCGATGGCAAGGCAAGTTGCAAGAGAATCCAGTGTTACAGCTATGACGCATCTATTTTTAGAAAATCCAATATACTCTCGAAACTAAGTTTCATTAAAACTTCTGATAATCAATTCATTTATATTTTTCTTTTCATGAAATGGATACCCTATACTTGTGTTATTAAAATTGTTTCAATGTTTAAAATGTGTTATTTCCTTCAGAAAATTACGAAGATCGTTTTCATTAACGAGGGAGGTAATTGTACCAGCTAATAAGCCACTCAATTTCAGCTACTTGGCTAAACTGTTCTTTACTGATTGACCAGAAACCATTTTCATCTACCAACAGGCAGACCAAAATATGCAAAGCAATACACTCCAATTCTTCAAGACGGACTGGTCATAATAACTTCAAATGATATGAAATATGCCAGTCCTGCAGTCCTGGTGGACCGGTGGTTAAAGTTTCATGTACTTAGCATGGGAGAGCAGACTTTCAAATAAACATGGTACAAAATTAAACTAATTCAGACTTACTTTGCATTAACTCTTCCGACATCTTTGTCTGACAGTGGAACATTTCCTGAATAAATAATACAAGGTATCATATAAATCACATGTCCAAATTATACATACTCAACTACAAAACTGACTAATCAAGTACGGATTACTGTAAACCCATTTACTTTCGTGAATACTAATTTTCGCATTTTGCTGATGGCCGGCATATTCGCGACTACAAGTTTTCGTGTTTTTAAGTTTCCCACAATGTTCATATTAATGTTTCAAGCACTTTCGCAGTTACATAAAATTTCGCAAAATTCTACCACTAGCCAACTCTGCAAAATAAATTGTGCGAAATGATTTCATGGTTAACAGTATTTACTCTGTGTACATGTGTTATGACTTATAAGCATCTTATCAGAAAAAGGCCTTTTTTCACAAACCAATAATTAGTCAAATTACAAATGTTTTGTTTTTAATTTGAAATGTCCTAAGCGTACAATGGGTATGAACAATAATATTATACAGATATATTCCAAGGTTTTTGACGATGATCATTCCATTTCATAAAAGGTTGACACGTCAGTGTAAATAAAAGACCATTTAGTTATGGTATCCAGAACTTATACAGATACAATTCAATTGGTTTAGAAACATATTGAAAAGAAATTTAATTTTTGTTATTATTATATATTTTTTAAGAATAAGTCTACATGTAAGTCTTAAAATGTTACTGAATAAGGGCCCAGGTGCATTATGAATACCAATCACAAATTATATTCAAATAACCAGTATGGTGATGATCTACAAGGTATAGTGTATCCATAATTCCGAATACTTCAAGAATCAGAAGTCTGTGAAATAAAGGGTTAAGTTTGCATTTTATTCTAACGGGGGATAAGAGAAAAAATAAAACAAGTATGAGATAACTTACCAATTGATGCCAATGAGTCAAGTCCAGCAGGTATCATCAATGGTTTACTATGTTCTGTTTGTAATGTCTTACTGTAATAATACAAATACATGTAATGAATACACAGTTCTGCACTAAGCTAAAGCTAATACAAAGTCATGTACTTAATATGTAATTAAGTCATAAAACAAACCCTGTAACTTATATTAATCACTCTCAATACCTCATTTCTAATAGCATCATTGCCAGTTTTTACAATGTTTAGCACGAAGAACGGGAAATACTAGAACTATTTCTATTTCATCTTTGGTATGACAGTGCTATAAATTACTCTAACCTCTCACACTCAAAGCGGACACTCTACCACTAGAAAATCCAGGCTTTTGAGTCAAGAAAATAGCAGGATTGCAAATTTAATGATTTTTAAACACAGAAGGGAAAAGCACTTGTCTTAAATAACCGCACACAAAACTGACAAGTTTTTGTCCAGGGGGGTCTATTTTAAAGGTGCTGCCTCACAGATTGGGCTAAATTTTTTGTGTATCGTGATTTTCCAACCTAACCAAGTATTGATGTTATAGAAATCCACTGACGGTTGCTTTATGAAAGATTTGGTGCAAATAAGCAATTTTAACCTCTCTTTAACCACTGAGTTTTTTTTTCTTGAAAAAAAAATCGCTAAGTTTCTTCCAACATGTTTTGTGAATTATGTAATTCACACATGATTGAACTGTAACATCAACAAACTACAGGGTAAACATCAGTGAGATATTTGGTTCGTTTTTCGATTCGTTTTCATTAAATGCGAACAAATTTCAGGCAATTTAAGAAATAGTAGTGTTGATTCTATATGGTATTAATACCCTATAGAATTTTTGATGTAAAAATATTAAATAACTACAAAATGCCGAAGTTTCTCAAGTTATTTTAGATGTCAGTTTGGTTGTTTATTGGATATACAGGCAACTATACCAAAATTACACGAGTATTTGACAATTTTGTTTAATTTTTGCAATGCACCAATATGTGAGGCAGTCCCTTTAAGCCCTGACAAAATGGAAACTAGTGTAAATACAGTCCAACTTGTACTAGCGACCACGCGTATTAAGCGACCTTTGTCTTAAACGACCGGTTTCAAATCCTCCCGACCATATTTGCTCTATATGACAACTGTATTAAGCGACTTTTGTCTTACGCGACCAGCGACCACTGTTTAAGCACTATAATTAATTGGTAAAATTGCATTAAGCGACCAAAAAATTGTAAATCACTGGTCGTTTGTAGTGACAGGTTGTTAATTTATACCTGATACCTCGTCATAAATCATTGTTTGTTCACACTTCAGAGTTTGTCTTTTGTTAATTGGGCCCCAATTAACACCATTGATAATCACAATTGTGTCCGTAGGGCATGTCAATCAGATGATTTTAATCCGATTACAAACATTATTACGGATTAATTGTTGTATCTTTTGCTGCAATCAGCTTGTTGTCTCCGTTCATTTAGATTGGGCTAAACCCCGGCCTATTACGTTTTTTTTCTTCGTGTGCAAGCAAAACTGACTTACATTAATTGCATTGTGTAATATATCAGTAAGATTACTAAAATGATAAATTGAAATGCTTATGAAGACCATGCATACAAGTAAGAATCATCATAAAATTTATTTACACACTGATGTTTATCAATTGAAGTTTAAAAGTAATCAGACAGCCTAAAATCGGGAATTCGTTAATTACACTCAATGTTTCTTACATTTGTGTTAAACGACCGTTCCGTTAAGCGACCGTTTTCAGACCTTCCCAAGGGTGGTCGCTTAATACAAGTTAGACTGTATATGAAATAACCACATTTTTGCCAATATTCCAGGGGAAAATCCATTTGTTGAAGAAAAAATGTTGATGCCTGTCAGATGATTTCTCCAATCTAATGATATCTATTTGAATACTATACACATTGTTTATACCTTGCAGAAGTCCCAAACAAATGACTTGAAATGACAGCCCTTACTCTGGTCACCAACTGTTCATGCTTTGTACTGAAAAACTGTTAAGCAAACAAAATAGAAAATTATTGTAGCCAATAATTTGATAAGTGTGACATTCATTAGCACTATATGACCACATGTGCTATAATACACTAGTTATCTTGATCTGTGCAAACTAGAACTGTCGCCATTCAGACATCAGTAGACTAATATACCCTTCCCATCCCCACAGACAAAGGGCCATAATTCTGGCAAAAAGCATCTCGGCGCAAATTTCTTCCTTCATGCACATCTACATGTCAAGGTAGCATGCACATCTACATGTCAAGGTAGGTCATGTGTGAAAGTTTGAAGGGAATTCTGCAAAAACTGAAGAGGAGTTGCGTTCACAAGATTGTGTCTACGGATAGACTGACTGACTGACAGACAAGCCAAATCTAGTGTACCCTCTTACAACTCGATGTGCAGGAGGTTTAATAATCAAATACAATATTATGTTGCCAATAAACAAGCTTAACTTAATTATATACAACCATGACAACAATAATACAAACAATCTAAAAATAGATTGACCACGTGACCAAAAGAAAACCAAAACAATACTACAACTTTTTACTTAGGAAAAATATTTTGTATATTTATTTTATCCCTGATGAAGGCTATGGAATAGCCGAAACATGTTGGATCAATAAATCACACTTGAAACCCGACCCGTCTTTTCCGTGTGTTTTACTAATTGTATTTTTATTTGTTAATTATATACAGTACTGGAAATCATATATATATTACATTTAATAAAATTTATCTGTTGACCAGAGAATTAAAGCACACTTACATGTAGATTAGCCCCGTTTATATGTGCAACAAATCGTAATGTTTTACATATAACTTTTCTCTTCTCGGAATCAAATTCCTGCAATGAAAAAAGATAAATATATTTTAATATACAAGTAATCCATTGTTCTTTCACCTGGAATGTTGAGCAGAAAGTAATTCTCATTGCTAATTGTTTAACGAGAAAGTGGTTCTATTGTAAAACATTTGCAAGTACATTTCAAAAAGCTGCATCAAATAGCAATATACTTAGTAAATAAATCTTGTATAAACATATTACCCACTTATTATACACGTAAATTCTACTCTCTGACATGATATCATATGTTCAGTTGACTGCACATTTACCCCTGATTAATGAGTCGCAAGTCAGCTGTTACACTCAGCAAAGCTGGCAGCCACAGGACATTGGGTTTTGAAAGTGGATCATTGTGTGCTATTCCTGTCTAGAGACATCAAGAAGTGGTGCAGACAGGAATCGAAACTGGGACATCTCAATCCCAAAGACTGTGCCCTACCTGGACCACTGTTCCCCATCAATACACCACAATTGCACTGAAATGAATTTAGAATCAAACTGGTTCTGGTTCCTACTCCCTTTGAAGTCTTTCTTACAATGGCCCTTACCTGAAAAGCATCATATTTGCTTCCGACAATAAATAAGGGGACAGGAAAGGGATCAATCATTGCTTTGTCAGGTAGATCTTCTCCAAGTCTCTCCCACATTCTGGTTTTTATCGTCTCTCTGATATTCGGATCATTGTGACGCATATCAGCAATGACGTTTTCTATCCGTGCTCGAGCTGCTGCAAGTAACGTCTCCAAGGTGAACCAGATCTCTCCGGGGTTAGATAGATCCACAACAATCATCACGGCTGTTTGTCTAGAAGTTAAAAAAATAAATATTACTTTTCTGCCGCAGAATATACATACAACCTCATAGTGGTACCCCATGCATCTCAATCTGAACTAAATCTCACCAGAACTATTGGCGAATATCTTTAAAGTAAATTTCCATGCGAGACCATGCCCATGATTATAAATTCTAACATAGCAAGTGAGATTTGCCTTCTTTGCGTATATTGAGCTTACCATTTTTTATTACCGCGATAAAACATAGCTGATTGATGTCGTCACATTTGACGTCACATACTATGACAAATGGCGACGGTAACGTTCCTAAGAAAAAAAGTAGTTTGACGTCAACCTGTCTTGTTGTGCTATAAATGGCAGAGCAATGACGATGTTAGAATCGAAATAATACAAGAGGGCCCAAAGGGCCCTAGGTCGCTCACCTGTCATACTAGTGCATGCACATTTTCTGAATAAAATTTAAGGAAATTCAGCCTCTATTGCAAGTTTTTTAATGATTTGACCATGTGGCCTTGGGTTTGACCCCAGATGACCCAAAATCGAATTTGGCCTAGATTTTGTTGACAGGATCATTGTGACAAAGTTTCATAAAGATTACGTTGAAATTGTAACCTCTGGTAACAACACAAGGTTTTTCTATGATTTGACCTATAATTTAAACAAAATATTTTGGGAAAAATATTTTCCTCTATATAACTGTCATAAAGACAAAACAATACCTAAATACTTAAAAAAATAAAAATAAAAAAAATTATGGTTCCAGTGGGGTTTGAACCCACGACCCTCAGGAAAATGTCTACACTCCCTACAGCGCTTTGATTTCCACTTAACCGTTACAATTCACACCCTGCTTAAAATACTAGAATATTTTTATATTTAACCTTTACAAAACTGCTGTGAACCCTGATACACATTTTCATTGGTTGATGAAAGTTTACTTGTATGTATAGAGAGTAGAGAGATATAGCAGAGAGTTTAGTGACCATCAAGACTACATGTTGAAAGGTTTAAAACAAGGTTTTTCTATAATTTGACCTAGTGAGCTAGTTTTTGACCTCAGATGACCCAATATCGAACTTGACCTAGATTTTGTTGAGATGATCATTGTGACCAAGTTTCATAAAGAATAGGCCAAAATTGTGACCTCTAGAGAGGACACAACCCAATTGTTGACGGACTGACGGACAGACGGACGAACGACGGACGAAGTGTGATCACAAAAGCTCACTCTGTCACTTTGTGACAGGTGAGCTAAAAAAGGATACTTTGCTTTGTTGAGTTATAAAATAAAGGTGCCTATATTTTATTTGGCAACAAAGCACAGCTACGTATTCATTATTTATTTAACATCAACATTACTCAATTTCAGCATGAAATTTGATTAGCTCATTTACAGTGCAACAATTAAATAAGCTTTACCTTTTAATAAATATAATTCTGCTTTCTTTGATGCAATACATCTAATAAAGAAGTTCACAAATCAGAAACAATCAACAATCACAAACTGTTTCACAGTGCGAGACATTTGAAGTTGAGTTGAGCACGAAAAATGTTTTATAATCATGGGGCCAGACCTCAAAACTGGTATCGCAATACAGAAACATTATTCTGAGTATATTACAGTAACACATTTCATTAGAATCACAAATACAAATCACATAGAATTTTACTTACAATAGATTGTCTGTATTCAGTGGAATATCCATTAATTTGGACAGCCAAGTACCACCACCAAGCTCCCATAAATGACCAATATCTTTCGCCTGTGAAAAATAGCTACGTCATATAAACAATGCAAACTAATATTACATCATAAAATGTACAGGTGAACGTGACGTTATACATGTATAAGCTTAGTATTTGAAGCACATAACCTTCAGGCTGGGGACGGGGTATTAACACGCAGAAGACTAGATCTGTATATCTCTAAATCACTTTAAGATGAAATTTTGTGTATAGGTCATAAACCACTAAATGCATACGCGACCCAAAATCGGATACACTCAAATAGTCCTTACAGAAACTTCTGTTTGCTTGGAAATGGTGATATGCCTTGACAAAATGGAACTAGAATCATCTTTTTGAGTGAGTTTAAAGGTATTGTATACATGTAGTTGAATGAGTGAATGTGTTTCATCTTGAATATTTTGAGATTTTGGCATATTTGACAAAGCGAAAGTAGACTAGGGTAAAACCCACATTGGATCAGTCCGCGCGTCAGTAAAAATTTGTCGACCGCCTTTGACGAACAAAATCTTTCTTATATTAAACATGACCCCCAGTTTTTTTGGTCTTATTCTGTAGCTGAAACATACTGCTTATCAATGATATCGGTCTGTCAACTGGGCATAGACTTTAACATGATATAATCTGGGGCTGACAATTGTCACTTTACATTGAGCTCAAGAACAATTTTATTTAGTGGTTTGTGACCTATATCAAGACAGTATTGTGATACAATGAAAAATGAATTAATTTTCAGGAAAGGGGGTTTGTTTACAAAATATACTACTTTACTTTAGGTTCATATCAAGTTAAAATATCGCCTGCACACATGTGATTAATTGTTGCGTGGGATTTTATAGTGTGTATTTACTGGTATAATATATACATATATACAGATCTATATATTAGTGTGAACATGTACATTTGTATTGGCGTAATGTGTACTGATGACAGGGGGCTGCCATTTTCTAATCATTTGACTGAAAATAGTTAAATATGGCGCCTTGTTATGTCATATGTCTATTGCAATGCATAAAGGCCGAGGTGATCAGAATGACCATTTTGATCATATTTCACATTTGACAAACAAGAACAAATTGTCCGAGGCTCACAAAGATATCAACACAATCACAAAAATAAAACCAATAATAACAGAAAACAACATTTCTGGTGTAAAACAACCAAAAAATATGAAACAACATGAAAGATTTAAAAAAATATCCATTTTTTACTGAGTAGCCAATATCAATTTGATCATAGAGTTGCTGAAAATGAATTAGTTTTTTCATTATTAAAACAATTTGTAGAAATATAATTAAACAAAACCCCAATTTATTGAAAAAGTCTTATTAATGAAAAATAAGAAGAACAAGAGCTGTCAATAAGTTGGCAGACTCGACTATTTGCAGCCATTTGTCAGATATATATAAAAGTTCAAAACAGATTATAAGTTATATAACTTAGTTTCAATGCAATATCATCGTTAGCATACATGAGCTATGGTACGATTGTAACTTGCACACGAAAATTCAACCAAGAAAAGTCTAAGTTAAAAATTACATAACTCTAAATATAAAATCAAAATAGAGTTATTGCACTTGCCCAGAAAGTGTTGACTTATGGTAATAAACGAGTGCTGTACGTTTCAATGTTATGGAATGGATAATATGTAAGATATGGCCTAATAGCGATTATAGAAACTATAGCATACGTCCTTCACCTACATCATTATTTAAAATGCTGCTGTTTACAGTAAATGAGAACAACAATCTTCTCACTACCAAACGTCACCACACAACAATAATAAGCTTAAAGACAAAGTACTGAGTTTATGTATTGTTTTGTGCATTTCAGCATTATGGATATTATAACCGACCCAGTGTGCCCCCCCCCCATAACACCTTACACTGAATTTTTAATCAAAATGTGGAAAATATACCAGTAGAAGCAGTATAGCCAAACATAAATTTTGAGCCTAATTCAGTCACTGCACATTTGAAAATGAATCCCAGTGTATTGTCACATTCCTAGTGATTACCAGTATGATGCTAGGTGGGACACACTGAAAAGAAATCCGGTATTTATCCAGCTGGATGAAATCCAGAATCTTCGTATCAGTAGTCAGTAGGTTTCACCACACAATCACCAGCTGTGTAGCTATTTTATCAAAGCACTGACAAATTTAAATTCTTAATTTAACTCTGTAACAGCTACATTAATTGGGAAACAATACCATTGGTAGGTGTTCATTAACTGAAACATTGTAAATATTGCAGACTCTATAACCACAATTTGTGGTTGCGAAACAACGTCTTAAGAGTTAAATTTTAGCTTATTGTCTTTTAATTTGAGCGTAAGTTTAAGATTTCTGTAAGTGCTTTGATAAAACAGTACCCAGGTCGTCAGCAATATATGGAGAGATAAATACCTGATTATGACCTTTAGCTCTTCTTGCGTACGTATACTCTAAAGCTACAGTTGGCTTTGTTCCTTCAGATCTGAATGTGTAGGTGGAAAATTTAGAACATATGGAATAGTCAGTATAAAACAGAACTTAAAAAAAGTGATTAAAGATATATATAAAAGTATTGTTAGGGCCAGTCAGTTTGGCTCCTGAGACCATTTTCTGACTTGAAATGACTAAAAAATGATGTGCTTAAAACAGGCCTGCCATAATAAAATCATGCAAAAGCCTGAGATTTTAGCGCCCGAACCCCCTTATTCATGCCGCTTAGCACGCGAACCGCCTAATTCAAGTCGCTAAGCGCGCGAACCGCCTAATTATAAACCAATCAAGCATTTAAATGGCCTAATAAAAAAATCATTTATTAAATTTTAATTAGATAAAGCAATACAAACTAATTGTTCTGTAATATAAAGGTCCTAGAATAAAACCAATGTAGAAGAGCCATACATTAAAAAAAATTGGTAGCCTTGTCTAGGCAAAATTTAAAAAATATACAATTTCCTCAATTCTAATAAATGAATTCAATTAGCAAAATATAATTATCTGACGTGAACAAAGATCGACAAGTACATTGTATTTCAATCATCACCTATAATACAATCAGAGCTAAGCATAAAAATCAAATTAACGATATAAAAATGCAGAAAAAGCACGTCAGTAAAAGACCGACTTTAAAACCATCTATGTCTAAAAGTCTAAAAGTTTTATACATGTTTATGGAAAATAAAAGCGTCCAAGTGAGCCAGATCGAGTCCTTAAATCTGAATCAAATTTGGGAAACAACGGGAGGTAGTACATTTTATGACACCTGCTTCCTGTTAATTGCTTTGTCACCAATTATACCGACTCGCAATATACACCATCGTTATGAAAACGGTATAAACTGTTGTTGAGAACCATGAACGCTTTGATTTTATCAAGATTGCCGGTAAATTGGACCTCAAAGCCGGTGAGCCTGTGATCACATCAGATTGCCGGCAACTACCGGCTCAATGCCTGAGAAATGGCAGGCCTGTTAAAAATACCACAAATAATTCATGTATGGCAGTCATTTATTAAATTTCCTAATATTATCAATGATTCCATCCTCAGACATCATTGGTTAGTCAATTTCCTAGAAATCACAGGTGAACAAGAATGCAATGATCCTGGGAGCAATGGTTTATAAGACAGCAGAATTGGCTATTATAAGTTAAATGATAATGATCAGTCCATTATCCAGGGCTCAGATTTTCATTTTAAGGGAAAACTTAAATATTTTATAAAAAATTGAGCTGAAAAAGGAAAAATAACCCATGTTTTCATTGTGATTATTGTAGCTCTTTACATAGCTTCTAAACTACATGTGCACCCCTCCCTTAGCCATCCTGCTGCCCAAATAGTCGGGACCTCGCGACATGCCTGATTTCCCACATAAATATATCGATTCTCTGTTGAACAAAACAACAAATAAAACAAATACTAACAAACACTTAGCCTAAGAGAACATAAATTAAAGAGAACAACTTGTATATGATTAAAAACTGCAAAAATAAATAAATGAAGACTGAACAATATAACTCAAGACTTTAACAACCCAGACCTTTTCTTGCGAGACGTCCTTGCATTTGATGGTTGGTCTACATCAGGGCTATAATCAACCAAACACCATCTTAACATTTTGTATATTCAAATAAGGCCAAAAAAAATTATATTGTGGTTCTAGAAACCCTATCTACCCTTTTTTTGCCTCTACCCTAAGCATTTTACTGCCATTTTGCTGGAAATCGTCTTGGATCTTTCATTTACCAGAGCGTAAAACTAATAAAATAATTTTACAAAATGAAATGTTTTCCCACCTACCTACCCTATTCTTTTTTATCTATTACCAGAACCACAAATTACATTAAGTTGTTCTGGCCTAAGTATGGTTACAATTGCTTAGTTATTTCACACATGTCAAGTATTCTAGTACCTGATCTTTGTACAATTTGTTTAATCTCAACAATTTTTTCAGTTATGTATAATTCTATATGGCGGCAGATTTGCCTAACCAGTTTTCTGGAATAGCAAGTATACGTACTGGGAGAGTGTGCCCAGAATAATGTGATGTTCATAAACATGAATCGGTTTTGTCAACTGTTGTAAAATTGGCTTAGTAAATTACTAATCAATGTGTTCTAATACCATCACTGATAAATCTTTGTGGAGTATACCAAATTTTCCCGGCTTTTTCCTTGTCATTGGAGCACTATAGATATTAAATTCCTTACTTGGAGCTACACGTTTAATCCTGATACAAATAATTAACTTATTTAACAGTGAAAATTAAAAAATTATTACCTGTCAAGAAATCTAAGTATAATAGATGTCTTTCCCTGAAAAATTATAAACATTATAAAATTAACAAATGTCAAACAATCTTTAACTTCAAAACTGCTTAATCAAAGGGGCATGCCCAGAAACTGGAGTGTCTTGGTTGGCATACAACAAAATTGCGTTTTTCACTTGTAAAAACCAACTATTACCGAAAAGTCAAGGAAGAACTTGACTTAAAAATTAACTCTATAATGTACACTTCGATATTTTGTATATTGATTTGCTGTAAGCCTTTTATTGATGACAACGATTATATTTAGTTAATCTTGAAATATTTTTTTTTAAAACTAGCTGGATATTTCCTTTTTTTTTACAGGGTTTTCATTATTTGACTTAGGTATTAAAATGATACCAATTTAATTGCTATTTGAAACACTTCAGTTTCAGGGCATGCCCCCTTAAGTACTGATATTTCATTTAAATTATTTATTAAGATGAGCAGTAAGGCATTTTTCTAGAAAAATCTTTAAAAAAAAAGGGCATCATTGAGCTCATCTATAAATCAAAAGAATAACATTAAAGTTCAATGTTTTGGAGTATAATCATGAATAACTTACATTTTGAGCAGGCTTCTCTGAGTTCTCTCTGCTGGTTAAATGCTGCATTTAATCATTTAAAATACACTCTAAACAGACATGATGTAACATTTTGGCACCACATTCTATTTGCCAATCAAAGTGCAGGATGTTAAATTCTAAGTTAGTTAGAACATATTCAGTAAATTGTTTGTTTAGCCTGTTTAAATCACAGGTAACTGTATCATTGATTAAGAGTAATAAACCTCTTTATCAATGATATTGTTACATGCGGTTTTAAAGATTTGCTTAATATGTTTTACCTATTACATAAATCTTGAACTTCAAGAAATTTAATAAATACTTACAGCATTCTTACTTCCCATTAAAAAGATTGCATTTTCAAAAGAAGATTTTCCTTCACCTGCAAAATCAAATTGATAGATAATAAATGTATTAATAAACAGTCATGGTTTGCATGTAATCTTGTGTTTTAAACTATTTTGCATATGAATTTAGAAATAGTTTATAAAATGAGGTAAAGGGTTAAATTAAGTGACATACCTTCATCCCTGTTTGCCTTTTCTATGGCAATGTCCCACAGTGTGTTCATTTTCTCCTGGAAAGTGAAAGACATTAACAAGTTTTTATAGGACCATAAAAATACAGTTCTCAGAAATATTGGACACAACACACAAAATTATAGTTCAAGCATACCCCTGTCAAGTTTCCTTCAAAATATATTTAAATGTTGCTGATGTCCATGCAGTTACGCATGCTTTTAAGGTTTGTCCTAGGATCTCAATTGCTTTTTGAGACTAGGATCATGGCTAAGTCAATTAAGGAGAAAGTTTGTGTATTTTCATAATAACAATAAGAATTTTGTGAAATGAGTTTTTTTAATAAACAATATTACTGCCGTATACCGTACACCTGGGTATTGTGAGTAAATGAGTAATGCAGTCATATTGTTGTTCAATACACTGTTCACAAACTAGATACATCATCAGACTGATATAAATTTCGATCTCTTGATAAACGAGCGTCCGGCCTTAATTAGTTTCGGACATTCAACGAACGATGGTCATTGAACACATTCTCCCGATCCCAGAGTACATTTCTGCCGATCAGCTCAACCAAGCTTCCAGTCCACATACTCGCAATCTCAACGCTAGCCTGACCGGGATTGTGACTTCGTGGGGAGTTTTTCATCCACGTTCTGGTGCCTCATATCCAAATCTGTTTGATCTTTTACTGTTATCTCAGACACTCACATATTTCTAAAATAAACTGTATTTTAGACTGAAACATAAAAAAACCACTTACAAGTCGTTTAATTTCGGGAAAAGTAGAAAATTCTGATTTTTTGTGGAATGTACTTATTTTTCATCTGTATCAAACAAGCGTTTAGCAACCACAATCTTTAATAAGCTTCCACAGACCCAGACTTGAGAAATGGCTAAAACCCGTTATTGAGATTGTATAAAATCTGGTCCTACCCGGTCTACAACGAGGAAAACAAAAGAAAACACGAATGAATAAAGAATACGCTCTCCAGATTTCTAAAGCGTAAACTGCTTGACATAATATTTCAATTTAATCGCTCACACACCAGAAAATATAACGCTACGAACTCAAATTATGTCGGCACCGAGAGTGTACGGTCCAGATTTCGACGGTCACGGATTGCATTTAGCCCAAACCAAGCACCGGCTCTTGTTACGAATCGTGTTGATCTACACTCTGAAACCGACTTAAACAAATGGAAAACGACATTCTAGACTCCTTAGAAGATATTGGGTATATACAATTTCATAAGATGCCAAACATGCGGAATTGTTATTCATTGTCCTGCAACTACGCAACTGAAACATTTATTCATTCGCCCCAAGTCATTTCGTACTCACTAGATTTATGCTAGTTATTTAACTTAATAAGCATTGACAGCTCAAGTTTATCAATAAAAATAAATAAAATGGTGATTCCCATTTACTCCTTCGTTTGCACCAACGTGTAATAAAATTTGAGAGTAAAACTTTACAAATAAATCATCAAAAAATAAAGTTATTTGCATAATTTATGTAAGGACCAGGCCGTCCAGAGTGGCACAATTTGGTCGAGCGGATAGCGCTCTTTGACTACTGATTGAGAGGTCAATGGATTGATTCTCGGCCGAGGCATTAGATTGTTTCCCACCCAACTACTGGTTATCGGTGCTGTAGTCAAAACCTCTTCGACGCAATTACGGAGATACAATGTACTCGTAGCGTCAGCAGTAGCTGGACCATCTCTTTTTAAAAGCAGCCACTTGGAGACAGCTTATCTGTCTAATCGGTGCAATAATACTTGTAAAGAGGCATTATAGGCATTATAAAAAGATAGGTAGTCCTATTTTATCCTCAAGCACCCAGTGCAGTTCAACCTACTTTTACCTAGATGGTCTGAGGTCTTCATCTTTGCCTGTTACATCTGGGGTACCAAAGGGTAGTGTCTTGGGCCCATTGCTCTTCCTCGCATTCATTAATGACCAATCTGGTTAGGTAACTCCCAAGGCAAGACTATTCGCTTCTACTGTTGAGACACTAGCAGACTCATATTATTCTTAAAGAATTATAGAAAGACCAAGACCGCTTCAAGAATGGGAGAACAACTGGAAAATAGCTTTACCCTTTGTAACACTCCAAAAAGTAATTGAAAGTCGGACAGGGAAGGCAGAACTCAACTTAACCAGACAAGCTCAGAAAACATAATAACATCACATACCACAATAACACAGCACATTTAACAGAACGAGAAAATGAACTGCCCAAGTCCAAGGTCTCAAAAGTCTTAAATGAACTCGTTTCAACAATCAAAAAGATGAATGCTGCTTATCTGTGTTATCTAAAGTCTATGTTATTTTAATGCTGCAAACTATACTTTATATTTCCAGGTATACTGGTGATGTGTTACAAGAAGATGCTCTCGAAGGTGCCCTGGAAGGCGGACCAGCTTCACTGGAATATACAAACATTGTTTCCTGGCTTACTACACAATTACAAGATTTCTGCTCTTTACAAGAATCTGTCAATCCAATAACAGGTAAAGTAAAACACCAAAGCGACTTGTACACTAGCCATGCTCACCTAATTCAGTAATTGTCGTAGTGTATTGTCTTTTTTTCAGGCCTTGCAGTGATGTAAAAATGTTTTCATGTAGCCAGTTTATCTTCAAAAGTAGGCAGTTGGTTTGAAACTGAAATCTCACTTAAAGTAACAAAGAAGAAAATGACAAAAAGTAGCCGACAATAAAGTTCAAATAGCCTGTAGATTTCGCTACCTATCGGCATATTTCTTCACCCCTGCCTTGCCAAGTTCTTTCATTCTAGGTGATTTCCATTAATTCACATATAAGAAGAAGAGGTCTTATAAGAAAAACAAACTTTTAAAGCCTTGGACTAGGAGTGGAAAAAATTTATGTTTGTCAGACCATGTTATGAAATGAATTTGGCATAATATTACGATTGATTTGTGATTACTGTACACATGTTCAAGTGAGTTATACAAGTACCAATTGTAATGACGTTGATATGTCGGCTCTGGCAGGGGTTCCATTTGTCTAGGGAGTAGGGGTTTTGACATTTGAAATTTCCAAAAAGCCACATTTTGACCCTCAAGATTTTGGTTTGAAGGGCCATTTTCTCTTAACATCATGGGTATTTTGCCTATAAAAAGGATTAAATTCGGTCAAAAGTATCAAAATGACACTTCAGATTCAGAAGCTAGTGAACCCCTGATCTTGGATGACATTTGAAACCTCCTAAGAGTGAGTCATGGTATCCAATGCTCACTTTGTACATGGTATTCTCCTGTATGAAACCGTTGATAAGATTACATATATTGGATAGTCATAAGATTTTGTGATCTTCCATACTTTATAGGTCCTGATGATGCGTCCAACTTTCTCATGGAAGTCAGTGGCTTCCTAAGGGAGTATGGTAAGTGTCTCTTTAGTATGCATGTGTAGCTAAGTTTCCCACGTATAGTGGGGGACGATGTTTTGATTTTGTGCTTGTGTCTGGACGATTGTTACAAAATGTGTCTGTTCTCCTTAACCATTGGTCGTATTTCAATGTAGCTTTCACATGAACATTTGGCACCAAGCCTTTTTGTGCATATTGTCAGAATTTTAGTTCAGATGATTTTTGTCAGAGTTATGGCCCTTTGTGGTAGACATACATTTTTGTGTCAAAAGCCTTCTAGTTATAATTGATTTCAACTACTCGTAGTCTTTGTCAGATAATACCACTATTAAAAGCAAGTTTATTCATTAAAGTGTCGTGAAAATTCCCAATTTTGTCTACTTACATCACAAATCTTTCTTAAAACTGAAGTATTATTGCAAGTTTTTCTTCAAATTTGTCCTGTAAAACCACTTTTTCTGAAAGATCAAGGTTGTATGTCATTGATGGGTCATTATACTGAAAAACTCTAGCGCGATAAATTGCAATACAAAAACAAACCAAAAATCTGCTATATTTATCCTTTATGAATATTTAGGAGCATGCAAACTTTATAATTTATTTTATGTTGTTCAAAATGTTTGAATGCTTTCATATGCTAATGTTACGGTCCTTGGTTTTAATCCATAACAAAAATATAGGCATAATTGTGTTTGTTCTTGTATCGCAATTTATCGCGTTAGAGTTATACCCCATTTTCGTATTTACATATTTATATGTTCTTACTGCATTTAATACTTACAGGTTGTCCATATTCAGCACTCAATGATGGCCCCATAACACAAAGACTTGCAACTAGAGAATCCAGGCTACAGTTGTTAGGTAGGTTCGTTTGTTGGGTTTTCCATTAACTTCTATAATTATTTATAAAAAATATATTAACAGCCAGTTTGTTTAAAGTCATGTAAATTTATAGTTTATAATTATATGCTGATCAAGGGCGTTGGCCGAAACTTTGATGATATAAATAATAATATATAATTAATAATAATTATAAATAAATATAAAAAACTGTTAAGCATAACACCATTGATAATGGAACTAGAGCAATGGTTATCTGTATTATTATTGTAGATTATTTGATCACGGAAGTACAAGCTGTAACAATGGTAGCTTCTAGAAATCCAGCCCTGCTACGATCATCAGAACCAACTACTCCTAGTGAACTGGCTGATCAGGTATATTATGTTCTTACCTGTATGTACTTTGATGACTGGTCATTATAAAATTGTCAAATTTTTCAACTCCCCTACTCAGCACAGTTTAGGAGGGCTGGATAGTTAATTTGTATTGTTTCTTTTTATGGCTATACTGGTGATACGTATGAGTATACCTGTCCACTAAACAAAAGTTCATCTCGGACCCTTAAAATATCTTGACTAGGGACCATTTTATGGGTAGGTAGGGTTGTGCGTAATAAACAATTTTCTTTTACAGCCTTAACATATATAACAGATTTACATCACTAAACAATGTAAATTAAAGTCATGTACAGTACTTTTATAATGTCACAAAAAAGCAGATTTCCATATCCTGTTCTATTCTAAGAAATAAGGGCATATTGCTTTGCACTTGTCAGGGCCCGATCTCCCTAAGCGTCTCAAGTAGAAATCTCATCTCAAATTGAGATTTTGCTAAAATCAGAATCTGAATTTGAGATAAATGTTAAGTTCGAGCTCTCTTAATTTTACTGTAATAAACTAAGAATAATGCTTCCTGCTTTGTGATGCGAATTTCAAGTCCAATATCTCATGGAAATTATCTAAAAGACACATGGCAATATTTGAGTTGAGATTTATCTCAGAGTGAGATGTTTCGGGAGATCGGGCCGGTATGTCAGTAGGTCAAATAACTGATATATTTGTAGGTTATTCAATAATCAATGACTTAAGAATGGTTGGTAAGCCTAGCATCCTCAAACTGTGCATGCTGGTTGGTTAAGTGCCCAGTAGATAACCTCTATAGATTTTAACTGTAACAGGTTAGAGGTCAAGGTCATATAGGCCTTTATAAAATAAATAATAGACTTGACCGTAAGGGTGGTCACTGGTTTGCTCTTTTTTAATCCCCATGATTAGGACCAACTAAATAAGAATGATCTTTTTATGGAAGTTTTGCTGTATTGTATCTTTTCTATTCAGTATGAATCTGACACAGCCCGCCATATGAAGTTGATGTTAATAGCTCTTGGCTTTCCGAAACCACCAACAAATATCACACCATTTCAACTATTCAGCAAATTGGAAGCAAAGGTTTGAAACTATTTCCATTCACTATAACATTTTGCTCTCATCTGTCTACATACAATCTATGAATATCCACACTCCGTGATTTAGACATACAACTAATAACAAGTGGCAATGTATTTACAATGTAATATAATAATCGAAAATAAGACTTTCAGTTCAGCTGAAATTTAAATTGTAAAAAAACTGGTTTTAGATATATTTTAACAATTTTTAAACTGGCAAATGTATTTAAGCTGATGTCAAGGAATGTCCATCAACATGTAATGCTGTACATCTGTGTTTATTAGACTTGTTGGCTTTGTTTGAAAACGTTAAATTCCATGTTTCCTGTTTGATTTCCAGATTAAAGAAACCATGGGTAATCACCGTAATTGTATTGGCAAACCTCTCCTGAAAGTCCGACTGTCTGACAAACAGTGGGCACAAGTACATAAAATAAACCAGGCATTAGCCGAAGAGTACAAAACACGAAGAGAAATGCTTCTGAAACGTTTAGATGTAACAATACAATCTTTCATGTGGTCAGATAAAGCAAAGGTAGGTTGAGAAACCATAGTTTCTGTTCTAGTTGTTAAGGTAGAGACATGGAAATATTGGCAAATTTCACAAATTTACAAAATTGTATAACATTTCAGGTAGCATTTTTTTGGCCTACAAACAAATCTATGAAGAAATTTAAACAATATATTTTTGATGTAATTTACTTTTAAATTAATGTTTCCGCATGCCATATGTCTGAAATTCAAATTTTGCTAACTTTTGACTCGCAGATATATCCACTTTCTGTCATAAAGTACTTTATCATCATTATGGTTTTCCTCTTGCTAACACAAATAGTAGAGCACTTGTTCAACCATACAATTTGAGTTTGATTCCTAATAGACCTTGAGCTGACAATTGACCCTGCTCCCCCCCCCCAGGGGGAATTTTCAACACTATGATTTTCTTAAACCTTATGGTAGGTGGCATTCACAGACCAAAGTTTGCAAGTTTCTGTTGGGGCTTTAACGAGTTACGGATATTTAAAATACGTGACTATGCAATTTTCTACAGGAATCACTAATTTTGATTATATGATATTATAAACATGCTAGTTGTTCAATAAATCATGTGAAGAAGACATTTATGTATGTTAAATGTATTTAAAATTGAAACTATCAGTTGTACAAATTATTATAGGCAAAAAATGTGATATAACATACGTAATTTACGTTACTTTGCATGAAATTACTAGAATATTAAAAAAACAGTCAACGTATATGACGTTTTTAAGTTAATAAATGATGATACTGATTAGTATGCAGCTCAATAATGTATATAGCTATAGTACAACTACACAAATAGTTAATTAATATGAAATGCCATGTAAATTACGTTACCTTTCAAAAATATGTTTTTTTTCCAACACTATTTCAGTTAAAATTTCGGTATAACACATATAGTTGGGTGACAATTGCTGATTTTTTGGGCTAGCTAGGTGACAGCTAAAGTAGAACAAGCAATGTTATATACCAAAATGTTCGCCTATGTATGTACTATATGGAACTGCCGGCATAAATTGTCAACACGTGGTGTGGACCCGGAAATTCAAGATGGCATCCAAGATGGCCGCCATAATTTACAAATATACTTAAAATTCTATGTTCTCGTGCATTTTTATTTATTTATGTATATAGTCACAAATATATGCTTAGATGTTATTCATTTGATAACGTACATCATATGGACATACAAGACTGACCACTTTGAAGTCAAGGTCAAGGTCATTTCAAGGTTAAGTTACGAAACATATGCCTTATGGGATATGCATTACTGCAAAGTTCAGGCATCCCAATACCATATGGGGTACATAACACTTGTCAAGTACAACCACCCAATGTAACATTCGGTGCTCACCATCATAGAGTACAGCCATCCAATGCTGTATGGGGTAGTCACTACCACTTATTATAGTCATACTAAGCCATAAGGGGTACTCTCAACCAAACCCTTTGTTATGCTTACCACTACCAATTACACCAGTATCAGGCATGATTGGGTACTCATCACCATCATATATTAGGCCTGAATGGGGTGTAACTAACACCGAGTACACCCATATCATGTCCTTAGGGGTTCTTAAACCACTTAATAGTCACCCAGGTCTTATGGGGGATTAATAACACTGTCTATACAAACATTCCGTAACCAATGGACTACTTACAACTGCCCAATACAACCATTCCTATTGAATTCGTAATGGCACCAGCTATATCTGAGGCCCTATGGGATACTTAAAACCAAGAGGACAGCCAACCAAGACCATATTGGGTATTCACCACCCTTAATTATAGCCATAGTAGGCCATAAGGTATACTCACAACACCTGAGTAAAGCCATATACATGTAAGTCTCTATAATTATGGTACTTACGATTACTGAGCATAGCTGTACAAGGCCCTATGTGTTACTCACTAGTACAAAACTACAGTCATATAAGACCCAAGAGGGTACTAATCCCAAATAATTACAGATTTCATACCCCATATGGGTGATCATAACCAATGACTTACAGTCTCACCAAGTTGTATAGGGTACAAAGGAGTCACAACAACATAGTACAGACATCCGAGGCCCAATCACCACCACTTATTACTGTTTATATTTTTCATTAGTGGTACACATAACCATTGAGTACGGTCCCACCTGAGTGTGGTACTTACCACCAGCGGTAACAATCATACTATGTCCTAAGGGGTACTCGGACCAACTAAATACTGCCCTACCAGGTGCACTATAGCCAGCATTGGCTCTAGTGGGTAATTTCCCATCACCAATTATGGTCATACTAATCCATACGGGGAGTTGCAAACACTAAATATAGCCATACCAGACCCTATGTGGTACTTACCACTACCAGCCTTCTTAGGGCCTATGCCCTACTCACAACTACTGCGTACAGCCATACTATGCCTGAGAGACACTCATAGTCACTGAGGAAAGCCATTCAATGCCCTATTTGGTACTTAACACTGCCAAGTACAGCCGTCCCAGGTCAGCTTATGTACTCACCTCCACAAGTTCAACCATCTTTGGCCCGATTGGGTACCCACCTATACAGAGAACAGCCATCACAGGTCCTATTGACTATCCTACTCCACTGAGAACAATCAGCTCAGGCCCTATTTGGTACTAACCACCTCTGAGTACAGACATCCCGGACTGTATTGGATGCCCATCACCACAGAGAACAGCCATCACAGGCCCTATTGGGAACCCACCAAATCTGAGTACAGTCACCAAAGCCATTTTGGGTGCTCAGCATCACAGATTAAGCCATCCAATGCCTCATTGGGAACCCACCAACACAGATTTCAGCCCTCCTATGCCATATTGGGAACCCACCAACACAGATTTCAGCCATCCTATGCCAATTTGGGAACCCACCAACACAGATTTCAGCCCTCCTAGGTCATATTTGGAACCCTCTAACACATATTTCAGCCCACCTAGGCCATATATGGAACCCACTAACACAGATTTCAGCCATCCTAGGTCATATTTGGAACCCACTAACACAGATTTCAGCCCTCCTAGGTAATACTGGGAACCCACTAACACGTATTTCAGCCCACCTATGCCATATTTGGAACCAACTGACACAGATTTCTGCCCTCCTAGGTAATATTGGGAACCCACTAACACATATTTCAGCCATCCTAGGTCATATTGGGAACCCACCAATACAGATTTCAGCCCTCCTAGGTCATATTGGGAACCCACCAATACAGATTTCAGCCCTCCTAGGTCATATTGGGAACCCACCAATACAGATTTTATTCCTCCTAGGTCATATTGGAAACCCACCAATACAGATTTCAGCCCTCCTAGACCATATTGGGAACCCACTAACACCGATTTCAGCCCACCTAGGTCATATTTGGAACCAACTAACACAGATTTCAGCCATCCTATACAATATTGGGAACCCACCAATACAGATTTCAACCATTCTATGCCATATTGGGAACCCACCAATACAGATTTCAGCCATCCTATGACATATTGGGAACACACCAATACAGATTTCAGCCCTCCTAGACCATATTGGGAACCCACTAACACCGATTTCAGCCCACCTAGGTCATATTTGGAACCAACTAACACAGATTTCAGCCATCCTATGCAATATTGGGAACCCACCAATACAGATTTCAACCATTCTATGCCATATTGGGAACCCACCAATACAGATTTCAGCCATCCTATGACATATTGGGAACACACCAATACAGATTTCAGCCCTCCTAGACCATATTGGGAACCCACTAACACCGATTTCAGCCCACCTAGGTCATATTTGGAACCAACTAACACAGATTTCAGCCATCCTATGCAATATTGGGAACCCACCAATACAGATTTCAACCATTCTATGCCATATTGGGAACCCACCAATACAGATTTCAGCCATCCTATGACATATTGGGAACACACCAATACAGATTTCAGCCATCCTATGCCATATTGGGAACCCACCAATACAGATTTCAGCCATCCTATGCCAATTTGGGAACCCACTAATACAGATTTCAGCCATCATATGCCATATTGTATAACTACAAAATGTACCCCACTTATTAAAGCCATACAATGTCATATGATGCAGCAATTCCTGACTACATGTCATATGTAACACATGCAATACTAGCTTTGCTTATATGGAAACAATGAACAGTAACACAGTTTACACTATTTTACCTTAAATGATCGTGACCTCTCACTGGTCAGTATTGCACAACAATTCAGGTAGTATAAGATATAAGATAATTATGCACCTATCAATCTTTTCCTCCAGACAGACCAAGAGGGATAAGTCAACATTGTGTTAAAACTACAGCATACATGTGCATATGATATTGTAAAGTTTGTAAGTAAGGTAACGTAAATTGAAATTGTTTTTTAAAAACATAGGTTGAAAGTTCAAATGCAAACTGCGATAAAAGATATTTTGATTTGAAAATTAATTATTTTAGTGGTAAAGTTTATCTAAAGTAACAGACTACAAGGCTAGTAAATTGTAATTTTGTTTGATATTTAAATACAAACTGTACATGTATGTTATAGTTTACATGTTGTTTGGTTAAATACAATGTATACAGTTTGAACTGCAAACCTATAATATGTTTTGAGTAGGATTAAATTCTTATTGTTTTATTTCTAATTGTTTTAAGTACGTTTTTAAGACACTGACGACATGCACTTTAATGTGTATGTTTGGTAACGTAAAGTGCAATGTAGAATGCCTTAACATATCTTACAAGTTGTTAATATATATAATATAAACCATTATAAATATAAAAAGTGGTATTATATGTAACTGAAAAGTGTATGATACAATTTGAATACTTGAAATTATTGAAGGAATGAAAAACGCATATGTTTTGGAGAATGGGTGACATTTTAAGAATCGCTACCAAACATCTGTCTCTTAACCTATAATGGCAATCTATACATCATTGTTTAGGTTGAATGTTGAACTTTGTAATGGTACCTTCATCATTTGATTACCTGGTCATCTAAATTTGCAATAAAAAACTTTATGCCAAAATATTTTGTTTTTTTAGGGTAACGTATGTTTTCCCATATTTATCTTCTTTATCATTGCATTTTGGCATTGAAATTCAATCAGTTTGCAGCTACTAGTTTACACTCTTGAATTACATATGCAAACTTGGAATTATTAAATAGCATAATGGTACAATTAATCTTTAAAAATTACAATTTTTATTTAATATTTTGGGGGTAACGTATTTTAAAGCGTGGTAACGGAGAAAAGCCCCACCCGCCAGTTGCAAACTTTATGCCAAAATGTTCGCCACACCTTGGGGTTTCAAAAAAATATGGTCCACAAAATTCCCCCTGGGGGGGGAGCAAAACCCCCTTTGGCTCATGGTCTATAAGTTGGACAGCTTGTGTACTTCTATAATACTGACTATGGTATGTCTTCCACCTGTGGAGAAGTCAGAGTGCATTGTCAGTTCAACTTGAAAACTGGTAAGGCCAGCTGGCCACTGTATATGACAGAGGATAGTTACAATACGGTACATTAAAATAAAGATTTTGTGAACCTGGCCATTTCTATTATTTGTGAATTTGCTGATCTAGATTTAAATTGTTGACATTGAAATGTATGTTGACAGTTGAGTGTGTGCAATATTTTATCATGTAAGACATTTTAAAACAGATTGTCATAAAATTGATGACAAACAGCATGTGACTTTGTATTAATTAATGAAATATCACAGACAAATATTATTATATATTTCTAGCAAAATGAAAATAAAGTAGCAGAAGTGTATCAGCCTATACGAAAAATATTAAAAGCTGTTGAGGTAGTCGGAGTACCACAGATTATGGCAGCAAGAGATGGTAAGTTATATTGGGTTGTTTTTCCATACTCTTGAGGCCCCACCTGTCCAGCATTGTTTGTGGAGGACTTAGCCAAAATTGTCAGAACTTATGCCCATCGTAAACAAAGCGTGTAAGTGTCTATGATGACCATCACGACACATTTTAGCGGGTATTGGCGTACATCAGCGTATTTTAATGTGCTCTTAACTTGTATAAAACTTACAAAGTTAATTGTTGTGTTTTATAGGTAATATATGAACACGTGTGTATAGCTGAACTACTATTTAATAACTGATTTACTACAGAGTATGGCAGGTAGAGATAAATGTATAGAGACCAATGTATACAGTAACATACACAACATTAACGTATTTCACGTACACCAGCATGTTTGACAAATTTCCTGTATGCTTGGCATACATTGTTTAACAGGGCCCTACAGAGTAATTAAAAAAAATTATAAACTGAAAATGCTTGTGTCAAGTAAACAATGATACTGTCATAAAAATGCTCATATGGAAAAACATGTTGCTTAAAAAAAGCAGTTAAACGTGTTCAGTTTTCGTAATATTTTGTTTCACAAAATTATTTCAGATTTATTACAAATACAGAAGACGAGTAGTGGGACAGCGCGAGAAGCTACAAAGTGTGCAATAAATAGAGTACTTATACCAAGGGTAGGTTATCTACTGTATGTCTTATTTAAGCAAACTGGAAGGTGGGTTTTTATAAGGCCTCTTTTTACCTGTAAAACTTATGATCCATATATATTGTTCCAACCAAATCAATTCATAATACATAATCCACCTCAATAGCTTAATGAATCTTAGAAGAAGCTTAAATTTTCCTTAAGGGTATCAGCTATACAAAAACTGTTATTAATTGTTTTACACAGCTTTAAAGCATTATGTAAAGAGCTACTTTAATCACTAAAAAACCTTGGTAATTCTTCAATATAGGGATATATAGGAAGCACAAACTTAAGACTAAATTCCAAATCTTGGCCACTAGGATGCTTTGTGAATACCAGTGCTAATTTTATTGAAAGTACCCCAAAATAATGTTAATATTTTTGTTCAGTACCCTGACTGCTTTGATTATTTGCCCTGATTTTTGTTACACAGGTCCCTGATAGAGGGGGTCGTGCTTGGGAAATGGAACCCCCTCCACCAGAAATGCCATCCTTTATGAAAAGACAAGATGCACCACAAGGGCAGAGACCTCAAAGTAAGTATCCCTGGTATGATCAATGGTGCTGACCTAAAGTTTGTAAAACTGAGTTAAGAGATTGGTTTCAAAACACTGAAAAAAATTGATCTTATTTTAATGCCCACCACTAGCATATGCTGGAAACCAGTTGTTCATTTGTCTGTCAGTGTCTAGTTGGCTTGTTTATAATAATTTAGATTTCTCTGTGTTTACAAGTATATCTAGACACTGTCCATATCCAAATAGGGTCCAGCTCAAGGACATATCTTCCATGTCTAGCAATTAATGCTATGCTTGTGAATAATTGTTGTGGGTTTGAGCCCAGGTCGTAATTATCCCCCGCCGAAGGGGATATGGTAATAGTAGGCGTCATTCTGTCTGTCAGTCCGTACGCACCCACTTGTTTTTGTGGGGTGCGGAACAATAGGCTATATTTAGATTCTATTCATTCCTTTGCTTATGGGGTGCAAAATGTTGCTTATTGGGTTTTACAAACAAAAGAATGAACAACAGAAAACACAACGTCAAGTCAGGGAGAATGTCCATCCGTCCGACCTTCTGTGTGCAACTCCTCCTACATTTCTTAAGGGATTTTGACAAAACTTTCACAGAATAACTGCTATGATGTCCACCAGTGCATATTGTCAGGATTTTTTTATTTGACCATTTTTGACAGAGTCATTGCCCTTTGTTGATTTTTTACATTTAAACTCTTGTGTGTGCAACTCCTCCTGCATTTCTCAAGGAATTTTGTCAAAACTTTTACAGTTATGATGTGCCCTAGCGCATATCGTCAGGTTTTTTCATTTCGGCCATTTTTGACAGAATTATGGTCCTTTGTTTATTTTGTACCTTTGTGGGTTATAGAAAAAATGATAAATTCTTCTGTGTGCAACTCCTCCCCCATTTCTTAAGGAATTTTGATGAAACGTTCACAGATGTACCCTCATGAGATGCAATAGCGCATATTGTCATGGTTTTATATTTTCGGCCACTTTTGACAGAATTATGGCCCTTTTTATACATGTGTAAGCTAAATAGTGGGGTGACAATCAGCTCAAAAGTGGCTTATTTAAGGAGTAGGTGACAACTCAAGTAGAACAAGCAATGTTATATACCAAAATGTTCGCCTATGTCTATACTATATGGAACTGCCGGCATAAATTGTCAACGCGTGGTGCGGACACGGAAATCCAAGATGGCGTCCAAGATGGCCGCCATAATTTACACATACACTTAAAATTCTATGTTCTCATGCAATTTTTTTGTTTATGTATGTAGTCACAAATATTTGCTTGGATATTATTCATTTGATAATGTACATCAAATGGACATACAAGACTGACCACTTTGAGGTCAAGGTCATGGTCATTTCAAGGTCAAATTACGAAAAAAAGCTGAAAAAATGATGTTTCCTCACTTGTTTTCTTGTTTTAGCAGATGTTTTATATTCAAGTTGATATTAAAAGTGATAAAAGTATTGGTAAGCACATATTCTCTTATAATTAGTTGAATTTTCAGTTCAAAATATTGAAACTTTGTCAAAACTGACATTATTATGCATGTACATGTTGGACGAGATGGCATTCTTAGATCGCTGCTTCCCTATTTAAAATTTTAGTATTCAACTGTTTGACACTATTATTTCTAATTGTATGATTAAATGTTTGTCTTAACATTATTAGCTTTGTATTGTACTCCAAATGGACTTGAAAAATGACCACTCAAGGTCAAGGTCAATGTCATTTCAAGGTCAAACTACCAAAAATACCTGAAAATTTGATATTTCGTCGCAAATTGTTATTATAAACGAATGCTGAACATTGTATTTTGTTTTAGATGTGATAGCAGGTATTCTAAGTGTAAATTATTTCATTAGCAGTGATAAATTTTTACTGCAAATAGAAAATCTATTTAAATTTTGTGACGGAACATAAGCGATTCTACGTAATGTACAATATTGCAGCCATGAATGGTTTTTCCTTGATCGTTGAATCTCTATATTTGACAGTATTATTGTTAATGGTTTGACAACATTATTACATATTAGACAATTATTATATATAATAATGCACCTATCAATATTTTGCCCCAGGGTGGGGGAGTGGCGTCATACAGTGGACTTTAGACAGAAAACAATTCCCAACGGACGGGATTTTGACAGGCCCTTTGATTCCCGATCCCGGGAAATAGACTTTGGCTGGAATTTAGATTCTGGGATTGGGGAATTTAGACACAGCAAAAAGCAGACTTGCTGCAACCATTAAAGATGGCAGGCCATTTAATATACCAAGCATCTCCTACTGCGGGAATTTCAACAAACGTTTGGACATGGTGAGTCACCTCTTGGGCCTAAGATGGCTGAACTATGTGATGGTTAGGTATCCCTTATGGCCGGATATGGCTGAATTTGTATTGGTAAGTATGTTTACTACATAGGGTCTGGTATGGCTGAATTCAGTGGTTGCCTTTGTATCCCTTAAAATTTTAAATGGCCATAATTGGTGTTGGTCATTACTCGAATAGGGCCAAGGATTGCTGCACTCCGTGTGGGGGGAGTACTCCGTATGGTATGGTATTGCTTTAATAAGTTACGTGGGTACACAATAGGGCATGGGATGGCTGAAATATGTGAGGGTGGGAACTCAATAGGGCCTGGGATGGCTCAATCTGTGATGGTGAGCACACAATAGGGCTTGGGATGACTGGAATCTGTGATGTGGGTACATAATAGGGCTTGGGATGGCTGAAATCTGTGAGGGTGGGTACCCAATAGAGCTTGGGATGGCTGAAATCTGTGAGGATGGGTACCCAATAGAGCTTGGGATGGCTGAAATCTGTGAGGATGGGTACTCTATAGAGCTTGGGATGGCTGAAATCTGTGAGGATGGGTACCCAATAGAGCTTGGGATGGCTGAAATCTGTGATGGTGGGTACCCAATAGAGCTTGGGATGGCTGAAATCTGTGTGGGTGGGTACTCAATAGGGCCTGAGATGGCTTAATATATGATGGCGGGTACCCAATAGGGCATGGGATGGGTGAAACCTGTGAGAATGGGTTTTCAATGGGCTTGGGATGGCTTAAATATGTGATGATGGGTACTCAATAGGGCTTGGGATGGCTGAGATCTGTGATGGTGGGTACCCATTAGAGCTTGGGATGGCTGAAATCTGTAAGGGTGGGTACTCAATAGGGCATGGGATGGCTTAATCTGTGATGGTGGGTACAAAATAGGGCTTTGGTAGGGTTAAATATGTGATGGTGGGTACACAATAGGGCATGGGATGGCTTAATCTGTGATGGTGGGTACAAAATAGGGCTTTGGTAGGGTTAAATATGTGATGGTGGGTACACAATAGGGCATGGGATGGCTGAAATCTGTGATGGTGGGTACACTATAGGGCATGAGATGGCTGAATTCTGTGAGGATGGGTACTCAATGGGCTTGGGATGATTGAAATATGTGATGACAGGTACCCAATAGGGCTTGGATGACTGTACTCAGAGGTGGTGGGTACTCAATAGGGCTTGGGATGGGTGAAATATGTGATGATGGGTACTCAATAGGGCATTGGATGGCTGAAATCTGTGAGGGAGAGTACTCAATAGGGCCTTGGATGACTGTATTCAGAGGTGCTGGGTACACAATAGGGCCTGGGATGGCTGAAATCTGTGAGGGAGAGTACTCGATAGGGCCTTGGATGACTGCTCAGAGGTGGTGGGTACTCAATAGGGACTGGGATGGCTAAAATCTGTAATGGTGCATACTCAATAGGGCCTGTGATAGCTGGAATTCATGAGGGTGGGTACTCAATGGGGCCTTGGATGACTACTCAGAGGTGGTGGATACCCAATAGGCCTGGGATGACTGTACTCAGAGGTAGTGGGTACCAAATGGGGCCTGGGATCGGCTGTTCTCTGTTGTGATGGGTATCCAATAGGGCCTGGGATGGCTGTGCTCAGAGGTTGTGGGTACCAAATGAGGCATGGGTTGGCTGTTTTCTGTGGTATAGGGTATTCAATAGGGCCTGTGGTGGCTGTACTCAAGGTGGTGGGTACCAAATGGAACCTGTGATGGCTGTTGTCTGTGGTTGTGTCTTTCCAATAGGGCCTAGGACGGCTGTATTGAGTGGTGGCGAGTACTCCATAAGACCTGGTATGACTGTAATTGGTGGTGATGGGTTCCCAAATGGGCCTGGAATGGTTGAACTTTTGGAGGTGAGAACATAAATTGGCCTGGGATGGCTGTTCTATAGGCAGTGTTAAATACCAAATAGGGCATTGAATGGCTGTTCTCAGTAGATGCGAGTATCTTCAGTCATAGTATGGCTATACACAGTGGTTGTGAGTAGGGCATAGGGCCTATGGTGGCTGTAATTGGTGGTGGTAATTACCACATGGGATCTAGTATGGCTGTATTTAGTCGTTGCAACTAACCCATATGGATTAGTATGGCCATAATTAGTGGTGGTGAAATACCCAGTAGGGCTTAGGATGGCTGTATTGCACCTGGTATGACTGTACTCAGTTGGTCCAAGTACCCATTAGAACATAGTATGGCTGTAATCGTCGGTGGTAAGTACCACATAGGGTCAGGTGTGACTGTACTCAATGCTTATTGGTGGTGTTGATTGGGCCTTGGATGTCTGTACCCTTTTGTTGTGACTTGAGTGTAGCCCATAGGACCTGGTATGGCTGTAATTCATTGGTTAAGAGCACCCCTTTGGGCCTTATACGACTGTGATTTGTACTAGTGAGTAACTCATAGGGCCTTTACAGCTGTGCTCAGTGATTATGAGTACCATATCGAGATTGATATGGTGGTGATTAACCAATATGGCCTTTGTTGGCTCTACTCTGTGGTTGTAAGTACCCCATTGGGCCTCAGGTATAGCTAGTGACATTGAGAACTCGATAGGAATGGTTGTTAAGGGCAGTTGTAAGAACATGACATATACTCCATTGGTTACAGAATGTACTTGTTGATGGTTAGAACCCATTCTGGCCTGGTATGTGATGGTGATGATTTGGTTTGACTGTACTTTGTATATGGTACCCTTAGGACTTAGTATGACTTTAACACGTAGTAGTGAGTACCCATTATGGCACGGAATGGTTGTACTTGACAGTGTTATGTACCCCATATGGTCTGGGATGCCACATATAGGAGTTCAGTATAAATTATTATTATTAATGAAAGAACTCTGATCACATCAATGATCTACAACAAAATATAATGTTCACCTAATTTCATAATAAGAAGAAATACAATGAAAGATCAAATTTTCAGGTCAGGTATTTTTGGTAGTTTGACCTTAAAATGACATTGACCTTGACCTTGATTGGTCATTTTTCAAGTCCATTTGGAGTACAATACAAAGTTATTTTGTTTAGACAAACATTTAATCATACCATTAGAAATAATAGTGTCAATAGTTGAATACTAAAATTTTAAATAGGGAAGCAGCAATCTAATTTAGAATGCCATCTCGTCCAACATGTACATGCATAATAATGTCAGTTTTGACAAAGTTTCAATATTTTGAACTGAAATTCAACTAATAATAAGAGAATATGTGCTTACCAACACTTTTATCACTTTTAATATCAACTTGAATATAAAACATCTGCTAAAACAAGAAAACAAGTGAGGAAACATCATTTTTTCAGCTTTTTTTTCGTAATTTGACCTTGAAATGACCATGACCTTGACCTCAAAGTGGTCTGTCTTGTATGTCCATTTGATGTACATTATCAAATGAATATTATCCAAGCAAATATTTGTGACTACATACATAAATAAAAAAATTGCATGAGAACAAAGAATTTTAAGTGTATGTGTAAATTATGGCGGCCATCTTGGACGCCATCTTGGATTTCCGTGTCCGCACCACGCGTTGACAATTTATGCCGGCAGTTCCATATAGTACATACATAGGCGAACATTTTGGTATATAACATTGCTTGTTCTACTTGAGTTGTCACCTCACCCCAAAAAATCACCAATTGTCACCCCACTAAAAGAGAAAACAATTTGTTTCTGATGGATAACTTAAGTTTGGGATGGGATATCACAATGAAACTTGCTGTGTGGGTTGTTTGTGTGCAGTCAGCACTTGCTATGTGAAGTGGGGCCGGTGGAGGTCAAGGTCACCGTTACTAAAAATAGAAAAAATAATTTATGCTCATTTTTGTTTCTGATGGAAAACTTAAGTTTGGGATGAGATATCACAAGGAAACTTGCTGTGTAGGTAGTTTGTCTGAAGACGGCACTTTCAATGGGAAGTGGGGCTGGCAGGGGTCAAGGTCACCATTACTAAAAATAGAATAAAACATTTATGCTCAATTTTTTGTGAGGATTGAGATAACGGTGAAACTTGCTAGCTTTGTAGGTAGCTTGTGTGAAGAGTCACTTGGGATTGAAAGTGGGGATCAAGATCACCATTACTTATAATAGAAAAAGCGTTTTAACTCAATAACTTTTGTTAGGAATGAGGTATCATTGTGAAACTTGCAGTTTATATAGCTTATGTGAAGATGTCACTTGCAATTGACAGTGGGCTGAAGGGGGTCAAGGTCACAGTTACTTAAAATAGATAAATTGTTATTGCTCTATAACATTAGTTAGGAATTCGATGTCATGATGAATATTGCTATGTAGGTAGTAGCTTTTGTGAAGTCAACAATTGGGATTGAAAGTGGGACTGGTTGGATCAAGGTCACGGTTAACCTGGTTTTCGTGTAGTGTGACTGCTTCTTGTTGACTATGTTTATTTACTTGTAATAAATTTGGATATATTAAAAAATCTTTTGTGCATCTCAAACATTTCTCTTGGGATTGAAACCAAACTTTCACATAACTTATGTTATAATTTTTTTTATTGTATTCAATAGTCTTTGGAACAATTATTTTCCCTTTGGCGGGGGATATGGCTGTCTGTGACTGCTTCTTGAATACCATAGCCATAGCAAAATCTTACTGGTAAAGCTCCCTTGCTTGCCACTCTGTATGTTCCAGGTAATTGCTGGTGTATGTTGGTTGGCCCAGTGATTATGTGAGTGGGAAGTCTCCATTATATGACTGAAATACTGTTGACCAGTCGTATTTGATCAATATTGCATCACTTTTAGACTTTGATATGTGTCTTTAATTTGATTGTATTATCATTTCAGGTGCACGAGGTGGAGGGCGTGGTGGTCGAGGCGGAGGGGGAGGTGGTTATCAGGATCAAGGGCGGGGTGGAAAAGTACAAGGGAGTTGGAGCGGTAATAAGGGGGATAATATGGGTGGAAACTGGAATCAAGGAGGGGGTGGATATGGTCGTCCTCAGTCAGCTGGGGGTGGTGGCGGATACAACCAAGGAGGAGGCGGCGGTTACCAAGGAGGTGGCGGCGGCTATCAGGGAGGAGGCGGCAGTTACCAAGGAGGAGGCGGTTACCAAGGAGGAGGCGGGGGTTACCAAGGAGGTGGCGGCG
Organism: Spisula solida; assembly: GCA_947247005.1. Classification (NCBI taxonomy): domain Eukaryota; kingdom Metazoa; phylum Mollusca; class Bivalvia; order Venerida; family Mactridae; genus Spisula; species Spisula solida. The sequence goes on along the minus strand of OX365945.1, from coordinate 46,852,905 downwards.
GTCACCAAGGAGGAGGCGGCGGTCACCAAGGAGGAGGTGGCGGTTACCAAGGAGGAGGAGGCGGTTACCAAGGAGGAGGCGGCGGTTATCAAGGAGGAGGCGGCGGTGGTGGTCCTCGTGGTGGTGGCGGCAGAGGAAGAGGTGGGCGTGGCAGACGTGGGGGAGGTGAAAGATACTGATCGTCAGTTAACTACATCAATTACCTACTTCAGCTTGCAGTTGCTTCTGTTAGGATAATTATCCAAATCATGTGCTTAATTTATTACAATAGTATTGTTACAGTTATACTCTCAGTGTTATGGGTTATCTAAGTAAGACTAAGATAAATATTTGTGTTACAATGCTGTGATCAATATTTTGTTCATATCCAAATACCTCTTCATACCGACTTATACATCACATCGTTAAAAGGACTTTGAGTGAGGAATCTCCTATTAATTCTCTCTGTCTATTTAGATATATCTTTTAAGTGGTTGTTTGTCGAAGATTTTCAAGTGAAATAATAGTATAACGCAACTATAAGTTACAATTCCATGGCATATAAACCTACTCACTATATGACTAAACAATTCAACATGATTGTATGACTTGTTGCAATAGCCGGAAGTTAACATGTTTATACACTGTGAAGTTAATCCCATTATTACATAAATTGAACACTAAATGTGGTCAAAGCAATCCTTGATTAACAGCCGGCCTAATGTTAATAGATCTATTGTGAGCATCTTACTTATTTATATATTATTGTTTCATTAAAGCATACTGTCTCAATCAATGGCTAATTGGACATTTACATGTGATGGCATATTGTAATATTTAGTTTAGGTTGTTTACCAAGTGGAAAAGTCAGCATTACTCTGATTTTAAAGATGGTGAAATTGGCAGTTGTAATGTTTGTATGTTGGCATACGCCTTCTTCTAACTTTCTATATGAAATTATGAACATGGGGTTATAGCTTGCCCCATGTTTCAGGTGAGTTATGACCCTTGTTTGAAAATCTGTTTATGGGGAATTTCTACTTTTCTTTTCGAGGCATTTATTGAGTTATGTAGTTTTATCCCCCCATCTCTAATGAGGGGGTATATTGCTTTGCACATCTCGGTAGGTCGGTCAGTCAGTAGGCCAAATGGTTTCTGTTCAATAACTCAACAACGCTTTGCCCTAGGATCTTCAAACTTTACATGAAGGTTGGCCAGCATTTTGAGGTCAGTAGGTCAAAGGTCAAGGTTGCTGTGACCTTTAACATTAATGACTATTGGGCTGCAGTGGGGGGCATACATGTGTTACAAACATCTCTTATTTTTATGTCATTGATATCTGGAAACAAACCAGTGCACAGAATGGGCTTAACTATGGCATGACAGTAGAAAATAGGTTTATGCTTTGAAATTGGTATAAATTGTATGTGTAGATTGATTTATTATGCTAAAAATCTAATGATTTTATAAATATGCATTTGAAATCATGTGATATACCTCTGTTGTTCAACTGTGTTCAATCTTGATGGATTTAAGATTTGGTCGTGGATTAATGTTCATCATTGAATCATATGTTTACATGTACTGTACTGTTTTAATGCATGTGTAAGGACTTTACTTCAATTCACCTCTGTACCTCTCTGTGTTCATAGTAGTGTAAAATCAGAAATTTTAGCGAAGGATTAATTTTCGCTAAATTCACGAATTTAATAACTTCCCTAAAATGTATGCTTGTGAACTTAAATGAAGGCTGTAAAACACAGAAAGTAGATATTTCTGAAGTTTAAAATTGCAAACATATAATCTCGCAAACTATTTCAGAATAATAAATTCTAATAAATAAGTTTAACGTCGCGAAAATATATGATTTTACAGTTCACTACAGACCTCATTTTGTGTATGAAAGTATATAACAGTATGTCAGTACATGCCAGAATAAATCAATACTATAACATGCTTTTCCTATTTTTAAGCCACCCACCTTTAACCAAGACAACTATTCCAAAAGTATTTAAAGAAAGTCAGGTCAAATTGCAACTAGAAACTCCAATATATCGTCGCTGGATATTCAACTTTTCAGAAGAAACCAAAAATTATTTTTGTTGTTTAAAAGTAAACGTTTTTCTTATTTTTGCTGTGTTAAATCAGTCAATAATTATAGGTGTTTGCCATCTTTCAGAAAAAAACACTACATCAAAAAATAGTAAATTTTGTGTCAAAATGTATATCTTTCTTGAAATATTACATAAATTATGAAAATTTCTAGTCCAAATTTGGGGCAAAAAGTTATAGCATCTGGCTTGAGACACTGTTATATGATACCAATTTTGAGTCTAGTCTCACATAGAAATTAACGCAGAGATATTTGAAGTATTTGAGCTAATTATTCTCAGGTCGGATTGAGATGCTTCAGGAGATCAGAACCAGGGTACTGTTTTATCAAAGCACTTACAGAAATAATAAATTTACTATCAAATTTAAATTCTTTATAATTTGTTTAAAATGATAAAGTGTGGTAAATGGAGCTGCAATACTTATAAAGATTCAGTTAATGAACTCATACAAACTATATCAGTCACCAATTTACAGTTGTTGAAGAATTATAAAGAATCGAAATTTTAATTCTGTAAGTGCTTTGATAAAACCGTACCCAGGATACTGTCAACGCTCCAGCATTGTACCTCAGATTTGTGAATCTCTATTATTGTTCAGTAAAATGTTGTTATGAATGATATTACTGACCATTTACTCTAAATGTACTTACCATATAGTGCATCTGTTAATGATATGTTATTACTACAATGATCTTTTAATCGAAAGAGGGCGGTACCTAAGGCCTAAACTTCCAAAGGAATTGAGAATTTGTAATGATTGTAATAATATAGAAAACGAAGAACATTTCTTACTACATTGTACAAAATTTACAGAAAGTAGGCATGTGCTCCTCTTGTCTTATAATATCAATGGATCTATTATCGATGATATAGAACCAGACTCAGAAAATTCTTTAACCATTCTTAGAAAGCTTCTTAATCCAATCAATCCCGGAGAATGCAAACAAATTTGTAATTTCATTTCAAAAACATGGTGACCAGATAACTACTAGGTGTTTTAGTGTTTCGATAATGTTTCATGTTTCACTAATGTTCACTAATGTTCTATATTACTTTGAATGTTTATTTCAATGTATATATTGTATTGTTATATGTATTATCCCATAGCATGAATTGTCTCGACAATACCCAGCTATGTATGGAAGACACCATTTCATGTGGTTTTCTGAATAAACATATTCTATTCTACTATAATTGCCATTATTTTCGTGAGTGCACGTTTCTCTGTATATGAATCTGTTCGAGAGTTTATAATAAATTTGTGACATCGAGTTTGACGTCATCCTTTTGAAATCGGTAGTTTCTGTTATTTCACAATTTTGAGAAAATTTGAAAAAAAATGCTTCATGTATTGCTAATTTAATGGCTTTCATGGTATGGTGATATGTTATGATGTGGGTAAAGCTTTATTTCTGTACTGATTGCAGCTTGAACTTATCAATAATAATTTGAAACCTTAAGATAGAGACGTTTGTTGTTCTATTTTAATCCTTTTCTGTGAGCTCAGTTATTAGAGCGTTAGATATTGACTTGTTAGATTGTCACCCACTGAATTGCAAACCATTTAGTTGTTACCCATAAGGTCGACAGTTCATATTTGATTCTGTTTGTGTCATTGGTTACAGCACAAAGTTTAATTTAAATTTAATTCAATTAACGTGCGTGGTTACAGTGACGTGCACAACAGGTGCTCAACATGTACATGTGATGAATTTGTCTTTGGCTTCTAGCAGAGCAGTTTTAATACTTAGTACTGGTTGATAATTTATTCAAGGAAAAAACAGATTACTTGAATTAGTCACTGTATATAATTAATAAGAAGGCCATGATGTCCCTATGTCATTGATCAAGTTTCTTGAAGATTGAAGCACAAATTTTGCAAATAGTGTGTACACAAATAGCTCACATGAGCACAAAATGCTCCATGCTACAATGTTAGCTTTTAGGATAGCTGGATTTATGTTGCGTGTAAACAATTTCTTAAAATACTATCTCCCTTAACAACTGAATGGGTTTAGACATCAAATTGTACTAGAATGATCTTTAGGTTGTCCTCAAACATTCTAGGCTGTTGCATATGTAGGTCACTGGGTCAAAAACTATGTTTTAAGACCGTGAACACTTTACCTGACATCCTCACCTGAACTTATTATAATGGATTTTGATCAAACTACAGGAATGGTCCTTTTCAAAGGATAGCATCAACTATTCTGGTCTAATGAATATATTTGTCACAGGGACAAAAAACCATGTAAAAAATGAAATGATACTTTTGTGGTCCTGCATGTGTAGGTCACATGATCAAAAACACGGTTGTAGAGTACACTCTTTAAATGCCATATCCTAAACCACCGAACAGGTGTAGTGGTATAACACGGAGAATTTGAAATGACCCTGACCTTTTCAATGTATAAATTTCCACGAGCAAATCGTGCAATATCGGTTCTTTAGTCTCAGAGTTATGTTGGTATCACACCTTTGTGATACTTCCATCTTATAAAAACATACAACCGGATGGTTATAAATATAGACAATATATCACCAGTTAAATTAAGCTAATTATAAATAGAAGGTACAGAACCAAGTCAAATTCTCCGTACTATACTCTTTCAATTGAAGTTTGAAAGAGGCAGGATACTTTCAGTGATTGAAAGTCTGGTCATCAGTTTGTCGGTACACTGTGTATGCTCCTAACAGTGATGGCATATACATGTATACATTAGAGAGGTTGCGACTACGTGTAGCTACCCGTACACGTAAAAGTACACGTTGCAACTGAAAGTGGCTTGCGAAACACAAGGTTTGTGTGGAAAATCACATGACAGTTGTGACATGATTTCTTCGTGAATCGATAATAAATGTTTATTCAAACTCAATGAGACCACAGGCAAAGCTCAATGAGACAACAGGCGAAGAAATATCAGGTTTACCGTTAGTTAATTCCCTTTGTAATTTTTTATACTTAATTCTTGTCCGGGCCATAATTTGAACAGTATTTGAGATATCAATTTGAAACTTCATAGGTGAATAGACCTCATTAGGAGGAAGTGCAGTGCACAAAAACAATAACTCCTGATTGTATATTTTTTTAGTTATTCCCCTTAGTAATTTTTTCATACTCAATTCTTGTCCGGGCCATAACTTGAACACAGTATTAGAGATATCATTTTGAAACTTCATAGGTGAATAGACCTCTTTAGGAGGAAGTGCAGTGCACAAGAACCATAACTCTTGATTGTATATTTTTTTAGTTATTCCCCTTTGTAATTTTTCATACTTAATTCTTGTCCGGGCCATAACTTGAACAGTATTTGAGATATCAATTTGAAACTTCATAGGTGAATAGACCTCATTAGGAGGAAGTGCAGTGCACAAGAACCATAACTCTTGATTGCATATTTTTTTAGTTATTCCCCTTTGTAATTTTTCATACTTAATTCTTGTCTGGGCCATAACTTGAACAGAGTATTAGATATATCATTTTGAAACTTCATAGGTTAATAGACCTCATTAGGAGGAAGTGCAGTGCACAAGAACCATAACTCTTGATTGCATATTTTTTTAGTTATTCCCCTTTGTAATTTTTTATACTTAATTCTTGTCCGGGCCATAACTTAAACAGTATTTGAGATATCAATTTGAAACTTCATAGGTGAATAGACCTCATTGGGGGGAAGTACAGTGCAGAAGAATCATAACTCTTGATTGTATATTTTTTTGAGTAATGGCCCTTTGTAATTTTTCATACTTACTTCTTGTCCGGGCAATAACTTGAACAGTATAAGAGATATCAATTTGAAACTTCATAGCTGAATAGATCTCATTGAGAGAATGTGCAGTGCCCAAGAACCATAACTCTATTCCTATTTTAGAGTTGCTCCCCATTGTATTTTTTCATACTTAATTCTTGTCCAGGCCATAACTCAAACAGTTTTGGATATATCAATTTGAAAATTCATAGATAAATGAATGTTATTATTACAGTGCAGTGGCAAAGAATAATAACATATTTTTTTAGCATTTTTTCTGTGACAAACGCCCCACGGGGAGCAAAACCCTCTTGTTTCGTCTGTCACACGTCCGTTGCTTGTAAAAACTACAACTGGATGTCGAAATACCCAAAAATAGTATTCTCGTAGACGTATTGCCTTTCGCAACCTCTATTAGTCTGAAAACTAACGAAACATGACAATACATGTATAAACTAGCTGGCTAGTGAACAACTAGTAGTCAGTCAGTGGCGTAAAATTTTACAAACCATTGACCCCAATAATATGTTTTATTTTTACATGACTTTTGTATTCTACGGAGGCATTGAGGGGACATAGGCAACACTTTTTTTCACTTTTGCATGTTTTTTATTTGCATGTGTTAGCTCTCACCTCATGGGCACGTGTTAGTTATCACCATGTGCGCACAAGGTAACAACACATGCACATGTGACATAAACATGTGCATACATTCTAACTAACGCAAACACACGTGATAACAAACACATGCGCCTGTGATAAATAAAATATTTCCAAAGTCCCCTCAATGCCACCGTAGTTCACAGAACACAATTTTCTCAACTAATTTTAATTTGGCAGCAACTTACTATTTACATCTTGTTTAAAACAATGTTCAAGTAAATAATCCAAGGTATTGTCACGTAGACATATCCCTGGCTTGAAATAAGGACGTCGTAGGTACAAAATCGATATTTTGAGACAACAAGAAATAAAAAATTTGGAGAAACATATGTAACAGTATTGGGAATGTTGACAGTTTCTGGAACTACTTGAATGCGGATTCACATAGCAGCCTAAAGGCGGTTAATTTTGTATAAACGCCTCCCAAAAACTATCTGTAAACGGCTGAGAGAGATAGGATTATCCTGGGGAGAGGCAGAAAACAAAGCGAAGAACAGGGCTGAATGGAGAAATCTTGTGGCGACCTTACGATCCGAACCGGATTGAAAAGGATAAGTAAGTAAACGACTCGTTACTTATGGAAAAACAAGTTTTTTTAACTTCAGTTTGGTCAATATGACCAGTTCTGATTTTCATGAAATAGGCTCATAAGAAGAACCTCGATCGTGATGCAGATTTCAAAAATGCATGAGTCTTATAAGGTCGTAAATAGCACTTATAAATACGACCTTCTCATTCTAAACCAGCGATATGTTGACTTAGCCACAGAATTGACGCGGTGTTCCAATTACAGGGCTATCTTACAGCAATTTAATTTGTAAAGGATGATTTGCATGCATAAGCCGTTTAAATTTTATATACAAAAACAATTATATCGCACACAAAACAACATGTATGTACATTCAACACATAAAAATGAGTTGGGACTGTATCTAACACGAATTATGAGTATTAATATGCACGTTAGATTGTCGTCCTCACTGATTGTTGCATAGCTGGAAACATCTACGTCAGATATATACGATGTAGGCTGCTATTTTCCCAACATGATCTGCAGGAATTCTGAAACATAAAGCAATAAACGCAACACGATTTTAGAATGTTTGCAGATATTTTTTTTATTGATCATCATCCAAACGACGCTGCAAATAACGTCAATTTGTCGAAGCGATGCTGAATAGGCGCTGTCAACACGTTAGTAACGTCAATTTGTCAATGTGATGCTGATTAGACGCTGTCAATACGTTAGTAACGTCAAAGTGATGCTGAATAAACGCTGTCAATACGTAAGTAACGACAAATTGTCGAAGCGAGGCTGATTAGACGCTGTCAATACGTTAGTAACGTCAAAGTGATGCTGAATAAACGCTGTCAATACGTTAGTAACGTCAAATTGTCGAAGCGAGGCTGAATAGACGCTGTCAATACGTTAGTAACGTCAATTTGTCGAAATAGGCTAAAAAGACGCAGTCAATACGTTAGATACGTCAATGTGTCGAAGCGAGGCTGAATAGACGCTGTCAATACGTTAGTAACGTCAATTTGTCACAGTAATACTGAATAGACGCTGTCAATACGTTAGTAACGTCAATTTGTCGAAATAGGCTGAAAAGACGCAGTCAATACGTTAGATACGTCAATGTGTCGAAGCGAGCTGAATAGACGCTGTCAATACGTTAGTAACGTCAATTTGTCACAGTAATACTGAATAGACGCTGTCAATACGTTAGTAACGTCAATTTGTCACAGTAATACTGAATAGACACTGTCAACACGTTAGTAACGACAATTTGCCAACACTAATCCAGCACGTCAGTTACATCAATTTGTCAAAGCCAGGATGAATAATTGATGTCAACGCGCCAGTGCATAACGTCAATAATTATGTCAGCACGTCATTAACGTCAATTTGTCAAAGCGATGCTGAATCACTGGCATTCGACCAGAGAAATAATTCTTTAAATTGCCGTGGTCTGTAATCTATATTTATAAATATAAATTATACCACGGCTATTTATCAAAGTGTTTGTCTGGTCAAGTGCCAGTGTGCTGAATAGACGCTATCACCTCGTCAGCAACGTCAACTTGTCAAACAGAGGCTGAATAGTTGCTGTTATCACGTTAGTTAAATATCAAAGCCTGACTGCATCAACGCAGAAGTTACACCGGTGACGTTAATATTCCTTTGCAACTTTGATACTGACCTCCATAATTGACCTGCCCGTCACCGTCCGCGTCTGCTTCACGTATCATATCTTCAACTTCTTCATCTGTAAGTTTCTCTCCAAGATTCGTCATGACGTATCTCAATTCAGTAGAACTTATATAACCGTTCCCATCTTTATCGAACACTTTAAACGCTTCACGGATTTCCAGTTCACTGTCAGTCTCCTTCATCTTCTTCGCCATCATTGTGAGGAATTCTGGGAAATCGATGTTTCCGTTTCCTGTTGAATTAGATAAGTGAAAGTTTTTATATCATTGATCCGTAGACGCTCAATGTAAATGTATATTACATGGTCTTACGTACGATATTGTATTTTATAATTAAGGTGTTTGCCAGATTAACCTACATGTAGGTCTTCTTTAAATGCATGTGCCGAACTCGAAATGATCACAAACTTTTAACAAAACAATAAAGGTGAGGGCTCCGGATAACGGCTAAGTTGCTCTTCAGCAGGCAACTCGGGTATCAAACCTAGATTTGACAGGGAAATGCACTTTTTTAATCTACTTTGACATTTTCATTGGTCGCTTCTCTCCCATTAGTAGACTCGAAACTGATGTTTCATATTATTTACTGAATTGTGCTATAAAGAATCCGAACTTTTCTTACCGTCTTGATCCACTTCGTTGACCATATCTAATAATTCTGACTCTGTAGGATTCTGACCGAGTGACCTCATCACTGTACCTAATTCTTTGGACGTCACTTTACCATCACCATCTTTATCGAATAAACTGAACGCTTCTTTAAATTCTGAAATATGTATAGATACGTACTTTTTACATACGAAACTATAAAAATTAATCGAACAGAAAATTAAGGCAGCACTCTTGAAAGAGAAACAGTAGTGGTATGAAAGGCACAAAACACGTAAATTGTATACACAAAAAGAAAAATATCAGATTACAAGTACAAATCACAAGGACAAACATAAAAATGAAACAGCTATAGAAGGAATGCCGCTTTTCTCTTGCAGTGTGCCACAACGCACCACATTGGTCAGTCCACCATAGTGGTTATTACCACAGTCTTCCCTGTGAGCCTCTATAAACATAGCCAGTTGACAAGAACAAAGCCAAGGACGACTACATATCACAAGAACAACAGACATAATACAACGAAACACTCCTCAGAATCAGTATACATGCATATTTGAACTAAACGAAGCAGCCTTGTACTGGAGTTTCAAAAGGGCACATTTATGCGCACAGCCAATAAAATGAACAATGTTAGTATAACAAATAGTATAGTCGCAACTCTATTTGCCGTCCGGGCGACACCATGACACCTCCATGACTCGTTGAGAACTTGGAGGTGAGTACAATCAGCGTCTTTAACAGCGAGAAAATCTCCGGCATTACAGGACCATTGATTGCTCAACCAATTAGTCCACAGCCCCTTGTGGCATAACCAGTACTCAATCAGTTTCCATTCAGGTCTAGTATTACATGTTTACTACCGGTATTTGTTCCAAAGTGAGGAGAATTACCAATGATCATGTATACTACTGCAAAATCACATATTTTCGTGGGTATTAAATTTCGTGGATTTTGATTAAAAAGTATTTTCACGGGGTCGTAATTTCGTTGATTACAAAACATGAAGTGGCAAACCCATGTTCAATATTTGAGAGGTCGATTGATCGTGGTGATTAGATTTCATGGCCGAGTGCAACAACGAAATCAACGAAAATTCAACTCCCTCGAAAAATAAGGATTTTACAGTTTCTGCTATTGAATCCATTGTAGGACAAATAGGTCGTCTTATTCATGTAAGTTGTTATTATACAGTAAACTGTAACTATAGGCCTAAAGGTCATACCCAATTAACAATCAAAAAGTCAAATTGATTTAAAATACCTGTGTTGTTAATTACTCAAACTATTGTAAATCATTTATATTCGTAAGCATACCGGTATACTTAGCACACAAAATTGAAATGATACAACGATCCGCGGCACGATATGTACTAAATGACTACCACCAAACAAGCAGCGTCACACACATGATAAAAACACTAAACTGGAAAACACTAGAACAACGAAGAAATCACTCAACACCTGACATGTTCTATAAGATTAAAAACAAACTAGTATCAGTAGATCACAATCACCTCACGCAGATCAGACACTTAAATTACCTAATCCCACAATCAAGAACAGCCTACCATATGAACACCTTTTTCACCCGATCAATCCGCCTCTGGAATAGTCTACCACAACATATTCAGTCTAGCCCCACATTACAGACATTTGTCAGTAGGGTAGACGAGCACAATCAATAATCTCATATCTCTTGTTTTTAATTGTACATGCTGTTCTTTTTACCTTTAAACTATACGTACTGATAACCTTGCACATAACAATATTTAAACTAATTTCATCATCTCCGACAGCGCCTGCCAGTAATGATCAGTAATTGATCGTCGGCAGCATCAAGTTGAAGTAACATAATTGTGTATCTTGATAGTGTAAGGTCGTAAACTTTAAGTTCACCAAAAAAAACCAGGAAGGAAACTCCCTATGTGTACATTTGTGTCTGTATATACATATCCTTAATCTTATTTTCCATGTACCAAATCTGATCGCTTCCTAGTCGTACATTATAGCTTCAGTGGGGGCTGTATTGGAAGGGCACCCAATAATTCTGTGTGACAAGTACATGATAGCACAAATCGAAAAAGTATTTGATCAGGTATGGGTATATCATAAATTATACTGCACTATAATTATGCTATTTCTCCATTACTTTTACTGGCGTCCTTACGTCATTTGACGTCGTGTCATTACGTCATGTGACGTCGTGTCATTACGTCATTTAACGTTGTGTCATACGTCATTGACGTCGCGTCATGACGTTATCGCAACCATAACGACGACATTATTCAGAAAGTACTACACGTACATATTCAAAAGCTGCACAATTATTAATATGGACAGAGATTCCAGACATGTATCGATACAAGTTGAAGGTGATATCAACGAACAAAGGTATGTGCAAATAATAACATCAGTTAGAATCAATTTGAATTGGCGTAAGTTGTAGAAATAAAATAAATTGATGTAAACCAAATTTCCCCTCTATAATGCGCAAAGCAACGGCAGCAAAAAATGTTATTTAAACTTCTTAGAAAATGCATATGAAAACTTGTTAACTGCTATTTTAAAATTATGCTTACGCTCATATTACAACTGTGGGTTAAGTTATTGATCGTTCCTACATTAAAGACTTTAATTTATTAGTTTTATTTTATATTTCCAACAGCCTCATAAAACTGCGGAAGGATGTGACAGATTTCCTAGCAGAAGTGAATGACTTCCTGACAGAATGTGGATATACTGAACCAGAAAGTACTGACAAGATTGAAGTAGATCTAGATGTTGAGGAAACCAACTTACAAGAATCAGTTGTGAATCATGATCAAAGTTTAAGGTAAACTTAACTTTTCCTCTTTAAATTTGTTGTTCCGTAAATTCAGTGATAGGTTAAATGTACTGTATTCCTAGAAATGGTTTCGCGCATTTTAAGTTAGCGACTTTCGCGGGAGGTATCATTTCGCGAAGTTTAATAGCCGCGAAAATGTTACCTCCAACGAATCCGCGAACTTTTCTAGCTTCTTCATACTAAAATCGCAAATCATTTGACGAAGGATAATTGTACTTGCGCATACATGACATGGGAACTTCTGTCAATAAATCCATCTTTATAAAATCTAAGATTAATTGTGTTAATTATCTTAATTTCGATCCTGTAAGAATCGTGCATATTTTAGTTTGTTTTAAAAGTCCAATTTTATCCTTTAGTTTGCGCCAATGTTTTGTATATATTTTGTTCAACCGTTTGTCAGTCACTTTCTAGTATACTTTATAGGTATATAACAAGGCTGAGGTGTTTTCTTAAAAATAATTACCAATCAGTATACTGACTTGTTTTTAGCTAGTAACTAGCAAATTCTCTTTGGATGGCATGCCACCAAAGAACAAAGTATGTCCTGCCGGGTAACATTCTAGCGATCTACTAACTTAAACATACCGACTTGCTGTTGGGTTATCTTTTTTTCAAAACATTGTGTGTCATCTACAAATTGATGATCAAATGGGCTTTTAAGTTTGTCAAACTGTATTGTTGCTCGCCTAACATTTGTTATTCTCATTTAATTTAGCAAGGTTACACACAGATTCATTGGAGCAAGATTAGAAACCACACCGTTCAGCATGTCAAGATTCCAGTCTCAATGTCTGTGATGAAACGTTTTATTGCTTGTTGCTATATCCCCTTTATTTCTATTTGCAGGGTTCGTCATATCCATCTAGAAAACCAACAACAACACGAGGCTACGTTCAGAGTCAGACAAGTAGATGAGGGAAATATGAGAGAGAGAATTGTTGTGAGAATGAAGACACAAATCAGCAAAGTAAACGGTGAATATGATTATGAATACGAATTGTCAATATTGCCCATACTTCAGCATGTATGTTGGTATATTTTGGTGCTGATACAATTGTACAATATTAACTATAAGTCTACATTGACATCATCGGTTGAAATAATTCGAGATAGTACTGACATTGTCCCTTCCGAATACATGCGACAATCATATCATGTACTTTAAAATACGTACAATTCACTTTGTCTCATATAGAGTTACAATGGGAAAGACTATGACTGCAATACCGCACTGGATGTTGTTCAACATGCTCTCATTTAAACTATGATAGAAAACACATACAGAACAAAAACTAGGATATCGTATTTAATCTCTGGCCATGCACTCGACTCCATACGATGACCTCGAGTTTCAGTTCTGCGTCTATAACTTAATTCCATGTGTTTATTGTTTTACTTGATTCAATCTCATTATAGCATCCATTGAGACACCAGTCCCTGTGGTGTCAAAGAACAGAAAAAGGAAACTAGAAATGGTCATCGATAATGAACCAAGTATGGAACGCTTGGTGCAACCTGATAAGAGAAGAGTTGTCATTGACCTTCGCCAGTCTATTGGTAATGGATTCAAGACACATGACGACCACAGTACTTCCGGATCCGTTCTAGGTTACGCATGCGCACCACGTGAAGATCTTCGAAAGGTGTTGCAGAGAAGAAGAGGCCTTTGTTGTTGATTGTGTAAATCATATAATAGTTTTATATCAGCACCGTAACAACAATTTGCACACGAAATTAAACAGTGCTGAGTAATAAATAGTTATTGTTTTTGTTTTACATTCTAAATAAGAATTGTTGTACTATCGGTATTGGGGCTGTGTACGTATATTTAGGTGATGAAAGATGTTTTACGTCTTTGGAAATACGTCTCACACGCTCCTTCCAAATACTGCAAGACCCCCCCCCCCCCAAAAAAGTTGCAAATGTCAAACAAATTGTGGGTAGATCTACTGATGCAAGATTTACAATAAGGAAAGTAGTTCATTGCGCTTACATATACTTAGATATTATTCATTACATTCTCACGTAATACAAACATGAGGAAAATTAGTGCAGTTTGGTACCTCGATCTGCTTACAGAAGGCAAGACACGTGTCATTGTAGACTACCCATTAATAGTTTTCTACATACACATGTCGATTATTTGCAAATGTTGTGACCATCAACGAGACGTGACTGTGTTCATTTTGGAACACATGTTAGGGATCCATAACTAAATATTGTCCAGCAAAGACAGAACACAACTTCGCACTGCAAAACACACCTTGATCGCCCGTAGAAAATGTTTGTTCTTTTCTTTATAAAGCAAGGTCCTACCATGTGCGTGACGTTGGCAGCCTGGCGGTATAGCAGCATGACAACATAGCAGCATGGAAGCGTGAAGTTAGCAGCCTGACAGTTACATACAGTTACCAACAAAAGAATAAAAATATTCAAGTATTTCCTTAACGAGCCAAATCAGTCAATATAAGCGGTTTTGACCAACAGGTCGAACTTGCATGCGAATAGATGTACCAATATACAAGCACCTTTTGTTCAGTTTGCACTGAAATCGTGACTGACATCCTAACAGGGTCTGGCTAACTATCTCATTCAGTATATAATCCCATTAGGGAATTCAAACAATGTATACCAATGTATTACCAACATTCTATGTTACAATTTGTTCCCTAAGTAATGTTTCCGCGTACATATGCTCTTGTCATGGCTTTGTTCTGTGTTCATTGTTGTTTTACAGGTACAATGCCGCATAACAAGTTATTATAACTCTTCATTGATTGCATGGTTGTATAGTGCGTGTCTGTTCTTGCGTGTATGCTTTGTATTTCCGTATTTCCATGTGGCTTACGTACATTTGAAGTCAGCAGAAAATGCACCGTACAGCGCATTATCCCCGCGTATGTCATCAATGCACACCTTTACTATCAGTGGGCAATTGCCTTTTATCTTATCCTGTAATCCTTTATTGTACCTCCACTTAAATGTACATGGTATATGATTGAACAATCGACTTAATTAATGTCATTGCTTTCTATCAACATTTTTTCGTACCAAAACAAACATACACCCCAAAACATCTTGTATGTGCGTATCCTACTAGTATCCTTAATGTCTATATGCTAATGTCACCTGGATATCAGTGAAGGGGATGGGTATCTTGTGATGGGGACGTAACTTAATTCATTCTGTGGTATACGTCCTTTTATCCGTTTCACAAAACATTTGATTATAATGCCCTTTGTTTGTTAGTGGAATTCATAGGAATGATTAAAAGTGTTCAATTAACAAAAAGATTATATTAAGTCAGACAGAGAAGGCAGCACCCAACCCAACCAGCCGAGCACAGAAAACATAAAAACACACAGAACTCAATGCCCAACTGAACCAACCGAGCACAGGAAACATAAAACACATAAAGACACAAAGCCCAACTAAACAAGCGACGGTCCGCCCAAGTCCAAGCTATCGAAAAGTATAATAAATTATATGTAGCTGAACGATAATAGAAAATCTGACAATGGAGACAGCACTGAACTTAAACAGCAGAGCATAGAAAGCATATAAAACATCCGATATCAAAATTACACGGTACAGTGTCCAACAGGAGAAAATAAACTTGACCCCTGAAAGACCAAGTTTCAGCTTTCAAAAAGTCGAAAGTCAAAGTCCTAGCTGTCAAAAGCTGAAAGAGATTGTTTCAGCCATAAAGAGCTGAATGACATAATTTCAATTGTAAAAATGCTGAAAGGCATATGAAGAGCTTATGAAACAACTATTAATACATTAATTAAACACATAATCTGTATTTAATAAATGCGGTTTTGACTTCGTGGTTTAACCACAGGAACTTGTATAATTTATAAAAAAAAATGAAAAAACCAAAACATTTATTTTTAAAAAAATTCAAAAAAGCTTTTTTTGTTTTTCATTTTTTTTTATAAATTATGCAAGTTCCTGTGGTTAAACTAATTACTAGATTGTTCATACTCACCACCAATCTGTTCCTCTGTTAAACTATCCCCCTGCAAGTAACAAATGATATAATTATATACATGCCTTTATCATGCAACCAACGTTTGGCGAGGTCATATATAACATCGCACTGAAGTGTTCATTAGACGAGCTTCGTAATTATATAGATTAGTTGTGAAGACAAATCATTCTCCGGATTCCACAATATAAGAACTGAAGCTAACGTAGAATTTCGATGCCTCTAACAGTTTTGCCTCGATAACTCTAGAATAGAAACTTTGAACATGTTCTTCGGTCCCGGCAAAATTATGATGTACAATAATACAGAAGGTGCCTCGAACAGGTTGATTGCTCGAACTATTTTCCCGGTTCAACTTTATAAGCTCTTTACACATGGCCATACAGTGTAGGGCAACAAACTCCCCCGTAAGTAGTGCGCATTCATTCCTAATTTCTGTCAGACATTTTGCAAATACATGACATTCGTTAACGTTGTCCAAAGTACAAAAAAACAGTTCATTTGATAGTTGTGCGATGTATTCAATCTTCGAACAAGCCAAATAGTTTCCCGCGGCCGACTAGTATTAACGACTTTATTGCCGGTTAATTCTACCTAATCAACGTGTATGTAATAGTTTATTTACAGTGGACACTATGAAGCAGATCCCCTAGCGTGATTCCACCGAATAAGCGAGACCAGCTTACGTAACAGTCCAAGCAGACGATAACACAGTTCAATATAAAAGCCAAATTGATCACGTGATTCGGTGCAAAATTGTCTGGATGAAAATTGAATTAGTCTGGTTCACGACCTTCTACAAAATCCGTCCTTTAATTTGAATTCGTCAGACTGACACATTAGCGAATCAGGCATTGATATGTAGTCATGTGCCCATCCATAGCCAAATCGCTTGTGGTGCATTCAATAATACCCACGGCCTCTAGACCGCAGGTAATAACGACTCACTCAATGAGAACACCAGTTTTGAAGATTCCCAAAGTTAAATTAGTTCGTGAGGTTTTACTATACTAGTACATAAAAGTGATGAATCGGCATCGTAGAGACGTTGCGTGCAGGAACTTTGTTACAATGTGAAACAGCCATTTGTATGATTTCTGCATGTTCAAGGCTCTTTAGTTATTTTTGTTATTTTGTAGCGAATTTGTCACATATTTTCAAACCCACGTTAAGGACCTGGGTATCATTAAACACAACACCAGACACAGTAATGAATACCCCAGGGATGTGAAAAACTACTATAATACCTAGCGGTCTTCGATTGAGCGACTGGTTATATGTATGATACATTAGTACGCATCTGTAGATTGTCGAAAACTGTTAACACGACATTCATTACGTGATATTGGCTCGCTTACGATTAATTAGCTATATTATCTTGTATTTTATTGCCAAATATTTGGACAGTTGTGTGTTTTGGATTATACTAAGTCCAAATAATTTAATTCGATCGGTTCAAGCAATATCTACATGAATAGACATCTTCATAGCAACAAACGGCTGTTTCGTTTTGTTACGATTTGAGAAATAATATCATACTTTTGACTCGAATTGTAAAAGAAAACAACCATGCGGCAGCATAAACATGTAACTACCTTTAGCATCTACGACATGTAGGGTCAATGAATCTACATACGAGGGGTGATCATTATATTCGTGGACTTTTCATCTAGCAATTTTGTTTTGTCAGCAAGGCTCAAAAGCAAATTAGAATTATTCAGTGTAGGACATCTCCGACGGAATGCACCTATAACATAGTTTTATTCATGTAATGGGTGCGTGACGCAGGCCGTCACTTGACGTCATTCCAAGCGTCACCGTTTGAGCAGCACCGAGCTCCTTTCTGGATTCATATCCGACCCACTGTATACGATTTATTTACTTTTAATACAGAAATAGGTCATAAATAGCCAACATTAGAATATAAGGCGGAATAGAAATTGTCTCGTTGCGTTACTGGACTTAAAACACATAAAAAGCGGTTGGCTTTACACGGTAGCATCATCCCGATGAAGAAGGAATCACGACCTAACAAGTTTAGGGCGCAATTTCTAAAGAACTTCTTTCAAATGGAATGAAATATTTATTGCTTTGTAATCTATACTGATCGTAGAGTTCGCCAGGAACATACCGTTCAGAAATGTTCCTCTTATTTCTAAATTAAGGAGGAGTATCCCTAACTTTGTCTTAATTCTTCCATTTATTCTTATTTTACCATGGAATCAGTTTGACAGAGTCCCTACAATCACATAAACCACGAAATCATGTGTAGATCACTGATTTGGAGTGCAAATAATCCCCATACATGTTGGTCAAGTCATCTACGAGCTATCGCAAGGATTTTCCAAGCTAGGCGTTAATCTTAATGAAATGTCGTTGCTCTGTGATTATTTGCTGTCCGTCACGCTCGACGGCGCGCGCTGCACCTTGGTCACAATAAGTGACGTCATCAAGAACCATGTGAGATCACAATATAATTAATTAATTAAAACGCTAGATAATTGATAGATCTATATTGCCTGGTAATTTATTTGTTCTAGAACCAATATTTAAAAAGTTAGAAGGAAAGTCTTCGAATATATTGATCACCCTTCGTACATGTACAAATCGATAACAAGCTTGAATATTTATAGTAGAATCCCCTATTACACGTTAGCGTGAATATTTCTAGTACGCATGCGCGTGGCTTTTTCCTTCATTATCTTTCAAAAGGTTTCTATTGTCTCGCATCACATTTGTTGTTGTTTAGTCAGAAGAAATTAGAATACACGGCTGACGCTGCTTTAAAATACTTATGAACTCAATGAATTGTGTGTGCTTCTATATTACATTGTCTTGTCGTACCTTTAATATATTTCTTTATTGCTCCTCTCATTTCTGATATGGCACTGGAGTATGCCTGGATTATTATAATATATCTGTCAAGTTGTACATTCTTTTATAACCTGTTACTGTAGCGTTTTGGTTTTGGGGCACTACATTGTTGGATGCGTTTTATCGACACTGTCCTGTTCCATAAGGCTGTCTGTGGGCATCGTAATACGTTTTAGATCATGTGCCAATCATCACTGTTCGTGTCAAGGTGGAACCCTACATTCAACGTTCTTGTACGTATGAGCGAAGCATAAGGCTGCTTCGTGTAGACCTTTCAAAGAGACATGTACTAGTATACTGTTTCTGTTTTGTAGTTGTTCATTTTGATATTTTCTTGTTCATTTTTGTAGTTGTCCTCGTGCCTTATTACTTGTGGTTTCTTCTTTTTCTTTTCGTGTGTTCTCTTGTGTACCTTTCGTGTCCTGTTGTTTTTGTAGAGCGTTGCTTCCCTTTTTCAAGTTCCGCATTTCAACATAAATTACTAGAAAATTGTGCTAGATTTTATTTTTAGCTCTAAAGTCACCAACAATTAGAATAACATTGTATTTATAACTTTAACAGTTTAAGTCATCAACATTCGTATTCGTTATTTTGACCGATGTCAATTTCATGCAGATCTAGCTGAGCATAGCCTTTATTTGCCAGTCAGCTTGCTGCTGAAATATGGCAGGCATAATTATATATGTGTGCCTCCACCCGGATTTGAACCCGGATCGCCAGATTAGACGGCAAGCGTGCTAACCATTGAGCTACGAAGGCCACGTTCATTTGTTCATTTACTGTTTCTGCTGTTTCTGTTGAGTGCTGCACCTTTCACTGTCTCATGTGTTGTTATCGTTTTGTTTATAACCATTAAAAACCATGCCCAAATTTTCTGGGTTATGTATACATTTTAACACTCTCGTCCGCCTTTATTGAACCAAATTGACACATGAAAGACGGACTTTGTAGTTGTCCAGTTTCAGTTTTCTTTTTTATGTTTGTCATTTTGGCTTGTACTTGATTGAGGTCTTTGACGTTATTTTTGTGTGTTCGCTTTGGTGCCTTTATCGTTCTGTTGTTTCTGTCGAATGACGCCTTCACTGTCAGATTTGTAATTAACCCCTTTCGTTTTACGTACATATATATCACATTGGATGTGCATTAACAGTCACATATACTCATAAATATTGGTCCAAGTATGGGATATTTACAATTACTATAGTTGAGAGACAATTTAAAAATATCAATTATTTTTTTCATTCTTCATCAAACTCAAATTTGACACATACAACCAATGAATGTGACGCTGCACCTTTGTCTCGCGCGTTTTTGGCGTGGCCGATATAATATTTAAAGTCAACCAAAAATAAAACGTATATTAAATGAAAATGGCCTTACGAGAAATTGTGTCATGCACATAATAGAGAGGACAAATGCCAAAAGCAACACGTTTGTTTATGTATCTATTTTACCGTCAAAATCTTTATCCGGATAATTCTCTTACAGTAAACGACACATTTTTTTATCATGCAAATATGAACAGTTTACAAAGTGAGTTGTGCATTTTGCAAAAAAACCCTCAAAATTTAAAAGTGCCGATAATGGAATTTTTCACTGTATATTCTCGATCATTCCATTTTAAAATTTCAACATTACCTTATTCTAATATTTTAATGCACCAAAGGCTTCCAGTCCATACACAAAGCATATACATATCAACAAGCACATAAGCAAATATATTTTGTCTTTCATTATAAATAACTGCAAAGTACATGCACATAATTATAAATGTTTTACCTAATGTAAATTTGAATAGTTTCAATCACAGGTAACTGTATCATTGGTATAGATTAAACACATTTTTTTAAACGTTGATAAAATATATTTAGTTTTTACTCTTTATCAATGATACAGTTACCTGTAGTTTCAATTAATTTAGTGTATAAAAAACTCTTACCAGATCAGATTTGAGAAAATCTCGCACTTGCTGTACGTACTCTCGTCCGCGCCGATCTTCTGGAGTTTTATTTTTCTCAATGCGCGCACGATTGTCCCTCAAAGCAACTGATAAAGCCATCTTTATTTAAATTATTTACTCAAAACAAATTAATAGCACTATAAAACTAATAAAACCCCACTTAATTAACTTTATTGTCTCTTTTATTTAATATAGTTTGATAGTTCTAACGACGTCCCTCCTTTAGATTCTGACCGGTTTTCTGACGGATTCGGATTACCTTTGCACACTCCGTGTAAGGCATCGATTAGCAGTGATAACAGAAGTCTTCCAAATTAACAACAAGTTAGCCAAATACAAACTACGATTAATTGATAGTCTAGTGAACATTCATTAGCCAAACCAGTTATTGATTTTATTACCGTAGTAACATATTTTACACAAAATGATTCTGTAACCAATGATTGCAGAAACTGAGTTAATGAATAAACGATCAAGTTGCCGACACAACGTGATAAAATGGCTAACAGAGGGTCAATTTGTTAATGTCGATTGTTTATGGTACTAATTACGAGTACTTATACAACAACGATTTTTGTTTTAGAAATTCCACGATTATTGTTTGTTTAGAAATCCCAGTATTATATACATGTATAGGAAATATGTATTTTCGGATATTTATATTTGTATCATTTTCAGTGCTTCTGATTTGTTTTTCGATTTCAGTACAGTCAGGACTCGATATGACGACACCCGATATACTGACCAATTCATTATAGTGACATCATATTTGGGGACAAAAGTATTAAAATGCTCTTTGTATCAATTCAGTATACAATGTACTGACATATTCGTTACAACGACATTTTTCTTGGAAACGAACAACGTCGTTGTATCGAGTTCTGACTGTATTCATTCACCTAGCTTTCTAACTTCGAAATTCGACGAGAGGGCTAGGGGTCTGAGGGCGTTAGGCATATCTCTATTATTCAAAAACTAAAACTGTATAAACTACAAAAACTATGTACAAAATATATTTTAACAATACTCGTACGGGACTTGAAGTAATGTTTATGAGCATTTTAGTCGTGTGAGGATTTGTTGTAACCATGAGCTGTTCTATAAATAAATGATATGATGATATCATGAAAATCCCTGCTGGAACCAAGTGTTTGCCTTACTTCGGAAATGTAATGTCCACACATTTTTGTTTTGTTCAGTAAAAAGATCCCCATCGATCTATTAAACATGTTGGATCTAACGCTTGAGATTTAAAATGCGTATTGTCATTGGTAGTGTCACTTTAAATCAGAGGGCTATCTGTGCCCGGCCCCACCACCACTGATTGAATGCTCTTTCGGAAAGAATTTGTAGGTTTGGAAGCGATTCAGTTGTCTTGTACATATTTCTTTTTTTCTTTTTTTCTTTTTGTTCTTGTGATTTTTCTTTTTGTGTTTCTTTTTTGTGCTTTTCGTGCTCGTATGTTTCTGTTGAGTGCTGTCTTACCTGTCCGATTCGTTATGATCTTTTTGTGGATTGCAGATAGGTGAATCATTTGCCATTGATCATGTTTGAAAACATATTTTCTTGGCATGTTCAGTGGGCAATGGGACCACGCGGCTGCCTTCCATGAGTTAGTGATCCTCCATAAAAACCACTGGTCTCGGACCCACCGGACCAGTGTAAGTGTCAAGTCCTGTAGATGGATGTCTTAACCATTTTCACAAGTGCTCCTATATTTGATATCTTTCAGTAGCAACTTCGTAAGTAACGGATTTTATTTATATATATCTATACTTTTATCACATCTTTGTACAAATTGTTCATTGTATAATACACAATAGGCCAACACAGATACAGCCATTGGTCAGTAGTTTCTGACAACTGAGATTGTGACAACTATAGAAAAACTGTTAATACATGGACATTTAACCCAACAGTATACACTACCACTAAAACCAAGAAGTTCATCTGACTGGCTATAAACGATTGTAAGGTACAGTCGACTATCGTTATGTCGAACTTGTTTATGTCGAATTTACGAAATATTTTACATGTTGATCTTAGGAGTAAAATCATTCTTCAAGTGACCGGATGTTTTAAATCTTAATATCAATACTTATCATCATATGGCCAGTTCATCATCCCAAAGTCACTAGCTTATGTCGAATTGTCGTAAAGTCGAGCGTTTTTACTAAGGTCCCGGACGATTCGATATAACGACAGTCGACTGAATATCACAGCAGAAAAAATGACACCAACTTAATCCGGAACCAATTGAGTCCACTCTCGGCGCACTTCAAGTCTCTGACGAATGCTATTGCTCGTCGTCGTCGTCGTCATCGTCATCATCATCGTCATCATTGTTTCCGGCTAAACCTCCTCCAACTTGTGACATATGGATAAATTCTGAAGAGAAAAATGTTATGCATAGTACATTAAATGTAACAATATCTACCAGAGTTGTTGGTCTTGCTACGCTTTCACTATAACAAGAACGCCAACTCTGGACAGAGTCTGCTCAGTGAATTTATTATCATTTTAAATTTGAATCAGTCAAAACAGCTGAATGCCATAATTTCAGCTGAATTACCTAGTTTCATCAATAAAAAGCTGAAAGCCGCAGCCGAATGACCTAGTTTCAATACGTTTAACGCACTAGTTGAATGGCCCTGTCACATGTAAATCATTTTGATTACCTTCGATATCAATGCAACCATCTCCATTAGCGTCCATAATTTCCATCAAATCATCAAACTCGTTTTCAGATAATTTTTCACCTAGTTCACACATCACTAAACGAAGTTCATCAGCAGTTATGTAACCATTGTCGTCCCGATCAAATACCTTGAATGCTGCACGGAGCTCTTCATCCGGATCCGGTACGGCCAGTTTTCGTTTTAACATCAACTTCAGAAATTCGTCGAAATCGAGACAACCGTTGCCTAAAAAAGACACATCGGAATATTTTTTTTTTATTTCGGTAAAACATGCATGCTCATTTGCACCGTACAAGCATTGATCATTGTTCGCTGAAAGCAGCTTAATAGGATTTGTCCACGAACCGCCGTTCATTTCATGAATAAAATAATTCCTTTGTTCCTTCCCTTGATTGCCAAGGAAGACAAATATGAACTTCATACATTTCTCCGTTAATGAATCTTAAGGGGAAATAACCCAACTAACTTCAAATTTCCTTGATCAATATTGCAATTAAACTTCATTCTTTATAATTATTATGGATGTAGCTAGCTGTGCTGAGGTAAAATTGATTTGTACATATCACGTACATTATACATTATATTTGCCTTACGTATGGCGTACGGTTAGGGTCAAAACTCGTATTTAGTAGGAACCTCTCCGATTTAGTAGGCACCTTCTAAATATTTAGAAGGTACCTCTCCGATTTAGTAGGCACCTTCTAAATATTTAGTAGGTACCTACTAAATAACTAATATTGACCCTTTTGTACGCGAAAGTATGAATTCTAGTTCTGAGGTTCCACCTAAATCGAATTAGTTGGTACCTACTAAAAACGAGTTTTGACCCTAACCGTACGCCATACTTACGGACTAAGAACCTTGAAAAAGTGAATTCTCATATTCGAGATTTGAGTGCACAGGTGCAGGGTGTAGGTCACTGGTATAATATACACTAAAGGACTTTAAAAACGCCTCACCTGAGTCAAACCCCAATGTCGCTTAAAATATTTATGTTAATACAAAAACATTTTACATGACATTGTGTAGTAATTGATCCTTCCAATGTGTAAATCAGTTTAGTTCGAATTAAAAAGTTGTCTCGTTATTTTCTGGGAATCCTGCAAGCGCACTCACCCTAGGCAAAGGTGTGGGCTTTTCAATTTTCAGGCGTTTTTAAAGTCCTTGAGTGTATACGTGGGTAGATCCAAAAGTGATGTCACTGCTCCCATTGTGTGCTTGTTTACGAACACGATATCAAGATATGTAGCAATTCTATTCTGATTAACATGAAACGTGTTGCGTTATTTGATTATCATAATTGAATTATATAAACATTCAAAATATGTCAATGACGTCATGTCGCCGCACATGAAAATAACAGTACGTTTTTCATAATCATAACAATGTTCTTTCATACATTATGTTACAACATAAATTGCCAAATAAGACGACAATTATCTGACGTAACCTTACAACTGGCTGTTGTCTGCTGCTAAAATTTCAGTGGCGTCACTAAATTACGAAACTTGAAATTAACGATTAACGAACTGAAAACCTAGCGTAAACACTGCAGATTTGTGACAGTTATGAAAGTCAACTTAGAAACTTTATGATACATACGGCGATGACGTAGGCTCGTATATAAGGTTATAAGAGATAGCGATGATCGAATCAATGTCTACAGAGGGCCTGAAGACAGTTATGTGATAGCTCCGACAAGAACACCAAGTGTGTTTCTGATGCGGTGAATGAAGTTTGACGTTTAATATCTCGACTACTGTGTGTCGAGTTAGATTTTACCCAGTATGGGACAATCCAGACGACACTTAGAAAATAATTTTAACATGCAGAAAGCGAGTGTCGGCTTGGTTGCACACTTTTAAAGGACGAATAAATGGCTGCATGAATTCAGGAGTCTAAGAAGAAAACATGGGATGAACTTTTCAGGAGGAGTTAGTGTCACGAAAGTAACGTCATTATGACGTCGTTGACGTGTGGCTTTCGGCGATGTCCGTTAATATGTAACATGTATATGCTAATATCTCAATAACTGTTCAGTGATTTTTCATGTATTTTGCTATCATATTTAAAATAGATTCATGTAACTTTGCGTGAAACTTTGTTGTATTTCTTACATTGTAGACGATTAAATAGCATCAGTGACATTACTTTTGGACCTACCCACGTACTTCCCATGATGGGAAGTAACTTAAATATCGACATAGAATAAGTCACACATACGTTCTTCCTTTGCTTGCTATAGATGTACATGTTTACAGAAATTACTTTCCAGGCTTTGTGTTACATGTGAATTTTTCTGTGACGATTAGGATCCTACAAAGCTGCCTTCAATACAACTGGTTGCAGGGTGAAAGTAGCAAAGTAGACCGCGGACAGATAATATACATCGGTATTGTATTATCTTTAATACTTTTGTTACTATTATATATTATGTATTGATGTGTGTAGTTGTTTATGCCCCGGGGGCACACGCATTTAATACGAAACGTTCAATTCTGAAGATAGATTAAATTTAATTACTAATATCTCTTTCAATATTCGATTATTTTACACGAATCATTAAAAACTATTATTCATAATACATATTTTAGCATTCAATTAAATATCATCGCATTTTATGTTTTGTGAGATTTATTGAACAAGAAAATACATCCATATGCATAGATATATAGACCTAAAGTCGTTTTCTAGTTATTTCGGCATGGTATATAATATGTATATGATTATTCTTAGTGTTAACAAAGGGAAGTCACTCTTCCACTTGGGGTGAAAGCCCCAATTTTTAACTCCCCTGTTTTTCAGGAGAAGTTACTCTGACCGACATAAAATTAGTCGAAAAGAGTTTTTTCCCCTGATATCAAGGGAAATAACTCTTGACTACAGAGTAACCTCCCCTGATTTTCAGGGGAAGTCACTCTTACCGACTTAAAATTAGTCAAACAGAGTTGCCTCCCCGGACATATCAAGGAAAGTAACTCGTGACTACAGAGTTCCCTCCCCTGATGTTCAGGGGAAGACACTCTTACCGACTTAAAATTAGTCAAACAGAGTTATCTCCCCTGGTAAATCAAGGGAAGTTACTCTTGACTACAGAGTTCCCTACCCTGATGTTCAGGGGAAGTCACTCTTACCGACTTCAATTTGGTCAAACAGAGTTACCTCCCCTGGCAAATCAAGGGAAGTTATTCTAGACTACAGAGTTCCCTCCCCTGATGTTCAGGGGAAGACACTCTTACCGACTTAAAATTAGTCAAACAGAGTTGCCTCCCCTGACATATCAAGGGAAGTAACTCTTGACTACAGAGTTCCCTCCCCTGATGTTTAGGGGAAGTCACTCTTACCGACTTAAAATTAGTCAAACAGAGTTATCTCCCCTGGTAAATCAAGGGAAGTTACTCTAGACTACAGAGTTCCCTCCCCTGATTTTCAGGGGAAATCACTCTTACCGACTTAAAATTAGTCAAACAGAGTTGCCTCCCCTGACATATCAAGGGAAGTAACTCTTGACTACAGAGTTCCCTCCCCTGATGTTCAGGGGAAGTCACTCTTACCGACTTAAAATTAGTCAAACAGAGTTATCTCCCCTGGTAAATCAAGGGAAGTTACTCTAGACTACAGAGTTCCCTCCCCTGATTTTCAGGGGAAATCACTCTTACCGACTTAAAATTAGTCAAACAGAGTTGCCTCCCCTGATATATCAAGGGAAGTAACTCTTGACTACAGAGTTCCCTCCCCTGATGTTCAGGGGAAGTCACTCTTACCGACTTAAAATAAGTCAAACAGAGTTATCTCCCCTGGTAAATCAAGGGAAGTTACTCTAGACTACAGAGTTCTCTCCCCTGATTTTCAGGGGAAATCACTCTTACCGACTTAAAATTAGTCAAACAGAGTTGCCTCCCCTGACATATCAAGGGAAGTAACTCTTGACTACAGAGTTTCCTCCCCTGATTTTCAGGGGAAGTTACTTTTACCGACTTAAAATTAGTCAAACAGAGTTGCCTCCCCTGGCAAATCCAGGGAAGTTACTCTAGACTACAGAGTTACCTCCCTTGATTTTCAGGGGAAATCACTCTTACCGACTTAAAATTAGTCAAACAGAGTTGCCTCCCCTGGGATATCAAGAGAAGTAACTCTTGACTACAGAGTTCCCTCCCCTGATTTTCGGGGAAATCACTCTTACCGACTTAAAATTAGTCAAACAGAGTTGCCTCACCTGACTTAATTTCTTACCTGTAATAAGTTCTCCCTTGTTTTTAGGACATCATTTTTTAATTATCGCCATTAACTATTTAAACCGATTTCCTATTTCTGATATAGAGTGAGATTTCACTGTTAATTTGACCGAATTGATAAGGCATTCGACTACCAATCCAGAGGTCACTGGTTCGGGCACTGAATATTTCAGAAACGCTTTTTATAAAAAGCTTGTAGGGAGTCAGATAAGATCAACGGCTTTACATCTGAGATGCTTGCCAGCACACACAGGGTCCGTTTTCTCATTTTGCACAGAGAGGGGTTCGATATGCATAATTATGTTGTCCATAAGAGTTCGTAATTTAAAGGGTATCCGACGTCATAGCGAAATATTTTTTATGATAATTATCTAACACATATATATTACAAAATATGTACACAGTAATAATTTAATCCAATATTATATATGTCATAATAAATAATTAAGTACAGCATTGTATTGTTCACGATGCTGCTACGCGACGCGTGTCAAATTATTCAGTTATTGTGTTTAGTAAACAGTCAAGGCAATCACGTAGTTACTGCGCTATTATGTTCACGTTTCTACATAAGTTATGCCAAGAAGTTGTGCTGACGTTTTAATCCCCTAGGCAATACATGGCTCCATAGCACGTGGTGTCATACTAAGTTCCAGTCAGATATCAGGCCTCAATCTCCCGAAGCATCTCAATCTGAGTTAAATCTCATCTCAGATTTTGTCATGTGTCTTTGTGATAATTTCCATGGGATGCTTGGCTCAAAATTGGCATACAAAACAGAAACATTATTCGGAGTAAAATTTCAATAGTTTAAAAATCAGATTGATCACACATTCAGACACTGATTTGAGTAAAAACTCAATTTGAGATGAGATTTCTACTTGAGATGCTTCGGGAGATCGGGGCCAGATGAACAAGACGTACCAACATTGGCTGGACGTACCATTACTCTGTACAACACAAATCAAGGTAGATTTTTTTCCATTCTTGAAATTTTTATATTTATGTGTTAAGTTACAGGTCTGTGAAAAATGACCTAGCTCTCCTATATATACATACATGTAACAGAAAAACTGACATAACACTCGGACAGAACAGTTTTCATATAGCAATGCCAGAACAGAAAAAACTGACATAACACTCGGACAGAACAGTTTTCATATAGCAATGCCAGAACAGAAAAACTGACATAACACTCGGACAGAAAAGTTTTCATATAGCAAAGCCTGAACAGAAAAACTGACATAACACTCGGACAGAAAAGTTTTCATATAGCAAAGCCTGAACAGAAAAACTGACATAACACGCAGACGGAACAATTTTCATATTGCAATGACAGAATTAAAAACTGGCATAACATTCCGACGGGACAGTTTTCATATAGCAATGAAAGAACTGAAAACTTGACATAACTACTCGGACAGAGCAGTTTTCTTATAGCAATGACAGAAATAAAAACTGGCACAACATTCCGACGGGACAGTTTTCATATAACAATGACAGAACTGAAAACTGGACATAACTACTCGGACAGAGCAGTTTTCATATAGCAATGACAGAAATAAAAACTGGCATAACATTCCGACGGGACAGTTTTCATATAGCAATGACGCGTTCTACATGTGGAAAAGTTGTCATTGTCCTTTACATGTGGAGAAGTTGTCTTTGTCCCCTGCACGTGGAGAAGTTGTCATCCACATGTGGAGAAGCTGTTGTTGTCGTCTACATGAGGAGAAGTTTTCAGTTGCCTTTGGAAGAGCAGTGTTTAGCAGTAAGACCAGTATTAACCCAGGAAAACGGTTTCGGTCAACTAGATAATCTGGATAAATTGTGGAAAACTAACTAACTATAGACACAGACACATTAAAAAAGGCTGCTTATAATACATAAAAACCTCCTAATTTCCTTCTCCTTACCTACTCATCATGTTAGTCTATACTTGATAGCTTGCCATTTATATGGTTTTTCACAAATTACACATCGAGCTTTTAAGCAAAACTTCTCATTTTGCACAAATTTCCAAAGAATTGTATCACATAATATAAAATTTCCTAACATCACAGAATTATTACCATTCTAGCGTCACCAAATTAATCAACCGAGAAAAATGTCAGTTAATATACAATGTAGTACAATATATCTATTTCCTCACATTTTATACGCATCACTTATATGAGAAAAAGTCAATACAGGTAAGCAAAAAAGCTGTATATTAAAACTTTATCCCATTTTATGAGAAAAGCCAAAAGGCAAAAATTGTATACTAATTAAAATGATCATTTAATTCTTCCAATAAATAACTTACAACTTGCATGGCCAGCATGTATTACTTACAACTTGCATGGCCAGCATGTATAACTTACAACTTGCATTGCCAGCATGTATAACTTACAACTTGCATGGCCAGCATGTATAACTTACAACTTGCATGGCCAGCATGTAAAACTTATAACTTGCAACATGATAAACTTACAACTTGTACGGTAGCATGTATAACTGACAACTTGCACAGTACCATGATAATCTTACAACTTGCACAGTACCATGATAATCTTACAACTTGCACGGTACCATGATAATCTTACAACTTGCACGGTACCATGGTAAGTTTACAACTTGAAAGGTACCATGATTATCTTACAACTTGCACAGTACCATGATAATCTTACAACTTGCACGGTACCATGGTAAGTTTACAACTTGAAAGGTACCATGATAATCTTACAACTTGCACAGTACCATGATAATCTTACAACTTGCACAGTACCATGATAATCTTACAACTTGCACGGTACCATGATAAGTTTACAACTTGTACAGTACCATGATAAACTTACAACTTGCACAGTACCATGATAATCTTACAACTTGCACGGTACCATGGTAATCTTACAACTTGAAAGGTACCATGATAATTTTACAACTTGAACGGTACCATGATAATCTTACAACTTGCACGGTACCATGATAATCTTACAACTTGCATGGCCAACGTGTTAAACTTACAACTTGCATGGCCACCATGGAAAACTTACAAACTGCATGGCCAGCATGTATAACTTACAACTTGCATGGCCAGCATGTATAACTTACAACTTGCATGGCCAGCATGTTAAACTTACAACTTGCATGGCCACCATGGAAAACTTACAAACTGCATGGCCAGCATGTATAACTTACAACTTGCATGGCCAGCATGTATAACTTACAACTTGCATGGTCAGCATGTATAACTTACAAACTGCATGGCCAGCATGTATAACTTACAAAGTGCATGGACTTGATGTAGAAACAAATTGCGGCTAAAATTTTAATTTGGTTTTCTGTTTTTATTTACTGGAATTTTTCTCAGCATAGTTAGTTCCAGGTAACTGCTGTTTTGCCTAGTATAAAGGTAACATGACTTGGTAGTCTCCATATGACTGAAATACTGTTGAACAGTGCGACGCTTATAACACCATTCAAAACAAGACCGCATTCAATAAACGCTATGCCCCGGAAAACTAGCTAAGTCAATCAGGGGCCATAATTCGGTTAAAATGTTGGATAGTGGTACATGACCTTGACAATGTAAGGTGATTATGATGGTAAACAAGCATGCCAAGTTTTATAGCAATGCCTTCAAAGACTAAAAAACGATTTGAGTTTCAACAATATGAGTGTTTTGGTTTATATTTTCGGACGGACAAATAAACGAACGGACTGACAGGACAATCACTATATGCCTCCTGCATCAGTAGATGCCGAGGCATAAAAATATTTTTTACTTAAAGGTGCTGCCTCGATCACGTATTGGTAATAAATAAAATGTTCAAATAGGGTAATTTTGGTATACTAGTAGTTGTCTGCATATTCGATAAACAACAACTTGCGAGACATCTGCATTTTGTAGTTATTTAGTATTTTTACATAAAAAAAGCTATATGGATATTGGATCAAATTGCTTATTTGCACAATGCCTAGACATCTTGTACACATCGGATACGAGGAGACATGTAAACAAACAAACAAACAAACAAATATGCATATGAAGTTTGATAACAATAGCACAATTACTTTTAAGCGGATGACATAAGAAGAATTTCATCAAATTTCATAATTTCAAGGGCAACAACTCCACAAATATCACTTGTCTAATCCGAATAAAATATATAGCTACACAACAACACGGGTAGAGTAATATTGTTCAATTCCTATGAAGTTTAATGACTGTATCATTTCTTTTCAAGTTACGGTCAGCACAACATTATTATTTATTAACACTGAAGAAAAGAAACTATTGAAACTTGAACATTGAGAAAGTATTTTTGCAATCAAGAGAAGGATTTCCGTGTAAGTCAGTTAGAGTAACCTTCCTTAAATACACCTGTTACTATATATAGTATAGCACAGAGAATTTGACATGATCCTGACCTTTATGCATGAATATATAACAAGGTAATTGCGTTGAATATATACATTTTCGCGAGCAAATCGTGCAATATCGGTTCTTTAGATTTGTTTTGGTATTACACCTCGAGCGTCTTCGTGATACTTTCCGCTTATGAAAACATACAGCCGGGGTTATAAATATAGACAATATATCAGCTGCTAAATTATGCTAATTTAAAGGTCAAGAGTCGTGTCAAATTATCTGGACTATAACAACAATGAGCCTATTTGCGGCTAATTATGGCCATCACATGATTGATTATCGCTATCCACCCTGTCCGCAATCTCAATCATAATCGGACCATATAAACATGCCGTCGCTATGGAGCCAAAATGACGTTACGTTGCTCATATGCAAGATTTCTTTGCCAATTTTATTTACTCTTAGCACATTTTATTGGTTACAACCTAAGTGTTTATCTACATCAGTAATATTTACGTTATTAGATATTATGAAATCGAACAATTGTATTAAAGACTTGTATTAAAGACTTTAATACACCAGAGCCTGACCGGGAGTTGATCAACCGCCCGGAATGAATAATCACCTTCGGGCAGAAGCCCTCGAGGTGATTATTCATTTGCCGGGCGGATTATCTCCTCTCTGTCCGGCTGTGTCGGGTATTAACCTCTAAATATACATTGTAGTATTCACGGAAGATCATCCGCAAGCTTCCCCGAAATCTGTCTTTAATGCATCTGGTTATATGGTGTATTTATATCCATACAAATAAACGTTCAAAAGTAGCTAGAGGCTTCACAATATACCTCCGTATAGTATTTATAGAGTACTGTCCTGACAGCGTCCTCGAAAAGCTACACAATCACATTTCAGATTGCTCTTGTGTGGGTGACTAGGCGCTGCCGTACATTCTGTATGGCTTTGAATTGTCCGTGCATTACGTAGAGGTTAATTTATCTTATTACAAAATGTGTATAATATACATTATGTATATACATACCATCTGTGTCTTCAACCTTCATGATTTCTTCAATTTCAGCATCTGTCGGATTCTGTCCAGTCAATCTCATAGCTTTACCAAGTTCGTCTAGACATATTGTACCATCTCCATTCTTGTCAATCATATCAAAGACGTCACGGTGATCTGAGATATTGACAATGATCTGGTCAATTAACGACCAATAATTCATAGAAATCTCTAATAAAAAGTGTTGCAGTGTCATCAGTAAGTACGCTGTTTTCAGTAATAAGTTGTACCATGGGGTCTAACAGGTCTAATGACTGATGATTTCGTTTGATTTAATCTACCAGTGCAAACATGTTTTCCAGCATGAAACCGGCACATTAATGTTCTCAATAATTTTGTGGAGTACATGACCCTAGCCAATGAGGAAAATAATCGGGCCGAATAGAGTTCAGTCGTCTATCAACATCGCCAGCCGGACAGGACCTTGAAAAACGTTTGTGTCTGGAACCCAAAGTAGTGTTTTTTAAAGAGGTTACCGTGGTAAACTGCTTGTCTTGCTAACTCCACCGGAGATGAAAATATGTAGGGAAGTTATCCACCTGGTTAGTTAATGGTCTTTTTATACATAGTTGGAAGAACTACAACATGAGTCTGGCTGTTTATGTTATTCTTGACAAAAAAATCTGACAACTCATTTATGGGAGTTACAATTCTCACTGGCAGCATTTTAATCATGTTGACACTACACGGCTAAATTATATTGAAATTGAACCAACCAGTCCTGGGATCCTTCACTAAATTTATATACGTTGAGTATCATGCCATTACATGGACTTGTTCTTTTTTAAATACAGCTTTATCGCATTTTGGTAATGGGCCCGCGGCCAACTGTTCATGAGGAGGACACTCTACCTCCGTAGCTGGTATAATATATCAATAATATCAACTTACGTGTAATTTCTTCTTCCGTAAATTCGAGTTTTTCTTCCGTGACTTCACTTTCTCCTGACTTGAAAAAAATAAATGTACATGACTGTATAGTGTTTGTACATATTGTTTTAAAACAAATAAACAAAAAAATGTATACCTATTTTTCTTTATACAGTTTATGTACCCATTTGACAGTTGTTTTACTTAAGTTCTTATGACAATACCAACTGACCATATCAGGACTTATCCATATCAAACATTTGAACATTGCTAGTCAATGAAGATGAAAAAGAACTCGGACATGAGGACGGAATATCACATTTAAAATTCGGCTTCAAGTTGAGAACTTTTTGATGGCCCCTCGTAGACTTGTATGTACTAGGTAGGCTTACAGGTACTTTAACCGACCTATTTGTACCAATCATAATGCTATTGGTTTTTCATTGAAATTTATTTGCCTTTGTTTTTTTAACCATATGGAATTATATATATGACTGAATTGAACATTGACACCTGCGATAATATATTATTTTAATAGTACTACAATTTGTATTTGCTTTAATGCATACTATCAATATTATTATCATTACTTAGGTGTAAAGTGATTGTATGATAAAGTTTGTAACGATTGAGCCGTGTGTACTTTTGTGATAATGTTTTTTTTAAATTATCTTTATTTACCAGTCAGCTTTCTGCTGAAATATGGCAGGCATATGATTGCCTGATTAGACGGCAAGCGCGCTTTACCATTGAGCTACGGAGGTACTGCTATTGTGATAACTTGTTTGTAGATAAAAAGTATCTAAAGTTGACACATTTGCTTGTGGAGAAAGAGTTTAGCACAGGTTGATAACCCTGTAGCACTGGTTATAAGTAAGTCAAATAAGTGCCACATGTCTTAAATGCAAATATTCGTCAGTTTCTCGTGCATTGCACTTCCGGTGACTACAATCAGAAGCATAGTCCTGTCTAATCTTCTACAACATGTATATGGTAATGAATCATGGAAGATTACCAATGTCATAACAAACAGCCTAGATGTCTTCCAGACACGATATTTGAAGAGAATTCTTCATATCTTCTGGACAAATACCTAGTCGAATCAAGATCTTCACTGGAGAACTAACACCGGGAATCCCGATCGCCAAAGAAATACAGGAACGAAGATGGAGTTGGATAGGCCATGTATGCCAATTCCATCCCATTGGGTTGCTATGAGACGAACCCCACCAGATAGAAGAAATAAACCGTCCAAAGATGACCCGGAGACGATCAACAGCCCGCGAGGTGTCAAAGAAAGGATGGGGTCAGGTGGAACGTTGGATCGCAGACAGGAAAAATGGCATTCTTTGGTGATGGCTCTAAGTGCAAACCAGCCCGAAGAGGACTAGGTAGGTGAAGGTAGACTACAATCTAATTCTGGTTACGTAGCAGTAAAACGTTGTTATATTCGCTATCACATATCGTCATATTTTCGTGTTTCTGGTCTCAAGTCGGACTCACCTCATTGAATACTCAGTTGCACACTTTCATCTATTATGAGTTTCTTAATTAATTAAACAGCCATCTGCCGTAAGTAGTCTGTGTTATACAATGTTGTAGAGGTCAATCGTGTACTGAAAATGGTATGGTTTACTTAAATTTCCAGAAAAAATGTATTTTTAAATTATATTCAAGTTAAGATATTATAATCATGCATCTGAATCCAATGTCCACCTCTGTGTATTACTTGAATGACTTTTTAAGATAGGTTAACTTATAGCATTTTTATAGTGTTCATCATTATACGTATATACGAGGGGTGTTCGAAAAGAAATGCAATTTACTCTATAACTTTTTATTGACCTAACCATTTACAATGAAAATCACAGAAAACCTTCAATGAACTCTCCTTTAGACATTGCACACAAATTTAACCTTTAGATACAAGATTAAAGGTATGTTTTGTCATCTGCAAAAGGTACAACACTCATGCACTGTAATATGGCGGACCAGTCTAGGAACTAAAAATTATTCGCATAGGACTAGTTTGACAGAATAGACTTGGTAATAAAGTATTTTCATGCGTTTTGCGTTCAAAAAACTCCTTTACAGTAAACGTCCTGTGCGAAGAGGCATTTTCATAAGAAATGTGCATATATAAGGTCTATTCCATTACCAATTTGACGCTATGTGAAATATTCCATGCGCACAAGATCTATAGAACCTTCTTGGATAATATTTCTCCATTGGTTTTTGTTTTTGAATTACAAAACCTTTGTGGATGAAAAATCAAATAAATCATTTCCGTCAGTGACTGTGTTTTACAATTACGAATTTCTTAGAATTTCTGGTAGCGAATGTATAATTTTAATGTGTTATTGGCATTTAAAATAAGATGACGTTTCGGACAGAGGGTACACATGATGTTAACTTCAAGAATTTTCTTCCAAATGAAGTGAACTTTGGATAAACTCGACCTTGTACTAGCAGCTAACAGTCCAACTTTTAATATTGCAGCTTTGAGACAAATATGCTATTTTTTATCAATGTTCTATGTGAGTGTTGTGTTTTCAGTTGACCACTTTTGTTGTTGTCTTTCAAATGTTATTGACCTACTTTGAAACATGTAATAAAAGTGTTGCAATGCTAAAAGACGCCTTACGATGTCCTTTTATCTCAAAAAGTTTATCATGTATAAATTTATCACTTAAATTAAGTTTAGACCTTTTTTTGATATAAGGCATAATTTCAGTCAAGTTGACGATATGTTTGTTGAACGTTTTTTTAGCTAAGTATAAATTAGTAAGTGTTTATTAAACAAACATTATGACCAAACTGATGCATGGATTTCAACCAAATATTACCCAAGTACAGACGATGGTCTACTGGGTACATATGCCAAGTTTGAAGCACCAAACCCCTAAATATACTAAGATATGCATGAAATTGCATTTCTTTTCGAACACCCCTCGTAACTACATAAATGAAGTTTACTCACCATTGTAATTAAATATATCCTCACAGTTCAAAGGCAATCATTCAAATAAGGATAGAAAATACTGTATCTTTGTATGACACCATTCGTTGTTTAGTAGCACTAAACTATGCTAATATTGTTTTATAGAAACTAATAATATATAAAAACTTTATCGCATGAATTGCCAATGATATTATATAATGTTTGTGAAATAACACAATCACAAACACATGTCTAGTCAAATCGTCGCCAAGAGAATTTAATTTAATGATTTGACAACTTATGGTAAAAACCAAGAAAATAATGTTTATGTTTTATTCTATATATACCACTACTTATAACTGGACTGTGTGAATAATTTGTTCATTCGTTTAATCTCATTAACTTCACTTGTAAAGTGTAAAAACCTGCTTGAATAAATATTTACTCATGGACTAATAATATATGATCAAGAAATGAAAACAATAGTTCAGGGGGGTTGTCTAACATGTAATACATACACAAAATTAAGCCTAAATGCATCACAACTATTTTTCAGTCATATGAACCTTATTTCTTGTTTTTAAATTGTACTTTGACGTGACTTTACAATTAAAATCGTCATCCTATGCAGTCTAACTGCTCCCGGCGTTGCACATCTATTCACCAACAAACATAGTTCTTAGCGTTTAATTTCATAACTAACTTGAACACACTCCTCGTAGTGGTTACTTCCACTTATAGTACATTAACCACTTTTAAAACCGACTTTGTACTTTGATGTTGATTTTATTTCTCACGGTGGTTAATTATATCGATATTAGAGGTCACAAACCACTAAATAAAATTGTTCTTTAGCTCAATATAAAGTGACAATTGTCAGCCCAAGATTATATATCATGTTAAAGTATATGGCCAGTTCACAAACCTATATCATAGAAAAGAAGTATGCTTCAGCTACATAATAAGACAAAAAAAAACAGGAGGTCGTGTTTAATATAAGAAACATTTTGTTCGTCAAATGCGGTAGACAAATGTTTACAGACGCGCGGACCGATTCAATATGGGTTTTTACCCTACTCTACTTTCGCTTTGTCAAATATGACAAAATCTGAAAATATTCAAGATGAAACACATTCACTCATTCAACTACATGCATACAATACCTTTAAACTCAAAAAGATTATTCTACTTCCATTATGTCAAGGCATATCACAATTTCCAGGCAATCAGAAGTTTCTGTAAGGACTATTTGGCCCGTGTATGTATTTAGTGGTTTATAACCTTCAAAAAGAACGTTAATATTTAAATTCGGGATTTACTACATCATACAGGTGTGTGAAGTTGGCTCTGAGATCGTTAATCGAAGATCGACATTCAATACAGACCTAGGTGCTAATACAGATCCAGCTCTGAAATCGACATTGGCAATATAAGGTGAGCTAATACAGACCCAGTGGCCAATACAGATCCAGCTCTGAGATCGACATTCGCAAAAAAAGGCCTGTGAATACAGATCTGAGTTTGAATACAGAGCCAGGTCTGACATCGTCATTCGATGTACACCGACGGCGAATACAGACCTAGGACCGAATACCGACCCAGCTCTGAGATCGACATTCGCAAAATAATGCCTATGAATACAGATCTGAGTTTGAATACAGAGCCAGGTCTGACATCGTCATTCGATGTACACCGACGGCGAATACAGACCTAGGACCGAATACCGACCCAGCTCTGAGATCGACATTCGCAAAATAATGCCTATGAATACAGATCTGAGTTTGAATACAGAGCCAGGTTTGACATCGTCATTCGATGTACACCGACGGCGAATACAGACCTAGGACCGAATACCGACCCAGCTCTGACATCGACATTCGATGTATAGCGACGGCGAATACAGACCTAGGATCGAATACCGACCCAGCTCTGACATCAACATTCGCAAAATAAGGCCTGTGAATACAGACCTAAGTTTGAATACAGACCCAGGTCTGACATCGTCATTCGATGTACACCTACGGCGAATACAGACCTAGGACCGAATACCGACCCAGCTCTGAGATCGACATTCGCAAAATAAGGCCTGTGAATACAGACCTAAGTTTGAATACAGACCCAGGTCTGACATCGTCATTCGATGTACACCTACGGCGAATACAGACCTAGGACCAAATTCCGACCCAGCTCTGAGATCGACATTCGCAAAATAAGGCCTGTGAATACAGATCTGAGTTTGAATACAGAGCCAGGTCTGACATCGTCATTCGATGTACAACTATGGCGAATACAGACATAGGATCGAATACCGACCCAGCTCTGACATCGACATTCGATGTATAGCGACGGCGAATACAGACCTACAATCGAATACCGACCCAGCTCTGAGATCGACATTCGATGTACACCGACGGCGAATACAGACCTAGGATCGAATACCGACCCAGCTCTGAGATCGACATGCGCAAAATAATGCCTATGAATACAGATCTGAGTTTGAATATAGAGCCAGGTCTGACATCGTCATTCGATGTACACCGACGGCGAATACAGGCCTAGGACCGAATACCGACCCAGCTCTGAGATCGACATTCGCAAAATAATGCCTATGAATACAGATCTGAGATTGAATACAGAGCCAGGTCTGACATCGTCATTCGATGTACACCGACGGCGAATACAGACCTAGGACCGAATACCGACCCAGCTCTGAGATCGACATTGGCGAAATAATGCCTGTGAATACAGATCTGAGTTTGAATACAGAGCCAGGTCTGACATCGTCATTCGATGTACACCGACGGCGAATACAGACCTAGGACCGAATACCGACCCAGCTCTGAGATCGACATTGGCAAAATAATGCCTGTGAATACAGATCTGAGTTTGAATACAGAGCCAGGTCTGACATCGTCATTCAATGTACACCTACGGCGAATACAGACCTAGGACCGAATACCGACCCAGCTCTGAGATCGATATTCGCAAAATAAGGCCTGTGAATACAGATCCGAGTTTGAATACAGAGCCAGGTCTGACATCGACATTCGATGTACAACTATGGCGAATACAGACATAGGATCGAATACCGACCCAGCTCTGAGATCGACATTCGATGTACACCGACGGCGAATACAGACCTAGGATCGAATACCGACCCAGCTCTGAGATCGACATTCGCAAAATAATGCCTATGAATACAGATCTGAGTTTGAATACAGAGCCAGGTCTGACATCGTCATTCGATGTACACCGACGGCGAATACAGACCTAGGACCGAATACCGACCCAGCTCTGAGATCGACATTGGCAAAATAATGCCTGTGAATACAGATCTGAGTTTGAATACAGGGCCAGGTCTGACATCGTCATTCAATGTACACATACGGCGAATACAGACCTAGGACCGAATACAGACCCAGCTCTGAGATCGATATTCGCAAAATAAGGCCTGTGAATACAGATCCGAGTTTGAATACAGAGCCAGGTCTGACTTCGACATTCGATGCACAACTATGGCGAATACAGACATAGTATCGAATACCGACCCAGCTCTGACATCGACATTCCATGTAAAGCGACGGCGAATACAGACCTAGGATCCAATACCGACCCAGCTCTGACATCGACATTCGATGTATAGCGACGGAGAATACAGACCTAGGATCGAATACCGACCCAGCTCTGACATCAACATTCGCAAAATAAGGCCTGTGAATACAGACCTAAGTTTGAATACAGACCCAGGTCTGACATCGTCATTCGATGTACACCTACAGCGAATACAGACCTAGGACCGAATACCGACCCAGCTCTGAGATCGACATTCGCAAAATAAGGCCTGTGAATACAGACCTAAGTTTGAACACAGACCCAGGTCTGACATCGTCATTCGATGTACACCTACGGCGAATACAGACCTAGGACCGAATACCGACCCAGCTCTGAGATCGATATTCGCAAAATAAGGCCTGTGAATACAGATCCGAGTTTGAATACAGAGCCAGGTCTGACATCGACATTCGATGTACAACTATGGCGAATACAGACATAGGATCGAATACCGACCCAGCTCTGACATCGACATTCGATGTATAGCGACGGCGAATACAGACCTAGGATCGAATACCGACCCAGCTCTGAGATCGACATTCGATGTACAGCGACGGCGAATACAGACCTAGGATCGAATACCGACCCAGCTCTGAGATCGACATTCGCAAAATAATGCCTATGAATACAGATCTGAGTTTGAATACAGAGCCAGGTCTGACATCGTCATTCGATGTACACCGACGGCGAATACAGACCTAGGACCGAATACCGACCCAGCTCTGAGATCGACATTGGCAAAATAATGCCTGTGAATACAGATCTGAGTTTGAATACAGAGCCAGGTCTGACATCTTCATTCAATGTACACCTACGGCGAATACAGACCTAGGACCGAATACCGACCCAGCTCTGAGATCGATATTCGCAAAATAAGGCCTGTGAATACAGATCCGAGTTTGAATACAGAGCCAGGTCTGACATCGACATTCGATGTACAACTATGGCGAATACAGACATAGGATCGAATACCGACCCAGCTCTGACATCGACAATTAATGTGTTCCGACGGCGAATACAGACCTAGGATCGAATACCGACCTAGCTCTGACATCGACATTCGATGTATACCGACGGCGAATACAGACCTAGGATCGAATACCGACCCAGCTCTGAGATCGACATTCACAACATAATGTGGGCGAATACAGATATGAGTTTGAATACAGAGCCAGGTCTGACATCGTTATTCGATGTTAACCGACGGCGAATACAGACCTCGGATTCAATACCGACCCAACTATGACTTCGACAATCATTATTTACCGACGGCGAATACAGACCCAAGTGTGAATACAGATCCATCTCTGAGTTCGTCATTCGCAAAATACGTTGAGGGGAATACCGAGCTGGGATGCAATATTATTGACAGCCAGAAACCAAGAAAACAATATATTTTACATGCTTTATATTTGTTGTGAAATGCATGAAATCTGTAAAAGCAACATCAATACATACCGTTTTATTTATTTCTTATTTATAAACTAATAGTGAATGACCAATATAAATGAGTTCTAATTAAATACATTGCAAATTTACCATAGTTTTCATTGATTATTTAAAATTTATTTTAAAGGGAAGTAATAAAGCCTTAACAATAAACGTCACTGCTACGTATCCACAGTTTAATGCATAGACCGATGACGAATACAGACCTAGGATCGAATACCGACCCAGCTCTGAGATCGACATTCACAAAATGTGGTTGGTGAATACAGATCTGAGTTTGAATACAGAGCCAGGTCTGACATCGACATTCGATGTAAACCGAGGGCGAATACAGACCTAGGATCGAATACCGACCCAGCTCTGACATCGACATTCACAAAATTAGGTGGGTGAATACAGATCTGAGTTTGAATACAGAGCCAGGTCTGACATCGACATTCGATGTAAACCGAGGGCGAATACAGACCTAGGATCGAATACCGACCCAGCTCCGAGATCGACATTCGCAATATAAGGTAAGTGAATACAGATCTGAGTTTGAATACAGAGCTAGGTCTGACATCGACGTTCGATGTAAACCGAGGGCGAATACAGACCAAGGACCGAATACCGACCCAGCTCTGACATCGACAATCAATGTATTCCGACGGCGAATACAGACCTAGGATCGAATACCGACCCAGCTCTGACATCGACAATCGACGTATACCGCTGGCGAATACAGACCTAGGATCGAATACCGACCCAGCTCTGATATCAACATTCGCAAAATAAGGCCTGTGAATACAGACCTGAGTTTGAATACAGTCCTAGGTCTGACATCGACATTCAATGTATACCCACGGCGAATACAGACCTAGGATCGAATACCGACCCAGCTCTGACATCAACAATCGCAAAATAAGGCCTGTGAATACAGACCTGAGTTTGAATACAGACCCAGGTCTGACATCGACATTCAATGTATACCCACGGCGAATACAGACCTAGGATCGAATACCGACCCAGCTCTGAGATCGACATTTGCAATATAAGGTAAGTGAATACATATCTGGGTTTGAATACAGAGCCAGGTCTGACATCGACGTTCGATGTAAACCGAGGGCGAATACAGACCTAGGATCAAATACCGACCCAGCTCTGAGATCGACATTCGCAATATAAGGTGCGTGAATACATATATGAGTTTGAATACAGAGCCAGGTCTGACATCGACATTCGATGTATACCCACGGCGAATACAGACCTAGGACCGAATACCGACCCAGCTCTGAGATCGACATTCGCGAAATGTGGTTGGTGAATACAGATCTGAGTTTGAATACAGAGCCAGCTCTGATATCGGCATTCGATATGAACCGACAGCGTATACAGACCTAGAATCGAATACCGATCAAGCTCTCACATCGACATTCGCAATATAAGGTGCGTGAATACATATCTGAGTTTGAATACAGAGCCAGGTCTGACATGGACATTCGAGGTATACCCACGGTGAATACAGACCTAGGATCCAATACCGACCCAGCTCTGAGATCGACATTCGCGAATTTTGGTTGGTGAATACAGATTTGAGTTTGAATACTGATCCAAGTCTTACATCGACATTCGATGTAAACCGACATCGAATACAGACCTAGGATCGAATACCGATCCGGCTCTGAGATCGACATTCGCTAAATAAGGTTGGTGAATACCGAGCTGCGTTTGTATAAAGAGCCATCTCTGACATTCGATGCATACTGACGTCGAATACAGACCTGCGGTCGAATACCGGTCCAGATATGAGATCAACTTTGCTAAATAAGGATGGTGAATACAGATCTTAGTTGGAATACAGATCCAGCTATGTCATCGACATTCGGTGTATACAGCCGGCTAATCAAGACCAAGGGTCGAAAGTCGATCCAGCTCCGAGATCGACATTCCCAATATAGGGCCGGTGAATGCAGGTCTCGGGTTGAATACAGAGTCTGAGATCGACATTTGTTGTATACCGACGGCGAGTACAAACCTACTATCGAATACCGACCCAGTTCTGAGATCGTCATTCGCAATATCAGACCGTTGAATACTCAGCTGCGTTTGAATACTGACCCGGCTCTGACATCGACATTCGCAATATATGGCCGTTGAATACCGAGCTGAGTTTGAATACAGAACTAGGCCTGACATCGACATTCCAT
Organism: Spisula solida; assembly: GCA_947247005.1. NCBI lineage: Eukaryota > Metazoa > Mollusca > Bivalvia > Venerida > Mactridae > Spisula > Spisula solida. Next base: position 46,808,490 of record OX365945.1, on the reverse strand, counting down.
TTATCTCGAAGGCTAATGCAGACCAATGTTTGAATAATGATCCCGCTCTGAGATCGACATTCAATATATTCCGATATCTAATGCACACCAAGGTCCGAATGCAGTCAGAGTGCAGACCTAGTGCAGACCGAATGCAAATCAGCTCTGAGAGCGACATTTTTTTACATCGGGCATAGCCTCTATTTGCCAGTCTGCGTTCTGTTGAAATATGGAGTACAAATGAGTGCCTTTACCCGGGTCGCCAGATTAGAAGAAAAGTGCTTTAACCACTAAACCTCGGAAACAATAATTCGATATATACCTATATCGAATGCAAAACCAGGTCCGAATGCAGACCTAGCTCTTACATTGACATTCGATATATACCTTCTGTACAAACAGGCCCTAGGTTGAATATAGCTGCGACTTAAGCAGTAGGCAGAACTTACTTTGAATCTTTGTGTTCCGTTTGAACAACACAGAGCTTAAAACAACAGTTTACGTTTTCCTTCTCTGACCGGTTTGAACTAGACGCACTTGACACCTTTTTTGGTCGTATGATGTCTTTCTTGATAGGGTGCCAAAACTTCTACGAGGGATGTTCAATATACAATTTTACAGTGATCATAAAAAACTACAAGGCGTCATAATTGCTTTAAATAATTTCAAACCCATTTTGTACTTTGTGGTTGTCGTCCATTTTACACACACCACCGGGAGTGATTACTCGAACCTTGCCGATCACAACACCATGCACTGGTACATTTTCGGATGGATGAGGATCAACTTTAATGTCAAAAATATTTAGCTAAAATAACAACAACTCATGTTCCATTCCATGAGGACAATTTTGTGCTAGTACACTATTATTCCTCATAACATATCTCATATCTACATAGTGTATTGACTACTTCTTATTTTAGTCTTGTAGGCCTAGTATACAAGTATCATGACATTTGCAAAATGTTCTGTTAGTACATCGCTTATAAATGGGGCACACATCTATTCGTCATCCGATAATCGATCGGCATACCCATTACCTAAGTGGACCGGAGGCCGGACGGACATCGGCTGGTCTTCGTGGAATTGTCGGATTAAATCAGAACGTGACGTAGGGTCAAAGTGATATTTCCGTGATGATCCAATGTGTTTTTATGTCCCTCAACCGTTCCCGTCCGCCATCCTTTACCAAGGAGCAAATGTTAACCAGCGGCCGACGCTCAGTGTATACACTATGCCTATACACAGGTTAAATAGTTATGGTATACGGACACCAGCCAGCCAGTGTGACCAAGGTGTAAGCTAATTTTCTAACTCATAACATGTCGTAATAACCCAATTATCTGCCAAAACACAGCGCAATATGCAATTTTCAGCGCAATTTCACAGCGCAATCAGAAGCTAATCAAGGAAATCTATGGTTAAGATAATAAGAACCATACACATAATTGAACAGTCCTCTTTGTACATGCATATTGTTTGCGCTCTACTAGGCGTTGGTGTCGAAATTCAAGGTCGCAATTATAGTGCAAACACATTAACCTTGTAATCGAACATTCGTTAAAGCATCATTTAACCGTTTACTAATTGTCAATAACTTAAAATGATATTTGTTTCCATCAGCAGAAAGTATTGCGATTATGTACACGGTATACTATAAACACAAATCTAAATATCCAACAAGACACGATTATCTCGAGGAAATTGATACTTGTCGTGCAATATATCGATGCATAAAATGTGAGAACTAAGTTCATTTGGTTGGACTATAACTGTGGTTTACTTGGTGCATTCATTTCGCGGCAAACCTGTCTTAATGAAGACAAACTATATAGTACCTGGCCCATATCGTATATAATATATACACAATATGTACGTACATAACAACTAGATGGTCATTCACCAAATTGCAAATAACCTTTGCATAATACATGCTAGCAAATGTAGAGTATGATACATATTATAAAATTCGTAAAAGCTACTGCATTTTGTTCTAGGTGAAATAAAAATAACAATTTTGGCTAGCAATTGTTATGGTATAGTAAGGTATGACCTTAACCGATGGAAGCGGATCACCGGCGGTACCAGCGCTATGACTGGACTTGGAACAAAATAAGGCAGATTAGTAATCGAAAGGATTGATATACATGTTCATAAAATATACAAAAGTAATCCGATTGATTTCAAATTTGCACATTTTTATGCATTTTATACTTGTTTAACTAGTGATATATCAACACTGATGTTTGAAAAGTCTAAATGGCTTTAGCTGTACAGGAAATCTGCCATGTTCCAAATACTCTTGAAGAGGGCATTTTACTGGTACTATGCCCTATACAGTGTTACTGAATTTTGCTGTTGGACGTGTTAAGTGGGAAAGTCAAATATGTAGCTATTATAAATATCTAAATATGTTGTTTTTTCACAGAACAAATAAATTCAGAATAATTCATCATTTGTCGTTTAAAACTATGTATTTTAGATGTATGACGTCATATCCCTGATACTATAATACGAACAACAAAAATAAAACAATGGTGGTAATTTCATGTAAGCAGAATTACATGAAAAGGACAACATGTGTGAGTTTTCTTTTTTTGTTTATAATGAGGGTATAACATTACCCCATCCACTTTTTAAAAGTTAGTGTCGAACATAAAAAGTCTTGTAAAAATATACATGAGGCAAAAAGGATTAAAATCCTCCGACGAAAGAACCATCATGTCACATTCTAGAAATGTTGACATATTCAGAATAAATTAGTGTATAATTCGTTAGTATGCATCCAGTATTCATTAGGATGTATGTGTGGTATTTTGGGTTTCGCGTTTGATTCATTTGTATAGCTATAGTTTAATAATAATTTAGCGGTTTCAAAATTTCAGATTGTCATTTATGAGTACAATGGTACATATTCGAATAAAATGAATTTAAATCCAATCCGCATGAATGACATTTGAAAACAACGCTCAGAAACCGTATGAGCCCATATAACATAATTGTATTGCGTAATTATGAGACAAGTATTGTCCAGTGCAATAAAACATGTCCTGTTTGAATATCAATGAACTGAAAACGCATTCATTTTTTACGAAACCGTTTCCATCTCATTGATATTGACAAAAGTCTAGCTGAGGGTAGTAAACCCTTGTAATGAATATCATCTCACACATGGGTCATTAAAATTAAGTCAATAAAGTAATCATTGAAAAAGTACATGTGTTTAAACAATTACAAAAATCACCTTTGTCTATATGCACAAAGTTACAATTTTAAATTGTTTCAAACGTCACATGAGTTATGGTGTTATACATATAATGTTTTCACGTCTGCGTCGCTGCATATATAGTACACTAAAGGAACCTTTAGTAACAATCCACAATCCACCCACAGCAAACTTAGGCTATGAGACCAAAGGGGGTCCTTATGTCCCCCGTATTAGGGAATTTTGCTGACAATTATTTTCTGACTGCCCTATGTCTACTGATCAAAAACTACTTTGTTAGTCCTAGAAAATAGTACATTGAATATTTGTTATTTTACGAGGTATACAAAAAGAAATTAAGAGAACTTTTGTTATCTTGTCAAGAAAGAGAACTGTGTATCCGGACGGAGTATTCCAGCCAATCCCAAAAGAACCACCCTGAATAACGACAAGGTATTATGTTAATAAAAAGACTACAGATATAGTCTTGATTAATACAAAACTCATCTTAGTTATATTATATGATAATTTGAACACCGTGATACTCTATTTAAATGTTTCAAAGCAAGGCTTGAATCACGCACATCCATCCACATAACAAGCAGAAGTTGGCTATGTTAGAGTAATTGTGATAATAATAATATACCTGAAAGTCTGCGAGTGTGCCATAAACAGACGCAGACATATGCAATGGATTCCTAAGAGTTCCTAGAGGCCAAAACTATCATTTTCTCCATTGGCACCGAAATTCCTGAAAGTCCTCAAGTGTGTCATTAACAGTCGCAGACAGATGCAGTGAGCTCCTAAGTGTTCCTAGAGGCCAAAAATGTCATTTTATCAATTGGCAACAAAGTTCCTGAAAGTATGCGAGAGTGTCAGAAACAGTCGCAGACCGATGCAAAGGACTCCTATGGAGAACAAAAGTGTCATTTTTGTCAATTTGCACCAACATTCAGGAGAGACTGCGATGGGTGTCCGAAACAGTCGCAGACCGATTGAATGGACTCATGAAGGTCCCTAAATGTCAAAAATACCATTTTCTAAAAAGGCACGAACATTCCTGAAAGTCGATGAGTGTGTCAGAAACAGTCGCAGACCGATTGAATGGACTTATGAAGGTCCCTAAATGTCAAAAATACCATTTTCTAAAAAGGCACGAACATTCCTGAAAGTCGATGAGTGTGTCAGAAACAGTCGCAGACCGATGTAATTGACTCGTAAGGGTCCCTAGATGCCAAAACTGTGATTTGTTCAATTGGCACCAACATACCTGAAGTCTGTGAACATGTCAGAAACATTCGCAGACCGATACAATGGATACCTTAGGGCCTCTATATTCATGAAAGTCTGCGATAGTGTAAAAAACAGTCGCAGACCGATGCAATTGACTCCTAACAGAGCTTAAAGGTCACACATATAAAACAATCAAATGGCACCAAAATTCCTGAACGTCTGCGAGGGTGCCAGATATAGTCGCAGACTGATGCCATGAAATCCTAAATCTAATGTTGATGTCAGAGCTGGCTTTGTATTTAAACTCAGATCAGTATTCGCACACCTTATTTGCGAATGTCGATGTCAGAGTTGGGTCGGTATTTGAAGTCGTATATTGCGAACATCGATCTCAGAGCTGAATCGGTATTCGATTCTAGGTCTGTATTCGCTGTCGGGTTACATCGAATGTCGATGTCAGACTTGGATCTGTATTCAAACTCAGATCTGTATTCACTAAGCTCATTTCACGAATGACGATCTCAGAGCTAGATCGGTAATCGACCCTATGTCTGTATTCGCCGTCGGAATTCGTAGAATGTCAAGCTGGCTCTATATTCAAGCTTAGATATGCATTGACCCAGCTAATTCCGCGAATATCGATCTCACAGTTGGGTTGGTATTCGATCATAGGTCTGTATTGGCTGTCGGCTCACATCGAAATTCGATGTCAGACCTTGATCTGTATTCAAGCTCGGTAGTCACAGGCCTTAATTTGCGAATGTCGATCTCAGAGCTCGGTCGGTATTGGAACCTAGGCCTGTATTCGCCGTGCGTATACATTGAATGTCTATGTCAGACCTAACACTGTATTGGAACATAGGTCTGTATTCGCCGTGGGTATACATTGAATGTCGCTGTCAGTTGAGTCGGTATTCGATCATAGGTCTGTATTCGCCGTCGGTATACATCGATTGTCGATGTCAGGGCTGGGTCGGTATTCGATCCTAGGTCTGTATTCGCCGTAGGTATACATCGAGTGTCGATCTCAGAGCTGGATCGGTATTCGACCCTAGGTCTGTATCGCCTTCGGTAAACGTCGAATGTCTATGTCAGAGCTGGCTCTGTATTCAAACTCAGACCTGTATTCACCCGCCTTATTTTGCGAATGTTGATGTCAGAGCTGGGTCGGTATTCGATCCTAGGTCTGTATTCGCTGTCGGTTCATATCGAATGCCGATGTCAGAGCTGGCTCTGTATTCAAACTCAGATCTGTATTCACCCACCTTATATTGCTAATGTCGATCTCAGAGCTGGGTCGGTATTGGATCCTAGGGCTGTATTCGCCGTGGGTATACATCGAATGTCGATGTCAGACCTGGCTCTGTATTCAAACTCAGATATGTATTCACCCACCACATATTGCTAATGTCGATCTCAGAGCTGGGTATGTATTGGGTCCTAGGTCTGTATTCGCCGTGGGTATACATCGAATGTCGATGTCAGACCTGGCTCTGTATTCAAACTCAGATATGTATTCACCCACCACATATTGCTAATGTCGATCTCAGAGATGGGTATGTATTGGGTCCTAGGTCTGTATTCGCCCTCGGTTTACATCGAACGTCGATGTCAGACCTGGCTCTGTATTCAAACTCAGATCTGTATTCACCAACCATATTTCGCGAATGTCGATCTCAGAGCTGGGTCGGTATTGGATCCTAGGTCTGTATTCGCCGTGGGTATACATCGAATGTCGATGTCAGAGCTGGGTCGGTATTCGATCCTAGGTCTGCATTCGCTGTCGGTTCATATCGAATGCCGATGTCAGAGCTGGCTCTGTATTCAAACTCAGATCTGTATTCACCAACCACATTTCGCGAATGTCGATGTCAGAGCTTGATCGGTATTCGATTCTAGGTCTGTATACGCTGTCGTTTCATATCGAATGTCGATGTCAGACCTGGCTCTGTATTCAAACTCAGATCTGTATTCACCAACCACATTTTGTGAATGTCGATCTCAGAGCTGGGTCGGTATTCGATCCTAGGTCTGTATTCGTCATCGGTCTATGCATTAAACTGTGGATACGTAGCAGTGACGTTTATTGTTAAGGCTTTATTACTTCCCTTTAAAATAAATTTTAAATAATCAATGAAAACTATGGTAAATTTGCAATGTATTTAATTAGAACTCATTTATATTGGTCATTCACTATTAGTTTATAAATAAGAAATAAATAAAACGGTATGTATTGATGTTGCTTTTACAGATTTCATGCATTGAACAACAAATATAAAGCATGTAAAATACATTGTTTTCTTGGTTTCTGGCTGTCAATAATATTGCATCCCAGCTCGGTATTCCCCTCAACGTATTTTGCGAATGACGAACTCAGAGATGGATGTGTATTCACACTTGGGTCTGTATTCGCCGTCGGTAAATAATGATTGTCGAAGTCATAGTTGGGTCGGTATTGAATCCGAGGTCTGTATTCGCCGTCGGTTAACATCGAATAACGATGTCAGACCTGGCTCTGTATTCAAACTCATATCTGTATTCGCCCACATTATGTTGTGAATGTCGATCTCAGAGCTGGGTCGGTATTCGATCCTAGGTCTGTATTCGCCGTCGGTATACATCGAATGTCGATGTCAGAGCTAGGTCGGTATTCGATCCTAGGTCTGTATTCGCCGTCGGAACACATTGATTGTCGATGTCAGAGCTGGGTCGGTATTCGATCCTATGTCTGTATTCGCCATAGTTGTACATCGAATGTCGATGTCAGACCTGGCTCTGTATTCAAACTCGGATCTGTATTCACAGGCCTTATTTTGCCAATGTCGATCTCAGAGCTGGGTCGTTATTCGGTCCTAGGTCTGTATTCGCCGTCGGTGTACATTGAATGACGATGTCAGACCTGGCTCTGTATTCAAACTCAGATCTGTATTCATAGGCATTATTTTGCGAATGTCGATCTCAGAGCTGGGTCGGTATTCGGTCCTAGGTCTGTATTCGCCGTCGGTGTACATCGAATGACGATGTCAGACCTGGCTCTGTTTTCAAACTCAGATCTGTATTCATAGGCATTATTTTGCGAATGTCGATCTCAGAGCTGGGTCGGTATTCGATCCTAGGTCTGTATTCGCCGTCGCTGTACATCGAATGTCGATCTCAGAGCTGGGTCGGTATTCAATTCTAGGTCTGTATTCGCCGTCGCTATACATCGAATGTCGATGTCAGAGCTGGGTCGGTATTCGATCCTATGTCTGTATTCGCCATAGTTGTACATCGAATGACGATGTCAGACCTGGCTCTGTATTCAAACTCAGATCTGTATTCACAGGCCTTATTTTGCGAATGTCGATCTCAGAGCTGGGTCGGTATTCGGTCCTAGGTCTGTATTCGCCGTCGGTGTACATCGAATGACGATGTCAGACCTGGCTCTGTATTCAAACTCAGATCTGTATTCATAGGCATTATTTTGCGAATGTCGATCTCAGAGCTGGGTCGGTATTCGGTCCTAGGTCTGTATTCGCCGTCGGTGTACATCGAATGACGATGTCAGACCTGGCTCTGTATTCAAACTCAGATCTGTATTCATAGGCATTATTTTGCGAATGTCGATCTCAGAGCTGGGTCGGTATTCGGTCCTAGGTCTGTATTCGCCGTCGGTGTACATCGAATGACGATGTCAGACCTGGCTCTGTATTCAAACTCAGATCTGTATTCATAGGCATTATTTTGCGAATGTCGATCTCAGAGCTGGGTCGGTATTCGATCCTAGATCTGTATTCGCCGTCGCTGTACATCGAATGTCGATCTCAGAGCTGGGTCGGTATTCGATTCTAGGTCTGTATTCGCCGTCGCTATACATCGAATGTCGATGTCAGAGCTGGGTCGGTATTCGATCCTATGTCTGTATTCGCCATAGTTGTACATCGAATGACGATGTCAGACCTGGCTCTGTATTCAAACTCAGATCTGTATTCACAGGCCTTATTTTGCGAATGTCGATCTCAGAGCTGGGTCGGTATTCGGTCCTAGGTCTGTATTCGCCGTCGGTGTACATCGAATGACGATGTCAGACCTGGCTCTGTATTCAAACTCAGATCTGTATTCATAGGCATTATTTTGCGAATGTCGATCTCAGAGCTGGGTCGGTATTCGGTCCTAGGTCTGTATTCGCCGTCGGTGTACATCGAATGACGATGTCAGACCTGGCTCTGTATTCAAACTCAGATCTGTATTCATAGGCATTATTTTGCGAATGTCGATCTCAGAGCTGGGTCGGTATTCGGTCCTAGGTCTGTATTCGCCGTCGGTGTACATCGAATGACGATGTCAGACCTGGCTCTGTATTCAAACTCAGAGCTGTATTCATAGGCATTATTTTGCGAATGTCGATCTCAGAGCTGGGTCGGTATTCGGTCCTAGGTCTGTATTCGCCGTCGGTGTACATCGAATGACGATGTCAGACCTGGCTCTGTATTCAAACTCAGATCTGTATTCATAGGCATTATTTTGCGAATGTCGATCTCAGAGCTGGGTCGGTATTCGGTCCTAGGTCTGTATTCGCCGTCGGTGTACATCGAATGACGATGTCAGACCTGGCTCTGTATTCAAACTCAGATCTGTATTCACAGGCCTTTTTTTGCGAATGTCGATCTCAGAGCTGGATCTGTATTGGCCACTGGGTCTGTATTAGCTCACCTTAAATTGCCAATGTCGATTTCAGAGCTGGATCTGTATTAGCACCTAGGTCTGTATTGAATGTCGATCTTCGATTAACGATCTCAGAGCCAACTTCACACACCTACATCATACACTATTCTCATTGAAATTGGGTCACATTCAATTTCTACTGATTGATGTTTTATATTGCCAGTCTTCGTTTTGCCTGCTTCTGTTAATACATGTATATCGTCTATTTTATCAAGGAAACCATTGCATAAGTAAGGACTTCGATTTAACGGCTTTTTCTCCATTTTGCACAATCGGAACGGTCCGTACGGCATTTTTACTGGATAAAATACCTTGGATGTATCAAGCGTATGAATCCAGAAGCTTTCTTTCTTTAATCCTACGCAGAAGAAAATGGGCCGAAGAAAATAGACCGTAACTTATCAGCAGCGGAAATATTAAAAGATGTTTTATTGAATAAACAATACAATTTCGCTACACTCCTTGAGCATAACACGCAGCTACGCACCGCTTGCTTGATGGGCGTGTATTCCATTGCAGCACTGTTTAATTCTGTCATGATGACGTCATGGCGAAAGACGTTAAAAAATGGCGACGTTCTATTTACACCCGAGAGATGATTCGTAGAGATTGTCCGAGGTGTCCCGATTGCATTTTGCATTGACATGTGAAGTTTTTATCACCACGTGGTATATCGTGATGGCAGGGTCTAATGTAATGTAATGTAATGGCAGTGATCCCTGTGAGGAGGCTGTAACACGAACAGTAACTTAGGACCCATTTCGTTGGCAAAACATGAGGTACTACTTTCTTTACTCACCTGCGTATTGATAACATGATCAAGACTTTGTAACCAGTGGAAGTTTATGTTCAATCATAGTTGTTGAGTGACCATTTTTGTGCGGGATATCTGGCTGCGCCTTGGCTGCGTCATGTCAATATGAAACCAGTATTTCCATTGATTAAAGTCACATTACCTCTCCCGAGACCTTTTTTTCGATCATCCAGTAAATAGACTAATTACAAATGACCAATAATTGACGACAGAGTGTTTAATGTATCTGTCGCCTGAATAGTATGAGAAAAATCACATTTAAGTAAAATGTATGGATGACAAAGTACTAATTATGCAAGAGTTGCCTGCCTTAGATTATAAATTGTGCATTTTTTGTTTACAATTCATTATTGTGTAAACAAACCAAGTGGAGGTTGTATTTGTTTTCTTCCATCCTATGGTGTGTTCCACCTTTGGGACTCAACTACGAGCTACGACCATCATTCTACATGTAACGAGCTAATAGCTATGTATTCATTGAATTTCATTCAAATAAAATGAGTAAACATCTGACTGTCGATGTACGACCGATAAGCCAGCATATTGGCTCATAGGGTTTCTTAGTATGAATTTATTCGTCTTCTTAAAATAGGCAACTTCTCCACGTGTACATGGTGTGAATGTAATCAATGTCATGGAAAACGTGACAACAAGCACAACCAGAAATTGGAACCAGAATTTTCCGGGTTATGCTATAACACTCTACATTCAGCCTTATACCTGGGTAATGAATCACCCGGAAGCCGGACGCTGTATGTTTGTCCAATGAGTACCCGATATATAGGCATCGTGTACTTGTCTGATACAACGACCGATGAGCGGCATTGAATCCTGGACAAAAGGGTACCGGTTGGACATCGACTGGTTATCGGATTGCTACGTCGCTAAAGCCTAGGTCCTACTGAGCATCTTTGCCTCGGCCATGTACTCCTGATTGAAATTAATTAGCTATCAGGACATCGGGAATGTGATCCTTGTGGTCTAGGGGAAGCTTCGGTGAAGTCATGAGACAGTGTGTGATATCAGAAGGAATTATGATGAATCAGGTGGTATCGGAAGAAATCGGGAGAACATCGCCGATATGGAATTCCTCAGTGGGACCTAGGCTTAAGCCACACATTGATCTTGTCCAATCATTGGTCAAAGTGATGTTGTTATGCTGCTATAAACTAGTAGATAAATAACAAAACGCGACAGTAATCTATATCAAATTATTTATTAAGTAGAAAATTATACAATAAATGATAGGTCTACAATCAGATTTTCTTAAAAATAATTACACTTTAAAACGAATTTTGAATATGTACACAAATGAAATAATCAAAAATTAAAATGATGCGAAATAATGAATACATGTATAACTCGTTTTAGAGGTCAGTCGTCTGTTTACATAGTATTGTGTGCATAAACATTCCGATTACTCCCGTTATTTTCATAATTTACCGAAAATTGAAAGACGTTGCGTACGCTGTTGGCGTACATCGGAAATTTATAACATTTTTACGCTTCAATGTTGCATAAAATTCGTTTTAGAAAATTACGGTTGTTCATACCTTTATATCCTTTCCGCTACCATAGCGTACTAATGCAGACTCGCCGGGATGGCCATTTCGGCCTTCCGTATTTTTCGACCTAAATGCCCAAATTCGGGGATTTTGCTGTCATGTGTACACAGGCATCCCAGACTACAGGATATTACGGGCCCAGGGTCGTGCACAGGTTTTTGGGCCCGCTAGACCCCTTTAAAGAGGGCTTTGAACGTAGATTTTACAAAACTGAAATTACTGGTCCTACCCGCCATTGTGGTACGATTCCCTGTGGTATTGCATTAACATTTAGCGCCAAAAAGTTTTTATTTTTCTATAGCAGGAATATAAGGCTAGACAAAGGGGTCATGACCTACGCCCTAAAGGGGCCAAAAAGTAGGCCTGTCAAGCTAAAAAAAAAAAAGAAAAAAAAAAGAAGTTTTTCGCGCAAGGGTCACCGTCACATCGTCATTTCCGGTGACCTTTAGTCGAAATGTTTACAATTTTTACTACTTTCGGTTTGAGGTAGGTGTGTAGCATCCGGATGTATCGAGTTTTTATCAGTGCTGTAAGTCAATAGTGTCTCAGGGACGGGGTATAGGGACCATATGAATTTCTCATAACCCCCCCCCAAAAAATCGTGGTAGCGGAAAGGATATCACAAGAAAGACAAAACAATCGCCATGCTAGTAATGTGATCAGCATTTACGTTTAATTATTAGTATACATTAAATTAGATATAGAATGACTGAGAAAGTCACACTGAGAAACGTCATGTAAGATTTAACTGAATTTACCAATGTGCAGTGTTTAGCAGCTTGCCTAATTCATATACTTATCTTTATCAGCCCAAAAAGTAGACTCAGTGACGTGATGGTAACTATGTTTTACGCCATTTCAATTATTTGCCGTTCAAAACTTCCTATTACAAACCGTCAGCGAAAGACCTATCCAACTGAAAACGTAAGATTTAATTTCTTTCCGTGACAAGATTTGTTAAAACTTCAGTATTATCTAAATAAATGTGTCATAGTTCATAAGGTATTGGTTTCCTTTGCTATTTCATTCGGTTATAATGTCCAAAAAATAAAAACACATGTACTATAAAAAAATATTCTGATATTACAGTGTTGGAATACACGTGACCGACCTATATAAACGAATTGTATGTTCGTGCAAATACAGCTTGGAGGGATGGACGGAAGATCGTTGTGTTGTCTTTTTAGGAATTATTTTGATATTTTACTGTTTTCATAAGGATGTAGAAGTGTATAGTCCAGTCAGGATAAAAATCCAGTGACGCAGTGGTCGAGTCCACTATAACGGTGTAAAACCAATCATAAAGGCTTTTACTGTACAAACAACTATAATTTCAATGCTAAACTAACATACTAAACTTCGCTCCACCCGTTTAGACAATGGTTGTGATGTTTTGCGTACACATAAACTGCAACGTCACTGTCAGAATATCCTAACTGGACTATAGAAAGAGCTACAATCCAGTTAGATATTGTGAGAGTGACGTAGCCATTTATGTGTACACAAATAATTGCAACCTTTTCTGAACAGGTAGTGCCAATGTAGTAGGCCTATGTTAATTTAGCATTGAAATTTAAGTCTTTATAATTGCTTAATATACACCGTAATAGTGGACTCGGCCGCTGCGTCTCTCTATTCTTACCCTGGCTGGAGTATAGTTTTTGCTCCTTTATAAAATTATAAATGCATGTATATATACAAATAAGCCTTAGTGTAACAACACATGGACACTTTACTTTTCATTAATCGTTTTATTATGCATGCGACGTCATTCGAATCACCCGTAAGGCGGATCAATGTACCCAACATTAGACATTGTTGGTTATTATGAGATAAATAGTTCACAGTCATACTTAAAATGATTTTGTAGATTGACAATTTGTGACAGGGAGATCAATATTTTTCTTCTTTTTTCACCATTCGTTTTCATTTTACGGCTTGAATATTGTATCAAGGAACTGTTAGGTCACCCCTCGTATTTCGCTTGTCTATTGTGTCTGAGAACTGTTTGGTCGCCCCTCGTATTCCACACAACCATACATAACTCTGTCATGTCGGACATCTTTCTTGTTCAGCCGTTGGTTTCATTTACAACATACACATGTCTAAGGTTATATATCATACAAAAAAAATCTAAAAAGTTTTCTTGATTCTTAAATCGATATCTATTCGAACATTTCTACAAATTCTGAAAAGGAAAAACAACAATTCGTAAATGTTACTTCTACATGTATATGGTTTAATCATGTCAATTAAAATCTAACCTGTATTTAGCAAGAGGTCAAGAGATGTATGAGCTATGGCCCTTTTAAGCGGGTGGATGTTGGCTACAGTGGCATTCAGTGTAAAAGTAGTCATTGGGATTCAAAGTTTATTTTTTTATTTTCGTGGATATTTAATTTCGCGGATTTAGATAAAAATCCCTTTTCGTGGGGGTCGTAAATTCGTGGATGACAAAACATAGAAAGGTAAAACCATGTAATGTCCTTTGGAGTTCGATAACTCGTAGGCATTTTATTTCGTGGTCGAGATATCAACGAAAATTCAACTCCCAAAATCAATGAGTTTACAGTATTATTCTCCACTAGCGCATTTAATGATCTAACTGTACAAAACACCTATAAATCGTTTTAATCTTAAATAAGAAAAAATGTGTGGCAATACTAGTATGTTGGTCTCTATGGTAACAAAATTATATTCCAATCACGAATATTAATGTACCGCTGCCAGCGATTTAGTACACACATAACTTCGCTGACGCGCTACCCCCCCCCCCCCCCCCCCCCCAACCTGGGACAACATCCGAAACGACAATCTAAAACCCTAAAAACTGCGGTTATATGTCAATCCTTTCGCAACAAACCGAGAAATTGACTCGATACGAGAGTCTACCTTTCTACCAAACGTACTAACCGACAAGGCCCCGATCTCAATATGAGCTAAATCACATCTCAAATATTGTCATTTGTCTTTGAGTTAATTTCCATCGGAGACTGGACTCACAAATAACATCACACCATGATAATAATAATATTAATAATAAATACTTTATTTTACGAGGAAACTTATTGACAATATAAATGGTTATCTTCCATAAGATCCTCACAACGGAAATATTATTCTGACTTTATCACGGTAAAATTACAAGAGCCTGAATTCATGCTTGTCTCAAACTCTGACTCTAATTTGAGCCAAATCTCAATTCGAGTTGAGATTTCTACTTGAGATGCTTAGGGAGATCGGGGCCTGGCCTCACAAACAAACTCACCCTCATAATTTATCAATCCGTCGCCGTCCTTATCTGAGAGCCTGATCATAGTTTCCAACTGTTTGTCAGTTATCTTATCTTTACTATTAAGGCTGGACACTGCAGCTCTCAATTCATCTGCACTTAATAGACCATCTCCACTCTTATCCAGCTGTTTGAAGACCTGTTTCATCTGATCTTTTTTACCTTTTGATGTCAATTTGTTCAACAACTTTTTGAATTCGTTGAAGTCAATGGCGCCACTGCCTATAAAGTATAACCATTGAAAATGTAAACAGAATACATCCGAACCGTACGTGATTTAACGTCCAATCTTCAGTAATACATGTAACACTATGCTTAAGGTGGTTCGCGGTGTTGGTCGCATAAATACGAAAATTAATGGAACGTTATGAAACTTTGACATAATATACCTTAAGTGACTGCACTTCTAGGAATATGGTTTTTGTTACATTTTGACGTCGGTAACCTAGCAACAAAATGACGTCAAAACGCCATCTAGCGGCGCGTTGAATGCAGGGACATGGTAGTACGTTTTATCGCATATATTTGCCATATTAGTGTCAGAAATTCAAAATTCGAAATGAATACTTAAAAGGATGAATTGTTCTAGCCATTGATGTATGACGTCGCTGCGTAGTCCCAATAGTCTGCGTGTTACTACGCAAAGACAGGATGCATATATCAGGGTTGCACACCTGAGGAATCGCTTCCGGTTGGTGACCAAATGAGCTAACTCACCATTGGGAACCATTGGTATGTGAACAAGCCGTTTATTTTTAAAATTTCAGTTTTTAACAAAAATCCTCCATTTTTCATTTTGATGTTTTGACATTACACACTATTGACCATTTGTGTACATGTTTCATTAAAATCACATTTTTATCATAGATATTAATTCATTCTCAGAACTCACTTGTGATGTATGATTATAGAATAATAAACGTTTAGATGATTATCTGTTTTGTTTCCTATATCCCGATCGTATGTAGAAAACGCCCTTTACATTACAACTTACGTTTCTTTTTGTACTGAGTTTACTTTAAATACAAATTATACCGTTAAGTAGTTTCATAGTGAACTAGTGTATGTGTAACATCTTTAAAATTCTACTTCGTATTTGCTCATGAACATTGAAATAAGAAGCAGCATATATAGCTAACATAAAAACATATGGTTATACTTTGTAAAGTGCACAAAGAATTATTTGTATTGCTTGCTGCTCTACTAAAAACTGCTCTACTACTGAGCGGTTTGTTATTTGCACAATATGTGCAGAAATTTTTTTATTAAAAACAAAAAAAAGATATTTAATCAACTTTAAATGCAACTTAAATTTCAAATTTAAGTAAAAATTTAATCGCATTTAAGTTTGCGTTTATGTTGCATAAACGTCCATTTAATCCCATTTATATTCTATATTTAGTCACCTTTAAATGCAACTTAAATGTGACTTAAACTTCTAGGAATAGTTCGAGTTAAATGTAGTATTAAACTTAACTTAAATATGAAATTTAATAGCTACTTTTTTCTGATTAAATGTATTTAAATTCCGAATATAATTAAATTTAAGTTAAGTTTAATAGTAAATTAAGCGTAATATTTCATGCTGTGACTATTTTCATGACAATCGGAACAGGTCACGTTGACCAAACTGAAGTTGAAAAAGTCTTGTTTATCCATAAGTAAAGAGTAGTTTTCAGACAGTTTTTCTTGTTTTCTCAAAACAGCGTTTTTGTACTCACGACCTTCTCATTCTAAGCTAGCGAATTGGCAAATGAATCATGTAACTTCTAGGCAAGAGACAACAACTTTTATTGGTACATTTGTACCATTAATTCAATGCTAGTATGCTACCCTAACTCTTTCCGAGCCTCCTCGTGTCTTTAATGTGACCAGTGATTAGCACCGGTACACTCGAGACAACCTTTGGGTTACCTGCAACCAGTTCATCACTAGTTGGGTAGGAGACACTGACAAGCGCACAGGCACATAGTTTAAAATTATAATATGATAATATATATATTGAGAAGGTAGTGCAGCGGCCATGTTTAGCCGCAGCGGATATGATGTTTAAAAATTTCGAAAATTTGTCATTCTAACGTAATCCGTGAGGCTAAATGTTCGCCATTTTTAAAGTTTAGAAAAACACTATTTGTTTGTGTTTAACTGCAGTAGACCATGAATTTCGCGAAAAGAGCGAATATTTTAATCCCTCGCGAAAACTTCTGATTTTACAATATTCCTATTCTCCGTCTAATAAGACATACATGTACTTACCATCAAGATCTTCCTGTTTAAAGAATTCCGCCACTTGTTTGTCACTGATGTTTAATCCCATCTTCTTTATAGCTTCACCAAACTCACCCAAACTGATGGTGCCGTCTCCATTCTTGTCAAATATCTCAAATATCTTCCTCTGTGTCGCTGTAGTTAAGAAATAATGTATATGTACCTGAGTTTTATCGTAGAATAAAGCACAGTCACGGGATCGGATGTTTAGTAATTAAGTCACGAGTGCGCACGCATCCGAACATGTGACTGTGCTTTATTGTAGATTAAACATTGTTTCGATTCTAACATAACCAATATTTCGCATTTTACAACACATCAATACAGTAACCACAGTAACAGCACAATGTTCTGTCTGGTAAGGTTAATGAAGTGATTTGCCGTATATACCTGTATTTTATGTTATAGTTAGAACATATTAAGTAAATTTTAATGATTAAAAAGGGCGGAGCGAGCGAACTTAGAATATAACATTCTGCATTCTGATTGGCCGATAGAAAGTAGCGCCAACGCATGACGTAAAGTCTGTGAAGAGAAAATTTTAATGATTAAATTTTCAGTTAACCGCCAAAATGCGGCGTTTTCATTGGCTCATAATGTAGGTTATATTCTATTGGGAGATCGTGCACACCGGGGTTTCCTGTGTGTATATAGCCGAAACCGCTGATTGTGTTAGAATCGTTATTTAAACATCTTAAAGGCGTTCGCTGCATATCAGTATGAAAACGATATCATGTGAGAAACAGAACCCCTCCCCCAGAAATAATCATGTCCCCGAACTTGTTTATAATTAAGTTATCACCCCTTAGGTACATGGTTTCAAATTATCTTAGCGTACACTATATATAATTATCTGAGTGTATTCTATGTATAGAGAAGGTATTGCAGTGGCCATGTTTAGCCGCAACGGATATGACGTTACGAAAGCTGGTTCCCAGATTTGTACAATTGTCACAGCAAACGCATATACCAGCTGCAGTTCCTGTGACTTCTTACCTGTTGCGATTAAACCTGGCCGCTGCACTACCTTCTTTCTATAAAGGATACACTAAGATAATTTTTATTCCGAGCAAAGCCTTTATTTGCCAGTCAGCTTTCTGCTGAAATATGGCAGGCATATCATGAGTGCCCCAACCCGTATTTGAACCCGGTCGCCAGAATAGACGACAAGCGGTCTAACCACAGAGCTACGGAAGTACATTTTAAACCATGTGCCTGTGTCCTTGAAACTTATGTTTGTTCTCCCATATGTGTTTTCATGGACAGATAACTTCCAGAGAAGCATGAAGACCTATATTTATTATTTTTGCCTTTCCCCTCGGTAGCTTAGAATTAGAAGGTCGTAAGTACAAAAACGCTATTTTGGGAAAACAAGAACAAAATGTCTAAAACTACTATTTACTTATGGAAAAACAAGCTTTTTCAGCTGCAGTTGGGTCAACATGACCTGTTCCGATTTTCATGAAAGTAGGCTCATAAGAAGTGCCTTGTGATGCAGCTTTCAAATATGTATGTGTCTGATAAGGCCGTAAGAGCACTTACGACCTTCTCATTCTAAGCCAGCTATACAAAGCTTATACAAATTGTATTATTGCAGAAAATGTTCCCAATATGTTATCGCACAAGAAACGGTCGCGAACACCCTTAATTGGTGATACATTGTAATAACAACTAACGATGGAAAATGTCAGGTCCCATGGGAGTTTAACAACAGTAGTGTTGGTATATAATGGTGGTGTTTAAGTGGTTTCGTACGATGAAACCACAATAGTCCAATCATATACGGTAACATAACCCGTTGACCAGTTGGCGTACTGTAAAATCACATATTTTCGTAGGTATTAATTTCGTGGATTTTGAAAAAAAAATCACTTTCGTGGGATCGTAAATTCGTGGCGTACAAAACATGGAAGGGCAAAACCATGTTATGTTCTTGGGGATTTCGTGATCGAGTTTAACATCGAAATCAACGAAAATTCTACCCGTCTCAAAAATAATGATTTTACAGTAACCAGTTTGTTTTCATGGACTCATTTAGAATCAACTAAGTGAATACATCAAAACTTCGTACTTAGTCACTTATTCCCTTACAGTGTTGCCATGGTCACTATGCAGTTTCATTAACAATAGTACTAATCACAAAATGTATTCAACGATATTTCATTCCAAACATGTAAGTCTCGATACTTCAAACTCGGCAAAATCATACAGTCGTCCTTCAACTAACTCAAATTCTTCACAGCTATAACGTTACACGATGCTACTTTTACTGAGCTCCGAAGCAAGGGAGATCACTATGTGGGGGTTTGCGACAAACTAGTAAATGAATGGCGTTAAAAATATGTTTTGTCTACATCGCTTTACTTTTTCATAATTATGGCGAAAGTGCTTAGAACTGGACTAATGATTATGGTAAATACAGCAGCAGTGTTAAATGATATCGTAATATAGTTAGACAAAATCGTCAAGCACTACTTTTATATAGGATTCTACTTCACCATATAACTCGAGTCATGGTTGGGTCCCCCCAAGTGGTCACTAAATTGTTATACAGGGTGAAGTATGCATATCTGGATTGGCATGTAATATTTTATCTCTTTTATTTAAAGATAGCGCAACTGTTTAGGTTTTAAATTAGCCTACAGATGAACGTGCTTTAATTAGCCTAAACAGTCAAAGGATATAACAATTAAAACAGTCACTATGTTGACCGCTAGGCCGCCAACTTCACGCTGCTAGGCCGCTAGGCCGCCAACATCACGCTGCTAGGCCGCCAACCTCACGCTGCTAGGCCGCTAGGCCGCTAGGCCGCCAACTTCACGTTGCTAGGCTGCTAGGCTGCTAGGCTGCTAGGCTGCTAGGCTGCTAGGCTGCTAGACTGCTAGGCTGCTAGGCTGCTAGGCTGCTAGGCTGCTAGGCCGCTATGCCGATAAGGCCGCTATGCCACTAGGCCGCCAACTTCACGCTACCAGGCTGCTAGGCCGCTAGGCCGCCAACTTCACCCTGCTAGCCGCTAGCCTGCCAACTTCACAACATCTATGTCGATTGGGTTTTCATATTATTGGCTGTTTATGACAGGTGGTGGCCTAAAACAATCTTGTTGATTTATTATAAGTACGCCATTTGATCGATTCAAATTAAATTTTATTGGTCAATTAAATGAGAAAAGTGTTTGTTTAATTGATGAATGTTTGACTGTATGCTGCAAACAGTCTTTTAAAACTAAAGGCAATTGTTTTCGACCAACAAATTCTGACGTTGCTGTTTACGACACTGTTGTTTTTCGACAAATATTTAGGGTTGAAGTTTTGAATGAGTTGCTGCGTTGGTGTTTTGAAACATTGTTGCTTTACAATCAATATTTTAGATTGACGTTTAAAATAAGTTGCGGTGTAGCGGTTTTGCGACATTGTTGTTTCGTGATCAATTTTTAGGATTGAAGTTTGAAGTAAGTTGCGGGGTTGGTGTTTTGAAACATTGTTGCTTTGCGATCAATATTTTGGATTGACGTTTAAAAAAAGTTGCGGTGTA
Organism: Spisula solida; assembly: GCA_947247005.1. Taxonomy (NCBI): domain Eukaryota; kingdom Metazoa; phylum Mollusca; class Bivalvia; order Venerida; family Mactridae; genus Spisula; species Spisula solida. The sequence continues at coordinate 46,787,899 of OX365945.1, read as the reverse complement.
GCGGTTTTGCGACATTGTTGTTTTGTGATCAATTTTTAGGATTGAAGTTTGAAGTAAGTTGCGGGGTTGGTGTTTTGAAACATTGTTGCTTTGCGATCAATATTTTGGATTGACGTTTAAAATAAGTTGCGGTGTAGCGGTTTTGCGACATTGTTGTTTTGCGATCAATATTTAGAATTTAAGTTTGAAGTAAGTTGCGGCATTGGTGTTTTGCGACACTTGTGTTTTGCGAACAATATTTAGGATTGAAGTTTTAAGTAAGTTGCGGGGTTGGGGCTTTGCGACATTATTATTGTTCGATCAATGTTTAGGATTGAAGTTGAAACGAGCGGCGGTTTTGATGTTTTGCGATCATCATTTTGAATTAAAATTTAATGTGTGATGGATGAATAAGTAAATGACTTTGAAGCATTAATAGTAAAAGCTTAACGTTCCGGTGGGATGAATTTATAATGCAACAATACAGATATTCATCGCATTTTCTATTTATATTAATGAGACGCTTAGCACTGTTTGTGTAGCAAATAATTCCCAGTTCGATATTAACTCATGTGTGTTAACAACCTTCTCATAAAAACTAGGAATCATTCCCAGTTCGATATTAACTCATGTGTGTTAACAACCTTCTCACAATAACTAGGAATCGTGTTTCAGCTCATAAATTATAATAGATCTAGATCAAACACTCTATTTTCTATAATCAGACACACTCGGGAAGCAATACTATAAACTCATTAATATTTCTGGGTAATCATGTTCGTTGATTTTCAAGGTGAACTCTTACATTTCTCCATTCCTGTGAAATGATAAGACCGATGTCCCCACTGAACCGTGCTAGTTTCATGACTTCACAAGAATAAACAGATGCGTGGGCTGTATATGACTTCAAACGCAAGTTATGGTATTAAATCAACCGATGTACTGCTTAAACATGAAAGGGTTTGTTTTGTTTTTTGGTGCATGCGTAAACATGCATACCAGTTTTAAAAAGATAATATAAAGTCGGACAGGGAAGACAGCGCTCAGCTTAAACAGCCGAGCACAGAAAACATGAACAAACATAAAATACCACAATTACAAGACACAATGGCCAACGCATAACCCTTCCTGGAATAACAATACATCTATTGAAAAGGGATCTTAGTGAAAGGCTAAACATATACATCATTTGGGTGCGACTGTAACAGACTATTTCTTCACACTTGGAGGACATATATATCGCTAATTTGACTGAGGGTCATAACGTGTCAAACCCAGGAATCAAACCAGGATCAGCCGTGTTACAATCAAGCACTCTACCAACTGCGCAATCTTGGTGGACTTCTTATTTTTTTAACACAAGTACGTGTATTAAGTCTGTCATCATTGACACATCGAACCCTATCGACAAACATGATCATAACGATATACATTTGTACGCTTAAATTATTCAGAGCTTTTGGGAGATGTGATACTAGCGAATAGTTTATGTATTGTGAATTTATAACACACATCACTTAAGTTCTAGCTATTGGAAGCATTTGATTATTCAGCCATTACTTTGTTGAGGATGAGCAACTAATCGACCAATCAATTACTGTAATGTCATATATTTTCGCGATGTTCAAGTTTCGCGAATTATTATTCTGAAATAATTGGCCAGGTTAAATGTTTGCGATTCACATACTCCAGAAATAACTTTATCCTGCGTTTTTCTGCTGCTTTTTAAGTTCACGAGCACAAAGTTTCGTTAAATTACAGAATTCGCGAATAAAGCAAAAATTAACCCCCTCGCAAAATTTTATCTTTTTACAGTTTGCTAAACCTAGAATATTTTACGCTAGTATGTGTAAAAGTTAGCTTTTACCATAAAGTAAAATATTAACTCCGTATTCCCAACAGAGATAATAACAAATGGTTTTCATCACACGCTATAATTTTAGACGGCATTATGATGCTAGTCAACGAATGAAACAAACCAGGACTTGTTCTATGCAGAATCCCTCAACAAAGTGTCTTCCATGTGAAAACATCACGTTCAAAATTGTTCGTGATGGATCAATTGCCTTTTTCAACTTTGTGTTTAAAATCTATTTTATAGTATTTCAGCCATATCCAATCACATTGAGACTACCAAACTATGTGGAGACTACCAAGCTATGCGGAGACTACCAAGCTATGCGGAGACTACCGAGCTATGCGGAGACTACCAAGCTATGCGGAGACTACCGAGCTATGCGGTGACTACCAAGCTATGCGGAGACTACCAAGCTATGCGGAGACTACCAAGCTATGCGGTGACTACCGAGCTATACGGTGACTACCAAGCTATGCGGAGACTACCAAGCTATGCGGAGACTACCAAGCTATGCGGATACTACCAAGCTATGCGGTGACTACCTAGCTATGCGGAGACGACCGAGCTATGCGGAGACTACCAAGATATGCGGAGACTACCGAGCTATGCGGTGACTACCTAGCTGTGCGGAGACTACCAAGCTATGCGGAGACTACCAAGCTATGCAGAGACTACCGAGCTATGCGGTGACTACCTAGCTATGCGGAGACAACCAAGCTATGCGGAGACTACCAAGCTATGCGGTGACTACCGAGCTATGCGGAGACTACCAAGCTATGCGGAGACTACCAAGCTATGCGGTGACTACCTAGCTATGCGGAGACTATCGAGCTATGCGGACGAGTTATGCGGAGACTAGCGAGCTATGCGGAGACTACCTAGCTATGCGGAGACTACCTAGCTATGCGGATACTACCAAACTATGCGGAGACTACCAAGCTATGCGGAGACTACCGAGCTATGCGATGACTACCCAGCTATGCGGAGACCAATCTATGTGGAGACTACTCAGCAATGCGGATACTCCCAAGTCATATGGAGACTACCCAGCTTTTTGCAGACTCCTCAGTCATATTGAGACTTCATAGCTATACGGGATATACCGCGGTCCGAGATTTAACCCCCGTCCTGGAGGTACCGGTAAGAAGACACCCTAACAACTTGACTACTATGCCGTTGCCAGATGTTCGTAAAATTAACGTAACTGATGTCTTAGACCACAACACCAAACTTGTCTCTGTCTCAACTTGACTATTTTGTGTGGAAGTATCTTCATGCTAGCGACACAATGGTGGTTTATATCGACCTATCGACCACTCGAACATCAGTGAATAAATGACACAGTCATATGTCTAAAGGGACATTTATTACAGACCATATCTCATTAGCTACATCGATAATTTTGTTGGCCAATAACATTTACATTCGGGTTCCAGAAAACAACTGTGACATTACGAAGACACTATCACCAAGGGTCTACTTATATTACATATACATCGGGATTTATTTACTATAATGAGCTATTTTTATTTGTTGCATAAGGTCTAGTACTCTAAAGCACTCTTAACGTACATACTAAGACCACCACGAAATTTAGTGTTTGCACGACTTGTTCGACCAATCAACAGGCTTGATTTCCGTCGTCTAATCCATGAAGAACGTTCTATTTTTCAAAAAAAATGCGTCTTCACCAAGAAGTAAGTTGTAGTCACTGCACATGCGCACATAGAACGCGCCTCTTCGTGAACTTCGTGCGAGCGATTGTGTTTGGCTTAAACAATGAAATATTGATGGGTGGTATCAGTAAAGAAAACAATAGATCCTACACGCATTCTATTGTCGGACACCCCCTCATAAAGTGTGGCCGTCCATTTGACCATTAACAGAGATATTTTCGCGCCCATTTTCAATGCGCTGACCAATGTAGAGGCACGCAAAACTCGTGTTTCGTGTGGTTTGAACAATTGTGGGTGGGACAAACACTAAGTCGGTTAGAGTTTAAAACGTTTTCTTCAAGATTATAAACCACGCTTCGCTATCGCTTGCTAAGGTTTAAATCTTTGAAGAAAACATTTAATAAACTCTAACCTATACTAAGAACCCAATGCCATGGCCATTAACACTGTTTTTCTCTTATCGGTATTCAATGTCATATTAAGCCCAACTCAGTATGATTGTCATTTGTTAAATAATCCAATTGTGGTTCTTATTATTAAAGCTTGTGAATTTCAGACCAAGTAATAGATTAAAATGAATGATTTCTTGCCCATGGTTCCGCAATCTCATTAAAATCGGCTCCTTACACCGCTTGAGTTTTCATTGGCTGCGGCTTTGTACGAGTACTCTGGTCCCGTGTTCACAAATAATTGGTTTTCAGGATCAGACTCAAGCTCAATTTTATCTTATTATTATTATTATTTTATTATTATTATTATTATTATTATCATTATTATTATCATCATCATCATTATTATTATTATTATTATTATTATTGTTGTTGTTATTATTATTATTATTATTATTATTATTATTACCAACTTATTATTATTATTATTATCTTATTTCAAAAAAAGAAAATATGCTAGTACTCTAGAAAGGCAATTTCTTTTACACAGTGGAAACAATATTGATATTTTTTTAGATTTCAAAGGCAAATACGTAAGTTTTAACACATTGGTACAGAAATATTGTGCTTTATTAATTGAAACTGGAATTACGAGCTGGCTCCTGAATGTCTGAGATCAGTTTCAGGCTCAAGTACAATAAATCCCCCTTTTTTATAAGAAAATAACTGTTTCAACTTATTTAAGTAAAAATGGTGTAGTTATGTAAGAAACAGAATAGTGTGGCAAATGCTTCGTTGTTACGTCATTGTATCTATGACGATATAGCATTCTGATGTGCAAGTGTCAGAATTACAAAATGCATTACATAATTATGTACATGTATAATTATTACAAACATGTACTCAACAAATATAGAACAAAGCGTAATTTTCCATCCACAGTTTCATAACACATTTTAACTTTGCGTTATCTAAAAGAACTAGTATTGTTATGCATTAGTGCATAATTACTTATTCTAGTAATTTAGAAATGGTTTAATGATTTCGTCTACCACAAGTAGCCTTGAATTGATAGAATTTATCAATGGTCTTTACCCCAAGGGCCTACAAAGGGTCTGGGAAATTTCAAAAATTGTCTAAAAGGTTTGCTTTATTGATAAAATTTGTGAACTATTGCTTACGCATTCCATTGAAGAAATTGTAGAAAAGAGTTGATTAAAAATGCAGGAGTAAGCATGATCTTACTTTTAATTCAAAGGGAAGTAATTTGAAACATACTTCTTAAAATATTGGAAATTATTCGTCCCTTCTCTCATACAAGAAACTACAACAAACTCCTTTAATTATCAACTGTAGACGTGTCCTAACATGCTCTTGTGTAAACAATCGACAACTCTTCCGCATTGTTTGTAGGGAGCAAGGAATCAACAGGGGCGACCAAAATACGTACTTCAGTTAAAACTCGATAATACCAGCATCAATATCACGTGCATCCGGCCTATTTCGAGCAATTTTAAAAGTTCCGGAGAATGTGCTTTATGTTGTACATTAATTTATCCCCATCATTATTATTGTAATTTACGCAAACCAGTTAACAACGACCAAAAATAAAAACAATAATAAAACAAAAAATATCAGATCACGTAGAAAATTAATAAAATCGTTACAACATACCATCATCGTGTGAGCTGTGTGAAGCCTGAAAGAAACGCAACATAGTCTTCATTCATTAAAAAAAATTCTAGGAATAACAAGTCAAGTCAGTAAAATCATGCATTGGTATAAACATGTAAGTCTTTCGACAGATAAACTAATTAGCAAATCATAACATGCATTTTTAAGTATAGTACAACATGACAACCAGTCCTCTCTAGATAACAATCGCAGCTGAAGAAGCCCATTCAATTGATGATGCCTTACAGAGAGGAACGAGTTTTATTAAACGAGTGGACAAAATGATATGTGCCGAGTGTCATATTGTTTTTGTAGACGAGTTTAATAAAACTCGTATGTAATGAGCACGAATGTAAGATTCTATTTATCAAATAACCTTAGAAAACGCTCATTATTGTTCAAATGGATGATGTACGCTGCATAAGTTTCAGCCAAAATTCAGCGGTACAATTAGCGCAACGTCATGGCGACATTGATATTATCCTGACGTCATTGACGGATCAATGCATGGATTGGCTAACGTCACGTCAAGCTCATTTACATATTTATTTCACAGTCTGGGAGTGCCGAACGATATTTACGGCACGGCTGTACGGCACTCCTGGACCGCAGGTTATGTGATAAAGACAACCCTCTTTTATGTATGATTGTATCGTCCACTTAATAGTTTAAAAAAGAACAAGGGAAATTCTGACAAAAAATGTCATTGTGCTTTTTTGCAAAAACTGTGTTCATAAAAAAAATTGTATGTGCCTTTTTGCAACTTTTTAGTCAAATTACCTGAATGTTAAAATTATGACAAACGTGCCTAATTTATTTCATAATCTTTAGGTTGCCATGGTAAATTATTAAATTAAAAAAGAGCGATATTATTTTTACTTTGTGAAAACTAGTAACGTATAAATGCATATTTAAATTTTATTAATAAACTGTTGTTGTATCCTACGTTAATTGTGACATCCACAATTATATGAAATTGGGAAGTAACCTTAGTCTAAATTTAAAAAAATGTTCGCACTTATACTGAAAAAACATAATTGATCTTGAACACGAATTAAATAATAATTGATATAGATCTTATAACAAAAACAATTACGAGAAAACTCATTCGACACTATGAACTTGATAATCTTCCTTAGGAACATCCTCTCAAAATTGTATACGAAAGTGACATACTATTTATAATGTATATCAACAAAGCTTCAATATAGAACCAAATATCCACTTACCATTGTGCTAATATGATTCCACTTGTCCTGTGTTGACGATCGAATAGTTGATGAAACAATGTGGAAGTCTGACTGTCAGATATTCATTATATCGTTGGCACTCGTATTGACTTTGGAACACTCAATCCCTAACATTAAAGAGAGCATCGGAATGGATTGTTGAACCGTGTTATTATATTTGTTAATTATTTATTTGTCACGATTTATCGTTTCATCTGTCATACGGAAGAGGACCCTCGGTGTTTATCAGATTCCACCCTCTAAATAAAATATCTATGTTCTTAATGAATGAGGTGTTTGGGTTTAGTTTATCAGAGTTAAACTTCTAATTGCAATTTACTGTAAAATCATTATTTTTCGAGGGAGTTGAATTTTCGTTGATTTCGTTGTTGCACTCGGCCACGAAATCTAATCACCACGATCAAATATTGAACATGGGTTTACTTTTTCATGTTTTGCAATTCATGAATGTACGATGTCATGAAAATGCCTTTTTATCAAAATCCACGAAATTTAATACCCACGAAAATATGTGATTTTGCAGTAGATCGTTTTAATGACGTGCGTGGATCTGTTCGTGCTGGCATCTTAAAGGTACCGCAATAATGCGTTTGAAATTCGATCCATAAAATACATCATAGCATCACAGGAGTGTGAATTATCCTTTATTTTGTTAGCAAGTTGTACGGGATTTTTTTATTGACGGGGACTGCGTTGCTCTCCCGTCTTTGTTTTATCATGTATACTAGCAGTGCAATATTTAATGGATGCATTTTTACGATATTTTATAGATAGAATGTCAATTTCCTGTGTTTTTACCAGTTGTTGGTTCTTTGTCGTTGTAATTGTGCAGCACGGAGAATTTGACTTGATCCTGACCTTTATGCATGCATATATAACACGGGTCTTGTGTTGAATATATAAATTTCCGCGAGCAAATCGTGCAATATCGGTCATTTAGATTTGTTTTGGTATTACACTCGAGCGTCTTCGTGTTTCAACCGGGATAATAAATATCGACAGTGTATCAGCTGTTTAACTATGGTAAAAGAAGGTCGAGAGTCGTATCAAATTATCTGTACACTACAACAGTAAAATACCACATTAGGTAAATTAGCATAAGAGTATACATTGATACAATAAAACCTCACTTTAACAGCCACACCAATAATAAATAAAAAAGACCACCTGAAAACTATCATTACAGATGAAAGGTAAATGCCAGTTCTTTATTCATTATTTAATATTTCACTCTTCACCCAAAAGGGTGGTATTAATAATGAAGCTTTATCGTATATTTATCATAAATGTAGACATTCGACATTCATTTCGACATTCAAAAAAATTATTGATTTTGAAACGCCGGAATGAATGTCGAATACCGTGCTAATTTCCAACAGCTGTTTTTTTATTGCCGAAACTAGGTAATTCACGGCTGAAACCTTGACATTCAGCTTTTTAATACTGTTATTTTTTTTAACTTTTTAGGACTTCTGACAGCTAAAACTAGGCATTTCAGCCGTTTTTCTGTTGGAACTAGGTCATTCAACTTGGACATTCAGCTTTTTGGTTGCTGAAACTAGTTCATTCAGCTTTTCGATAGCATGAACTTGGGCGGATCATTACTATTACTTGTTCAGTTGGGCATTGTGCCTTGTATGTGTTTTGATTTTTTTGTGCTCGGTTGGTTAAGTTGAGTGCTGCCTTTCCTGTCCGACTTGATATTATCTTTTAGTATTGAATTTATAGAACAGGTTGAGGCTGCATACGGTATGCACACTGATGCATATGATTTCATGGCTCTGTAGACAAATGCACCGGCGCAAGATAAATAACATTGCCGCATTAGTTATTTATCGGCTACTAGTAATTCCCATAGGGGTCTGTATCGACTCACTGGTCTCTCATGCACTAGATATAGATATCAGGGAAATGACTAGTATCAAAATCGCGACACCACCAACTTTACAAACTGTAGTATTTATAGTCACTATTAGGTGACCATAAATTATGGAACGCCATAGCTGTCTTTTGTTGACGCTTGTCATGTTGACTTGTCGGTAGGACATGTGCACTTCTTAGTACAATGTGTTAATATGTCAAACCACATTGTTGACTTGTCAAAATATCATCTGAGTATGTCAACTTGCCCTGTTATATTGTTAAAACAACGTCTTAAATTGTTAAAAGAATACAATAATATCTCAAGCCATCGTGTTATACTGTTAAACCACATCGATAAATTGTCAAATCACCATTTTGTATATGTCTACGTTACATGTTAAATTGTTGAAAAAACGTTTGATAATGTTAGAAGAACGTGTTAACTTCTCAAAGCTTCGTTTTATCATGTTAGACTTTAACTACAATGATGAATTGTTAAACTATCATTGGAATATGTTTATATGCGTTGTTGAATTGTTAAAACAACGTCTTACAATGTCGAATGAGCATGCAAACCTCTCAACACATCGTGTTATACTGTTAAACGGCAGTGGTAAATGGTTTAAATATCATTTGAACATGTCTCTACGACATGTTAAATTGTTGCAACAACGTCTTAAATTGTGGGTAGGGCATGTGAACTTCTCAGTGCAACATTATTGTATGTCAAGTCACACTGTTAAACTGTCCAAATATCATGTGAACATGTCTATATGCCATGTTAAATTGTTAAAATAGCTTCTTATCATGTCCAAAAACCAGTTGAACTTCTCAACAGAACGAGTTATACTGTCATACAACAGTGGTAAATTGTAAAAATATCATTTGAAGATGTCTATATGACATGTTAAATTGTTAAAATAGCTTCTTTTTATGTCCAATAACCATGTGAACTTCTTAATAGAACGTGTTATACTGTTAGACAACAGTGGTAAAATGTTAAAATATCATTTGAAGATGTCTGTATGACATGTTAAATTGTCAAAATAGCTTCTTATTATGTCCAATAACCATGTGAACTTCTTAATAGAACGTGTTATATTGTTAGACAGCAGTGGTAAATGGTTAAAATATCATTTGAAGATGTCTATATGACATATTAAATTGTCAAAATAGCTTCTTACTATGTCCAATAACCATGTGAACTTCTTAATAGAACGTGTTATATTGTCAGACAACAGTGGTAAATGGTTAAAATATCATTTGAAGATGTCTATATGACATGTTAAATTGTTAAAATAGCTTCTTATCATGTCCAATAACCATGTGAACTTCTTAATAGATCGTGTTATATTGTTAGACAACAGTGGTAAATTGTTAAAATATCATTTGAAGATGTCTATATGACATTTTAAATTGTTAAAATAGCTTCTTATTATGTCCAATAACCATGTGAACTTCTTAATAGAACGTGTTATATTGTTAGACAACAGTGGTAAATTGTTTAAACATCATTTGAAGATGTCTATATGACATGTTAAATTGTTGAAATAGCTTCTTATCATGTCCATTCAGCATGTGAACTTCTTAATAGAACGTGTAATATTGTTAAACAACAGTGGTAAATTGTTAAACTATCATTTGAAGATGTCTATACGATTTTTTATATGTCCAAAATATTCTGAAATAAGAGAACGATACTTGTTTAGTTGGTATACTGGAAGATGTGATACTTCTGATTTTGAAAATTTAATGAGAAATGAGTGTCATATTATTTTAAAACGAGTATCACTATATGTATCAAACTTAATGCAGTGCATTGACAATTTACGATAGAACATTTTATATGAGCACATTAATCACCTTTACTTTGTTAGAATCATACTTTATTTTACTTTTGTGAGCAAATTTTGACCAATTTCCTATTTCATGATATCATTATATGTATACACTATTGTTACTGTTGTTTAGTATCATTGACTTATTCCTAAAAAATTGCAATGGACACAACTTATTATTTTTGAAATTATTATGTGAACATGCATGTATTTGTATTTTGGGCCGGTGGCCTTTATTTACGTAATAATAAACTTGTAAACTTGTATAGTGTTAAAACGATATTTTAACTTGTCGACGAGGCATGTTAACTTCTTAATAGACAGTGTTGTTGTTGCTCAAATTTGTATGACGTCATCAATAACGTAAGTTTCTCCCGTGTGCATATTGAACAATTTCCGCCATTTTTGTTCAATATGCACGCGGGAGGAACTTACGTTATTGATGACGTCATACAAATTTGAACAACAACAACACTGTATATTAACCACTTCTGTGCCACGGGGCCTATTTGGCCTATTATTGTTTACTACGTTGAGTGCCAACGGGCCTATTTGGCCTATTTTTATATGGACTTAAGGAACCTGGAAATATTACATCTAAACATCGTACGAAAGGGTTAAGATGTAAGCAAGTAAGGGTCAAAACATTATGACGTCATTTCCGGTGAAATTCGGTCATGACGTCATGCGTCTGACGACGTTAATATTGGCGCCATTTCGCGGATCGCGCATCAAAAGTGACCACCGAAAAAGTGATTAATTATGCAGTTTATAGACGGTTGCATACAAATAAACTATTTACAATAGTTGAAAAATGATAACTCTTCAGTCTGATTACAAAAGTAATTAAATATTCGTGTTTGATACTCAGTTATTATGTTACGAAATTTGCATGATTTTCACATCATTTTGACACGGGCTATCGTTAATAACGCATAAACTATGGATATAATCATGATCTATATAGCTTAGTTTTCTACTACTGAAAATTTAGTACCATTCCATTGAATAATTAGCAAATGAATGTATATTTTGTAACACTTGTATACATACAAGACGTGTTAATTTTCTACGCAACGTTGTATGACGTCAAACCAATTAATGAAGCAAACTCGACATCTTTAATGATATATAGGATTCGATATTGTTGAAATGTATGTTGCAAATTTCCTGCTATCATACATGTTCTATAAACACTGCACACCTTTATCACGAACTTGACCCGCGGGCACAATAACACACAGGAAGGCCCAACTATGGCGTTTCCAGGGATCAATAATACAGTTGAGCAAATTTATGAATAAAATTATATCTGTCCTCACATACTGCGTCATATTTTCTTCCAAAACTTCAGGCACCGGGTTAGAAGTTCAATGTGGTACATTTCATTCAAGAAATAAAATAAAACAAAATATATTGGACAACATCCGTATAGATCTACGTCTTTGTAACGAGACCCGAACATAATGAAACAATCATTATAACACTGACTACCATATTTTTAAACACACGTTAGTCCGTTAACCATTTACTGACAGTCCTAATAAGAAACCAACAAATGAACTAAAGATGTCGACCCCCTGTGATAATAATACCTGGGTCACACATCTAATAAGATCGCTGTTCGATGATTGATCGGCCTGTGTACTTCTTGACTGACAGGGCCGGCCGGGGTGGACATCAGGGCATTGTCGGACAAAATCAATACGCGGTTTAGCGACACATATATTTGTCGGTGACCGTCCGATGACCGGGCGATTTTCGCCCGATATGTGACGGAGATCGAAAGATCAGCAAGCAATGCCCAACCGATTTCCATCAAACAGGATTCAATACTGGCGTAGGGCGGGTGAACGATGCTTAGACATCGGGTGTACATCCGATGGGTACACTGACATCGTCCAGCGTCCGGGTGGACATCATCCGTCATCCGGATGGTGTGTGACCCAGTGGCACAGTCAAAGAAAACTAGTCGTTCACTGTATATGACTGAAAATGTTGTACATTCCAATTTAACAAAAATACACATATTTGCATACATGCAGTAGTCATTTCATAATGAATAATTAGAACTTAGCAGATCACGACATTTTACAAGTTGGTTTTCGCGCCATCCTCAATATACCGAACCACAACTGGCTTCTATCTTGAGATACAACCAAACATATTTACTCTGTCCCTAACCTGTATATAGGTCTTTATAAACCATAAATAAAATAAAACAGGACAAACTCTAGAATCATTCATGGATGTTCCATAATGATGCCGTCCAATTAGTGCCGAAATTATACGACCTGTGTAGCTAGGCTATTTTGTTTCAGATTACCTGTTAATATATCTGGACAACGATATATATGTGTATAAAGATGACTTATGCACCAGTCAATTGAACCCCCCAACCCCGGGGAAAAGCCAGGCAACAGTCCCATGTTTTTACCTTTCCGATGTCCCCACACTGCTGGGTGAGTGCTTTGGTTTTAGTTTCGCGCAAAAATATCGGGGAAATATAGCCGTGAGGCATAGGGCAGGACAATTTATTGGGTTTCAACATCTATATGGCCCTGTGGTAGGGATTTTACCTGAGCTTTGCAAAATGCAAAAGTAAAAATCCCATCTATTTCTCGGGGTGCGGGGCCTTGGCTTCAAAAGACTTGTTCATTATATCACAGAATAAGTTTTAAATTAAAATTAGTATAGTTTGTACATGTATTTCACGGCCTACACCATGTAGACCTCCGATGGAAAGGTCAACCTCCGGTAATTTAGCATGCTAGAAATCACAATTGCAGTGTGTAATTTGATGACAGTCAGTGGCAATCAAATAGATCTGTGTGTTACTTTAAAGCTACAATTTTACAAATAATGATACTGGCCTGTTTCTTCAGATATAATGGAAAACAGAATACATTTATTATAGTTTTCCAAAATCACACTAGATCTTTAAATACAAAGCATATAACATGTGTACTGGATGGATGCATTGGGTGATGTAATCTGTATTGTTAGGGGAACGTCTGTCTGAATCCCAGAATAATACAAGTATATGGCAAATAGGACACATTCAATTTTTTGCTGCTTTTAATGTTTTTAACATTTGATTACACAAAATGTATTTTGTAGTCGCAAAAACAGCGAACTGTGTCGAGTGTTTTAGTTGTTTATTCCCGTTTATAGAATTGTTCAATGCAAACGGTAATTCAAATTAACCGTTCAACGATTGAAATATTTTATGTTTTAATTTAAATGCATAAATAAACAGCATGATTTGTTTTAATGATTTGTACTTTTAAACTGATTAATTTCCATGCTATAAATTACATTTATGCAATAGGAATTCAAAATGCGACAACTAATTTTTCAAGTTTCCTCCAAATATCGAGAAGATGTCGACTCCCTGTGGCAATAATACCTGGCTCACTTATCCAATCAGATCGCTTTCCGATGATCGGCCGGCGTACTTCTTGACCTTTCGGACCGGATGGAAATCGGGTAATGTTGGACAAAATCAAGGCGTGATTTAGTGACATCAGTTTGTCAGTGACCATCCGATAACCGGTCGATGTTCACTCCATTAACATTGTCCGTCATCTGGATGATTTGTGAACGAAATGATTCTTACAATACCGTTAAGGAAAGCTGGACAACCCATAGAGCGCTTCGTGAAGCACTTCGAAATTGACGTGCTTCAGAATTCATTAATAGCTCGCCATTAAATTTTGTATATTTGGCAAGAGTTAACGATATGTCATCAAACTGAAATTCTTCTCCATTGCTTATAATTTTAAATTATTATGTTTTTATGGTAAACATAGTAACGGTCAACGGATGAAGAAAATATAACTATACCGGATTAAATCAACGTTAACGTCACGCACGCATCAACGTTTTGATAAAAAATGTGTATACACTATATATATGTGTCACACGCTTATATTGTTTTGGAACGGAATACATAAAATAATAAAATTAGATAGGTTTTCAATGTTTATAATTTCACTAGCTTTAAGCGTGTAAGTGGCGGGTATGAACATTCAGACGACTAAAAGACGAACTGAAGACCATCAGTGATACGTGACTGCAAACTACTAGTTTGTACGGGACATGTATCACAATTGGCGGATGACCTGGTTATACGAAAACGGACAGCTGTGCATACTATCATGAAATACCGCGACGATCTTAATTCATCAAAGGTAAGAGCCCGATGGGTTCCCGGGCTTATCACTACGGAAGAAAAGGCTACAAGTGTAACAACCTCTAAAATGCGTTCAAGCGAATGCATGACGTCGTGCGTCTACGGAGTTTAGTTGTTACTTGTACTGCGTAGAATGCTTGTTGTGTGTGTTTCCTTCGTGATTTCTTCATGAAACTTTCAGGAATTGTCACAAATAGATAATTCTTTAAGCTAATAAATTTTCAAATGTATCCTTTGAGTGTTTTTGGCTAATACGAAATCTTTCCGGACATCCCTGGTACATACATGCAGTTTGTGACAGCTTAGATAGATTTAACCATAACGTGCTATTCAATTCAACCGCATCATATTTAATAAAATAATTCACTGATAACATTTTATTCAATAGTTCTAGTGTAAGCGTACGTGACGACGTTTACTAATTGACAATCAAACAAACGCGCCACTTACACACGCGTATCATCGGAAATGACGTGACGTCAAAACATGTTTGGCACCAGCTGATTTTTGACGTTTTGACGTTGGCAGCGAAAGGGTTAAGATGTTCACATGCTTCGTTGACATGTAAAAATATCGTTTTAACACTACAGCATGGCATGTAGACATTTTCAAATGATATTTTAACAATTTACCACTGTTGTTTAACAATATAACACGTTCTATAAAGAAGTTCACATGGTTATTGGACATGATAAGAAGCTATTTCAACAATTTAACATGTCATATAGACATCTTCAAATGATATTTAACAATTTACCACTGTTGTTTAACAATATAACACGTTTTGTTGAGAAGTTCACATGGTTATTGGACTTGATAAGAAGCTAGTTTGACAATTTAACATGGCTTATAGACATCTTCAAATGATTTTCAACAATTAATCACTGTCGTTTAAGAGTATTACACGTTCTGTTGAGCAGTTCACATGCCGCATGAACATGATAAGAAGCTATTTTAACAATTCAACATGGCATAATGACATGTTCACAAGATACTTGGACAGTTTAACAGTGTGACTTGACATATAATAATGTTGCACTGAGAAGTTCACATGCCCTATCGACAATTTAAGACGTTGTTGTAACAATTTAACATGTCGTATAGACATGTTCAAATGATATTATAACAATTTATCATGACAAGCATCAACAACAGCTATGGCGTTCCATAATAAATGGTGGTAAATAGAACCTACCTAGAACAGAGAGGTGATTTGCACGTCTTTCTAGATGAGTTCCGTAATGCATAATAGAAAGTACAAAGTCTTTGCGCATGCGTCGTGAGATGATGACATCGGCCTCTGATTGGCTCATCTAGACTGGTGACCTCCGACCCGTAAACACCACACCACCAACTTTACAAACAGTCGTGTAACTTTTCCAAAATGGAAATTAATCGGCAAATACTGTTTTCTCCAGTAGCAAGCTTATACATTTATCTTCGAGATACAACCAATCTTATGTCAAAATATATCGCACTCGAGCCGTTACAAATGCAGACATGTTGAAAATATACTGAAAAATAAAATCTGGACCTGAGCATGGACAGGCCTTTACCATACTAAAGGGCTCTTCACGCAGGAGTGGCGACAAAAACAACGACATGGTTGGATGAGCGTATAACAACTTAAACTGGAATCTCTTGCTTATTCCTCTCCGTCGTTTGATTAGATTTGATTTTTTGAGCCTACTGTTGTCAATACATGTCAAACTTTCCAATACATTTGCAGCAATATAGTTATTTATTTAATGCTAACTGATGAGATATTGAGTTCTATCAGTGAAATAAAACCTATATCAGTCACTGGTTATCACCTACAATGTGACTGATATAAGCTCCGCCCCCTCACAGGGACTACTTTAATTTACCAAAATCTCAACACTAAAATGTCTGTAACTTTTTTATTAATGAACGGAAACATGTCATGTGGGGGGTTTTATTCTTAGTTAGTCCATTTCCTACAAGTTGGTGTATGATTTAATGCAAAATTCTCAATAAAGTCGTTTTCACCTATTCACCATAATCCAAGATGGCGGATTTTAAAGTGAAAAATATGAATGGAATAACATATTCATACGAAGCCTAACCACAGTGGTAATTTGGCATAAATAGTACCTGTTTTGACACCATAAAAGCATTAAATAAATAGAATATTTGTTTGTTTTGATTGAATATGGTTAATATCTCATCTTGTAGTGATAAAATTTTAATATTTTCACTCGCGCTACGCGCTCTTGAAAATATTGAATTTTATCACTACACGATGAGATATAAACCATATTCAATCAAAACAAACAAATATCCTCTATTTATTGCATTGACGCACGAATGCCTTGGAAACCGGCATAGAGTGTTCGAATCCCTGTAGGGATCCTTTCTAACGGCGCCGGTTTGTGACCCACCTGTATGTTATACATGTAAAGGCTACCATGAGCTCATCTGTGTCTGAAGTTGAAATGTAGGAGTCGGAAAGTAACTTAATTTCAGAAAGTAAGTTTCACTAAAGACCAAATTTACTGACACTTTAGATAGGATTGATTCTATGATAACTTCACACTGCAAGGCTGCTAGGCAGGTGGGCTGTCATCTTAACACTGCAAGGCTGCTAGGCTGGTGGACTGCCAACTTCGCGCTGCCAGACTGCCAGATTGCCAACTTCACGCTGCCAGGCTGCCATATTGCCAACATCGTGCTGCTAGGCTGCTGGGTGTCAACTTCACGGTGCCAGACTGCTGTGCTGCCAACTTCACGCTACTAGACTGCTATGCTACAGCGCTGCCAACTTCACGCTACCTGACTGTTATGCTACAGCGCTGCCAACTTCACACTGCCAGACTGCCAGGCTGCGCAGCTGCCAACTTCACGCTACCAGACTGCTATGCTACAGCGCTGCCAACTTCTCGCTGTCAGGCTGCTAGCGGCTGCTTGACTGCAATCTTTGCTTTACTTAACTTACCATTACCACATATAATCAAATTGAATGGTACATAAGAAGGAAACACACGGTACTGTCGCAAGTGGCGCTCTCAGTATATGAATACTAGTACATGTATACAGTATTTCTTTTAGATCAATGCGCGAGAGTAAGTATCATTGTCAAAATCGCACTAATTTTTGGGAGGCGTTTAAGCCTCTCATAACTACCATTGCCCATTTCTTAATACAAAATTAACCGCCTTTAGGCTGCTATGTGAATCCGCATTCAAGTAGTTCCAGAAACTGTCAACATTCCCAATACTGCTACATATGTTTCTCCAATTTTTTTAACTGATTTAAGCCAATCAGCAACACTTGTTTATTCTTAGATCAAAAATTATTGTGAAATTGTTTGATAAATCGATATTTTTGCAAAAAACTCACTACACCGGCCGATACCGAACTTGTTTCATAATACGAAAATGACGTGTTCATCAAATGTCCCGGCTGTAAAGCTATTTTTAGAAACTTCAGACTACGGTCAAGTGATGGTTTTATCAATGAATCGTATACGGTCTGCAAAGTACTGTTATGCAATCATATGGTGTCGCTGTACTAGCTAGCCGCTTTCTATAGACTGTATCACGCTGTGAGGGAAGTGATTACAAGACGGTACTGTAGAATCTGATAAATAGGCGCGTAGTAGTATTTTAAAGCCACTTTTGATATACGCATTCAATACACGTATTACATATAAATTAATATGCACCTTTTAACAATAATTAAGTTACCCAACATGCATATATAGTCACATATGCCTATTTTGACATTCAAGACAAGATCGGCAGTAAGAAAACGAACATTAAACGTGTAAAGTCGGTTTAAGCTTTAGTAGCAGCAACCAGATCGCCTCCCAGTAGTACTCTCAGTGCTTTGATTAAAATACTGTTGGAGTCGTGGTATTAAATAGTATTATCATTCAAATGCAAATATCGAATAGTTTCATATGCACTGACACCTTGTATTTTCGGTTGCGTTTGAACATGTGTATAGCGATGAGCAGTTCATGCTTAAGAACGAATGACACGTTTTTGGGAGGTAAAGCCTCTTAATGGTAGCATTGTATATTTCTTATATTCATGGTTATTGCTAAAAAATAACCACATTTATTTTAGCGAGATCTGTGCAATAGTAATAGGTCCCTTCTTAACTCATTTCTAACCGAAGGTTTTGAGTCCGGCTGATCCGGTCAATACAGAACTTTATTGCATTCGATGACGTCACTTCGTCTTTCCTGTATGTATCTCCAAGGGCAAAGTTTACAATCAAAACACGGTAAGCAATGGCTGTTTGCTCGATATTCTGAATCAAAGCACTGTAAGCAGTGGCTTTTTGCTTGACATTCTGATTTAAATCAATGTAACTTGTAATCAATGTCTGCTTGCTCGACATTCTAAATCCAATCACTGTAAGCAATGATTGTTTTGGTCGACATTCTGTATCACAGCACTGTAAGCAATGTTGTTTTCTCGACATCTTGAATCAAAGCGCTGTATGCTATGGCTGTTTTGCTCGACATTCTGAATCAAAGCACTGTAAGTAGTGGGTGTGTACATATCGGCCATAGACCCCCTTATAAATTCTGAATCAAAGCACTGTAAGCATTATATTATCGATGTACACACGGCAAGTTCATAGAGCCTTTTTCATTTCTACTGTAAATCTTGTTTTGTTATCGTCTTGTGTGCAGTGTATACTTGTAATGCTTTGTACGACCCTTATTAATATATATATTAAACTAGAAAAAGGCCCTGGCCTTATTTATATTGTGCTATAGTTGCGATTGAAATTTATTAATAGATTATCGAAACATGAAGTCAGTTTGTTTTCCTTTTGTATAGTTTTCCATGAGCGAGTCTTAAAATAACATCTTGATAAGTTAAGGTGCGTCTAGACTGTACATTTTGATGTATAAGTCTATGATGTACATTTCTCAAGACGTACAGCAAGCCTAACATGACTTGTGAAGCACACGTTATTTCCCTTTGAACACTCGTAAACAATGGAGTTGTACATCCCGTAAAAAATGTGTGGTAGAAATCTACTACATGTAACTCTAAGTAAATTTTGACTTATAGGTTATAATGTATACACCAAAATGTAATGTCTAGACGCACCTTAACACGCTAATGTAGCTATCGTGGTTTGCTCTGGTTAGCATACTCTTTCATTTTGCCGCCTCGTTTTAGTGGCTCTATACATGCGTCTTCAAGTTAAGTTATATAAAATGCCATGATTGAAGCGTAGTCAAAATAAGTCGTCAAACGTAGACATGTTTGTATAACAATAAGTTGTATTGGCTAACACAGGTCTACTCACATGGATAAAAATCTTTTTTTTAAATAAATACTGTAGCGCACCGACAATCCAAAGCCACACAGAAACGACGGCAGCGCCTAGCCATCCACGCAAGAGTCAGACATAGATCGAACCATCCACATCCCCAATTTTGGATATTTCAAGCAAGCCTATATACTCACTCCGCAATGAAAGACACATTGTGGACTTCGAATTCTGTGCATAATTCGCCATAAATGGAAGTTAATTATAAATAATAACTACACTGAAGTACATGTGCTCGTATAATCTGTATATAAATGTCGAAGTATAATATGAACCAATGAAAATGAGCGAACTAATTTTATAGCAGCCAATCAACGTTCAGCTACCACACAATAACAGCAAAGTGAAAGTTTAGCTTCTACACAGAAGCAACCAATCAACGTTCAGCTACTACACAGTAACAGCCAATAAACGTTTAGCTTCTACACAGTAGCAACCAATCAACTTTCAGCTACTACACAGTATCTGCCAATCAACTTTCAGCTACTATACATGTAGCAATATTGTACACACACGATCATCCAAGCTAAAATAGACAATGTGCCCATTTGCCTATGAGATCAAGTGCCTCATTAATGTTTCTTTTCTTTTTAAATATACAGTCTTTATAATTTACTATAGGTATAATTAAACGTTTCGTAAAACACGTATTTTCGGCAGATCAACCACAATGCTCGTTCGTCGATGTGCAGTAACGGTTGGAAACTTAGGACGAGTGTGTACTACACATTACTTTCACAAACTCTGAAAAAGTAGAATAGAAAAACATGTTTTAGGTAACTAGTCTATAAAAATGTAAATGGTTGCTTTAAGCAGGTGACTGTATAATTCATTTTATACTATAATTGTTAATATAAAATAATCGATAAAGATTTAATACTATTGGCAGCTAAAACAGGCGAGGGTCCATAAATTGTTCTCAGAGGGGAGGGGTCCGAGCAGCATTATTGTCAGAAAGAGATCCGATCATCAATTTTATTCCCAAAGGGGTCCCAGGCGGTTGCCAAAGTAAGACTATTAGCCCTGATAAACCAGTGTTAATACATAAACTAATCACAATTTGGTAAAAATTCCACGAGGGTCCGACCCCTCCCCCTCTGGATCCGTGTATGAATGACGTGCTTCTGGTGATCTTTTACTGCATCTGGTATGATTTAATGAGAAACAGTATTGGGTTATTTCCCCTTAATGCTTTACATGCTACATGTTTACACAAAAGTCATACTGTTTGGTCACAAGTTCTACAACTTAGTAGGTCTAAATCACCTGTGCAATGGAATTATCAAAATACTAAAATGTATAGTATTACATGTATTCAGTTACAATTATTGTTTGTTAATTAAAGCATTTATAAAATCTCACCCCTCTATTTCTTATATGCGAGGCAGTGTGTCTCGTGTTAATGAAAATGATTCCAGTCAGGAACGAAAGTAAAACTTTACCATTTATATCTATTGTCCCGTCTTTATTTGTGTCCGCCTCTTTCATCATATCTTCAGCATCACTAGAACTTAGTCCTATTTCTGCTAGTGTTTTCCTCAATTCTTCTATGGTTACTTTTCCATCTCCATCTTTATCATATTTCAGCATTGTTTGCAATGCGTCTTTGAGTTCTTCTTGTTCTTTTTCCGGACTTTTGTTTTTTGTCTTAAACCAGTCAAAAAACTCCTCAAATTCAATAGTGCCGTTTCCTGAAATGTAGCATTCATGAGCAAGCTGCGATCAAGCTCGCATTGAAGTATACGATGGACATGCTAGAATACCAACACGCTTTTTAAATAACTGAAGACGCTATTCAAGAGTATATTCATGTTATCACAGTTTATGTATTTTGAAAATCCACCATTCTTCTGGTTTCAATAAATCTTTTACTTCAGAGTACTAGTATTTGTTTAATCATTTGCTTGCATACTAAGTTGCTTTTGGTACTTAACACTCAAAAGTTACTACAATTCTAGCATCAAGCATTCAATATGCTTATAAAATAAACATATTTGTTTTAACTTTGTTTTAATTGCATTATGCAGTTCTGCTTACTGCATACATATATACTTAACAGATATTATTATTTTCTCAAAAATTAAATACGGCGGTTCAATGAACCATGAAATATCAAAACACGTAAAATGCACAACAAGTTGACGCGTAGGTGCAACTTATTTTTATAAATGGTCAATTCGAATTATAGATATATCGTCAAAGTAAAAAACACACAGAATAATGCGATTTTTCACTCAACAACATGGTGTTTTTTACTTTTAAAAATACATTTTGAATTGTGTGGTCAAGGGGAAGTAACCCGTCAGAAATCGCTTTTTAAGAAAAAAAGTGGGAACTTGTAATTTAAATTGGGCTTTATTCTTAACATTGTTTTCTTTTTTTTGTATCCGTGAAAAGAACATACACTTAAACACGAACTTAATCAGCAAAGAGGGCACATAGCTACATTAACAACCTGAAAAACACCCAACGAATACAACACAACAATGTGTGACATTAGCTTTTGCTGACAGTTCCGTTTTGTTTGTAAATTTTTCGGAGTGGAACATTCCGCTCTCTGTTTGGAACATACGTTACGAACACACCATAGTGTCTCAGATATTGTCGTAGCCGACGTAAGATATTCTAGTTTGCCCTCTTTTCAGTGGTCTAATGTACATGCTTCTTACTTTGACTTTTCCATTTTGAAATGGCACACGACTTTTTTTATTAACTCGTAAAACATTGGTCCGTTGCCTAATTGAGCAAAGCGCTGTCGAGCGCCTTTATTCAGTTCCCTACCGTTGGATTACCTCCCGTGGAAAGCGCAGAAGCGCTTTCCGTCTAAGTTAAGGGACTCCTGTTATTTTACTGAAAGTAAGGCACGCATGGGGAGTCTGATACCATGTTTTTATTGTTTATTTATTTGGTTGTTATCGAGTTATCAAAATTACTGGGAGTGTGTGTTAATCGTGGTCACCATACCGGTAGTTCAACTAAGGGACACGTACCAAACCTCTCAGTGGTTAAACTATGGTCAAACAAACGCAAGGTCAATTGTAGTCTAAGTTAGTCTACGCCATTTTGAAACTACAGTAAAACCTCGTTATCTTGAGGATCCATCGGGATAATCCAAATGCTCGAGATAAACCAGGTGCTCGACATATCAGAAGTCTATTAATGTACAACATAGGGCAATTTCGCCGGGACTTTGCTCGACATAGGCCGAATGCTCGTGATAACGATGCTCGTGTTATCGAGGTTTTGCTGTATATGAAGGCCAATTGACTGTTGGCGTCTGGTGAAATCAGACATGCGTAGATACGTGACAATCGTAAAAATAATATAGTTTACGCTGAAACACATCCCCATACATCAGTGGCTAGTCAAGTTCTCCAGTCTATGTTTCGGAGAATACTCTTGTGAACGAGAATGGCCGAAACCCATCCGGTATTGTGGATAGCATAAAGTAAAAAGTCCATGGAGGGGCACGTGACCTGTTCTCGAAGGTTTACGATTTCAAAAAAAAAATCCAAAAAAAGATGCATTTTGTAAGAATGTCGTGAACCAGACTAATTCCATTATTCCATGCGGATAACATCGGTCTTTGTCGCATTGCAATAGTTTATTTACCGAAGAAATCAGAACTGTCCGAAATTTCAGTGAGCGCTAGGCAATATTGAGACCTTGGATCTAAACAGCAGGTGACTGCAGCTGCATAAGCACAGCGCTTCCCAGTCAAATGTCATGGACTTATCGGAATTGGTTTATGATCTTTGATATTGTTGAACACTGAAAACATGTCTTATGATAATACCTTTTAATGAACTGATATGAGGTTTTATTTATAAGCATATAACTATTATATGGAACAAGGGAGTCATAATATGCAATTAAGTGTCTTGAAAATTGGTTTTTTACACTAGTACGAGGGTTGAAGTTTTGAGACTGTGTCTATACCTCAAAAAGTACTTACCATTAGCATCCAATGTCTTTATCATATCATCTACCTCGGCATCGGTTGGGTTTTGTCCTAGCCCTCTCATCACAGTTCCGAGCTCGCTCGATGTTACTTTGCCATCCCCATTTTTATCATATATATCAAACAAGCCTTTCGCTTCTGTAATTATTAGGGTACAATATAAGTCAGTCACAATGTACTAAATAGGTAAACTGGACCTGGGGTGGTATTCAATATTGATCTTATTTAATTGGAGGATATGGATATCCAATCATTTCGCCTGTTACTGACCAAGAGTTTAATATGGTGTGATCTGATTGGTTGTCCTTATCCTTAAGTCAAGTAAGATCAATATTGAATACCAGCCCTGATGGTCTTAGATACCTGAATTAGTATTCAATATTTGTCTTCCTTGACTTAAGGATAAGGACGACCAATCAAATAACACCTTATGAAATCTTGGTCAGTAACAGGCGCTATGATTGGCTATCCTTATTCCTTATTTAATAAGATCAATATTGAATACCAGCCCTGATGGTCTTTGGTACCGGAGATAGTATTCAATATTGATCTTATCTGACTTAAGGATAAGGACGACCAATCAAATAACACCTTATTAAAATCTTGGTCAGTAACAGGCAATATGATTGGCTATGCTTTTTCTCTTATTTAATAAGATCAATATTGAATACATATCATAGACATATCTTAGCTCAGGTTCGACTTTTAACTTCACACATTGTATGGGTTTACTAAGTATGCACTCAATAATCTACGGACATGTTTGATCTTAGTTCATAAATTCTATGAACGGGTCACAGGAGTTAACTTTAGCTTTCATTAGGTTAACGTTCTTCGTTAAGAAAGATAAAGTTACGGCATAACGAAGATCGTTAGCCCAACCATAGCTTCTGGATTCATTGATGACAACGTTTCCAATATAAAATAGTGATTTTATGAATTTAAATCCTTTTTAAACAGCACGGTGCCCAATCGCGTGACTTGTGACGTCACGATATTGTTCTCACGTCAAGCAGAAATCCGTAAACAAATCAGGGTTTTTGAGATAGAGTTTTCAAGTTAATTATACATTTTTTATTAAATGACACCTAGCCGAAGCAATACAACCAATAGATTGCTGTATGGTACTTTGCATATGAATGGCTGCGTTGCACTGAAACGTGTTCATATCGACGAGCACCTCCGTTGGTATAACATGTGTTTCGCCAGTGTATGTCAGCATTTTGAGAACACTGAAGTGCCACCGCGATTACATTTGAAGTATATCCCTGCTGTAGAATATGCTCAGTGGGACAGAGGCATTATCGCATGATTGTTCGATTTAAATATTTTATCGCATTGACAAACATAGAGTTCGACCACATAAAACTCGTTAACTCTTAAAAGCTTTTAGCGTTGTTTTCAATGAATAATGAATCAAACCAAACTGAACCGTTATGGATGGGAAGACGTATCTCAGCTCAACATAATAAATTATTAAAATTCCATTACCGGTATATTAGAAAATGAAATGGTATATTTTATTATTCTTATAATCTAGTGACATATTTAAGAATGTTAGCCAATTGCACGAAAGTAGTACGCTTTTCAATGCCTCGGTCATCTTCATGAAACACTGGACCAAACAAAACCAATTGCAGCCTATTGATTAGTCCGACCCCAAACCCTAGATACCTTGCATTGGGGTATAAGGTTTTGTTCTTTGCTGATTTCAGTAGACAATACCTTTCGAATGGAATTTCTGACAAGTGACATTCTTTCACCCTTGAGCATTTTGAGAAAATTGGGATAAAAGTTCCAAAATATTAACGAAACTGCGATTTTTTGGAATCGGTGAACTTCAATGTCATTTCTAATCATATTGTATAATAAATCACACTTATATGTAGTTATTAAGTTGCAGTTGAAGACTGGAAAATTCTAGTGTCTTGTATTTATACTAAAGAAGCTATTTTCGGAGTAAAACATGGAAAAGTGCTTGAAATAGTGCGATGTTTCGGAATCGGTAGACTATAACGTCATTGGTCATTATATTTGGTAAATGATCGCTGAGATCGTTTTATAGTGACTTGCGAATAAGATAGCTAACAAAATAAGTTAGGCTATGGTACAAAATGTGATAATTTTGGGGTAAAACCTTAAAAAGTATAAAGGATAATTGCGAATTTTAGGAATTTATAGACCATGCACAATGCAATGGATCTTTTCTTTGGTGATTAATCAATGTGAATTGTATAAAGAACCTTGCAGTTTTGATATCACACATTCTAAGCTGTGTTAATATGCAAATGTGATATTTTGTTGTATCACTTCAAAATATAAAGGTAATATTTCAGGTCTATGAAGTTGGCAGTTAGCGGTTAGTTTTCATTCAGATGCAAAGTCAGAAAGATGCATATCTGACAGATGTTAACTCAGACTTCACTTCTTAGTTCACCTCTAAAAAAATCTGTGAACTCAAATTTTAGATTTTGCCTTCACTTCCAAGTTTACATCTGTCAGCTGTGGACCCATTTTTTTTAATTTAACTTTTTTAATTTGAGTTCATATCTGAGTTTACTTCCTATTTCACCAACTAGATCACTTCCTATTTCACTTCTCTCAGTGGTGAACTCAAAATTTCAATTATGACTTCACTACTGAGTTCACCTATGACAGTCGTGAACTCCAATCTTAAATTTGGACTCAACTTCTGAGGTCTCTTTTGTCAGTCGTGAACTCAAATATTCACTTTTTGACTCTACTTCTGTGGTCACTTCTGTCAGCTGTGACCTCAAATCGTCAATTTTGACTTCATATCTGAGTTCACTTCTGTCAGCTGTGACCTCAAATTGTCAAATTTAAATTTATATCTGAGTTTACTTCTGTCAGCATGTTTAAGGGCTATGCCCCATCTATAATGAGGGGAATATTGCTTTACCATTTCTGACTACATGTGCCTCTGGATATACGTGTATCACACACATCTCTGGGTTCTGATTTTGAGTTCACATCTGCGTTCACGTCTGTCAGCTGTGAACACAAATTTTAAATTTTGACTTCACTTCTGAGATCACTTCTGAGATCACTTCTAAGTTAACATATGTTCAAATGTTTTACTTCACTGCTGAATAAACAACTAACAGCTTACTGCCAACTTAACAGACCTAAATATCTCGACCAAATAACGACAATGCAAGTTATACAAACAAACAGGGATAAAGAGAAAAGGAAATTAAAGCTTCGATTTACTTCGATTAAATTGCAGTCTGGGAGAGAGAGTTTGTTGCACACAAAATGGTGGATCGGTAAAATATGCATATGGACTATATAACAATACGTAAAATGGATTAATTTGAGTGCACTGGATCAAATCAACGAACAATAAATAAAATACAAAGCAAGCACATACCATCACGTATCTTGTCAGCCTGAAATGCACAAAAACTAAATTAGATTCATTCATAGCCGTAAAATGACAAAGTTGTGAGATAGTTTACTGTAAAATGATTATTTTTCGAGAGGTGTTGAATTTTCGTTGATTTCGTTATTTATCTCGATCACGAAATCCAATCCCCTCAATTAATCGACCTCTGAAATACAGACAGAACAGAGGATTACCCTTCCATGTTCTGTAATCCACGAATTTATGACCCCGCGAAAATGCTTTCTTATCAAATCCACGAAAATATGTGATTTTACAGTATAGTAAATCCTCCAGAAAACAAGACCACTAATGGGAAACGAGAAAACTGATATCCCATTGACTTGATATTAATTCTGAGGTTGAATAAACAGCAAATGGCGAAAATGGAACTGAACATTGTAGCGAATTAAGTTACCCATGGTCGTTTTATTAAGGTTGTCTTTAAATGAGGTTGTACTAGAAAGTAGCTAATTGGTTAAGATGACCACAAACAAGTGTTTGATAGCTCTTTAAATTTTACTAAGGTTTTCTGTTTTGTGATGCGATTCTTGAATCCAGTATCCAGTGGAAATTAACTAAAAGACACATGACAATATTTGAGATGAGATTTAACTCAAGTTGTGATGCTTCGGGAGATCGGGGCAGGTCCTGACTAACACATGCTTTCCGCTTTTTCATTGCTAAAACTAGATCATTCAGCTGAAACCGTGACATTCAGCTTTTTAATAGTCTTAATATTCAACTTTTAAGGACTTCGAACAGCTGTTTTACTGTTAAAACTAGGTTATTCAGGCTGGGACATTAAGCTTTTTTATTGTTGAAACTAGTTCTTCCAGTTCGGTAGTTGCTAGCACGAACTACAACGTAGTCTTATCTTTACAGATCCATTAACAACGGAACAATACATGTGTGTATAGTTAACACAGATATTGATTCCTGTTCAAGTTTTAAGAAGTCAATAATTAATACATGTAGACACAGGATATTAGTTGTATTAACCAACGAGTAATCCACGAAATTATTGAGAATTTATACTGGATTTTCAAAATGATGCTATTTTAAAATGAAACTTTTTCCTTTTAAACCCAATCAAATGTTCCTTTGTATTTAGCTAGATATACATTGCTTTGCATTGAAATGTAGTTCCCTCAAAATCCAACATTGTATATAGGTTAGTTCAAGATATCCAAATGATCCAAATGTAAGACATTTCATATTTTGGCCCCTTATATGGTATAATTCTTGTTTTCAAAATTCGCATACGTTTCTGTATGTTTACTTAAAAATGTCGTTTCCATGGATACACTACATGTATCACTAAGAGTAAGAATATCCATTTTTTTAAAGTCACTGACTCATGTAAAATGTACCTATTTTGCCATTAAAATCCCTTGAGATCTTTTCAACCCTACCCCCTATTTGTAGGTTTAGGCATTTTTTATGAAGCTCCATCTGAGAACCTTCATTTCCTCTCACACTGAAGAACTTTATCAAAAAGTTAGTTTGAGTCAGACAGGGAAGGCAGCACCCAACTGAACCAGACGAGCACAGGGTAGGCAGCACTCAACTGAACCAGACGAGCACAGGGTAGGCAGCACTCAACTGAACCAGACGAGCACAGGGTAGGCAGCACTAACTAATTCTATGTTTTATCATTAGGCTAGGGTTAAACCTATTTAATAATGTATAAATGAAACATGTTTTCTCCATTCAGACATTTGTAAATACGCGACAAAGTTTGATAATCATTAATTTCTGAGAATACATGTACTGTATAATGCGCCCTAAGCTCGCTGAATCAATTAACAAAATTTTAACGTTTGATCTAAGGTATTGTCGTTTTTCAGACACGTGTCCGTGCAGCCGATTCTTCATTTACCCCACGGCCATTGCGTCTCAATGTAGGTTATTAGTTAGCACTGCGCCACTGGCAGCCACAGCACATTGACTTTTGACCCTCTCAGGTACTCATTCATATATCTGTGTGAAGTGGGGGCAATATAAGTTAATCTTTTGCTCATAGAAATTGAAGGGGATCGTACCCGCGACCTCACGATACTACCTCTAGGCCTTCGCTCCCCTAACATATCAAGGAAAAATAATATTATAGCGCAATAGCGGAGGTATGTCTTGGTGTTGCTTCAAATAGTGTAAAAATGTCAAAACTCACCATGTTTGTGGGTAATATCCTTTTGCTATATCCGTACAAAATAGTCAACGATTAAGAGGTCTTATAGAGATATATCTGTTTATATTAGTATACGATTTTTTTCAGTCAACTTAATCAAATATTTGATGATTCGATTGATTGAACATTAAAGCGACATGCCCTACAATTCCGATCGTTTAAATTTATTTAACTTTAAAGAGGCATTCCCAATAACTTCGATCGTTTAAATTGATTCAACTTTAAAGAGGCATTACCTACAATTTCGATCGTTTAAGCCACATTATCTCTCTCAAGACTGTTTTTCCAATCATCCAGTAAATAGACTAATCACAAGGAATTAGGATATTTTTCACAAATAAACAATAATTGACGGCATAATGTTAAATGTATCTGTCGAAATAGTATGCCAAAAATCACATTTTAGTAAAATGTACGGCTGACAAAATACTAATTTTGCAAGAGTTGCTTCCCTTAGATTATAAATTGTACATTTGTTGGTTACAATTCATTATTTTGTAAATAAACCAACTGGAGGTTGTATTTCGTTTTCTTTCATCTTATTGTGTTTTCATCCTTTGGGTCTCAACTTAAGTGCTCAAAATCCATTGTTCTTCAACCAGGTTACCAAGTTATCGCTTTTCGAAAATAGCATGGCTTTAAATTTCACTTTACAGAGGCATAACCAACACTTTCGATTGTTTAAATTGAATGAAACATATACGCTTAGACATGTTTATTCGGATAAATTGACAACAAAGAACTTCTATTTAAAAACAATATACACAATGTAGTTCACCACCATAGATTTAATTGAGAAATACACTAAGCAATTCCACAATGCACGTTGTAAAAAATCGCTGGCAGCGATGAATTCTTATTCGTAATTTGAATAATATTATGTATATTTTTGTGAAAATAAACATATTTCCTCACATTTACTTAAATATTAAAACGATTTATAGATTTTGTGCATTTAACACATTAAATACGCCAGTGGGAAATAATGTGCTAAGTGTAAGGTAAAGCCTCTTTAAAGTTTTAAACTTTTAAGTGTTAAAAAGCATTGGAGTTATTCTACATACATACTTTGGTAATTATACGTTGTTTGTATCTTCATTGTTCATATTCAACGGAATTCAATACCAAAAGCTTTGAATTGCTTATTTTATCAGCGCCTTAAGTTGAATTAGTCAATATTCAAATCTATAAGTAATTCAATAGGAATTGAACGAACGCGTCTAGTATATGTGTACTGATGATGTATAGTATTTGACATTCGCACAGCCTGTTGAATAGTGTAGATACCCTAATATAATATTATTCTTTTGTGTATAGAAAGCGAGTTTTCTGTACTGATTTATATATTCCATTAACTCAATGAAAGGAATATTTCCTTCTCGACTTATTCCGTCTACTTATGCAACTATCATAGAAATGAATACGTTGCTTTCAGTAAATCTTAATAAATAATTTTCATTCTAACACGCGTAATGTATGCAATTTTATGGAATAAATTTCCTGAATCTAGTAAATCTAAGAAACTAGTCCTACATAGTGAGGGTTAAACGCAACACCGTCTTTCAGTTTTAAAATCACTAATAAATCTATTTGCGGCGGATTAATTTTCGTTGATTTTTCGGATGAACTAGAACACGAAATGAAATCCCGTCAAATGAATTACCTCAAATATACGTAATAAGGGAAATTCCTGTTAATATTTTAAACCCACGAATTAAAAAAAAAACACCAAACTATCTGATTTTACCAATATCCGCGAAATTTATAACACGCGTAGCCCACTGATTTTACAGTAACTTGATCTTTAAAATCAGTGGGCTACATCAGTTGACTTGTGTATTTAATCCTCGAAATGTCATCGATAAGAAATATAAATGCATGTTCAATATGTACAGCATATGTTCCACACAATACCGAACGACATCACGCAACATTGTCGATAGGGGTTATTACAATGGTAACCCCCATTACTCCTTCCTCCCGGGGAAGTTCCAAGCACGTCACTTTCAGTTCCATTCTCCCATTCTATAACTTGAGGCCCGTATGGAAGATTGCATTATTGTAAATATGTTAGCCTCGTAAAATTAACACTTTTCTTACTTGCTTTGCGTTGCGTTGCGTTGCGTTGCGTTGCGTTGCGTTGCGTTGCGTTGCTTTGCTTTGCTTACATACTTACTTCCCTGGGGACAAGACAAACGATTTGAACAGTCATACCTCTCGTTCCCGTCTTTGCCATTCTTTGTCGATTCTTGTGGAATACTACGTAGTGCAGGAATTTGTTGTTTAGAACCCCACACACTTGACGTATCTATTGTAGCATAATAATGACAACATATATTAACATAACGCATCATATCAGTTCAGAAGGAATATAATGCTTCAAAAATGTTTTGATAGCAAGGGAGGGAACTCTGTAAGACTAATTTTAGTCGTTATGAGTAACCTTCCCTGAAGATTAGGTTGTAGAACCACAGGAATTTGAAGTTCTTTCAATAAAATGTCATAAAGTCGGCCCATCACACATCACTTTACATATACTAGTAATATATAATAGTGTTATTATATATTATATGTAAAGTAAAGTGTGATGGGCCGACTACTTTTATTACATTTTATTGAAAGAACTTCAAATTCATGTGGTAGTACTAAAGTAACTTCCATTGGTGTCAGGATAGATGACTCTATTTGACTAATTTAAATCGATAAAAGTAACTTCCCCTGAAAATCAGGGGGTAACTGTCCTTGGTATCAGGCTAGGAAAGTCTGTTTGACTAATTTAAGTTAGTAAGAGTGATTTGCCCTGAAAATCAGGGAAGGAAATTATGTATTACAAGAGATACTTCCTTGGTATCAGGATTGGGAGTTCTGCACGAATAATTCTAGTTTGTTTACAAGAGTTTGATGTCCTCTGAAAATCAGGGGAGGAGAAACTCTATATATATAGCAAAAGGATTACTTCCCTAGATATCAGGGAAGGAAACTCTGTACTACAAGAGTGGCTTCCCTTGATATAAGAAGGGACCACTGTTTCACTAAGTTTAATCGGTAAGAGTGACCGCCCTTGTTATCGGGGGAGAAAACTCGGTACTACAAGAGTAGCTTCCCTTTTTATATAAGAAGGGAATTCTGTTTGAAAATCGGTAGTACAAGAGTAACTTCTCTTGGTATCAGGGTAGGGAACTTTGTTAGACTAATTTAATGTTGCATTCGAGCGATTGATCGCTACTTATCTACCTTTGCCATATGGTTTACTTTAGTCGAGCTCTTTAATGAGATAAAATTACAACTGCTGCTAGTATTTATTTATCATGCATTGTTTAATAATAAAAACATACACAGACATAATATACTAAAATCATTATTTTAGTTAGGGCAACACACTGCCCATGCGTCAGTTGGTGCCACTTGACAGGTGTAGTCCTTAGGGCAAATTATTCCACCACGCCCACAATGTTCAGGTTGGTTGTAAACATTCTTCAATGGTTGGTTGCCTTTACAATAATCGGCTGAAAAAAACAAATGCGTAAACAATCAACCCCAAATCGTATAATTACTAATCAATTATATTGAGCAGTTCCCTGCTTTAAGCAACCTCGTTATTTTTCATGGATACATTGATATTATTTTAAACTGGCATGCAAACAAAATATCTACCCTATGATCTGTCATAAAGCTGCACTGAAATGATGTAAAATATGCAGGGAAAACATCACCTAATTTATAAAAGAAATCCTCAAAGAACACAGTAGAATAAAACAAAATTTAATCAAAATAACTTACGACAGCAAAGCGCGTACGCATCAACCGGTGAGATTTCGCAGTAATGGTCATTTGGACATAGTTGACCACCTCGTCCACAGTTAGTGTCAGGATATGGGTAACCATAGTGACATGGGTTGAACATCGCCTCGCAAACTGTTCAGGGAAGAAAGCACAGTATACTATTACTTAGACCACGGATAAATGTATCATTGGTGAATAATTGTTTTTACAGAAATCGATATACGTAGATCTAGTTCAATTACTAGATAGATACATTTGTATTCATACTACAAAAAAATACTTTCATTTTTTTTAGTTTTCGATGTTACAGTTACCTGTGACGTAGAAATGTTAGATCCTCTAGACAATACGACCTGATCTATACATCATCATTATCAATCTCATTTCTACTGTGTGCTTCCTATTCATCCCCAACACTAAGGCCCACTCAGTTAGGGCATTTTTAAACACAAGGGACAGTTGTTCTATTTCCTTCCATGTTTGGAAACAAACTTCGATAGCTTTGCTAGTATTAACACATATCTTGCCATATCGGTAACCTGAATCCCTGACTATTGTGAAACACAAGGTATGTGTGAATAAATGTGGCTCTAAAAACGTAAACATATATATTACATGTATTATTAAATTATAAACATATATAATACCGGTATTATAAAGTTATATTACCCCATGATAAGTTGACTACTATCAATACACCCAGCAAAAGTGTTGTACGAAAGTCCATCGTGTGTTCTGGGTAAATATTTATGAATACTATGTTCCTTATTCAAATACACTTTAGATAGTAAGACACGATTTAAGACATAAATGAAAGATAAGATGTTAAGGGATAAAATCACGTAATCCGTCAACAAATACGGTTCATGGTAGTACGAGGGGTGATAAAAAATACGCGAAAAGATGAAAAGTGGTGAATAAATTTGAAATGAATTTATTTACACTATATAGAAAGTTTCATAGACTTACATCAGCGATTAAAGATTAGATACATTGCGACACGTGTGCGCGTATTTGTTGATCACCCTCGTACGAACGAGCGTACGGTCTAGTCATACACATCCTGTTTGTCGGCGCTCCTATATTCATTAAATAATAAAATATTTAACACCAACTTTACAATATGAAGTCAGTTTGTTGTCATGATTCTGCGGTTGGAAAATATATGATGAATATGCTACTGTTAAGTGGAGCTGATAAAGTAGCCGTTACTACAGCTGATGAGGATGTTGCTGTAATGTGGAGTTGATAATTATGTTGTTGCTTCCGATAGAACTTTGAAGGGAGTGTTTATTAAGTGATAGATGCTGCAGTTGGTAATATTGATGTTGAAATGTAACTTGTAAAGGTATGGTAGCTGCTGTACAGATGTCGACGACAAAGATGATGTTGTAATGTGGGATTGACGATATACATGTATTTGTTGTTATTGTTGATGTTGTTGACATACGATCGGGGTAAATAGGTACAGGTCTATTCTAGTTATGCTGATGATATTAAGTGGGGTTGCTGTTTCAGCTACTGTTGTTGTGATGTGGTATAGCACAAATAATTTGACAT
This sequence comes from Spisula solida, assembly GCA_947247005.1. Taxonomy (NCBI): domain Eukaryota; kingdom Metazoa; phylum Mollusca; class Bivalvia; order Venerida; family Mactridae; genus Spisula; species Spisula solida. Next base: position 46,752,960 of record OX365945.1, on the reverse strand, counting down.
AATCCTGACCGTTATGCATGAATATATTACAAGGTTCTTGGGTTGAATATATAAATTTCCGCGAGTAAATCGTGCAGTATCGATCCATAAGAATTGTGTTGGTATTACACCTCGAGCGTCTTCATGATACTTCCCGCTTATGAAAACATACAACCGAGGTTATAAATATAGACAATATATCAACTGTTAAATTATGTTAATATTAAGTCGAGAGTCGTGTCAAATTCTCTGTACTATAATGACGATGTAGCTGCTTCACTACCGTTAAAGATGATGTCACAGAAGTTTGTGGTTACCGAATACATCATTGTTCAACTATGTCGCACTTTATATGCTAACAAATTGACATGGTAATCAGGTGAACGCATTGGAGCCATCAATTCCCTCTCGTTCCGTACTAAGGTTTAAGCCACTTCCATCAGGAACTGACAACTTCAGCTCTGTGGACAAGTTACAGATGAACCGCCAGGTCCATTCAAGGGAATCAACCCAACTCGACAAAACAAATAAGCCTGTGAGACAGTCATGAGTTGTTTCCCTTTATAGAAACGTTACTTACTCGTACATCCTAGATAGACTAGGCGGATACTCGTGACAGACAATATCTATGGGATATTCATGAGTTATTTCCCTTTATAGAAACTAAATGTTTACCAGGGAGTTCAGAAACAGATTTAAATCAATTACTATTAGTACATTTTTGTATAAACGAAAACTCTCTTTGTATATCGGTCACTTGCTTGGGGTTCCTATAAATGCATATGACCCAAAATAAAAAAAACCACCAAATACAAATGTTCATCCTCATTCCAAGTCAACAGCGGTCGGTAAAGCCTTCTCCAGGACCAAGATTGCTGAAAACTACGCTGGTGAATGAGAATGCTAAAAATCATTCAGTTCAAAGAAACATACAAATGGTAAAGTTTAAATACATGTAATTTATTTACGACAAAAATAAATATAAAACAATTATGCATAAAACAAACGAATCTAGAAAATATGTGAGCCAGTCTCCAGGAAAACCTGCAATATTGACAAAAAATTTGACTTTAAGATTTTCCACAGTATTACAGGATAATGTTAAATAAGCAAATTGCAAAAAAAATTATGTTAATATCTTGAGTTTTAAGGAAGTTACAGCTGTTTTTGTAGAGTCCCTATTCGGAGCTTTTCGTGTGACGTCGCAAACGCCATTCAAACGTTATTCAACGTAACTGAAATAAGTATTTCATTATTACACCATTTGATCAATTCTTGACATAAACTGTTCAAAATAGTACCAAATTCTATAATTATGTTTCACTTTTCAAAATATATATCAAAATCAAAATTGTTTGCATTCAGTGAAAGGCTACTTCTGTTTAAAACAATTAAATCCTCGTTTTTCTCAATCGGAGTAGTTTTCTGAAATTGGTCACCATAGCAACGAAGTATGTGTTTTTGACATATTTCATAGGAAAATTTAAAGCTAAGGTATAATACTATATGGGTCAATTACTTAAAATAGAATCAATAGATATGTATTTTTCCTTATTTTAGAGCTTTATCAAAATCTTGTTACATATAGTAATTAGATAATGTCATTATAGCAGGTTTTCCTGGAGACTGGCTCATGTGTATGTGATAAACACTATTTTAAACACGCGCTAAATTTTAATATGACCACTTCAAAATTGTGATCACAAATTTCAGTCAATTTGCACTGTTCTTTGTGTCTTCGTCCAACTTCGATATTACGACCAGGTCAGTTATACGGTACCGACTGTCTAATTAATGATATTGTACTTCATGTATATTATTTATAACAGAGATTTCATTCGTATAGTTCACGAAAATGACACTCGCGTCCTTGTATGAACTTTTTCTGAAAGACATTCGATGTAAAATGGACAAATGTGATAAAAGTGAATTCAGCTGCATTATCTGTTTATGGTCAGTTACTTCGGATTGGACAGCAGCATACTCACAAAATCTGGAAATACAAATATGTACATGTAATTTGTTTTCATTGCTTACGGCTTTTTCCAGGTTACATTTACATGCATATACGAAAGCGAGTAAGTTTTGACCTTATTTTTCCAATTTTCCTGGAATCAGTTACATGTATCAATCAATACTAACTTGAAAAATTGACAACCTCTCCACACGATGATGACAAGACCATAGCCAATCTCGCAGGTAAACCGTTACAATCATGCATGGTATCGATCCCAAATAAGATGAGATGAAATCCTTGTGTTCTATTAACTATGCTATTCAGGCGGGGTTACAAGTCATCCGAGAGGGGTGTGTACGCGCTAATCATATTCATGTGCAAGCTGGACGGGGTTCATGCGCAACATGAGCTTGATGCAAGTGTTATCCGGACAAATTTCATTTAAACAATACATCAGATGCCGTCACGTGACATGTCAGATTCAACAACAAAGCACATCACATGATGTACAGCAGTTGTCAATGTCGTATGTGGAACATTCAGCATGTATCAAGTACACCTAACAATTCATCTCTCAATAGGATTCATGATTGTACAAACGAATGACATTACGGAAAACGTCATTGCGTAAAAAGCCAATGTATTCCAGAAACCTACCAGTCCAACATTTGTCTGGTACCCGTTTTGCAGTAGTCAAATGTGACCGATATACCATTCTAGTCGAACATACCGGTATCTGGCATAATTTAATAGAGACTAGTAAAGTTTCAATTGGGCTAGCACATTTTTTGTATATATACATTTCTTTTTATCTGTATTTTGGTCAGACATAGTAATTATAATCGCTCTGATTGGTCTCCGATCTTTGTCAGTCCAAATGGCAATCGTGAAAGAGTGGTTATTTCAGTTTTTCTTCGTCTATTGCAATACAAAAGGGCTGAAGTGATTAGAATTTCCGAATGTCTGACAATTTATATATAGACTGGTACCCGTTCGAATATCGTATTTTGCGATAGTCAAATCGGACCGAGGTACCAGTCTACTTTTGTATAAAATGGCGTCAGAAAGTTTAAAAACCGTACCTTCATAATTAACATTTCCTTCCTCGTCCATATTAACAGTTTGTAACATTTCATTTACTTCATCATCGGATAATGTTTCACCAAAAGTTGTCATAGCAGATCGAAGTTGTTCACTTGTTATATACCCATTCTGTTCCTTATCGAACACAAGGAAGGCGTTACGAAGTTCTGTTTCAGGATCAGGTTGTTCCAGTACTTTAGGACCAACCAGTGCAAGAAATTCTTGAAAATCCACTGGCTTAGTACCTGTGAATGGATTATTCAATACAATTACAGGCTAACCTTTGTGTAAAGGTCGTCCTTATGAAAAAGCAAAATGTATTTCGACAGGTTGTCTCCCTTAACAGAATAAATATCGTTAAAAAGGTCTGATGGGAATTCAAAGGACATTAAGTTCACGAATTTTCAAAAAATAAAACTGCATATTTTTATAAATCTGTCCTCCAAATTTCCTCGTAATTCACAAACAAATCCACTGAATATATAATTTATGTCATGATTAGCAAAAAAGGCATTATTAGCCGTTTTCATTACTTTTATGGCGTAACAACATTCCAACTATCGTAAAGAAATACATGCTACACTTTTATAAAACACGTTGTACATACAAATGGAAGTGTTTATGCAGGGCATATACATCACATCCTCTGCATATCCCCCGTTACGACAGCAACCTCTCTAAAGCACTAACTGTCACGTGAGTATCTCCTGTATGTTGCTATGAGGGTTTAAAAACTCTACTCACCATCTCTCCCGTCTTTGGTTAGAGTCTCTTTAATGGCGGCTTCCGTTGGACTAAGCCCTAACGATCTCATCACTGTTCCTAGTTCTTTAGATGCTATGGTACCATTGCCGTTCTTGTCAAACATACTAAATGAGTCCCTCAACTCTGAAATATATTATACGAGGGGTGTTCAATACGTAAGAGAAGTACTTATCTAGCTTATGCTTAGGTCACATTTGCCCTACGAGAACCGTACGAATTCTGTACGAGTTGATTTTGGCAAAATCGCACGGCGGAGCCCGTACGGACACCGAAGACTCGTACGAGCATCGTACGGATTTTCTTAACTCGTACGAGCATCGTACGGATATCGTACCAGTGTATCTCTACATATCGTTCGTGGTCTGCACGAGTTGTGACCAGACGCTACGAACATACAACAACCGTTAGGATTTCAAAAATTGTGAACTCGTACGAGTTGATAAATTGGTACGGATATCGTACGAGCTTTGTGACCCTAGCATTAGCATGAGAAGGTCGTAAGTACAAAATCGATATTTTGAGAAAACAAGAAATACTGCATGAAAACTATTCTTTACTTTTGCAAAAACAAGTTTTTTTAACGTTAGTTTGGTCAACATGACCTGTTCCAAATGTCTTGAAAAAAGGCTCATTAGCAGCGCCTTGTGGTGCAGATTTCAAATATGTATGAGTCTTATAAGCTGCTTACGACCTTATATATCTCATTCTAAGCAGGCTACCAATATAGTGGGATTCGAACCTATTCTGTACGGCATCATCTCCTGACAATATGAAGTACAAACGGATTAAACTAATCGGTTAACTCGTGGTAAAGCGACCGACCAAGGTTTTTTGTATAACGAATGTTTGGGTGCCTTGGATTCGGGGCTCTCAGCCTTGAAACAAGACGTGCCCAACGAATAAAACTATTTGAAAGTGCGTGAGAAAGAGATTTGTAAACCTGTCATAATCCGTTTTCGTTCGAATGTTAAATCATTTGTCATCATAGATAATAGCTCAAAGTGTTTAGTATTTATCTGTTATATCTACGCCGTTTAATGATTTTATTGTCCCAACCTAAATGCAAAACAATTTCCTTTTATATCATGGTGAATGAACATGTGAATACTTCACAGTTGTATTCATGAATTTCAATAAACTTCATAAATTAAATACTAATAGTTATTTGATCCGACTCTTTAATTTGACAATAAGGATCCTGTGTGGCAATGAAAAGAAGGAAGACAGCAATTACAAATACAATAAAAGTAAGCCCCTATATCCTAGTAGTAGAGTGAACGCCGCTTCGAGTTCGGCATGTCACGGGTTCGATCAAAGGCGCGTCATTCCAAACACAAAATAAAAACGATACCAATCATTCACTTGCTAGACGCTCAGCCTTAAAGAGCCAGCTGGGTTCACTTTCTCATACCATCATGGCGATGAATACCATCAGGAATGAGGTGTCGAAAGTGACTAATATGAGTTGTAAGGTATTGTTTCACAACCGACCTTAAATAAATGATTATAAACAATGTGTTTATGTAGAAAGCTAGGCGTCGATCTACATATCTTGGTTCGAATCCGAGGTTTGCGGCTTATATTTTCTTTCATGACATTGGATATGATTATGATCACCCGACGCAAACCAACTGAATAAGTCAGAGGTTACTGATATTTGTTATAATCGTGATGTTGTATTATTGGTTACCTGCTATTTGTTCTTCTGACAATTCCTCGGTCTCTTCCTACAATCATACAATATATAAACTTTGATATACAGTAAGTGAGAATGAATGAAATAATGGCTGACACACTCATGAATACTATTTGAAAGAGCAAATCACGCCTTGAGTTTTTCTGAGGAGGCCCCGATGACTGGCCGAGATATGTCCGGTCTCCGGCCCAACTAGCCGAAAAGAACACAAGCTGATAATCGGACGGCGATCTGATTCAATTTGTGACATATGCATATCAAAATGCAATGTTGCGTCTTTCTTGTTCTTTCTATATAATAACTTTGGACCGGAGCTTTAAATGCTGAAATGTTGCCAAGTTATTGCGAAACTCGGAACAGTGTAGTGCTGATTGGTAAATAATCCTAGACAAACTAGCTGTCGTTTGTGACAAAATATAAATGTTAAAAATTTCATAATGTACCACACGACGAAAAATGACTTGATTGTAGCTACGGACCTGGTTACCGCGTATCTGTAATAACTATTTGATATGAAAAAAATGTTACAAATATCGACTCAAACTCACATTACACCATATGAACTATACATTATGTATAGATACGTATAGAACCATTATGAGCCCTTTGTATTCTCAGTGTTTGCTTTAAATCATTCGTGTTTATCACAATAATTGATTTCAAAATAAATTGTTTAACATTTACTGGTCTGTAGATATTTATAACAATACGTGAAAGGTATTCAATATTTGATTAATGTTCAACCGCTGGGGCTTTATTGTGTTGGTACATAACAATTTAAAATGCATTTTTAGATTCGTGTAAACAGAAACCCTATAATTATATTATACTTAACAGCAAAAGATACGCAACATGTTTTCAATCAGTGTTTTAATTAGAATATGAACAGAACTTAGAATTTAATGTCATAAAGATTAGAAAAATGGCCGCCCCTCGGTATAATATGAGCATGTCTTTTGTCATATGCATAAAACTTTATTCTTCTTATTTATGTAAGAATGAAAAAATGTTACAATCTTTTACATTTTGAACGAATTCACGTATGAACAATGCAATCACATTTATTTACATAAACTATGTCAACAATGCTTCTTTCATTTTTGTGTTCAACCGAATCAGTCGTGAGTGGTCATCCGGATTTATTCCTGCTTAAATGGCCGGCTTCGAGAGAGGCCTGTTTCATGAAATATATTTCTAAAAAACTTGGCTGGTTACTTTTCTGTGAATGGAACTGTTTTTGTCACAAAGAAGGGTTACTCTTGTTATATTGTTACATTTTAGAAAATTGGATTATCGAACATGAAACTAGTATGATACACGGTTTGATTTTGGCGCTAGCCCTGGCCCCGATCTCCCGAAGCATCTCAAGTAGAAATCTCAACTCAAACTGAGATTTTGATAATTTCAAAGTCTGAATTTGACTCAAATTCAGACTTTGAAATTATCAAAATCTCAGTTTGAGTGATAAATATGAATCTTGAATTCTCAAAAAGTTTGCTGTAATAAGCTCAGAATAATGTTTCTGTTTTGTTATACCAATTTAGAGAAAAATTTTGCATGGAAACTTCCTCAAACGATAGGTGACAAAATTTGAGTTGAGATGGAGCTGAGATTGAGAAGTTTCGGGGCCTGGTCATCATAGTTCAACTAGAGACCATGAAAACTTTCAGTAGTTAAACTATGGTCGAAGCGACGCTATATGTGCGCCATATTGAAAGTACATGAATGCAAACTTGAGTTTTGACGTCTGGAGGCCCTAGGCATGCGCAGAATATCGACCAACACCAAACTAGTTAACGCCAAAAACCCAGCCATAGTTGGGTGTGTTTCATATTTTGAAGTTAGGTTTAAAGTTGCGTTTCTTTTTTCCGGCAGTATATATGACCGTACATTCATCTGGTCGATCCGGCACTTGTACGGACAGAATGTTGAAATAAATGTACAACAGGATACATGTTATACCAAAATAAAAATAAAACAAATAATAAAGTTCAAAAAGAAGTCAAAGTGTTACAAGCCTTTGTCAGAATTGTGAAGATGATCGATAACTTTAATTTGCTTCACAATGTCGCTAGTCCGCAATGTTTAAACATTTTAGAAATATATCAGTCTGCAATCAACTATAAAAAGGTACTTCCATAAAACGCCTGTCTATCCACAAACGTTGGGCAAAGGAAATAAGTATTGACATAACAAGACATAAACGCATTTAATTTAAACAATATTTTGATTGTGTGGGAAACTGACGAATCATTACCACGTCAGTATGGTAAATACGGTAACATAACTAAAATATTTAACTTTCATAATTTGGAGGTAACATTTTCGCTGATTTCGTTGTTGAACTCCACTGCGAAATAAACTAGTAATCGACTTCGAGAATAAGAAGCTAAGGTTTCCCCTACCATGTTTTGTAAACCACGAATTTACAATCACACGAAATAGCATTTTACAAAAAAATCAACGAAATTAAATGCCAACGAAAATTAGCGATTTTACAGTGTGCTAATTTTGTCTTTGTTGACATACTAGCATGCTTATTATAATAACCTACAGACAAACGGAGACCCTGGCACATTGTCCTGAATCGGGTTAACCAGTAACAACCGGAATATGCTGCGCGCCAACCGTGGTAACTATTCCAGTACCTAAGTGTTAGGACATACGTGTCGTATATCGCGTGCTGGTATCGAATCCACAATCCTCGTTCGAGAGGCGGACGTTCTTATCACTTGTCTTCCGGCCCCTTAATTATCACCATCACTGTACAGAATCGATGTCGCGTCTGACCAGCAATACCCATATCTTTATAATATAGAACATACAGCGCACAGTAACTTCTCAGAAAACTCCAGCATGTTTGGTTGGTTTATTTCGGAGTCAATAGTATGTCTTACTTTGTACGATACGTCTTTTAATATAATTAGTCATATGTTTTCGCGACCCTTACAGATTACGGTAGTATACGCCGAGGCAGACGTGCTTCCTCGTATCATTTATTTGTGTAAGCTGGTGAGTATTTATGACTTAGCTTAATATTTGATATGTTATTAAAACTGAAAATATGGACTGACTCTTTCAAACCTTGACTTTCTTTGCAATGAATTATATTCAATGTGTACTATCGTACATTATTACAATATTATTGAAGTTCGGTCTCACGATGTGTCCAACTGCATAATATAATGTTGAAATTTGTAATCTATGAAACTATTGACTAGGACCTGGACTCAATCAATAGTGCCTTTGGTAGTGGTCATTTTAAACAACGACCAATTAAAATGAAACATTGGACAACAATAGCGTGACAATAATTTGTCAACATATACATGCGTTTCAAAATTCGATATTAACGAAGTACGATTCGTATTTTTCATGTCTGAAATTGGGGCCGATGTCAATGAAAGGCGAGGTCACAGACACGCGTGCAGTGTCAGGGCAGTAAAACCACAGGACTTTAACATTCTAAAAAAATCCAAAACCTATTTCAACCATAATACTCTAAATTTACAAATGCATTATGTATAATAAGAGTTTCTAACAGATATAAGGAGTTAAGATTTGCATTGAAATAGGATGTTTTAATATAATTTGTTTCAGATTAATGGTTAAAAAAGTATGTAATAGGCTTCTAGCTTTTTTAAATGCCGGGTCATAGTCCTGTGGCAAGACGTAATCTAAGGCTTAAGCTGTTTAATGTTAAATAATCTTATTGCACCTCCATTGTTATAACAAAAACATACGACATGTATACTTATATCAATACATGTACACAATTTAATAAAACAAATGGCTAACAATATAATACATGTATATCTCGAATCTGTAAAAATAAAATTGCTGACAAGATTTCTTTCGAAGTATGTTTTTTATAGAATAACTGTTGCAAATTACATACTCAGCGTCTTTGTCTTAAACGTTTTGAGGAAAAACGTATTTTTAAAGCAATGTTAATACATGCTATGAATCACACGAGAAGCCTACTTATACCATGTGACAAAATAGCAATAATGTTCCAAACAATAAAATTTAATAAAATAAAAATTGTAAAAATAAAATTTGTAATTTATTAGTAGAAATATTTAATAAAATTATACTCACTGTCACGGCGTTAGTATCATCCATTGTTATGTACGATCGTAATTTTATTTTTGAAAATCCACTGTAAATTATACCACAAAACCTGACCCTAATAGATAAAACGTATGTTCTTCATTTAATCATTAACTATTATATAACTAAGTGGGAGACACAACCCCCTTTTGAAACTGACAAGTTGGTTATAATAATATGCCTGTACGTAATTTATTTGCTTTAATTGAAATCCATAAATGAAATGTAGGAACGATCGATGCGTTTTAACATGAGACTGGTTTGTCGTGATGTATGCTAGTCTAGAAATCAGGGGCGGACAGGGGAGAGAAAATGGGTGTTGTATAGCAACTGACAAGTGATTTTGTGATATTGTGTTTCAATATTTACTTAACACCAATTAGTATCCCATAAGTATTCATACGTTACTTCCCGTCGATCTAGCGTAACCTCGGGTTTGGTAATTTAGAAAATTCAATACTAAGATTAATGGTTGCCAGGTAACCATTTTCTTTACGCGAATGATCGACCTCAGAAAAACTTAATAAAAGGGTTTTACTTCACTTTTTGTCAATATGCGAATTCCCGCCCATATAAAATAGGTTTTCCCAATTAATACCCAGAAATGTTGAGAATTTTTCAATATACCAATTTAATTGTCTGCTGTAGCTACACACTTGTTTTTATATTCAATTACATTCATTGTCAGTTTTGCAGTTATATTAATTAATATTGAAATATGATTTTTCTTTACTACGGCTCCGAACCTGTCTTTCTATTCAATAACATCTCATTACAAGTGTACTTTTTCAAAACTGCTTCTACACTAGTGCGTTTGTATTTAATATTCTTTCATTAATACTGGTGTGCGTTTTCAAACCTACTGCTACGCACCTGCTTTCATATTCAATAGTCTACTATTATAATTTTCCATGCAGCGGGTATTATTGATATCTTAAACTGTTCAATGTTTAATCAAAACGTCTAGTGGATTTAAAGTATCAACAATAAGTAGACTCAATAAAATATGAAGTTTCGTCTATGCTATAAAACTTTGATTTGCAATTTTATTTTAATATCGCGATACTAACGTTATAACTAGAGTGAAGTGGTCTTATTAGATATGGGGCCACTTCACACGAACAGAGGAACAAAGCTAACTTATAATCCGCGAAACAATAGGAAGTTCAAAACCAGTAATAGTAACCGAAAACTGAATAATATTTGTGCATGTAAATTTATTATTAATTAGACTATCGAGTAGCTTATAGTGCATAGGAAAAAAAAATCAAATAGATTTGTCTGTGCCTATATATCACTGGCTTAGAATTAGAAGGTCGTAAGTACAAAATCAATATTTTTAGAAAGAATGAAGTTTGTCTGAAAACTACTCTTTACATGTATGTACTTATGGAAAAACAAGTTTTTTAAACTTCAGTTTGGTCAACATGACCGATTTTCATGCAAATAGGCCCATAAGAAGTGCCATGAGATGCATATTTCAAATATGTACTTACGACATTCTAATTCTAAGCCCGCGATATACCCGGGAAACCCTGCTTACTTACTTTGAATTTATAGTTTTAGACTGATTGGGCTTATAAGCTAACAACAGTGTTCATGTAGCTATTATCCGAGCTATTATGAAAGGCCAGGCTTTCCTTTCTCGTATTGTTTGGGACATTATAGGCGGATAAAGTATTGGTAAGATCCTTGACCATTGAGCAAACTAACGAAATAAAATTTAAATTTGACGACCGCACTCACTCGGCCACCAAGTCCCAACTCAACCACTTTGTACGACCCGGTAAGTTGCGCGTACAATTTGTTTAATTTAAATTGATACATTAGTAACTGTGGCTATGTTGTCTCTTGCTTACAGATGGTCAAGATAGCTACCATAGAAACCGAACGACAATCAATACAGAATGTCGTAAAAGAACCATAAGAAATTAAAAATGTTTAAATAATAAATTCGTCTTTTCTTATCTGTATATAATACAAACTGTGCATGCAAAGACAATTCGGAGTCATCCGGAAGCGGCGACCACCACAGAACGTACCATCTGTATCTGAAAAAGTAAGAAGATATTTCAAGTTAGTATGTTCTGATGTGGCATATTAGCCGCATGTCAAAGTGTCAGAACGTTCTTTGTAAGTGGGGGTGGGGGTGGAGGACTTAGATATCAAATTCCATCGGGAACGCAGCGTGTAACCTAGGCAACAATGTCAAACCGTGACCATACATTTAAAACTTTTGATTACACGCATATTTAGGCTGGTTTAAAGATTTAAAAATATTATTTCCCCCCCCCCCCCAATATCAATGAATCTAGTCATATAAATTACACCAAATAGCTCACGATATAGTTATGTCCTATATTTATAAAAAATAAAATTGATTGATGTCTGATGCATAGATATGTGCATGGTTCTCAGGATTTACAAATTTACGATGGTTTTCAACTTAGGTTTGGCGAGTATCGGTGCTATACACTGGACAAAGTAGTCTTTTCAGAAAATTTAAATCTTAAGTAGTAATCTAAATACACTTAACGATTAACGGTTGAGTCCATTGACAATGACGGTATAGTCGTAGTTGTTTCCCTTTGACCTATAGAAATTGCTGATCAATGTAGAGTTATTTCCCCTATGTCATAGTGAAACGTGGAAAAGTGGCCGCTTGTGTTTTACGTCCGACGCGGCAGTAATAAAATAACCTTTTAATTAAATAAGTTAATTAAAACATGAACAACAAACATCGCATTGTGTTAATACTTAATAATATACATGTTGTATGCTCATTATATAAACAACCTGCATTACATAACTTAATGTTTTGTTTATGAATGAAGGGTAAATTTCAGTGTGAAAAAGTTACATTTGTATATAATTTTTCAAAAGTCTATTCATCAAGAGTCATTTTATTCTCTTATATTTCAGGAAAGATACTTTAATCATAGCTTGAAGTTATGAAAGTGTGATTAAGATACAGATGACGTTTTGAAAAAGACCGGAAAATGAGGCATTGCTTATAAAGTGACACGGGGTGACCATGGCGGGGACGATCGCGAACAGTCCCATCCTGTTAGTACGGGGTCGCAAACCTGTTGGCCACGTCACTAACCGTCATACCCGCCTATATAATGAATGGTATTGTTTCGACGACAAGAAAATGAAAAAAATATGTAGAGGTTATTGAACCGTTCATTGCAAGTTTTGTCGGAATAAAATCAGAGTGCAGTAATAGCCCGTATAGATTAATTTATTCGAAAAATAGAGTTTCCGATACTATAAAAAAAATTATATTAGAAATAAAATTTAAAAAAAGTTGGGCTCGTCCGGGATTTGAACCCGGGACCTCTCGCACCCTAAGCGAAAATCATACCCCTAGATCAACGAGCCGTTATCAAATCCGTTCGTTAAATATGTAGTCATTACAATGCAGATAGGCTTTTATCCAGAGTAACCAGATAAAGGTTAAACTAAGCCGTTTAAAACGGCATACAGTATAATAAGCCGTTTAAACGGAATGCAACAAAAATCGTATTTGTTACTTTAGGGGTTCCGTAACAAATATGATTGTATATTAATTAAAAATTGAGTCCATTAATCGGGAAAAACGTTAAACAGCCATGTCGAATCAAAGACTGAGTTACGAAAGGTCAATGAACTTCAATCAAATGTGTAATTAGTTTCATTTATGAACTATGCATGGCATTTTGAATAGGGCCTATTTTAATCGTTTTTTGCGATCCGGTATACCCTTAAACAGCGTGGACATACCACGTGGTATGTGACGTAATGGTTGGCTAGAGAAAATCAAGGCTGTTGAGTTGGTTTCGGGCAAAATATGGGACATTTCTTTACACAAATAATAAGTGGAATGGATAGTCATTGTTGGTTTGCCTTGTTAAAATCGGTCAAAGAATAAAATGCTTACGGTTAGACTGCCTCTATCAGTTTTAGCCAAAACTTACATCACATTAGAAAAATGTTACTCAAATCTTGAATCTTTACTGAATGCGTTACATTCTTCATCCTCATGCTGTAACCAGTTGGAGTTCCATCTTGTGAATGAGGAAAGTATCCAGCTAGCTTGTAAAATATCCGTGGATCTGTCCTGGTGTCAACCAGTGCTCAGTGCCGGGTAATACCACAGGTAACTGTATCATTGATAAAGAGTTAAAACATTATTTTATAAAGTTTATATTATCATAGTTTACCTCTGTATCAATGATACAGTTACCTGTGGGTAAAACGGTTTAACCTTTCCAGAGCAATACTCCATAAAGACGCAACCTCTCTTATGCAACAAAGTAATTTTGTTCGAGAGGTAAAGATCTATTATACATATAATATGTACCTTTCCCGAGCACTTACCCCTGTATATACAACAATCAAACTTCCAGTGCAGTCCTACCAAGAGGTCCGATATTTCAATTTTCCCCAGAATTTTTAATCGAGGGATAATGATTAGCGTAAAATCAGAATGAAACGGCATGTCAGAGAGTTAAAAATTACTTCTTTAGATATTGGCTTTTAATAGCCCTATCAGATTACAAGAACCCTTCCCCAGATGAATTGAAATGGACATTAGGGTCAGATTTGTATTTCTGGTTTTCTCTCTATGAGAAGTTACACATGTGGTTTCAAGAAAAAGATATACAAGTACACACATTTTGGTTTTACAGCGAAATTTTGAATTTGAATGAAATGTACTAGGAAAGGAATTTAATTAGAAAGTTAAATAAAGTACCCGGTACCCTATAAACATGCATCACACTTACAATTAAAAATATTCTAGTTGGATAAATATTCATGAAAAGCACATTTATAAACTCTTGGAATGTAACAATTACAAGTAGCATAACCAAGGAAAGTTATGCTTTACAATGGACTATGCTTATTTTGCACAGATAATTCATAATACTGCTTTGTAGTTAAACTTATAAAACTATTTTCAGTATAGTCACTTATACAATGTCACAGGAAGTTAAGGTATACGGTATGTGACAAGATTTGGAGTATAATGAAACAGTTTTATCCCTGCACTTTCAACAACAGATAATGAACATGATATGCATGAGTTCCAGTCCATTGTTGCCATACTGTACATGATATAGATATTTCCGTTTTGACCGCTGTTGGCAACTGCCACCTGATCCCCCAGCCAGAGACCTTATGGTATAAGTTATGTAGATATTATAGAGTTGACCGTTGTAGAAAACTGCCACCTGTAGCTGACCGACTCCCTGCCAGAGACCTTGTATAGATATTTCAGGGTTGTACGCTGTGGAAAACATCCACCTATAACTAACCGACCCCTGTCAGAGTCCTTATATAATAGTAGATGTTTCAAGGTTAACCACTGTAGACAACTGCCACCTATAACTAACCGAACCCTGCCAGAGACCTTAGTATAATTTCAGGGTTGACTGTAACATGTAATTAACTAACTCCCCTGCCAGAGACCTTATAAGTTATAATATAAGTTACATTTTGTATACATGTATATACATCGATATTTCAGGGTTGACCGCTATAGACAACTGCCATCTATAACTAACTCATCCCCCAGCCAGAGACCTTATGATATAAGTTATGTAGATATTATAGAGTTGACCGTTGCAGACAACTGCCACCTGTAGCTGACCGACTCCCTGCTAAAGACCTTATAAAGATACTTCTGGGTTGACCGCTGTAGACAACTGCCATCTACGAGGTTATATAGATATTTCAGGGTTGACCGCTGTAGACAACTGCCACATATAAGTAACCGATCCCTCTGCCAGAGACCTTATATAGATATTTCAGGGCTGACCGCTGTAGACAACTGCCACCTATAAATAACCGATCCCTCTACCAGATACCTTATATAGATATTTCAGGGCTGACCGCTGTAGACAACAATTACTGCAACCTATAACTAAGAACTATATATTATAAAGATTTAGCAAGTAACGGCCTAAATCTTAAAAAGACATGCGGTAGATTAACAAGTTCTCGCAAAGTCACGTTTGCTTATTGCTCATTTACTATTGAAGATACATGTACATTAAAGTGAATTATAATTTATGTCTTGATACCTTCTATTCTTGATTAAAATTGAAGTACAAACAAAAGTGATATGAAAATACTAAGGCCCCTGCATGAACCAAACATCATGTATTTTGTCATTTTTCTGCTATACAATGCACTAGTAAAATTTAAGTAATAATTTCAAAGAATTTTCTTAACAAATCTTATGGACAATATTGTCTTGCAACAGAGAAATAACAATTCTATGAAATGGCTGAAACTTCATGAATGAGCTTCACGCACATACATGTAAATAATGTTTTCTATTTCGTGCGAGTTTGCTAAATTCAAAGATATGCCGCCTGACAAAATAGCATTTTCTACAGGCTCTTGATAGGAGTTTCTTATATTTGTGATATTTGAAAAAAAACATGTGCGCCGTCTTTGATGCTTTGCATAAAAAATAGTCTTGTAGGATACCTGGATAATACAAAGGCATACAACATACGGTCACTTATGTAACAGAAGCAATTAATTTGGGGAGAGTTGGTCAGCTAAGCAGGCCGTGGAGATTTATAGGATTTTCAAGTCACTATCGATTATTACCCAGCTGGTAAGCCCCTGCTAAATTTTAGCAACTTTTCAGACCTCTTGGTAGGACTGAGTGTGTTATCCAATGTATGTTGTGCCAGAGAGGTTGTATAAGTGTTCTAGGATGATCGTATCTCGTCTTTCTCTGCAGCACAAAAGCCAGCCTCCTTCACGGAGACATTTGACGAGTTCCGAAAACAGTTCTAATTAACTTATTATTAATTATTCAAGCAACCATAGCATTCATTGCTAGTCGTTTGTGTCGTAGAGTACTTGGGTTCGACTCTCACAACAAGTGTAAAATATAAAAGTTAAACCCCGTTTAGATTTGTATTATTTAAAATAGAAAAGTTAAACTTCGTTTAGATTTGTATTATTTAAAATATAAAAGTTAAACCCCGTTTAGATTTGTATTATTTACCAAGTTCTAGGATGTGTATTCTTTACGTGGTTTGTTCTAAGTTAGCATAAGTTTAGTATACATGTACGTTAGTCTGGTTCCAGACGTTCTCTACAGTAATAGCACGTAGTGTAAGCGGCAGGTAAGCCAGACTAACATGTACATGTAATATATAAATTGTCTTTCTTCAAGTCAATTCTGTCTAGTATTCACCGTTGACCCATATTGTCGGTAAAAACTAGTTACAAATGTGTACAGTGATTCGTATACTGAATTTCATTTTCTCTTTTAACATTTAATAAAAGCATTAAAGCGACATAACTCGTGCATGCCAAAACAGTAACACGATACTCAATAGCATTGGAGCAGTTATCGGGCTATCTAAATAACCAAACTGTTTTACTTGTACCGTGTGTTCACTGAATAGAAACACTCGCGTACGTTTATTATCGTTGCATTATCATAGCTTGACAAAGTTAAGTTTTTAGGTCAAATGCTAGGTTAGATTGAACTATATTCTCTGTGTGTCAGTGAAATGTAGAAGGATAACATTAGCACAATGGTAAGAGGTTATTTTTTGTATATTAGTACAATGTACCTTTAATTGAAAAAGGGATGGATGAATGCAAAACATATGTTACTTTGTAGCTAGTTTAATGTTGTTAATGAGTGTCAAACTGTTACGCTCTAATTTTACAGTACTTTAAAGGTACATTTGTGTATTTTAAACTCTAGTAAGTTACTAGCTGTCCTTAGCAACATTTCAATTAAATTCAAACATATTGCATAATTATGTGTAAGTGCACAGGCTCTCGTTGCGAGTCTACAGTCTGGCAAAAAAACGGACCCTAAAATCGCACCTATAGCATGTGTGGTAGTACAGCGTTTAAGAACATGCGATAGTTTATATCTGTATATACAGGCAACCCTTAATAAGAGGACTTATATTAGCGACCATTGATTACTGGTTTCTTTATTGGGGTGTTCTTAATACCGAGGTTCATTACACAGGCAGTCGGTGCGATTTAAGGGTCAGGCAAAAGAAACGCTAAGTATATTTTTTTGCCCGGACCCTAAAATCGCATCGTGAGCCTGTGGTTCATTACAAACCGAACCATGATCATGGACTTGAACGTTGCACCCTGAGTTTCGAGGTTGTTTTATTATTGTAATGTTGCACTTCATGTTAAATAGATGTTAAAGTATATACTGTATGTATACTGCATTAAATTTTGTATATTGTTATCATACGATTAAATTGCATACATTTAAATGACCTGTCAACAGGTTAAAGTACAACTATTGTATTGTAATCAGTCTGAGTGTAATCTAGATACTTTATGTATCGAGAGTGATACTAGTTCTTTCAAAATACTTGCATAAATAGTATGACTACCTCTGAGCATTCCAACTCAATAACTTAAAATGTTATAATTTAAGAGGTCTATTGAAACCGATATATAGACCACTAGCTTAATCTTTCAAACTGTAAATACGACAGCCATTTTAAGGCGTACTCAAATACCTTAATGACTGTATTTACATGTAGTAAAAGAGAGTGTATGTTACAATCTAAAATAAAATGTATACAAGTATTTATAGTGATCCACTTTATATTTTATTTAATCGTATTTAACATTATATACAGTCGAATCTCATTATAATGACCGTTTATGTTCCTTGGATTTATGTCGTTGTATCGAATATGTCGCTATATTGAAATATGTGCAGTTTGTTTATATGCATAAATGTGTTTCGTATGCATTTATGTCGTTATGTCGATTATATCGTTATATTGAATAAAATCGATGATACAAAGTGCAGAGTCGTTACATCGACTAACGTCGTTGTACCGATTAAGTCGATGCATTGAATGAAATCGATGATGCAATGTGCAGATTCGTGCCATTTGTGAATGTCGTAGTACCGAATATGTCGTTATACCGAATAAAACTTATGACACACTCTACAGATTGTTTCCCCGTAAAGCTGGTCCATTTTGATATGGTTTACATTTCGTTGTAACGAATTTCTTTGTAACGAGAGTTGACCGTTTATGTGTACATGTATAGAGAGTCATGCTTATACATTTATATACATTGACAGGTTGACAGATTGACAGACGCACAGGTTAAAGGTACGTTTCTACATTATCACTTTACCATCACCTAACGGCTAACAATGTGCACTCACATCTAATTAACCTCATTTACATCTGATGTCCATAGTCCTCCACCCAGTATAACAGCCTGATACGATATACTGTAAAATAATTAATTTTCGTGGGGATCATTTCTCGTGAATTTCGTAGTTAAACTCGACCACAAAAGTCGATCGCCACGATTAATCGACATCCCAAATACGAACCGGGGTTCCCTTTCCATGTTTTGTAATCTACGAATTAAATACGAGTATCCAAATGCCTAACATTTGACCGAAACCCACGACATATAACATGTCTATTGCCCACGAAAATAAGTGATTTCATAGTAGGTGTTGTGCTACAAGCATGACCTGTTACTTATGGTAGAACTAGTAATACTGGTCGATAATTAATTGCAGGAACACCGGCTGTGTTAATGACTGAACGCGGCTGAAAAACGGCCAATTCCTTGATGTAAACAAAAACCAGGTTAAGTTCATGTAATTATTACTAATAAATGGCAGCTTACTCATAACATTTGACGGTGATGGCGACCGCATGCGCTACGGAAGAGCGGTGGTGACATTCATACTACAATATGAAGATGCTGACATCGTTAATTACCTCGTAAAGTTGAAATCAAGAAATTATCGAGGTTAAGATCGTGACTTAAGGCAGTAGAAATCGTGAATCAGGGCAGTTAAAATCGTGAATTAGGACAGTTTAAATCGTGAATTAGGACAGTTTAAATCGTGAAGAAAATCATAAAATTATTAAGGTTATGATTGTGAATAAGGGCAGTTGAAATTATGAAATAGGGCAGTTGAAATTATGAATTAGGGAGTTGAAATCGTGAATTAGGGCAGATGAAATCGTGAATTAGAGCAGTTGAAATCAAGAATTGAGGCAGTTGAAATCGTGAATTAGGGCTGTTGAAATCATCAATTAGGGCAGTTGAAATCATGAATGAATGAAATTGAAATCATTAAATCATTAAATCATTAAATCATGCAGTTGAAATATCGGTAATTCATAGTAAGCAGAGTATGTAACATGTAATAATTCTCCTTCATGTGATGGTAATATTTCATAACGTCATTGTGTTTTACTGCTGTTAAAACATCAAACGTTCTCGTCGAAAACTCAAGGCTAACATTACGAGTTGGAGTATTCACTACATGAGCTTAATTGACTGGCTGTACTATATTTATCCGGCTTATCAACTTAAACGATATTCCAATTCTCTGCACACACTTATGTTTGTGTTAGAATGAAGTTAGTTGAGCACATATAAAAACAAGCACTTGGGTAGGCCAACGTCTACTATACAGTAAATATAACATTGCTTTCTGATATAATAGCTCATAGACATTATCGTGTGTATCATGACTTGAAGTTTTGCAATTGTTTCATCGCTTGCTTCATCGCTTGCCATCTAAAATAAGAACTGTTAGAGAACTTTGGCAAAAAACCTCCGGAATAGAATGCTATACGAAACCTGTACAGTAGAACCATTCTGACGTGACCATATCTCTGTATCAAGCGATTTTTGATGCAATCACTCCTTACAACCTGCGTTAATGTATCTGTGGCTTCTAGTTTTCTCTTGAGCACTTGGAACGATAAGAAAAGCCGAACACAGTCTTTAATTGCCAGTCAGCTTTCTGCTTAAACATGGCGGGCATTAATGTGTGCCTCAACCCGGGTATGAACCCGGGTCGCCTGATTAGACTACACGCGCGCTGACGATTGAGCTACGGAGGCAAAAGGGCGATATGACCGCAACTTTCCATCGTCGTATTATTCGCATCGTCTTAGATCGATTGGATGCGGTACAACGATGGCCCTCATGTTACACTATACTTGTTCAACTTCAATAATGTTCAATGCAGGCTATGTGTATATTGTTCGTTAAAACGTACAAAATGTCCTCATTTATAAATCGAGAGTTGCCTGCAAGACTGCAGTAATTGCTCTGAAATATTAAGCAGTTGCAACAGTCTTAAGGACAACCCTCTATTAATGGTGTTGTCGTTGATTGATGCATGCGTAAAATGCATGAAATGTAAGGACATTAAAACAACTCTGACTAATCGTTGTACATTTGTATAAATAGTGGTTTATGTAAATATTTCAAACGTTCTGTGTTTGCTTGATCCCTGAGGATATTTTACGGAAAACGTAACACATAACTACTTCATGTAAATGTTTTATGAATGTTTCTCGTAGTTTGCATGTAATACAACAGCTTGTGAGTCCATAAAATACGATGTATCAGATAAGAAACTTCGATTTTCTACTTTTCTACTTTGCTGAAGATGACAATCTTATGTTCCACATGATATAAAGTCATGCAACTGGAATTAATATAGTCTAACCTACTTTAAGCAGCAAGTCAATCGGTATACGTCATAATTTGAATGCAGGTGTCTGCAACAAGGTGTATCTCACCGCGTATAAACCAAATCACTGTACTCATTATTGCAATCCTATACAATTCAATGTGTACTCAATATTGTGATTGAAACATCCGGTGATTTTCCATCACTGTACTCATTATTGCAATCCTATACAATTCAACGTGTACTCATTATTGCGATAACCGGAAGTTGACTCGTTTATTCACTGTAGTAACTGTCATCACAGGCCCTCGGTGCAATTTTGGAGTCTGGCAAAAATTATACACTAAAGGTATTTTACTCTAAATTGAATTCAACAAATGACACCAAGATTTTCCATCAAAAATGATGGATTTATCATTTATGGATATTATCGTAATCCTATATAAACGACTTCAATTTAGAGTAAAATACCTTGTTGTGCTCAGAGTATACTTTTTTGCCGGACCCTAAAATCGCACCGAGTGCCTGTGTCTGTCATAATATGTGCAACTGTGATGTGATAATTTAGACTGTTTAATACACGTAGCCACCTTATTAATGAGACCACTGTCATGTTTATCATGAATTTACATGTGTATAATACAGCTGAAGGGATATAGTATGATTGTAACCCCGTCACATCACAGGTTTTCGGCATGTTGTTTGAACAATATTTACGCACGTTTTAGCTCTCTGTGTGGGTTGAGTGGGTCATTGGCAGGGGGGGGGGGGGGGGGGTGTCACCATCAACATGCCGAATACCTTGTGCGTCGCATACTAGTGTAATCAAAGCACTGAGAGTACTGTTGGGAGGCGATCTGGTTGCTGCTACTAAAGCTTAAACCGACTTTACACGTTTAATGTTCGTTTTCTTACTGCCGATCTTGTCTTGAATGTCAAAATAGGCATATGTGACTATATAGGCATGTTGGGTATCTAAATAATTGTTAAAAGGTGCATATTAATTTGTATGTAATACGTGTATTGAATGCGTATATCAAAAGTCGCTTTAAAATAATACTACGCGCCTATTTATCAGATTCTACAGTACCGTCTTGTAATCACTTCCCTCACAGCGTGAGACAGTCTATAGAAAGCGGCTAGCTAGTACAGCGACACCATATGGTTGCATGACCGTATACGATTCATTGATAAAACCATCACTTGACCATAGTCTGAAGTTTCTAAAAATAGCTTTACAGCCGGGACATTTGATGAACACGTCATTTTCGTATTATGAAACAAGTTTGGTATCGGCCGGTGTTGTGATTTTTTTGCAAAAATATCGATTTAACGAACAGTTTCACGATAATTTTTGATCTTAGAATAAACAAATGTTGCTGATTGGCTTAAATCAGTAAAAAAATTTAATTTGGAGAAACATATGTAGCAGTATTGGGAATGTTGACAGTTTCTGGAACTACTTGAATGCGGATTCACATAGCAGCCTAAAGGCGGTTAATTTTGTATAAAGAAATGGGCAATGGTAGTAATGAGAGGCTTAAACGCCTCCCAAAAACTAACTTCTCTACTGCATTACACTTCGGGCATACACGAATTGGTTGTCGCTGAGGATTGTTGCTTTAGAGAGGTTTAACTGATAGCCGTTGAAACTTTGTGAATATTTTATAGCTGTGACCGCTTTAGAGGGGTTGTACTATACATGTATATACGTCTATACGTTTCGATGTACACAACACAGAGCGGTTGTTTTACGTCGCATCGGGTTTGATAAAATGTTAGTCTGGTAACTATTGATTATTTCACGTGCATGTATTATTCCCAATAATTTTATTGCCCTAAGCGTTAGTAAAATTCACAGGATAAAAAAGGGGACGAAACTCGCGACTATCTGAGACAGTTGTTGCATAACTTAAAGCGTTCGGCTTCAGGAATTCAATTCCTATCAAAGCCGGACTGGTCGTCACTAGGGTTCAATTGGTTGGACCAAGAGCCTTCTAATCTCCTCGGGAACGTGGGTTAGCCTACATACCAGACTTTGGACTGTGATATTGATAATAAATATTATACCCCCTTTCCCCGGGCCTCATATCCTCCTTGTTTGGCTTCCATATGAACGCAATACTATTGGGATTAATTTACAGTGCAACCGCTATAAAGCAACATCTTTTTGGAGCTGCAAATAGTGGCCGTTGTTTAGAGGTTGTTGCTGTACAGAGGTTAAATGTATAGTTAATATAGGCTTAGTGCAATTTTGAAAGTGTTGTCACAGTATAGAGAGGTTCTTGTTCTACAGAGGGCCGCTCTAGAAAGGTTACACTGTACTTTAAAAAAAATTCGCCAGTACATTCCTACAGCTGGTAACAAATGTTACCCGGTAATAGATGAATGTATAGATTCTATCACAGACCACGCGGCATGCAGACATTTATCGTGGACAGACTTGTATTTGTTTGGCCAAAACATAATAATAATTTGGTTGTGGTAACGATGGGCCCTACGTATCCCATGTTTAACCCTACCCTAAACAATTTATTAACATTATGCTGGAAGTCACTTTGCAGATTGTTGATTTTCCTGTGTACAATATCAATAAAAAGAGTTTAGAAAATGAAATATTTTCCTACCTACGTACATACCCTATTTTTACCATTAATTTTAGTAGTATTTTACCAGAAGCACACTATTAGTTTGTTTTAGCCTTTGAATGCGAATCACAGACTACGAATGCAGACATTTATCTTGGACAGATATTTGTTAGAAATCATCAGAATGTGAAAAACTGGGAAATAATTCTACGTAGTTTATATTAATAACCGACGCTTCATTGTAAAGAGTATAGTATCCACCAAAAACAAGCATTCTGCTCTCTCAATTTTGAGCGGGTCTTGTCATGGAGGTTAGTAGTCATGTGATCAACAATCTTTGATAACGTCACATAAAGTGACGTATATTAATTTTGTTCTCGACTTGTTCAGAGACGTGAGTGATGTCACTCGAGTGATATGTTTCTTTCCCTTCTTCATGCTGTTAGATTGTTTTGTTCTTCATAATAATATAAAAAAAACATTGGGTCCAACAGTTTAACGTTGACTAAGGTCTGCTAATTAAGATCCCAATGAATAGATTCTTCTTAACTTTCGCCAGACAATTTGTATTCAACAGAAGACTTTTGACTGTTTAAGACAGGCGGTTGCTTCATTCGGGTAATCACAAACATACTGTAAAATCAGACATTTTCGCGAGGGATTAATTTTCGCTGTAGATCTATTTGCGAAGTTGATAAATTCATAAAAAAATATTTTCGTGATTAGAAAAAACGGCGGTAAACAATAGAAACATTTAACCCCGCGGACAACTTAGGAAATCAAATTCGCTAAATTTTGAACTCGCGAAAATTTTACTTTTGACAGTAGTCACGTGGATTAAATTTTTTGTTATCATGCATTTCAGCCTACCGTTCGCAGTTTGATGAACACAAGGGTGAGAATGGTGATGTAGAATATCGGTACCTGGAACCAATGCTCAACAAATTAGGCTTCGATCCTACAGCAGACGAAATGGAGGACGTCTATGGTCAGCTTGACGTGTTCTGTAAGTAAATCGGTTAGAAATTTGGTTTCACTGCTCCGAACGTATGTTATATTCAGTTTAAACACCCACTCAGAGTTAAGTCTCTATTTAAACACTTATTCTTACCTTAGTCTCGATTTAAACACTAAATCTTAGCTAAGTCTAAGCTCAAATTCATGTTGCTGCATATGGTTGATATTATACACGTGCCATACCGACACAAGAAAGCTCCTAACTGAAAATTTGTCATGTTTAGCAACAAACGCATTTTTATATCGATTCCTGACGTAAAATCTTCACCATAATTATGATGGCAGTCACGGTACACTTTTATAGTTTAACATACAAATGTTGTTATTATAACCTGTTTTCTACGAAAACTTATGTCGTTTTTATTTTGTCTCCTGAAAAGTAGTCAAAATTTACATACGAGATTTCGAAGAACAGCGACGATGTATGAGAAACTACAATAGTATTTTTCAGGTCACGGAGCTGCCTTCAGTTTTTCACATTTCCTTACATTAATGGCAAACAAATTCAACATCAGCAAGGATGGCGACAATAATACAGTGAACTCTGAACTCACTGAAGCCATAGATGATGATCTGCTGAAAGAAATGAAAGCAGCGTTTAAAGTATTTGATGGCGATGGAAATGGTTTCATCAGCCAAGGTTTGTATTCATGCAATTGTAGTCCTGTAAAATCACATATTTCCATGGGTATTAAATTTCGTGAATTTTGATAAAAAATATTTTTCGTGGGGTCGTAAATTCATTGATTACAAAACATTAAATGGTAAACCAAAGTTCGATATTTGATGGGTCGATTAGTCGTGGGGATTAGATTTCGTGTCTGAGTGAAACAACCAAATCAAAAAGACAAACAAATTACTCTCTCGAAAAATAATGTTTTACAGTATAACCGAAATAATAAAACCCGCCTAAGAATCCTTAAAATATAGTCTTCTTTTCGCGGTGCGGTTAATTTTAAGGTAAACTTTTATAACGATCCATTATTTTGCATTTTATTTTAGCAAATTGTAGAAATATATTATACTCGTACTTTTGTAATTCTACAATTATAGCAAAGTAGTAAAATTGTAAAATTTGTGTTTTGGCTTTCAAATAATATTGACCAAGGTGGTAATTTAGTGAGGATTGAATGAACAAGCAAAGTCACTGTGTGTGACTATGTGACACTATAGCGTAGGTACAATAGTAGAGTTTTCAACTTACTTGAGCGTACAAGCTTTTGTTTATTTTGCTTTTATTTATCCTCGCCACCGGATAATCCATATGGGCGAGGCCCCCAGAAGAGGCTAGTCACTTTAGTGTTTGGGGGATAGTGCATGATACAGAAGATGCTCCAGTTCCAGAAGCATCCCTGGTTCTTTTACGTGCCGATGTAGAGCATCATACACGGGACCTCGCTTAACGTCTCGTCCGAAAGACTGTTAGTAAGTTAAGTTATGTTAGGTAGGAAACACTGAAGAGCATTTCACTTTTTGACCGTCTGGAGTAGGGATCGAACCCACGCCCTTCAGATCAGCAGTCAGTAGCCCTTACCACTAGACCACTAGTCCACCGTACAAGTACCTAACTGGCTGATACTTATAGTTAAGCCGAAAGCGTCATCTTCTCAAGGTTATGGGTGACTTTCAGAGATGATGTTCTTCTACTAGTTTTTAGCTCACCTGAGCACGAAGTGCTCAAGGTGAGCTTTTGTGATCACCCTTTTGTCCGTTGTCCGTCGTGCGCCGTGCGCCGTCAACAATTGGACTGTTAACACTCTAGAGGTCATAATTTTCACTTAATCTTTTTTAAACTAGGTCAAGTTTGTAATTGGGTCATCTGGGGTCAACAACTAGGTCACCAGGTCAAATCAAAGAAAAACATTGTTAACACTCTAGAGGTCACATTGTTTACCTAATCTACTTGACACTTGGTCACAATGTTTGTCGCTATGTAATCTAGGTCAAGTTCGTAACTGGGTTATCTGCGGTCAAAAACTAGGTCACAAGGTCACATCAAAGAAAAACCTTGTTAACACTCTAAAGGTCATATTTTTGATGTAGTCAGAATGAAACATGGGCACAATATGTGTTTTTATGAAATATAGGTCAAGTTCGCAACTAGGTCATCTAGGGTCAAAAACTAGGTCACAAGGTCACATTAAAGAAAAACCTTGTTAACACTCTAGAGGTCACCTGCTTTACCTAATCTATATGAAACTTGGTCACAATGTTTGTCTGTATAAAATCTAGGTCAAGTTAGCAAATGGGTCATATGGGGTCAAAAACTAGGTCACAAGGTTACATCAAAGAAAAACCTTGTTTACACTCTAGAGGTCACATTTTTATGTGATATTAATGAAACTCGGCCACAATGTGTGGATTTATAAAATCTAGGTCAAGTTCGCAACTGGGTCATCTAAGGTCAAAAACTAGGTCGCTAGGTCACTGATTCTGCCTAAACTGCTAGTCATCAGGTGAGCGCTATAGGGCCAATGGCCCTCTTGTTTTTAGTTTATACTTATTTATTTAAGGTCGATTGAGAAATAAATTTTTCCAACTTATATGAATTACTCATCCATCGCTACGAGGGTATGAGAGAAAAGAAGCCAGTTTCCCTTTTATGCTGAGCGTCTAGCAAGGAAATTTCTGGTACAATTTTTATTTCATCTTTGGTATGACGGGGCCAGGGATCGAACCCAAGACATCCCGCACTCGAAGCGAACGCTCAACCACTAGGCTATCATGGAGGCGATTGTTCCACTAGTACGAGGGTGATCATCAAATACGCGGGAAAATGCTCTGAAATCTTTGTTACGAGACCAATATTAAAGAAAGTCGGTCAGGTAATAGATTAGCGTATTACAAACACATAACATGTGTGGTTCAAAATTAAAATGTGATCTACCGGTGTGTTTTTCAGCGGAATTAAAGCATACATTATACAATATGGGTGAGAAGTTATCTGATGACGACATTGAAGATATGATGAGAGAGGCTGATGAAGACGGTGATGGACAAATCAGTTTCAAAGGTAAAGGTCTATACGTAACATGTGACACATAATGAGTCCACAATGTTCTCATTTAATAAAAGACCCGTTATCTCTCCCAAAACGCTTTTCCTAAGCATCCAGTAAATACAAGGAATTAGGATATTATTCACAAATGACCAATAATTGGCGACATAATGTTACTATATCTGTCGACATAGTATGTCAAGAATTAAATTTTAGTAAAAATTATGAAAGACAAAGTTCTTATTTTGCAAGAGTTGCTTCCCTTAGACGATCAATCATGCGTTTGTAGTTTACAATTCGTTATTTTGTAAACAGACCAACTGCAAGCTGTATTTCCTTTTCTTCCGTCGTATGGTGTTTGCCACCTTTGTGACTTCATTAAAGTGCTCAAAATGCATCATTATGCAGATAGGTTACCAGTTTACTGCTTTTTAACTCACCTGTCACAAAGTGACAAGGTGAGCTATTGTGATCACTCTTCGTCCGTCGTCCGTCGTCCGTCGTCCGTGCGTGCGTCCGTGCGTGCGTCAACATTTCATTCAAACGACTTCTCCTCCTAAACCACTTCACAGGAATGTTCCTTGGTTGGTACTTTCTAAAAATAGCTAAAAGAATTGTAATCTATAAATAACTCTGGTTGCCATGGCAACCGATAGAAAAATCTTTTAAAAAATCATAAAAAATCAACCGCTTGCTAGATTTCAAAATAATTTTACAGAAATAGTTGTTGGGTGACCCTCTTACAAAATTGACATATTTGTCATGATTCGTCTAAAAACATGGCCGCTAGTGGGTGGGGCGCTGTTTTTCCCTATATATCCATAGTAAAATCTTCTCCTCTAAAAGTACTGGTTGAATTTCATATTAAATGGGTTACAATATTCCTTGGATTATCCTTCCTAAAAATAGTTAAAATATTCTAACCCATGCAGAACTCTGGTTACCTTGACAACTGATTGGAAACAACTTTTAAAAAAACATGGTTCTACTTGATCAATGTGTACAGGTGAGCGACCTAGGGCCCTGTGGGTCCTCTTGTTTGAAAATAGCCGGCTACAGCTTAATGGTGCTTTAAACTGTTCACAAAACCTTACGGGTTAGTAACGGATCCATGACCACCATATAAACTAAAACACCGCTTTGGAGAGCTTGTTCCTATTTTGTAAAGACACGTAAACAAAAAAGCTAAACAAAAATACATCTCAGCGCTATCCCTATCACGGCTTCTTTCACACAAAAGCTTCGAGAGTACGTTGTTAATAGGTCAGTAATTGGTGATATAATTATAGTACTTTTAAAATATGTACATAATAAAATATTCACGCCATAGTTTCTGTTGAAACAAATCCTTAAACGTTTGAAAACGCTACATGTATTTGTTTACTTGGCGATAAACTTAATTGTTTGTGCCAATAACGATTGTGGCGGCGTGGCGTCGCTGGTTTTTTTACGTACGAACTTTCAAGTTAATCAAACACTAAATAAATATAACGGCTACTTTCGCACAAATTATCTGAAACTGAAACGAAATGAACTTCAACACATTTTATGAAAAGTCCACCTCAATTTTACTATCATAATGTTCAATGTGAGATAATTACGAAAGTACATGTATGTTCTGAATTCAACCTCAATAGAAACACTACCACAATGAGACCACATGTTTAATGGGTCCAATTAAAGTGGTATGGTTTATGAATGTTGCTGAGTATGGCCGCTTCAAACAAGAGCAAAACCATAATACACGTCGCTAAGTGCCATGCTTAGTCTGCCTATATATTGGAGTGGGTTGCCAACGTTTTATCCATAAAACAAAACAGTATGCCTATATCATGGTACTTGTAAATGTAGTTGGCTTGTATTTTACACATTGTATTTTATGTGCTTGATAAAACTATGACTGAGAGGAAGTCACATTATGCCATGAACGTATATAATTGCAGTGTTATGATACGACTTCCAATTGTGATATATTTTCCCCAAAGTTCACTATAATAATAATAATAATAATAATGTTTATTCCAGTAATTTAGGCCTCCGGCCCATAATACATAGCAATCAATGGCAAACAATTGAAATGAAACCCAAATTATATACAAAATATATACATAATGACTTACATTGCATTTCAATATATACAACAACTTAATATAATTTCGTGAAATAGTATCATAATGATATGGATGAAGTATCTAGCATAATTATGCCCTATTACATTACTTGTACTAGTGGTGACAAAATTTTCTATATTCACTATCATGCGCGCACACAATCACACACTCACGCGGATATAACCGCACATACATCTGTACAAACAATCCGCACGCACGCACATACGCCCGCACACACTCATCTATTTCTCATACGAAACATTTGCATATATAAACATAATAACGTGTACATCTCAATTCAACTATGCACCAATCACGCTCTCACGCACACACGTGATGAACACAATGTTAAAGGTATGTTATCAAGTTAACGAAACAAGAAACTCTTAAACGGTAACAAACTATATACAACAGTCAAAAACATTATTTTGTTACACATTTTGAGATTTGATACCTTCAGGAATCCGAGTGCCCAAGTACAAACTTTGTACTCGGTGCCATCCTTAGGTTAAATGTATATTCAGTCATTTTTATCCATTTTATTCATTTCAGAATTCTGTCGCATGATGTCAATGCAGGAAATAATGGGTTGAGGATACTAATACATTGTGTTCACGTAACAAACACACTCTCCACAGAGTAACCCGGTGACATTTGCTCATAATGTATGTGTTATACGTATAAATATAGACATGTCAATATACATATAGTATACTGACTGAAATGTTTGTGACGTCAGAACAATTCGTGGATAGTGAACAGTGTGATTTTACAATTGTCTCTGCAGATATATATTTTATTTTATTTTCTAAAGTGGTAATTGGTTTAATCATCAGCCACTATTGTGTATATATCCATGTACATACGTACAGTCAAACATTCTGTCTTAACCAGCTTGTCAAAGGTTCATCAAATGAGACTTTATATGCAAGAAGCTGTAACAGCGAGTACACGCAGCAGTAAACTCGTGTATAATGGTTCGTTTTAAAAACATTGTGCATACAGGTGGTCACTTTGTACAGGATCAACTTTATTTTACTGATGGTTGCTTGGTACATACATGCTATAGTCGCTAAATCCAGGTGGTTGCTTTGTTAAGGTTTAACTGCATTAGACTGATGGTTGTTTTGTACATACATGTATAGTTGCTAAAACCAGGTGTTCGCTTTGCTCAGGTTCAGGTTATAAATTAGGCCGATGGCTGCTTGAGACAGCTGGCTGCTTGAGACAGTGGTTGTGGACAGTGTATTTAGGCGATCGTTGCACCGGTTAAGCTTTATTGAGCTGATGACTGCTTGAGGCAGACTGGTGACTGTTTAACTGAGGGACCAATAGCACTAGGTTTGTCTGTATGTTCATAATTGTCATAACATACCAGCTGATAAAAACACAGGCCGCTGGCTATACCATGAACATGTTGCAAAATAAGTGTGCGAGTTGTGCTTGAAATATCGCCAATTGTATCGTTGCTGCATGATTTACTTTAATGTAACATTACGAGAAAATATGCCCGTTCTGTGTATAACTTTCATTATATGTACGTCTATGTGATATGTCATTGGTTTAAAGCAATATGCCAATTTGTATAAATCTCTGAAACACTCTAGTGACATTATAAACCGTTACAAGAATAAGAATGGTAACTTTTGCTTATATGAGAATTCAATAGATACGAGTTACGTCCCTTGTATTGTGCCTTTATTGCTTATACATGTACATGCATTATCTTTTTTGCATAAACTGTGGTTAATTGGGTACACTGCAATGTGCTAATTTTGACAAAACATAAGTATAGTAATTATTGATTTGGTAAAAGAGTAGAAATAAGAAACGCCGAATGCGCATATCGGCAGTAGATTTAGCCAGACGCATGACCGGAAAAGTACGCTATATTTTTCTTCTGTTATCATCTGTTCTGTTCTGTTCTGTTCTATATTCAGAGCTCATTTATATGCATGTTTAAGACTAGATAGATTGATATACAGATTTATTTCGACATACAATGAATATTTACATGGCAATCATCAAGCCTAACTAGTCAATATAATATAGAGTTGTACCGCTCATTGGTTCACAATTCAAGCACCCATTTCACCCATGTATTTTTTCTTAATAATACCAATACTGAGTATTTCATCTGTACATAAACATTTTCACTAAATTCGGTTTGTTTCATTAGTTCATTTGTTTGAAGTGCCTAGGCTATAGTTACAGCCTCACAAATATGGTAGTACGGACCCGTTACATATAGCCATGGTCATAGGGTCGAAAATCTGTGACACACGAATTGGATGCTGTCGAGTATCTAAATGGAATTCTTCACAGGCAACTCGACAGGCATCCAATTCTTGTCTGCCAGAGTTGGGACTCTATCGTCGCGAATGTGCCATTGGTGCGGTTTTAGTCTTAATCGGGTCATCTGTTGTATTAGAAACTAAAAAATAACTGCATCTTAAATATGTGTTTACACATAAACTTTCTTGGTCGCACAAAGGTTGTTCTAGAAAATATTCAGTTGGGAGCACATATCACATGTTACAGAACCGGCGCATCAACGCGCATCGCCCGCTTTCTAGCGGAAGACACGTGCCTACTTCATCCCTACTAAGACACAGATCAGTTAATAAGATATCATATAATATGACCCCATTGGTTCCGCCTCTCAGAAACAGAAACCATCGTGTTTGCCTTGTGTTTAAATGGTACTACAATATTGGCATCGGAGTTTAAGCATACTCCGCGATATTGCATGTACCTTTATTATCACCATTGTCATTTCTCATTGTTAAATATCATTATATCATAACATCATTGTATATAAATAAACTGCAATGTAATATTTCCATTATTATGACAAAATGAATAAAGAAGTAGAAAGAAATAATTGTGTCAATTTATTATTTCCGAATTGAGGTTATGTCTCCTGTGACAAAAAAGCTCACATGATTCGACCTCGTCTGGGTGCGCCAGTCATAATGTCATTAAATTAATTTACAAAGCTAAGAAGAAAAGAAATGAATCGTACTAGATGTACATTAATTGAAAATAATAAACGATTCAGTAGCAACAAATCGGTATTAAGGTTTGGGTGAATAATTGACGAATAAGACAACTCAAACAATGGTTCAAGTCAAGGAATAGGAGTGATCAAAAACGGGCCTCCGGGTTCAAGTTTATTACAGTTTAAAACATTTAAAGATTGGGTACAAAATTGAGCCTGGTATTAGCGGGACGCAGACAGGACGGAAATGGTCCGCTAGTCCAGCATTCTGCATACCAAGCTCACGAACATGTACGAGTGGTTGGAACCACTGCTGTTGTTTGCTAAGGGCTCGGTTTCATCGAAAGCAAAATTTGGAGCTCTGCGAACAACCAGGAGAAAAGGCAAAGGCGACAGAACGAAGTACGCTTGGTGGAAGTGGGAGAAAGAAGGTCTAGAGCAGTATACATGAGGACTTTAACTAAATAGTCTACTACTCCAGACAGTTAATTAACATGTGCAGACATCTGGCGCTACGAATCAGCCAGATTGAATTTCTTGCTACGATTAGTAGATCGATTGCTGCCGTCAAATGTCAACTTCCCTCTTTGAGGACTAGTAGACAAACCTAAGAGTGTCAATTGTGTGGCAAGACAGGACCCATTGAACATTTACTTTCATCATACATCAAATTGCTAACCTAAGGCAGGTACATATGTTAAACCAAATCATTGTATACTAAGGGTACTGGGGTCTGGGGTACACATTGAAACGTGAGAGGACCAGAAATATGGGGGAAACAGAAAACACAGACAAGGAAGGTCAGACTGCACCAAGGATGAAAGCAGCAACATCCATGCTTGATGAATCAGACAAGTGAGACATGGTTGAGGACCTCGGAATAAATCTGATCTTCCTTAACCTTGTACAGACCACTCTGAAATCTGACATTGTCATGTGGTCTAGAAAAGACAAACGTTTGTTGAACTCTGCATGAAGGGGCTTACATACGGAAAAAGAACCCAAGTATACAGAGCTACATGAGACGTTTCGAAAGCGTGGATGCAAACCCGTAATGTCTCTTCCCTGTTGAGGTTAGCTCCAGAGGCTTCACAGTACAGTTATTGTGGACAATGTTCAGTGCCATTGCCACCATAGGAGGAATAGGTTAAAGTATCAAAGCGGAAAGAAAATCTAGCTGGCTGTGGTTCAGGGATGGTATTCAATATTGATCTTACTTGACTTGTGAATAAGGACAACCAATCAGATCACACCATATGAAATTTTTGGTCAGTAACAGGCGATATGATTGGCTATCCTTATTCTCCAATGAAATCAGAGCAATATTGTATACCACCCCAGGAGAGTTGAGAGAAGCTGAAAACCATCCATGGTTCGATGTTTTAGTTCTAGTACGGCGATTAGTTTAAAGACCAACTCCATTTATATGGAATAAACAATCGGTACTAACTTGTATTTCTTTTTCTACAACCATTTAGCAACGTATTTGATAGGACAAAACAGTAACCAGCACAGTACAATACATTATTTAATAAAGGAACGTATTCGACATTATAAACTTGACAATCTTCTATACGATCCTAAACAATGAACAATTCAACAAGAAAATTAATTAGGCTAAGAAATTATCAATTTCAATCTTAATCAGCTTCGCTGAACAATATGACCTGTACATTGTGCATTATCATGATTAGTATCATTCATGTACATTCATATCGTTTTAATTTGAACCTAATCTTATGTTAGTCCTTATTTGTCATAGTTTACGTTTGGTGGTCCTACAGACAACACTAGCCTGATTAATAGATCAATGAAATACGATAGGGGCGTTCCAAAGATCACATTCTTAACTTATTACGATATGCGATTAATCATTTCATCTACACTACAAGAAAACATTAATATAAACATCTAATAGTGCAGCGAAGTTGGATCTGAAACAACAAAGCATGAACTTTTAAAAATCTAAGTACATTTTTTACTGTATACATGTCTATATTAATATACAGCGAATTTGATTTGATCGACTGCTATGATATTTTATGGATAGAATTTCCAATTCCTGCAGTCATAGTCTACAAAGGATAATTATTTGATCAATGAAAGATGATAGGGGCGTTCCATAGATCACATTTAAGACCTTTATCGATATGCGATTGATCATTTCATCCACAATGATAAGAAAACATTTACGCAAATTATCCAATAGCGCAGCGAAGTTGGAATATATACAACAAAGAATGCACCTTTTTTAAATGGCACTTTATTTCTCAGTACAGGTACATGTTTTGTATTTATTTTTTGTGCAGATTTTAGTACAATTACGTGCATGTACAGAAGCCTATGTACGAAGCATATCTAAGTTTAAAAAAACGCAATTTTAAAATGGTATATTTTACATTTAGTAGTCCTATCGAGAGAACTAAGCTTGATTATGTGATCAATGAAAGATGATATGGCCGTTTCATACATCACATTCTTAACTTATACCGTTATGCGTTTGATTACAAGAAACATTGACATATATCATCCAATAGCGCAAACACAACAAACACAAACAAAACACAACAAAAAAGCATAATTTTCATAAAAAGGACACTTGAGACCAATTCGAGAAAAAAATCAGTTTTCAAGGGCACCAAGGATGGCTGCACTGTATGGGCAGATTGTAATTTTAAGCACGACAGTTGATACACCTTGACATATTTTAATCAAGTGACAGCTTGATAATTGTGTAGTTCATACACAATTGAACGAGTATGATTTAATATCACATTGACTGCTTTAGAAGGGTAGTTGTTTATTACATGTGGGTTTCAGCCAACTGCACTTTACGTTTTGGACTTCAATAATATTTTCTTTTTAAGACTATGTGACGGTTGCTTAAAGGCGTTCGCTGCAGTTACCTGTTTGAGAGATTTGGACAAACTCAACAATATAATTTGTTTCCAACTTCGTGAATGAACACAGTATCATGTAAGAAAGAGAAAATACAAAATAATTATAGGTCATCCAACTTGTTTATGAGTTATCTATCTTTGAAACTTGTGGGTTTCTCTCTCTCTCCAAATTTGCGTATTCAAGGGCAAATTACTTCTTAACAAGCAAGGTGACCTATGCTTAATTTTGTATTTATTAAATCTGTTTCAAAAAATTATAACACAATATCTATGCACAATGCTTGAACAAATACCATTATCGCAGAAGTTTTTCCCCATACCTCAAGTAAGAAACTACCACGAAATCGCCCCTAAGTTTTAAGGTTTGTTTGTGTCGGATTCATGAAGTTCGTTATATCTCAATGACAAGAAAGGTTCGCTTTATCGAGCTTCATCTTAGACGACAATGATTAGACCATTAAAAACAATCACGGTAATATAATAACATAGAATCATAGACATAAAACTAACATAATAACATTATAATTTATGTATAAGATAAGATTATCCGTTATTTTTGTAATATATATCCAATTACACGAAAGATAATTACGTGAAATTACAGATTATAAATAATTCCAAAAGTTATAGTTTTCATTTAATTGCATGTTCACATACTTTATGAACATTAGTATCAATTTTATGGACAAAGTTGTGCGTGACTTTATTACATAAACGCGCACAATTAATAAAATGCAATCAACACGAGTCGCTGTTAATCGTTTAAAAAACTCCCCTTGCTTATCATGTTATTTCATCCGCAATGTTAATGACTTATAAAGTAATTTAATACAGCCAAAGTCAACCCTAATGTCTTTCAGTACTTCTTTAGTACATCTTTAATCTTTGGTAACAAAACATTTAACTGTTCGAATCGCTATTGTAACAAAACCCGGGCTGTGTAAATGTTTATTCGCTTCATTGTAGTGGAAAAGTTAATATTTATTCCCTTAGTAAAGTATCTCATTTAAAGAATGACTTTATTGTTCGATCTACGATCTAAAAGATCAGGGTTGATCGATTAAGTTCAGGTTTAAAAAAGGCGGGAGTTATTTAGTGGCGTATTGCCCGAAGTATAATTTGGACATCGTTGTGAATTTGTGGGTAAATACGCTTAGGGTTTATGAGTACAGAAACGTTGCAAAACAAATTAGTTAGGAATTTATATTTTGTCACAGTCCAGACCACACCTCTATTCGTTTATGCACAAGTATACAAGGTAAGACTTCTCACGATAGTTTTATTTAACAAAATGAGAATTATAGTTTTTAGAATGTTTGATCTAAATGCACTTGTCAAGTATTTTTGTTAGAGGTATAATTATTATGTTACAAAGGAAAATATTCATGATGTTTTAAAGTTAATGATCAAACTAGTTGCCGGTCATTTTATATACAATTATGAGGTCACAAGAAATAGCTTAATATGTTCGACTTGTTTCATTTCATTTATTTGTATTGCGTGCCGCTAAGACATTAATTAATTACAGAGATTTTAAAAAAAATTAATGTACGCAATGTATGTACAAGTCAAATAGTTCCTGCGAGCAAATGATGTACCGACTTCATTTGACAGAGAATTGACAGGATCCTTGACCTTCTATCTGCATAATTCAACAGCTGATGTGTATAAAATTAAGCAAGAAAATCTCAAAATTGTGAGAGAAAAATAAGCGCGATAGGCCGGTAGCTTTCAAATTGGGAAAACTATATGCACAATAATTTGACATACGAAATTTATCATCAAATTGTTAAATAATTTCATGTAAAACAAACCAATTTTCAAGACACTTAATTGCATATTATGACTCCCTTGTTCCATATAATATTTATATGCTTATAAATAAAACCTCGTATCAGTTCATTAAAAGGTATTATCATAAGACATGTTTTCAGTGTTCAACAATATCAAAGATCATAAACCAATTCCGATAATTCCATGACAATTGACTGGGAAGCGCTGTGCTTATGCAGCTGCAGTTACCTGCTGTTTAGATCCATGGTCTCAATATTGCCTAGCGCTCACTGAAATTTCGGACAGTTCTGATTTCTTCGGTAAATAAACTATTGCAATGCGACAAAGACCGATGTTATCCGCATGGAATAATGGAAAATGCATTTTTTTGGAAATCGTAAACCATCGAGAACAGGTCACGTGCCCCTCCATGGACTTTTTACTTTATGCTATCCAATATACCTGCTCGCTCAAGGCTCGCAGGTAAAAACGGTATGCGAGTGCCTGCGCACACTTTGCTATTTCATCGATGTAATTTCAAAACTGACGGTTACAAAACAAAGTCCTAAAATTAACTTAAGCTGCAAACCCTACTAAAATGAGTCTATGGTCACACTTAAAGTGAAATGCTAAAATGCATTTGTTTGTATCTGCAAACCAACTAAAATAAATGATAAATTTGACAGCGAGTGCAAATCCAGCACCGGGTGTATCCAGCGCACATGATGATCATATTCTAAGTACATTTTTGTATAATTTAGATTAGTACAGAAATGCAAAACTATTTAGTGGCTCGTAACTACGTCATGATAAAAGTATTTAGTATTTGGCAATGTTGGTGTTGCATGATCTTTTTTTGAGTTTGTATTCATGAGAAGTTATTGGCTTTTGACCTGTATGTCATTTTTTATATTTGCAACATTGGTTTGTTTGTTTAAACTTGAACTCAGACTTTGAGTGTCTTGTCCTTTTGAACTTTATTTAAAAATAAGTTCATTGTTTACAAACATAATGTGAGTATCCAGTTATACGGCGAAAACAAACGACTGGGTATTTGAACTAATAATTATACATGACTTTTCCATGTTCATACAATACAAATACCGTAACAAGAGACAGTTGGGTGGAGCGAAATGTTGGGTACATTTACATTAAGCAGCGGGGTGGAATATTGGGCGGCTAACCTGTTTGTACCCATCCACCAGTCCCGGGAGAAACATTTTTGACCTATTCTTCAAATAAGTCATTGTAGTTTGCGACAACCGCGACAGGACACGGTTTGCGTCGGTTATTATATAGAGTGCATATACTTTTATAATTGTTTTTTTTTGTGTGTGTGAGTGTGCAAATTTTAGCATTTGGGTAATTTTCAGATCATACCTCAGATTGCGACATTCACGGTACGAAACGGTTTGCGTCTGTGTCTATTTGAGGTGCATGTAGATATAATTATAATTACCTTCTTAGTGCAACATTTGACTTATTCTAAAAAGATCCTTCCTTGGATTTGTAGAAGGATACGGGTGGTGTCGAAATCCGTATACATGTGTTTAGTTGCATTAAATTAACGTGTGGATATTCGAGAATTGTGAATAGAGTTCGACTTACACATGTGGTATGGTACAGTTGGCATTATAATAAAGCCTTTCCGAGTTTAGTTGCACTAAATAAGTGTGGAAATTCGACAATAAATCGAGTGCTGTGGCAACTTTTATAAGCATAATAGACAGTATTGCTGATTGTATTTTTCAAAATTTAGAAGATTTTGAAAAAAAAAACAGAACATATTTTATAACTTGTTTATTTTTTTGATATTTTTTGTATAATTATAGATTCGAAGGAACTGTGAGTTGTCAACTAAACTATGCGACCACCAAGCAGCGAAGGATATGTCCATAGGGACAGATGCAAGCCGGTTAGACGTGCCAACACATTCAGAGACAGTTCGAGAGACAAACATGCAGTCGATATGCTTAAATTTGTTCGTGATAAGCAATTTGAGAGACAAAATACTGCGACTAATTTGAATGTTAAAGCACCACTTCCGGGAATAAACCATCATAAATTCGTGAAACATAACTCATTCGATTCGGGATTTGTTGAACGTACTACAGAAAACACAGACAGTGACGATGATTCTTTGGATGTTCATATTCCTCCGACCAGAGAACAGAAACCAAAGATTGATAGTGAATTAATTGGAATGCTAAAAAATCCAAAATGTGTTAATAAAAACTCAAAAGACCATCAACTGCTGTCAAAGTTGCACCCTAAACCTAGTTTGGATTTTATAAATAATAATGACGTTTGCAGACGACAAAGGAGTACGCTTCAGCAAAATCGGAGTTCCGGCAATTTTAACACATCTTATGCAAAATCACGGTCCACGAGACTTCCGCCATTAGAACGAGATCATTACCCAGAACGCCCGTCTGCTCCATCACCCGACCGAACCTCGTCTGACTACAGTGATGAAAATGATAGTGAATTCGTTGAATATTTTGAAGTGTAACGAACATAGTGCTTATTCTGTTTATAGTTTTCAATGCCATACTGTATAGTCCAGTTAGGATATTGTGACAGTGACGTTGTAGTTTATGTGTACGCAAAAAATCACAACCATTGTCTAAACAGGTAGAGCGAAGTTTAGTATGTTAGTTTAGAATTGAAATTGTACGTGGTTTGTACAGTATAAGCCTTTATAATTGGTTTTACACCGTTATAGTGGACTCGACCGCTGCGTCACTGGATTTTTATCCTGACTGGACTGTACCTCGTATATATAAGTATTTTATTTCATCAACATAATCATTAACTTGTTAATTGTAGTGCAGTCAACTCTGGTCGGAACCTTGTTTTGCCTTCACCAAAATTTGACGGAAAACGTTGGAAGGTATTCGTACACAAACAGGAAAATAAATTGGGACTTTTTAAAAACATCGACTATACAGAAAAATCGAATCAAGGGGGGTCGACATAACCAGGGTATTTAAATTCACTTTAGCAATTTTAAACATTCCTAACGACTGGTGAACTCTTTGTAAGTTTCATACAGCTGTGATATGAACGATTTACAAATATGCATACTTATTGGTTGCAATTTGACAAAGTTTCTGATCTTTGTGCTCTGGTGAAAGTGATTATATTATAATATTTACGATCTACTTATTCACACAGACAACAGGTGTACAAATAATGTTCCAATTACCTCGGTAATTAAGATAATTTACTAAATCTATTCACTAAATTGTATGCCCGTTTTGGAGTACAGTTTTAAGTATTGCAAATATTTTTTATTTATTAAAAGACCTGGGGTAGGATTCAATTTTGATCTTATTTAATTGGAGAATAAGGATAGCCATTCATATAGCCTGTTACTGACCAATAGTTTAATATGGTGTGATCTGATTGGTTGTCCTTATCCTTAAGTCAAGTAATATCGATATATAGAGGATATTTGTTTGTTTTGATTGACTATGGTTTATATCTCATCGTGTAGTGATAAAATTCAATATTTTCAAGAGCGCGTAGCGCGAGTGAAAATATTAAAATTTTATCACTACAAGATGAGATATTAACCATATTCAATCAAAACAAACAAATATTCTATTTATTTAATGCTTTTATGATGTCAAAACGGGTACTAATTTATGCCAAATTACCACTGTGGTTAGGCTACGTATGAATATGTTATTCCATTCATATTTTTCACTTCAAAATCCGCCATCTTGGATTATGGTGAATAGGTGAAAACGACTTTTTTGAGAATTTTGCATTAAATCATACACCAACTTGTAGGAAATGGTCCAACTAAGAATAAAAAACCCCACATGACATGTTTCCGTTCAGTGACAAAAAAGTCACAGACATTTTAGTGTTGAGATTTTGGTAAATTAAAGTAGTCCCTGTGAGGGGGCGGAGCTTATATCAGTCACATTGTAGGTGATAACCAGTGACTGATATAGGTTTTATTTCACTGATAGAACTCCATATCTCATCAGTTAGCATTAAATAATGAATACTACCCCAGGATAATTTGTTTCCCCTGCACATAGGCTTACATAACGTTACTAGAATATAAAATTATGTTTAGTTAAAATTTTCAACTTTTGTATTTGCAATAAAGTAACTAGATCGATTAGTGTTCGTCAAATAAATATAGAAGCTGAAGTTATATTACAGAGCTGGTATTCACAAAGCATCTTTAAGTTAGTAGAAAAATTTAGAATTTTCTTAAAACATAAAAAAATCTTAAGTGTGTCAGCTAAACATGACAATCAAGATTAATTTTTTT
The DNA here is from genome assembly GCA_947247005.1 of Spisula solida. Taxonomy (NCBI): domain Eukaryota; kingdom Metazoa; phylum Mollusca; class Bivalvia; order Venerida; family Mactridae; genus Spisula; species Spisula solida. The sequence continues at coordinate 46,711,209 of OX365945.1, read as the reverse complement.
GCATAGATTTAAAGCATTGCGTAAAGAGTTACAATAATCACTAAGAAAACATGGAGTATTCTTAATTTGCGGAAAATATTAGCTGCACAAATATTTAACTTAAGTCAAAATATTTAAGTTTTCCAGTTAGATGCTTTGTAAATATCAGCCCTGGTGGACAACTCATAGGATCGTTATGTTTACGCATGATTTTTTTCAAAATCCAGAAATTCGTAGACATAACAATAATTTGATCGTATCCTTGAGGTGTTTGTAAAAATGAAAACGCCAACAGTACAGGCTAATCTGTGAAAGGATACTGACTGACTGAGGCGGCAGGCTGTCGGAGTAGGTTGTCGTGTGTTTGTGGCTGTTTCAGTTTAATTTTATTTTCATTTATGTAGTTGTCCTTGTGCCAGTACATTACATGTGGCTACGACACGCAAGTGATTGTTTAACACAGGTTGATATATCATGGTATGCAAGGATTTTATCTTACTGATTGCGGACGACATGTGCCGGTTGCCTAAGTCCGAATAATACTAACATATAGTTTTGACCATAGTTCGTTTACTTTATATCGGACTATCTGTATTTAGCTACGTAGATTTGTGATAAAAAGTTGTGTATTTTCTCAGTTTCAAACTTTCATTATTTTTATTCGGTATTACACCGGTGCTAATTATGTTTTTATACTCGTGACTGAATTTCATGAATAAATTATATAGGGCGATGTTTATATACATGTATGTATGTGTGTATTTTGTAAATAAATGTGCCTTTTTATCCAGCTGTTCATTGTATGATTCCAATATACATACGATCGAGAGGTCCCGGGTTTGATCTCCCGTCTGTGCCACTGCTTAATTTCTCTGAGCAATAATAACCGGTCACAATGCACCACTAGACCATGGTTTGAATTGGTACATGTAAAGGTGGTGTCACTTGATCAGTAGCATAGCAGGCCCGATGAACCATGGGGTCCGACAATAGATTGCTGATTGCCTCACAGAACATTCAAACGTTGGTATTTTGTGCTGGACCAACAAATTATAGGTATAGTAACGAACCTAACTGTATTCAAATGTCGATCCTCTTCCACGCGTGGAGAAGATGCTTGTTCCTTATTGGAGGACAAGTAAGGACTGGTTAGGATTCAACTACTAGGATAGTACAATCATTATATATTCAAAACAAAATGCTTCTTAACAGCAGCATTACCCTCAGCTGTGTAGAGGTTGGGGCTTATATGTCGAAAAAGGGGAATAATTTGGACAAAATGCAGGACCGTTACCTACTCATGTATAGGTCCTCTTGGTCATGCAAGTAAACAAATAAGCATTTCTTAGTCCAAAAGGGGGCATAATTTCAACAAAAATGCATAAAATTTATCTTCTCCTGTGTAGGAATTGGGGTCATGATGGTGAACAAGTATGCAAAGTATCAAAACAATATGTCAATGCACTATGAAGATATTAGAGGTTAAAAAAACGTACCTAAACTTTAACATTTGCACTATTTGCACTAAGTAGAAAAAGGGGGCATAGTTTCAACAACATGCCTGATAGAGTTACCTACTCCCGCATATGGGTTGGGGTCATGATGGCAAACAAGTATGCAAAGTATGAAAGCAACATCTCAAAGGACTTAGAGAATATAAGAGGTTAAAAATCCTGTACCTAAACTTTAACAAAAGTGTTACACCAACGCCGACGCCGACGCTCGGGTGACTGCAATAGCTCCCCTTATTCTACGAATAATGGAGCTAAAAAATATTGAGAAACGGTATTAAACCTGAATAAACAAAACGACATAACTTTATATCTATATGAGTCATAATAATATGTTTTATGCCATTAATTTGTCTTAAATCAAGCGTAAGGTCATTTGTTTTGAGGTGTTACGAGGTTAAAATCGTACATTAGTACAATCATTAGTATTATATGAAGTGATCTGGAAAGGTGGACAATGTTAAGTCTGAAGAACCAATGTATTGGTAGTTTGCATTGTTCGTTAACCATCAATATTTGTACAGCTTTTATGTAATGTTTGGACAAAGATTCGGTAACGTACAATAGTGGTGGCAACACAGAGATAGAAAACATATAAGAAAGTGTCATTGCATCATAGGGGAGGGGGATATTATTTTTATAATTAATAAATAGTCGTAATACAGAATATAGTCAATCACCTTTTAGTATATATACATGTCTGTAGATTAGACTAGGGAATAAGTGTCGGATTGGGTTGCGGGATTGTTGACCTGGACTTTGTGAAAACTGGGCTTACGAGCTTTCCTATGTAAGGTGCTTTAAAGGTGCTGCCTCACAGATTGTGCTAAACTTTTTTTATCGTGATTTTCCAACCTAACTAAGTATTGATGTAATAGAAAGCCACTGACGGTTGCTTTATGAAAGATTTGGTGCAAAAAAGCAATTTTAACCACTCTCAATGTTGCCCACTGAGTATTTTTTTCTTGAAAAAAAGCGGTAAGTTTCCTTCCAACATGCTTTGTGAATTATGTAATTCACTCGTTATCGAACTGTAACATCAACAAACTACAGCGTTAACATCAGTGAGGTATTTGATTAGTTTTTCTGTTCGTTTTCATCAAATGCGAACAAATTTCAGGCAATTTAAGTAATAGTAGTGTTAATTCTATAGGGTATTAATACCCTATAGAATTTTTGATGTAAAAATACAAGAAAACCTACAAAATCCCGAAGTTTCTCAAGTCATTTTAGGGGTCAGTATGGTTGTTTATGTGATATACAGGCAACTATACCAAAATTACGCGAATATTTGACAATTTTATTTTATTTTTGCAATACACCAATACGTGAGGCAGTCCCTTTAATATAAACAAGTACATGTAGTTATTAGAAGAATACTTATTTAAGCAAAAGTCTTGGTTTGTTTAAAATATATCCAGACCACACCAGTTTTGTGTATTACCTCCCTTTAATAAGAGTCCCTTAATATGCAAAAGTCTAAATTAATTAGGTGTGTGAAGTTGGCTCTGAGATCGTTAATCGAAGATCGACATTCAATACAGACCTAGGTGCTAATACAGATCCAGCTCTGAAATCGACATTGGCAATTTAAGGTGAGCTAATACAGACCTAGTGGCCAATACAGATCCAGCTCTGAGATCGACATTCGCAAAAAAAAGGCCTGTGAATACAGATCTGAGTTTGAATACAGAGCCAGGTCTGACATCGTCATTCGATGTACACCGACGGCGAATACAGACCTAGGACCGAATACCGACCCAGCTCTGAGATCGACATTCGCAAAATAATGCCTATGAATACAGATCTGAGTTTGAATACAGAGCCAGGTCTGACATCGTCATTCGATGTACACCGACGGCGAATACAGACCTAGGACCGAATACCGACCCAGCTCTGAGATCGACATTCGCAAAATAATGCCTATGAATACAGATCTGAGTTTGAATACAGAGCCAGGTCTGACATCGTCATTCGATGTACACCGACGGCGAATACAGACCTAGGACCGAATACCGACCCAGCTCTGAGATCGACATTCGCAAAATAATGCCTATGAATACAGATCTGAGTTTGAATACAGAGCCAGGTCTGACATCGTCATTCGATGTACACCTACGGCGAATACAGACCTAGGACCGAATACCGACCCAGCTCTGAGATCGACATTGGCAAACTAATGCCTGTGAATACAGATCTGAGTTTGAATACAGAGCCAGGTCTGACATCGTCATTCAATGTACACCTACGCCGAATACAGACCTAGGACCGAATACCGACCCAGCTCTGAGATCGATATTCGCAAAATAAGGCCTGTGAATACAGATCCGAGTTTGAATACAGAGCCAGGTGTGACATCGACATTCGATGTACAACTATGGCGAATACAGACATAGGATCGAATACCGACCCAGCTCTGACATCGACATTCGATGTAAAGCGACGGCGAATACAGACCTAGGATCCAATACCGACCCAGCTCTGACATCGACATTCGATGTATAGCGACGGCGAATACAGACCTAGCATGGAATACCGACCCAGCTCTGACATCAACATTCGCAAAATAAGGCCTGTGAATACAGACCTAAGTTTGAATACAGACCCAGGTCTGACATCGTCATTCGATGTACACCTACGGCGAATACAGACCTAGGACCGAATACCGACCCAGCTCTGAGATCGATATTCGCAAAATAATGCCTATGAATACAGATCTGAGTTTGAATACAGAGCCAGGTCTGACATCGTCATTCGATGTACACCGACGGCGAATACAGACCTAGGACCGAATACCGACCCAGCTCTGAGATCGACATTCGCAAAATAAGGCCTGTGAATACAGATCTGAGTTTGAATACAGAGCCAGGTCTGACATCGACATTCGATGTACAACTATGGCGAATACAGACATAGGATCGAATACCGACACAGCTCTGACATCGACATTCGATGTATAGCGACGGCGAATACAGACCTAGGATCGAATACCGACCCAGGTCTGAGATCGACATTCGATGTACAGCGACGGCGAATACAGACCTAGGATCGAATACCGACCCAGCTCTGAGATCGACATTCGCAAAATAATGCCTATGAATACAGATCTGAGTTTGAATACAGAGCCAGGTCTGACATCGTCATTCGATGTACACCGACGGCGAATACAGACCTAGGACCGAATACCGACCCAGCTCTGAGATCGACATTGGCAAAATAATGCCTGTGAATACAGATCTGAGTTTGAATACAGAGCCAGGTCTGACATCGTCATTCAATGTACACCTACGGCGAATACAGACCTAGGACCGAATACCGACCCAGCTCTGAGATCGATATTCGCAAAATAAGGCCTGTGAATACAGATCCGAGTTTGAATACAGAGCCAGGTCTGACATCGACATTCGATGTACAACTATGGCGAATACAGACATAGGATCGAATACCGACCCAGCTCTGACATCGACAATCAATGTGTTCCGACGGCGAATACATACCTAGGATCGAATACCGACCTAGCTCTGACATCGACATTCGATGTATACCGACGGCGAATACAGACCTAGGATCGAATACCGACCCAGCTCTGAGATCGACATTCACAACATAATGTGGGCGAATACAGATATGAGTTTGAATACAGAGCCAGGTCTGACGGCGAATACAGACCTCGGATTCAATACCGACCCAACTATGACTTCGACAATCATTATTTACCGACGGCGAATACAGACCCAAGTGTGAATACAGATCCATCTCTGAGTTCGTCATTCGCAAAATACGTTTATATACCGAGCTGGGATGCAATATTATTGACAGCCAGAAACCAAGAAAACAATAAATTTTACATGCTTTATATTTGTTGTTAAATGCATGAAATCTGTAAAAGCAACATCAATACATACCGTTTTATTTATTTCATAATTATAAACTAATAGTGAATGACCAATATAAATGAGTTCTAATTAAATACATTGCAAATTTACCATAGTTTTCATTGATTATTTAAAATTTATTTTAAAGGGAAGTAATAAAGCAAGTAATAAAGCCTTAACAATAAACGCCACTGCTACGTATCCACAGTTTAATGCATAGACCGATGACGAATACAGACCTAGGATCGAATACCGACCCAGCTCTGAGATCGACATTCACAAAATGTGGTTGGTGAATACAGATCTGAGTTTGAATACAGAGCCAGGTCTGACATCGACCTTCGATATGAAACGACAGCGTATACAGACCTAGAATCGAATACCGACCCAGCTCTGAGATCGACATTCGCAAAATAAGGCCTGTGAATACAGACCTGAGTTTGAATACAGACCCAGGTCTGACATCGACATTCAATGTATACCCACAGCGAATACAGACCTACGATCCAATACCGACCCAGCTCTGAGATCGACATTCGCAACATAAGTTCCGTGAATACAGATCTGAGTTTGAATACAGAGCCAGGTCTGACATCGACATTTGATGTTAACCGAGGGCGAATACAGACCTAGGATCCAATACCGACCCAGTTCAGAGATCGACATTCGCAATATAAGGTGGATGAATATATATCTAAGTTTGAATACAGAGCCAGGTCAGACATCGGCATTCAATGTATACCCACGACGAATACAGACCTAGGATCCAATACCGACCCAGCTCAGAGATCGACATTCGCAATATAAGGTAAGTGAATACATATCTGAGTTTGAATACAGAGCCAGGCCTGACATCGACGTTCGATGTAAACTAAGGGCGAATACAGACCAAGGATCCAATACCGACCCAGCTCTGAGATCGACATTCGCAATATAAGGTGGGTGAATACATATCTGAGTTTGAATACAGAGCCAGGTCTGACATCGACATTCAATGTACACCGACGATGAATACAGACCTAGGAGCGAATACCGACCCAGCTCTGACATCGACAATCAATGTATTCCGACGGCGAATACAGACCTAGGATCGAATACCGACCCAGCTCTGACATCAACATTCGCAAAATAAGGCCTGTGAATACAGACCTGAGTTTGAATACAGTCCCAGGTCTGACATCGACATTCAATGTATACCCACGGCGAATACAGACCTAGGATCGAATACCGACCCAGCTCTGACATCAACATTCGCATAATAAGGCCTGTGAATACAGACCTGAGTTTGAATACAGACCCAGGTCTGACATCGACATTCAATGTATACCCACTGCGAATACAGACCTACGATCCAATACCGACCCAGCTCTGAGATCGACATTGGCAATATAAGTTGCGTGAATACATATCTGAGTTTGAATACAGAGCCAGGTCTGACATCGGCATTCGATGTATACCCACGGCGAATACAGACCTAGGATCCAATACCGACCCAGCTCTGAGATCGACATTCGCAATATAAGTTGCGTGAATACATATCTGAGTTTGAATACAGGGCCAGGTCTGACATCGGCATTCGATGTATACCCACGGCGAATACAGACCTAGGATCAAATACCGATCCAGCTCTGAGATCGACATTCGCAATATAAGGTGCGTGAATACATATATGAGTTTGAATACAGAGCCAGGTCTGACATCGACATTCGAGGTATACCCACGGTGAATACAGACCTAGGATCCAATACCGACCCAGCTCTGAGATCGAGATTAGCGAAATGTGGTTGGTGAATACAGATTTGAGTTTGAATACAGAGCCAGCTCTGATATCGGCATTCGATATGAAACGACAGCGTATACAGACCTAGAATCGAATACCGATCAAGCTCTGACATCGACATTCGCGAAATGTGGTTGGTGAATACATATCTGAGTTTGAATACAGAGCCAGCTCTGACATCGACTTTCGATGTATACCCACGGCGAATACAGACCTAGGATCCAATACCGACCCAGCTCTGAGATCGACATTCGCGAAATATGGTTGGTGAATACAGATCTGAGTTTGAATACAGAGCCAGGTCTGACATCGACGTTCGATGTAAACCGAGGGCGAATACAGACCTAGGACCCAATACATACCCAGCTCTGAGATCGACATTAGCAATATAAGGTGGGTGAATACATATCTGAGTTTGAATACAGAGCCAGGTCTGACATCGACATTCGATGTATACCCACAGCGAAAACAGCCCTAGGATCCAATACCGACCCAGCTCTGAGATCGACATTAGCAATATAAGGTGGGTGAATACAGATCTGAGTTTGAATACAGAGCCAGCTCTGACATCGGCATTCGATATGAACCGACAGCGAATACAGACCTAGGATCGAATACCGACCCAGCTCTGACATCAACATTCGCAAAATAAGGCGGGTGAATACTGGTCTGAGTTTGAATACAGAGCCAGCTCTGACATAGACATTCGACGTTTACCGAAGGCGAATACAGACCTAGGGTCGAAAACCGATCCAGCTCTGAGATCGACACTCGATGTATACCTACGGCGAATACAGACCTAGGATCGAATACCGACCCAGCTCTGACATCGACAATCGATGTATACCGATGGCGAATACAGACCTATGATCGAATACCGACTCAACTGACAGCGACATTCAATGTATACCCACGGCGAATACAGACCTAGGTTCCAATACAGTGTTAGGTCTGACATAGACATTCAATGTATACGCACGGCGAATACAGGCCTAGGTTCCAATACCGACCAAGCTCTGAGATCGACATTCGCAAATTAAGGCCTGTGACTACCGAGCTTGAATACAGATCAAGGTCTGACATCGAATTTCGATGTGAGCCGACAGCCAAAACAGACCTATGATCGAATACCAACCCAACTGTGAGATCGATATTCGCGGAATTAGCTGGGTCAATGCATATCTAAGCTTGAATATAGAGCCAGCTTGACATTCTACGAATACCGACGGCGAATACAGACATAGGGTCGATTACCGATCTAGCTCTGAGATCGTCATTCGTGAAATGAGCTTAGTGAATACAGATCTGAGTTTGAATACAGATCCAAGTCTGACATCGACATTCGATGTAACCCGACAGCGAATACAGACCTAGAATCGAATACCGATTCAGCTTTGAGATCGATGTTCGCAATATACGACTTCAAATACCGACCCAACTCTGACATCGACATTCGCAAATAAGGTGTGCGAATACTGATCTGAGTTTAAATACAAAGCCAGCTCTGACATCAACATTAGATTTAGGATTTCATGGCATCAGTCTGCGACTATATCTGGCACCCTCGCAGACGTTCAGGAATTTTGGTGCCATTTGATTGTTTTATATGTGTGACCTTTAAGCTCTGTTAGGAGTCAATTGCATCGGTCTGCGACAGTCACTGTTTTTTTACACTATCGCAGACTTTCATGAATTTTGGTGCCAATTCAGAAAATGATATGTTTGACATCTAGAGGCCCTAAGGTATCCATTGTATCGGTCTGTGAATGTTTCTGACATGTTCGCAGACTTCAGGTATGTTGGTGCCAATTGAACAAATCACAGTTTTGGCATCTAGGGACCCTTACGAGTCCATTACATCGGTCTGCGACTGTTTCTGACACACTCATCGACTTTCAGGAATGTTCGTGCCTTTTTAGAAAATGGTATTTTTGACATTTAGGGACCTTCATGAGTCCATTCAATCGGTCTGCGACTGTTTCGGACACCCATCGCAGTCTCTCCTGAATGTTGGTGCAAATTGACAAAAATGACACTTTTGTTCTCCATAGGAGTCATTTGCATCGGTCTGCGACTGTTTCTGACACTCTCGCATACTTTCAGGAACTTTGTTGCCAATTGTTAAAATGACATTTTTGGCCTCTAGGAACACTTAGGAGCTCACTGCATCTGTCTGCGACTGTTAATGACACACTTGAGGACTTTCAGGAATTTCGGTGCCAATGGAGAAAATGATAGTTTTGGCCTCTAGGAACTCTTAGGAGTCCATTGCATATGTCTGCGTCTGTTTATGGCACACTCGCAGACTTTCAGGTATATTATTATTATCACAATTACTCTAACATAGCCAACTTCTGCTTGTTATGTGGATGGATGTGCGTGATTCAAGCCTTGCTTTGAAACATTTAAATAGAGTATCACGGTGTTCAAATTATCATATAATATAACTAAGATGAGTTTTGACTATATCTGTAGTCTTTTTATTAACATAATACCTTGTCGTTATTCAGGGTGGTTCTTTTGGGATTGGCTGGAATACTCCGTCCGGATACACAGTTCTCTTTCTTGACAAGATAACAAAAGTTCTCTTAATTTCTTTTTGTATACCTAGTAAAATAACAAATATACAAAGTACTATTTTCTAGGACTAACAAAGTAGTTTTTGATCAGTAGACATAGGGCAGTCAGAAAATAATTGTCAGCAAAATTCCCTAATACGGGGGACAATTAAGACCCCCTTTGGTCTCATAGCCTAAGTTTGCTGTGGGTGGATTGTGGATTGTTACTAAAGGTTCCTTTAGTGTACTATATATGCAGCGACGCAGACGTGAAAACATTATATGTATAACACCTTAACTCATGTGACGTTTGAAACAATTTAAAATTGTAACTTTGTGCATATAGACAAAGGTGATTTTTGTAATTGTTTAAACACATGTACTTTTTCAATGATTACTTTATTGACATAATTTTAATGACCCATGTGTGAGATGATATTCATTACGAGGGTTTACTACTCTCAGCTAGACATTTGTCAATATCAATGAGATGGAAACGGTTTCGTAAAAAATGAATGCGTTTTCAGTTCATTGATATTCAAACAGGACATGTTTTATTGCACTGGACAATACTTGTCTCATAATTACGCAATACAATTATGTTATATGGGCTCATACGGTTTCTGAGCGTTGTTTTCAAATGTCATTCAGGCGGATTGGATTTAAATTCATATTATTCGAATATGTACCATTGTACTCATAAATGACAATCTGTAATTTTGAAACCGCTAAATTATTTTTAAACTATAGCTATACAAATGAATCAAACGCGGAACCCAAAATACCACACATACATCCTAATGAATACTGGATGCATACTAGCTAATTATTCACTTATTTATTCTGAATATGTCAACATTTCTAGAATATGACATGATGGTTCTTTCGTCGGAGGATTTTAATCCTTTTTGCCTCATGTATATTTTTACAAGAATTTTTATGTTCGACACTAACTTTTAAAAAGTGGATGGGGTAATGTTATACCCTCATTATAAACAAAAAAAAGAAAACTCACACATGTTGTCCTTTTCATGTAATTGTGCTTACATGAAATTACCACCTTTGTTTTATTTTTGTTGTTCGTATTATAGTATCAGGGATATGACGTCATACATCTAAAATACATAGTTTTAAACGACAAATGATGAATTATTCTGAATTTATTTGTTCTGTGAAAAAACAACATATTTAGATATTTAAAATAGCTACATATTTGAGTTTCCCACTTAACACGTCCAACAGCAAAATTCAGTAACACTGTATAGGGCATAGTACCAGTAAAATGCCGTCTTCAAGAGTATTTGGAACATGGCAGATTTCCTGTACAGCTAAAGCCATTCAGACTTTTCAAACATCAATGTTGATATATCACTAGTTAAACAAGTATAAAATGCATAAAATGTGCAAATTTGAAATCAATCGGATTACTTTTGTATATTTTATGAACATGTATATCAATCCTTTCGATTACTAATCTGCCTTATTTTGTTCCAAGTCCAGTCATAGCGCTGGTACCGCCGGTGATCCGCTTCCAAACCTCGATCGGTTAAGGTCATACCTTACCATAACAATTGCTAGCCAAAATTGGTATTTTTATTTCACCTATAACAAAATGCAGTAGCTTTTACGAATTTTATAATATGTATCATACTCTACATTTGCTAGCATGTATTGTGCAAAGGTTATTTGCAATTTGGTGAATGACCATCTAGTTGTTATGTACGTACATATTGTGTATATATTATATACAATATGGGCCAGATACTACATAGTTTGTCTTCATTAAGACAGGTTTGCCGCGAAATGAATGCACCAAGTAAACCACAGTTATAGTCCAACCAAATGAACTTAGTTCTCACATTTTATGCATCGATATATTGCTCGACAAGTATCAATTTCCTCGAGATAATCGTGTCTTGTTGGATATTTAGATTTGTGTTTATAGTATACCGTGTACATAATCGCAATACTTTCTGCTGATGGAAACAAATATCGTTTTAAGTTATTGACAATTAGTTAACGTTTAAATGATGCTTTATCGAATGTTCGATTACAAGGTTAATGTGTTTGCCTTGAATTTCGACACCAACGCCTAGTAGAGCGCAAACAATATGCATGTACAAAGAGGACTGTTCAATTATGTGTATGGTTCTTATTATCTTAACCATAGATTTCCTTGATTAGCTTCTGATTGCGCTGTGACGTTTTGGCAGATAATCGGGTTATTACGACATGTTATGAGTTAGAAAATTAGCTTATACCTTGCTCACACTGGCTGACTGGTGTCCGTATACCATAACTATTTAACCTGTGTATAGGCATAGTGTATACACTGAGCGTCGGCCGCTGGTTAACATTTGCTCCTTGGTAAAGGATGGCGGACGGGAACGGTTGAGGGACATAAAAAACACATTGGATCATCACGGAAATATCACTTTGACCCTACGTCACGTTCTGATTTAATCCGATAATTCCACGAAGACCAGCCGATGTCCGTCCGGCCTCCGGTCCACTTAGGTAGTGGGTATGCCGATCGATCATCGGATGGCGATTAGACGTGTGCCCCATTTATAAGCGATGTACTAACCGAACATTTTGCAAATGTCATGATACTTGTATACTAGGCCTACAAGACTAAAATAAGAAGTAGTCAATACACTATGGAAACCTGGTCGTTTAGATATGAGATATGTTATGAGGAATAATAGTGTACTAGCACAAAAATTGTCCTCATGGAATGGAACATGAGATGTTGTTATTTTATCTAAATATTCTTGACATTAAAGTTGATCCTCATCCATCCGAAAATGTACCAGTGCATGGTGTTGTGATCGGCAAGGTTCGAGTAATCACTCCCGGTGGTGTGTGTAAAATGGACGACAACCAGAAAGTACAAAATGGGTTTGAAATTATTTAAAGCAATTATGACGCCTTGTAGTTTTTTATGATCACTGTAATATTGTATATTGAACATCCCTCGTAGAAGTTTTGGCACCCTATCAAGAAAGACATCATACGACCAAAAAAGGTGTCAAGTGCGTCTAGTTCAAATCGGTCAGAGAAGAAAAACGTAAACTGTTGTTTTAAGCTCTGTGTTGTTCAAACGGAACACAAAGATTCAAAGTAAGTTTTGCATACTGCTTAAGTAGGAGCTATATTCAACCTAGGGCCTGTTTGTGCAGAAGGTATATATCGAATGTCAATGTAAGAGCTAGGTCTGCATTCGGACCTGGTTTTGCATTCGATATAGGTATATATCGAATTATTGTTTCCGAGGTTTAGTGGTTAAAGCACTTTTCTTCTAATCTGGCGACCCGGGTGAAGGCACTCATTTGTACTCCATATTTCAACAGAACGCAGACTGGCAAATAGAGGCTATGCCCGATGTCAAAAAATGTCGCTCTCAGAGCTGATTTGCATTCGGTCTGCACTAGGTCTGCACTCTGTCTGCATTTGGACCTTGGTGTGCATTAGACATCGGAATAATATTGAATGTCGATCTCAGAGCAGGATCATTATTCATTCATTGGTCTGCATTAGCCTTCGAGATAAATGGAATGTCGATGTCAGGCCTAGTTCTGTATTCAAACTCAGCTCGGTATTCAACGGCCATATATTGCGAATGTCGATGTCAGAGCCTGGTCTGTATTCAAACTTAGCTGGGTATTCAACGGTCTTATATTGCGAATGTCGATCTCAGAACTGGGTCGGTATTCGATAGTAGGTCTGTACTCGCCGTCGGTATACAACGAATGTCGATCTCAGACTCTGTATTCAACCCGAGACCTGCAATCACCGGTCCTATATTGGGAATGTCGATCTCGGAGCTTGATCGACTTTCGACCCTTGGTCTTGATTAGCCGGCTGTATACACCGAATGTCGATGTCATAGCTGGATCTGTATTCCAACTTAGATCTGTATTCACCATCCTTATTTAGCAAAGTTGATCTCATATCTGGACGACCGGTATTCGACCGCAGGTCTGTATTCGACGTCAGTATACATCGAATTTCGATGTCAGAGCTGGCTCTTTATACAAACGCAGCTCAGTATTCACCAACCTTATTTAGCGAATGTCGATCTCAGAGCCGGATCGGTATTCGATCCTAGGTCTGTATTCGATGTCGGTTTAAATCGAATGTCGATGTCAGACTTGGATCTGTATTCAAACTCAAATCTGTATTCACCAACCACATTTCGCGAATGTCGATCTCAGAGCTGGGTCGGTATTGGATCCTAGGTCTGTATTCACCGTGGGTATACCTTGAATGTCGATGTCAGACCTGGCTCTGTATTAAAACTCAAATATGTATTCACGCACCTTATATTGCGAATGTCGATCTCAGAGCTGGATCGGTAATCGATCGTAGGTCTGTATTCGCTGTCGGTTCATATCGAATGCCGATGTCAGAGCTGGCTCTGTATTCAAACTCAGATCTGTATTCACCAACCACATTTCGCGAATGTCGATATCAGAGCTGAGTCGGTATTGGATCCTAGGTCAGTATTCGCTGTGGGTATACATCGAATGTCGATGTCAGACCTGGCTCTGTATTCAAACTCAGATATGTATTCACGCACCTTATATTGCGAATGTCGATGTCAGAGCTTGATCGGTATTCGATTCTAGGTCTGTATACGCTGTCGGTTCATATCGAATGACGATATCAGAGCTGGTTCTGTATTCAAGCTCAGATCTGTATTCACCAACCACATTTCGCGAATGTCGATCTCAGAGCTGGGTCGGTATTGGATCCTAGGTCTGTATTCGCCGTGGGTATACATCGAATGCCGATGTCAGACCTGGCTCTGTATTCAAACTCAGATATGTATTCACGCACCTTATATTGCGAATGTCGATCTCAAAGCTGGGTCGGTATTGGATCCAAGGTCTGTATTCGCCCTCGGTTTACATCGAACGTCGATGTCAGTCCTGGCTCTGTATTCAAACTCAGATATGTATTCACTTACCTTATATTGCGAATGTCGATCTCAGAGCTGGGTCGGTATTCGATCATAGGTCTGTATTCGCCGTGGGTATACATTGAATGTCGATGTCAGACATGGGTCTGTATTCAAACTCAGGTTTGTATTCACAGGCCTAATTTTGCGAATGTTGATGTCAGAGCTGGGTCGGTATTCTTCGATCCTAGGTCTGTATTCGCCGTGGGTATACATTGAATGTCGATGTCAGACCTGGGACTGTATTCAAACTCAGGTCTGTATTCACATGCCTTATTTTGCGAATGTTGATGTCAGAGCTGGGTCGGTATTCGATCCTAGGTCTGTATTCGCCGTCGGAATACATTGATTGTCGATGTCAGAGCTGGGTCGGTATTCGCTCCTAGGTCTGTATTCATCGTCGGTGTACATTGAATGTCGATGTCAGACCTGGCTCTGTATTCAAACTCAGATATGTATTCACCCACCTTATATTGCGAATGTCGATCTCAGAGCTGGGTCGGTATTGGATCCTAGGTCTGTATTCGCCTTAGTTTACATCGAACGTCGATGTCAGACCTGGCTCTGTATTCAAACTCAGATATGTATTCACTTACCTTATATTGCGAATGTCGATCTCTGAGCTGGGTCGGTATTGGATCCTAGGTCTGTATTCGCCGTGGGTATACATTGAATGCCGATGTCTGACCTGGCTCTGTATTCAAACTTAGATATATATTCATCCACCTTATATTGCGAATGTCGATCTCTGAACTGGGTCGGTATTGGATCCTAGGTCTGTATTCGCCCTCGGTTAACATCAAATGTCGATGTCAGACCTGGCTCTGTATTCAAACTCAGATCTGTATTCACAGGCATTATTTTGCCAATGTCGATCTCAGAGCTGGGTCGGTATTCGGTCCTAGGTCTGTATTCGCCGTCGGTGTACATCGAATGACGATGTCAGACCTGGCTCTGTATTCAAACTCAGATCTGTATTCATAGGCATTATTTTGCGAATGTCGATCTCAGAGCTGGGTCGGTATTCGGTCCTAGGTCTGTATTCGCCGTCGGTGTACATCGAATGCCGATGTCAGAGCTGGCTCTGTATTCAAACTCAGGTCTGTATTCACAGGCCTTATTTTGCGAATGTCGATCTCAGAGCTGGGTCGGTATTCGATTCTAGGTCTGTATACGCTGTCGTTTCATATCGAATGTCGATGTCAGACCTGGCTCTGTATTCAAACTCAGATCTGTATTCACCAACCACATTTTATGAATGTCGATCTCAGAGCTGTGTCGGTATTCGATCCTAGGTCTGTATTCGTCATCGGTCTATGCATTAAACTGTATATACGTAGCAGTGACGTTTATTGTTAAGGCTTTATTACTTGCTTTATTACTTCCCTTAAAAATAAATTTTAAATAATCAATGAAAACTATGGTAAATTTGCAAATGTATTTAATTAGAACTCATTTATATTGGTCATTCACTATTAGTTTATAATTAAGAAATAAATAAAACGGTATGTATTGATGTTGCTTTTACAGATTTCGTGCATTTAACAACAAATATAAAGCATGTAAAATATATTGCTTTCTTGGTTTCTGGCTGTCAATAATATTGCATCCCAGCTCGGTATTCCCCTCAACGTATTTTGCGAATGACGAACTCAGAGATGGATCTGTATTCACACTTGGGTCTGTATTCGCCGTCGGTAAATAATGATCGTCGAAGTCATAGTTGGGTCGGTATTGAATCCGAGGTCTGTATTCGCCGTCGGTTAACATCGAATAACGATGTCAGACCTGGCTCTGTATTCAAACTCATATCTGTATTCGCCAACATTATGTTGTGAATGTCGATCTCAGAGCTGGGTCGGTATTCGATCCTAGGTCTGTATTCGCCGTCGGTATACATCGAATGTCGATGTCAGAGCTAGGTCGGTATTCGATCCTAGGTCTGTATTCGCCGTCGGAACACATTGATTGTCGATGTCAGAGCAGGGTCGGTATTCGATCCTATGTCTGTATTCGCCATAGTTGTACATCGAATGTCGATGTCAGACCTGGCTCTGTATTCAAACTCGGATCTGTATTCACAGGCCTTATTTTGCGAATATCGATCTCAGAGCTGGGTCGGTATTCGGTCCTAGGTCTGTATTCGCCGTAGGTGTACATTGAATGACGATGTCAGACCTGGCTCTGTATTCAAACTCAGATCTGTATTCACAGGCATTATTTTGCCAATGTCGATCTCAGAACTGGGTCGGTATTCGGTCCTAGGTCTGTATTCGCCGTCGGTGTACATCGAATGACGATGTCAGACCTGGCTCTGTATTCAAACTCAGATCTGTATTCATAGGCATTATTTTGCGAATGTCGATCTCAGAGCTGGGTCGGTATTCGATCCTAGGTCTGTATTCGCCGTCGCTGTACATCGAATGTCGATCTCAGAGCTGGGTCGGTATTCGATCCTAGGTCTGTATTCGCCGTCGCTATACATCGAATGTCGATGTCAGAGCTGGGTCGGTATTCGATCCTATGTCTGTATTCGCCATAGTTGTACATCGAATGTCGATGTCAGACCTGGCTCTGTATTCAAACTCAGATCTGTATTCACAGGCCATATTTTGCGAATGTCGATCTCAGAGCTGGGTCGGTATTCGGTCCTTGGTCTGTATTCGCCGTAGGTGTACATCGAATGACGATGTCAGACCTGGGTCTGTATTCAAACTTAGGTCTGTATTCACAGGCCTTATTTTGCGAATGTCGATCTCAGAGCTGGGTCGGTATTCGGTCCTAGGTCTGTATTCGCCGTAGGTGTACATCGAATGACGATGTCAGACCTGGCTCTGTATTCAAACTTAGGTTTGTATTCACAGGCCTTATTTTGCGAATGTTGATGTCAGAGCTGGGTCGCTATTCCATGCTAGGTCTGTATTCGCCGTCGCTATACATCGAATGTCGATGTCAGAGCTGGGTCGGTATTGGATCCTAGGTCTGTATTCGCCGTCGCTTTACATCGAATGTCGATGTCAGAGCTGGGTCGGTATTCGATCCTATGTCTGTATTCGCCATAGTTGTACATCGAATGTCGATGTCAGACCTGGGTCTGTATTCAAACTCGGATCTGTATTCACAGGCCTTATTTTGCGAATATCGATCTCAGAGCTGGGTCTGTATTCGGTCCTAGGTCTGTATTCGCCGTAGGTGTACATTGAATGACGATGTCAGACCTGGCTCTGTATTCAAACTCAGATCTGTATTCACAGGCATTATTTTGCCAATGTCGATCTCAGAGCTGGGTCGGTATTCGGTCCTAGGTCTGTATTCGCCGTCGGTGTACATCGAATGACGATGTCAGACCTGGCTCTGTATTCAAACTCAGATCTGTATTCATAGGCATTATTTTGCGAATGTCGATCTCAGAGCTGGGTCGGTATTCGGTCCTAGGTCTGTATTCGCCGTCGGTGTACATCGAATGACGATGTCAGACCTGGCTCTGTATTCAAACTCAGATCTGTATTCATAGGCATTATTTTGCGAATGTCGATCTCAGAGCTGGGTCGGTATTCGGTCCTAGGTCTGTATTCGCCGTAGGTGTACATTGAATGACGATGTCAGACCTGGCTCTGTATTCAAACTCAGATCTGTAGTCACAGGCATTATTTTGCCAATGTCGATCTCAGAGCTGGGTCGGTATTCGGTCCTAGGTCTGTATTCGCCGTCGGTGTACATCGAATGACGATGTCAGACCTGGCTCTGTATTCAAAATCAGATCTGTATTCATAGGCATTATTTTGCGAATGTCGATCTCAGAGCTGGGTCGGTATTCGATCCTAGGTCTGTATTCGCCGTCGCTGTACATCGAATGTCGATCTCAGAACTGGGTCGGTATTCGATCCTAGGTCTGTATTCGCCGTCGCTATACATCGAATGTCGATGTCAGAGCTGGGTCGGTATTCGATCCTAGGTCTGTATTCGCCGTCGCTTTACATCGAATGTCGATGTCAGAGCTGGGTCGGTATTCGATCCTATGTCTGTATTCGCCATAGTTGTACATCGAATGTCGATGTCAGACCTGGCTCTGTATTCAAACTTAGGTCTGTATTCACAGGCCTTATTTTGCGAATGTTGATGTCAGAGCTGGGTCGGTATTCGATCCTAGGTCTGTATTCGCCGTCGCTATACATCGAATGACGATGTCAGACCTGGGTCTGTATTCAAACTTAGGTCTGTTTTCACAGGCCTTATTTTGCGAATAATGATGTCAAAGCTGGGTCGGTATTCCATGCTAGGTCTGTATTCGCCGTCGCTATACATCGAATGTCGATGTCAGAGCTGGGTCGGTATTGGATCCTAGGTCTGTATTCGCCGTCGCTTTACATCGAATGTCGATGTCAGGGCTGGGTCGGTATTCGATCCTATGTCTGTATTCGCCATAGTTGTACATCGAATGTCGATGTCAGACCTGGCTCTGTATTCAAACTCGGATCTGTATGCACAGGCCTTATTTTGCGAATATCGATCTCAGAGCTGGGTCGGTATTCGGTCCTAGGTCTGTATTCGCCGTAGGTGTACATTGAATGACGATGTCAGACCTGGCTCTGTATTCAAACTCAGATCTGTATTCACAGGCATTATTTTGCCAATGTCGATCTCAGAGCTGGGTCGGTATTCGGTCCTAGGTCTGTATTCGCCGTCGGTGTACATCGAATGACGATGTCAGACCTGGCTCTGTATTCAAACTCAGATCTGTATTCATAGGCATTATTTTGCGAATGTCGATCTCAGAGCTGGGTCGGTATTCGGTCCTAGGTCTGTATTCGCCGTCGGTGTACATCGAATGACGATGTCAGACCTGGCTCTGTATTCAAACTCAGATCTGTATTCATAGGCATTATTTTGCGAATGTCGATCTCAGAGCTGGGTCGGTATTCGGTCCTAGGTCTGTATTCGCCGTCGGTGTACATCGAATGACGATGTCAGACCTGACTCTGTATTCAAACTCAGATCTGTATTCACAGGCCTTTTTTTGCGAATGTCGATCTCAGAGCTGGATCTGTATTGGCCACTAGGTCTGTATTAGCTCACCTTAAATTGCCAATGTCGATTTCAGAGCTGGATCTGTATTAGCACCTAGGTCTGTATTGAATGTCGATCTTCGATTAACGATCTCAGAGCCAACTTCACACACCTAAATTAATTGATAAATAAAATCGATATATCAAATACAAGCAAGGGTGGTTGTGTGTGAATATTAGTGATTGATATTCTTTGTGTATTTTTTAGTTCACGTAAAGTACCGGAAATAAACGAACACTGCTCGGCACTATGTCGGAATTGACCGAATAACGGTAATTTGCTGTGCGCAATAGACAATAAAACAAAGTCTTTCGAAATTTGTTGTCCGTAAAGAGCGGCGAGTAGTGGCACCTCTGACTACTTCAAAAGGCGGTTTAAAATCTCACTACAAAATAACCTCAATTATAGGATAATGACCCGCCAGCATGATGATTATTGTGTTGCGAAATCGAAATTAAAATTGTCAGGCTATTTAAACTTCAGTATATATTTTACTAATGAACTCTGACAGGGGTATTCAATCTCTTTAAAAAAATTGTTCAAATATCTGGTAATTATTTTGAATCTACCGACATGTATTATCAAAGTTATATATTATTTGACACCATTACAGTCATACGAGAGTCTTAAATTATTCAAGTTGGACAAAACATTTTTACCATTATACTTACTTAAAAGGCCACAGAAATTGCATATATTTTATGTGAGATAATTGATTATGATCGGGCGTTCAGTGACCTGGGTCATAGAGAGCAAATACTAGTGAAATTATAGCGATCTGTGAAGACGGTTAAAGTTCTCAAAATATTGCTGACTATGCAAACCATTATCCGTGTGGACATACCTCGTAATATGTGACGTAAAGTTTGACTAATAACGTAAGATAAAATCTGTCAATCCTTTGACCTAGTCTTCTCGGTTTCAAGGCACATGACTTCACCATGTGACCTGTGTAGTCCGTATAGCAATACCACGTGACTTTTGGCTACGGTTACAAGGCGAAATTTGTAAACGTAGGAAAAACAAAAATAGCCATAATTATTTTATTTTCTCAATCGATTTATATGAAATATACGCCACGCTAAGGGGAAATTATTTGCTTTCCATGAAATATAAAAAGCTTTTCCAGCGGCTTTACCGTTTTGTCCATGGTTTCACAGTCGCATTGGAACTGTAGCCAAAAGCCACGTGGTATTGCAACACTGGTAGTTTACATATATGACACATACATCGTCGTCTGTGGTGCTTCAACCAATATATTGCAAGATTATATCAAAGGGACTGCCTCACATATTTGCGTATTGCAAAAATAAAATAAAATTGTCAAATATTCGCGTAATTTTGGTATAGTTGCCTGTATATCCCATAAACAACCACACTGACATCCAAAATAACTTGAAAAACTTCGGCATTCTGTAGTTATTTAGTATGTTTATATAAAAAATATGTGGGTATTAATACCCTATAGAATTAACACTACTGTTACTTAAATTGCCTGAAATTTGTTCGCATTTGATAAAAACAAATAGAAGAACCAACCAAATACCTAACGGATGTTTATGCTGTAGATGGTTGATGTTACAGTTCGATCACGTGTGAATTACATAATTCACAAAGCATGTTGGAAGGAAACTTAGCGCTTTTTTTTCAAGAAAAAAATACTCAGTGGGCGATATAGAAAATGTTTAAAATTGCTTATTTGAACCAAATCTGTCATAAAGCAACCGTCAGTGGCTTTGTATAACATCAATACTTGGTTAGGTTGGAAAATCATGATATCCAAATTTGTTAGCCCAATCTGTGAGGCAGCACCTTTAATGTACCGTCCCGTACCAAGATATCCGTCTAATGTTAAAACAGTTAGTGTCTTAAACGCATATCATCCGAACTTGTCATTAAAAATCACTCTATTGAACTTTGAATTTAAAATAGGTTCGGAACATCGACGCACTCGAATTATCTATCAATCTTTGGAACAAATACAGAGCTGTATAAATACGAACTTTATTAATATCTTATCGATAATAGCAATGTTCGGATTATTAAGTGCAATCAATACTAATGTACCAATATTAAAACAATCAACTGAGGCCAACATTAAACACGCATGTAGGTAACCCGTTCTATCTTAGACCAAACCCTCGTGTTTTTAATGATTTAGTGATTTTGGTTGAACTAAATCAGTGTAGCAATACCACGTGACTTTTGACAACAGTTACAAGAAGAAATTTGTAAACATTGGAAAATTAAATAGCCATAAGTATTTTATTTCTTCATCGATTTCTATGAAATATATGCCACGCTAGGGGGACAATCATTTGCTTTCCATGAAATATAAAATCTTTTTCAGCGGCTGTGCCGTTTTGTCCATTACCTTGTGAAACCGTGGAACGTGTAGGTTTCACAGGGTAATGGAAAAATCGGTAAAACTGCAGAAAAAGATATTATAGTTCACGGAAAGCAAAAACTTTTCCCCTTAAGCGTGGCGTATATTTGATAGAAATCGATGAAGACATAAAATACGTATGGCTATATTTGTGTTCCAATGTTTATAAATTGCTACTTGTAACTGTAGCCAAAAGCCATGTGGTATTGCTACCCTGTAAATACTGTAGCCCACAGATCCAAAGCCACACAGAAACGACGGCAGCACCTAGCCATCTACGCAAGAGTCAGATATAGAATGAACCATTCACATCCCCATAAATGGACATTTCAAGCAAGCCTATATACTCACTCCGCAACGAAAGACACACTGTGGACTTCGAATTCAGTTTGGTCGTAGATAATTCATGTACTGTTTAGATGAATAATTGAGCCCAACTTAATCTGTTTAAAATGCCGTATTAACCGCAATTTCTTGATTTTGACGCATTTCAACGGGCTACCTGAGCAACACACATACGCGTATTCATTTTTGTTTGATGCTTATTTTATTGTCTACAAAAACACTACCCTGATGCACTTGACTTTTAAGTCCGTGTTCACACGGTATGAATCCCGATACACCACTTTTCAGTTCCGTGAGAGAATTGTTCTGTTTTCATATGGCTTTGACGGAACTGATCTAATATAACACTCAGGATACATGAACTCTGAGTTCCGTCCGAGCGTTACATCGGTTTTCAGTTCCGTCAGAGCCATATGAAAATAGAACAATTCTCTCAGCGGTTCAGGGCTCGACACTAACACTGGTCCGCTGTGAAAATCCAGAAGGACCAGTGAAAATTCTGGAGGACCAGTAACTGTCCTATTTACAAATTGGGCGCTTTCGCCCTGTCGGACCAGTGGCCAAAATAGTTAGTGTCTAGGCCTGATTGTATCGGGATTCATACCGTGGTTCAAGGGAGACAAATTGTGTCTACTATGTATTATGAAATATTAAAGGTTATTTCCCTTGAATTATGATGTTCTCATACCTTCGTGATGACGGTTACCGTTTTAGTTTAATTAAGTATAGTTTTGTTTAACAAAGCTTAGCTCTTTTCAGTTCAGTTAAGTTCAGTTCAGTTCAACAAGTTGACCGTATGAAGTGAGGAAAGTCAACATATAGTGAGCAATAGTTGGACACGTCTATCGGATGTAGGGTACTTATCCACTACCCCCTAAATCACAGAAACACTATAGCAAACTCCTTAAAGTCTTTATAAACGTTACCGTTGCTACTTTTACTGAGTGCTGCTGCATGGGATATCACTGCGTATAAGCTTGACACACCGTAGGTACACACACACTCCGTATATTTAATACTAGTAACGCCGCACAATAATGTTACTGATGTATCGCTGCGCATGCGTGACCGGAACGTCGTGACGTCATAGACGCCGTCTCCAAGAGACAGTTTGTAGTTAGATGCCGCGCTGAGAAGCATATTCAAGTAGCAACATAAAATGATACAAACGTCATAAATGGGAAACCATTTAAGTCCTCCAGTGCTGAGGGAGCGGACAATGGCGCTCATCGGCCGGAAGTTGACCAGAACCGATTACATTGATCGCCTGGTCAACCTTACATTGATTAATGATGAAATTCAACTAAGGAAAGTCGCAGGTTAGTGATTCTTATTGACGATTTCTTTGTACAATTGTACTAAGACACAAATCAGACTACTATGTTCATTTACTTGTGCCTTGTTTATTTTAAAACGGTCGTTTGTCCGAGAAAATATAATGTGTTGTTTGATATTAATTTCATAATAATTGTAAGTACATATTTTTTTGTTTCAGTTTGCAACAATTCAAATTCAATTACATGTATTTAATTGGGCATTTACTATTAAGAGTCTGAGTTGTTGCTACGGACTTTTTTCAAACATTCATGTGATTCAATAATCTGATCACCAAAGCACTGTGAGAGAATAGCGTTTTAACAATGATATGATCTTCATGTATGTCTATGCTTATGACATATTTTTCATTAATTGTTTGAATGTGCATTTGTATACTTATGTGTGTACATGTACATTGTAAAGAGATTTATTCCTACATAAAATGTACAGTTTACATGACAAATTGTATCTATGCTATGCTATGTTATGCTATGCTATGCTATTGCTATTGCTATTGCTATTGCTATTGCTATTGCTATTGCTATTGCTATTGCTATTGCTATTGCTATTGCTATTGTTATTGCTATTACATGTACGCGTTATAATAATAATAATGATAATCATAATCATGATAATAATAAAGGTTTTTATACGAGGAAACTCATTTGACAATTATATTAAATAGTAATCTTCCATGAGATCCTGAACAAGATACATAAAAGAAAAGAGAATAATGGCAATTTGGCCCATATGACGTCAACAACATCATAATTTTATATAATATATAATTGGAAAATTTCATAAAATATATTATATTTTCAGCGAAGGTTAAACTCACTAAGGAAGAGTTAAACACTTTTCATAAGAAAATCGCAGAGGTTCTGGGTGAGTTCTGTACGGATATGCCAGAAGTAGAGTTTAGGGACGAACCTACTCCTTCTGAGCCAGAAGAGACATTCGTACAGAGCTCATCCAGTGATGAAGACAGCGACAACATAGCAAATGACGACTATAATGAGATATCACATGTAAAAGATACAAAAAAGAAAAAGGGTCTAGTGCGCAGGTTTGTCGACAATATTAGACAAAGAATGAAGTCTAAGTCAAGCCATGTCATCAGAGTCAAACCTGCCACTCCAGACTGTGTCTTGCTGACAATTAAGAGCCAGTCCACTGTACCACCTATGTCTCCGACGAAAAAAGTGATTTCAGAGGTATACTATTTTGTTTTATAAAATATGCTTTATACATATATTCTCATATTATACATGTATATAATAAATGATAGCAAACAAAGGCTGCCTATCATGATACGACATATGTGTCACAGGGTGACACTCATTATGTCCCCCACATATAGTGGGGTCACACATTGATTCTGTGCTGGAAGTCTATCTGGGTGTCTGTCTATCTGTCAGAATGTTTGTCAGCGCTTGTCCGCCTTAATTGCTGGCCCGATTTCAATGAACATTGACCTGAATCGTTGGTACAAAGCTTAGTTGTGTGTTGTGCATTTTGTCAGACTTCACAGTTATCTGTCTAATGAAGATTTCACGCTCGACACTTGTTTGATGCTGTCTACAGATGTTATTAAAGAAATTCAATATCTTCAGGTGATAAATAGCCTGCATTGGAAGGAGGCCTGTGAGTATATATACACAGGAATCTGCCGCATTAGTAGGTAAAGATAAGATTTGTTTGATAGTTTTCTTATGGAATAACTCCAACTGTGCAATTAGAGAGTCCCTTGGAATGAAGACCTCAATACCATAAGTAAGTATGGGTAAGATAAATGATCTATATTGATCAAGGCAAGACTCGTGGTCAAGTCCATTATGACCATGCAGTCCCGCCCCCATTAGACCATACAGTGCACATCTGGCCTTTTTAATATTTCCTTCAATGTTAAGCTAAGCAGTCTGTTGTATCGATGTTGTTCTGGTGATACCAAGGTGAACTGATGAATCAACATTTTTGAGAGTTTGCTCTCCCATTGTGAAATTCTCACTTGGAATGTCTTTCGCCCTTTCCGAATGCTTCACCTTGAGGGCAACTGTTTTGGTAGGTTGCAGGAGGTAGCGTTCTTCACAAGCAAACGACAGGGACATGTCTATCATGAGCTGGGTGTCACAATGGTCTCTACTCATGATGCAAACATCATCTGCACAGGCAGAGCTATTTGCAACCACAGTTCCTATACGACCTCCACGGCCAGCATTAGTGAGACGGTCAAGAAGGGGATTTACATATAGTTTATAAAGATCAGTAGACAAGATGCCACCTTGTCTCACACCCTGCAATATCTCAAAGGAATCACTGAACTTGTTTTGGTATTTAACAACACTTGAAGAGTTTTCGTGGAGTGACTTCAGAAGTAGCCAGTGTCCGTCATTTATCCCAGCATGGTATACACGACGCAAGAGGTGAGAATGATCTACGACGTCGAATGCAGATTTGGCATCCAGCAATACAACATGGGCGGGTTTCTTAAGGTCGGAGCACTCGCGGTAGAACTCTTCAAGGATGAAGGCAGCATTAAGGGGAGAGGAACCAGATGTGAAACCCCTTTGTATGGGATTTTGGGCATTCATAACCTTGTCTTGTATTCTATTCCTAATTACATTTTCAACGATTTTGCAGAGAATTGGCAGCACAGTTATACCCCTATAGTTTCCAACCTCAGTCTGAACACCCTTGTTTTTAAATACTGGGGATAGAATGCCTCTCTTTAAGACTGATGGAATGTCTCTAGCCTCAAATATTTGATTTATTACATGTAGGATATGGGAATGTAGTAGTTCTGGTCCATACACAATATGTTGAATATTAACACCAAAAATGTCTGCAGCTTTGCCTTTGTGAATAGTTTTGAAAGATTTTAACAGTTCGGGTAGTGTCACAGGGCTTACAGGCTTATCACCAACAATATCTTTAATGTGTAGTATTTCACTTTCAACCTGGGCATGATACCCTTCATCAAAATCAGAATTAACTGACTTTTTAGCCAAATGTTCGAAATGAGTCCTAAAACCTTCCAGAATTCCATCTGACCCAGAAAAGCAGGTGTCACCAACATACATGTACTAGTCGCGAGCATTTATATAATGTTCCTTTACAATGTTTTCAGGTAAAACAAAGACCTGACAGACGTATTATCTGGCCCGGTGACAGGAAAGGCCCTACTCACTACAACAAGGTTCTAAAGTAAGTTTAACTATGAAATGTTTTCTTACTTTTCATTTCAATAAATTTTATCTTATTGTGACACAGATTGACAATTCCCGTCAATATCTGAGATTAGCTAGGATACTTAATTTGTCTTCGTTTTAATTTGAGCTATTTTGCAACTATTAGTCTGATTTCAACGAAACTTCACTAAAGTGTACCAATTGTTGTGCATATGGGCTTTGTGTAGTGTGCGTGTGATAAGTCACTGTTCTGCTGCCTCTAACTCCGGATGTCTTTGACTGACTTAAGCAGCAGGCTGTCGGAATGGGATGATGAATATTTATAGCTATTAAGCATTTCTAGCTCTGCTGTTTCTTGATGATGTCTTTCCTCTCTGGTTTTTTGTTGACGAAAGTTTGTTCAATTGATATGTTGCCATTGAGTGATAACAATTCGCATCGTATCTCATTATTTCCGTATTTATCAATATTTCAGGAAGAAAAGAACTGATGCCAACACTGAAGCCCTCGACCAAGCTCTAAAGGTCAACACTGATACCAAGACCAACGTGAGATGCCGGAGACAGTCTCGTGGAGGCTGTTAGGTTTTTAAACGACGCCAACAATAACATCTAGTCATCTAAAATATTCTCTAAAATTTCAAACTACATTTAAATCAGTCTTACTCGGACAACAGTTTTGAATCTCAAATTTATTTTAAACTCACAGCAATCATAATATTGGTACATGTAGATCTAATGCACTTTTTGAAATAGTTAATACACCTTATCTTTATATTTTACTTTGTAGCTGATAATAGTTAATCAGTGAATTTGTTATTAACATTTATTTAATGATATTTATTGATAGTTAGGTGTTTTTATTCAGTTACGTGTTTAAAACAGCAAGTCGACACTTTTCCAATTAAATTACCTTCTACAATCTAATTTTAAATGAAAACACAGAATCAAAAATAATGGTTTCGATTTGTCCTTAAAATGTAAAATCTTGGTTTTGGAAGGTTTCATTAAATTTTCCTCAAATTTTTTCTCAAATAATCCTTTCCTCAAATATTTTTTCTCAAATATAGTTTGTTTCCTTAATGTCATTATGTATTACATGTAGTTATTTATGTTATGATTTCAGTCTGGCTGTTGACCCTCTTATGTCAAAATATTTTAACTTCTATTGTTATATATTTGTTTTCAACTTAAATATTTCCTACCTCAGCATTGATATGTTTAAAAATTAAGTTTCAGAATGCCTACTCAAATTTAATAGATTGGATTTTTTTTATTTTCCAGCTTTGCAATACGATTCATTTGTACCTGGTAGCAAGCCTGTACGTATGTATGCCTTGTTTCAGTACGATATGGTACACGTCTGAACTAACCAAATTCTTATAGGATATGCAGTGAGGAATCAGAGGGTTCTGTATATTATCTAACAAACATTCGCCTTTCAACAATGATTCTATAGTCCCTGAAGTAATCCCTCATTTATTACAAAAATTCTAGTAAGCATGTCTCGTTTTTAGATCAATTGCACCTTAAAATGTCCGTAATCACTTTGTAACGACACAGTAATGCCCTTTGAATTAAAATAGCATTTGAAAAATTTAGCTATAGAATATCCAATTGAGTAGGTAACGTTTTGCTAAAGTGTATGCATGTACAGTGTGTATGTACTACAACCATGCGTATAGGAAAAGCACCCAAAGCCTTAACACAAATCAACATTGAAATTGTGCTGGCTGCTCATTGCACTTACTACGAAGTTCAATTTCTCCAAACCGATAGTTCTGGTTAACCTGGGATATATACACAAATACAGCAATGCTCTAAGGGGTAGAACAAGTGTCCGGGGTGGACCTACCAATCCACACCTGGAAGTTCTATCCCAGAAAGCATTGCCTGGACTTCTATGTTTAGGATGAAACTACCAATATTGGTTCCATCCACAGAAAGTTTAATGAGCTCACACAATGTTCTTGTGATGTTAGTTTTGTATATATTGATCGTCTCATCACAAAGGTTTGCGCATTACCATGGTCAAAAAATTGCCATGATCTGCACAATGACATGTTCGGCATATCACCTTGGTCTGACCATTTCTATCGTCGGCATATCACCTTGGTCTGACCCTTTCCATAGTCGGCATATCACCTTGGTCTGACCCTTTCCATGGTCGGCATATCACCTTGGTCTGACCCTTTCCACGGTCGGCATATCGACATGTGCTCTGCATATGTTGCACATTGTCATGGTAGGCATATCACCATGGTATATCCCTTTCCATGATCGGCACATTGGTATGGTCGGCACATTGATACGGTTGGTATGTTGTTTTCCATGGTTGACACATTTATATGGTCGGCACAAAGCCAAGATCTGTTCATCCGGCCTCTGCCATGAACCGCACATTGGCATGTTAATATGCAAATTGGTAAGGCCGGCATACTGCCATGGTTTGCCCACACTGTCAAGGTCCGCATAGTTTCATGGTTTGCCCAATCTGTCAAGGGCGGCATATTGCCATGGTTTGCCCATTTTCATGGTCTACAGATTACCATGATCGGCAATTATTCGTTCATCTGCTCTCGGCTATGGTCTGCTGGTAGCCATGGTCTGTACATTGCGATGATATGAACATCTGCCCACTGTCCCACTGTCACGGTCTGTAGGATACTGTGGAGTGCACATTGTGACGTCACGCTCTAAATATTATAATCGTCCTAGCCAGTTATTACAGATTATTTCTCTAGGCTATGGTATATATATAGTCATGGTCTATACATTGAGATGAATTGATCATCTGCACACTGTCATGGTCTGCAAGTTACCATGGTCTGCACATTGCCACGATTTACATACTGTCATGGTCCTGATATTAAAATTTTCTCCTCGCTCCTACCAACAAGACATCGGCTTTCCTACATTGTATTCTATAAGTATCGGATTGGTTCCGTTGTTCATGCACACATATCAGTATTGTTGTAAGGAAAAGGTTGGTACACTAATGGTACCCGGCTGTGTATATCTGATCCCAGGTATAGATAAATGGTGTTGCCGTGTTAAAACTATAGCAATACTTTCTTCACATAAAAATAATATACACCACTCTTATATTTAAACAATTCCCTATGGAATAAAATCAGAAACATAATATACTTAAAGAAAGTTATAATTCATTTTTGTCTTCATTTGATTTTTCTTTGTATTTATAGAAAGCATGATGACAATAATACTAACAGTTCATTCGTTTAATACACATTTTTGAACAATCAGAATTTTATCTTGAACTTTGCAGCATTATTTCTTGAGCTTTAATACATTCATCAAATAACACGTAGCATGTTCTATAAATTAACAAGTGCCATCCAGTATTTAAATTTGATGTGAAATTTGAATAGATTAAATGGTCAAAATGTTGTTAGAGATTACGCCAGACTGTACATGTTATTTCATATTGAAATATTATAAAAATAAAGTTGTATTAACAACATTTTCTGTTGACTGTTGTATTTTAAGTACATGGTGTGAATGGTATCAGGACATACCTACTCCCCTTCTTGCAGCATTGGTGTAGTTTATTTAGTGATGTTGTATACTGAGCAAATGGTCCAACTAGACTTACGTATTTCAGTTTCTGTTCTGAAATAAGAAATATGACACTTTGGAGGTTTGAAGGGAAATAACTACTGACTATCTCATAAACTTTTTGAGGCTGACTTATCTGTCTTGTCTATCATCTGTTAATATGTGGAATGGGCGTGTCTTGTTTATCTGTGACATGTCCTACAAAAGTGAAGTTGTCAGTTCCATGTGGCAGTGACTTAAACCTTAGTCCAGTACAAATTTGATTGCTCTAATGCGTTCACCTGAATACCGTATCCATTTGTTACCATATGGAATGCTGACTGTAGGGCAGGGGGTCATTATTATATGTTGTTAATCCCACACTTCAGTAACATCATTATCATCAGTAGCAGCAGGTACCTCGACATCACCTCATTACAAGAACTACATCTGATTCACCTAACCAGTTTCTGAATTGTACTAAACTACGCATCCATCAGAATCCAGCAACTTTTCCACATGTGGAGGAAATTCAGACTTCTGGCTGTACTTTTCAAATAAACCAATGTCGGCAGTGACTAACCACAGGAATTTGAAATTCTACTCATAACATATCATGGCAGTCGATCCATTCAAAATCGCTCTAGTATATACAGTTATTATACTGAAAGGCTTGCAACGCATTGTGGGGCGAGCCTGTTACACAGGTGTGTAAAGGGTGAATAATATTTCATGTTACACTTTTTTGCGTATTTCTTTTATGATTCCAAAGGCATTACTTGTATGATGTACGTGCATTTGCGGATATTTTAGCATATAACCGTTCAACTATGTCAAACATGATTGAGACGAATACATGTGACACTTAGTCGACAGCCACTGAAGATTATGGTTGAAATATCAGTTTCACCGTTTCCCAGTCCCATGTGGGTATAATATACCAAAAATGTCAACGTTTTAAAAATGTATACTTTCTTTTGCAACTGGTATATAAAGTGTGAAGTATAATTATGTAAATACTAGTACTACATGTAACGGGGCGTACATATGTGTCTTACCCTGCTCGGACAACACTGTCCGCACAAATTAAACTCCAGGGGCTATCGCCTGCCCCTTAGGCGTGTGGATAAACGAGGCAAAATATTATGTTACATACGACAAACTATACTTCAATGTCAGGATAGGCAGCTGTCGGAGGAAGACAACAAGCAATACCAGATATAAGGTTCAAACGAGATTCATTTATTCAACACAAAACAGATAAAAAAATAATTTACATGTGATATACAAATACAATAATATGTATAGGATAGAACATGAGTAGGTGTTGTATATGGGATTTATAACTCCGAGTGAAACGAGGATTATAATCCCATATCAACACCTACGAGCCGTTCTATCTGACTTAGACTATAGATAAAAAATCTTTGTTTATCAGGTACACTTCGCCTATTAATCGACCAGTACATAGGGTATGATAAACCATTTAAGTGCTGGTGTTATATGTTAAGTGTTGCATAATGCATATATAGATCTAAGTGGCAAAATTAAGCTATTTACAGTAAAACCTCAATAATGAAACTCCTTCTTGGGACTGTAAAAAACTTATCTCAATAATGTTGAGTGATTGCATCATTCTATCAAAGAGCAAACAGATGAAAACGGAACGAAGAATGGTTAATTCTTAGCCAATCTTGTCAAAGAGGTGGTCTTCATATAGGTGCAATTTCACTGTGAATTTGAGGTTGAATAATGTGCAAGTCAGTGGACAGAAAGTAGTGGTCTTTATTTTAAGGTGGTCTTGAAGGTGAGGTCTTCATTTGTAAATTATGGGTTGTGATAGTATGAAAGTCATTTACTTCAATCACCAGACACCATTGGAACCCCTACACTTTGTTTTAATCGTTTAGTTGGTTTTAAGTTCTACTCTGTGAAAATGATGTCTTAGAAGAGAGGGGTAATCTGCACGTAATTATTGAAGACACAATAGCACAGAACAACCTCTGTAGAGTGAGACCCTTTGTGGGCTGCAAATATTGGTCATTGTTTAGAAGTTGTTGCCCTACAGAATTTACAAAAGTATATACATGTAATAACTTCAAGTAACTTTGAAGGTTTTGTTATACAGAGGTTGTTGCACTACATATGTCCCCTAGAGAGGTCGTACAGAAGTCATAGAAGCTACCACGGCATTCACCCTCTACTGATAATGTTGTCAGCACTCAGCAGAGATGTTGGCAATACCTTAATTGGTTAATTATCTATCAAAATTGTTGTCTCAGATTATGACAGTAATAATGAACAAATCCATCATTGGCAAAATTTAGATTCCCAATGAAACTAACTTTTTCATTAAGGGTATCACATGGCTTGTCTAAATATAATTTTTTAAAAACTTTTACCGCGCCGTTTTGAAGAAATTCCATTTTAACTATGGTAACCATCCATATCAAAATAGAGCAAATTTCAGAAAAGGTCCTAACAGTATTTTTCTATTTTTTGTGTCAATAAAATCAATAAATTGTGCAAAGTTTTATGTTTTTACACAGCCAATGGAATGTGTTTGTAAATGATATGTAACAGAAATTTGTAAATTACTTCATATTTTTTTCTTTCACCTCTATCTTTCAATTTCAGTGTTTTGAATGAGTAGATTTATCAAAATATTTAAATTTCCCTTTCAAAGAATGGTATAAAATCATCTTATAAAATGATTGGCATGCTACAATAGTAACATACAAATTTTAAGTAATCAATATTGTATAAGAAAATAACAAAATAAAAAAAGTTTACCACAGATTTATTTCAGAAAATGTACTTTTCTTTGCATACTCTTATTTCTGTACTCGCTGGAGAATGAGTTCTCATTTACTAAAAACACAGAAACTTTTTCATTATTGACTGAAAACATGTCATGTGTGTATTCATTTTGTTAGTTAGATCATTTACTACAAGTTGATGTATGTTCTGACATAAAATTCAGAAATTTTTTTTTAGTCCTCTATCGGTTTTCAACCAGAGGGGACATAGGTTTACCCTTCGTCCGTTCCTCAAAAGTCAGGATCCTGACATAGCTCAAACAGTTTTCAAACTAGGTTTATGAAACTTGGTATGTGGATAGGGGGCAATAAGGGAATTATGCACGTCCAAAAATATTTTGAATCTAACAAAAATTGTGGTTGCTATGGAGACAAAAATAATGAAAAAATGTAAAAATCTGGATCCTGCCATAACAGTTTCTAAGTTAGGATTACAAAACTTGGTATGTGGGTAGGTGCCAATAAGGAGATTATACACATCTAAATATGTTTTGATTATAACAAAAAGTGCGGTTGCTATAGAAACGGAAATAGAAAAAATCTATAAAATCTGGAATCCTGGCATAACTAAAACAGTTTCCAAGCTAGACCTATGAAACTTGGTATACAGAAAGGAGTTTAAAAGGAGATTGTGTAAACTTGAATATTTGTATTATTTTGATTGAAACTGTGGTTGCTATGGATACAGAAATAGTTAAATTCCTTCCCTTTGGCTGGACCATTGTATAACCCCAAAAATAAGAAAACGCATTAAAACATTCATTGGCTTATAGCTAATGATCTAACTAAGAAAATGAATATACACACGTCATGTTTTCATTCAAAAGCAAATATGTTTTAGACATTAGTGAACTGACAGCCATCCATTTGTCACAATCAACACAGCATTAGCCACATGCCCTATAAGACAACTTAGCTTTATCGATTATTTAACACAGTGGCCTAGTTTTTAACGAGTTGATCATCGTGACCAAAGTCACAAAGTTTCATAAAGATTAGACTAAAATTGTGGCCTCTAGTGACTACTCAATGTGTACATGTATGCATGATTGGATCTATAGTGACCTAGTTTTTTTTTATCCCAGATGACCCAATGTAGAACTTGACATAGACTTTGTTTAGGGATCATTGTCATCAAGTTTCATGAAGATTAAACCAAACTGGAGACCTTTAGAGACTGCACAAGGTTTATGTATGATTTGACATAATGATATTGACCTATGTTTTGACCACTTATGACCCAATATAGAACTTGAGCCAGATTTTGTTGAGATGATCAGTCATAAAAATTGGACCAAAATAGTGAACTCCTGTGACTTCACAAGATTCATGTATGATTTGACCAAGTAACACCTTTTTAACCCCAAATGACCCAATATAAAATAAATATTTGTTGAGATGGTCGTTGTGTCTATGTTTCATAAAGATTATAGTAAAATTGTGATTTCTACTGCCTATGCAAGCAAAAAGGGCGGGAATGACGGACACCGAGTGATCACAAAAGCTCACCTTGTGACTATATGACAGGTGTGCTAAATCAATATACCCAAGCATACTTTACAAGTATAATCATACCCTTATAAAGTTTATATGTCCTGTCTCATACTTATAAATGTTCAAGTTGTATATCTATGGAGTAATGGGTGAAAATTAACTCATACACTCTGTATCCCAAGTTCTTAATTGACACTCAAATATTATTTATACAATAGAATGCACTTTATGACACAGGAAAACTGTCACATGGAATCAAAGTACAGGAACTTTGTCTGCCAATCCAAATTTAGACGGTATGGACACTGACACTAATCTTGAACAATACAACCATTTCTGAGTGCAAGTATAAAAGTAGCATTAGTGACTGCCGGCAACGACTGGAACAACTGCGCGATATATTCCTCTATTAATATGTAAATATTTAACAATCTTTCAGAAAAAAGTTCCATGGTCCGATCTGGGTTATATGCAAAATCTTGTTACCGTGCTGCATTCCGGGTAATATGCTATGTCTGATTCCACTGTTGCAATCTGTGTAGTATTCAGCAACAGTATTTCACAACCTGCAAATAATATTATAACATTATAATTACATGTATATACTAATATGATCCTGGTGGTCCTGCACAAAACATTTTCTTTGTTAAAAAAATGAAAGTTCAGAAATTGTCAAATTATATCAAATCTAAACTAAAACCAAAGGTGCTATTTTCAAAAGCTGAATCTATACCCAGTATTAAACATATAGAGTGTAGAATTCAAATTAAGTGACTGCTACATGACTGATAGGTCTGTTTCTTGTTCACCTTTACTTGAAAATCAATATATCAATGTATCAACGATATATCGGAATCGTCAATGACAGCTCCAATAAAGACAGATATTATAAGAACAGATCTATGACTGAACTGCAATATAATTTGAATTTATTTGGAATATTGTCATGGTAACTACAACCAAAAACAATTTTAGCAACCAAACTGAATTATGTATACAATTATAAGACAGAAAGTTCAAATCGTTGAATTAGGGATAGGTGCTTAATTATAACCTAAATTTTGCATTAGGAACAATGTATTTGCAAAACATGGACGCGCATTACTTCTGCTTATGCAACAAACTGTAACAATACAATCATGCATTACCTCACAGTTACACTACACTTTTACATTTTCTCAATTCTGCACACATTTCTTCAGCATCTCTAGTTTTGAAGTCAACTGTTTCAAGTGAAACGTACCATTCTCGATTCCCTGCAAATATAAATAATAATTATTATCACCTTGTTGTTTATTATGTTGACACTAAGTGACTTGGCAGATTTATAGTGTCATGTCGCATACTTAGTGCAGAAATGCTTAAGGTAAACTACTTTTATAAGAATCTGTAGCAGTTCAAATATATTTCAGATATATTTGTTTTGTTTTTCTAGCAAATAGACAGATGTTGCAACAAGTATTATGTGAACTCGGGGCTTTTTTCACTATATACGAGGGGCCTTCATCAGCCCCTTTCACAATTTCCTATAGGCCCCTTTCACAATTTATAAAGGCCCCTTCACAACTTCACCACAAAGCATCAAACAAACCAAACATAGATAAAAAGTCATATATTCCTGTACTGGACTTGATATGAAGTATTATATCATAACATGCATGTTTGGGACAAGTGGACAAAAATTGAGAGCTAACATCTGAAAAAATTATTTCACAATTTGATGATTTATCGCGCTTAGTTTATAACAATTTGAAAAGTTTCTGCGTCAACTTTTTCACAATTTTGAGGATTTTCGTGCTAAATTTTCACAAAACAAAAGGGCCTGGGCCTCTACAAAATTCAGCAAAAAAAAGGCCTGGACCTTGAACCCGGCTTTCCCGGTTACAAGTCGAGTACACTAAACAATAGACCTGCGGCTACTACAAGGCTATTTCGGTACATGTAGTCCAGTTCTTTCACAAATATGTACATGTAGATACATGGGCTATTCCTTGTAGGCCTACATCTTTTACAAAAAAAACAAGCGAGACTTCCACTGAGCTTTTTAAACCAAATTATCCATTTGATCTAGTTAAAATAACACTATGCTTACACGAAGATCACAAAAATAACCATTCAAAATCAGAATATTTCTGAATTGAAAATGACCAAGTACAGTCGAGCTGACAATAACAAGATGTAAAATGGAGCCTATAACGCTCATCTGATACAAGACTATTTGATCAAGAACACAATGTTTTAGCAAGTTTTACCTCAATAGTGTTGAGAAGCATCGTGATGAACATCAACATAGGCTGGTTTGCACTATTGAGTCTCTTCTCGACGAAATGGTGCAACAGAAATATTTCTACTTTCGTTTTCTCAACAGCTCAATTCTCGATATCGACATTACTCAATAAAACCCGTTTTTCCGGAACCGAAATTTCACGGTCAGGGGGTTAGCGAGCAATAAGCGGTATAGCGGGAGTGTATATAATTATTCTTTTTTCAACGTTTAAACATGAAAACATATAAAACAATTATTACACATTATCATTAAACATCTTTGTTTTTAAACTTTAGAAATAATTATCCTAAAAAATGCTTTATATTTGAAATATTGCATTTTATTCTACACTGCCGCTTCTGTGGCTCGATACCGATGTCGAGAAAAATACGCATTTTTCAAGTCAAACATATTATTTAGGCGAAAATATTATCAGCGAGGTCGTAAAATTGTGTTGTCATTGTTTTCTAGTAAGACTTTTTACAAATTCTTATCATTTGGCTAAAATAATCGCGATTTTTGTACCTAGTTGCTCTATACGCTATATCCGTTTCCCCCCTGACGTACATTCGGAATATCTCGCACATTGTCGCTCAATTAATTCCGTAATCCCGGAAAACGGGTTTTAAGTTGTAATGTCGATATGGTGAATGTTTGTTTCCGAGATTTCCATCGTTCTCAACCAAAAATTCATGAGAATAACGGTATTCGTCCTCACAACGGTGTTTACCAATGTAATTTAGACTGATAATAGTCCTCAACCCTTCCGAATAACACAGTTTTGGTGACAAAATCGACCTCACGTCGAGAATAAGTCTGCTCGCCATGTCATTTCGGCGCTTGATTTCGAGAGCGTTTCTATGACTTCGAATATCAAAGGGAAGGAACTCGTCACTATTTTTTTTATTTTAAATTTATTGTTTTAAAGATCGTCAAATATAATTACCAAGACATAATTTATTAAGCAGATTTATTGATATGAATACCGTAAAATAAAAATATTTAATGTTTACGGATGTTTATAAAATTTTCCGGACGGTACCGAAGTTTCCCGTAATAACACGAAATTACGTCGAAATGACGTCGACTAATGATGGACGGATTACGTTAAACGCATATGTTCCGAACTTGTCATTAAAATCACTCTATTGAACTTTGAATTTAAAATAGGTTCGGAACATCGACGCACTCGAATTATCTATCAATCTTTGGAACAAATACAGAGCTGTATAAATACGAACTTTATTAATATCTTATCGATAATAGCAATGTTCGGATTATTAAGTGCACCCAATACTAATGTACCAATATTAAAACAATCAACTGAGGCCAACGTTAAACACGCATGTAGGTAACCCGTTCTATCTTAGACCAAACCCTCGTGTTTTTAATGATTTAGTGATTTTGGTTGAACTAAATCAGTGTAGCAATACCACGTGACTTTTAACTACAGTTACAAGAAGAAATTTGTAAACATTGGAAAATTAAATAGCCATAAGTATTTTATTTCTTCATCGATTTCTATGAAATATATGCCACGCTAGGGGGACAATCATTTGCTTTCCATGAAATATAAAATCTTTTTCAGCGGCTGTGCCGTTTTGTCCATTACCTTGTGAAACCGTGGAACGTGTAGGTTTCACAGGGTAATGGAAAAATTGGTAAAACTGCAGAAAAAGATATTATAGTTCACGGAAAGCAAATACTTTTCCCCTTAAGCGTGGCGTATATTTGATAGAAATCGATGAAGACATAAAATACGTATGGCTATATTTGTGTTCCAATGTTTATAAATTGCTACTTGTAACTGTAGCCAAAAGCCATGTGGTATTGCTACCCTGTAAATACTGTAGCCCACAGACCCAAAGCCACACAGAAACGACGGCAGCACATAGCCATCTACGCAAGAGTCAGACATAGAATGAACCATTCACATCCCCATAAATGGATAT
This sequence comes from Spisula solida, assembly GCA_947247005.1. NCBI lineage: Eukaryota > Metazoa > Mollusca > Bivalvia > Venerida > Mactridae > Spisula > Spisula solida. Next base: position 46,672,152 of record OX365945.1, on the reverse strand, counting down.
TTCAAGCAAGCCTATATACTCACTCCGCAACGAATGACACACTGTGGACTTCGAATTCAGTTTGGTCGTAGATAATTCATGTACTGTTTAGATGAATAATTGAGCCCAACTTAATCTGTTTAAAATGCCGTATTAACCGCAATTTCTTGATTTTGACGCATTTCACCGGGCTACCTGAGCAACACACATACGCGTATTCATTTTTGTTTGATGCTTATTTTATTGTCTACAAAAACACTACCCTGATGCACTTGACTTTTAAGTCCGTGTTCACACGGTATGAATCCCGATACACCACTTTTCAGTTCCGTGAGAGAATTGTTCTGTTTTCATATGGCTTTGACGGAACTGATCTAATATAACACTCAGGATACATGAACTCTGAGTTCCGTCCGAGCGTTACATCGGTTTTCAGTTCCGTCAGAGCCGTATGAAAATAGAACAATTCTCTCAGCGGTTCAGGGCTCGACACTAACACTGGTCCGCTGTGAAAATCCAGAAGGACCAGTGAAAATTCTGGAGGACCAGTAACTGTCCTATTTACAAATTGGGCGCTTTCGCCCTGTCGGACCAGTGGCCAAAATAGTTAGTGTCTAGGCCTGATTGTATCGGGATTCATACCGTGGTTCAAGGGAGACAAATTGTGTCTACTATGTATTATGAAATATTAAAGGTTATTTCCCTTGACTTATGATGTTCTCATACCTTCGTGATGACGGTTACCGTTTAGTTTAATTAAGTATAGTTTTGTTTAACAAAGCTTAGCTCTTTTCAGTTCACTTAAGTTCAGTTCAGTTCAACAAGTTGACCGTATGAAGTGAGGAAAGTCAACATATAGTGAGCAATAGTTGGACACGTCTATCGGATGTAGGGTACTTATCCACTACCCCCTAAATCACAGAAACACTATCGCAAACTCCTTAAAGTCTTTATAAACGTTATCGTTGCTACTTTTACTGAGTGCTGCTGCATGGGATATCACTGCGTATAAGTTTGACACACCGTAGGTACACACACACTCCGTATATTTAATAGCACTAGTAACGCCGTACAATAACGTTACTGATGTATCGCTGCGCATGCGTGACCGGAACGTCGTGACGTCATAGACGCCGTCTCCAAGAGACAGTTTGTAGTTAGATGCCGCGCTGAGAAGCATATTCAAGCAGCAACATAAAATGATACAAACGTCATAAATGGGAAACCATTTAAGTCCTCCAGTGCTGAGGGAGCGGACAATGGCGCTCATCGGCCGGAAGTTGACCAGAACCGATTACATTGATCGCCTGGTCAACCTTACATTGATTAATGATGAAATTCAACTAAGGAAAGTCGCAGGTTAGTGGTTCTTATTGACGATTGCTTTGTACAATTGTACTAAGACACAAATCAGTCTACTATGTTCATTTACTTGTGCCTTTTTTATTTTAAAACGGTCGTTTGTCCGAGAAAATATAATGTGTTGTTTAATATTCATTTCATAATAATTGTAAGTACATATTTGGTTTCAGTTTGCAACAATTTAAATTCAATTACATTTAATTGGGCATTTACTATTAAGAGTCTGAGTTGTTGCTACGGACTTTTTTCAAACATTCATGTGATTCAATAATCTGATCCCCAAAGGAATGTGAGAGAATAGCGTTTTAACAATGATATGATCTATATGTATGTCTATGCTTATGACATATCTTTCAGTTATTGTTTGAATGTGCCTTTGTATACTTATGTGTGTACATGTATATTGTAAAGAGATTTATTCCTACATAAAATGTACAGTTTACATGACAAACTGTATCAAAACATACATTAAATAATAAACAAGTATATGTGTGTGAGCATGTGTGTGTGCATTAGTCTGTGTAGATGCTGTGCTGTGCTGTGCTGTGCTGTGCTGTGCTGTGCTGTGCTGTGCTGTGCTGTGCTGTGCTGTGCTGTGCTGTGCTGTGCTGTGCTGTGCTGTGCTGTGCTGTGCTGTGCTGTGCTGTGCTGTGCTGTGCTGTGCTGTGCTGTGCTGTGCTGTGCTGTGCTGTGCTGTGCTGTGCTGTGCTGTGCTGTGCTGTGCTGTGCTGTGCTGTGCTGTGCTGTGCTGTGCTGTGCTGTGCTGTGCTGTGCTGTGCTGTGCTGTGCTGTGCTGTGCTGTGCTGTGCTGTGCTGTGCTGTGCTGTGCTGTGCTGTGCTGTGCTGTGCTGTGCTGTGCTGTGCTGTGCTGTGCTGTGCTGTGCTGTGCTGTGCTGTGCTGTGCTGTGCTGTGCTGTGCTGTGCTGTGCTGTGCTGTGCTGTGCTGTGCTGTGCTGTGCTGTGCTGTGCTGTGCTGTGCTGTGCTGTGCTGTGCTGTGCTGTGCTGTGCTGTGCTATTGTTATGCTATGCTATGCTATGCTATTGTTATGCTATGCTATGCTATGCTATGATATTGTTATTACTATTGCTATTGCTATTGCTATTGCTATTGCATGTACGCGTTATAATAATAATAATAATAATCATAATCATGATAATAATAAAGGTTTTTTTACAAGGAAACTCATTTGACAATTATATTAAATAGTAATCTTCCATGAGATCCTGAACAAGATACATAAAAGAAAAGAGAATAATGGCAATTTGGCCCATATGACGTCAACAACATCATAATTTTATATAATATATAATTGGGAAATTTCATAAAATATATTATATTTTCAGCGAAGGTTAAACTCACTAAGGAAGAGTTAAACACTTTTCATAAGAAAATCGCAGAGGTTCTGGGTGAGTTCTGTACGGATATGCCAGAAGTAGAGTTTAGGGACGAACCTACTCCTTCTGAGCCAGAAGAGACATTCGTACAGAGCTCATCCAGTGATGAAGACAGCGACAACATAGCAAATTACGACTATAATGAGATATCACATGTAAAAGATACAAAAAAGAAAAAGGGTCTAGTGCGCAGGTTTGTCGACAATATTAGACAAAGAATGAAGTCTAAGTCAAGCCATGTCATCAGAGTCAAACCTGCCACTCCAGACTGTGTCTTGCTGACAATTAAGAGCCAGTCCACTGTACCACCTATGTCTCTGACGAAAAAAGTGATTTCAGAGGTATACTATTTTGTTTTATTAAATATGCTTTATACATATATTCTCATATTATACATGTATATAATAAATGAAAGCAAACAAAGGCTGCCTATCATGATACGACATATGTGTCACAGGGTGACACTCATTATGTCCCCCACATATAGTGGGGTCACACATTGATTCTGTGCTGGAAGTCTATCTGGGTGTCTGTCTATCTGTCAGAATGTTTGTCAGCGCTTGTCCGCCTTAATTGCTGGCCCGATTTCAATGAACATTGACCTGAATCGTTGGTACAAAGCTTAGTTGTGTGTTGTGCATTTTGTCAGACTTCACAGTTATCTGAAGATTTCACGCTCGACACTTGTTTGATGCTGTCTACAGATGTTATTAAAGAAATTCAATATCTTCAGGTGATAAATAGCCTGCATTGGAAGGAGGCCTGTGAGTATATATACACAGGAATCTGCCGCATTAGTAGGTAAAGATAAGATTTGTTTGATAGTTTTCTTAGGGAATAACTCCAACTGTGCAATTAGAGAGTCCCTTGGAATGAAGACCTCAATACCATAAGTAAGTATGGGTAAGATAAATGATCTCTATTGATCAAGGCAAGACTCGTGGTCAAGTCCATTATGACCATGCAGTCCCGCCCCCATTAGACCATACAGTGAACGTCTGGCCTTTTTAAAATTTCCTTCAATGTTAAGCTTAGCAGTCTGTTGTATCGATGTTGTTCTGATGATACCAAGGTGAACTGATGAATCAACATTTGTGAGAGTTTGCTCTCCCATTGTGAAATTCTCACTTGGAATGTATTTCGCCCTTTCCGAATGCTTCACCTTGAGGGCAACTGTTTTGGTAGGTTGCAGGAGGTAGCGTTCTTCACAAGCAAAAGACAGGGACATGTCTATCATGAGCTGGGTGTCACAATGGTCTCTACTCATGATGCAAACATCATCTGCACAGGCAGAGCTATTTGCAACCACAGTTCCTATACAACCTCCACGGCCAGCACTAGTGAGACGGTCAAGAAGGGGATTTACATATAGTTTATGAAGATCAGTAGACAAGATGCCACCTTGTCTCACACCCTGCAATATCTCAAAGGAATCACTGAACTTGTTTTGGTATTTAACAACACTTGAAGAGTTTTCGTGGAGTGACTTCAGAAGAAGCCAGTGTCCATCATTTATCCCAGCATGGTATACACGACGCAAGAGGTGAGAATGATCTACGACGTCGAATGCAGATTTGGCATCCAGCAATACAACATGGGCGGGTTTCTTAAGGTCGGAGCACTCGCGGTAGAACTCTTCAAGGATGAAGGCAGCATTAAGGGGAGAGGAACCAGATGTGAAACCCCTTTGCATGGGATTTTGGGCATTCATAGCCTTGTCTTGTATTCTATTTCTAATTACAGTTTCAACGATTTTGCAGAGAATTGGCAGCACAGTTATACCCCTATAGTTTCCAACCTCAGTCTGAACACCCTTGTTTTTAAATACTGGGGATAGAATGCCTCTCTTTAAGACTGATGGAATGTCTCTAGCCTCAAATATTTGATTTATTACATGTAGGATGTGGGAATGTAGTAGTTCTGGTCCATACACAATATGTTCAATATTAACACCAAAAATGTCTGCAGCTTTGCCTTTGTGAATAGTTTTGAAAGATTTTAACAGTTCGGGTAGTGTCACAGGGCTTACAGGCTTATCACCAACAATATCTTTAATGTGTAGTATTTCACTTTCAACCTGGGCATGATACCCTTCATCAAAATCAGAATTAACTGACTTTTTAGCCAAATGTTCGAAATGAGTCATAAAACCTTCCAGAATTCCATCTGACCCAGAAAAGCAGGTGTCACCAACATACATGTACTAGTCGCGAGCATTTATATAATGTTCCTTTACAATGTTTTCAGGTAAAACAAAGACCTGACAGACGTATTATCTGGCCCGGTGACAGGAAAGGCCCTACTCACTACAACAAGGTTCTAAAGTAAGTTTAACTATGAAATGTTTTCTTACTTTTCATTTCAATAAATTTTATCTTATTGTGACACAGATTGACAATTCCCGTCAATATCTGAGATAAGCTAGGATACTTAATTTGTCTTCGTTTTAATTTGAGCTATTTTGCAACTATTAGTCTGATTTCAACGAAACTTCACTAAAGTGTACCAATTGTTGAGCATATGGGCTTTGTGTAGTGTGCGTGTGATAAGTCACTGTTCTGCTGCCTCTAACTCCGGATGTCTTTGACTTACTGAAGCAGCAGGCTGTTGGAAAAGGATGATGAATATTTATAGCTATTAAGCATTTCTAGCTCTGCTGTTTCTGGATGATGTCTTTCCTCTCTGGTTTTTTGTTGACGAAAGTTTGTTCAATTGATATGTTGCCATTGAGTGATAACAATTCGCATCGTATCTCATTATTTCCGTATTTATCAATATTTCAGGAAGAAAGGAACTGATGCCAACACTGAAGCCCTCGACCAAGCTCTAAAGGTCAACACTGATACCAAGACCAACGTGAGATGCCGGAGACAGTCTCGTGGAGGCTGTTAGGTTTTTAAACAACGCCAACAATAACATCTAGTCATCTAAAATATTCTCTAAAATTTTAATCTACATTTAAATCAGTCTTACTCGGACAACAGTTTTGAATCTCAAATTTATTTTAAACTCACAGCAATCTTAATATTGGTAGATCTAATGCACTTTTTGAAATAGTTAATACACCTTATCTTTATATTTTACTTTGTAGCTGATAATAGTTAATCAGGGAATTTGTTATTAACATTTATTTAATGATATTTATTGATAGTTAGGTGTTTTTATTCAGTTACGTGTTTAAAACAGCCAGTCGACACTTCTCCAATTAAATTACTATCAATCTAATTTTACATGAAAACACAGATTAAAAAATAATGGTTTCGATTTTTCCTAAAAATGTAAAATCTTGGTTTTTGGAAGGTTTCATTAAATTTTCCTCAAAGTTTTTCTCAAATAATCCTTTCCTCAAATATGCTTTCTCAAATAATTATATATTTGTTCTCAAGTAATGTTTGTCTCCTTAATGCCATTATGTATTACATGTAGTTATTTATGTTATGATTTCAGTCTGGCTGTTGACCCTCTTATGTCAAAATAGTTTAACTTCTATTGTTATATATTTGTTTTCAACTTAAATATTTCCTACCTCAGAATTGATATGTTTAAAAATTAAGTTTCAGAATGCCTACTCAAATTTAATAGATTGGATTTTTTTTTTGATTTTCCAGCTTTGCAATATGATTCATTTGTACCTGGTAGCAGGCCTGTACGTATGAATGCCTCGTTTCAGTACGATATGGTACACATCTGAAACTAACCAAATTCTTATAAGCTATGTTGTGTGGAATCAGAGGGTCCTGTATACATCCAACAAACATTCGCCTTTCAACAATGATTCTATAGTCCCTGAAGTAATCCCTCATTTATTACAACAATTCTAGTAAGCATGTCTCGTTTTTAGATCAATTGCACCTAAAATGTCCGTAATCACTTTGTAACGACACAGTAATGCCCTTTGAATTAAAATAGCATTTGAAAAATTTAGCTATGGGATATCCAATTGAGTAGGTAACGTTTTGCTAAAGTGTATGCATGTACAGTGTGTATGTACTACAACCATGCGTATAGGAAAAACACCCAAAGCCTTAACACAAATCAACATTGAAATTGTGCTGGCTGCTCATTGCACTTACTACGAAGTTCCATTTCTCCAAACCGATAGTTCTGGTTAACCTGGGATATATACACAAATAAATCAATGCTCTAAGGGGTAGAACAAGAGTCCGGGGTGGACCTACCAATTCACACCTGGAAGTTCTATCCCAGAAAGCATTGCCTGGACTTCTATGTTTAGGATGAACCTACCAATATTGGTTCCATCCACAGAAAGTTTAATGAGCTCACACATTGTTCTTGTGATGTTAGTTTTGTATATATTGATCGTCTCATCACAAAGGTTTGCGCATTACCATGGTCAAAAAATTGCCACGATCTATACATCTGCCCACTGCCATGATCTGCACAATGACATGTTCGGCATATCACCTTGGTCTGACCCTTTCTATGGTCGGCATATCACCGTGGTCTGACCCTTTCTATCGTCGGCATATCACCTTGGTCTGACCCTTTCCATAGTCGGCATATCACCTTGGTCTGACCCTTTCCATGGTCGGCATATCACCTTGGTCTGACCCTTTCCACGGTCGGCATATCGACATGTGCTCTGCATATGTTGCACATTGTCATGGTAGGCATATCACCATGGTATATCCTTTTCCATGATCGGCACATTGGTATGGTCGGCACATTGATACGGTTGGTATGTTGTTTTCCATGGTTGACACATTTATATGGTCGGCACAAAGCCAAGATCTGTTCATCCGGCCTTTGCCATGAACCGCACATTGGCATGTTAATATCCAAATTGGTAAGGCCGGCATACTGCCATGGTTTGCCCACACTGTCAAGGTCCGCATAGTTTCATGGTTTGCCCATTCTGTCAAGGGCGGCATATTGCCATGGTTTGCCCATTTTCATGGTGTACAGATTACCATGATCGGCAATTATTCGTTCATCTGCTCTCGGCTATGGTCTGCTGGTAGCCATGGTCTGTACATTGCGATGATATGAACATCTGCCCACTGTCCCACTGTCACGGTCTGTAGGATAATGTGGAGTGCACATTGTGACGTCACGCTCTAAATATTATAATCGTCCTAGCCAGTTATTACAGATTATTTCTCTAGGCTATGGTATATATATAGTCATGGTCTATACATTGAGATGAATTGATCATCTGCACACTGTCATGGTCTGCAAGTTACCATGGTCTGCACATTGCCACGATTTACATACTGTCATGGTCCTGATATTACAAATTTCCCCTCACTCCTAACAACAAGACCTCTGGTTCCCTACATTGTATTCTATAAGTATCGGATTGGTTCCGTTGTTCATGCACACATATCAGTATTGTTGTAAGGAAAAGGTTGGTACACAATTGGTACCCGGCTGTGTATGTCTGTTCCTAGGTATAGATAAATGGTGTTGCCGTGTTAAAACTATAGCAATACTTTCTTCACATAAAAATAATATACACCACTCTTATATTTAAACAATTCCCTATGGAATAAAATCAGAAACATAATATACTTAAAAAAAGAAAGTTATAATTCATTTTTGTCTTCATTTGATTTTTCTTTGTATTTATAGAAAGCATGATGACAATAATACTAACAGTTCATTCGTTTAATACACATTTTTGAACAATCAGAATTTTATCTTGAACTTTGCAGCAATATTTCTTGAACTTTAATACATTCATCAAATAACACGTAGCATGTTCTATAAATTAACAAGTGCCATCCAGTATTTAAATTTGATGTGAAATTTGAATAGATTAAATGGTCAAAATGTTGTTAGAGATTACGCCAGACTGTACATGTTATTTCATATTGAAATATTATAAAAATAAAGTTGTATTAACAACATTTTCTGTTGACTGTTGTATTTTAAGTACATGGTGTGAATGGTGTCAGGACATACCTACTCCCCTTCTTGCAGCATTGGTGTAGTTTATTTAGTGATTTCGTATACTGAGCAAATGGTCCAACGAGACTTACGTATTTCAGTTTCTGTTCTGAAATAAGAAATACGACACTTTGAAGGTTTGAAGGGAAATAACTACTGACTATCTCATGAACTTTTTGAGGCTGACTTATCTGTCTTGTCTATCATCTGTTAATATGTGGAATGGGCGTGTCTTGTTTATCTGTGACATGTCCTACAAAAGTGAAGTTGTCAGTTCCATGTGGCAGTGACTTAAACCTTAGTCCAGTACAAATTTGATTGCTCTAATGCGTTCACCTGAATACCGTATCCATTTGTTACCATATGGAATGCTGACTGTAGGGCAGGGGGTCATTATTATATGTTGTTAATCCCACACTTCAGTAATATCATTATCATCAGTAGCAGCAGGTACCTCGACATCACCTCATTACAAGAACTACATCTGATTCACCTAACCAGTTTCTGAACTGTACTAAACTACGCATCCATCAGAATCCAGCAACTTTTCCACATGTGGAGGAAATTCAGACTTCTGGCTGTACTTTTCTAAAATAAACCAATGTCGGCAGTGACTAACCACAGGAATTTGAAATTCTACTCATAACATATCATGGCAGTCAATCCATTCAAAATCGCTCTAGTATATACAGTTATTATACTGAAAGGCTTGCAACGCATTGTGGGGCGAGTCTGTTACACAGGTGTGTAAAGGGTGAATAATATTTCATGTTACACTTTTTTGCGTATTTCTTTTATGATTCCAAAGCCATTAATTGTATGATGTGCGTGCATTTGCGGATATTTTAGCATATAACCGTTCAACTATGTCAAACATGATTGAGACGAATACATGTGACACTTAGTCGACAGCCACTGAAGATTATGGTTGAAATATCAGTTTCACCGTTTCCCAGTCCCATGTGGGTACTCACCACCAGTATAAAAATAATGTATAATATACCAAAAATGTCAACGTTTTAAAAATGTATACTTTCTTTTGCAACTGGTATATAAAGTGTGAAGTATAATTATGTAAATACTAGTACTACATGTAACGGGGCGTACATATGTGTCTTACCCTGCTCGGACAACACTGTCCGCACAAATTAAACTCCAGGGGCTATCGCCTGCCCCTTAAGCGTGTGGATAAACGAGGCCAAATAATATGTTATATACGACAAACTATACTTCAATGTTAGGATAGGCTAGCTATCGAAGAGCAGCTGTCGGAGGAAGACAACAAGCAATACCAGATATAAGGTTCAAACGAGATTCATTTATTCAACACAAAACAGATAAAAATATAATTTACATGTGATATACAAATACAATAATATGCTATAGTTACATTATAATCCTTCAGTAGATCTGGAATATCTAACAAAGTAACGGTTCATAGTCCCGAAGTAATCTTATAAATGTATTATTATACAGTTATAACGTGGAAAGGTTGAAGTGTTGTTTCACTCAAGGTCCGTTTTCCAAAAGCCTCCGATTTGAAATGCTCCGTGTAATATTACATTAAAAATGCGAAATAGTCTGAAAACAATGGGGGCGATACTGCTAATTCAATGGAATAACAATAATAAAAAACATGGTTAAGAACCAATGAATATTAAGGCGGAAAAGTCCGTCTGATGAGCAAACGGCTTCCTACGCCGTTCAAAAAGGAGTCCCAAGGCAGAATATGAAAATATTGAGATACCACATATAAAGTAACAAAACCATAATTCATCGTATAAAATATGACATGCAATACTTTGATCAATTTGATACTTCAATTAACTCACAGGGTTACAATATAACTCAAACATTGGTGCGTGCAGAACTGAATCATAATGTTGAGACGGAATGTAGATTTTCGGTAAAATACACAAGCAATCATGAAGTCCGAGTAAGTTTCAGTTAGTAATGGGTTCAATAAAATGATTTACGACCAACATGTGTGTCAAAACATGCAACAATAACGATAAATGGAAATGTCACATATTTCCGAAATGAAATATGACTCTTACGGACTAACGATGTCCGTACCCTGCATATGGTTTGGTGACATAATGTCGCCGGTCAAACAACGAAGTTTTAGTTAACGTGGGTGAGAATACCTGCAATTACCTGGTTTGACTGTCCTACCTACATTACTACTCGGCGGACAACAATGTATAGCACGAACATAGAAATTACGTATATTAAGACAGGAAAGGCAGCACTCAACTCAAGACAGGAAAGGCAGCACTCAACTCAAGACAGGAAAGGCAGCACTCAATTCAAGACAGGAAAGGCAGCACTCAACTCAAGACAGAAAAGGCAGCACTCAACTCAAGACAGGAAAAGCAGCACTCAACTCAAGATAGGAAAGGCAGCACTCAACTCAAGACAGGAAAGGCAGCACTTAACTCAAGACAGAAAAGGCAGCACTCAACTCAAGACAGGAAAAGCAGCACTCAACTCAAGATAGGAAAGGCAGCACTCAACTCAAGACAGGAAAGGCAGCACTCAACTCAAGACAGGAAAGGCAGCACTCAACTCAAGACAGGAAAGATATAAAATGCGAAAACTAGAAGAAATGACAAAGTTGAAATTGTCGCCGTATCGCCTTTTAGCGTTGGAGTGGCTAAAATTCGACATGGCATAAATCAGCAACCATAGAAAACGGTATCAGATATAATTTGATTAGTATCTTTTATCACTTTGAAAATACGACTGTAGGCCTACTGTCGAAGATTGAAGAAGACGAGATGAACAATATCGCACAATACTACAAAATGATAATAAATGAGAATGATATACGTTGCTATGCTATATGAATCTGCGCATGCGCCACATTTTTAAACAATTCACAACAAGTTGCCAACAAGATGTGCGGAAAGTAACCGTATGATAAAAATAGTTGGAAAAGTTTATCAGACGTAGGGTACTATAATACATGACCCTCTATACCCCAGAAACACTAGCACACACGCCTCACAGCGACAACGTTACGTTATGGTACTTTTACTGAGCGACGCCGCAAGGGAAATCACTGCGGAGTTGACACAATATTTGGCTTCCTAATTCATTTTGTACTCTTCTATCTTACTACAGCTGACAAACGTGGACAATCAAACACCGCTGTGAAGTACTATTGGACTCGGTGCGTAATGCATAAACGTCGGCAACTAACCTGGTGGCCGTATATTAGTACCGGTAACGTCGCACAATAACGTAACTGATGTTCCGCTGCGCATGCGTGACCGCAACGTCATGACGTCATAGACGCCGTCTCCAAGAGACAGTTTGTAGATAGATCCCGCGCTGAAAAGTTTATTCAAGCAGCAACATAAAATGATAGAAACGTCATAAATGGGAAACAATTTAAGTCCTCCAGTGCTGAGGGAGCGTACAATGGCGCTCATCGGCCGGAAGTTGACCAGAACCGATTACATTGATCGCCTGGTCAACCTAACATTGGTTAATGATGAAATTCAGCTTAGGAAATTGGCAGGTTAGTGATTCTTATTGTTGATTGCTTTGTATATATGTATGTATGTATAATAAGACACAATTCCGAATTTTGTTCCTTTACTTGTGCCTTGTTTAAAACGGTCGTTTGTCCGAGAAAGTATAGCTAATGTGTCGTTTAATTTTAATTAGATCTACATAACAACTATCAGTACATATTATTTTATGTTTGCAACAATTCAAATTAAATTACATTGAGCATTTATCAAGGGATGTAGCGACGGACTTGTTTTCAAACATTCAGGTGATGTAACACACCTCTGATATCCAAAGCAATGTGAGAGAATAACGTTTTCCCAGTGATATGATCAACATGTATGTCGGACGGACAACTTAAATCGAGTAAAGGGCCAATAGCCATATGGCCCGCTATTGTCCAACTGTGGGGCCTTTATTCGAGTTAGGGGGGCCATCGAAGGCCCCGTACTCCCTTCATAGCAACTATAGGTTGACAAATGTGCGTAGAGCCATATTTCATAAACTAAATACGTAGTTACCCCCACCCGAGGTCCTCAGATGCTATTTCAACAACAAAATAAAGGGCCATGGTCCTTTGCTTTTGCTTGAATTTGGCCCTTTGCTATCATACATACGTTTAAAAAAGCCACTTACTCGATTTAAATGGCACTATGCTTATGACATATTTTGCATAAAGTGTTTGAATGTGCATCTGTATACTTATGTGTGTGTATGTATGATGTAAAGATATTTATTTCTACATAAAATTATAGTTTAAATGACAAAATATATCAAAACATACATTAAAACAATAAACAAACATCCATGCTTAAGGTCTAGGTGTGTGAGGAGGTGTGTTCGTTTTAGTCTGTATCGATTTATTTTATTAAAATTCCTGTAAACATGAACCATGTGCAATATTCCTTAGTGTAAGAAGTAAAAGCATTAAACATTGACAACGTTCCATACTCCTGCCACCTTCTGAAGTTTGACCAATATGGTATCAACTATCGAATTAAACTCACCCATGGATTAAACACTCGGTTTGTTTTTTAGATCTCGCGCTTGGCAGTACTTCTTCTTCTTCCTGTTAAGTACGGATCCCACTCTGGGGCAATATCGTACTATTAAAATTGTATGAGCGGTGCAGCAATTATTTACAGTGTGAGTGTTTAAAAACGTTTAAACACATCATATTCTTATCTATTCGCTGACCAGACCCCTCTTGAAGACCTCAACGCGTCGACGATAGTGGCTTGCTCAGGAGCTGGTTATAGAGGCGGTGGCGGAGGGGAAAAAGGAGTACAGGTAACCGTCATGGGCCGTTAATTGTTCTTATGCCACATTTATAAACGACCTACCACGCTCCGTCACTTCGCAAGTGAGATTATTCGCGGACGACCGCTTACTCTACAGAAGCATCCGTTCACAACAAGACCACCAGATACTACAAAATGACTTAAAAGGACTTGAAAAATGGACCGACACATGGGGCACGCGTTTCAACGCCAAAAAGTGTTATCTTCTAAGTGTAAACAACAAATCTTCACACTTCTATACATTGTGCGGTGAAATACTGAAACAAGTTCCGAGGAACCCATACCTAGGACTTACACTGTGAAGATATGACATGGTCTACGCATATCAACAAAGTAACTAGGAAGGCTAACTCCACCATGGCAGTATTACATTGAAACCTCAGGAATTGTACCAAAGACTGTAGAAAAACTGCATATATTTCACTGGTTAGGTCACTAATGGACTACGGTGCCATCATCTGGGATCCCTTCTTACAGAAAGATATCACTAAACTAGAACGTGTGCAACGCCAGGCAGCAATGTTAACCGCTCCAGAGATGAAGGTTGTGTGACTCGTATGCTGCAGCACCTTGACCTGCCGTCTTTACAAGATCGCCACAGACTCAACAGACTAGTGTTCCTACATAAAGTGGCCGAGGGGTTGGTACCAGCTGACAAATATCAAACCAACTAGAAGCAAAAGACAGATCAAATTGTGATCCAAATTTTAATACAACTAATGTTATAGAACGTTACACAGTAAACAATAATCGTGGTCTAACAATAACTAGTACTAAAACAGAGCAGTACAAAAACTCTTTCTTTATAAGAACGGCAGTAGACTGGAATCATCTGCCTAATCGCATAATTGACGTTAAGTCACATGAAGGATTCAAATCGATCCTCTCAGGTCAATAAACGCGCACCCCCAGTGTTTAAACGCTGTAACAGGCCCTACACCGTAAGACGCAGAAGCAGAAGAAGCAGAAGGAACACATCAGTGCGACAGAAGGGAAGCAAGTTCCTGGTGGAGTGGCCCTGGTGTTGATTGATGTTTGGTGGAATTAGGTCTCAGCTGGTATGTCGACAAGTCCGTGGGTGATTCTGTAGACCATCACCTGCTTAGCGTTGGAACGGCGTTCGGCAAAGGGTTTCCAGCCAATGTCAGCAATGATCTGGCTGGTGCTGCTTGTTGTGCGGTAGTCACCTTTGACAAATCGAGCCGCGCGTCGTAGAACAGCCTCCAGTTGACTGATACTGGCCTCGTATGCGGGTCCCAGACGGTGCTCGCGTACTCAATGATTGGCCTGACAAGCGTCTGATAGCATTGTGCCTTTATCTGTTGAGGACAGCTTGTCAGGTTTCTCCTCAGGAAGGCGAGGCTGTTGTTCGCCTTCTTTACAGTGGTAGCAACATGGGTGTTGAAGAGCTTATCGTCCATGTATACCCCCAAGTACTTGCCCCCTGTCACAACTTGCAGTTCGCTGTCGTGGATGAAGTAATGCGTCTTGATGGGGATTCTTTTCCTGGTGATGCGGATGACCTCACACTTGGATGGGTTGAATGACATCCATCAGTCATGCTCCCACTGGTGTGACCTGTCCAGATCATCTTGTAAGGCTTTGGCATCTTCTGTAGTGAAAAATTGTCCTGTACAAGAGACTATCGTCGGCGAACAAGCAGGATGTGGATGTTGTCCGAGGTGAGAGGTCATTGATGTACAGCAGAAAGAGGAATGGTCCAATGTTTGATCCCTGGGGTACGCCGGAGGTGACTGGTGCTGTGTTGGATGACTGCCCTTCGACCAGAACTTGCTGGGTTCTGTTTGCCAGGAAGCTACTTATCCAACGCAGCAGGTTTCCTCTAATGCCGTAGTACTTTAGACCATGTCGAAGGCTTTGCTGAAGTCCAGAAGGACTGCGTCGATCTGTTCTCCGTCATCTAGGCCTTTAGCTAGGTCCTGGAGCGCAAGGATTAGCTGGCTCTCAGTAGACCTCTTCTTCCGGAACCCGTGTTGTTGGTCAGCTAGTATCTGATACTTGGTCTGGCTGTGAAGAATGTGCTCTATCAGCTTACTGCACACACAGGTGAGCGAAATGGGCCAATAGTTGGCGGGTTCACTGTCGTCTCCCTTTTTGAAGATGGGTGTGACGTTGGCCTCCAATCTGATGGAACTGCACCCTGTTCTACTGAAGCGTTGAAGATGAGCGCCAATAATGAAGCTAGTTTTTCAGCATAGTCTTTCAAAAACTTGGTGGGGATGTTTTCTGGGACGGTTGCTTTGTGAGGATCCAAGCCAGCTAGGAGCTTCCTCACACCCTCTTTGTCTTCATTGAAGCTTTGTATGTCTGGATGAGGGCTGTGCCCGATTGACGGCAAATCATCGAGGTCCTCCTTGGTAAAAACACTGCTAAACTGTTTGTTGAAGATGAATGCTTAGGTGGCTGGGTCGCTATGGGACACTCCCTCAGCCCTCAAGGTTGATATGCCAATGCTGTCGCACTTTTTCCCCTTTACAAGCGAGTACAGTTTCTTTCGGTTGCGGTCTGTGATTACCATATCGCTGATGTACCGGTTGTAGGCCTTCCTACATTCATAACTCATGCCCTTCCGTGCCTGCTTGTAGTGGTTGATGTCAGCTTCGGTTCCAGTGGTCCTGGCTCTGCAGAATGCCCTCTTCTTTATCGTTGATAGTCGTTTGGCTTTCCTGGATATCCATTGCTGGTTGAAGCGTCTGAATGACATATTTGATGGTACATGCGTTTGTATGGTGGTGTTGACAAAGTCCCTGAACTTATTCCATAATGTGTCTATGCCAGTGGTGTGAGAGTAGCGCGAGACAAAATCGTTGCTGTCAAAGTCCTGAACGGCCGTGCGTGTCAGCATTCTTCCATTGCAATATCTTTCTGGGTGGTAGTTTCAGTATTGCTGCTTTGGTCCTTGCTTTTATAAGTACCGCGTCATGGTAGCAAACTCCTGGTAGTGGTTTGCAGCGTTCCACCAGGGTTGGGCGGTTGATTATGAAGAGGTCTAGTGTGTCGTGTCCTCTGGTGGTGAAGTTGACAACTTGTTTTGAACTGGTGTCTAGGACAGTGTCAATAAATAGTTGGCTAGTATGTCTAGGGTAGTTTTAGTTTAAACATATTTTATTACCCAAAAATATACAAAATGTGACATACAAATACATCTATAAATACATTTTATATACATGGGTAAAAGGGTCGAGCCACAAGTTACAAAGCTTAGTTACGGCTGTCCCCTTATAGGGTAGTTGTTTCCTGTGACAATACCAGTTTCCCAGTCGATGTCTGGTAAGTTGATATCGCCAGCTAGCCAGATTGTCGATGTCGGATAGGCAAGATGTAGGTGGTGAATCGGCTTGTAGACTTCTTCCATGTAAGCCTGGTCACTGCTGGGTGGCCGATAAATCGATGCAATGATGAGTGGGTCGCTTCCTTTGCTATGCATATGAATGATGCGGATGTGAACTCGGCGTAGGTGTCGAGTTTTATGTCAGTGCAAATGATTGATTCCATAGTGGCAATGATGACTACGCCATGCCTGTCTTGGGTACGATCCTTCCTAGCCATGATGTGGTACATGTACATTCAAGTAGCAGCATATGGGAAATAATTTGAAGTTGTTAGGGAACGCCCAATGGCTCTCATTCGCCCGTAGTTGGGTATGATGACCAGAAAAGATTGCATTAAAGGGGCATGCCCAGAAACTTGAGTGTCTTGGTTTAAATACAACAAAATTGCCTTTATCACTTGTAAAAACAACTACATTTGTATTTCCGAAAAGAAGAATTTGACTAAAATTACTCTATAACGCACGCTTCAATATTTTGTATAGGGCCTACCGATTTGAATACCTTTTATTGACAACAACTATATTGTTATTCTTAAAAAACATAGCGGGATATTTCGTTTATTTACAGGGTTTTCATTATTTGACTTAGGAATTACAATGATACCAATTTGATTGCTATTCGAGACATTTCAGTTCCAGGGCGTGCCCCTTTAATTAATCAACTGGTTAATATTACGTTGCTAAATGATTAAGTTTATCTAAGGAAATTAACAGATTAGTGATTTCAGTGACGTTTTATTTTATTTTTATCTCATGACCGACATGGCGTAAGCTAGTTTAAGAGTACAATTTAAGACACTATAACAAATAAAACACATAGTGTGTCAAGAACGTTTGTACAAATGAGACGGCATAGACCACTCAACATAAAAAAGATTGTTCACCATGTACAAATGTTATCCAGAAACAATCATAAGAAAGTGTTTAATGAATGAAAATAACAGTGAATGAGAATGAAAAGAGCGAGATGAAGAAAAATGCCAACATGCAAGTACATGCTTCAAGTACACGGTCATGCATTAATAAAATATATTTTCAGCGAAAGTTAAGCTTACACAGGAAGATCTTAACCTTTTCCATCAGAAGGTTGCAGAAGTCCTGGGTGAGTTCTGTACGGATATGCCAGAAGTAGAGTTCAGGGACGAACCCACTCCTTCTGAGCCAAAAGAGACAGTCGTACAGAGCTCATCCAGTGATGAAGCAAGTAGCTTTTCCGGCAGTCCACCCAGCGAGTACGACATCAGCTCACCCAGCTACCTGGATAACAATCAATCCAGTTGTGCTGAGGTCCACAATCCAGACTTTTCCATGGAGAAAAACCTGGAAGTATTTGAATCGTTGCTGTATCTCGCGGTGAGTGTCTACTAACGTTATTCTATTATTCGTTCAATGTTCAATGATTTTAAATGTTAACTGTTGATTTATTGCTGTATGTCGTGGTGAGTATTGAAACTGTCTACTAAAGCCATTGTTGTTTGCATGTTCGGTCAGTTTAAAAGATATACATTCGTACTTTACTAGAATGGATAGGGTTGACATGTGACCGGCCCTATGATCTGTGGTCGCGTTTTTGTATGCATTGTGTATTTTCATATTTCTTGTTAATTTTATGTATTTTACTAGTCTTGTACTTGTAAGCAGTGTGTCTTATGTGTACATTGTATTTTGTTTCTATTGAATGCCGCCTTCTGTGTCCGATTTTTTTTTATCTTTTCTAATGTGGTGTGCTTCTATGTACTCAGTTGTTGTGTTAAGTGCTGCTAGCAATGTTATCGTTGAATTAACCGGGTATTAATAGTTTTAGAGTATGTAAATCGCAGGTTTCTGACATCCTACATGATGCACTTATACTTTCTTATCTTACAATACTAGTATATTTCTTTTAAAGGATTTGCAAGGCTATATATTTGGTTACCGTCTGAAGAAAATCAGAGATGCTAAAAAAGAAGCCGAGCTAGCTGTAAGTATTATATTGTAAAATCTATTGCCCTGTTTAAGTCTATTTTGATACATGTGTCTGTTCAATCGATTGTACATTTACCCCCCCCCCCCCCCCCACTGAGAGCTACAGCTCATTGCTAAATGACCCTCCTAGGTATACATTTAATTCCATACTCCTAGATGAAGGTGAGCAGTGTGTGCTATTGTTGTGCTCATAGAAATTTACAGTGGTGCAGACGAGGATCGAACCCTAGACTCCAACACCCCAAAGCACCCCCTATCTCTAGGACACCGCTCATCTACGTTGTAAAATCAAGATTCTAATTGTCGAATTGCAAGCTTTGTAGTTTTATCTTTCATCCTATCGACTGTGCTATGTAAGAGACAAATATGCTATATAGACTATTATTGAAATACGACTTGAAATCTCATTTTCCATCAAATTTGTCAGGAAATATGTACATGTTTATGTTATGCGAGGTCACTATTCAATCCGCTGACTTACCCATGTAGGCTCTTATTCATAGCTTTCATTGATTTTCCACTGGCATATCGCAAGACCGGGCTCCGGGTTCACAAAGAATCAGTTTTCATGATCATGTTTACGCTCAATGCTGTCGCTCAATGCTGTTGTGGCTATATAGTTATAAGTTAATAAAATTCCACACATTTCCCGGACAATATTGTTAATACATTGACATTTGATATTTTCTCATGCTTTTCCAGGATCAACTTAGCAACAGTGCACCTCCATACGTGAGTGAGACGTCGCCATACTTGTACCAAGATGAGGATATCCCAAGGTCCGCCAACCCAACACGGCCACCTGGGGTTCAAGTATCGACACAAAAGTCACAAGAAACCAGGTTCGTCATTCCAACAGGACAACCTGAGTTTGGCGCAAGTTCTTCGACATCAGAACAGTCTACCCAAAAGTTCGCCAACCCAACAAGGCCACTTGGGGTAGACTCAGTGCAATCGCGTGCACACTCTGAGAGTGACGAAGAGATTGCGATCCTCCCAAAGTCTCACAGCCCAAAAGAAGGTCATGGCCTTGCCAGTAACAATCGAAGGCCCAATTCCAGGATTCTTGGAAAAATAGGCCAAGGGCTTTTAACCAGAGAGAAGGCTAAACGTAACATCAAAGCATCAAGTCACGAACCTGTTGTTACTTCTACAGCAACACTGGGTATTGTTGCTAACGAAACCTCTGCTGTCCCTGGGGACGTAAACAAAGCATGCTACGACAAGGATCAGATAACAAAGAAGAAAAAAGGTATACTTCGTAGGTTGGCAGACATGATCACGCGAAGAACTGGGTCTGCGAAGTCGAGACAAAATGTCATATGTGTTAAACCTGCGACTCCAGAATGTGCTGTGATGAACATAGCAAAAAAGAGCAAGTCCACAGTACCACCTAGGTCTGTGTCGACAAAAGTGATTTCAGAGGTAAAATATTTTCTCCGATAAAATGCATACATACTGAAATTAATATATCATAGCATACATGTATATACGTATGATAGCAAACAATATCTGCCCATCGATGACCATGGTACGATATACTTTTAACTAGGACCGGGTCGATTACTCGGTTAATCGGATATGATTCGATTGCAAGGTGAAACCGGTTTCAATTTTGCAAAACCGCTAATCGTTCTAAACAATACATGTCATACAATGCCAATAAATTGTATGTTACTGTGTGCATACAATATATCTGTGACAAGAATATGTCTGAATGTGTTGATCGACACATAAACAAGCAAACTAGCTGGGTGTGTTTGGGTAACATGTGATACATTGATCCATATACTCAGTCTGATCATACTTAACAAACAAATCTTATTTTATACCTCGAAGGATAAAATAAAAACACATAAATTCTGCTGCTGAAAGTACCTTGATATGGTCATCATGAAAGTAAACACCATTTTCAATATGGCTGTCGATTAACCGGTTCGATTCGATTTCACATCAAAGATTAACCGGTTTCAAAATATTGAAATCGTCCCGGTCCTACTTTTAACAGGAGAGGGGCTCTCATTATGTCTCCCATGTGTAATGGAGGTCACATATATATATTGATTTTGTGCTGGACGTCTGTCTGGATGGCTGTCTATCTATCAGAAGGTTTGACCCCACTTGTTCTCTATTATCACTGGTCCGATTGCAATGAAAAATCACCTGTTTATATTATAGAAGCTGAGACATATATTGTTTTTATGCTGGCTGTCTGTCTGGGTGTATATCTGTTTGTCACAAGGTTTGTCCGCTCTGTCCTTTCTCACTGATTTCAATGAAACTTCACATGAATGCTTGAGACAAAGCCTGTGTGTGTATAACGTCAGGAAATTAAGGTAGGGTGAATTTTGTTTATGGTGGATTATTATGTACTATGCATACTCTTGTTGCAAACAAAAAAAATAAATTATAAAGACTTAGTACTAGTACTAGACGTACATATATAGTTAATCCATTCTCATCTACCCGTGTCATCTTCTGACACTAGAATCTAGGAACTTGACTTACTACTGATGTATGAGGATGGTACTTATCGCGAGCATTTACGTAAATAATGTTCCTTTACAATATTTTAGGAAAAACGCAGACCAGACAAACGTATTGTCTGGCCCAGTGACACCAAACGTCCCACCCTCTACAACAAGGTTCTAGAGTAAGTTTTAGTAATATATTGTTTCTTCCTTTTCGTTTCAATACGTTTTAGCTCATTACAAGTGACAAAGATGTACAAGTCATGCCAATAGCTGTGATTAACTAGGATACTTAATTAGCGCTATTTCTTTGCAACGATTTGTCTGATTTCAACGAAAAGTACAAATGTCAAATGTGAATATGGGCTTTGTGTAGTGTCCTTGTGATGTTTCACTTTGACTGACTGAAGCAGCAGGCTTTCGGAGTGGGATGACGTGTTTTTATAGCTGTTCAGACTTTCGTGCATTCGGAGCACCTCGTACAATTCTGCTGTAGAATCATACAATCGGAACGGTCCGTTCGGCATTTATCGCTTCCTGACGTCGCCAGATAAAATATGATTCTACAGCAGAATTGTACGAGGTGCTCCGAATGTATTTTATCTGGCGACGTCAGGAAGCGATAAATGCCGAACGGACCGTTCCGATTGACTTTCGTGCTCTGCTGTTTCGGTTAGGTGCTGCCTTTCCTGTTGGATTTGTATTTATGTTTTAGAAATGGACGATACTTGAAATGTTTGAAATGTTGATACATGTTGTCAGAAAGTGTTAACATTTTGTACCACAGCATTATTCTTCGTATATCATTATTTCCATATATTTCGATTTTTAGGAAGAAAGATACCAACTATGAAGTCCTCAGCTCTGCTAAAAAGATCAACACTGGCGTCAAGGCCAACGTGAGATGCCGGAGACAGTCTCGTGGAGGCTGCTAGTTTATTTAAACAACGCCAACTACAACATCTAGTCATCTAAAATACTCTCTAAAATTTTAAACTACATTTAAATCAGTCTCACTCTGACAACAGTTTTGATCAAATCTATTTTAAACTCACAGCAATCTTGATATTGGCAATGCACTTTAATAGTCAATACAAAACTTTTTATCTTACATTTTGTTTAATAATAATCAATTAATTGGTTTAAGTTCAATATTAAATTTTGTTTAATGTTTTTGAATCGTAGTGTACATATTGGTGCTTTTTTATTCAGTTTCGTTTTAAATCAGCCAGTCAACATTTTCTCATTAAAATACCAGACATCTACTTTTAAATGAAAACACAAAATAGGTTTCGATTTTTTCCTAAATATGTAAAATGTTGGTTTTGGGACGTTTAGTGATATTTTTCTCAAATACGGTTTTCTCAAGTATATTTTTCTCAAATACAGTTTTCTCAAGTATATTTTTCTCAAATACAGTTTTCTCAAGTATATTTTTCTCAAATACAGTTTTCTCAAGTATATTTTTCTCAAATACAGTTTTCTCAAGTATATTTTTCTCAAATACAGTTTTCTCAAGTATATTTTTCTCAAATACAGTTTTTTTCTCAAATACAGTTTTCTCAAGTATATTTTCTCAAATACGGTTTTCTCAAGTATATTTTTCTCAAATATAGCTTCTCTCTTTAATGCCCTTATGTATTACATGTAGTTATGTATGTTATTATTTCAGTCTGGTAAGTGACTCACTTATGTCAAAATATTTTAACTTCTATCGTTATAACTTTGTTTTCCACTTAAATATTTCCTACCTGAGAATTGATATGTTTAAAAATTGAGCTTTAGAGTACCTACTTAAGTTTAATAGATTATTGGACTTTTTTTTAATTTCCAGCTTTGCAATAATTATGTATTCCTTTGTACCTGGAAGCAAGCATGTATGTCTGTATGCCTTGTTGCAGTACGATATGGTACACGCCAAAACTAACCAAATTCTTATAGGATATATGTAGTGACTGTGAGGAATCAGAGGTTTCTGTATACATCAGATTCTAACAAACATACGTCTTTTAACAATGGTTCTATATTCGCCGAAGTAATCCCTGATTTATAACAACGATTCTAGTAAGCATGTCTCGTTTTTAGATCAACTGCACCTTTTAAAAAAATGTCCGCGTAACCACTTTGTAATGACACAGTATTGCCCTTTGAATTAAAATAGCATTTGAAAAATTTAGCTATGGAATATCCAATTGCGTAGGTAACGTTTTGCTAAAGTAAATGCTTGTACAATGTATACCTACTACAACCGTGCGTATGGGAAAAGCACCCAACGACTAAACACAAATCAACATTGAAATTGTGCTGGCTGCTCATTGCACTTACTATGACGTTTCATTTCTCCAAACCGATAGTTCTGATTAATCTGGGATAGATACACAAATAAAACAATGCTCTAAGGGGTAGAACAAGAGTCCGGGATGGACCTACCAATCCACACCTGGAAGTTCTATCACAGAAAGCATTGCCCGAACTTCTATGTTTAGGATGGACCTACCAATATTGGTTCCATCCACAGAAAGTTTAATGAGCTCTCACATTGTTCTTGTGTTGTTAGTTGTGTATACATTGATCGTCTCATCACAAATGTTTGCGCATTACAATGGTCAACAAATTGCCAGCATCTATACATCTGCCCACTGCCATGATCTGCGCAATGACACGTTCGGCATATCACCTTGGTCTGACCCTTCCCATGGTCGGCATATCGACATGGGATCTGCATATGTTGCAAACTGTCATGATAGGCATATCACCATGGTATATCCCTTTCCATGATCGGTACATTGATATGGTCGGCACATTGATACGGTCGGCAAATCGCCAAGACCTGTTCATCTGCCTACTGCCATGCTCCGCACATTGACATGTTATGCAAATTGTCATAGTCTGCAAACTCTCATGGTATGTAGCTTTCCATGGTTGACACGTGTATATGGTCGGCACAAAGTCACGATCTGTTCATCCGGCCTTTGCCATGAACCGCACATTGACATGTTATGCAAATTGTTAAGGCCGGCATACTGTCATGGTTTGCCCACTGTCAAGGTCCGCATAGTTTCATGGTTTGCCCATTCTGTCAAGGGCGGCATATTGCCATGGTTTGCCCATTTTCATGGTCTACAGATTACCATGATCGGCAATTATTCGTTCATCTGCTCTCGGCTATGGTCTGCTGGTAGCCATGGTCTGTACATTGCGATGATATGAACATCTGCCCACTGTCCCACTGTCACGGTCTGTAGGATACTGTGGAGTGCACATTGTGACGTCATGCTCTAAATATTATAATCGTCCTAGCCAGTTATTACAGATTATTGCTCTAGGCTATGGTATATATATAGTCATGGTCTATACATTGCGATAAACTGATCATCTGCATACTGTCATGGTCTGCAAGTTACTATGGTCTGCACATTGCCACACGATTTACATACTGTCATGGTCCTGATATTAAATTCCCCCCTCGCTCCTACTAACAAGACCTCGGGTGTCCTACATTGTATTTTATAAGTATCGGATTGGTTTCGTTATGCATTCACAACTATCAGTACTGTTATAAGGAAAAGGTTGGTACACTAATGGTACCCGGTTGTTCTCATGTATTAATAAATGATATTCCCTTGTTAAAACCATAAAAATTATTTATTCACATAAAAAGTTACATATTAAAGATAGTGATACTTGAATTTTGTCCTCATTTGATTTTTTCTTAGTATTCATATGAAGCATTTTGATAATAATAATAGCAGTAAATTCGTTTCATGGTCATTTTTGAACAATTATATAATATTATTTGAACTAAGCGAACGTTTTTCCTCAACCTTAATCTTTTCATCAAATTACCCGTATTTTGTTACGTGTTGTTTAAAATTTCTTTTAATTAACAAGTGGCACCATCCAGTATTTAAATTTGGTGTGGAATTTGAATAGATTAAATGGTCAAAATGTTGTTTGAGATCACGCAAGACTGTACATGTTATTTCATATTGAAATATAAAAATAAAGTTGTATTAACAACAATTTCTGTTGACTGTTGTATTTTATGTACATGTAGGAATGGTGTGAGTGATATCAGGACATATCTACCCTCCTTGTAGCATTTATGTATCTTATTTAGTGATGTTGTATACTGAGCAAATGTTCCAACTAGTTTATACTAATTTATTTTAAGGTCGATTGGGAAACAAGTTTTTCCAACTTATATTAATCACTCTCGACACCTCATTCCTGATGTTATCCATCGACACGAGGGTATGACAGAAGAGAAGCCAGTTTCCATTTTTTTTATTCTGAGCGTCTAGCAAGGAAATTTTTGGTATACCATTTTTATTTCGTCTTTGGTATGACGCGGCATGGGATCGAACCCGGGACCCGCACTCAAAGCGGACTCTATCACTAGGCTATCGCGGCGATTCCAGCTAGACTAAAGTATTTTATTTTCTTAAGTTGTAGGTTTGAAGGGAAGTAACTATTGACTATCTCATAAACTCTGTCAAGCTGACTTATCTGCCTTGTCCATATCATCTGTTATTATGTGGAATGGGTTTGTCTTGTTCATCTGGGACATGTCCTACAAAAGTGAAAATGTCAGTTACAGGTGAAAGTGGCTTAATTAAACAGTAGAGGACGAGAAGGAAATGGTGGCTCTAAAACGTTCACCTGAATACCATGTCCATTTGTATGCATATAAACAGCCATCTGTAGGACAGGGTCATGTTTATGTTGCGTTAATCCCACACATCAATAACATCATTGCAAGCAGAAGTTTAGTCCAGTTAGGATATTGTGACAGTGACGTTGCAGTTTATGTGTACGCAAAAAATCACAACCATTGTCCAAACAGGTAGAGCGAAGTTAAGTATGTTAGTTTAGCATTGAAATTATAGTTGTGTGTACATTATAAGCCTTTATAATTGGTTTTACACCGTTATAGTGAACTCGACCGCTGCGACACTGGATTCTTATCCAGACTGGACTATAAGTAGCAGCATCTACATCGACATCGGCATCATCACATTACAAGAAACACAGTGTATAAACGAGTCAAGTTCCGGTTATCGCAATAAGTCATACACGTTGAATCGTATACGAGTTGTATCGCAATAAGTCATACATTTATTAGGTTTATACACTGTGACAGCTGATTCACCTAACCAGTTTTACTGAATTATTTGTACTTTCATCAGTATCAAGCACCTTCTGCACATGTGGAGGAAAGTCAGCATTGGTGTCATATTTTGTCACGAATCCTGATTTCCATGATAAAAAGCCAGCACTGGTCTGGACTATGGCTGCGGCGACTATATTTTAATCCATGAAGTGAAGTCGGGCTTAGATTATTCAATTAAAGAGTTTATAAAAAGGATTCGGGATCTGATAAACCTCAGTTCGGACGATACCCTGTGTTCAGATGAAACGTTGTCAAAACTGTACTTGACTAAAATAAACCAATGACCACAATGAGTAACTAACTCAATACCCGTCATACCCGTATGTCTCATCGGGTATTGACCCAGAGTTTCATCTAAATTATTCACAAGTTTAATTAATTAGAAAAAGGTCAATTAATTGGTAAAATTCCTAGATATTGTTTTACGCTGAATTATTAACGACCATGTCTTTGATTTGCACGTTAATGTCATGGTGACTTCTCATAAGTAATCATACGGATGTAAACAATGAGTAATGTCGCGTTAAGGGAATTAATGGAAAAAACAAATCAATTTTGTTTCTCTCATACACTGAAGTTTTGCTAATAATTCCAAATAAAAAGCCAAATCAAAACTCCACAAATATTGGCTTTAAAAGCCGATATTAGACGAGTATCGGTACCGATCGGTTGAGGTGCGGATGTATTCTGTATTGTTATTAGCCCCTTTAACTGCCTAGATCATGTGTTGTAACTGTCAAGTTGGTATAGAGAAAATATTTGTATTAGAATAGTTCGTGGGATACAATCGCATTGCACTCCTGTCTATATTTTAATAGTACAGTAGGCCTAGTGAAAAAAAAATCAAATTTTTTTTTTCATTTTTTTTTCAAATTATAAATGCAAGTTCATGTGGTTAGTTCAAGCACAGGAACTTGCATAATTGATAAGAAATTGAAAAATAAGCCTGTACTAAAATATAGATTTTATTGGTAGGCCTAGATTTTTTTTAATGATGCAAGCTCCTGTGGTTCAAGTACCGTGTGGTGACATAGGTATGCAACAGCCTTGGATCAAAGCAGAACCTCTACCACTACGCTATCGAGGCGGGTTTGACCAATTATTTTAACACAGATGACTACTAGTACTTACTTCTGGCGATCACTACCATATGTTATTTGAAAGATATAAACCATTGCTTGTTTTCAAGATACCGAACTTATTATTGACGATGTGCTCAGTTACTTCAATAATTAATAAATCGATTATCAAATAAACCGCTTATTATCAAATTGCTGATAAAGGCACTATACTATACGTAAGTCATTTATATCAAGATGTCGTAAAAATCGTACCCAGTTACACAGGGTAAAATAATGATATCTTTATGACAGTAGCAAAGGATATATTATTTTGAAACACGATCATCTGTGTTTACATTCAAACAATAACGTTTTTATTTACATAAATTATGCCTATCTTGGGCTTTGTTCGTTAATTTGTATTAAGGGTAACCGATATATGAAATATTAAACTATACAAAAAATTCTGCAAATCATTACCCATCGTTAAGAGATATACTACTCAAAATTTGATAAGGGTCCTAAAATGTCCTTGTGGATATTTCGCAAATTGAATATCTTTCAGAAACAGTAAGTTACATCTGCAATTTTGTAAGCGAATAAAGATAACTTCAAAAGTTGATGTCTAAGTGCTGATAATCCCAATCACACTTAAACGTTTATGTTACTTTCTAGCCTCTGTAGCAACAGAATGCGGTCCGGTTTGTGGCATTAAGGGTCTTCTAGTAAAGGGACAAACATATCTAGCATGTTATTCTTGCCACTTTCGTTCCTATCGATAGGGATTATCAGTTACCTAGAAAAGACGACGTTAAGTCAATGCATACAAAATGCATCACATGAATTTTTGAAAATTATCAACAGATTAGATGCTATTTTAATATAGATATGCACAACGTTTTCTTCATCTGTTCGGTTTTATTCAGTAAACGTAGGACGGGAAATAATATAGCTTTCTTGGCCCTTATTAAACGTTGCGTAGTATATTATAGATCATGTTTGAAGCCCGGGTTGGATTGTTCTCTGTCGGCAACGATAGAATTTATATACTCTATAGAGACATAAGGGCTTAATTACATTTCAATCGAAGCATTTCTGAAGGCCCTGTAATCTTTTTTAACATTATAATGTCAGTTATTTTAAACGTTTATCCATTATAAATATATAAATATCTATCTAAACTGTTTGACCTTGTGGACGAATACAGTCAGGATACGCTATACAGGCATTTGTTGTAGATTTGTATTGTTGACAGACCCCCATGTGGAGTAAAGGCTTCATGTTTTGTTTTATTCAGTGCTACAATATACGAATGTACGTACACAAGTTCATATGCACTTGCATTAAAATCTTAATCATTTTGTTATTGTGAAATGGTCTGCACTGACATCGTCGGTCAAGTTCGAACGTCACCAAAGAATAACTGACATGGTCGACATCGCAACCCAAGTTCGAACGTCACCAAAGAATCACTGACATGATCGACATCGCAACCCAAGTTCGAACGTCACCAAAGAATAACTGACATGGTCGACATCGCAACCCAAGTTCGAACGTCACCAAAGAATCACTGGCATGATCGACATCGCAACCCAAGTTCGAACGTCACCAAAGAATCACTGACATGATCGACATTGCCACCCAAGTTCGAACTTCACCAAAGAATCACTGACATGGTCGACATCGCCACCCGAGTTCGAACGTCACCAAAGAATCACTAGCATGGTCGACATCGCCACCCGAGTTCGAACGTCACCAAAGAATCACTGACATGGTCGACATCGCCACCCGAGTTCGAACGTCACCAAAGAATCACTGACATGGTCGAGATTGCCACCCAAGTTCGAACGTCACCATAGAATCACTGACATGGTCGACATTGCCACCCAAGTTCGAACGTCACCAAAGAGTCACTGACATGGTCTACTCTCACCGCCTGAGTTTGAACTATACCAAAGAATCACTAACATAGCGAACGTGATATGGATTATGCTGGCATCGCCACCCGAGTTCACTAAGATGTAGAATTGGTACGAGGCGAAGCTACCCATCTGGTTGTCGGACGAACATTTAGGCGGTGGTGGTTCTACCCAGTGACCCAACGATGTCCAAATCAATGATTTTACAGATTTTACGTAGGCATTTTGTTTGAAATCCGGAAAGTTTTTGGCTGTCCTCTTCAGTTTCTCGCCAGCATTCTGTTCCATACATCGACACGGAGAGGAGGTTCCTCTGGTATAATTCAATATTTGGGTTTTTTGCACTTATGTTACCAGATCTGGTGGATGGTTGTTCCTGCTTTTTGGAGTCGGTTTCTTGTGTCCTTTTCAGTTGCGTTGTTTTTGCTGAGGATGATGCTTAAATATGTGAAGTCATCTACCTCTTCTATTGGTTTGTTTTCTAATGTTATTACTGATGGAGAGTTGGTAAGTTGCAGTGTTGCTGATGCTTAGTCCTATTTTGTAAGCGTATTTGGTCAGATCGTATGTTTTCTTTTGTAGGTGGTCAGTATTGTTTGAAAGTAGAGCAATGTCATCTGCAAACTCCAGACCTTCCAGTTCTGACGTCAGTGCCCATCTGATTGATCTGTTCTTGTTTCCAAGAGTATTCCTCATCACCCAGTCAATGGCAACAAGGAACAGTATGGGTGACATGATACATCCTTGTCGTACCCCACTGGTGATGTTGAACCAGCTGCTTGGTGACACCGCAAGAGAAGTTTCCATAAAAATCTTTATTATGTTAACAACTTTTCTGGGCATCTATATGCCTTACGGATCTGCCAAAGACTCTCTATTAATACTATGGGAATCTCATTGGAGATTATTAAATCCCGGGGGTGACAAAATTTGACATTAATTGTTCTCAATACGCGCAAAGAAACAGTTTCTTGACTCAAGTTCATCTATCTAGATTTTCTCGCGGCAACGACTAATAACATGTATACGAAAAAAATAATTAAGTCGATAACGGGCTAATTTAATCTTAACATTTAATTTTATCTAAACAATATACAGGTAAACGTTAGCAAACAAACTATTTCATGAATATTATTTTTGAATTACCTCCCTTTAATAAAATGTTTTTTAAACAATAACAGTGTGGGTTTGTTCTATTTATAGTTCAAATTATGACATTAAACGAAAGTGAAATATGTTCCAATAAATGGAAATAAATTATTTGACCATCGAATAACCAATTATAGTTCACAATTATTAATTAACATGTGCTATTTAAACCGATCATTAATTACACACCAACTATCATTCCCTCTGCAATCAAAATCATTTTTTAAATTCGGCAACGAGCGTCGTGTTGCTGACAAAATAAGATAAAAATAATAATATAATTATATGAAAATTTATAAGTGTACAGTATAATGTATAAATAATTATACAATTTTATATCAAAGTCGCAAAGGTAAAACCCATTTCATATTCGCCGTAATAATTTCTTCGTCGCACGACGCTTGCGAATTTATGTCGAACTATGTTATAGTTAGAACATATTAAGTAAATTGTAATGATTAAAAAGGGCGGAGCGAGCGAAGCGAAGCGAGTCCTTTTTAGTCATTAAAATTTACTTAATATGTTCTAACTAACTTAGAATATAACATTCTGCATTCTGATAGAAAGTAGCGCCAACGCATGACGTAAAGTCTGTGAAGAGAAAATGTTAATGATTAAATTTTCAGTTAACCGCCAAAATGCGGCGTTTTCATTGGCTCATAATGTAGGTTATATTCTAAACCGACTTGTTGAGCGGTCACAATTGTCGCACGACGGATGTACCACGGCTCTACGGTGCATATTTGGGAACTACTGTGCGTCCGTCACACGACGGACGTACGACGATCGTGCGATGGTCGCACGACATAACAATTGACACACGACAGCCTTACGATGAACAGTTGTCGCACGTACGTCGTACGTCAGTCGTACGATCGACGTACGTCAGTTGTACGATAATAGCATTGTTAAACTATTAGCAGGTTTAAACAAAGTTTCAGCAGCTGGATATAATTAATCAAAACGTCCAACCAAACTTTTAATTTTCGAATAATAATAAATATTTGCCAAAAGGAACTTGCTAAATACTAGTATTAAACTGAAATACATGTATGCATAATCAACATAATTATAAGAAGGCATTTTGTGGTCCGCTGGTGTCAAACGCGGAATATTTTATGATTTGTTTGTTTCGAGATATTTTGGATGTCCACGTGTTATAAAAGAGAGAACAGTTGATTCCTAATTCAAATTATGCCTTTCTTGTGCATAAAATGTTTGAAATATTTATGAATTAATAAAACGTGTTTAGAGTCTTTAGATAGACCGGTATAGTGTTACTAAGTATGTACATTTAATGTAACTAATTATGGAATTAAACATACATTGTTGATATTTTTATAATCTGCTAAGTGATTAAATTTTGTTGTTGATATGCATGTATGAAAACATTCGGGCAAAATTGAGATCTTTGTTTGCAGCTGAATGCATTTGCCATATTTACGTACAATGCAATCTCTGCAGAGCAGCCCTCCATTAATGAGCAACAACCTCTCTTAAGCAACATAAATATGTTGTTCGAGAAGAAACAATTTAATATGTGTACACAATTACCTCTCCAGAGCAACAACCTCTGTAAAACAACATAATGTTATGTTTCCAAATGTGTGTCGCTTTAGAGA
Source organism: Spisula solida (assembly GCA_947247005.1). Taxonomy (NCBI): domain Eukaryota; kingdom Metazoa; phylum Mollusca; class Bivalvia; order Venerida; family Mactridae; genus Spisula; species Spisula solida. Next base: position 46,639,973 of record OX365945.1, on the reverse strand, counting down.
GGTTTAATTGTTTTCAAAGTACACATTTTTTCTAAGAGTATGATTTTATCTTAAAATTGCACTGTAGGATATAAATTTTGACAATCGTACTGCCGCCATCGTACTATCGCATTGTCGCCATCGTACTATCGCGTTATCGTACTGTCGTCATCGTATTATCGCATTGTCGCCATCGTACTTTCGCGTTGTCGCACTGTCGTCATCGTATTGTCGCACTATCGCATTGTCACCATCGTACTATCGCGTTGTCGCATTGTCGCCATCGTACTATCGCATTGTCGCCATCGTACTATCGCATAGTCGCCATCGTACTATCGCACTATCGCACTATCGCATTGTCGCCATCTGGATTTTAATCTGTAACCACGATGGCCCTTACGGTATTCCGTAAAACCCGATCGGTGACAAACTATATGCCGAACTGTAAAGTATTTTTAAAAGTGACTCCATCTAAGAAAAAAATCGATGTGCGCATGTATACCGATAGGGGATAAACGACAATGCGACAGTACGATGGCGACAATGCGACAACGCGATAGTACGACGGCGACAATGCGATACTGCGACAATACGATGGCGACAATGTGATAGTGCGACAATAGGATGGCGACAATGCGATAATACGATAACGACAGTACGATAACGCGATAGTACGATGGTGACAATGCGATAGTACGATGGCGAAAGTATGATTGTCATATCGCATTGTCGCCATCGTGCTTTCGGATTGTCGCGATCGTACTATCGGGTTGTCGCATTGTTGCCATCGTACTATCGCATTGTCGCCATATAAGTACTATCACACTAACGCATTGTCGCCCTTTGGATTTTTATGTGTAATCACGATGGCCTTTACGGTATTCCGTAATATATATCCAAGTAAATGCTATTTAAAAGGACCACACAGGTTATTCCTCCACAGTGTTAGTCAAGTTGTGTTCGTGTTCTTGAGGTTAGAAACCACCAAATAAATTTGCTCTTTAGTTCAATGTAAAGTTACAATAATAGGCCCCAAATTTTTACATCTTTTAGTCTATGGCCAGCAGGAAGACATATATCATTTTAAATAAGTACCTTTGAGCTTCATAATAATACAATAAAAAGGGGGGTCATGTAGCTTCTAAGAAAAAATTTGTCCATTAAACATGGTCTACCTATTTTTACACATGTCCGGAATGATTCAATCCGGGTTTTACCCTATTCTACTTTCACTTTGGTATCAATGTATGAATACCAAGATATTCCAGATTTTCCAGTTTCACTACATACCATGCATATTTACAATGCATTTAAACTCAATTTCATCACTCCAGTGCACACTTGTCAAGAAATATCCCCATTTACAGGCAAGCCAAAGTTTTTAAGGACCATTTGGCACGCAGAGGCATTTGGGTGTTGTTTACCTTGACTTAATGTGTGACTTAACCAGCTTATTTGATTGTTACTTCGCCGCATCGTTATCTCAAGCTATTGGAATCTCGTTGAAGATTTTTAAATTCCGGCGGTGACAAAATTTGACAAAAAATGGTCTCAATACGCGCAAAGAAACAGTTTCTGCACTTAAATACACCTATCTAGAGCTACCCGCGGCAACAATTAATTACATGCATACGAAAAAACTAATCAAGTCGAAAACGTGCTAACTTAATCTTAACATTTTACTTAATCTTAACAAATAGATCAATATACAGATGTACTTAAGCATTCAAACTATTTCAAGAATATTATTTTTGAATTACCTCCCTTTAATAAAATTATACTTTTTAATCTATATCTTGGTGAATGTTTTCTAATTATAGTTAAAATTATGACATTAAGGGAAAGTAAAATATGTTCCAATAAATTAAAATAAATTATTTGACCATCGAATATCCAATTATAGGTCATAATTATTATTTACCATTTGTAATTTAAGTCAAATCAACGATTAGTATATTATAGTAAAAACCATTGGCCACTGGCTAATTAAACAGCCAGACATATTTTAGAAGTCTGCAACGGGCGTCGTGTTGCTAACTTTAAAACGTGATAATATTGTAATGTGTATTTATGGAAATGTACAGTATAATTATAGTGTATTATTTCATATCAAAGTCACAAAGGTATTTGTCTGACAAGATTAAACTGAGACTTCTTGCATAATTCTTTTAAGTCCGGAAATTTCTGAAGTTACGTTTTAGTTAGAACATATGGTTAACGGATTTAAACACGCGTCACTTTGATATATCGGTATATTTTAGGAAAACAAATTCCCATACCCGATGTCTTTGTATATACGTAAAGGCTAATTCAGTTGCGTCGTTTTGATACTAAACTTAATAAAATCCAACGAGTATTAACCAAATTATCGCACGAATAAGACATTGGTCCAGAAAACAAAAGTAACATGTTTATCGGCGCATTGATTTTAGCGTTGAATATGACCAGCCTGTATAACAGATCGAATGTTTACGCACATGCCTAAGAAATTATATCACAAAATACAGAGTTTTGAAATTCCCGATCTTCCCGTCATTACTATATATTTATATATATTTAAGCAAGATCAAACACGTATTGACCGAGCTATGGGCAAATATATACATGCACTCTTTTAAGATTTGCTCAGTGTATTGCAAATTGGTCAGAATGCGACTTCTGTTTTCTGGATCGACGTATTGGTTGTACTATATATTTGTTGATGCTCGTCTGATTTTTATCATCCTGGTACAAAAATGACGCCAATACATTTACCTTTAATCTGCATTATTCCAATACCAGCATACACTTGAAATTTCTGCTATAAAACAACATACCACAGTGTCGCCTTTTTAAACCCGTTTAGTTAGAGCGGAGCGAGCGAAGCGAAGGGAGTCCTTTTTAGTCATTGAAATTTACTTAATATGATTGTTCTAACTGGCTTAGAATATACCATTCTGTATTCTGACTGGCCGATAGAAATTAGCACCAAAGCATGACGTCAAGTCTGTTAAGAGAAAATTTTAATTATTAAATTTTCATCTAGAATCTTCGCTCGCTCCGCCTTTTTTAATCATTAAAATTTACTTAATATGTTCTAACTATAACTTACACAATTCAGTCTCTGTACATTAAATTTATAATCGCGAAGTACTGGAAATAAAAATAAGCAATTGAAAATATTACAAAAACCGAAAATAAAGACAAAATAATATAAGAACGTACGGGAAATAGTTTTAAACATAAACCCTTTGATTTAATGATAGAAAGTTGAAGAAAAACTATTAATGTCGAAAGATTACAGTAAGTTTCGAACCTGTGACCACCTGCGTTAAAGGCGCAAACGTTTCTACTGCGCTTCTATTCATGCTTGATTTTTCTTTCGATTTTGTTACAAATGCAGAGATTTCTGCACATGTAATAAAGAAACATACTTATTTAATCGAAAAGAGCCCAGTACAGACAGGATTATACGGAGTTTGGTCATGAAATATTCTCAACACGCACAAAGAAACAGTTTCTGGACTCAAATACAACTATCTAAAGGTATACTCGCGGCAACAACTAATTACATGTTTACGAAAAATTATAATCAACTCGAAAACGTGCCAACTTAATCTCACTATTTTACTTAATCTAAACAATATACAGAAATACTTTAGCATTCGAACTACATGTATTTCAAGAATATTATTTTGAATTACCTCCCTTTAATAAAATTACACTTTTTAATCAATAGCATGGAGGATGTTTTCTATTTAAAGTTAAAAATATGACGATAAATGAAAGTAAACTATATTCCAATAAATGAAAATAAATTATTTGACCATCGAATATCCAATTATAGGTCACAGTTATTAGTTAACATGTACAATTTAAGCCGATCAAAACGTATTAATTTATGCCATGAAAATTTTTTTGAAAGTCTGCATCGAGCGTCGTGTTGCTGACTAAATAACATAAAAATACTAAATATGTTTTATGAAAAACAAAAAAAATACTAAATATGAAATTATGGAAATGTATGTACAGTACTCAGAAGAGATAGCCCCACCACTGACATTGATATACCAGGCATCACTTCGGCAGGGACTCGCACCCTCAGACTGGAAAGCCGCCAATGTGACACCACTCTTCAAGAAATGTGACAAGAGCAGTCCTTCAAACTACCGTCCGATATTCTTGACCTCAGTGAGCAGTAAAATCATGGAGCACATCATTCACACACAGGTTATGAAACACCTAGATCCCCATAAGATTCTATCCGCGCATAACACGGCCTTTGGAAGAAGAGGTCCTGTGAGAGTCAACTAATCGTCACTATCCGGGACCTTGCTTCAGCACTTGATGACGGTGAACAAGTAGACGCCGTCTTGCTGGATTTCAGCAAGGCGTTCGACAAGGTGCTTCATGAAAGACTGCTGTACATGCTACACCACTACGACATCCGAGGTAAAACTCTACAGTGGATCAGAAGTTTTCTCACAGACAGAAGCCAACAAGTTGTTATAGAAAACCAGACATCCGCACCAGTTACTTCGGGTGTACCGCAGGGCTCTGTGATAGGGTCCTCTCCTCTTCCTCTTGTATATCAACGACCTCCCAAAAAAAAGCTTCTTCAACTACACAACTTTTTGCTGATGACAGCTTGTTATACAGGAAGATAAGGACCATTCAAGACGCCATAGTCCTACAAGAGGATATTGATCGTCTCCAGAAATGGGAAGAGGACTGGCAAATGTCATTCAACCCCGCTAAATGCGAAGTAATTCGATTTCAGTCGCAAGAGAAATCCCTAATCCACAGCCTATACGGTACATGGCGAAACACTAGCAGTTGCCAAGACACCTATACGGTACATGAGCGTGACATTGTCCGAATATCTATCCTGGAAACCACATGTGGAATTAACAGTTAAGAAGACAAACAACAGGCTAGCCTCCTTACGCAGAAACCTCCAGAGTTGTCCTCGTAACATCAAGAACCAATGCTACCAGTCTCTTGTGCGACCCATCCTGGAATACGCTGCTCCTGCATGGGATCCTCATACTCAGAACAGTATCCAGTCACTTGAAGTTGTACAGCGCAGAGCAGCCCGATTCGTCATAGGGGACTATTGTACCACCTGGTCCAGTAGCACCAGCAACATGATGAACCAACTTGGATGGCAATCCTTGCAACTACGAAGACAGTATGCCAAGCTGGTCATCATGGTGTATCGAATCACATACTGCTTGGTCGACGTTGATTCATCACCCCACTACCGTGCCTCAACTGCAATCAACACCTCTGCAAGATGCATGATACCATTCTGCAGAACAGACACTTATCGACACTCCTTCATCCCGTCCAGCATACGCATATGGAACACTCTTCAAGTCCTTCTGACAGGAGCCCATACCATCGAGGCATTCAGGTCGGGCATCGTCGGACGGCTATAAATTTTCACTGAGATGTTTTTAGCATTTTAAACCCAGCACTCGTTTGAACCTCACATCCACCTTTGTACATAGCCTCACATTTCGACAATGCCCAAGCGTGGGCTCAGAAGATTAACGAAAGAAGAATTATAATCACGTACATTTGTATTTGAAACAAGTAGTTTATTTTCAAAATCGAGAAAGTCGTACGTGTACCCATGAGGACAACATATTTACCAATCGGAACGGTCCGTACGGCATTTTTACAGGATAAAATACCTCGGATGTATCAAGCGTATGAATCCAGCAGCTTTCTTTCTTAAATCCTACGCAGAAGAAAATGGGCCGAAGAATATCAGCAGTGGAAATATCAAAAGATGTTTTATTGATTGAACAATACAATATCGCTACACTCCTTGAGCAAAACACGCAGCTACGCACCGCTTGCTTGATGGGTGTGTATTCCATTGAAGCACTGTTTAAATCTGTCATGATGACGTCATGGCGAAAGACGTTAAAAAATGGCGACGTTCTATTTACACCCGAGAGATGATTCGTAGAGATTGTTCGAGGTGTCCCGATTGCATATTTACATAATTATACAAACGGTGACAAATGCACAATTAGCAAATTTATAATACATCCATACATCCGGCATACATGCGTACATCCATACACCTATTTATTTATACGTACATGCATCCATACATTGTACATGCATACATTCATGCTTTCGATACAAACTCGAATGTATTATGACACAAGTTCATATCAAAGTCGCAAAGGTGCTTTGAACATTATACAGGCATCCCCGTTGATAATTCGCCTCACCAAGTATGACCAGCTACGTGATATGATCTACCAAAGCTGGCATCACCGACCGAGTTCGAACTTCATCAAAGAATCACTGACATGGTCTACATGTTATTGTCTACACTGACCTCGCCGACCGAGTTCGAACTTCACCAAATAATCACTGACATGGTCTACGCGATATGTTTTACGCTGTCATAACCGCCTAGTTTGAACTACATAAGATGTTGAAGTTGTATGTGAGGAAGCTACCCAACCGTTGTTTGCGACGAATAGACAGGCGATCGGTCTTACCCAGTGACCCAGCTATGTCCAAATTATTGTTAGAAGAACCATACAAGGTATTCCCCAATAATGCTAGCAAAAATTAAGTTGTGTCCATTTTCATGGCTTTTGTGTGACTTACCCACAAATGGCAGGTCAGCTCAATTTATTTATGTTTAGCTTCAAAATATCCTGGCAGAGGTTGGAAAATCCGATGGTGACGAATTTCACATAAAATATTCTCAACACGCGAAATAGTTCCTTTACTCAAATTTGCTATAAGCATGCAACTATTTCAAGTATATTATTTTGAATTACCTCCCTTTAATAAAATTATACTTTTTAATCAATACCATTGTGGATGTGATATAATTATAGTTAAAATTATGACATTAAACGAAAGTAAAATATGTTCCAATAAATGAAAATAAATTATTTGACCAACGAATATCCAAGTATAGGTCACAATTTTTATTTACCACTTGTAATATAAGTCGAATCAACGCTTATTATAATTACAACATCTTACTTATCTTAACACCATTTTTTGGAAGTCTGCATCGGACGTCGTGTTGCTGACTTAAAAAACACTCATAATAATATAATGTGTATTTAATTTTATGGATATGTACAGTATAATTATAATGGATTATGACATAATTTCATAAAATTAAATACACATTATATTATTATCAGTGTTTTTTAAGTCAGCAACACGACGTCCGATGCAGACTTCCAAAAAATGGTGTTAAGATTGTTATCAAGTCCGGAAATTTCCGAAATCATAAAAACAAATAATTACATTTATCGCTATATGTGGCTTTATTGAGTTGCTACTTGATAACAATCTGTGATGGCTCAGCGGGGTAAGTGTGTGGTGTGTAGACCACAAGGTATCGGTTTCAAGGCTTAATTAACCAAAATATATTTTTTTATGTAACATTTTTATCTTTATTATACCTTTTATATGCAAGTATGCTATTCGTGAATTATAATCATCCCTATGTTCACACATACATTACACAATTCAGTCATACATTAAATTTATAACGACCAAGTCGTTGAAGCATTTTTGTGTGGCGTAAACGCCACACAATGTTATTACCACTTTTCAGCTTACGACCAATTTAACGCATTAGGCCTCGGCAAATAAATAGTACTATGCTTTGAACAATATTACAAGCATGCAACACAGGTTACACGTATCATTGGACCTGATTTGTTTACATTACCAACATTTTCTTATATTAAGACCAACAATTATATCAGACTTTTATTTTTAGAGGATATTTATAGCAAATCATTCCACAACGGACTATATTTTTACTACCAACGAATGTTCTCACTGGTGGCGGGAATCTAAAATAGTTCCCACGGTTTTCAATCGTATACTGTAACGTATGTAAATCATCCGCCGCTGCACATTGCAGACGATTACAAACATTGATGCTATATATCGCCGCTGCACATTGCAGACGATTACAAACATTGATGCTATATATAGCTGGTGGGGGGAATTAGTTCTACGTACATATCGATCGGCCGATTAACAATGTTACCGCGGTAAGCTTTAAACGCACTAGTCCATTTCTACCCTGCTTTATATAAGACCTCATAATTTTCGTATCTATTATCCGATTTTGAATATTTAAAGCTTGTAATGAAGCAGAGATATATGTCTCTCTTTTAGACAACATTCAACACGATACCCTAATTATTAAATCCACCGCGACTAGTAAGAATCCGTTCCACGTAAAAGTAAGTTTAAAATATCCCGTTTTATACCAAATAAAAATTCAATCAACGGTCGAAAATCATCAATTATTAATTTAATATTCGAACGATTTTGTTCATTAAAGCTTGTTTTAAAAGCTAATACTTTAAGGTTTTATAAAATGTAAAACTTGTTTTTAAAGCATTAATCGGCCGATCGATATGTATTACCCCTTTTACATACGTTAATATAGAGTGTCATATACATTTAATTAACATGCGTGGCCATACGGAGAATAAACAGTCACTTATCTTGACACTGGTCGAATTCTCCAAGTCGTTAAAAATGGTATTTGTAAATATCCCTTAATTGATGCTCAGCATAGTTACTTAAGTAAGTTCCAGGTAACTGCTGGTTCTCTTGGTGTCTTTAGCAGCACAAATGTTTGAGTAAGGGTGGGCTTATCAGAACTGGGACATAAAATTATGATACAACCTGGATTCGATATTGGATTTAGTGGCATCAGTACGCCACACACCAGTACTTTCAGTGCTTTGATTTAAGTAGCTTGAAATAAAAAATATGCAATTGAAAATATTACAAAAACCGAAAATAAAGACAAAATGATATAAGAACGAACGGGAAATAGTTTTAAACATTATAAACCCTTTGATACAATGATTGAAAGTTGAAGTAAACATATAAATAGTAAAAGGTTACAGTAAATTTCGAACCTGCGACCACTGGTGTTAAAGGCGCAAACGTTTCCACTGCGCTTTTATCATGCTGGATTTTTCTTTCGATGTTGTTACAAATGCAGAGATTACTGCACATGTAGTAAACAAACATACTAATCGAAAACAGCCACTGCTTAATTTCTCTGAGCAAGAATAACCCACAGACCAAATCGTGTCAACTAGACCAGGGTGTGAATTGGTACCTGAAAGGGCGGTGTATGTACATGTTCTATCACAGGAATTTGTGATTCTATCCATAAAATATCATAGCAGACGATCGACGTTTATGGATAGAATTTCAAATTCCTGTGGTTCGATATTCCTGGCGCAGATCGATGTTGGCTGCACACCCACCAAGAGATAACTAGTCTCCCCAGGGAGACTCGAATGCAGGTTTCCTTAGGAAGCCCAATGACCAGAAAGAGTTGAAATGTCAAAGATTGGCTGAACGACTGAACTGCTAAACGCAGTCCGCGAAAATTGGTAACGTAACATTTTTATCTTCGTTGATAACTCGCGTCACCAAGTTTGACCAGCTGATCTTCCATCTGTGAGAATGTCTTAATGGTGCCCTCCAGTTGACTGTAGAAGTGACCCTTTGTGCAATTAAGTATCATGAGTGTTGGGGCTCTGTAGCGCAATGGTTAGCGCGGTCGTCGTCAACTCTGGTGATCCGGGTTCAAAAACGGGTGGAGGCACTCATATGCCTGCCATATTTCAGCAGAAAGCTGACTGGCAAATAAAGTCTATGCTCGGCACGCACGCACGCATGCACGGCACGCACGCACGCACGCACGCACGATTTAGTTTTATTATGTTTTTATTTATCCTCGCCGCTGGAAATCCATATGGGCGAGGCCCCCAAGATGAGGTTAGTCACTTTAGTTTTAGGGGGATTGCGCATGAAACAGAAGATGTCCCAGTTGCAGAAGCATCCCTGGCTCTTTTACGTGCCTGGTGTAAAGAATTTTACACGGGACCTCGGTTTTATAGTCTCGTCCGAAAGAATGTTAGTACTTTAGTTAAGTTAGGTGGGAAACACTGAAAAGCATTTATGTTTTTAATCCTGCTGGAAGCGGGATCGAAGCCACAACCATAGGATCAGCAGTCAGTAGCTCTTATCACTGGACCACATGTCCACCCAACACATACGTTTCGCAACGAAAATACCTTATGAAGTCAGTCTATTTTCAAAGTATAATACAGAGACGCTTCAATGTATATAAACTATCAAAGCTTTTAAGATTACCATTAAAAAGGTGTATATCTAATTTGAGGCACATTTGTATAGTGTAATAAAAAAGGAATGAATAAATTAGCAATATTGGGTGTGATGTATTTATTTCATCCATAGAGTAGTGTAGTATTAATTAAATCTTTTATGCATTTTATGTTGTAATAAATGATATAAGTGCAACAACGCTGTGGAATTTAGATTAAAGTTCATACAGACATTATTAGTCGACCAAGTTATTCATTAACTAAGTATACAGCATTTTGTTGCCAATTTTAAAGAAGCATTCTCAAAATGTTTATGTGTTTAACTGATTATAAACTTATAGACATCAAAATAAGAATTTATTATAATTGCTAAAATCCCTGAAAATGTTGAAAACGTTCACCGAAAAAAAAAGAACAAAAATGTATTTTGGTCGTCAATATTATGTTTTGGTCAACAAGAGTTGTTTGGCTTGATCCAGAGGCACACGGATAGCAGTTCATATCAGTTGCGGCTAAACACATCCTCATACATCAGTGGTTAGTCAAGTTCCCAGACTACTATGTTTCGGACGAAGAATACTCTGGTGAACGAGAATGGGCTAAACATGGCCGCTGCACAACCTTTTCTGTGTATCCGCTGGCTTAGAATTATAAGGTCGTAAGTACAAAATCAATAGTTTGATAAAACAAGAAAAAACTGTCAGAAAATAATCTTTACTGATGGAAAAACACGCTTTTTCAACTTCATTTTGTCAACATGACCATTTTCCGATTTTCAATAATTAAAAATAGTCTCATAGGAAGCGCCTTGAGATGCAGATTTCAAATATGCATTAGTCATCTTATTCTAAGCCAGCGATATATAGGGAACACTCAGATCATTCTGAACCATGATCTTTAAGTGAAACATTATGATGAATTACTGGCAGCGATCAATTATTTGTTGCAATTAGAATATATTTCTGTGGCCACAGAAACAAAGGCCTACTGTCCTCGTGTCTTCTTATTTGAATTTGTTTTTATTGTAATAGCTCAGAAAACAAATTACATATGAGCTCTAAGGCTTTTCAAATACTATATTTTTGTGACCACATGGACATGTTTCCACATATCTCCATACAGATTACAATGAGTTATAGATCTTTGTAATTTAGCTCTTTAAATGCGCTAGCGGAGAATAATAACATGCTAGATGTAAGGAGTGTCCCCTTTAAGCAACAACAGTAGGAAGGGTACGCACGGAACTTCCTTTTATCTTTATTAACCCATAAATATGTGATTGTGTCCTCATTTTAACATCACGTTCAAAATGGGACACAAAGACAAAATATTGGCGGCAAGTCGAAAGCCTAGGTCAAGGTTGTCAAGGGTAAGTCGGGAAACCTGGAATTTCGATCGGCTGTTAAGACTGCCAAATTCACGCTGCAAGGCTGCTAGGCTGTCAGCTTCGCGCACACCAGATTGTAGGCCTAGATAACGTGCGCATATTCCGACACTCAAAATGAATACATTTCTATGTAATACATGTATCCGGATTAAATTGGCTTGTAACTGATGAGTACAGAGGATAATTCATCAGCATAAAAATAATACCGTATTCATTTCATTATAATATTAACTTGAATAAAATTAAGAACAAAATAGACAAATTGATCCGTCGGTTCTCAAGGAAGGATTTAAAGCTAGTTATTGATCGTTTAATTATCGTACAAATGAGTTTCCTTTTCGATCAAGTTTCAATCCCCCGACTTTATTGGACTTAATTCGGTTCGAGTAACGAGAAAACTATTTTGTCACCCGACTTTATTCCATTCGAGAAACGAGAAAAACATGTGTAGTGACACGAAGAAAAAGCGCATGCTGTGATATTGCTCATGTTTATGATGATAAATAACTGAATTGATAAATATTGTGCTTAAATTATATCAAAATTAGTCATTTGTAAATCGGGCCTAAATAACTCGGCAAGGTTCGAATATGCAGATTAATTCGGATATGCAGATTTCATTGAATGTTGGTGATAAACTGCATGCACTGCGTACCGCCAACTAACAAGATCAGGACAACAGGGGTTTTGACTTTAGTCGACCGGTATTTGAAAGAAATGTCTATTCATTTTTAACTGTGAAATTAATAGTTATAAAAAAGATATCTATTTTGTTAATAGTGAATAGCCTTTTCAAAGTCTGTAATGAAGGAAATTTAACATGTTGGTGATAAATGTTACAGTCGCAATTTGTTGTATTGGTTTTATTAGTTGGGTATCTTGTACATGACGAAGCATTTTACATGGTGATAAGTTAAACTTAAAAAGACTTATACCATGGAAAATGAAAGCAACCGAATGAAATTGTAAGTTATTATTGATAAAAATGGAAAGTTCAAAAAGGCATTCAGATCAGAGTTTTTATATCCTGATTTTCAGTGTTTCCATTTGACCCGGGAGTAGGGGTTTTGACCCATGAAATTAAAAAAAGGCCACTTTTTTCTTAAAATCATTGGTATTTTGCCTATAAAATGGCAAAACTCAGTCAAAAGGATTTAAAAGACCCTTGCAATTCAGAAGCTATAATGGGACCCCAGATTAAAGACAGCTCCCTTCTCCACATCCCTTGCTAAAGATGGATTAACATGTATGAAATTATTTTGATAACATCGACAAGTCAAAGATTAGTAATTTTCTTTCTAGGGTTTTGGTGGCCCTGAAAAGGGCCGTTGTTTGACAACGTTTGTACTAAACGCTGTCGGTAATGATGTAACTATCGTCTGTCAACTGGTTGATATTGCGGATAACAACGCTGGTTTGGGACCGCAAATCATTCACGGCTCGTTCCATGTAACGGATCATGAGGTTGAAGACCCCCGTAACCACAGATATACGTAATGTCATCGTGTAGACAAATTTACGCTGACCCCGACGAGACGCCGTGTCTCGTCGTCGGCGGAGTTCTTCCAATTGCTTGTTAAGATTTCGTAACTGTAGACCAGCTCTCGTGCATTTTGCCACCGTCTTGGATAATGTCTGCGCTGATCTTGACACACTCCGTGTTACAACCATCTTGGCGTCTACTGTTTCTTTGTTAATAAGTAAATACAAATATCGCAATCACACATTAAATGTTAATACGCATATGTTTGGGCACAAGACAAAACACCCATAGTTATAGGGTGCACTGGATTACCATTGGCTAATCGATAATCTAGCTTGTAAACTTGTCTGTTTGTTGTTGTTGTTGTCGCTAAAATTCAAATTATATTTTTAACACCAACATTTATAATTGTCTTTCTACATACTCAAACCGAACACTTAATAAAAGGCATAATGGATATTAAAAGATGCCGCTATGTTTTGAAGTGTGCGACACTCGAGCCACCTCGATAATAAGTCACAGTTTATCCAGAGATTACTCTATAATTTCTTAATTACTAATTTTTAAAGTTAATTGCAATTAATTAACAGTCGGTAAACTCTTGAGATCAGTCGCACAGTTTGTCCCAATTTACGTTAAATTAATTACCATTTTAATATAAACGAGAACAACATTTTGTGAAATAAAGACAGGTTCTCAGTTTGTGGAAAATTCATTATGTATCTTATGTAACTGGTGGTAATCTTCAAAGATAATAATTACATTTTATGCATGTAATAAGTTAAATGTGCTATTTCCCCGCCCTGTACCTATCCTCCCAAATCGCCAATGTCCCTACCCGAAAAAAAATTTGTGAAATCAGAAAAATGACGAAATCAGCGATAGTCGTTTAACAGTTTAACAATATTTTTCCTTCTTTGCTACCCAGCCCTAAATGACATGGGGAAACAAACAGTATTTCATTTTAGCCCTAACACATTTGATTATTAAAGTATTCTATTCGAATTGTGTATCATAGTTTGAAAAGTCAAAATTAAATGGTGTCGCATATCTAAAGTCAGACCAGAATAAAATAATCCTATACATTTTCATCACCGCATCCATAATTTTCAGAAATCTCCGACATTTTGTTAAGGGCCAAATTAAAAATGCTTTGTCCAGGCAACATAATTGAAAAAAATGTTAGATTTCTAAGATCCCAAACTATTTTTTCATTAATTTGTAATTTTATCTTTACATTATAAGATTACGTTTGACAATTATTTATCTAGTACATGATTCTAGAATCAACAAAAATGCTCATTGTTAGTATGTTGTACAATGTATTACTTTTAATAATTTTTTTCAGGGCATAGATAAATAGAATAGCTCCTGATTTTTAGTACAATAATAAAGGGTATAATCTAGTGTAACCACACGGCTAAACAACGATGTCTTTATTATAACCGACTTAATAAATATCAGTAGCAGAATCGAATGTTGTTCTTCACGAATTATTAAAACTATTAGGGTTAGAAGGGAATTGTTACCTGAACCACCAATATTTTTTTAGCCCTAAATGTTTTAAAACTAATATAACATGTTACAATATACATGAAGCTAAGTCAAAAGCAATACCCGAAACAATGTTGTTTCTGTGTACTAATCACTTTTTAAAATAAAGTAAACTATACTTTTAAACTTTCAAACCTTTTATACGATATAAATTAAATACTGGGTAATCTGACCAATGTGATATTAATGTTTTAAGTCTGTCAGTCCTACGGTGATTTATGTGTTGATTTTATCAAAAGTTACATCATTGAAAATATGCCCAAGGGTAGAGGAAATACGACATACATGTATTAAATTTCACGTCCAACTTCGCAAAATTTAAAACTAAATTTTTTACTTCATTTTTTTTTCAAATACGTATTCAAAGATTTTTTTGAAAGAAAAATGAAGTGCATATCGTATATTAATTTTGACCTAACATTATTAATTTGATTGAAATGCGTGCGTGTATATTGTATAAATCAAAGACTGTATATTTAGGTCTTTGTATAAACAGGGAGTTTAGATAGTCCTGGTATAAATTATTAAAATATAGAAAACTAGTTTATTGTTAATTTACTGTCATTTATTTAAAATTTATTTAAATCTGTCCATGGTATCTTATGTATAAGATATTTAGTTTATTTTTAAAAAATGTGTATAATGTATTGGCTGATTTAATTTTAGGGGTCCAGCTTAACCGTGTGATTATAAAGGTGTTGACATGTTACGAGCCTGTCATCCGTAAACTGTACCATGGACCCTTGTATAATTGTGTCATGTATAATGTATACTGGACCCACGGCAGTACTTTGTATGTCCCCGATGGGGCCAGTATGTCACCAGTGTCATAATGTTTATTGTGAATATACAAGGGGACAAGGGGACACGGACCACATCTTGAACAACTAGTCCGGGGTACCTAAGTTTCTCATTTCATAGTAGAAAAATATACGAAACATTCAACATCGTAGAAAACCAAGAATGAGTACTTTACAGATACTACAACTGCTTCATCATGATCCATTCTACGCCAACTTCCTCATCAGTCTACGAATCGTCGCCGACACACAGCGCAGAATGTACCTCACTCGTTTGCTTAACAAAACGAAGTCGCAGATATTGCTGCTAAAGAGCCGTCTCCGTGGTCTCATGACACGCTACAAGAACGCTCAACGACCAAGTCTGCTTCAGAATCTCGCTATACAGATTGACGTCACAGAGGGCATGCGTAATATGATGTACGAAACAGCACGTGCCGCGGCAGACGAACTGAGCGACCTCTACTGGCGAACTACGGGCGATATTGTCTTGATCTCGGTTGATTACGATGATGAAGATGATGAAGATGATTACGAGTCTGGTGAAGAAGACGATGATAGTGTGGGTGATGCTGACGTTGATGCTGCTTTCTACCACAGAGTTTAGACGTTGTTCAATGGTTCTGATCTGAAGGATCGAACCTGGAAAAGGTCCTTTTAAGGACCAGCACTTATTTACGAGAGAGAACTCTCTTTGATTGTCACAAAGTCCAAATATATGAATTATATGAAATGCAATTGGTATACTAGTATAATAACTACTTCCGTTCAGTTGCCTATTTAGCGTCTATTTAAAGCGTGCATAGTGTACGCAAAATAACAACATGATTTTAAGCATTATGTATTTAAAAAATTCCCAGTCTTAACCAGTTTTTAAAGTCGGCCGAATTAAGCAATCACCTGTCTTAAACAAATATCAAGAAATCTAGACTGGCAATATTTCTGATTGATTGTTAAATTAAGGCAAGATAGACTGTATCAGCGACTACGCGACTAATTTTAGGAATGTAATTATTTTGGGGAAATTGCGGACAAACCCCGTTTTCCGGATTTAAATTGGGCGGGGTGCGGTCAATAACGCAAAGGATGTTATTTAAGTATCGTGATTATACTTTTTTCAGACTTAAATAGAAAAAATGTACAAAAATTATTGCAGAAACATGTTTTTTAATCATTAGTTCTTATATGTTTTAAGATATTGATCATAGTGTCGTTATACATGTACTAGTATCACGTTTTTTTAACTGTCATATGATTTTACCCGCAACAGAAGTTCAATGGCAACCTACAAGTACGGGTAGCTACACGTACAGATACTCGTGCACTTCCGCTTCGCTACCAACATATTTAGTATTATGTTCTATTTCTATTAAATATGAACGGCCATCAAACATGCGAACAAACCTGAAAAAGAAGTTTTATAAATTAAAGTTTCAACTTGATAACGCGCTCGTCTTACAGCGTATAAACCTAATCACTGTATGACTTATTGGGAGACTATACCATTTAACTAGTATGGTTTATTGCGAGAAAAAACACCTGTTGCTTCCGGTCATTGATTGACTTGTTGTGAGACTATATACAATGCAAATTAATAACTCGCTCGTCTTACGCGCTATAAATCTAATCACTGTATGACTTATTGGGAGACTATACAATTTTTAAAACTAGTATGGCTTATTGCGAGAAAAAGCATCAGTTGCTTCCGGTCACTGTTTGACTTGTTGGGGGACTATACAATTCAACTAGTGTGGCTTATAACGGAGCAAAATCAGATGTGGTTTCCGGTAGCTGTATGCCTTGTTGGGAGACTCATCTTACGCGATATAAACCTAATCATTAAATGACTTATTGGGAGACTACTAGTATATAATTTGACTTGTATGACTTATTGCCAGCAAATGCATATGTGGTTGACGGTCACTGTATGACTTGTTGGGAGACTTTACAATTAAACGTGTATGATTTATTGCGATAACCTGAAGTTGGCTCGTTTATATACTGTGCGTCTTACACGTCTAGATAATTTATGATGAAACTAGGGCGCTGATGTCAGGCGTGTGTAAATCCAATTTGCGATAAAATTACTTTGATAAGAACAAATATTGATGAGTAATTCATTCTCGCGTTCTCTGTATCAATTTATCTGTAATTATGCGGCTGTCATTATCATAGCAGTGTTCAATGGTAATATTACGATGAATTATACTGATTATCCGAAACATCTAATTTGATGTGATTGATTTTTTACAAGCACTAATTATTCCGTAACAACTAAAATGGTAATGATCTTCGTGCTTAGAATCTTCTACCTCGTACATCAGTGGTTATCATTAAGAATACAATACAACACAAATGATTTATTGCATGAAAACATATTACATGCTTTGTGGCAAAACATTATTACTTCAAGATACAGCATCACAGCAGACCTATAGTCCGCCTAACATGCCATCCTGGGATTCTAGCATGAATTTAAGCGCGCGAAGCCATGCGCATAGCTAGCGATCGTGTTATAGACTTCATTGCTCTAGATCCTTACGCCTAACAAGGTTAGCACAGGGTACCAAAATTTCTCATAAGAGAACATTATTAAGTACACTTAAAGCTACAAGGTCCTCTATAAACTAAACTTCTTTAGTGTACTTAGACCTAGTGGACACATGTATGAAAAAATGACATTTAAAGATTATTAAATTATGTAATTACGTTAAGTTACGTTGATTTTCAGTGTTAAATTGAGTTAATTTAATCATTTTTGAAGAAATTTTAATCATATCAATTTTAAGATCGAGTGCCTCGAAGAAACAGGGGGAAATTTCTACATACAGATACAGATACATACAGTTACAGATACAGATCGTCTATATTAAATTAAATGTGGACGTGCATTTTCCGTTTACAATATGCAAATTTTGAAACCTGAATAACAATGAACAAAATGTATATAATTACAAATACATGTAACAGTCACCTGTCCTTAGTAAATAAAATTATTTCTATTACTGTATTTTTCTTGTACCATCACTTGTGGCTATTTAAAAGAATGACTTTTGTCAAGAATCGCGCTTGTGCAAAACGGTTCTGAGATTTAGAATCTATTACCAACCTTTTTGTACAACTCTTTTGTCAAAACGACAATAAACTTATATAAATCTCTATGTAGTTTCAAAAAAAGCATGTCTACAAGTACATGTGAAGTGTGATTTGTGCGTGTTCATTTTGAGGTAGACAGGTGCCGCGGTCCGATTGCTTTCTGACGTCGCAATATACGGACCGGTATTGGCTAATTTACTGGATTCCGTTCCTGTGCAACTTACGCCCGAAACCAGGGAACCAGCGTAAATTGCAAATGGCGGCGTTTATTTGAAACACCTAGTGTAACATTTTAGCCGATATTTCTGCGAAATAGGTAAGTTGAGTATTGAAGTTACATTTGTTTGTTCTCAGACATATTTTTACTGTTGAAGACGCGAAGAAATTGATGCTTGAACTTGTATTTGCTGAGAAATATCCGATCAAATGCGTGATGTCTAATGAATTTAGACTCGTATTTTTGTGCGTCTTAATCAGTATTATCATTCCTTTAAACTGTTAGAATCCGTCAAAATGATGCTCAATTTTTTTGTAGGTTCGACAGAGTTTCCGGGTCATTTTGATGCCTAGCTTAAGTAAATCGGTCCACAAATAAAAATTGAGCACCATTTTGAATAGACCCATGTTTAGTGCTGTTTTATGCGCCGTCTGACCAGGTCAGACTTTTAAACACCCACTTAGTCGTTTTTTACATTAATGAAAATGATGCTCATTTAAAATTTAAAAACAGTAAAGCTTCAGGTTCAATTTGATCTATTACTCAAAGAAATCGGTCTAAAACTGCAAAATGAGCACCTATTTGAATAGACGGTCGGGATAAGAACGACTTGTGTGACATGCGAGTTGCACTTTTCGGATATATACATATTTTCGGATAAGCTCGTGATTTTTTTATACTATTCATACATTCTTGGCTACTATTATTTATATAGCAAGAATTTAAGTATGTTATCAGTACTTATGAAATATTATACTTTTCATTGAGCAGTACACCTGACCATCTGTTATATTTTCGGAATTTATTGCATTGAATCAATCAGTAACCTACCACAAAAACTCTACTTTTTTATTCACACTGACATAAAAAAATCTTTTGAGGTCACAAAATAATTGAAACAATTAGCTCCGTAGTTCACCAGAATGCAGGATTTAAGGGTCCAGAAATCAAAATTTTCTTGGAGGAGATCCCCCAAACCCCCCTTGGGGGAGGGCGTCACCCCCTCCCTCATCCTCCCCCACTCGTCGATGCGCGACTCGAATACAGTCCTCAGGACTCCAACAATTTTGCTAAGAAGGAGTCCTGGGACTCCTACTTTAAAATCCTACCGAGAACCCTGACTGACCTATGTAGGGGTGTTGGGCTAGACTCCACCAGGTTATCTCAGTCATAAGACAGCCAATTGGTCAATGTTTGCATCCATTATTTTTATATTTTGTTCAGTAGAGTGGAAGGCTCATTTTGGTGTATAATTTATTGAAATCGGGCAAAAAATGTTGAATTAGCACCATTTTTAATTCACATAGAATTAGGTGCCGCAGACTCAGCACTGTCTGTAGGCACCCATTTGGTCATTATTTGTATTCATGAAAATTATTGAGCTATTTATTTAAGTTTAACAAAGTCTCAGGGTCATTTTGGTGCATAATTAATTGAAATCGGTCAAAAACTGTAAAATGAGCACCTTTTTTTATAGACCGGTGTATAGTGGTTTTGTTGAGATGCTATCTGATTAGCTCAGTTAGTACACACACATTTAACTTATTGTCAAATGTTAGCATCAATGAAAATATGCTCATTTTAAAGTTAAGTTCAGTAGAGTTTCAGCTTTATTTTGATGTGTAACTTTAATACTAAAATCTGTCAACAAATAAAAATTGAGCACAATTTAAAGAAAACTAAGTGGTTTGAGGTTAAATTAATGAGGCTGGTATAATGAAATTTGACTTTACTGGTACATTGTAGTTGCACATGTATCTCTTTAGTGGTTTACAGCCATAGCCATCAAACTTTACAGAAATATCACAACCATGTGTACTCCTAGATATGTTGATTCAGATCCATCCAATATTAGCAGAGTAATGGCCCTTGAAGTGCTGAAAAGTTGTGAAATTTGGCTTGTTTCACACATACCAGTAATTATTAATTTTTTAGCTACATACATCAAACTTCATAGAAATGTTGATTAGCATGTAAGTTGTGCACATGGCTATTCTCATTTAGATTCATTCAGTTTTAGCAGGGTTATGGCCAGATTCATCCAGTATTAGCAGAGTTATGGCCCTTGAATTGATGAAAATCGCAAAACTTTGGTTGTTACAATATAAAAATTGGCTTGCGTATACATTTAAAAGTATTTGAGCTGCAGTCATGAAAGTTTATATAGATATTGGTCTGCATGTGCAGTTATGCTCTTGGGTATTTTGAATTTTAAAATTCAAATTCACCCAGGATTAACTCTCTGAGTTAATATGCCCCCATCTTTGATGAGGGGGTATATTGCTTTGCACATGGATGTTGGTCATCAACAGTAGATGCCCCTTATTGTAGGTCAGTAAGTCAAAGGTCAAGGTCACTGTGACCTTAACCATTCCTGACTATTTGGCTGTCATGTGAGCATACATGTTTTACAAACATCTCTTGTTGCCCTTGAAATGATGAAACTGTTGGAACTGATCCGTAGAAGGTTTTGAACCTTCTTCTTTCTTAACTACTCGGAGTGGTCACAGGTGTTATGATTATTGGATATTATTAGTTTAATTAATTATAATAGCTAGCTCAATAGTTGTTAGGAAGTTGTATTATGTATGGCTTTTCTTTTTCAGCTAAACTTCTTGATTAATGAAACAACTGGACCAAATACATCACAACTTATATGTTATCTTAACTCTTGTCCAATCTATGGTTAAATGGTCACCACAGGGACATGCAACTTGAGCAATGGATTTTTCATACATTCAGATAATTGTCCAGGTAAGAGGTTTCCAACTTCAATAGCATTTTACAAGTTTAGATATTTAGGTCATATATATAATTATGCTGTTTTCACATGTAAGCTTTACATAAGGGACTCCCTTATTTGGCTGTATTGTCCTGATTCATATGTCATATTTATGACCCTTAATTGGAATAAAATGTATCTTATCTTCCGCTCTTTAAAGTTGTGATCTCCCGCTTAGCGGCTTTGAAGAAAACCATCCTAATTGTTTGCTGCAGGGTAAAGTTGTAAGCTGAATATTTTTTAAAATTTTTTATTACTTGTAAAATCATTATTATTAAATTGTTCTTTTTAGGACAGAATCAATAAGACGAGATACTCCGATCACTGATTTGTCGTAGTGACAGTATAGAATTCCAAGTAAGTTACATTCAATGGACAGGCCACCATATTGAAACTTTTTTATTTATTTCACCAATTATTCCAATCATAATACTAATCATTTATAAATAAACGTGCAATATTGCAATCCATGCTCATGGCAAGGCTGCCGGATGAGCGTTTGGTTGGCTCTGGCTCAGACGAGATGAAGAGACATGGAAGTCAGCTTAGATGGATCAATGGATGATCACCACTGTTTACATCACCATCAAAAGGATGTTTTGAGTAAGGGTGAAACACCTAGCTGATGACAGATACACCCTCGGCTGATGATGTCTATGTTCATTGCTCTAACTTCTGTATTAAATGCACATAAATATAGAACAATAATTTAATTCCATGTCCTTTGACTATATAGATTTCTTAAATTTCTTTAGCCTAGAATGAATGTGTAATTAAGAATGTGATTAACCTTATACATTAACTGCTGAGTATGACTATGTGTGATGTTATTGAGAAAATATTCAAAATGTTGTTTGTATTCATTACAGTACTGGCAGGGTTATGGACCATGAATTAATGAAACTCCTTCTTCGATAGTGAAGGTAGACCATCAAATGGGACATCAAGGTATTTGAATCAAGTTTATAAGCTGTCAGTGTATTAACTAACCCTGGACTAATGGAGACACGTTTTGATGCATCTATCATACTCCATGCATGAGCATATTTATACATTTGGATGCATCAATGTCATACAGTATGTATGGTTTCTAGTAACTCGAGTGAAAATAGTGAGCACGGTATCGATATGCAGTAAACCCCTTTAAACTTTGTTTGCGGGGTATAAAGACTTAGTATTGAGTTTAAATTAATAGCAAAATAGAGAAAATGGGCGTAATAAATTGTATTCTTAAGTTAAAAAATACCAGTTTCCGAGGACAGCTTTCAACAATTCAGCTGTTCAGCCACCCTTTGACATTTTAACTTCCCTGGTTATTGGGCTACATAAGCAAACCTGCGTTTGAGTCTCCCTGGAGACTAATTCGCACTTAGTTTATGTACAGCTAACATCGGGATATGGCGCCCAGGAATATCGAACATGTATAGATACTGCCCTCACATGCACCAATTCACACCTTGTTCAAGTGGAGCGTTTTGGATTATTCTTGCTCAGAGAAATTAAGCAGTGGCGTAAACGGGGATCAAACCCTGGGACCCCTCAATCCTGAAGCGTGCACCCTACCTCTAGGCCAACACTCAGACTTTGTTTTATTATTGAGTTCATTTTACTGTAATGTAGTAAGTAGACCTGGGATCTATGTAGGGAAGAGTTAATGTTCATGTGGTTATCCTATGGTATTAAGTTCACTTCAACTTGCATATAGATTTAAATAGAAGCAGTAACTTAAAATAATTCAATGTATGATGCTTTCATTATAGTTTTATATAACAGAGTTCCCCCAAATTTTCAAGACAAAATTCCCTGACTTTTTCCCTGACCACAGAGCACTTTTCCCTGACTTTTTACAGCGATCGGGCGACAGAGCATTTTTTTGTTCGAGCAAAATGTGGCAATAAAATAGAGAAAATGAGTATTTGCTTTAAATGCAACAAAAAAGTCAGAGTGAGCAAAGCGAGCGAGGAATTTTTCAGTCTTAGGTATTTCTGCATAGGAATTCTGGAAATGTCACTTATCGACAGCTTCAATGAAAAATTCCCTGACTTTTCCCTGACTTTTGCTCAATTTCTAGATTTCCCTAATTCCAAAATTCCCTGACTTCCCTGACCTTGAGAAAATTATATTTTTTCCTGACTTTTCCCTGACCGTGGGAACCCTGTATAACTGATTTTGTATGTTTTGAATGTTTAAGAAATGTTTGATATTTCAGGTCTTATCAGGAGTTTCTTCAGTGTAGCCAGCTATTGTTGCAGTTTCAACCACATATATATCTGAAGTCAAAGTGAAGAAAATTGTTCTATCCTGACGGATCCAGCCAACCAATTCAATCTGTTAGACATACTTTTTTTCGATTAACATGTCCACTAAAATACTGCTTTTTGTAACATATTATGTACAGTGACATTATATACATGAAATACCTCATAAATTCATGAATTCAAATTGTCTTGATTTAATATTTAAATTTACACATTATATAGAGGATATGTGTTGATTCTGGGGCAAGATCAAAATTTATTTCACCGAGTGATCACAGACATCAATATTTTCACGAATTGGGTAGCCAGGAGTGAAAATGTATTCTTCTGTGAAAACAAGTGAAATAAAGTTTGATCTTTCACCAAAAGTGAACAGATTTTCTGTTTATTATATGCTTCAATTTCTCGTTTAAATTAACGGTACAGTAATTGGTTTAATTGGGAAAAAGACGATGAAATTAGAAAGTCACGTTAAGGCGTCTATAATGACGCCATTTCTTTTTCTGTATGGTAATGGAACCAGCTTCTAAAACAGTGAAAATGACAAAATGGTTATTTCACTGATAAATCTCCATAGATAGCAAATAATAAATTCAATGTAATCCTTAAGAATGTCCAATATAAAATATCATGGTAACCAGGTGATCACTTTTATGCTCCCACCAAATATTTGGGGGGGGGGGCATATAGATTTGCCCTTGTCTGTCAGTCTGAAAAACGTGATGTCACGACGGAGCCAAATTGATGTACGTTGTCTAGATGTAAGATTTCTTTAACAGTTTGATTGACTGAGCACAGACTTGTTTCTGTAACTTGATCTAGATATGCAAACTCTTCAGAAATTTCACTGGATCAAAATTCAACGAAAGCCAATGCATCCTCTATTGCAGAAGGTTTTTATACGCCTGTGAAAACGGGACGTATTATGTGAACACCCTTGGGGGGAGGGCGTGCGGCGGCGTCCAGTAATTTGTCTGTACTCTAACGCAAACAGTTTTCATCCGATCATCTTCAAACTTTGTGACAATGCTTATGGCTATTATATCTAGGCCAAGTTCAATTATAGGCCAAATCGGCCTAGGCCCTATTGGGTTATGGGCCTTTAATTACCAAATAAGTATGAAATTGGCCTTGTCTGTACTCTAACGCAAACATTTTTCATCCGATCATCTTCAAACTTTGTGACAATTCTTATGGGTATAATATCTAGGCCAAGTTTCATTATAGGCCAAATCGGCCTAGGCCTTATTGGGTTATGGGCCTATAATAACTGAGTAT
Source organism: Spisula solida (assembly GCA_947247005.1). Lineage (NCBI taxonomy): Eukaryota > Metazoa > Mollusca > Bivalvia > Venerida > Mactridae > Spisula > Spisula solida. The sequence goes on along the minus strand of OX365945.1, from coordinate 46,614,991 downwards.
CTTCAAACTTGGTGACAATGTTTATGGGTATAATATCTAAGACAAGTTCAATTGTAGGCCAAATCAGCCTGGGCCTTCTTGGGTTATGGTCCTTTGATTAAAAAAACTGTTGGATTGTTTTTATGCCCCCCTATCGATAGATGGGGAGGCATATAGTGATTCACCTGTCCGTCCGTCCGTCCGTTCGTCCGTCCGTCCTGGTTAACCCAAATTGACAGTTTCTTCTAGCATTATTATGGCTTGCTACAAAGCTTCCATACTTGCATGGATGTTGTATATGAACACTCTCCACACGCCTGTATCACCTAACCTCATTTTGACCTTCACCTTGACCTAATTTTGGACTTAGACTTATTGAAGGGCTAAGTTCTTGGTTAACCCAAATTGACCGTTTCTTCTAGCATCATTATGGCTTGCTACAAAGCTTTTATACTTGCATGGATGTTGTATATGAACACTCTCTACACGCCTGTATCACCTGACCCCATTTTGACCTTCACCTTGACTTAATTTTGGACTTGGACTTATTGAAGGGTCAAATTCCTGGTAAACCCAAATTGACCGTTTCTTCTATCATTATTATGGCTTGCTACAAAGCTTCCATACTTGCATGGATGTTGTATATGAACACTCTCCACACGCCTGTATCACCTAACCTCATTTTGACTTTCACCTTGACCTAATTTTGGACTTAGGCTTATTGAAGGGTCAAATTCCTGGTTAACCCAAATTGACCGTTTCTTCTAGCATTATTATGGCTTGCTACAAAGCTTCCATACTTGCATGGATGTTGTAAATGAACACTCTCCACACACCTGTATCATTTGACACCACTTGACCTTCACCTTGACCTTACTTGGACTTAGACTTATTGGAGGGCCAAATTCTTGGTTAACCCAAATTTACCGTTTCTTCCAGCATTTATATGGCTGGCTACAAAGCTTTCATACTTGCATGGTTGTTGTATTTGAACATTCTCCACACACCTATATCACCTAACCTCATTTTGACCTTCACATTGACCTAATTTTGGACTTAGACTTATTAAGCGTCTAATTTTTGGTTAACCCAAATTGACAGGTTAGTTTTACATCATGTCCATCATGGTGTTGACTTAAAACTTGGCATACTTGTTTACTATCATAAGCCCCTTACATTATCAAAGCCATGTAACACTATCCAACATTATTACAGAATTATGGCCCCTGATTGACTTAGCTTTTTATGGGCAAGGCTTCCATGGGGGCATAAGCGTTTATTGAACGCAGTCTTGTTTTTTTCTTTCACCATGCCCTGAGATTCACCATGCCCCAAGACGGGCGTATTTTGTGATATATTGGCATTCTTGTTTATAATGACCTGCTCTTTTACCCTAGATGACCCAATATTGAACTCTGTCTACAGATAGTCATTGTGACCAAGTTTCATAATGAATAGCCTAAAGTTGTATTCTGCAGCCTAGTAATGTGTCACAAGCACACAGGAACAGTTGGATGAGGGACTAAGAGCACTCACAATAGCTCACACAATGTAACTTAGTGACAAGTGAGTTAAAATAAATTGTTCTTAACATTAATTTTCATGACAAAAATTTATTTTTAAAGAAAACACATGTTTACATAATAACACATTTATCAATCAAATACTTGAACAAGACAGCATCCTAGATTTCATTAACAAGAGGATCATAGATCCTTGGGCGCTCACCTGCTAAACATGGCCAAACTTTGAACTTGACCTTAAGGTCATCAAGTTAAACATTTTGACCAAAGTTGATGAAGATTAAAGCAAAAATATGGCCTCAAGAGTGTTAATAAGGTTTTTCTATATTTGACCTATTGACCTTCTTTTTAGACCCCACATGAACCAACTTCAAACTTGACCTTAAGGTTATCACGATACACATTTTGACCATACTCCTTGAAGATTGAAGCAAAAATGTGGCCTCCAGTGTTAACAAAGTTTTCCTATTTTTGTACCTAGTTTTTGACTGCATGACCAAATTTCATTGAGATACAACTACTGACCAAGTTTGGTGAAGATTGAAGCAAAAATGTGACCTCCAGAGTGTTAACAAGGTTTTGCTATTATTTGACCTAGCTTTTGACTCCACATAACCCCACTTGGAAATTGACCTAGATTTCATTGAGATACAACTACTGACCAAGTTTAGTGAAGATCAAAGCAAAAATGTGGACTCCAGAGTGTTAACAAAGTTTTCCTACTATTTGACCTAGTTTTTGACACCAGATGACCCAATTATGAACTTGACCTATATTGCAAAGAGACATACATTGTGATCAAGTTTCATTAAAATTATGTCAAAATTGTGACCTCTAGAGTGTTAACAAGGTTTTTCTTTGATGTGACCTACTTTTTGACCCCATATGACCCAGTTACGAACTTGACCTAGATTTCATAGAGACAAACATTGTGATCAAGTTTCATACAGATTAGGTAAAAAACGTGACCTCTAGAGTGTTAACAAGGTTTTTCTTTGATGTGACCTGGTGACCTAGTTTTTGACCACAGAAGACCCAATTACGAACTTGGCCTAGATTTCATAGAGACAAACATTGTGACCAAGTTTAATAAAGATTAAGTGAAAACTGACCTCTAGATTTAGGTGAGCTAAAAACAAAGGGCAATAACTTCCTTAAAATCAATCTGACCAAGAAGCACGGAGTATATGCACAACTAGACTTGTTACTTATTGAAATCTGACCAAAGGTTACCGAGAAGTAGTGCAGATACATAATTATGTATCATGATGAACCAATACTCCAAGGGGCATAATTTGACCCAAATGAAATTCGAACTTGACCTCAGTATTTTCAAGATCTACCTATATTCAAATTTCCCAATACCAATGCATGACTGAGATATTGAGCAGTGCTATGCCAATGTGTTACCTCAAAGTGTGACATTGACCTTCAAGTAAGAGACACAGGCCTTGCATGTGACGTGCTGCCTCATCAACTGTAATTGAACATTTGTACCAATCGACTAAAAATCCCCAACAAATGAACAATATCTGATCTTGACGAGCGATAATATATCAATTTTTTACCTTCAATTGTGACCTTTGAGCTATGGTCGTGGGTCTTGCATGTGATATGCCGCGTCATAAAGATGAACACAACACTATGCCAAATTATTTAAAAAAGCCCCCAATGAATGAAAGTCTGTACAAGAATGATTACAGAAGGACAGAAATGGGTAACACTATATGCCCTGGCGATTTTCATGATAAAAGTCCAATGAGAAATACAGCCTCTGTTCAAACAGAAGATTATTCTATGATTAGACCTGGTTACCTAGTGTACCCAAGATGAGCCATTGACCCAATTTTGAACTATACCTAACCATTGTGACCAAGTTGCAACCTCCAGAAATTCAAGTGTGATGACAGACAAAGAGCAATCACCAAAGCTCACCATCAAACTTGAACCAGATTCTATATAGATGACCAATGTGACTAATAGTCACAAGAATGATTCATGAAGATAAATTCAAAATTCTATCCTCTAGTATGTTTGACTGTGTCCAATGCGTCTACTTAAATTGGGCCTTGTGACCAGCTTTTAGACCCCAGATGACCCATATTGAATTTAACCTAGATTTTATTAAGATGGTCAGTGTAACCAAGTTTCATGAAGGTTGTGACACATACCGTAGTGTGTTTACAAGCAAAACATTATTGTGAATAGATAAAACGACGGATAGATTGCGATCACAAAAGCTCACACTGTCACTATGTGACAGGTGAGCTAAATTATAAGTAATGACATTACAGAATTTTAAGCACTAAGAGTAAGAAATGAATGAAAGTTAACTTGAAGTTGAAGCTGTAAAAAATACAAAAAGGAATGAGTAAACAACATTATGTCAATTTATGATTCATTATTTACAATGAATTAAAATGTGTGAACACATGGTTACAGTTCTAGAAAACACTGATTTCTAGTTTTCTTAACATAATAAATTATCTTCTTAATCCTTGAAATAGAATGTTTTTAACGTTGTTGGTAAATTTCAAAGCCTGCAGACTGGAACAGGGAATATAGTGTTGGTCTTGTAGTTTCCAACCAATGATTTTATCATTATGTTGTTATGCGCTGATAAAAAGCGTCAAATCTGAAAAAATAATATATTTATTAAAAGTTTATTTAAATTGCTGAGGTTTTTGTAGACCTTTTTTGCTATAGGATAAAGAATCATGTGCTTCTTGGGGGCCTATTTATTTACCATGTAGCATTAACCATTTACTTAGTAACCAAGTTCATAGTACATGTAGCTATCTGTGCTATCTCTATGCCTATAATTATTGTATTACTCACTAAAACTGTTAATTAAGAGTTGAAGCCATTTCTCAACAATTTTGAGTTATAAACTTCAGCCGGAGACCCATTCACTTAGCCAGTTTACCTGGACTGCATCTTAACCAGTACTAAAGTACCCTTCCACAAGGAACAAGCAACTTCTCCACATGTGGAGGAAAATCAACATTAATTGTATAGTCAAATTTCAACCAGCATGTGACCTGGAAAGGAACCCTAATTGTTACAAAGCCAGTGCACACACCACTTAAAATAATAAGACCACATATAAATTTTGTTTAATGTGTTTTTGTACCTCAATATTGAATAATTATGATAAAACTAACTCAAGACCATCAGGATCTGGGTTCTATCTTCTCTCATACCGTCGTGGCGATAGATAACATCAGGAATGAGGTGTCGAGAGTGATTAATATAAGTTGGAAAAACTTGTTTCACAATAGACCTTAAATAAATTAGTATAAACTAATCTGGGTCTTGACTCCCACAGGAGGTCTTGTTAACAAGGTTTTAATTAAATAAATTTAAATAAAGACCAAGTAAGTATTTCTTTTGGAAATAAACTGAGTAAATGGCCAATTCTCACCTGCCACGTTACATGTATGTGCTACACTGTGACTGTCAGTGTGTGATGTTCGCAACCTTGCTGCAACCAGAGTTCTGTCTCCCTTGGACCTCCTTAACACCAAGTAATGACCTTCCAGTTCATCTTTTTCCAAAACTCTGTGGAATCTTAAAACAAAACCAAATAGGTATAATATTATAAAAAGCAATCATATAGTAGCAAGATGGAGAGCTCTAAAAGATAAAGATGATGACTGTAGTGATTATTCAGTGATCAAATGAGTCCTGCTTCACTGCATGGTTCAATCCTTGGTTGCTCCATAGGATTGTTATAATAATCTCCTGGTATACTTAAGGGGTTCGAGCCCTGCATCAGGTGCACAGACAAGCTTGCTGTACTGTAATTCACTAGTTGGCTGCTTTTTTAATTTCTAAACTTCCAGCCAGTAACTACTATCAGGGAGTTTAGATATCTATATTTATAGAACAGGTCCTGCTACTATGAGGCGGAACGGTTTGCTTTGACTAACTGGTTACACTATACTAGTATATCTATTAGTTTTCAGAGTGGTGTTACCGTGCATGATTGATAGCCAACTGTTGTTTCAAATCGTGTAGGTCTGGGTGTACTCATACGGGGTTAGACTCCTGTTTAGTAGCTTTGTTGTTTGTGAGTTTCATAGTAGACAATAGCCTGAATAGGGTGTTGTGGTTCGAACCCCAGATCAGGATTTGCAGCACCTCTTGGAGTACAGACAATATTGGCACATGTTTTAAAAGGGCAGACAAAGTCAACAAGGAGACAGATGTGTGATACAAGGAATCTGGGTTCGCAGACATAGCTCTTTTTAAATTGATTCCCGGTGTATAGGACCGATACACACAACACCATCTTTTGGCCGAGGATCAAACCAGAGACCTCTCGATCAGTATTCAACAGCGTTATCCGCTCGACCACAGTGCCACCCATTTAATATGGTATAATATAAACAGTCAGCTGGTGGTAGGGGGCTTCAACCACAAGCCCCCCCCCCTCCACCCCTGGTGACTAGTGAGTCGGGCTACTTTTTTTTAAAAGACCCTCTCAGTTATGCCACCTATTTAAAGACATGATTGGAATGCAAGGGTTCGATTTCAGTCAATGATCTGCGTTTTCATGAAATAATGTATAAACATCCTGATTGCTTTGCGCCATCGCCACTATTTTGACAAAATAAAAGTTTGATTGAAAATAATGAAAAACAAAATTCCTACCCTTCATATTAAAAATCCAGTGTCCGTTAAACGAAGCTCAAAATGTCAATTCATCTCATTTAGCCAACGATGTAACGTAATGTCTACTCTTCCGAACGATTTATCAGCTGGAAATCACCCACAAGGGCGAAAAGTTGTGCGAGTCGACACCAATTCGACGCCATTTTTGTTGGTGGTGCTCTTCAAATTTGGAGGAAATAAAAGTATCTAAATTTTAAACTATGCTGAAGAAGGTCAAGGTCGAATTAGCCAATACCGGTCTGATATTTTTAATATTCGAACGGGAACCAGTCTAATTTTGAGGTTAATGCGTGCATTTAGAGGCCTATCTTCTGTAGTTTAAATGTTAATGGGGCATAAATCTGTCGCAGGAAGAGTATTTCTGGTACAACAAGTGTTTTATCACAGTTCGTCTGATAAATACATTTATATCAACTAATAACACTTAGCGTCTGAATGACACAGACTTTAATCGTCTGTCAAAAAATGCCGTAAATGGAAACTAACGAATGATGACGTCATAGAAGTCGTAAAATCTTCAGTTCATGTCAATAATACTTGTTTGAAAATTATCTGATAGAATGACGCTGCAATTACAGACCTCTATATCTGGATGCTACTTTTCTAAGATGTGTCACGTAACTTCCGGAAGAAAGGTCGATAAAGACATAAACATTCCAGTTCATCGCAGACGATCCATAATTGTACCGGAAAGAACGAACGCACGAGTGCAACCTGGATGCAGTCAACCTTTTTTTTTCTTGTGCAATTCCTTTTATCTTTTCTCTATTAATTATCACTGAAGACAATAATGTAACGATAAACAAAGAAACGTTCGATTTCACGTTTTCATGTGCAGTTGCAGACGACACTTTGAGTTTTATTATAAGATCAATACCCGGAGGTACAAATTAAGCGTCTGTGTCGGGAGGGGGCACGTGGTGCAAGAGCACAGTTTCCAGCGTTCCGTTTTTAAACAAATAAGCACGACAATGAGTTTGGCACACAGACACGTCATTCGGGACCAAGCTGTGGGGAGATGTCAACAACGTACAGAAGACGATGCAGTTCATCTGAAGATTTAAGTTATTAATAAAATAAATATTATAAAACCAGCCATAGAAAATTGAACGCAGACGAAGAAGAAAGAGAAGTAGAAGAAGAAAAAGAAGAAGAAGAAAAAGTAGGAGCAGGAGAAGAAGATGAGGATAAAGAAGGAGAAATAAACATGAAATGTGTAAAGACCACCAAATACTGGTTTTCGAAAAAGGTCAATAGCTAAAAAAAATGGAAGCAACAGAAAATATAATCATAGAGATACACAATAGTATTATGTTAATGTAATACTAGCGCGGTGTCCTAGCATTATCGTTCATCAGAGTATTCTTCACCAGTGATTATAGGTAGTCTGGGAACTAACCACTGATGTACATGTATGAGGATGTGTCCTATAGACAAGTCGAACTCTTTAAGATAGAAAGGACCCGGGTTCGATCCCCATCTGCGCCACTTCTAAATGTCTAAGAAAGAATATCCCACCAAGATCCATTCATTTCGTCCAAGGCATAGAACTATCAAGGTTTTGAATTCTCGACTTCACCCACTCTTGGGCTAAGGACATTTTACCACAATTATGCTAACGTTATATAGGCAGTTTCGTAGGACTATTTGTAGCACATGTAAATGCAATAAGGGTCAACATCTATGCTGTCCTAGATAGCCCCAACTTCTCTGCGAACAATTTTGAATATCTGCACGAACGGATAAATTTATAGATAAAAAATCTGAATTTTTAATGACACCGCCAAGTGTCCGTAAGCGATCATTTATATTAGTCTGTATAGAAAAATTATCCGAAATTGCTTCGAAATTATATTCACCCATTCTTCCAATAGGCATTAATCTTTGAACGTGTTGAATATAACATTTGTATTATAAATTAAATTAAAGCATGACAAATGACAATTTATCCGCGTCGTTTGCTGAAGTTTAAAAAAATACATCCTTAGCCCGAAAAAAATCAATCGAATTGAAACTTTATACTAGCCTAGTATTGATAGATCGGATGTCAACTGAAAATTTAATAACATCTTAAAATGTAAATATTTACCTACACCAATAAAACGCGTATTGCAATAAAAATACTGTAAATGAAATGAGCAAAACAGATCTGAAGGTGGGATTTATTTAAACGATTGCAAATGTAATTGAAGTGAACTATCAAATAAAACACACACATCAAAACGAGAAAAGATTACCTCGAGTAAGAATAAGTAATAATAACAATCAAATTGCTTTGTGCAAATACGACATTTAAGCGAGCGTGCGTAAATTCCGAAATTGAAAATCATCTTCGACGATTTGGTAAATTCGATAAGCAACAACGTCTATCAATAAATCAACGTGCTAGACACACACGGTGGCTCTGTACGTGGTCCAAATGACGATGGCAATTTCGTAACAGATTTCACCAATAAATAGTTGCCTACCACACATGGTGTTTCTTTATAATACTTAGAAAACCATTTCCGGATGCCTAAGTTTCAGTCATGTTTTAGTTGCATTATCGGCGTGCCCAACTATTATGCTTTATTCAAACACGTTCCGAATTTGTAGCATTTGGGCAACAGGAAAGATTGTCCAGAGCATTTGGCACACTTAACGTTCTGTACCTGTTTCCGAATGCCGAGCATAGCCTTTATTTGTCAGTCACTATCTGCTGAAATATGACAGACATATGAGTGTCTCCACCCGTATTTGAACCCGGGTCGTCAGACGACAAGCGCTCTAACCACTAGGCTACTGAAATGTAAATCATTTATACGTCATATCGTCGTTACTATTCATTAAACAGCTTATTTATTTCAGTGTTTTTTCTAGTCCTGTTGTCAGGGTCGATTGAATCTTCATCCACTTTTATCTGAAATAAACTCCATTTTTACTTCTAGCTAATTGTTGCAGACATCAAAGAATTTCGATTGAGTTTTTGTCGAAAACCAATGACAATAGATATTACAAGTGATAATTACAGACGAGCGTTTAAGTGATAATCGATTAGAGTTTGTACTATTCAAGTGCTGTTATAATTACCGGTACGACATCAAAGGCATGAGATGTAGTGTGCCACAGATGTATTTAGAATATAACCTACATTATGAGCCAATGAAAACGCCGCATTTTCGCGGTTAAATGAAAATTTAATCATTAAAATTTTCTCTTAACAGACTTGACGTCTTGCGTTGGCGCTAATTTCTATCGGCCAATCAGAATGCAGAATGTTATATTCTAAGTTAGTTAGAACATATTAAGTAAATTTTAATGACTAAAAAGGCCTCGCTTCGCTTCGCTCGCTCCGCCCTTTTTAATCATTAAAATTTACTTAATATGTTCTAACTATAACATAATTCAATTTGACATGTTTGTTATTATTTTTTTTGGGCGAAAGAAGACTAACATACAGAATCATGTTCTATTAAAAGAATGGTGTCTTCAATTTTGATCCCTTTGTGAACGAGTATAGTGTGATCCAGAATACATCGGACTGTGTCGATTTCTACAATGCGATTCTTTGCAACGCATAAAACATCTGTTCGATATTTCCTGAAGATTTCAACAAAATTGCTCATTATAGTTATAACGCTGGCACCCTATAGAACACTTGGCGGGGTCTCATAAAATGACGTCGTGTACGAGGGTTGTATGTTAAGTTCCTGGTGCACGTTTCAAAGACATATCTTAGCTAAGGTTTGATTTTTTCAATATATATATTGAGCTACCTAAGATAACTAGTACATTCAAGCAAAGTTATGTTAACTAGAATAGTAATAAATAACTAGTTTAACCCGTTCAAAATGTATGGGTTCACTAAGTATGCTCTCAATAAAATATGGAAAGGTCTGGTCTTAGCTAAGTCATGTCTATGAAACGGGCCCCTAGACTTTTTCTATTATTATGCTATGTGCTGTACGATCAGTTTGAAAATAGCACAAATATTGCCACTAAATGTATGTAATGGCTTAAAAACAACTTATTTTTATTTCAAATTGTTAAAATAATGTGAAGTAACGGACACTCAGATGTAGCCATGGAAATGTCATCTAGAGCACTCCATTATTTTACACCTAGGATCTATAATAAACATTTCGATGTTTATCATAGCAGTTTAACCGTAGAAATATGCACCCGTACAAAATGATGTCTTAACATGATTTCCCAAAATGTTTAGCGTGCTATGTCAAGTAAATGTCAAATTATAATGAAAACTGTATATATTAATAAATACATGACGCCAATTGTCAACATGGATTTTCGTGATGTCGTCATAAGTATTGGTGAATCTAAAACTCAGCAACACAAACACCTTATAAAATAAACAATTTGTGCACGAAATAAATGTCAGATTAGGTTTCGTTATGAGCGAGAAAGTCTTAAGGATGACAGAAGACCAAGAAGAATGAATGGTACAGTGACGCCATATCCATCGGGACGCCAATCTTAAATTGAAAGGATATCGTTTCTACTCATTTCGTTAACATTAGATACAAAAATTTAATGCAGAAAATCGAGTCCACATTCCCGTATAGTTTTTATGTTGTAATATTTACCAAGTTAATCCAGCAACATTAAAAGTCAGCACCTCTGTCAAGAGGGACATTCACTTAAAACGTCATGAAATGTCGACGTAATATTACGTCTTGCTCCAGTGAATGCGTTAATAAATGTGTCTAGCGTTTGATCGAGATCACTATTCGCTAGCGGTTTTATGTATTTTCCATCTGGTTTTTGTATGATAATGCTGTTGTGTTGTACTTGATGTCTTTGTGATTTTGAAATCTTTATGGCGTTGTTTCAAGTTACCACGAATGTAGTCCAATAACTTATTATACACCCCTCTTCTGTAACGTCGTTTGCTGTAATTTCTATACTTCACAATTTCTACTTATTTAAACATACACCTTTGATGAACCTTCCGTGGTCAACATGGACGCTCTATCACTAAGCTACATCGAGGCGGTTGGGCGCCAATGACAATTTTGAGTGGCCTGACTTAGGAAACTTAAAGAATATGTTGGAAATTTGATAATATTGTAAACTCTACATTAATCCTATGATTTATGGAATGGTTTGATATACAGCAATGATGTTTGACGCAATGAATCACAAATATAGAAATTAAAATTGCCATATTGTAATTTAAAACTAAAACCTTTTATAAACATCAAGAGATGAGGTCTCTTGAATGCCTTATAAAGACAGTATTTACACGTACTTCACACAACTTTGATGTGTCGAGTGGTCCAAGTTTTTATATATTTTCCACTTAAGGCGTATGTCATTTTTTATTTTATCATTTTTTATTTGTAACAAATCGTTTAAAAGGGTTGGGCTGTATATATATTGCGATTTATTCATAAATTGTCCTCGTGGTATGTAATGATGTGTTTGCTCATGTAGACACTATTTCAGATATCTATGACATTAGCTTTTTAAGAATTTATCCACGTGTGCGTATACTTCGTAATTATACTACGTAAAATGTGACGTTAAAATCGACCACTGAGTGAAATACTTACGGTTGTTTTTATCTTTGTGTTGACAGTTTTATTCTTGCGTTCTTAGCAGAAAATACCACGTGGTATGTCCACACTGGTATACGTACGGATTTCATCTCCGTTTCTGTTGGCATGGGTAGACCTAATAGATTGCACCATGCATAGCGCAGTAAAATATGTGATCTAGGCATGTAAAATGCTCGAGATATAGGGTTAGCTCGTAATAACCGAAGTGCCATTGTATTGATGATGCAATACAAACAAAGTTAGCCCCATGTTTGCTTCTAGGGTCGACCACACGAACGAGCTAGAAGTTAAAACATTCAAAATAAAGTGTTTACATGTACTTTGATATGGTACATGTGCTGATATGAGATTACATGTAATAAAATATCTCAACAAAACACTGGTTTTTGTGTTTTTTCACATGTCCAAAAGTCCATGAACTTTCGTCACATAATATCCATGCTAAGCACTCAACTAGTCTGGTTCCCGTTCCCCAATCTTACATTACATTAGATTATTACTGCGTAGATTGTAAAGATCGGGAACCAGACTAAGCACTCAACGTGAAACTTAGTTTACCTTCGCTAATTAAATTCCAAAATATTTTATCAAATGACTAGCGAAACGAATACACAAAATGTACTTCACAAAACCGTTCCCAGTGTTCCAATCGGTTTACGCGACACATGCCTATGGTTTAAGCACGTTTGCTTCCCCACGTGTGTCTTTTAATGACAGACTGCAGACAGGTGGCCATTATTTCACTATCTTGTCGTTCACCAACAGTCAAATCAGAACCGATTCCTTATAAGACGTGTACCTGCAATCTTCAAACGCACAGCAAATGTCTTCACATCTTATCAACGTGATCAGCAGGTTACCAGAAGGTCGATGATGTTACTTGCTCGTGCATGGGGTGTTGCCTTCGCAAACTCTTGCGGTTTATGTGATGTCCCACCATGTGATAAAACACGCTTCCACAAATTATTTGATTGGTGCGCATCTACAAATGATGTGTTTGGCGCGTATCCACAAAGGATGTGCTTGGTGCGTGAGATGTGTTTGGCGCGTGTCCACAAATGATGTGATTGGCGCGTATCCCCAAATGATGTGTTTGATGCGCATTCACAAATGATGTGTTTGATGCGCATTCACAAATGATGTGTTTGGTGCGTATCCACAAATGATATGTTCGGTGCGTATCCACAAATGATATGTTCGGTGCGTATCCACAAATGATGTGTTTGGTACGCATGTACTTGACTACTAACCTTACACAAACCAAGGTCAATACAAAATGGCAAATTACTGCGCTTTGGAATAAGATATTTTATTACAATAATGAAACTATTGGATTTCTATTTTGTAATTATACTTCAAGAGAATTGTATGGCCTGTTATTTCATGGCTCTATATTTCCAAACGTTGTACTAGCTCACACGCAGAACATCAAAGGAAATCACGCCATATACCATTCCCGCGTTCAAGGTTCTATAACGCGGAACAAGGGTTGAAACATGAAGCAGCTACGTAGAATCTTGTTTTCACTTTCAATACAAAATGTAAGACACATTTATTGACGATTGATATAAGGTGAATAAACTATGAATGTTCATTGTTTGTGTATTGCGCTTACAGGTGAGCGGTTGTATTGACCATTCTATTCCAGAGTTGTCAACACATACCGTTAACTCAATGTGGTGTTTTGTTTAAACTTTTGTACACCACAGAAACGGAACATCAGAAGCCCATGAACCCCTAGAACACCTACATGAATACATCTCGAACACACTGAACTCAAATTAATGAACACCCCCTCTTGTAGTCCAGGGGGGGGGGCAACTGACTGAAAACCCTTTTGTAGTCCATACTATCCCTAGACACACCTTTTCTTATTAAACTCATACTCAAATGAACACCCTCTTGTTATCCATGAAGAAGCATAGAATAACTGAACACACTTTTGTAGTTCATTAACTCACTGAACACCCCTCTTGTAGTTCATTAACTCACTGAACACCCCTCTTGTAGTCCATGAAATCAATGAAGACCAATCCATGAACTCAATGAATACCCCTCTTGTGCGTCATGAACTCACTGAACACCCCTCTCGAAGTCCATGTAACTCACTGAACACCCCTCTCGAAGTCCATCAATTTACTGAACACCCCTTTCGAAGTCCATGAACTCACTGAATACCCCTCTTGTAGGCCATGAACTCACTGAACACCCCTTCCGAAGTCCATCAATTTACTGAACACCCCTTTCGAAGTCCATGAACTCACTGAACACCCCTTCCGAAGTCCATAAATTTACTGAACACCCCTTTCTAAGTCCATGAACCCACCGGACACCCCTTTCGAAGTCCATGAACACACTGAACACCCCTGTTGAAGTCCATGAATTTTCTGAACACCCCTTGTAGGCCATGAACTCCCACTCACAGAGCACCCCATCTTGGCGTGGCATTCAACTATTCGTACTAATAGTTTGAGTCATTTAGAGGTTGCATGAACATCCTTTATTGTTATTTGCTTCATTAACCTGCCTCTTTAAAGATGTATTTATATTGTTCCGGACTGAACCGTTTATAGAAGTACACAATTAAATCAGTAATTGAATGGAAACTGTTCTACAGTAATTACAATTTAATATAGTACGGAGAATTTGACTTGATCCCGCGGCCTTTATGCATGAATATATTACAAGGTTCTTGCGTTGATTATATCAATTTCCGCGAACAAATCGTACAACATCGGTCCTTTAGATGAGTGTTGGTGTTACACCTTCAGCCTTTTGTGGTACTCCCCGCTTACGAAAAAATACAACCGAGGTAATAAATATAGACAAAATATCAGCTGTAAAATTATTCTTATAGAAGGTCGAGAGACGTATCAAATTTTCCGTACTATACCATCGTTGTGCAAAACAATTTCCCGATGAGGTTTTAACAAATTCGTAGAAACAACAACATCGTAATTCAATTTATTGAATAAAATAAAGGTAAAAATGGTCGTTTTCCTGTTTTTATCAAACGGAGTTTATGGTTATTTTATTAGAATTCTCGTATAAAATGGTACATTATCAATCGCTAATTTTTTAACATAGTACTAAGACAAAGGTCCTGGTCGAAAACATGGTCACATAATTGAAGCAATTTGCCCAGTTTTCCGACGAGGTGAATACGTATATAGGGCACTCCATTGTAGTGGTTGAAATGTTATGATACATGGTAATAAAGTTAGTGCGTAATTAAATCTAAAGGCTGGATTGGTGTTTAACTACATCCTTCGTATATATACTTAACGGATTTAGAAACGTGACACTGGGGTATGTTGTTTTATAACAGACACTTCAAGTTTATTGATAGCCGCCCCTGAGGCGGCTATCTTATGGAGTACCAACCAAATTTCTCCCCTGGACGTGAAAGGACAAGTTACGGATAGTTATTAATAGTTATTAAAATAAATAAATTTGTTTGCGTGGATATTGAAGCTATTAATTGATACCTATACAAACACATTTAAATTCTCATTGATACCGGTATTGGAATAGTGCATATTAAAGGTGAATGCATTGACGTCATTTTGGTGCCAAGATGATAAAAATAAGATGAGTATTAACAAATATATACAATGTAGTACAATCAATACGTCGATCTAGAAAACAAAAGTCGCATTCTGACCGTAAACATTCAATCTGTTATACAGGCTGTCATCTTCAACGATAAAACCAATGCGCCGATAAACATGTTACTTCTGTTTTCTGGATCAATGTCCTATTCATGCGATAATTAAGTTAATGCTCATTGGATTCTATAAAGTTTGGTATCAAAATGCCGACATTGAATTCGCCTTTACGAATGTACATATACATTTCATATGGAAATATTTTTCCTAAAATTTACCAACATAACCAAGTGTCGCGTTTTTAAATCCGTTATCCTTATCTGGTTTTACCGACTTTCTGTGACCACCCGTGTTGTTTTCGATGTCATTTTCGTTCCACATAGATTCTTGCTCTTTAAAGTGAATAACCGTCATGTGGCTTGGGTCTGCGTGAAATGAATCTTAGAAATAATTGGTACTTATTAACTATGTACCAGTCAATTGAAACCTCGACCCCCCCTCCAACCCCAGTGAAGGGCGGAGAGTTTTACGTTTGTCTTTTTAAACCCCTCAGGCTGGTAAAATCCCTTCTCCCCACAGGGTCATACAGATGGTAACCCACGCAATTGCCCCGTCCTAACTTGACCTCACGGATATAGCCACGGCTATTCCCGGGGTTTGGGGTGTGTGGGCGTGATTTCAATTGACTGTTGTATTACAAGTACAAAACAAGCTCTCCAGAACGACCCTCCCTTGGGCAACAATCTGTCTTCAGCAATATCAAAGTTTTGTACGAGAAGTATAGTACGTTGCCGCTTCAAGTCATAGCAACACATGCTCACAAACTTTGTGAGGTACATGTACTGAGGGTCACGTTTGGTCTTTGGAGCACCGGGTGGTACTGTATAGTAGATGGTGTTCCTCTGGGAAGGTTATACTGTATAGAATCGAATGTACATGTTTATGAAAATGTGGGGAACAGCTTCCTATTCCCCACTAATGGACCATGCTGTCTCCACATTTCTTAGTTCAGCCATTTCACCGGGTCTGTGAGTTTTATATCACATGTATCTCCAACAGTCCTTCTGTTTAGAGTTTGCCAGTTTACAAAAAGGTTCATCAGCTTACGACGATACACAGGTCGCAATTTGGTCAACATACGTTGGCTTGATTTATCTCATATTATCCATTTAGGATCTGTGGACAGTGACGTAGCCGTTTATGTGTACACAAAATATTACAACCATTGTCTGAATAGGTAGTGCGAATATAGTTTGTTAGTTTAGCATTGAAATTAAGGCTGTATGTTTAAGCCTTTATAATTGGTTTTACACCGTAATAGTTGACCCGACCGCTGCGTCACTGTATGCTTACCCTGACTGGACTATATGTGCATGTTCCTGTTTGTTTTTTAATCACCGTTTTACAGCAGAGTTATGCCCCTTGCTCAGTTTGTTTAATTATCAAGCTTCTTGTTTGATTTTTCATGTTGACAATTTTTTCCAGGACATGTAATGGTAATTCTGGGTACATAAATCTTGTGACCAAACAATAACAAGGCCCTTGTATAAAAAGTGGTCATTTCCTTGACGACCCAATAATGTATCATTATTAATTTAACAATACATTAAGTGGTAAGCCAATTTGGAAAAATCAAAAATCAATTTTCAAAGCCCATGGATCAAAGGACGGATAATGGAAAGATAAGGGGCGGGAAGTATAGTTAATAAATACGTGGTGCGCAGTACGAGAAGTCAACAGATTAATCGATTAAACTGATCTCATTTTGTCATATATAGTGCGATCAAATTAACTTGCTCCTGTGATCCCCAAACATTCCATTAGCATAATTTAACAGTTAAATATGATTTATTGTCAATAATTTTATTTCGGCATCTGTTTTTATAGGCGAAGAGTATTATGAATTTGTATATATACAGTCCAATTAGGATATTGTGAGAGTGACATAGTTGTTTATGTGTAAACAAAAGATTATAACCATTGTCTGAACGGGTAGAGTGAATATAGCACGTTAGTTAAACATTGGTTTAAACTGTATTTATTTTCAATAGTCATACATATATAAAATGATACAAACATGGAATAAGTAATCGATCGGAAAACAAGTTTTTTTGAAAACTTATATTAATTCCTCTCCAAAACATAGCATTGAAAGTATAGCTGTCATTATAAGCCTTTATAATTGGTTTTACACCGTAACAATGGACTCGACCGCTGTATCACTCTATTCTTATCCTCACTGAACCATACGAGTTGCACCATAAACACTACTTTTCCGTGTAAATTGATACGAAGAGCTTGTAATATATTCATGTATAAAGGTCGGGGATCACGTTAAAATGTTCGCAAAATACCACGGTATTGTATACATATAGAGTGGGTTAAATTATATTATTACATTGTGTGTCATGTTATATTGGCATTATTATCTATGGTTGATTAGATATATCTCATATTTCAAGTTTTGATATGCTTAATGCATAGAGCTATAGATATAACACGTATATTAATTATATGCAATTGTACTTCGTATTAAATTATCTTAATTTATAAAATTACATCGATCGCTTTAAGTTTTTGAACATTTCAGTACCTTCGTGACTTCCGTTACTTCATTAACCAAGTCACAGCGTATAAACCTAATCTTTGTATTTGGGAAACTATACAATTCAACTTGTATTACTTATTGCAAGCAAAAACATCTGTGATTTCCGGTCACTGTATGACTTATTGTGAGACTATACAATTCAACGTGTATGACATATTGCGAACAAAACCATATTTGAATTCCGGTTACTGTATGACTTACTGAGAGACTATGATTCGACATGTATGACTTATTGTGATTGCCAGACGTTGACTCGTTTATACACTGTGCAACTGGTGATGGTAGCCGACTTCAAATCGTTAGTCACATTCAAATGAGATAATATGCATGACCAGTTAGCGTGAGAGATAGGTCACATGGTTGCCACCTTAACTGTCTGGGTTCAAATACTGGTTGGTCGAGCAAGTTCTTCGATGGCAGTAGATTGTGATATAGCGAGTTAATACTGGTTTGTAATTAGTTCCAGGAAAACCGTGGTGGTCAGATGACGGAGTTCACACCTGACCTAAACGTGAGGAGGGTGCTTTGTTTAAGAAATAATGAATACGTACCTGTGCTTTTTTGTACAATGTCATGTAGTTTTACCACACCGTGGTTTCCTCTAGGTGTATATTGCTGAAACCGCTGGTTGTGTTCACAGGTAACTGTATCATTCATTAAGATTTTTTTTGGAAAATTTATATATTCATGTTATGCACATATGTCATATGAAAATTGTATTGTGTTATTTGTATGTTCACATGGGCCTATGGCTTACTGAAATTTGAAATAACCTATCCATATAAATTTTACAAAAAAAAAATTCTTTCTCTATTAATCAATGATACAGTTACCTGTGGTTGTGTTAGAATTTAAAAAAAGGATAACATTTGTTACATCGGATACTTTTTATTTTAATTATGTGAATGTGTAGAAGGTGTGTATTTTACCAATTAGAGAAATAACTAGAACATTTTTTACACATTGTACGTCGGTTTCCCAATCTAACAACACATTTTTAATTGTTTCATTGTTCCATTGTCGTTAGCGTATTGACCATTTTTGAAATCATCGAAATTAAATGGACAGTACAGGCTTCCACCATGGTACGTAGTTTATATAATTAAATATTTATTTTGTGATTAACTTTTTTCGTATTAAGTCTTGGCTGAAGCCTTTTCTATGCAATTTGATTGTCGTCGCCATTAACTGTGTTGGTCTTTATGCAATAAAAAACGTTTATTTAAAATATAGTAAAACCTGTCGGTTAAGACCATACTTGGTGATAACTAAAGGGTGTCTTTGTTTAAAGGTTTAATACCATAAAAATGGTCAGAATGTAGCGCAACAGTAAAATTAACAATAGCGGTCTTGGTTCTGAAGTGGTCTTTGGCACAGGTTTGACGTTATCACCTTTCTCGACTCACAGTTTAACTTAAATGATCTGGGACGATCTAATGGTGGCTTATTTAGTGGGGGGGCAAAACATCCCATATGTATTAGAGTACATTGTCGCTTCGAGTCTTTTCCCATGTAGAAACATAATCCAAACCAATCGGAACGGTCCGTACGGCATTTTTACGGGATAAAATACCTCGGATGTATCAAGCGTATGAATCCAGCAGCTTTCTTTCTTAAATCCTACGCAGAAGAAAATGGGCTGAAGAAAATAGACCTTAACTTATCAGCAGCGGAAATAACAAAAGATGTTTTATTGATTAAACAATACAATTTCGCTTTACTCCTTGAGCATAACACGCAGCTATGCAGCGCTTGCTTGATGGGTGTGTATTCCATTGAAGCACAGTTTAAATCTGTCATGATGACGTCATGGCGAAAGACGTTAAAAATGGCGACGTTCTATTTACACCCGATAGATGATTCGTAGAGATTGTCCGAGGTGTCCCGATTGAATCCAAACAATAGACAGGTGCCGCGGTCCGATTGCTTTCTGACGTCGCAATATACGGACCGGTATTGGCTAATTTACTGGATTCCGTTCCTGTGCAACTTACGCCCGAAACCAGGGAACCAGCGTAAATTGCAAATGGCGGCGTTTATTTGAAACACCTAGTGTAACATTTTAGCCGATATTTCTGCGAAATAGGTAAGTTGAGTATTGAAGTTACATTTGTTTGTTCTCAGACATATTTTTACTGTTGAAGACGCGAAGAAATTGATGCTTGAACTTGTATTTGCTGAGAAATATCCGATCAAATGCGTGATGTCTAATGAATTTAGACTCGTATTTTTGTGCGTCTTAATCAGTATTATCATTCCTTTAAACTGTTAGAATCCGTCAAAATGATGCTCAATTTTTTTGTAGGTTCGACAGAGTTTCCGGGTCATTTTGATGCCTAGCTTAAGTAAATCGGTCCACAAATAAAAATTGAGCACCATTTTGAATAGACCCATGTTTAGTGCTGTTTTATGCGCCGTCTGACCAGGTCAGACTTTTAAACACCCACTTAGTCGTTTTTTACATTAATGAAAATGATGCTCATTTAAAATTTAAAAACAGTAAAGCTTCAGGTTCAATTTGATCTATTACTCAAAGAAATCGGTCTAAAACTGCAAAATGAGCACCTATTTGAATAGACGGTCGGGATAAGAACGACTTGTGTGACATGCGAGTTGCACTTTTCGGATATATACATATTTTCGGATAAGCTCGTGATTTTTTTATACTATTCATACATTCTTGGCTACTATTATTTATATAGCAAGAATTTAAGTATGTTATCAGTACTTATGAAATATTATACTTTTCATTGAGCAGTACACCTGACCATCTGTTATATTTTCGGAATTTATTGCATTGAATCAATCAGTAACCTACCACAAAAACTCTACTTTTTTATTCACACTGACATAAAAAAATCTTTTGAGGTCACAAAATAATTGAAACAATTAGCTCCGTAGTTCACCAGAATGCAGGATTTAAGGGTCCAGAAATCAAAATTTTCTTGGAGGAGATCCCCCAAACCCCCCTTGGGGGAGGGCGTCACCCCCTCCCTCATCCTCCCCCACTCGTCGATGCGCGACTCGAATACAGTCCTCAGGACTCCAACAATTTTGCTAAGAAGGAGTCCTGGGACTCCTACTTTAAAATCCTACCGAGAACCCTGACTGACCTATGTAGGGGTGTTGGGCTAGACTCCACCAGGTTATCTCAGTCATAAGACAGCCAATTGGTCAATGTTTGCATCCATTATTTTTATATTTTGTTCAGTAGAGTGGAAGGCTCATTTTGGTGTATAATTTATTGAAATCGGGCAAAAAATGTTGAATTAGCACCATTTTTAATTCACATAGAATTAGGTGCCGCAGACTCAGCACTGTCTGTAGGCACCCATTTGGTCATTATTTGTATTCATGAAAATTATTGAGCTATTTATTTAAGTTTAACAAAGTCTCAGGGTCATTTTGGTGCATAATTAATTGAAATCGGTCAAAAACTGTAAAATGAGCACCTTTTTTTATAGACCGGTGTATAGTGGTTTTGTTGAGATGCTATCTGATTAGCTCAGTTAGTACACACACATTTAACTTATTGTCAAATGTTAGCATCAATGAAAATATGCTCATTTTAAAGTTAAGTTCAGTAGAGTTTCAGCTTTATTTTGATGTGTAACTTTAATACTAAAATCTGTCAACAAATAAAAATTGAGCACAATTTAAAGAAAACTAAGTGGTTTGAGGTTAAATTAATGAGGCTGGTATAATGAAATTTGACTTTACTGGTACATTGTAGTTGCACATGTATCTCTTTAGTGGTTTACAGCCATAGCCATCAAACTTTACAGAAATATCACAACCATGTGTACTCCTAGATATGTTGATTCAGATCCATCCAATATTAGCAGAGTAATGGCCCTTGAAGTGCTGAAAAGTTGTGAAATTTGGCTTGTTTCACACATACCAGTAATTATTAATTTTTTAGCTACATACATCAAACTTCATAGAAATGTTGATTAGCATGTAAGTTGTGCACATGGCTATTCTCATTTAGATTCATTCAGTTTTAGCAGGGTTATGGCCAGATTCATCCAGTATTAGCAGAGTTATGGCCCTTGAATTGATGAAAATCGCAAAACTTTGGTTGTTACAATATAAAAATTGGCTTGCGTATACATTTAAAAGTATTTGAGCTGCAGTCATGAAAGTTTATATAGATATTGGTCTGCATGTGCAGTTATGCTCTTGGGTATTTTGAATTTTAAAATTCAAATTCACCCAGGATTAACTCTCTGAGTTAATATGCCCCCATCTTTGATGAGGGGGTATATTGCTTTGCACATGGATGTTGGTCATCAACAGTAGATGCCCCTTATTGTAGGTCAGTAAGTCAAAGGTCAAGGTCACTGTGACCTTAACCATTCCTGACTATTTGGCTGTCATGTGAGCATACATGTTTTACAAACATCTCTTGTTGCCCTTGAAATGATGAAACTGTTGGAACTGATCCGTAGAAGGTTTTGAACCTTCTTCTTTCTTAACTACTCGGAGTGGTCACAGGTGTTATGATTATTGGATATTATTAGTTTAATTAATTATAATAGCTAGCTCAATAGTTGTTAGGAAGTTGTATTATGTATGGCTTTTCTTTTTCAGCTAAACTTCTTGATTAATGAAACAACTGGACCAAATACATCACAACTTATATGTTATCTTAACTCTTGTCCAATCTATGGTTAAATGGTCACCACAGGGACATGCAACTTGAGCAATGGATTTTTCATACATTCAGATAATTGTCCAGGTAAGAGGTTTCCAACTTCAATAGCATTTTACAAGTTTAGATATTTAGGTCATATATATAATTATGCTGTTTTCACATGTAAGCTTTACATAAGGGACTCCCTTATTTGGCTGTATTGTCCTGATTCATATGTCATATTTATGACCCTTAATTGGAATAAAATGTATCTTATCTTCCGCTCTTTAAAGTTGTGATCTCCCGCTTAGCGGCTTTGAAGAAAACCATCCTAATTGTTTGCTGCAGGGTAAAGTTGTAAGCTGAATATTTTTTAAAATTTTTTATTACTTGTAAAATCATTATTATTAAATTGTTCTTTTTAGGACAGAATCAATAAGACGAGATACTCCGATCACTGATTTGTCGTAGTGACAGTATAGAATTCCAAGTAAGTTACATTCAATGGACAGGCCACCATATTGAAACTTTTTTATTTATTTCACCAATTATTCCAATCATAATACTAATCATTTATAAATAAACGTGCAATATTGCAATCCATGCTCATGGCAAGGCTGCCGGATGAGCGTTTGGTTGGCTCTGGCTCAGACGAGATGAAGAGACATGGAAGTCAGCTTAGATGGATCAATGGATGATCACCACTGTTTACATCACCATCAAAAGGATGTTTTGAGTAAGGGTGAAACACCTAGCTGATGACAGATACACCCTCGGCTGATGATGTCTATGTTCATTGCTCTAACTTCTGTATTAAATGCACATAAATATAGAACAATAATTTAATTCCATGTCCTTTGACTATATAGATTTCTTAAATTTCTTTAGCCTAGAATGAATGTGTAATTAAGAATGTGATTAACCTTATACATTAACTGCTGAGTATGACTATGTGTGATGTTATTGAGAAAATATTCAAAATGTTGTTTGTATTCATTACAGTACTGGCAGGGTTATGGACCATGAATTAATGAAACTCCTTCTTCGATAGTGAAGGTAGACCATCAAATGGGACATCAAGGTATTTGAATCAAGTTTATAAGCTGTCAGTGTATTAACTAACCCTGGACTAATGGAGACACGTTTTGATGCATCTATCATACTCCATGCATGAGCATATTTATACATTTGGATGCATCAATGTCATACAGTATGTATGGTTTCTAGTAACTCGAGTGAAAATAGTGAGCACGGTATCGATATGCAGTAAACCCCTTTAAACTTTGTTTGCGGGGTATAAAGACTTAGTATTGAGTTTAAATTAATAGCAAAATAGAGAAAATGGGCGTAATAAATTGTATTCTTAAGTTAAAAAATACCAGTTTCCGAGGACAGCTTTCAACAATTCAGCTGTTCAGCCACCCTTTGACATTTTAACTTCCCTGGTTATTGGGCTACATAAGCAAACCTGCGTTTGAGTCTCCCTGGAGACTAATTCGCACTTAGTTTATGTACAGCTAACATCGGGATATGGCGCCCAGGAATATCGAACATGTATAGATACTGCCCTCACATGCACCAATTCACACCTTGTTCAAGTGGAGCGTTTTGGATTATTCTTGCTCAGAGAAATTAAGCAGTGGCGTAAACGGGGATCAAACCCTGGGACCCCTCAATCCTGAAGCGTGCACCCTACCTCTAGGCCAACACTCAGACTTTGTTTTATTATTGAGTTCATTTTACTGTAATGTAGTAAGTAGACCTGGGATCTATGTAGGGAAGAGTTAATGTTCATGTGGTTATCCTATGGTATTAAGTTCACTTCAACTTGCATATAGATTTAAATAGAAGCAGTAACTTAAAATAATTCAATGTATGATGCTTTCATTATAGTTTTATATAACAGAGTTCCCCCAAATTTTCAAGACAAAATTCCCTGACTTTTTCCCTGACCACAGAGCACTTTTCCCTGACTTTTTACAGCGATCGGGCGACAGAGCATTTTTTTGTTCGAGCAAAATGTGGCAATAAAATAGAGAAAATGAGTATTTGCTTTAAATGCAACAAAAAAGTCAGAGTGAGCAAAGCGAGCGAGGAATTTTTCAGTCTTAGGTATTTCTGCATAGGAATTCTGGAAATGTCACTTATCGACAGCTTCAATGAAAAATTCCCTGACTTTTCCCTGACTTTTGCTCAATTTCTAGATTTCCCTAATTCCAAAATTCCCTGACTTCCCTGACCTTGAGAAAATTATATTTTTTCCTGACTTTTCCCTGACCGTGGGAACCCTGTATAACTGATTTTGTATGTTTTGAATGTTTAAGAAATGTTTGATATTTCAGGTCTTATCAGGAGTTTCTTCAGTGTAGCCAGCTATTGTTGCAGTTTCAACCACATATATATCTGAAGTCAAAGTGAAGAAAATTGTTCTATCCTGACGGATCCAGCCAACCAATTCAATCTGTTAGACATACTTTTTTTCGATTAACATGTCCACTAAAATACTGCTTTTTGTAACATATTATGTACAGTGACATTATATACATGAAATACCTCATAAATTCATGAATTCAAATTGTCTTGATTTAATATTTAAATTTACACATTATATAGAGGATATGTGTTGATTCTGGGGCAAGATCAAAATTTATTTCACCGAGTGATCACAGACATCAATATTTTCACGAATTGGGTAGCCAGGAGTGAAAATGTATTCTTCTGTGAAAACAAGTGAAATAAAGTTTGATCTTTCACCAAAAGTGAACAGATTTTCTGTTTATTATATGCTTCAATTTCTCGTTTAAATTAACGGTACAGTAATTGGTTTAATTGGGAAAAAGACGATGAAATTAGAAAGTCACGTTAAGGCGTCTATAATGACGCCATTTCTTTTTCTGTATGGTAATGGAACCAGCTTCTAAAACAGTGAAAATGACAAAATGGTTATTTCACTGATAAATCTCCATAGATAGCAAATAATAAATTCAATGTAATCCTTAAGAATGTCCAATATAAAATATCATGGTAACCAGGTGATCACTTTTATGCTCCCACCAAATATTTGGGGGGGGGGGCATATAGATTTGCCCTTGTCTGTCAGTCTGAAAAACGTGATGTCACGACGGAGCCAAATTGATGTACGTTGTCTAGATGTAAGATTTCTTTAACAGTTTGATTGACTGAGCACAGACTTGTTTCTGTAACTTGATCTAGATATGCAAACTCTTCAGAAATTTCACTGGATCAAAATTCAACGAAAGCCAATGCATCCTCTATTGCAGAAGGTTTTTATACGCCTGTGAAAACGGGACGTATTATGTGAACACCCTTGGGGGGAGGGCGTGCGGCGGCGTCCAGTAATTTGTCTGTACTCTAACGCAAACAGTTTTCATCCGATCATCTTCAAACTTTGTGACAATGCTTATGGCTATTATATCTAGGCCAAGTTCAATTATAGGCCAAATCGGCCTAGGCCCTATTGGGTTATGGGCCTTTAATTACCAAATAAGTATGAAATTGGCCTTGTCTGTACTCTAACGCAAACATTTTTCATCCGATCATCTTCAAACTTTGTGACAATTCTTATGGGTATAATATCTAGGCCAAGTTTCATTATAGGCCAAATCGGCCTAGGCCTTATTGGGTTATGGGCCTATAATAACTGAGTATCTTCAAACTTGGTGACAATGTTTATGGGTATAATATCTAAGACAAGTTCAATTGTAGGCCAAATCAGCCTGGGCCTTCTTGGGTTATGGTCCTTTGATTAAAAAAACTGTTGGATTGTTTTTATGCCCCCCTATCGATAGATGGGGAGGCATATAGTGATTCACCTGTCCGTCCGTCCGTCCGTTCGTCCGTCCGTCCTGGTTAACCCAAATTGACAGTTTCTTCTAGCATTATTATGGCTTGCTACAAAGCTTCCATACTTGCATGGATGTTGTATATGAACACTCTCCACACGCCTGTATCACCTAACCTCATTTTGACCTTCACCTTGACCTAATTTTGGACTTAGACTTATTGAAGGGCTAAGTTCTTGGTTAACCCAAATTGACCGTTTCTTCTAGCATCATTATGGCTTGCTACAAAGCTTTTATACTTGCATGGATGTTGTATATGAACACTCTCTACACGCCTGTATCACCTGACCCCATTTTGACCTTCACCTTGACTTAATTTTGGACTTGGACTTATTGAAGGGTCAAATTCCTGGTAAACCCAAATTGACCGTTTCTTCTATCATTATTATGGCTTGCTACAAAGCTTCCATACTTGCATGGATGTTGTATATGAACACTCTCCACACGCCTGTATCACCTAACCTCATTTTGACTTTCACCTTGACCTAATTTTGGACTTAGGCTTATTGAAGGGTCAAATTCCTGGTTAACCCAAATTGACCGTTTCTTCTAGCATTATTATGGCTTGCTACAAAGCTTCCATACTTGCATGGATGTTGTAAATGAACACTCTCCACACACCTGTATCATTTGACACCACTTGACCTTCACCTTGACCTTACTTGGACTTAGACTTATTGGAGGGCCAAATTCTTGGTTAACCCAAATTTACCGTTTCTTCCAGCATTTATATGGCTGGCTACAAAGCTTTCATACTTGCATGGTTGTTGTATTTGAACATTCTCCACACACCTATATCACCTAACCTCATTTTGACCTTCACATTGACCTAATTTTGGACTTAGACTTATTAAGCGTCTAATTTTTGGTTAACCCAAATTGACAGGTTAGTTTTACATCATGTCCATCATGGTGTTGACTTAAAACTTGGCATACTTGTTTACTATCATAAGCCCCTTACATTATCAAAGCCATGTAACACTATCCAACATTATTACAGAATTATGGCCCCTGATTGACTTAGCTTTTTATGGGCAAGGCTTCCATGGGGGCATAAGCGTTTATTGAACGCAGTCTTGTTTTTTTCTTTCACCATGCCCTGAGATTCACCATGCCCCAAGACGGGCGTATTTTGTGATATATTGGCATTCTTGTTTATAATGACCTGCTCTTTTACCCTAGATGACCCAATATTGAACTCTGTCTACAGATAGTCATTGTGACCAAGTTTCATAATGAATAGCCTAAAGTTGTATTCTGCAGCCTAGTAATGTGTCACAAGCACACAGGAACAGTTGGATGAGGGACTAAGAGCACTCACAATAGCTCACACAATGTAACTTAGTGACAAGTGAGTTAAAATAAATTGTTCTTAACATTAATTTTCATGACAAAAATTTATTTTTAAAGAAAACACATGTTTACATAATAACACATTTATCAATCAAATACTTGAACAAGACAGCATCCTAGATTTCATTAACAAGAGGATCATAGATCCTTGGGCGCTCACCTGCTAAACATGGCCAAACTTTGAACTTGACCTTAAGGTCATCAAGTTAAACATTTTGACCAAAGTTGATGAAGATTAAAGCAAAAATATGGCCTCAAGAGTGTTAATAAGGTTTTTCTATATTTGACCTATTGACCTTCTTTTTAGACCCCACATGAACCAACTTCAAACTTGACCTTAAGGTTATCACGATACACATTTTGACCATACTCCTTGAAGATTGAAGCAAAAATGTGGCCTCCAGTGTTAACAAAGTTTTCCTATTTTTGTACCTAGTTTTTGACTGCATGACCAAATTTCATTGAGATACAACTACTGACCAAGTTTGGTGAAGATTGAAGCAAAAATGTGACCTCCAGAGTGTTAACAAGGTTTTGCTATTATTTGACCTAGCTTTTGACTCCACATAACCCCACTTGGAAATTGACCTAGATTTCATTGAGATACAACTACTGACCAAGTTTAGTGAAGATCAAAGCAAAAATGTGGACTCCAGAGTGTTAACAAAGTTTTCCTACTATTTGACCTAGTTTTTGACACCAGATGACCCAATTATGAACTTGACCTATATTGCAAAGAGACATACATTGTGATCAAGTTTCATTAAAATTATGTCAAAATTGTGACCTCTAGAGTGTTAACAAGGTTTTTCTTTGATGTGACCTACTTTTTGACCCCATATGACCCAGTTACGAACTTGACCTAGATTTCATAGAGACAAACATTGTGATCAAGTTTCATACAGATTAGGTAAAAAACGTGACCTCTAGAGTGTTAACAAGGTTTTTCTTTGATGTGACCTGGTGACCTAGTTTTTGACCACAGAAGACCCAATTACGAACTTGGCCTAGATTTCATAGAGACAAACATTGTGACCAAGTTTAATAAAGATTAAGTGAAAACTGACCTCTAGATTTAGGTGAGCTAAAAACAAAGGGCAATAACTTCCTTAAAATCAATCTGACCAAGAAGCACGGAGTATATGCACAACTAGACTTGTTACTTATTGAAATCTGACCAAAGGTTACCGAGAAGTAGTGCAGATACATAATTATGTATCATGATGAACCAATACTCCAAGGGGCATAATTTGACCCAAATGAAATTCGAACTTGACCTCAGTATTTTCAAGATCTACCTATATTCAAATTTCCCAATACCAATGCATGACTGAGATATTGAGCAGTGCTATGCCAATGTGTTACCTCAAAGTGTGACATTGACCTTCAAGTAAGAGACACAGGCCTTGCATGTGACGTGCTGCCTCATCAACTGTAATTGAACATTTGTACCAATCGACTAAAAATCCCCAACAAATGAACAATATCTGATCTTGACGAGCGATAATATATCAATTTTTTACCTTCAATTGTGACCTTTGAGCTATGGTCGTGGGTCTTGCATGTGATATGCCGCGTCATAAAGATGAACACAACACTATGCCAAATTATTTAAAAAAGCCCCCAATGAATGAAAGTCTGTACAAGAATGATTACAGAAGGACAGAAATGGGTAACACTATATGCCCTGGCGATTTTCATGATAAAAGTCCAATGAGAAATACAGCCTCTGTTCAAACAGAAGATTATTCTATGATTAGACCTGGTTACCTAGTGTACCCAAGATGAGCCATTGACCCAATTTTGAACTATACCTAACCATTGTGACCAAGTTGCAACCTCCAGAAATTCAAGTGTGATGACAGACAAAGAGCAATCACCAAAGCTCACCATCAAACTTGAACCAGATTCTATATAGATGACCAATGTGACTAATAGTCACAAGAATGATTCATGAAGATAAATTCAAAATTCTATCCTCTAGTATGTTTGACTGTGTCCAATGCGTCTACTTAAATTGGGCCTTGTGACCAGCTTTTAGACCCCAGATGACCCATATTGAATTTAACCTAGATTTTATTAAGATGGTCAGTGTAACCAAGTTTCATGAAGGTTGTGACACATACCGTAGTGTGTTTACAAGCAAAACATTATTGTGAATAGATAAAACGACGGATAGATTGCGATCACAAAAGCTCACACTGTCACTATGTGACAGGTGAGCTAAATTATAAGTAATGACATTACAGAATTTTAAGCACTAAGAGTAAGAAATGAATGAAAGTTAACTTGAAGTTGAAGCTGTAAAAAATACAAAAAGGAATGAGTAAACAACATTATGTCAATTTATGATTCATTATTTACAATGAATTAAAATGTGTGAACACATGGTTACAGTTCTAGAAAACACTGATTTCTAGTTTTCTTAACATAATAAATTATCTTCTTAATCCTTGAAATAGAATGTTTTTAACGTTGTTGGTAAATTTCAAAGCCTGCAGACTGGAACAGGGAATATAGTGTTGGTCTTGTAGTTTCCAACCAATGATTTTATCATTATGTTGTTATGCGCTGATAAAAAGCGTCAAATCTGAAAAAATAATATATTTATTAAAAGTTTATTTAAATTGCTGAGGTTTTTGTAGACCTTTTTTGCTATAGGATAAAGAATCATGTGCTTCTTGGGGGCCTATTTATTTACCATGTAGCATTAACCATTTACTTAGTAACCAAGTTCATAGTACATGTAGCTATCTGTGCTATCTCTATGCCTATAATTATTGTATTACTCACTAAAACTGTTAATTAAGAGTTGAAGCCATTTCTCAACAATTTTGAGTTATAAACTTCAGCCGGAGACCCATTCACTTAGCCAGTTTACCTGGACTGCATCTTAACCAGTACTAAAGTACCCTTCCACAAGGAACAAGCAACTTCTCCACATGTGGAGGAAAATCAACATTAATTGTATAGTCAAATTTCAACCAGCATGTGACCTGGAAAGGAACCCTAATTGTTACAAAGCCAGTGCACACACCACTTAAAATAATAAGACCACATATAAATTTTGTTTAATGTGTTTTTGTACCTCAATATTGAATAATTATGATAAAACTAACTCAAGACCATCAGGATCTGGGTTCTATCTTCTCTCATACCGTCGTGGCGATAGATAACATCAGGAATGAGGTGTCGAGAGTGATTAATATAAGTTGGAAAAACTTGTTTCACAATAGACCTTAAATAAATTAGTATAAACTAATCTGGGTCTTGACTCCCACAGGAGGTCTTGTTAACAAGGTTTTAATTAAATAAATTTAAATAAAGACCAAGTAAGTATTTCTTTTGGAAATAAACTGAGTAAATGGCCAATTCTCACCTGCCACGTTACATGTATGTGCTACACTGTGACTGTCAGTGTGTGATGTTCGCAACCTTGCTGCAACCAGAGTTCTGTCTCCCTTGGACCTCCTTAACACCAAGTAATGACCTTCCAGTTCATCTTTTTCCAAAACTCTGTGGAATCTTAAAACAAAACCAAATAGGTATAATATTATAAAAAGCAATCATATAGTAGCAAGATGGAGAGCTCTAAAAGATAAAGATGATGACTGTAGTGATTATTCAGTGATCAAATGAGTCCTGCTTCACTGCATGGTTCAATCCTTGGTTGCTCCATAGGATTGTTATAATAATCTCCTGGTATACTTAAGGGGTTCGAGCCCTGCATCAGGTGCACAGACAAGCTTGCTGTACTGTAATTCACTAGTTGGCTGCTTTTTTAATTTCTAAACTTCCAGCCAGTAACTACTATCAGGGAGTTTAGATATCTATATTTATAGAACAGGTCCTGCTACTATGAGGCGGAACGGTTTGCTTTGACTAACTGGTTACACTATACTAGTATATCTATTAGTTTTCAGAGTGGTGTTACCGTGCATGATTGATAGCCAACTGTTGTTTCAAATCGTGTAGGTCTGGGTGTACTCATACGGGGTTAGACTCCTGTTTAGTAGCTTTGTTGTTTGTGAGTTTCATAGTAGACAATAGCCTGAATAGGGTGTTGTGGTTCGAACCCCAGATCAGGATTTGCAGCACCTCTTGGAGTACAGACAATATTGGCACATGTTTTAAAAGGGCAGACAAAGTCAACAAGGAGACAGATGTGTGATACAAGGAATCTGGGTTCGCAGACATAGCTCTTTTTAAATTGATTCCCGGTGTATAGGACCGATACACACAACACCATCTTTTGGCCGAGGATCAAACCAGAGACCTCTCGATCAGTATTCAACAGCGTTATCCGCTCGACCACAGTGCCACCCATTTAATATGGTATAATATAAACAGTCAGCTGGTGGTAGGGGGCTTCAACCACAAGCCCCCCCCCCTCCACCCCTGGTGACTAGTGAGTCGGGCTACTTTTTTTTAAAAGACCCTCTCAGTTATGCCACCTATTTAAAGACATGATTGGAATGCAAGGGTTCGATTTCAGTCAATGATCTGCGTTTTCATGAAATAATGTATAAACATCCTGATTGCTTTGCGCCATCGCCACTATTTTGACAAAATAAAAGTTTGATTGAAAATAATGAAAAACAAAATTCCTACCCTTCATATTAAAAATCCAGTGTCCGTTAAACGAAGCTCAAAATGTCAATTCATCTCATTTAGCCAACGATGTAACGTAATGTCTACTCTTCCGA
Source organism: Spisula solida (assembly GCA_947247005.1). Taxonomy (NCBI): domain Eukaryota; kingdom Metazoa; phylum Mollusca; class Bivalvia; order Venerida; family Mactridae; genus Spisula; species Spisula solida. The sequence continues at coordinate 46,582,480 of OX365945.1, read as the reverse complement.
ACGATTTATCAGCTGGAAATCACCCACAAGGGCGAAAAGTTGTGCGAGTCGACACCAATTCGACGCCATTTTTGTTGGTGGTGCTCTTCAAATTTGGAGGAAATAAAAGTATCTAAATTTTAAACTATGCTGAAGAAGGTCAAGGTCGAATTAGCCAATACCGGTCTGATATTTTTAATATTCGAACGGGAACCAGTCTATCCAAACAAAGAAGAAACAAGTCCTGAAAAACTGATATTTTTACATTGTACTCTTAGAGTCAATATAGGGGATATACACTGTTATGTCGTGGGTCTGAGTTCGAATTCAAGACCAAACATTCCTGAGTTGAGCGCTCTAAGCACTAACGCAAACGTTGAAATACTGTGTTAATAACAGCTGTTTATCCATTAATACATAAGCAGGAAAAGTGCTTACCTATGCAGTACCTATCGGGCCCACTAACGACGGATTTTCACCATGATTTTACCTGAGTGTGATACCAAGCGTTGATATTTCACATGTTATTGATTTGGCAATAGAGAGGTTGCGAAATGCAACGTGTAACGTGCACGTGTGCGTGAATACTATTTGTGGGTATTTCGTCATACAGGTATGTGTAGTTTCTACATGTAATGGACGTGTGACAGACGAAAATATAATGTGTACTACGTCACACAGGTATGCGTATGCACGAGAAACCCAAGATTTTATCGCCGATAGTCTCAGTGAGTTTATATAAACACTAATTATCGATTAACGAGGAAATCATATCACAACTGCCATGTGATGTTACACGCACACGTTGTGTTTCGCAAGCCAATTTTAATTGCAACGTGTACGCATACATGTACGGATAGCTACACGTACACGTAGTCGTACACGTTCGAATCGCAACCTCTCTATTATCTAGGGTTCTTACAAAGACGACTGCGAACAGGAGTTCAAACTCTAAAAGCATTTTCTAATCTTAACACACTGTCCTACATGTTTATTGGAACACTTATGTACTGCCGGTATTTATTTTGTCAATCAATGGAATAAGAATATAGGTGTTTGATGTCACCTCTTCGATTATTTTGGCAAGCAGTTTTTACTTATATAATTTGTATTCAACTTTTGTTTGGTTCAAAAGTTCGAGCGCCATTATCTAGAAAGTGTGAATTGATATATAATGGTGTGACCCCTATTTTAAGGACAAGTCAGTATGAAATATATACTTTCTGGTTACAATTTATTTCCCAACTGCCAGGCGAACACATGGTCATCATTATTTAATAATATGGGTTATAATAGGAATGCCAAAGCGAATGCAAATCTGATCACCGCGATCTTTATGCTAGATTGCAACAACAAATACTACACAGTGATGTTCAGTGCCGTTACGCTGTGAGTAAAAGCAACGCGGGGCTATCAATGCTAGTTGTTTACCGGGGCACTTTGTTTCCCATGCAATTGCAAATTAAATGGTTGGTAACCTAGAGGGAGACTCACGAGTATCGGTACTACACAAGGGAACGTTAAAGAATCAAGGAACCTTTTCGGAAAGAGCAAAGGTAGCGCACCCGGATTCCTTGTATCACACGAACTTTCTCTTCCAAGAAACCGGTAGTCATTGGCCAAATAAACTCTGATAAAACCGCATTGTAACGTATTACAAGTACGTGTTAAGTCGAGTTTCTTGTATAAGTATACAAAAGTATGTACGTCGAATAAACCAGATTCTTATCGCATGTAAACTTTCTCACCGACATTACATTCCTATTAAAACCCATATAACGTCCTCGGCACTATTTTATACGGCTTATACCGTGTTTAATCTAATTTTTATCACAAAGTGTTCCTTCTATTCAAAGGAATAGCACGGTCTTAAAACGATGCGTTAACGTCAATCGGACCACTGTATAGTAACAAACTATTTGACAGCCACAGAGTTAACCTCTATACAAAACCTGTCTTTGATCCATGCTGGCCAACCCTTATCAGGTTTTGTCAACTTATTATAAATCAATACAAACGTAGGTTTTATTTTTAAAGCTCAAGTATCTTGTTTATTTAAAAAGAAACTTGTAGAGAATAACGCTACTATGATATATAAGTTAAAAGCTCGCAAACAAAAAGCCGCTTTGACGTTTGCCAGTAGAGATCAATTCTATAAATTAGGTATTTAAAAATAAATAGAATACACGGCACATTTCTTTCACTACAAAGTCTTTTATACAGCTAATGTGTTTTCCTATTTAGATTAATCAGTTTGATAAACATGCGAATCCGTACAATTACACGTCATTGCACAATGCCATTTTTCATAAGTTAGATATTTAAAAAGTTAGAATACACTTCTCTACTGTACATAATGTTTTTGCCTATTGTTAGTCTGTAATTTAATGTGCGAGTATGTACAATTACACGACAATGCACAATGACCTCTTTCCTAAATAAGATATACAAAAAGTTAGAATATGCCTTTATTGTAATGTATTTTGTTTCTTCTTTGGTGAGTTAGTCTCTTTAACATGCGATTTTTTGTACAATGACACGACAAATGCATACACTGCTCTTCCTAAATTAGATATTTATGTAGAATTTATAATACACCTTTATTGTAATGCTTTTTGTCTTTTTTAAAGAATTAGATTGTCTAACAGGCGATTTTGTACAATTACACGACAAAACATCATGCCCTTTCCCGGAATAAATAGGTTGTATATCACATATCCACATGTATATTACTTTAAGTTGGGCTGGTATTTTGTAACTAACTAAGGACAAAGAATAATGCTATGTATACTAAACAGCAAAAAGAACACAGCATGTTTTCATTTTGTTATCTTTTATCATTTAGATAATAATATTTATAATAGTATATAAGGTATAGTCGGCCAATGATAACACTTAGTCTAGTCTTTGTTTACAAATAAAAATGACAATTAAATGCATTTTCGATGTCCATTTTTGTTCAATCTTGCGAATAATCACTTTTCATGCATATACTTTTTCAATATAGGTAGATAACACGCAGCCAGTCGACCGTGTAGTGTTTATATTATTCATGTTTATTTATTTTTAAGGCTAGAGTTATCTCCGGCGAGCAGCATAGCATGATTTGTTTCATGAAGTATTTACCAGTAGTTTTAACATGTTGGCGTATGACAATATGATGATGTTTTTTCTCGTGTGTCACAGCTCAAGATAAATTTCTGTTCCCGTCTGTTTTTTTGCAATTTAAAAAATAAAGGTGGGATATTTTCATTTTCTTGAAGGGTATCAGTTTTTAGTCCCCTACCGGTTTTTGACCGGAGGGGACTATAGGTTTGCCCTCTGTCCGTCCGTCCAGCCTCACAAAGCACTTTTTGTGGCTAAAACAATCCCAGTAACATCATCTTTAAAATTTTGGGTTTATGTGGCTTCTTTCAGTTTGTGTGACTTATTTATTCGCATTATAAATACCAAAATTATCTTCATTCCGTAGCGTTTAGTCACATAAAACCGTTCTGTTAGAACGTCCGCCCGTCCGCCCGTCCGCCCGTCCGTCCGTTAAAAAATCTGGATCCTGACATAACTGAAACAGTTTCCAAGCTAGTTCTATGAAACGTGATATGTGGATATGTGGATAAGGGGATTATGCACGTCTGAAATATTTTGATTCTGATAAAAATTGTGGTTGCTATGGCAACTGAAACATTGAAAGTGGCTTCGAACCGATAGGGGACTTTTGTATTGCTTGCAATTCTAAATGACTTGTTTATATAGATCTACATGTTTTTGATAAATTCCATGTTGAAGCAAAAGTGCAAGTAACGGTTCGTTTTGTTTGGCGACGAGTATAAGTTAATTATATTACAAACCACGGAATGTATAGGTCATTTAATATCCTTTACCACCAATAATCTGTCAGTTTAGATACGACTTATGTTTTATTACAATATAAAGTATATCAAGTAACGTTACGAATTGTCTCAGTGACCCGTTGCCAGTATCTGACAAACTTTACACTGCTTCGTACATTCTTGTTGTAAACAATACTTAATCAAAGACTCGCATGACAAGGAAACGACAAGGTTAAAACACTCCCCTAATTTTTATTGATGAAAATTGTGTGTGTAATTAGCATGTGTTGAATTATGTCCTGTTCTGTTCTGTTCATGTTTAGTATAAGTTAACTCGATTTAGGCCTCCAATCTAGAAATATGCCAAAATATGTCTTTTTAAAACCACCACGGGTCATAGGAATACCTATATTATCACTTGGAGATTTAAGGGGATCCGTCCATTTGAGAATTAAAGTACAAATGTATTTATAAGCTAACTTGTCTTAAGTAGCCAATAAGGAAATGTGGACACGGCATCCACTTTTTATACACCCGCCAAGAAAGTTTGAAGGGGGTATACTGGAGTCACCATGTTGGTTGGTTTGTTGGTCAGTTAACAAAATCGTGTCCGCTCTGTAAATTTGTGACTGGATTTTAAAAATGCTAGGTACAAATGTCCATCACATCAAGACGGTGTGGCATGCGCAAGGCACGGGCTCCTAACTGAAAGGTCAAGGTCACACTTAGAGGTCAAATGTTGTATAGTCATGTAAGTCGTGTCCGCTTTGTAACTTTGTCGTTTCTTACTGGATTTTAAAGGTCAAAGGTTATATAGCAGCAGATTTCCATCGAATGTGTTCTTTAGACTATAATATTCCTGTGTCAAAGTAGTGCTGTGTGGGGATGATTCATCACTCCAGTGATAGCTCCAGTTTTATTTGGAAATTTAAGGGGAAACCCCTGTACCATTATATTGCCACTTAAGGAGGAACGAGCTAATAAATACTTAAGAAACATTTAATCATTTGGTAAAAGGTGTTCGAACCTCATTAATCAATTTAGATAATGCTAATGTATTAAAGATAACACATTCGAGTGTGTTTGCCATTACACCGGGACTACAGCTATCTATTTATACCCTTATGTACATGTACAATGTATAGAATTTATCACAAATAAACTTTAAAATGTTAAGTGTAAAATCTGAATTTTCAGACCAAAATTGGGGGCAATTGAAAAATTGAATTTGAATAAAATGAAAAACAGTGAAAATTGAATTGGAAATTGGTTGGCGAAATGTCGTTAGTCATATACTTGGGACTAAATATGCCGAGTATTTAGTTCGTTTATAAGATGAAAGAGACAAAGCAGTATGCGTAATATAATCTACTAGTACATCATTTTTAATTCAAAAGGTGTTTTAATGTTAATTTGGTGACCGCATCGAACTGTCATAGTGTTATATGCACAAAACGAAACGACCACCTGGGAATGTAGGCCAAAATATACAACTACATTTGTACCACGAAGCTCTAATATTGTCGGTCAATATAAAAGCCAGGACAATAACGTATGAGCTACAAAGAATGCCGTGTTGTTGATAAAATGTTATTTAATCTGAACGCCCTTCCAGGGGAGGTATATGGCTATATAATGTCGTGTTTTTATGTGAAATAAGCCTTTGTTTCTTTGTTCAGGATCCTCAAACAACAAACAATGTGAATCGTGTGTAAATATTGTCATAACATTGTCTCTGACATCAACTGTGCTGTGGTATTACATACACAATAATTGTGCCTTTTATCTCCAATATAAAAAATATCTCCCACAATTAAACCTTTTTTTTATTTCGGTTTTACAGTCCCATCGGCTGTGTGCTAGTATCTGATATTCAGCTTATGTGTCGTACTACCGCGTCACATCATTCTGACATGACCTGTATTCACTGAGTTTCAAACAATGGGGCTTTATCTGTACCGTCGTTCTGACAACGGATCAGCGAAGAGAGCTCATTTAGACACTGTGTAACTCAGACCTCGACCTACCCTTATTCACTGACTAAGAGGACAGGCCCTGGCACTGGGCAACACAGTCATAGAACTACCATTGTACACAGAGCGAGGTAGCTATAAGCATGTTCAGTCCGGGAACTACCCTTATTCGCTGAGCGCCAAGCAAGGGTGCATTAAGATGCCGTTTTTCTAACACTGGATCACCTAGTTCTAGAACTGTACATTGATACACTGTAGTTGCAAGCAAAACGCCACTAGATGGACACTCAAGCAACCATAGACCATCGGGACTCATCTAATTGATTTAAAATGAAGTTTTTGATGGTATACATTTTGCTTACTTTTGTAAAGGAGTGACCGTCAAAAATCACATTAGCCTGTCTCAAAATACATAGGTTGACAATCTAGATAGCGCTCTTTCTACTACTAGTAAATGCACCATAGCAGGGACGGGTGTCAACTTCTGCATTTAAAAAAAACTGATTGTTAAGTAAACCATGCTTAGGTGAAAATTAAGGACGAACTTTGCAACCGCGATTTTCTTTCTTAAATGCAAAGGTTAAAGATACAAGCCAGCTCTACGGGATATGTTTGAGAACGGTGTTACTGATAAGCGATAAATCATGACAATCTGACAAAATGCCATTCTTTGTTACTGAACAAAAGTATTACTTTATATCTGTACGACCGGTTCAAATAAAGTGCTGGATTATCATCCCTTTTGCCCGGCCTTAAGGGCGTATTTATTACATTTGTACCATTGATTTCATTGTTTTTGATGATTTTAATATACACAATGTACATGACTTTGTACACTTAAACTGGCATAACGCGAAGGGTAGGTCTCTGACTTAGGCACGCTGTAAACCGCTGTTAGACTTTAGGACTATTTATGAAACGCGGGCAATGTTCGTCAATACAATAATAAGACCCACTTTAACTAACATATACAATTTCCATGTCCATTAAAACTGACTTGTTCTATATTGATTATCTAACTTCAACATTATGACCAACTCAATAAAACAGGAGTCCAAAGAGAGAACTATTATTGAGGGTTTTGCAGTATTCAAGTTTGGTGTTTCAATAAAGTTAAGAAATGACAGAGAGGAATAAAAATCATCCTCATACACTAGTGGTTAGTCAAGTTCCTTCGAGACCGATTCTGGGTTGGTATTCAATATTGACCTTATTTACTAATAGAATAAGGATAGCCAATCATATCACCTGTTACTTACCAAGAGTTTGATTTGGTGTAATCTAATAGAATAAGGATAGCCAATCATATCACCTGTTACTTACCAAGAGTTTGATTTGGTGTAATCTGATTGGTTGTCCTTATCCTTAAGTCAAGTAATATCTATATTGAATACCAACCCTGGTGTCAGACGAGTACGCTGGTAGACGATAAAAAGGGGACGGGGACTGCCAAACCAAGAATTTATTCATTATTACCTCAATTGGTTTACTGACACCTATATCTAATGATATGTTAATATTGCACACCACGTCATTCAGTCAAATACGTACAATCATAATTTGGCTAATGTATGGGATGATTAATCGTTTAGTTTGATCCCTCATTGTAGTAAGCTGGCAATAAAATTGAAGACTCTATTGACGTACATTAAAGCTCCCATACTTGCTTTCGTATGTATGTAAACAATAGATTTATTGTAAGTTTCACACTAAATCATTATCAGGGTGGAATTGTAGATACCAGGTACTCAATAAAATATTTATCTAACACTCTGGGCTCGTAAATCTAAGCTGTGAGCTTAAACACGGTCCTCCGACACACACACACCCTTCTTCAAGGGTTTATGTGCTCTTACTCGTTGGCCCGACACATACACCATCATTCTATGGTTTAGTAGCTTTAACATGTTGGTTCGACACACACATACTCGTTTAAAAGTGTTCTGGAGCTTCAGCACATCGCCCAACCACATTCGTATTAATTGTAAGTGTTCTAGAGCTTAAATATGCTCATCTGGACCACACCTTCATTGGATGATAGAAGAGCCCTAAACAAGTTGACTCGAGGCACACCCCGTCGTTGAAGTGTTTGGGAGCTTTGAACACGATCGTCAGGCACACACCTTCTAAGGGTTCAGGAGCTCGAACAAAATGTTTAGTTAACAAGAAATGCATTTACATGTATATTATTAACAAGCTGTCATATTGCATTGAACTAAAAGAGGTAGCTGATAGCCAAGATCGGTATTATTATGATTTAGTATCTGTTTTATGTAGACTGAAAACTGGCAAATTTGAAACCTGCAGGGGTCAATTCGAAACGACGTCAATAATCAATATTCCATGTTGAATGGTAATATTTTCAACGGGGTCAAAAATTAATGTTGCACCCTGCAATAATACCAACGGTAAATGACTGTATCAATTATAAAAGAAGGCTAGTTTTAGATCTAATCAATATTATCTTTACACGGTATAATTATTCAAAATGACTTAATAATTACTTTGTGACGCAGCACATAGATTTAGTTCAGTCGTGAATGGAATTCCAAAAATATAATTTTGAGACAAATAATGAAAGAAGCTCCTCGATAACTCACCAAGTAGCATAACGCACCCTTTTTGTTCAGCCGTTGATTATTCTATTAAGGCTATATCTCGCGGTCAATTAAATCATTTTTGTGACAACAAACGGTCTTAAATAACAATACGCTTTTCATTTGAAAGTCGTTTTTAAAGGTCTATCATAGACTTCACTTGATAAAAATGGTTTCATGTCACTGTAGACAATGGGCAAGTTTGTATGGAAGAAAAGAAAACCATTCCGTCAATAGGAGATCATTATGTTTTAATTATTCTAGTGAATTAACAATTCATGACACACAAAATGGAATTATCACCATTTGCAGGCCTGCCATTTCTCAGGCATTGAGCCGGTAATTACCGGCAATCTGATGCGACTACAGGCTCACCGGCTTTGAGGTTCAATTTACCGGCAATCTTGAGAAAATCAAAGCATACATAGTTCTCCATAGTGTATACCGTTTTCATAAAATCGTAGCGTACATGGTTCATAGTGTATACTATTGACAGTCGGTAATTGGTGATAAAGCAATTAACAGGAAGCGGGTGACATAAAATTTACCACCTCCCATTGTTCCCCAAATGTGATTCAGATTTAATATACTAGATCTGTCTCACTTGAACGCTTTCATTTTCAATATATAAAACCACTTTTTGACATAGATGATTTTAAAGTCGGTCTTTTACAGACATTTTTTCTGCATTTTTATATTATTAATTTGCTTTTTAAGCTAAATTGTATATATAATCGAAAATTATTGAAATACTTGTCGATATTTGATCAACATGAGTTAAATATTTTTGCTAATTAATTAATTAGAATTGAGGAAATACCTTTTTTTTTTAAATTTGCTTAGACAAGGCAGTGACTTATAGATTTATATGAGCCTCTGGACAAGGCTACCAAGAAATGTAGAGCTCTAATTCTCCCTTGGTATTAATTCTAAGACCTAAATATTACAGAACAACTACTTGCATGGCTTTATCAAATTTAATGAAGTGTTTTTGATCTTGGAGGGCCTATATAAAAGGCGGTTTGCGTGCTAAGCGATTTGAATTAGGCGGTTTGCGCGCTAAGCGGCTTGAACTAGGCGGTTTGCGCGCTAAGCGGCTTGAACTCAGCGGTTCGCGCGCTAAGCGCAAAATATTGAATTTGCCAGCATTGCGCGCTTTAATTCAATGTTTGCTAGAATCTCAGGCTTTTGCATGATTTTATTATGGCAGGCCTGCATTTGTGTGTAACAAACACACATTTATACATAACAAAAAACAGATACATCATTTCTGCAATAACAACGATTTTGACCTGTAATAATCAGGTCATTGACGGGCGGATGAGTGGATGCGTCCCCGTGGACAGACCTGGCTCAAATATCCTGAAGCATCTCAAGTAGAAATCTCAGCACAAACAAGTTGAGACTCAAATCATGGTCTGAATTTGAGATAAATATGAAATTCCAGCTCTTGAAAAATTACTGTGATAAACTCAGAATAACGTTTCTGTTTTGTTATGACCATTTTGATTCCAGTATCGCATGGAAATTACCTTAAAGACACATGACAATATTTGAAATGAGTGAGATGTTTTGTGAGATCGCAGCCAGGTCCGTCATGAATGGTATCCAGGTACGACTTTGATACCCGATACCCGACCAATTCAACAATCATACAAACATCAATTTAATATACAAAACGTTTTTTGTATTCCACGAAGAATGATTTATTCTAATCTATTGATGTTTGTAAACTATGAATCACACAAATTAAGATGACATTCGAATTTCTATTGACATCATAAGGTCTTGATAAATATTCTACATTTGTATATGCATACTTATAGTGTTTTTTGTCGGTATAACTCAGTTTGTTATATCCTTTCACTGTAACTCTTTTTCTGATTAATTTTAAATTATATTGTGAGAAATCATCGGGGCCAAAATATCAAAGATCATTATTTTTCTTTGCACAGTTATTATTTTAGATTATTGCTCATTGTTGAAGATCTTATTGAAGATTGATTTACATTGTGAAATGAGTTTTCTCGTAAACTATAGTCTTTATTATATAGACAAACATTGTAAATAGAAATTTGAATGCGTTTTTGTCTTAATTGAGTGATTTAATGATGTTGTTGTTCCAGAAGACACATCCACGATGCTTTGAAGCTTCAGAACACCTGTATTTTCAACTTTAATGTCATGTTTAATTAAGATGCTTGTATTAAAATTATATAAACGGGTACAAGCCTGGATAAGTGAGGATCCAGTACCACATCCAAACATTCCATCCGACCATGCTCTGATGATAGCACTAGATTTAACAGCTTATTTTATATACATGTATGTCCATCAATGGACGTCATATTGAAAACAATATGCATTATATAGTAAGGTCATGGCTGAAAAAAAATGCGTGTTTGGCATAACCCTATTCATGGCCCCTTTTCAGATAATTGTACGAAACTTATAATGTTTAACTATCAAAGGACATTAAACAATTTATAATAATAATATTTTGTCTTCCTGATCTACGTGGGTTATGACAAACTAACAAGTTTCTTAGACCAGCCTTATATTTCGGCAGGTTGGAAATGTCCCCAAATTAAAGTTACACGCATTCATGAAAGATATCTCATACACACATGTATGTTTTTAACTTTAATACAACTCTGACGTCCAGTATTTATCCATGGTTACCATGGTTACCGATACTCACAGATTACAACGTCACATCTAAATCTGAGCAGTCTATTCCAGTTGCTGTAGTTACATTTTAGAGCATTCTTCAATTTGTATAAATAAAACAATTCGAACATTCAGATTATTTAGCTTTGTGTTACAACGGACAGTGACTACTGAATTATATTTCACCAAAGTACACCGACATTGTATTTCTTACACTGGATGTTCGTAATGAACCAAAAGAACAGAGTTCTGCTATGTGGCGTCATAACAATCACGACGTAAAATAGATGCATGTATTGAATTACACTCAATGTCTTTTTTTCTACAAAACTTAATACATGTATTTCGAGAAGTATTTTAATTGTATCGAAGCCATGTCAAATTTCTCAGAAACCGAGAATGGTCGAGACTAATTTAAAATATATAATAGAATCTCTCTTTAAAGAAGTATAAAAATATAGAAAAACTCTCTTTGAAGAAATATAACAAATATTGAAAATGTCTCTTTAAAAATTGAACGTTAACGTTGCATGAACTAGTTATGAAATCGATAAAACAATACATGGGGCTGTTAGACATTTTCAATTAATAAATTCTTAATAGGATTATGAGTAATGTAATACCAAAGATTAATTAGATCTTAACACGTTGATACACTTAATGTAAGTGAACTAAACTGATCAGAAAAAATGAACACATCATATAAATACTGAACAAATGTTCCAACTGGACTATTTTTTAATTTTCTTTCAGTATTTTTTCAACTTTTAGTTTTGTTCTGAAATATGATTTACTAGTCCGATATTTGTTGCTAATACAATGCATGTTTTGTGGAACAAAACTGCCTTGTCAAGTTCATTAAACCATAATATAATGACACAGACATTGATTTTTTTCAACCTTTCTAAGTTATAGTTAGAACATATTAAGTAAATTTTAATGATTAAAAAGGGCGGAGCGAGCGAAGCGAAGCGAGTCCTTTTTAGTCATTAAAATTTACTTAATATGTTCTAACTAACTTAGAATATAACATTCTGCATTCTGATTGGCCGATAGAAAGTAGCGCCAACGCATGACGTAAAGTCTGTGAAGAGAAAATTTTAATGATTAAATTTTCAGTTAACCGCCAAAATGCGGCGTTTTCATTGGCTCATAATGTAGGTTATATTCTAATTAGTTTTGTCTGCTACGAATACTCGCAACGGAATATAAGAGCTAGAAAACGAAGGGGTCTAGTTGGAATAATTTGCACAGTGTATACATGTACATGCTACTGTACTTGCAAAAATTTCATTTTCGAAATAATATCACAAATAACTCAGCAAAATACCTTTTAAATGATGTTATCACAGAAAGTTGTCAAAATAATTACAGATCAACGAAAAATACTATCGTATTTCAATGGAAAATATCAATAAAAATATAAAAAAAAAACGTCGAGGTTCTTTTGACATTGAGATTTACATGTAAATGTATAATGAAGTTTTTATTAGGTTGTTGTTAAACTTATAATAATGCAAATACAGTATTTATGAACTTTAATGTTGGTTTTGTGCGTAACTATTACACCCGTTGATCAAATATAGGTTAAACTGACTTCGATTGACCAAATAAAAAGTGAACCGATTTATTCAAAGTTTGTTTAAAGGTTTTTACAGTGAATAGTGGTCGAATTATCGGATAAAGCCACGTTGTAATCGCCATATATTGTCGAAAGTGTCGCCAATAAGCAATTTATAGATCAGATTAGCAAGGCCGAGTTGATCCAAATTAAAAAATCTCATTAAATAAATTTCGATTCAAATTAAACGCTGTACTGGAAAATTCTACTAAAAGATACCAGAACACATTTTGACGTTTTTGGATATTAAAAAAGTGAAGAAAAATCTGAATAACTTATGATTACTTTAATTCAAGTTTTCATGAATTCAAGGACTAACCTCGGAAGAAATCGTTGTAATGTTAAACATCATAATTATACACACATAGTTTTCCCTTATCTATTTTTTAAATAATGATCGATGGTGAGGGTCATAAATTGGGTATGATAATTTTAAGTTTAACAACGAGAAAATATTGCTTAATACTGAACTTTAAAAGTTAATAACAATTTATACATCAACAGTGAAACCTCACTTAAAAACCACCTCATTATTAAGTCCAACTCATAAAAAAAGGCCACACTTTTGTAGTCTTAGTCTGGATGACATGCCCCTTACATTACGTAATTCGGACGTACTCTTACTAAAGAGAACGTCTGAAACCAGACAACTTAAAGTCTATTTTCACATAATGCGACCGCAATAAAGACTTATTCAAGACACAAGACAAGTTTTAAGAGGTCCTGAGGTTGATATTATTTTGTGATGTTTTACTTAACTCAGTTGATCAATAAAACCACGTGGTCAGTCACAAATTTATCACGTGACAATCATACACAGGTTTCACGTGCAGCAAGAGCCAAACCGCGTTCTTTCTTTTTTGCTGCCAACGATGCTTCTAATGGCGGTAATTTCATCAGAGCAGCAAGGGGTTTCCTACCGCCCATTAATACATTGTTTTGGCCTCCACGAGGAAGAGTCAAATCACCTGGTATATCACGTGACTGTTTTGAAGATTTTTGTCTACTTGAGGGATCATAGCCCCTAAATCCACCTGTCTGCACATGTGACGCTTGTGTCATGCCCCCTTTTGAGGTAATGTACGTTTGGGGTCCTTGCGTAGGATTCAGACCAATGTCTATATTTTTATTTTGAGAATTAATCACAATTTTCTCGGAATGTGGCCTATTTTCCGCCTGCTTTTTCATTAAGTTCTTTTCAGTTTTTTGTCTTGCGAGAATGACTGACTCCGAAGTTGGCCTTACATTATGTGACTGCATATGGGACTGCGTTGGTGCCATGTATCGCCTATGAAGCCGTCGAACACGTGTGCTAGGGCGCATATCCGTTCTTTCTATCGGACGTGACGTCACAGGCTCGGGGTTCCTGGGTCTACCTTGGCCAGCTACGTTAGAATTGTTGCGTTTAAGAGGAATCTGGGAGGTTTGGTGGCCGTTCGTCGGCCGTTCCGAACGTAATGTATTACTATTACTTGCAATAGAGTCCGACCGAACTAAATGGGGATCAGCGGTCAAGTGTTGCTGAGGATGGGAATGGTGGTAAGAGCCGTGTTCTTGTCTCGAATTGGAATTGCTTTGCTCATGCCGAGCATGCATGTTACTAGGTCGTTTATGAGTCATCTGAATGGGATTTTGCGCCTGTTGAACTGGGGAATTTCTAGGCGCTGCGGTAGCCTTAAAGCTAGAGGTTTGAGTGTTACGTACGTTCTGAGATATAGGTTGAACCTCCGTTACTTCTTCACGTATATCCATAGTATTAGCGTAAGAATCAACACTCATGTTCTCCACAGGTTGCTGTTCTTGTTGCTGCGTAGCAACCACAGAATCACAGAATGCTTTAGCGCGTTTACTCTCACGTTTTGGTTGACGGGTACTCGAGAATCGGTCATAAATTGAGTTATTCCCACCATTTCTCACAAACTCTTCCTTTGCTGGTACAGCGGGTTCATTTGGAATCACTTCCGCCTCCATCATAACAATTTTACGTTCCGGGCGCGCAACAGAAGCTCGTCCAAGTCGACTTTTCGGTCTCGCCGAACGTGACGGCCTCTGTGGAACTGTGTCGGTAAAGTCATCGGTCAAAGTTTTATCCACACTGCCCGTCACTTCGTCCTTTTTCTTATACTGACCTCTTCTAACATAACTGGATTTTGGTCGAATACTTAAATCCCTTGTATCAAAATTAGTGTCTTTAGTAAACTCCTCTGCATCTTCAACCTCCATGTCATTGTGAAATCCGACCGATGTTCGAGCCCTGTGGCGCCGATAGCCACGCAATGACTCTCTGCCGTTTTGAACATTCATGTTATCATTATTCATTGTGTGTGTTTTATTTTGATTAGCTTGTCCTTTGATTAATCCTTGACTGGAATCACGATTTGTAGTCACAGTTTCTTGGAGTTGATTATTAACAGTAATATCCGAATTACCAGTATCCGAAACTGAGCTTGAATCGGTTAACGTATCACTGTCACAAAGAACTTTTTCCTCGCGAATTAGATCATACTCGTCAAGTAAATCAGTTCCAGTGTCTTCAGCTGTTTCAACTTTGTCTGTTATTTTATCATGATCCTGTAACAATCGCAATATTTGATCAGCTTTCGATTGTTTTATGTTATGGTTAATTTGTGACAACAAGTTCGTTACGTCATGTCCCGCAGTCAGCTCACTATGGGTCACCACTGGTTGTCTTTCCAAGCTCAACTCCGCCATAATTGGCCGACCTTGTCTGTTTAAAACTGTAATAAAGTAGAAAATTGGCAAACGTTAATTTCTTTCATTCTTTTCTTATGTAAATGGCGTATCGATGATATATGTTCTACCGTAAAATGGCAATGAATCAATATTTAAAGTTCTTTAAGCTAGCGAAATTTGATAGCTCTCAATTCGGAAATATCGTGGTAGTCATGTTAAAAGCTTTTGTTTTAACTCGACTTACTGCAAAAATTGCTACAACACAAAGCATAATTATTTCGCTACAATTGAAAAATGATTATCAAAATCAATAAAATAAAAAAATACTGCTTTCTACCATAGTTTTAATATCCGCTAATTTGTCTTAAATCCAGTTATACTTTAAACTCGGTGTCAGAACAGTCAGAACAACGTTTATGTGTGTGAATTTATCCATGTTTAAGGCTGATGTATACTTTAAGTGGCAAAATCTTCTATTCAGCTATTGAGCGTCAACAATGCGGAATTATTGTAAACTAATCGTGGAACAAAAGCTCAGATCATTTGATCAAATAAAATACAAAAGCATTGACTGCCAAGTGTGCAAAGAATATTTGACTTAAGTCAAAACCAGAGCGCTAGTTCGCGCATTACAACTTATTTTAATTGGAACGAAATTAAGCATGTGCGGAATTTTCGCGTTTGCATTAAAAAAACGGTTTCAAGATTCTCAGCTGTTAAACAACAAAAGAAAATTGAATCTTGTTTACAAATAACTAAAACAATTAATTTAAGAAACATGCGTATAATCTACATTCTATTTGCAAAATATAATAAATTACAAAAAAATGTATATAAAAACAACAGGCAGTAAAACCTTTCTTACCCCATATTGTTACAAATCACGGCCACAAATGATTAAATAATTTCAGTCCAAACAAACGTATCTCTAAGCGAGTATGAAAAATCTCTTCTCCTTTGCTCTCAATAATATATCAACATGAGCTACTTACCCCCTATAAATATGTTCAACTCATTTCCTTTAACAAAAGTGGTCAGTTATTTCCAAATAAGTCGACTATCAGTAGAATAAATACTTAAGTCAATATCAAGAACCGTTGGTTAGTACGCGGCTATCAATGCGTAGTCAAGGTATAGTTAGAACAGGCAACGAATATAGATTTATCTTATTGACACGGGGTAAATATATAAGACAAAGGGCACGGACAATTTTGTAACGACCAAAAACAATCGACCTGGCTTAAAGTTGATATATAGATCGATAAACACAACCCACATTGATAAGACTATAACAATTCTTATCGCGATATTTGCTTTAGTACAAAATTACCAAAAGAAATAAAGCTAAGTCATCTATATAGTTAATGAGGAAAAAAATAAAAGACCTAATAAAAAAATATTTTTTTTGGACAAATTTGTCTTTAATTAATAGATGAATATACAGTCTAACTTGTATTAAGCGACCACCCTGGGGAAGGTCTGAAAACGGTCGCTTAACGGAATGGTCGTTTAACACAAATGAAAGAAACATCGAGTGTAATTAACGAATTGCCGATTTAAGGCTGTTCGAATACTATTCAACTTCAAATAATAAACATTAGTGTGTAGATACGTTTTATGGTTATTCTATACGTGTATGCATCATCTTCATAAGCATTTAATTTATCATTTTAATAAACTTTCTCATATATTACACAATGCAATTAATGCAAGTCAGTTTTGCTTGCACTCGAAGAAGAAGAAAAAACGAAATAGACTAGGTTTTAGCCCAATCTAATTGGACGGTAAAAACAAGCTGATTGCAGGAAAAGATACACAACAATTAATCCGTAATAATGTGTGTAATCTGATTAAAATCACCTGGATGACATGCACACGGACACATTGGTAATTATCAATGCTGTTAATTGAGGTCCAGGTCCAGTTAACAAAAGACAAATTCCGAAGTGTGAACAAACAACGTTTTATAACGAGTTAAGGTAATTAACAACCTGTCACTATTGATGACCAGTGATTTACAATTTTTTGGTCGCTTAAAGCAATTTTACCAATCAATTATAGTGCTTAAACAGTGGTCGCTGGTCGCGTTAGGCAAAAGTCGCTTAATACAGTTGAAATATAGAGCAAATATGGTCGGGAGGAATTGAAACCGGTCGTTTAAGACAAAGGTCGCTTAATACGCGTGGTCGCTAGTACAAGTTAGACTGTAGTCACATCTAGGCAAACATAAAGTATACATTACACATATTTTTCCATTTTTAGTTAGTCTTTTTAAGGCATACGTTTGTTTACCCAAACCACATACAAATGAAGTTTAAAAAACTAAATCGTATCCGTTCATATTCACCTCAAATTGAATACTGGATAAAAGAAATAAGCGACAACGTGCATTCGGGCTATGAAAGCGTTCAATGCAAGCATTAGAGACACGTAGGTCGAGCATTGATTAGTTTGCTATTTATATCAATGTAGATCGATACTCTATCAGCGGACGATGCAAATGTTTTGGTTATATAAACGTGGTCAATAACCCAATGTGACCCGATACTTGGGCATATATTTCAAGAAAAGATTAGTCAATATCAAGAATGGGAGTATGTCAACTACGAGCAGAAAGGAAAATGACAATTTCATTGAGCTTGCTTTGTCCTAAATGAAAAACAATACCATTTGACGTCCGTATAGATCAGTTAATTGGATAAGTTATAGTATACTGAGAATGTGTAGGAGTTATATTTTTTATCGTCAAATAACTTTTAATTTAATACAATTTAAATCTGAAGAATAAAAACATACTGTCGGGCTCACTCGTCTTGAGATTGCTTTGTCCTAAATGAAAAAACAATGGCATATTCCATACTTATAATTGTGTTGAATGGACACGTACTAACGTTAGCATGTGCATAGAATGTAAAGAAGTTATTTTTTTATCGCCAAATAAACTGTTAATTTCACAATAATGCAATTTAAATCTGAAGAAAACAATATACTGTCACGGACTCAATTGATAAAATTAAGCAAGCAGTTTAAAAGGGTTACATCATATGTGGCTGCCTTTGTGAACCAGGTGTATTTAATATAAACGTGATTGAATGTGGTATATAAAATATTGACTAAGAAAGGGTTTTAGCTATTTAGAACTTTGCAGAAAACGGGATAAGAGATGTAAGACGGGAGACTCGTTCCTTAGAGACTGAATAGGAAGGTGAAGAAATCCCTCGTATAACAGACAGTCTACCAATGCAGGAGCTACAGGCAGCAATGAGATATCTGAAGAAGAGACAGAACAAGAAGAAGAAGAAGAAGAAGAGAAAAATCGTCCGGAACAGATGACATTTAATACCGTACTGTAATGCAAAAGCACATTAGGTGCAAGGCAAATCGACCCCTTTTAAAGACCTTCAACCTCACTTTGCTTTCTGGAAAAAATCCATCTAAATGGAAAGAGGGCACATTCATCAGCCATGTGGCTACAAACTGATTATCGATAGTTTACTAAGTTGCTCTGTGAAGCTGCGGGAAAGACTTGTAGACAAGAGACAGCTCAAATAACCGTCTTGTCCCAACACAAACTGGATATCGGCACTCGGCAGTAACACAGACAATACAGAAGATCAAGACAATGGAGACGCTTTCCAAGAGAAGAAACATAATTTGGCTGATTTGTCTAAAGCTTTTTGCGGAGTCTGGAAGGAGGTCTGCTTCTGAAGTTGTCAAAGAACGGTATCTCTGGAAATATGTTCCACAGGCTCAAGAACTTCTTGTTCAACCGATCTGCAAGAGTACAGCTCGAAGATACTATCAGCAAGGTAGTAAGGATGATATAGGGAATTCCACAGAGTGGCGTTATCTTCCGCGTTCCACACATGTCACATGAGCACCAAGGAATATTTAAGTAAACTACCGGGTATGTTAAATACGGAAAGAAACATATTAAAAGTATACAGGGTGTCTCAAAATACATGTCCGCTTGTTGAAGATATCTTGTTAATTAACTTATGGGTTTACATATCTGATTTATATTTATAATCAAAGGGCTGTCAAATCAATTAGTTCAAATTACGAAATAATTATGTAAAACGATGCATTCGTAGTGTAAAGTATATTTGATGCATGCAACACAAAATAACTGATATGGACATGACATGAAAGATGACACATAGGCCTGCATGCATTGTATTGCATTGTTTAAAGAGTCCTACACTAAAACAGTGGATAGACGATTGGTCTATCGCTGGCAGATCTAGTTCAATGTCGCTGGTAAACCAGGTTAGATTATTCCGTGACACAGTCATGTGACCTAGCGGAAATAAATTTTGCGCTAGCATACCATAGCAATTAATTCCAAGAAAACGGAACGACAAAATATGACGGATGAAAATAGGCGTATACTCATTAAAACCATTACGACATTCGTGCGTAAATTCATTATTTAGGTAGACGTGCCAATTAAACGAGGACCAGTTCCTGTAACGGGAAAATATAACAAGGTTAACCGTGTCAGCACGCAACCATCGAGTACATTTATTCCAAACTTCTTGACGTGGTCAATTAAACCTTAATTGTAGCTTCGTGTCAAAATAACATCAATATCGGCACAAGAAATTCTCCGTGACATGTTTTCTATCTCGTTTAATCAAATACAAAAGTAATTAACAAAAAAGGTTGATAGTTATCAATTTGTGTTCACCATTTATTTATTAATTAACGATCGTGCTAGAGGGATGAAGATCAGGACTAGTAGTTTTGAATACTCTTGATTAGTTTATATTAATTTAATCGACTGTGAGTAAGTTTTTTCAACATATATTTTAAAATCACTCTCGACACCTCATTCCTGATGTTATTCATCGCCACGAGGGTATGGGAAAAGAGAAACCAGTTTCCCTTTTTGCTGAGCTAGACGTCTAGTAAGGGAATTACTGGTACCCTTTTTTTATTTCGTCTTCGGTATGACGCGGCCATGGATCGAACCCGAGACCTCCTCACTCGAAGCGGAAGGTCAACCACTAGGCTATCGAGGAGGCGGTTTAATTACTCATGATTCGCAAGCAATACAAACACCTTAAGAGTATCGGACCCACTATTTGCGCAAACTATTTATTTCCCAATATTGCTATTTGTGCCGTGTTGTGGCCGAATAAAGTCCCCTCATACACCGCCATCATGGTTGTTATCCATAATAAATTATATCAACACATAATGTGCCTCCGTATCTCAGATGTTAGAGCGCTTATCATTAACCTGCGGCCTTGTTATATTGGATTGCCAAAAGTAAAACAAGTTAAATAGTTTCCTGCGGGTGATTACCTGCGGCCTTGTAATTTAGTTGTATTGTTTAGGATGTGTTTTCTTGCAGTTTGGATGCAATTCGAATTTATTCCGGTGTAAGTTTAAATTAATGTTTTTGTCAAAATAATTCCAATACATGTAATAACGGACAATACCGATTAATCTAACAACAAATGCCATGATGAGATATAAATCGTATTCAGTTTAAATATCCTCCAATTATTTGGTTGTGTTAAATGTATGTGCCGAACGAATGAATGCAGCTGCAGACACTTGCTGTTTAGATTCGTGGTCTCGCGTTCACAGTTAAAAACTATTGTAATGCGATAAAGACCGATGTTATCCGCATGGAATAATGGAATTAGTCTGGTTCACGACATTCTTACAAAATGCTTCTTTTTTGGATATTGTTTTTGAAATCGTAAACCATCGAGAATATGTCACGTGCCCCTCCATGGTCATTAACCTGCGGCCTTGAGCCGCAGGTTATATTGGATTGCCAAAAGTAAAATGACCATGGAGGGGCACGTGACATGTTCTCGATGGTTTACGATTTCAAAAAAAATATCCCAAAAAAGAAGCATTTTGTAAGAAATTATCACCCGCAGGAAACTATTTGACTTGTCTTATATGGCGACCCGGGGTCAAATACTGGTGGAAGCACTTACAATGTATATGCCAGCCATATTTCAGCAGAAAGCTGACTGTCCAATAAAGGCTATGCTTAGCATGGTATGGCGTGATCTGTAGTCACATTGATACTGGTTATTTCCGCAACCTTCGTGAGTGCAACACAATTGTTGCAATTGCCGAATGTTGTCGTACTTCGTATTGCTATGCAGTGGTGCCGTACTATTTGTGCTCCAATCATACTATAAGTAAAAAGCTTGCACTGCAAAACATCACACTGAAGCTAAATATAACCCGGATTACACAACTGAGGGAGCACGAGGCCGTTCTTCGGTTGTTTTAGTTTTGCTCACCGGATTGGGCAGGTATATTGGCTACTGTCACGTATTCGATGTGTTGAAAAGTTAACAGCTGCTTACGGAATGGAAAGAAAGTGTTTTTACTTGAAGATAAATGATCCCAGAACAATATGTTTGGTCAACTGGCGACCAGATACGAATGTTTTACAATCTATGTCGTCAAAAACAGATATATTGATATGTACGATCTGTGAAAATGACGTGAATTCCTAAGTAAAACTGAACCTATGCGGACAACGGCACGAACGCACAACTTCAAGTTTAGCTGTCCATGCGTTATTGATTTGAAACTAATAAAAAGTCCAAGTTCGTAAGCAAGTCGCTCTGTTGAGGTTATTTATCACCACGGATGAAAACAATGTCACTTTGAAGCTGGAAACCGAGCTTTAGAGATTCCCGTTATACCGGTAGTTCCACTTGAACGGATATAACAATGGCGCCTTCATTTTGTCGCCTCTGAAGATCTGTCTCTAAACAAATACCAAACTCACTTCAAAGTGATTACCCTTGTCGCAACGGACAGTGATTTTAAAGAAAGAGGGATGCTTTAGTTTATCAGGGGGAAATTAGTGGGTATGCTTGCTTTTTTAATGACGATATGTGAAAACTGGTATGTCATAACGACACGTAACGTAATCGCTGTTAATGAAGAGTTTGCACAAGCACGTGTTTGCGATGTTTTCAAGATGTTCAAACAAGATTGATGGGAGCATGTTTGTCACTAGGCATTGTCGTTAACTGTTCATTAGTTATTTCAATGGTTGTCCACTCCTTGTTACCTGTCTCGTTGTACGTGTCTTTTTGCATCTTCTATGTCCAGAATAATGCGGTTGTACTTATTTCGAAAAGGTATACATGTCTACACTGTTTCTGTCAATCGGTACCCCTCGGACATAACTGACGTAAGGTAGCTTCCGGACCATGACGGAAAGACCCGCGTAGTTACGATTGTGTTTCTGTTATGTCCTTGTTCTGCGTAGTCGTCATTGTGATTCGTTTTTGTGCGTAGTCGTCATTGTGATTCGTTTTTGTCTGTTGGCTTGTTTGAATGACCGAGGCGGCACGGTATTGGTGCCGACTTGCCTTGGCTTGGTGTAGGTGTTAATATTTGAATATACAACCAAATACATGTACCATTAGCATTATAAACAGAGTTACACTTAGTCATAACAGCAACTAATCATAGACTTCGGATATGTCGAGCACCTGGCTTAGCTCGAGCATTTGGCTTGTTCCGATGGGTCCTCGAGATAATGATGTTTCACTGTACTTTAATTCGACAACCAGTCACACAAATTTCATATTGAACATCAATGAAATGTACTTATGGCTTAAAGCCAGTTAGTATGTGATAAATATAATTACAACAATGCTTTCTCAACCACCAATGAAATCCTAGGCGCGATTTTTGATCCGTAGGAACAATATCCGCTACATTAAATATCATATTTATTTATGTGGCCCGGATTCTTTATCATATTTTAATCCAACAATTTAACGTCCATTGAACATATTCGGTAAGAAATGAAGGTTGAAAAGGGGAAAATTGCCTTTGCATTATCTGTTGACATTATGAATTAAATGTCGTTTAAATATATACATTATATACTATTAAGTAATTTGTATGTTTTGGAATCACAGGTTGTCGTTGTGTGCTTATCCAAAGATTGGGTTTATTCATAATATATGAGAACCCGGGCTCTGAGGTTAAGAATTAAGTCCAATTTCAATGTAATACTAGTTCCAGTGTTATGGCAATCGGGTTTGTTTTTCAATTCTGACTGAATTGTTTACCCAGGGTAGGTGCACATGTTTATAACTGTATCATTGATAAAGAGTAAAAGAATTTTTATAACTTTATAAGAACATAAATTTTATATAAAATAAAACTCTTTATCAATGATGCAGTAACCTGTGGTTAGGTACCGTAGTTTTGTGGGGGTTTTTTAACATATTTTACCCAGATCCGTTGGGCGAAAGTTTAGATCTTTAGTACACTGGTAACTACACAATCTGAACCTGCATTGTCTGAGCCAACTTCAATCGTAAATACTCGGGTCTTTCAGTCAGTAATGTCCGAGGGGTCCCGATTAAACGTAGCGACAACGACAAATGTGATAGAGATTTTTTCTGATTGCCCCTCTCAACCAGCTACATAAAACATACGATATACTTTTTGGTATGTGACCTGTTTACCCTAAACACGTTCGCATACTAAGTTACAAAGTGAATAGTATATATAGCCGATGGTCCTCTATGTAAATATTGCAATATTTGAAATGGACCTTGGTATAAGTTTTGATTATGGCTTGGGTCACTCAGTGATAAAAGTTTATAAGAATACTTACCGTGTTCTTGTTTTTCTATGTGCTTATAACTTAATGCAATGTTTTAAATATAAAAAGTTGGCGGCACTCTACTTATTTTATGATACATTAATATAGATTATTAATATAGATTATTTAATGTAGACGGCAAGATATTCTGTCCGTAAGTGCATGAACAATATTATGCTAAAATAGAAGTAATAATTGCAATTGTATATTGCCTTCAAAGTTAAAAGCACTTCATATATCACCAAGACTTAATGTTTAATTGTGTTTAATTTGTTTAATTGAAACGTTCACTACGGAGTATCAATATTATTGAAGACAATTCAAGAACAGTTTAAAATAAGTTTTCAAAAACTACATTCAAAGACATACTTGTGGTAGTGGTGGTCGTCTGCATTAAACTGTCTGTCTGAAGCAGTCAATATTATTCCATCCAACATGGAGCTCCCCCGTGAGGGTATATTGGTTTGTACATGTCAGTCCGTCTGTTGATTAGTTGGTCGGTGAGTCAAAATAACTCATTAAATTTTACATGGATGCTTACAGCCACAGAAGATGACCTTTTGTGATTTTGAGATCAGTAGGGCAAAGGTCCTTTCTGTGGCCTTTTAACATGAATAGGTCAAATGGATTCCGACCAACAACTCAAGGATTGTCATTCTGGTTCAACCGAGTGTTCTTCAACTGTAATGCAAGTAGTCTGGGAACTTGACTAACCACTCATGTATGAGGATGAGGATTGTTGGACAAAGGATTTTCAAACTTTATACTGCTGCTTGCCACCATCAGTAGTTTGACCTTATTGATTTTAAGGTCAATAGGTCAAGATCGCCATGACCTTAAACTTGATTAAGGTCAATAGGTCAAGATCGTCATGACCTTCAACTTGATTGGCTATTTGGTTGTCATGGGTAATTACATTGTCAGTGCAGGAGATGTACCCACTTCATTACCCCTGGTTGTTTTATGTGCCTAATGTAAAGCACAATACACCTGGTCTCGGTTTGTAAAGTCTCGTCTGAAAGACTATTAGTGAAGTTAGTGTTAGTTGGGGAACGCTGAAAAGCATTTTGTTTTAGGTTTATATATGTAGAATATATCGTGACATGTATATAAGCCTTCTAATGCTCTGTATTTAAGTAACAAACGCAGTACACGTGCCTTATACCGTATTCGACCTAACAATTTATAGACACACGTCAATTAGACATATCAGGCTATCAGCGACATGATTGGTAATGTATAAGGCACCAGAACATGGATTCATTATAAGTCTTACAAAGGTACATTGGTCCAATGTTAAACATAGCATAATTTGATATCCGAGGCTGGACCAGTCTATATCGACATAAGCCTTTTTTTACAAAGTTCCCTCAACAACTCTCTGCAAGTAAATTAATATGCACGTAGCCCACAACGAGATGGTGAGGATGCCCTACGCCCCCCTTGGGGCGAACAGGACTAGGTAGGTAGGTAGGTATCCCAGAACTAACAGAGCGCTAGAATGGCATTATGAAGATCCGGGCCAGATAAGGTACACACCTTTACCAGGTCATGTCAGTCACTTTTGTCAGTCGCTCGTAAAGAAACAGTGTCCGTATTTCATAGAAGTGCGGTCCGCTCTTTCACTCACTCCTTTCCAGAGAAAATATATCTTTGCCATCATCAACTTCAACGTCGTTATTGCCAGTTTCGTCAGAATAATAATACATATTACATGTATGTATGACCGTAGCTTCGGTTTAATGAGGGGCAACTAGACACAGCGGAGACATTTTATGCGGACTTTCATTTCGCGTGACTGCGCTCTCCTTTCCTAGCTAAAACTTTCCCTTTTGTGTGCTCGTGTGATTCATACGTTTGCGTGTTAAACTCCTCACAGTTGTTACTTTCCTGACAGTTTAGAATACAGTTTGTTCGTGTGCGTGCAAGCACCAGACATAGAAAACACCATATTTCACTAAATAAATAAAGTACTGTAAAATCATTTAATTTCGTTGGGATGAAATTTCGTGGTTTTTGTGAAAAAGACCATTTCGTGGGGACGTAAATTCGTGGATTTCGTATTTCAGCAAAAAAAAATTCGGGTGAAAATCTGCACTAATCCTAGACTCATATACTGGAAAAACGAACTCTGTACAAAAATGGCGGCTGCGGTAAATTTGCACTTTGTCAATTTACATATTGATTAGTTGGTAAAATTATTCGTTGGGATTTGATTTCGTGGTTGAGGTCATCCACGAAATCCACGAAATTTAATCCCCCACGAATATTAATGATTTTACAGTATATAGATACTCAGTAATATAAAGAAAATATGAACAATTTTTGACGGCGGGGAGTGCAGCTACAGTAATACCTCGCTCAAAGGCCAAATAAAAAGACCACACAAATTTCAGGTCCAATCTCACCGTTTTGCTCTTTTTTAACTTCAATATTAAGATCAACTAAATAATGACAACAGTATTCAAATGACCTTGGGTAGTCTTATTAATGAGGTACAGTGAAGTTCCGCTAATAGGACCACTTCAATCATTTCGAAATCTTGCAGATTTTTGCAAAGTTGTGGTCCCAAAGTACAGTTTTTTGTATTAGATTTAGAACAAAAAAGGTCCACTATTAAGACCGATTCGCTAATAAGACCACTTTTGACTTGCCTAAATAGCGGAACTTACTTCACTGTATCTAATACCTATACAATGTAAATATATCAAATTGTGTAACTTATTTCATCGTATTGAGGTAAGTCAATGAATCTAAAGTATGTCTCTTAAAAATAACAAACACAGACATTACGTTCTTCTGGAACTTTAAGAAAATACGTACTGTGGGTTTCAGAGGTTAATGCTTTTTAGACAGATTGTGAATTAGGTTGCGCTTTTTATGAACACTGAGTCCGGACACTTAGATAATGACGTCATCTCATATTTTCCTGAGCCTGGTCACAGGGACTATACCACAACCCTTTTGTACTGATGATTTGCTGGACATACCGGACTTGTATTGGCTTGGATTGTTATCACATATATTATATTTAAGAAATAATTCACATCACTGAGGGTCCTATGGCATTATATGGACTGGCTAGTCAGCCCAAGTTGTGAATATGGACCGAAGCTTCGCTTGGCTCACTAGCCAGTCCATATAATGCCATAGGGCCTTCAGTGATGTGAACTATTTCTTAAAGATTAATTATGATTGTTTACATGTTGTTTCTGTTAGATGCTTGGCAATATACGCATAATTATTATGTGCAACATATGTTTTACATGTCTTGCAGGATACATACTATACTAGTACTGACACATAGAATGGAAGCTAGAGCTTAACGAAATCCTTTCCATAGTATGTCTAAATCCCCTTTTTATTATACTTATTTATTACAAGTCGATTTTGAAACCAGGGCCCTTATTCACCAACGTTGGTAAGTCTAAGATATAGACTTAGGCTAAGTCTCAAACATGGTCTTGGACTTACCGACCGCAAGTTCAATTCACCAAACTCGTAAGTCTCAATTTCGAACTTAGACTTACGCCAATAAGTCTAAAATCCCAAGTCCCAACTTTTATTAGACTTACCGTGAAATTCAAGATGGCTGTGCCATTGTTATTTAGACGCCTGTTTACAAAAAAAATGTGAAACTACGACCATATCGAGTCGTTTTCAACAGCGCAAATCCGTTGGCAGGTTTTTATGAGGTGGTCGGAGTGAAAAGGTACGTACAGTAAAACCTCGGTAATACGAGCAGCGATTATTCGAACAACCGGCCTAATTCGAGCAAATTTCAAACTCATTTTCATATAAACACAGCTACAATTAGTCATTACAACAATTCATCATTGACTTCGGATATTTCGAGCACCTGGCTTAACTCGAGCATTTGGCTTGTCCCGATGGGTCCTCGAGATAACGAGGTTTTACTGTATTACTTAATTTCTCTAGACACAGCATTCCTCCACGAGGGTATGGGAGAAGGGGACCAGTCCCTTGATTTGAAAAACAATAACAGTGCATTGTTACTGCATAATTTGGATTATATGAAAATAACTAAAATGTTAGATGTAAATAACTAAAATGTTAGATGTAAATAACTAAAATGTTAGATGTAAATAACTAAAATGTTAGATGTAAATAACTAAAATGTTAGATGTAAATAACTAAAATGTTAGATGTAAATAACTAAAATGTTAGATGTAAATAACTAAAATGTAATTAATTATTAATTGCTTGCTACACTAGTACATATCTCATGACTGGAATGTCCACAGAGTAAAACATAACCCTACCTTGTTCTCAAGTATCCAATTGTCCAAATGTACGTCTTAACCTATCCACTCAAAACGGTACTTTGGAATCCTTTGTGGCAAAAGTGCAAAAGTGCTTTACTTTAAATACTAGTATCATGCGATATATAAACAGTAATATCGAGTATAGACGACTAATGTATTTGACCGGGCACTGGTAGTTTGGTTTGTCCAAACACTTAATACATTTTCATACATGAAGCACATTTCCTTCTATGTGGTACCATAATACAGGGTGTTGAAAAAGTGTGTTCTCGAAATTGAAAATAATTCTCAATTTTATCTGATATATGTATGGAGTTCTAAATTTAATAGCTTTATTCAATGCCAGAAAGATTAGAACAATTGTTGAACCTTTTTGATATCAACCCGAACATTTTACAACCTTCTGATATCCGAAAAATAAATATTGAAACTTAAACGAAGAGAAAGTACTTTTTTAGCACCCTGTACAGTACAACTTTTTCAGAGCGGCCCTCTGTAGAGCACCAACTTCTCTATATCAACACCTTCAAAATTTCCCTAAGCTGACAGTTACTATAATTTTTTATCTCTATTGTCACCGCGCATAAACCAAATCACTGTACTCATTATGGTGATACTATACAATTCAACGTGTACTCATTATTGTGATTGAAATATCCAGTGCTTTTTCATCACTGTACTCATTCTTGCAATCCTATACAATTTAACGTGTACTCATTATTGCGATAACCGGAAGTTGACTCGTTTATACACTGTGACTGTAGAACACAATGTACACAAGTAGACATAAATACTAAATATGACATTTATGCTATCCAGAGTGGTCGCCCTTGGTTTCAAAATGTTGGAATCAGTTCCGCTTTTTAACCGCTGCTTTTCTCCGTTATATACGGCTGTCAGAGGATCTTACTATGTTTAAGACAAATTGTGAAGCTAAAATCGTGAAACCACGAACTTAAATGCGTGAAATCGTGAAGTTGGAATCTAGAATACGTGAAAATGAAATTGTGAGTTAGTGAAGCTGAAATCTTGCACCGTGAGTCTGACGTCCAATCGTGGAATATTTCAGACACCACAGTTTGTTAATTTATCACATAAATACTCTTTGTCTTTTTCATGTGGGAACAAATCACGGAACAATGCCCTCCAACGTGTGCGATAACATAACAAAATTTAATGTGTGACGTCACCGGTTTGTGACGTTTTTTTATCAGATAACTATGGAAATGTGATTTAAAAAATCCGTTACTCGTTGTGTTTGAGATCAACTTTTCTTAAACTGGTCATGAAAACAAATTACTAAGCTCGCCAAAGACTTAAATACGTAGTTGTGTTTTCTAGACTTATTTAAAAAATGATGACCCCGAAAACAGCCCAGAACGGATCTTATGATATCAGTATCTTTCTCAATTCACAAACATAACGGCTTGCAATGGATACCTTAGGTGAACGAATGAGTACTCATATTGATACAAATCGAAATATTGTGGTATAGATGCCATGACGATATTATGACGCTTGGCTGGTAATAATTCACTTATTGAAATATAAAATGTGAATATGAACCCGTGAATGCATTTTTGTAAACTTTAAGGTGTTCCATCGAATTAATTATACGGTTGATTTTATGGGGAGGTTAAGTCACTCCGCATTCATTCAATGACATACTGTGGACTTGAATTACATGCATAATTTACCATAAAGGTAGGTCAAGTCAATTTTGTGGTGAATGTATCTTTAAACTCATCATTATATAGATGTAAATTTGTATTATACCGTTATTAACAAATATCAATGAGAATTAAATATGGTATATGATACTATAATGTAGGGTAGACATGGGGGGTACTTTACATGGTTGATGAGCCGTACACAAATGTCGCCATACAACGTTTTAATCGTGAAAGCTCGGCCATTTCCGTTTGTCTCCGATAAAATGATACTATTGCAATGCATGATCAGAATGGCCAAGTTTAAAAAAAACACCACTGAATTAATTTTCTTTGTACACGTGTATCTATGTAATACAGCGATACTTAACAATGGCAGTCAACTACGTGTTAGCTGCGTCTAAACCAAGCCAAAGCAGCTGTCCTAAGAACTCAATTTATTATAATTCACTGGCTTAGAATTGGAAGATCGAATCTGCATCTCAAGGCGCTTCTTTTGCGCCTATTTTCATGAAAATCGGAAGTGGTCATGTTAACCAAACTGAAGTTTAAGAAAGCTTGTGTTTTCCATAAGTAAAGAGTAGTTATCAGACAGTTTTCTTCTTGTTTTCTCAAAATATTGATTTTGTACTTACGACCTTCTAATTCTAAGCAAGCGAATTATACGTAGTTGTATTTGAACAACTCTCGTACATTTTGTAAGACAAAAAACTACTTATTACTCAGCACTGTTTAATTTCTTGTGCAAATATTTTGTGCAGATACTGATAAGTATATAAAATTACAAAATAAATTAACAACAAAGGCCTCACCTTTCGAAGATCTTCACGTGGTGCGCATGCGTCACCTAGAACGGATCCGGAAGTACTGTGGTCGTCTTGTGTCTTGAATCCTTTACCAATAGACTGGCGAAGGTCAAAGACAACTCTTCTCTTTACAGGTTGCTCCAAACGTTCCATACTTGGTTCATTATCGATGACCACTTCTAGTTTCCTTTTTCCGCTCTTTGACACAACAGGGACTGGTGTCTCAATGGGTGCTGGAATAAAATACAAACAAAAACATAAGTAAAACAAAAGAAAATGCAAAATTAAAGCTAAATTGTTCGTTTTTAAATATATACACAACAGTGTATGCTACGTATGAATGTCATGTGATTAGGAAAGAGGCAACGTTCGCATTAACTCTCATGAAAGCAAAGACGCAAATGTACACAAACGAATATGATATTTTAACGGTTCAAATATGTAAACTTCTAAAATGATAACATTTGTCTCATTTCTTTTTGATCACCCCACGTATTGTTAATATTATGCAATCAGTCAGGGGCGTAGCCAGGCTTGAATGGATGTTACGCACACAAGCCTTGAATTGGGTAGAAGGGATGGTGCCTCATGTTCTTTGAGATCATGGATAACATAGAATATTGAATAATTTGAAGGGTATAACAGGATGGGTACGATATATTGTATCGTAGTGGGGTGGATTACGGAGGGGTGTCCCCTCCGGTAGAAGATTTTTTCAAGTTTTGAATAAAAATGGTGAAATTTCGTGGTAAGAAAATCGAACTTTGCGATATAAAGTAGAACTTCCTCAGATTTTGACTTTAAAGTCATTTTTGGCTGTATACTTTTATCTTTTTACTTTGCGTAAGTGCGTATGGCTGGCTACGCCCCTGTCAGTACCTAAATATGCCAATGTGCATGCTGAAATGTGAGCTATATTGACAATTTATATGAATAGTTATATTTACCGTTTGGTTTGCTAATTTGAGTCTTCATCCTCATAACAATTCTCTCTCTCATCCTTCCCTCATGTTCTCGTCGGGCCCCGAAATGAGCCTCGTTTTGACGTTGGTTTTCTAGATGGATATGACGAACCCTGCAGACAGAAATAAAGTGGATATAGGCATCAAACTATCAAAAGTTTTATAACAGACGTTGAGACTGCTGAACGGTGTGGTTTCATATATTGCTAAAAATATCACAAATGTGTGTAATCGCCTTGCTGAAAATAACAAATGTTTAGCGTGCAACAATACAATTTGAAAACTTAAAAAGCCCACTTGGTCACCAATTAGTAGATGCAAGAATGTTACAAGGCCGGACATATAATTTTTTCTCCAATATTTATACTTCACATTGGTGCATAATGTATTTCTGTAGCAATTAGCTCTAGGTTAGGCCTATTTTTGAGCTAGAATGACTGGACTACATGTTTATTGGTACCATAACCACCAAATAAGATTTGCTAGTTGCTTGCTAAAAATCGGATCATTATAATGTTTGATAATTATTTCTAAGAAAATAGCTAGCTTAGATTAGATCTCAATTGACCACTGTATACATATAGAATTTATGAATGCACAACTGTTGAAGAAAATAATGCAAAACTTTGGCCTCAACAGAAAGACCAAACTGACTTTTAATTGAAACAAAATAGATTCAGATCAACTATGGATTCATAGAATACTCGTAACACACATAAGATGTTTTCAATTTTTGGAGAAAGGTAAAGTTTACCATGAAGTTCGATCATGCGTCACTACTGATTCTTGTAACTTGGTTTCCTCAACATCTACTTCAACCTTGTCAGTACTTTCTGGTTCAGTATATCCATATTCTGTCAGGAAGTCATTCACTTCTGCTAGGAAATCTGTCACATCCTTCCGCAGTTTTGTGAGGCTGTTGGAAATATAAAAAAATAATGAATTAATCAAATGCATTAATAAATTGACTCACAGTTGAAATAAGTATAATCTTAAGATAACAGTTGTCAAGTTTTCAGATGCAGTTTCCAATAAAGTTTCAATACAATTATTTGCTTCACGCATTTGAAGTACAATTACCTTTTCGCATCAATTTGCTTTTATTTATATAACTTAGAATATAACCTACATTATGAGCCAATGAAAACGCCGCATTTTCGCGGTTAAATGAAAATTTAATCATTAAAATTTTCTCTTCACAGACTTGACGTCATGCGTTAGCGCTAATTTCTATCGGCCAATCAGAATGCAGAATGTTATATTCTAAGTTAGTTAGAACATATTAAGTAAATTTTAATGACTAAAAAGGCCTCGCTTCGCTTCGCTCGCTCCGACCTTTTTAATCATTAAAATTTACTTAATATGTTCTAACTATAACTTGAACCAATACAAATTGATGTTCACTGATGTTTTTATTTACACAAAGTCATACCTTTGTTCGTTGATTTCACCTTCAACTTGTATCGATACATGTCTGGTATCTCTGTCCATATTGAAAATTGTGCAGCTTTGCAAATGTGTACGTGTAGCGCTTTGTGAATAATGTCGTCGTTATGGTTGCGATGACGTTATGACACGACGTCAATGACGTATGAGGCTACGTAAAATGACGTATGATGCGACGTTATGTAACGTAAGGATGCAACGTCACCAGACGTAAGGACGCGAATAAACGAGTAAAAATAATGATAAAATGACGTAGTATGCGCAGTATTGATTATTTGCATACCTGACCAAATGCTTCAGAGGATTCATGTAGCTTGACATGGCGCTCATTAATCCTCGTTTGTTTTCGTTCTTGTACCGTAAGAATGTTTTGATATGGATAAGCACGGATATTCAAGGATACCATTGTTAAATGTGCTAACTATAATATACGTCCTAATTTGTTTTTTATTGTTTCGGTTTTTTAACACATTGGTTATCATTTTTAGTCCAGTTAGGATATTGTGACAGTGACGTTGCAGTTTATGTGTACTCAAAAAATCACAGCCATTGTCTAAACAGGTAGAGCGAAGATTAGTTTGTTAGTTTAGCATTGAAATTATAGTTGTTTATACAGTACAAACCTTTATAATTGGTTTTACACCGCTATAGTGGACTCGACCGCTGCGTCACTGGATTTTTATCCTGACTGGACTATAGAATCTACTGTGCTGTTTTCACAAAATTTGTTTGTGATTGCCCTTTGTCCACATAAAGTGCGTACTCATTGTGGGGTGTTATAGTATTTGTCACATGGAAGTCATCCATGAAGAAGAATTCCTTGGTTCGATAGGTTGTGTTCATGACATCACGGAGATGTACCTCTATATATGTCCATGTTAAAGCACCATCATCTCTCCAAAAACATTTTCCCGAGCATCTAGTAAATACAAAGAATTAGGATGTTGTTCACAAATGACCAATAATTGACGACGGAGTGTTAACTACAGTGTAGCAATACCATGTGGTTTTTTACTACAGTTCCAAGTAGAAATTTGTAAACATTGGAACACAAATGTAGCCATAAGTATTTTATTTCTTCATCGATTTCTATGAAATCTACGCCACGCTAAGGGGAACATTATTTGCTTTCCGTGAAATATAAAATCTTTTTCAGCGGATGTGCCGTTTTGTCCATTACCCTGAGAAACCGTGGAACGTGTAGGTTTCACAGGGTAATGGAAAATCGGTAAAGCTGCTGAAAAAAATCTTATATTTCATGGGAAGCAAATAATTCCCCCCTTAGCGTGGCGTATATTTCATAGAATTCGATGAAGAAATAAAATACTTATGGCTATTTTATTTTCCAATGTTTGCAAATTTCTTCTTGTAACTGTAGTCAAAAGTCACGTGGTATTGCTACACTGAACTATATCTGTCAAAATAGTATACCAAAAATGAAATTAGCCGTTTAGGGCTTAATGGGGATTTACGATTTAGATAAACTTGATTTAAGGAAAGTATACTTAACGGATTTAAAAACGCGACACTGTGGTATGTCGTTTTATAGCAGAAAATTCAAGGTTATGCCGGTATTGGAATAGTGTAAATTAAAGGTAAATGTATTGGCTACATTTTGGTACTAAGATGATAAACATGAGATGAGTATCAACAAACATATAGTACAATCAATACGTCGATCAAGAAAATAAAAGTCGCATTCTGACCAAAATGTCTTACATGCTTACCTCCCCTTGACCATAAAAAAACGTTATATGCAGGTCTATGATGCAACGGTGTATGTTTCCTACAACAATGTTTCCGTGTCATATGGACACATTTTAGATAAAAGTTGGACTTGTCATGTATTATATTCAATTAAATTTAAAATTTGTATATAAAAATTAGACTATCCTTACGTAAACATTCGATCTGTTATACCCACTGGCCATTTTCAAAGATAAAACCAATGCGTCGATTAACATGTTACTTTTGTTTTCTGGACCAATGTCTTATTCGTGCGATAATTAAATTAATACTCGTTGGATTCTTTTAGGTTTTGTATCAAAATGACGACATTGAATTAGCCTTTACGAATATACAAATACATTTTATATGTGATTTTTTCCCCTAAAATATACCAACATACCAAAGTGTCGCGTTTTTAAATCCGTAAACCATATATTAAAAAGTCAAGACAGGAAACCCTATATGAGATGGGTGATCGGCATGAGGTAACTATCTTCATGAAGAATGCCAAAACAAGGGCAACAAAAAAGCTTTAAACGGGAGTAAAGACAAAAACGCCAAGAAGGCAAAAGAAGTGTAAGAAGAGATTAGAGAGTCTTTATTGAACACCTGACCACCAAAGAGGAGAGAACTTGTCGCAGAGTCTACTTGACGTGGAAGCCTGGAGTGAGGGACCAGAGCAAGCAGATGTACCGCCGGTTAACTGCTCCTTTCCTTTCTTAGACAGGCAGTGGCGGAGACGAGAGATATGGTCTATGTTCCATGTCGGGGTAGGCTGAAACATATAGGATATAATTTAGCTTACTAGTAAACACATGTATAAGTACTCGTATATACAACGAATTTAGTAAGGTGTCAATTAAATTATCCGAATCAACTTCCCCTCTTATAAAGTACATTGTAGCAAGAAACACAACTGATAGTAAGCAACATGTTTCTTCATTAATAATTCATCATAATTAAGTCATGATTTCGTCATGATTTCGTACTTTTGTGTCACAAATATTGACATTTGTACTTTTACTATTATGTGCGACAATATCCGTATAAGTACATGTACAAAGTATAGTATTCTATTGATTGGAAGAATATCAACAATTAATTAAGCAAAGTTTGTGCCTAAATAATACAGATTTCTTACCAAATGTGGGTAGCGGTGGCCTAGAGGTAGGGCTTGCGCTTCGAGATCGAGAGGTCCCGGATTCCACCCCGTCTGCGCCACTGCTTAATTTCAATCTGAGCAAGAATAACTCGCAATGCTCCATTCGTCAAAGATGATTGGTAGCAGTGTGAGCGATATATATACATGTTCCATATTCTTGAACACCGTACCTAGATGTTGGCTGCACACAAGCCAGGAGAGAAATAGTCTCCACATGGAATCTTGAACGGAGCTTCCTTAGGAAACCCAATGACCAGGGGAAGTTAAAATTTCAAAAGGTGGCTGAACGGAAGAAAATTGGAAACTTAACTTTTTTAAATTGCACAGTGTGTGGGTTTTAATTATATATATTAAATTACATACAATATATAATAGGTAGTGTCTAACTAACAATACACTTCCATTTTGTATATTTATTTTCCAAAAGTTACACAAGTTCCAGTAATAAAGTACAAGTCTAACACAATATTGTCCCAAAGGTTTTATTTAGTCGCTGATAATTTTTCTACGTCCATACGGAATAAGTGTTTAGATTTGACTGACTTGGATGCGTGCTTTCGGACCCAATATCTCAAAACTCACTTTCGTGTCGGAACGAATCATAACTCGTATTTGCAAGCACGTGTAATATAGTCATTAGTATATCAAGTTTCAAGCAAATCACCAAATATATCGCTGGTTTAGAATGTGAAGGTCGTAAGTACTACTTACGACCTTATAAGACTCATGTTTATTTAAAATCTGCATATCAAGGCGCTTTTTGCGAGTCTATTTTCATGAAAATCGGAAGTGGTCATGTTGACCAAACTGAAGTTTAAAAAGCTTGTTTTTCCATAATTAAAGAGTAGTCTTCACACAGTTTTTTCTTGTTTTCTCAAAATATGGATTTTGTACTTACGACCTTCTAATTCTAAGCCAGCGATATGTGATTGTACGTGTTTGTCACGTTACAGGCTACTACCCGGTCTGTTGAGCACTACATTTATGTATATAATATGTAGCTGTATAAGCACTAACTTGACTTAAGGATAATGACAACCAATCAGATCACACTATATTAAACTTTTGGTCAGTAACAGGCGATATGATTGGCTATCCTTATTCTCCAACTAAATAAGATCAATATTGAATATCACCCCTGGTTACAAATTACTGCTTGTGTGTATCATATTGTCGAGTCTATCTACTTAACATTCTGGAAGTACATGAAACAAGTGCTTGGGTGGGTAATACTCTAACAAAATCTTATTGAATACATGAATAATAGTATTCGGCGTTGTAACACTAAAAGTACATGGTTACATCTGCCCCCAATTTGTTTTTAAATTGAATTGATAAGCTGGATTTTTTTCACACCTACTAAAATTCAGTGATATATAATAGTTTCATTCCAAAGCAATATATATTGATGCATATTGACTATAATCAACAGGATAACAACATGAAATAATTTCAATGACATAATGGTATAAATCTACTTATTGGAATACATCAAACAACAATTAAACAAAGATCAAAACACACAGATTGGACATTCATTTGAAAGCTGGGTGTCTGTACATCAAGGCATTCAAGCATATATTATTAAAGAGTATACGCTTGTAACAAATGTACAATTTTAAAATCATAAGAAACATTAAGGTTGTGAAAATTACAGCTATGTACATCATCTTTAATTTATACTTCCTCTGTATCATCATTTCATTCATTTAAACAACTCTTGTGTTTTCATCGCCTTTGATTACACACGTACGTGTATGAACAATGAGGTTTCAATTTTAATTAAGAACATACAATGGCACACAAATATTTAAGTTGTTGATAATCTTTTGTTAACATTTTCAGTATACAATATTGCATAATATAAATCTTTCTATATATTGATGAATAATATTTTCATTCCAAATAATATATATTTGCTAAAATACAAAGTACTTCTATAAACCTCTACAAACAAACTGTCATAAAACGAAAAAAGTAATATTATAAACATAAAAAATATGCAATGTTTATATAATTTTTTATAAAGCAACTGACAATTTTAAAAAGATTTTTAGTTGTTTAAAGAACGACTATTGATTAATATTAATATTGACTATAACCAACATGATAACAACATGGAATAATTTCAATGACATAATGGTATGAAATATACTTACTGAAATACATCAAACACCAATTAAAACACATCAAACTACTGATTAAACATCAATTTTGCTAAAATACAAAGTACTTCTATAAAACCACTACAAACAAACTGACATAAATCGAACAAAAGTAATATTATAAACATAAAAATATGCAATGTTAATATGTATATATATTTTTTATAAAACAACTGACACTTTAAAAAAGATTTTTAGTTGTTTAGAGAACGACTATAGATAAATATTGACTATTTAATCAGTAACGATTTTCTCAGAAAACATCTTACAAGATTTAGGGTATCCGCTCACTGTCTAGCCATTGAAACAGGGCGATACAATAACACAGACAGAGCTAACCGAATATGTCAA
Source organism: Spisula solida (assembly GCA_947247005.1). Taxonomy (NCBI): domain Eukaryota; kingdom Metazoa; phylum Mollusca; class Bivalvia; order Venerida; family Mactridae; genus Spisula; species Spisula solida. The sequence goes on along the minus strand of OX365945.1, from coordinate 46,543,923 downwards.
AACTGCAATAAAATCTCGTAGAAACAGAATACCACTTCCTAATGACATGCGATAAATATTATAATCTAAGACAAAAATACATGCCTTTTATCAGATGGCCCTCCCTATCAATGTTTAACAATCTAATGAATACGGAAAATAAAAAATCTCTATATAACATTTGCTACTTCTTGAAACATTCCTTTGACATAAGAATAACTTAATATTCTAAGTAACCTATTTTGGAATACTATCAATCTACATCTATTTGAACATAAAGTGCTTTATTTTACATGTACTCCTCTCTTTGTGTATATAATGTACCATGTATATATGTTAGTATGTATATTTTTGTGTATATATGTCTATGCTTTTCGTTGCCAAAGGCAAATGTGTTTGCCGATTTGCAATAAAGTTTATTTGTTGTTGTTGTTACTATAACCAACATGATAACAACATGGAATAATTTCAATGACATAATGGTATGAAATCTATTTACTGAAATACATCAAACACCAATTAAAACACATCAAACTACTGATTAAACATCAAATTTGCTAAAATACAAAGTACTTCTATAAACAAACAAACTGACATAAAACGAAAAAAGTAATATTATAAACATAAAAAATATGCAATGTTAAGTATTTTTTTATAAAGCAACTGACAACTTAAAAAAGAATATTAGTTGTTCGAAGAACGACTAGTTTTAACAACAATCAGTCTGTTTTATGAAATATAAGGAGCAAGCCAATTTGTTACATTTGTTACCCTTAACCCACACTAGCAGAGAAACAATATTCCCCGACACACCTATCACAGTTTGTAAACTAAGAAAAACATAGGTAAAATATGTCACATTATACAAAATTCTATTCAAATTTTCAAAGTCAGGGTCAATGGTAAAGGAAGTATTTACATTCAATATTTCTGTCAAGTTGTGCAGTTCTTGCGAAATGTTATCCATTGTCATAAGAATAAGAAAGAACTCGTCTAGTTCCACACCATATTTCAGTGATAAATCATTATAGTTGATCTAGTTCAAACTCTACATAATTCACTGAAGCAGAGTCAAACTATAAGCTCTCTGTGTTGTGGGATATAAAGCAGTGAACATCGATTCAAAACGTCTTAGTCAAATACTTAAGTAATGGCTGGCAACGTATATGTTCGACAAACAGTTATTACTTCAGTTGATTAGACAAACAGTTTTTTCTTCAGTTGATACTCAACCCAAAGTCTTAATACTAGCGTGGCTGTGTATAACTTCAGGAATGAGGTGTCTACAGTGATAAATATGAATTGGTAATAACTATTTTCGCAATCCAGTATAAGACAAAAGTTTGAGTCCATACATCAGTAACGAAATTTGTAGTACTAAATAGACTCTCGGATTATTTCTTCTGGTCAAATTATTTTTCGACCTTTCAGTTGCAACATACTAGTACGAAGTATTAGCTCTATTAGAAAAGTTATATTTGCGTTATTCTTTCTGTTACAAGCGTCAGTTAGATACTTTAGTAACGCCAAACAAATTACACGAATTGTAAAGTATATAAAGCTAACTTTCCTTTAACACCAATGGAACCGTCTAAATAATTATATAAGATACTTTAATCCAGGAATTATATCCCATACACATGTGATTCGCGTCTTATCTCGCGCGTTTGTTGGTCACTGTTGATCACTGTTTACTCACGTTTTCTTTAACGAATGCAATGTCCCCGTATTTTGGCGAATGTTACATACACAATGTATATACGAATTAGCATTTGCTTTCCAACGCATTTGCTTTCCAAAGAGTACGAGCAAATAGTTTCAGCAACTTGTACCATTTGAAGCACAGTACATTAGCATATCGTCTTGTATTTGTGCTATCAATACAACCATTTATGGAATAGCATATAGGAAAATACCAGGCACGTTTTCTGTAAGTTGTTCAAAACGCAACAAATTAAACCATATTACTTCAAACTAAATGTAAAGGCTCATTTATAAGTCCAAGATCAAGAGCTACTTTCCAGACACAACAATGTAACTATAGTGTATACTCCAAAAGTCTATAGTTGCACCAATTACACAAAGAGAGAGGGCGAGCTTTATATCACACAAAGTTCGTTTTCCTCATTCCAATTTACTGTATTTGTATGACGAGAGCTCAATACTGACTGTTAGGTGAAATAATTTCCACATTTAACAGAACAAGAACCATTGCCTGACATTTACATGGAATGCAGAATCTATTATGCAATGATTTAATATTACATTACAAAATAGGTGGGTGGGGTAAAAAAATAAAAATATTGCTATTTATGCCAAATGACTTTTTTGGGAGTCAGGTTCGTTTGGTAATGTTTGTTTATTGTGTATTGATGTGTTTTCGCGATATTTACATGTTCAATAAATTTTATTTTAAGCGTTTTCATTGATTTTCTCAGCTTTTTAGCCACATTTAACCAAAATTAAAACAAAAATTGCGAAAAAGAAACCTCGGTGACATATATTTTTTATTTCATAATTTTGAAGATCTATGTCACTAGAGTTATTTAACACAATATTAAAAAAAGTTTAAGGTGGGAAAAAAAGTTATTAGCATTTTACCTGGGTGCTATTTTGCTGCATTAAATATAAAGTGGGTGGGGTTAAAGGGCAATATATATTAGACCAAAATTGAATATACATTTTTTGGTATCTTGATCATGTACAACAATGTGTACCCAAACTATATTAAAAAATATTTTATTATTTAGATCACAGACATCAAATTAAAATGTCAAATTTGAACACCACCACCAATTTACCAATTTCCATGGAATTATAAAAATAATTCATACACACTTCAATTAGGGCTGATTACCCGAAAAACAAGTTCCGTGACCTAGTGTTTTTTCATCATATTTTGTGTCAGTATAGATTTCTTTACTTCCTGGCAAAATTTGAGCAAATTCTGAAGGTGGGATCCTAAGCGCTCCAACATCCTTAATCGCACAATCGGTGGCATAATTACATGTATAATATATATATATTTGTTCTGCGATGACATTTGCGTTGAGGCGAAACCTATGATATGTTTATGGTTCGTAAATGGTTTCTTTATTGTTTGGCGGTGTTCTGTGTTACTTTAGGACCCTTATGGATGTCAAATTATAACATGGGTTGCACATTGGCCCAATTCCACGAAAAAACTCAGTTATTGCTTAGAGCTCTAAGACTGTTATTTTAAAATAATTATATGCCTACAATTTTAGTTTTGTGATGTAGATTGCTTCCAGAAGTTGAGTATGTATTGCTCAATGCTAAGTTATATAATAATATTGTACTGCATCATTGTTACCCAAGTAGGATCACATGTGCCAGTATGGTACTGTAAGTCTGTATACTTAAAAGGACATACAAAACGATATGGGCACCTACGAGTAGAATCTACAATCAATTACATATAAAATCGAGAAAAAGCGCATGGAGCTACCAGATATCACCATGAGAGCTGAAGAGATGAGAAGTCAGATTGTCCATTCTATACTGAGCGTCTGCTGAAACCGCTCATGAGAACCCAAACATCGGTAGAAATAATAACCCCTACAAACAACGCTCTCCCATCATAGCTACGAACCGATCCGAAAATGTGAAAGAGAAAGCCCTGCTGTATGTTGTCTTGAAGTTATAACAAGCCCACTATTAAACGATGCGCATCGGTCTACCATCTACACAAGCCTGAAGTCGTTTGCGTTTTAACTTTGAAACGTTAAACTACACAATTAGTCGCATAGCTTTCGCATACTATCTAAATAGAACATATTATATAAAACATTGAATACATGTGTTCCGCCCATTCTGTTGACAATTATGGGAAAACATGGGAAATATAATTATATAATTGCACTTACATTACATTTGTCTCGTAATCAGATATTTTTGCAAATGTCAGATTTCATACAAACGGACATGGCATGAGGCGTTCAACACGTAACGAGGATAATCGAAAGGATAAATTTAGTTTGTGGCGTGTTGTGGTTTGTTGTTGTCAAGTTACCAGTTTATAAAGGGCCGCTTTCAGCCATCAAGCCATCCTTCGACATTAATCTTCCACTAGTCAGTGTGCTATCTAAGAAACCTGCGTTCGAGTCTCCACGTGAAGACTAACTCTCTCGTGGTCTGTATGCAGACTACATCCGAGATACAACGACCAAGAATTTCGAACTTAAAAAGCAGACACCGTCCTCACAGGTACCAATTCACACCTTGGTCTAGTTGAGCATTATTGGTAATTCTAGCTCAGAGAAAATAAGCAGTGGCGCAGACGGAAATCGAACCCGGGAACTCTATATCCCAAAGCGCGTGTCCTACCTCTAGGCACCCACAGTGCGTTTCGTGCGTGGCTGTTTCTTTTCGTGCTACATTCCCTGTCCGATTTATATTCATGGAAAATCCGTTTGATGTCCGAAATACAACGAAAGTCGCCTCATGTTATTTGTTTTCTGGAATCCAGTTTGATGTACAGCGGAAGACTACAGTGACTACACTGCGAAATAAAATCGTCATTTGACAGTCAAAAGGAACTGTCAGCGTACTTTTGACTGTCAATTGACGAAACCTAAAAAGTAGAACAAAATGGTTATTTCATGCGGACCACATCGGTATCTGTTGCATTGCAATAGTTTATTTACCGAAGAAAGCAGAACCATCCGAAATTGCATTGTGATCACAAGACGATTGAGTTCATATTTCTGAACATCGAGACCAGCATGTGTCTGCTGCATAAACAAAAGCGCTTTCGACGTTACCTCCCGGTCAACGTGATAAACAAAGAAGGCATCGATTACATCCCGTAGAGAAAATTAACAGAATAATTGTATGGATACCAGATAAATATTATTTTTCAAATTAATTGGACTTTGTTCGTGCGTTTGGCACATAACACAACCAAATAAATAGAGGATATGTTGTTTGTTTAAATTGAATACGATTAATATCTCATCGTGTATTGATAAAATTCAAAATGTTCACGAGCGCGTAGTCTTTAACAAATTTTGAAATTATAGTTTGTCGTTTTCGTTACCAGCAATATTCTTTCAATACTTCAGACATCTGGTTACGGTTTATAAGTACTGTTTGTCAACAATTGTTCAGTTATATACGGTGGTCGAGTCATCTAGTATATATAGTTATAATGGCAGTCACTGTTCAGTACTCGTACCAGACAGATTTGAACCTTTCCAACAATGGAAATATCTCTCTATACACATGTGGTGTCTGTACATCAAGGCATTCAAGCATATATTATTAAAGATACGCTTGTAACAAATGTACAATTTTAAAATCATAAGAAATATTAAGGTTGTGAAAAATTCAGCTGTCTGTGTCATCTTTAATATTTACTTCCTCTGCATTCATTCGAACAACTATCGTGCTTTCATCGCCTTTGATTATACAGTCATGTAAATGATGAACAATGTGGTTTCATTTGTAAGTAAGAATGTATAATGGTACACAATTGTTTTAGTTGTTGACCATCTTTTTTTAACATTTCAATAATCAATATTGCATATCATAATTATTTCTACTTTTCTGCTCTTTTCCTTATTTCAATCTACCAATCATAGTTACTCATCTAACGTGTTCTGTCTTAACCAGTCACAATTATCGGACAAGCCAAGTGGTCTGTCTTTACCAATCACAATTATCGGACACACCACGTGGTCCGCCTTAACCAATCATAATTTTCTGACTTGTCACGTGGCCTGTCCAAACCAATCGTCATTCCATTGGCACATTATTAGTTTACATTAAAGCATCCAACGTTAGGACTGTTATTTATGTACTACATCCCGTACATAAATGTCTTAAATCAGAACGGAACTGTGTGCTACTGTAACAATATACCAAACAGTTGAGACAGTTATTGAGGTAAAGGGTATTGACGGCGGAAAAATAAAGTGCAATTCGGGTTTCATGTGTCACTTCAATCATCTGATACCTGTTAATCAGCAGAGTCACCAGTGAAGGAATCAAAGATACAGCCAGTAACACACCACTTGCAATTGAGAACTTGGTGAACATGGCAACACGTTGTTCGCTCTGCGCCCTATTGATTGTATTTTTACGATTCCTTAAACATAGTTGTATCAGTATTACTATGTTACATGTCATTATAAGACAAAATGGAAGCACGATTAGGATCCATATTGATGATACTTTGTGCATGACCCTGTAAAATGGTTTGTAACCTTTCTTTACTCGGCAAAAGTTATAATCCTGATCCGATACCATAACGAATGCATAACTTTTTAACCCAATTAGAACCAAGATTAATATCAACGGTACAAGTTTTGCGCGAAATTTTGCACCCCTTTGGTGAAACGAAAAGGGAAAGGTTAGACTGACGACTCTCTCGATTGAGATGCAAACTACCAGCCACGTGGAAAGTTGTAGTGCAAATGAGTCGAAAAATGTATGTATAATGCAGAAAATTGTATGATTGAACTTCAAATTCAATTCAGAATTTGACACATAATACCAGAGACCACTCAAAAGGGCCAAAATGTCGCTGCCAGCGAGAAATATGAAATATACGGAACAAGCAATTTTGCTACATTCTTTACCCTTAATCCAAACTATCAAAGAAATGATATTTCCCAACAAACCTATCAAAGTTTGTAAACTAACAAAAACGTAAGTACAATATATCAGTTTATCCCAAATTGTATCCAAACTGTCATGTTTGTCACTGTTATCATTCGCCGCATGTGAGGAAATATTCACATTCAATATTTCTGTCAAGTTGTGCAGTTCTTGCGAAATGTTATCCATTGGCATAAGAATAAGAGAGAGAAATCGTCTAGTTCCACTCCATGTTTGTTTGATAAACCGTTGTAGTTGAACTAGTTCAAACTCTATATGATTCACTGAAGCCAAACTTTAAACTCCCAGTGATGTAGGGTATAAAGTATCTAACAAGTGAATATCTGGTCAAAACGTCTTAGTCCAATGCTTAAGTATTGACATGTAAAGTATAGTTAAGGCACAGTTGTTACTCTGTCTTCATTTATTCGGTTCAAAGTCTTACTCTAATTTGCTCGTGGCGATGAATAACATCAGGAATGAGATGTCGAGAGCGATAAATATGAATTGGAAATAACTACTTTCGCAATCGACCTAAAATAAATTAGTATAAGACGAACGTTTTAGCTCATTCTTCAGTAACGAAATTTGAAGTACTAAATAGACAATCTGGTTATTTCTTCTGGTCAAAATATAATTTCAACATTTCAGTTGCAACATACTAGTACGAAGTACTAGCTCTATTTGAATAGTTACATTTGCGTTATTTTTTTCTGTTACAAGAGTCAGTCTGATACTTCGTGAGTAACGCCAACCAAATTACACAAATGGTAAAGTATATAAAGCTAACTTTCCTCTAACACCAATGGAACCGTCTTAATAATTAGATAAGATACTCTAATCCAGGAATTATATCACATACACCGAATGCGATACGCGTCTTAGCTCGCGCGTTTGTTGGTCACTGTTGATCACTGTTTACTCACGTTTTCTTTAAAGAATGCAATGTCCCCGTATTTCGGCGAATGTTACATACACAATGTATATACGAATTAGCATTTGCTTTCCAAAGAGTACGAGCAAACTGTTTCAGCATCTTGTAATATTTTAAGCACAACACATTAGCATATCGTCTTGTATTTGTGCTATCAATACAACCACTTATGGAATAGCATATTGGAAAATATCAGGCACGTTTACTGTAATTTGTCTAAAACGCAACAAATTAAACCTTAACATTTCAAACTAAATATAAAGGATCATTATAAGTCCAAGACCAAGAGTTTACTTTCCAGGTACAACATTGTTACTATACTCCAAAAGTCTATATTTGTACCAAATACACAAAGAGAGAGGGCGAGCTTTATATCACACAAAGTTCGTTTTCCTCATTCCAATTTACTGTATTTGTACGACGAGAGCTCAATACTGACTGTTAGGTGAAATAATTTCCACATTTAACAGAACAAGAACCAATGCCTGACATTTACATGGAATGCAGAATATATTATGCAATGATTTAATATATACAGGGTGTTAAAAAAGTTTGCTCACAAAATTTAAATTCATGTAGTTTTATTTGAGCTATGGATGCAGAAGACAATGTTAATTTTTAACTCTAATAGCTTCATTTAGTGCCAGAGAGATAAGAACAATGGTAGAACACTCTTGATTTAACCTGGAAATTCTAAGGTCTTCTGATGTCATAAAAATAAAATATTGAAACTCGAACTTTGAGAACGAACTTTTTTAACACCCTGTACATGTTCCAACTATTGTAAAATCTTTATTTTTCGTAACAGTTAAATTTTCGTCCATATTGAGGGTGAATTCGTCCACGTAATCTAATCCCCAAGGTTGATCGGCCTCCCGAATATTGAACTAGGGTTTCCTCATCCAGTTTTGTGATCCATGAATTCTAGAATCCATGAAATTACATTTTACCTTTATCAACGAAATATAATACCCACGAAATAATGTGAGTTTACAGTATGGTGTGAGCAGCCATAATGTCATCTACTAATACTACCTAATATATGCAAACATAAACTCTGTGAATGAAATTGGCATTATTACTTAAATTCGCTAATGGCACAGTGATTGCTTAACAATGGCTATCAATAATTAATGCCAATAATTATATAAAAAATATGTAGTAATTTTAATTTGCCAGATTAGGTTGTCAAACATCGAGCGACATTGTGTCGTGACATGACGAACATTTAGCATATTAATCGCACAATCGGTGGCATAATTACATGTATAATATATATATATTTGTTCTGCGATGACATTTGCGTTGAGGCGAAACCTATGATATGTTTATGGTTCGTAAATGGTTTCTTTATTGTTTGGCGGTGTTCTGTGTTACTTTAGGACCCTTATGGATGTCAAATTATAACATGGGTTGCACATTGGCACCAATTCCACGAAAAAACTCAGTTATTCCTTGGAGCTCTAAGACTGTTATTTTAAAATAAATAGATGCCTACAATTTTAGTTTTGTGATGTAGATTGCTTCCAGAAGTTGAGTATGTATTGCTCAATGCTAAGTTATGTAATACTATTGTACTGCATCATTGTTACCCAAGTAGGATCACATGTGCCAGTATGGTACTGTAAGTCTGTTTACTTAAAAGGACCTACATAACGATATGGGCACCTACGAGTAGAATCTACAATCAATTACATAAATCGAGTAAAAAGCGCATTGAGCTACCAGATATCACCATGAGAGTTAAAGAGATGAGAAGCCAGATTGTCCATTCTATACTGAGTGTCTGCTGAAACCGCTCATGAGAACCCAAACATCGGTAGAAATAATAACCCCTACAAACAACGCTCTCCCACTATAGCTACGAACCGATCCGAAAATGTAAAAGAGAAAGCCCTGCTGTATGTTGTCTTGAAGTATTAACAAGCCCACTATTAAACGATGCGTATCGGTCTACCATCTACACAAGCCTGAAGTCGTTTGCGTTTTAACTTTGAAACGTTAAACTACACAATTAGTCGCATAGCTTTCGCATACTATCTAAATAGAAAATATTATATAAAACATTGAATACATGTGTTCCGCCCATTATGTTGATAATTATATAATTGCACTTACATTACATTTGTCTCGTAATCAGATATTTTGCAAATGTCAGATTTCATACAAACGGACATGGCATGAGACGTTCAACACGTAACGAGGACAATTGAAAGGATAAATCTAGTCACCTCATGGTATTTGTTTTCTGGAATCCAGTTTGATGTACAGCGGAAGAAAAACATGAAATAATTTTGATATTGGAAAAAGCGTCACCAGCGAGTTGTTAAATTGAGTGTCAGTGACTACACTGCGAAATAAAATCGTCATTTGACAGTCAAAAGGAACTGTCAGCGTACTTAATAAGAAGACTGATTGCTACTTTTGACTGTCAATTGACGAAACCTAAAAAAATAGAACAAAATTGTTATTTCATGCGGACCTTATCGGTATCTGTAGCATTGCAATAGTTCAATACCGAAGAAAGCAGAAATATCCGAAATTGCATTGTGATCACAAGACGATTGAGTTCATATTTCTGAACATCGAGACCAGCATGTGTCTGCTGCATAAACAAAAGCGCTTTCGACGTTACCTCCCGGTCAACGTGATAAACAAAGAAGGTATCGATTACATCCAGTAGAGAAAACATTGCTAGATTAACAGAATAATGGTATAGATACCAGATAGATATCATTTTTCAAATAAATTGAACTTTGTTCATGCGTTTGGCACATAACACAACCAAATAAATACAGGACATGTTGTTTGTTTAAATTGAATACGATTAATATCTCATCGTGTAATGATAAAATTCAAAATGTTCACGAGCGCGTAGTCTTTAACAAATTTTGAAATTATAGTTTGTCGTTTTCGTTACCAGCAATATTCTTTCAATACTTCAGAAGATCTGGTTACGGTTTACAAGTACTGTGTGTCAACAATTGTTCAGTTATATACGGTGGTCGAGTCATCTAGTATATATAGTTAAAATGGCAGTCACTGTTCAGTACTCGTACCAGACAGATTTGAACCTTTCCAACAATGGAAATATCTCTCTATACACATGTGGTGTCTGTACATCAAGGCATTCAAGCATATATTATTAAAGATACGCTTGTAACAAAGGTACAATTTTAAAACCATAAGAAACATTAAGATTGTGAAAAATTCGTCTATAAACATCATCTTTAATTTATACTTCCTCTGCATTCTTTCATCGCTTTGATTATACATGTACACGTATGAACAATGTAGTTTCATTTGTAAGTAAAAATATACAATGGTACACAATAATTTTACTTGTTGACCATCATTTTTAACATTTTCAGTTAAGAAATAAAAATCTGTTCGCGTATAGTATCGGTGAATAAAACACGGGCAGGAGTTCGGATGCGGAAAAATTAAATCAGGAGTGCGTAGCATCCGAACGCTATGATTTGTTATTTGTCTATATAGGCAAAATCGCCGGTAATGTTAGAATGCGATATATTCAATCAATAAATAAGTTGTGTTACTTTATCTTTCCACGCAATATATCGATTTCCAGAAAGAAATGAATTTGTGTAATCATCCTCGTTCTCACAAAGTTAAATGTTTTCATAAAAGGCAATCAACAAAGTTTACATTCCACCAAGTACGAACATATGTCGTGCACGAGGACCACGTGCATATAAGCCAGTTCGCACCAACTGTTCCGCATGGATGATTTTGTACACGAATACATCATTTATTTCTGTAAATTAATAATAATAATAATGATAATAATAATTATTTAATGCTAACTAATGAGATATGGAGTTCTATCAGTGAAATAAAACCTATATCAGTCACTGGTCATAACCTACAATGTGACTGATATAAGCTCCGCCCCCTCACAGGGACTACTTTAATTTACCAAAATCTCAACACTAAAATGTCTGTAACTTTTTTATTACTGAACGTGAACATGTCATGTGGGGTTTTTTATTCTTAGTTAGACTATTTCCTACAAGTTGGTGTATGATTTAATGCAAAATTCTCAAAAAAGTCGTTTTTACCTATTCACCATAATCCAAGATGGCGGATTTTGAAGTGAAAAATATGAATGGAATAACATATTCATACGTAGCCTAACCACAGTGGTAATTTGGCATAAATAGTACCAGTTTTGACACCATAAAAGCATTAAATAAATAGAATATTTGTTTGTTTTGATTGAATATGGTTAATATCTCATCTTGTAGTGATAAAATTTTAATATTTTCACTCTTGAAAATATTGAATTTTATCACTACACGATGAGATATAAACCATATTCAATCAAAACAAACAAATATCCTCTATTAACTTTATTTTCCGATGATATACCCATTAATCCTAAGGCTTATCTCCCTTGGGGTCATCTAATACATTAGTGCTTGTAATGAAAAAATAACACAACTTTAAATTTCTTAATTGATTAATCGTATTACATGTATATCATATTTTATAGGGTGATTAATTGGAAATTCGTAGAAGAGTATACAACTCTGCATCTGTACCATGTAACCAACAAAATATGACTTTGGGGCCTGGACACACGTGTTCTGAAGTAGACCCCACGTCATACTCAAAATGTCAACCAAGCAACTCATAATGAGTTATTCAATCGTATAGATCGACCTGGCTGTAAAGTGTTAGCAATACCCCTATGGAGTGTCAACTGATCGACTAATATGTCACCATCGTATAATTAGAAACAAATGCCACGATTTTATTACAGTTGTTATGTTTACTGACATGCAAGTACATTTGTGTATACGAGGGCTGATCAACAAATATGCGAAATAACACTCTCAAATCTTTGTTCGTTACCTATATTGTTGAAACTTTATCAGATCATAGATTGGCATGTTGCAAATACAAACAGATAAAAAGCTTTAATCTAAAGACACAGTTGAACGAAATATCACAGAAACTGTAACGTTACAATGACTACACTGGCCCAACGTCACCATGACGTCATTACATAATAACATCAATCCTCATTGATTTCACAATTCATGGTACGGCAATACATTTCATACATCTGTCAAATAGAAGTCAAAACATTTCAATGCAATTTACATGTAACTAGTAAGATAATAACTGTTGATCTAGATCTGTTTTCGATATTTATTACACAAGTTCACGTTGGGTATTATATAATACCCTATAGAATTTTGGATGTAAAAATACTAAATATATACAAAATATCGATGTTTCGCAAGATTAGACGATTTTATTTATTTTGGCAATACACAAATACGTGAGACAGCACCTTTAACGCCGAGCGGCACATTTACATGGGGTCATGAAACTTCCCGTGTCTGCGTATGGATTTATTCAATGGACATACTATTTATGCATGTCATTCTGCCTTTGTTGCATTTTGCAGCTCTGTCAATGGTATTTGGAGACCTTTCATTCACAACACAACAATACGCAGTTTGTTTTTGCTTCGCAAGCATTTTCTGGCAACGACATTGAAGAAAATGACTCCTAAACACAATCTGTTGCGCCAAATTATTAGTTTGACAGCATGTATGCAATATCATATCACTGCACATGTAATCACCTTCCGTTAATAATTCATATTAATACAGAAGCACGAATGACACGTCATAGTTTGCTTAGTGCTACGTCAGAAAATATGAAAATGTCTTTGTGCCGCGTCGAGTGAACGATGCCATTGGAAACCGCATTCGATTAGTCTTTGGTTAACAACAATAATCAGATGGAAATCAAATTGAAATCAATTTAATTACATATTCCGGACGTTTCATAAACTTAAAACGACGAATAAAAATGCATGAAAGCACTTTTCCACGTTGATCATCCCTCGTATTAATAAAGTAATACGACATACCCATTTGAGCTTAACTTTTCCAAGAATGTAACTAATGAGCTGCCTTATATGACATGTTTCATAGAATGTGTGATAACCTGTCATATAAGGCAGCTCATTAGTCCAGAGAATTTGACACGACTCTCGACCTTCTATTAGCATAACTTCACAGCTGATTTATTGTCTATTATTATAATATTTATAACCCCGGTTGTATGTTTTCGTAAGCGGGGCGTATCACGAAGACGCACGGGGTGTAATACCAACACAAATCTAAAGGACCAATAAAAAAAATTAATATTGCACGATTTGCTCGCGGAAATTTATAAATTCAATGCAAGAACCTTGTAATATATGCATGCATAAAGGCCAGGATCATGTCAAATTATCCGTGTTATATTTGTCGGTAACATGATTTCCTACACGCGACGAATATGTTACAAAACACAATGTACATTTATTTATTTTATAGCAAGCATGTCGCTGACAAAAACAATCACATACATCGATCTAGACAAATCGTAGACATCGAAATGTTTCTTGTCGATGCTCGTACATCTATCTGATGTTCAAAATGACAATGCATGCATTTTGCAAATTGCACCCAAAACATTAAAAATAACACGTCGAGAATTTGGTTTGTAACGCTGTGCTCATCTTGTTTCACATTTCAAAATAAATTAAAAGAAAACGATGCTGTATCTGTTTGTAAGCTCCAAAACCATCGGCAATAAGAATTATCATTTGAAACTTATCAATACTCAGTATTTATTCCGGTGCCATTTTCGTGTAGGGCTAGCATTATTTTCGTTCGATGTTCTTTGTGTGTCTTTCGTGCTCAATTCTTCCTTGACCGTTTTGTTATTATCTTTGTGTTGCCAACAATTAGAAATTATGTTCGAACTATAGCTCAGCGGAGCTAACTCTAGCCTTGTCAATAAACAAACATGCATAATATAAACACTACATACGGTCGACTGACCGCATGTTGTCAGTGTATATTGAAAGTACATGTACATATGTATATGCATTAAACCGAAAATGCACAATATTGAACAAAAATGGACATTTACAATGTATTTAATTTTTATTTTTAAAGAAAGGCTAGAGGTATCATCAGAGAACTATACAGGGTTATACGTGTATATCATTCACAGTGTTCTATTAAAAACTCGCAGACACTTTTATAAATTCAAATGGCTGCATGAATGGAATAATTTAGTTTCATTTTTATTCTTGTAAATTTTTGTTAGCCATTAATTGTTGTGTCACTTTTATTCGTGCACTGCTGTTTCTATAGTGAATGCTGTCTTCCCCATAGGTAACTGTACCATTGATAAAGAGTAAAAAATGTAATTTGTTTTATAAATTTTATGTTATCTAAGATATTATAAATTTGAAGAAACATTTTTTGTTTGTTTACTCTTTATAAATGATACAGTTACCTGTGGTCTTCCCAGCGCGAGTTTGTTATCCTCTTTTTGTGGCAAAATTCTAGCGATTTCCCAGAAAGGTGCACCAACTTGTGATCGTTGACGAGCGTACGGTTGTCGCAAATCTGATGTGATATAATTATATATCGTATATTTGCGATCCTATTTCCGCGATACACTTATAAGTGCGGTTGTACACATAGCTCGGTCAATACAGAAAATTGTTCAACATTATATCGCGCTGGCTAAGAATTAGAAGGTAAGGGCTACTTACTACCTAATAAGACTGATACATATTAGAAATCTTCATCACAATACGCTTCTCATGAGCCTATTTTCAGGAAACTCGTAAATAGTCATGTTGACCAAACTAAAGTTGAAAACCCTTGTTTGTCCATACGTAAAGAGTAGTTTTCGGACAGTTTTTTTCTTGTTTTCTCAAAATATTGATTTTGTACTGACGACCTTCTAATTCTAAGCCAACGATATGTAGCTTGGACATGTGAAATTTCAGTTCAATCTTCACAGACAGAATGAACAAATGATGACATCCGCAAAAACTAATGTCGTACATTTTTGCCGTGCGTTCATTGGGCGTTTGCCGGGTTGTTAATGCTGCTTTGTGCCCCATGTACACGCTTTGCTGATAAAGTTCGTTTTTAGTGTGTGTACGTATCACAGAGACAGAAATAAAGAAAACAACGATGAAGAATCAAAGCCCAATTCAGTCCTACCAAGAGGTCAGAAGATTTCCATTTCTACAAAATTTCAGATCAGACGGCTATAATGATTAGCGTGAAATTATAATGACGCGGATGCAGTTTATAACTTGTAAGATTTGCTTTTAAAGCATCATTCTCCGAGTGAATTGAACTGACAATTTCATGCTTCATACAAAATTCTCGCACCAAAATCCAAGGACTATTTAAGGACTATTCAAGGACTTTTCAAGGTAGAATAGATATTTTCAAGGCATATTTCTCATCATTTAACGAAATAAAATTGTACGAAAATGCCATTATGTGCTGGCATTTTATACATTATTGTTAGTGACATATTACAGAAGAATATCCGATTGTGCTGAATTCATTAAATACCGGTAACATTTATGTAATTCTAGTTTTTGAGAAAAAGAGTGTTCTGTTTCATTTTGTACACAGATACCAAATGTGCCATTTTGACAACATCCATACACTTTTATCGATTTCCAAGGCTGTTTGCCTGAATTCAAGGAGTTTCAGTTAAATTCAAGTACCATTTTGGCTTTATCTAGGTAGAACTAAATTCAAGTTCTTTTCAAGGTTGAAACCAAATTCAGGACTTTTCAAGGCCTGTATGAACCTTAAATTTGTGTCAGATTTGTGTTGATGGGTTTCTGACTCTATGGGAACTATACAGACAGTTTCAATTTTGGTTCTACTGAACATATATTTTGAAAGAAATGCACGAGGAAAGGAATTATGCACTAGGAGGAAAGGAATTCATCTTAAACAATTTAAAAAGAAGTGTAGAGCTCTATGCGCATAACTGCTGTACATAAACATTAAAACAGATAGAAGCCAGCTAAGTGTTGTCGTATTCTTGTAAACTTCGTGATAAAAGCTTAACAAAGTCGGCCTACTCTGTTTCACAATGAAAATGATTAATATAGATAAAGTACCCGTAGTTCATGAAAAGCCAAGTAACAATTGAAATAATATAGTTAGCTTCTATACAATGTTATCACCTGGCCAAAGATCATACTGTATTATTTGACCTGACATAGACCCACATGTACATGTCAACCCACAGGTAACTGTATCATCAATAAAGAGTTAACAAAACAATATTTTTATAAAATTTATAATACTAGAAAGGTTTATAAAAACGGGAAATTGACCATACAGTCACTGAGATGCAGTTTCTTTTTAATCAACATTTCATTAATACTGATGTTATGTTAAATATATTTACATAAACAGAAACTAGAGAGCTTCGTCTTTAATTTGATATCATTATTTTAAAATCCGCCCATAAAGAAGAAAATAAACCCATATATCTAATGGCGTGAAATCACTTTCTTTTTGTTTGTTTAGAATAGCATTGTCGTTTCTATTTTGACTGGACACCGTGGTATACACTTCATGGTATAACTTTTTGTTAACTAGTTGATCAATTTCAATGGGATTTTGCATAAAGGTAGTCCTAACAATGTTGTCTATGAATGAATTACTTGATAAAGATATCGAAAGTCAATTCTTGTTTTGATACCCTGAAAATCTGACCACTTTAGTACAAATCCACCTTTCTAAGATAACACAAATTTTATTTTAAAAAATGTTTTTCTCTTTATCGGTGATACTGTTACCTGTGTGTCAACCTGCCTGAAAAATAAAGTCTGATCCATTTGCGCTCTTTATTTAACATACAGAATTCCGTGTTTTACTTGAATATAAAGATTAACCCATTAATGAGACCAGTTTCAAAAGGGTCCCAGTGGTGGCCTTTGTGCGGATGTTTTACTGTATAATTATGGTATAGCGCGCTGAAACATTTAGTGGTGTTTGACCGCCCTGCAAGCAGCCAAGTGAGTCAGATCAATGGAGGCACAGTTGGCAGAATATCGGGCAAATAAAGCAAAGCAACAAAAAGCTCAATCGACAACACTAGTTCAGCGGATTTTTGGACGCGTCACTGACGCACAACCTCAACGACAGTCCCCTGAACCACTCAGTAACGCTTCTGTATGTTTATTTCTTTCCTTTTCTAATTTTGTGTTGTAAATTCGGATGGTGAGTATTCGGATAAAAAGTTAAGTGGTGTAGTTTTTAGCTTCCATATCTATTTATATATGTTTCAACGCATATTGGCATTAGCAAAAGTTAATTCATTAATATCTTATTATTTTCCATGTGTGTTTTTTATCAGCTATTGAGGTTACCCTTTACTTTCACTTCAATAAAATCTATGACACCTGGAACTATAGACATCAAAAAGGAAGTGGCTAGAGGTCCAGTTACCAAAAAGCACTTAAGAGTGCTACTTTCAACTTGTTTGTCACAAACGATGCTATAACGAAGGATTATAGCGACAAAAACCTGTGAGTTTTTGTAGGTAACTTTCGTTGAATGCAGGGCAGACTTTCGGTCCCCAACTTGGGCCATTGAAGTGGCGGTACTGCTTTTTAATAATTTCTGCTATGTGATAATGTATGCGTCAAGTTGTTTGACTACGCTCGATAGTGCTTTATTAGTCCCCTACCGGTTTTTGACCAGAGGGGACTATAGGTTTGCCGTCCGTCAGTCAGTCTGTACGCACCCACTTGACGTTGTGGGGTGTGGAACAATAGGCTATATTTAGATTCTATTCATTCCGTTGCTTACGGGGTGCAAAATGTTGCTTATGGGGTTTTACAAACAAAAGAAAGAACAAAAGAAAACCCTACAATGTCAAGTCAGTGAGAACGTCTGTCCGTCCGTCCGTCAAAAAATCTTGATCCTGCCATAACTCAAATAGTTTTCAAGCTAGGTTTATGAGACTTAGTATGTGGATAGGGGGCAATAAGGGGATTATGCACGTCTAAAAATATTTTTATTCTGACAAAAATTGTGGTTGCTATGGCAACAGAAAGAGTAAAAATATGCCCAAATCTGGATCCTGCCGTAACTCAAATAGTTTCCAAGCTAGGTTTATGCAACTTGATATCTGGATAGGGGGCAATAAGGGGATTATGCACATCTACGAATATTTTGATTCTTACAAAAATTGTGGTTGCTATGGGAACAGAAACATTGAAAATGGCTTCAAACCGGTAGGGAACTTCTGTATTGCTTGCAAGTCTTAATTACTTGTTATACTAAGGTACTGTATGCTGCACATGGTAAGGGTTATGACACAAGGGTTACAACGCTAGCCGGATTTGACTTTGCACATCTTACTTTACCTACACCTAAACTGGAAATCAAATAACAGGACACTGGTCCACATTGACCAAAATGGGTATACAACTACAACTCGCCCAGCTGAACCAGACATAGAACCTAACAGATAATTACACTGTGTACAGATTAATCTGTGTATACAGTCGAGAGTTAAACATTAATAGAGTAATGTTTCTACAAATTGTATGACTTATAAATGTTAGTGTATTTATAAGTCCCCTACCGGTTTTTGACCAGAGGGGACTATAGGTTTGCCCTCCGTCTGTCAGTCAGTCTGTCCTTCCGTCAGTCCGTCAAAAAATCTGGATCCTGACATAACTCAAACAGTTTCCAAGCTAGGTTTATGAAACTTAGTATGTTGATAGGGGGCTATAAGGGGATTATGCACGTCAAAAATATTTTGATTCTGACAAAAATTGTGAATGCTATGGCAACAGAAACATTGAAAATGGCTTCAAACCGGTAGGGGACTTCTGTATTGCTTGCAATTCTTAATTACTTGTTAATTTTAGATTTGATTTTTTTTATTTGCTAGGCTTCTGAATCCAAACCCACACACACTTTGAGGACAGCCAAACCACCAGCTTCATCAAGACAGGAAAGTTCTACTGAAGTCTTCAGTGACAGTGAGCTATCGCACAAGGACTGGAAGTACTATCTGCCTTTGTCTTTAAAAATAATTCTTTGGTTCTGTTTGTGGAAATATTTCATTGAAATTGGCTTTGGTGCCGTGTATTTCATTGTTACTGGTTCCTATCTTATGTACAGAAACACGCGAACAGGACCCAGGGAAAAGGGAAGGTTAAGTGCTTACTCGGTGTTCAATCCAAACCACGAACGTCTTGATGGTACATTTACTGCTGAACAGTTTGAGAAAGAATTGCGTATGGGAGCAGGTTCAGTAAAGTAATCTGATGTTTTATAGTATTGTAGCAATGTTGTAGATCTGGAATATTTCAAATCTGGTGTTTGATACTACGGTTGCCATGGTGTTAAATTTTTGTTAAAATAATTATATATTTCTGTTCTCATATTGTACATTTTGATCCTTCTATTGAAGGGATGTGATTGATACAGTTTTGTTCATTGTATGAATGTTTACATTTATCACATTATCATAGATGAACTACATTTATTTTCATGGTATGAATGCTACTCCTTAGATATCATGTTTTGAGCTAAGCTTCTGTTATATTTTCGGTTTATTTATTTGTTTACAGCTGATTTTTATAAAAGATATTTTGTCACTGAATATATTTTTGTGTGAAGAGTAGAGGTTTTTGTACATTTTTAAAGATCTTGACTTTTTCGAATCTTTTATTTTTTCATCAATTTTGATTTGACTATGTAAGTTTATTGTATAATAAGGTCAGTTGAAGTAATCGTACTTTCATCATGAATTTGTTTTACCTGTCTCTATTCTTAGGGAATGTTTTGTTGTTTGTAGACGGTAAAGGTAAAATTGAATTAAATAAAAATGTTGTTGTTGTTGGCGGCGGTATGGCTGGAATGGCGGCAGCTAGAAGACTTCTCCAGGAAGGAAAGTATGACGTGAAGGTCCTTGAAGCTCGTACGGATCGCTACGGGGGACGGATCTTTACAAATAGACAGATAAAACATGGATTGAAAGGTGTAGATGTTGAGTTAGGAGCGTCTTTCTTGAACACACGAGCAAAGGATAATAAATTAATCGAGCTGGCTGAAGAATTTGGCTTACAAATGGAAAGTTCAGGGTCATTACAAATACTAAAGATTAATGAAAACGGTGAAAGGGTCGTATACTTTGGTTCCAATGCAACAGACTTGTACGGGGATACATTTAAAACAGTGATTGAAGCTTTGAGAAAATCGAAACAAGATAACTTGGATAGACCAGTGAGAGATGTTTTGTTTGATGCATTCAACATTACAGGCAAAGAGAATGAACTTGAACTTACTGTGGCTCAAAAAATTGTCAAATCATTGCCTGCGGTGACCATGCAAAACTTCTCAACAGCTTTGTACAACATTGAAAATGATTTTGGGTGGGACAAAATACTGAGAGATGGGGTTGATGTTTTATTAGATAGAATTGTTGCAGGATCTGGAATGGAAGTGCCATTAAAAATCGGGCTAAACAAAGTTGTACGTAACATAAAGATGGATGATAAAAGAGGGAAAGTTCTGATTCGGTCAACGGACAGGAAACAGATTGTAGCCGATGCTGTTGTAGTCGCTTTGCCGATTGGTGTTTTAAAAAGTGGTACTGTCATTTTTGAGCCTCGTTTGTCTCCAAATTGGTATAAGGCCATTGAAGATATTGGCGTTAGTTACAGTAGTAAAGTGATAGTAGGTTTCAAGGAAGCATTTTGGCCGAAGGATGTAGGAACATTTAATGTTTTATCCAGCTTGGCTTCGGATGGTTTTCTTCAAACTTGGACAAATGCATACAGAATCAGTGGAAATCCGTATTTAATAGGTAATATATTCGGTCACGAAGCTCAACTCTGGGAAAAACGACCTGAAAAAGAACTGAAAGAACTTGTAACACAGGTACTTGGTGAAATGTTTGGTGTCGAAACTGTCAATGCTAATGAAATGACAACATTTCTACATTCCAACTGGTCGACGGATGAATACACACAAGGATCTGTTTCCTATCCACGAGTTGGCAACAGTCCAGAGATTTGGAAAGTTTTACAAAAACCAGCTTGTCCACATATATACTTTGCAGGTGCTCATTTAGAGGCAGGAACTCATATTGATTCCTTACATGGAGCTTATAATTCTGGTATCAAAGCAGCCGAACTTCTGATTAATGGTGCTTGCAAAAAAGTGAAGAGTAAAACTACAAAAAAGACAACTGACTCCAAAAAATCTGTAAAAGATAAGAAAGATGAATTATAGTCCAGAGAATTTTACATGACTCTCAACCTTCTATTGGCATAATTTCACAGCTGATTTATTGTCTGTATGTATATTTTCAAAAGTGGGGAGTATCACGAAGATGCTATATATAGAGGTGTAATACCAACACAAATCCAAAGGACCGATATTGGACAATTTGCTCATGGAAATTTATATATTCAATGCAAGAACCATGTAATATATTCATGCATAAAGGTCAGGATCATGTCAAATTCTCCATGCTATATAACATATCAATTTTTGTTTCATATTCATACTAACCCATATACTATGCAGCTCTGAGGTGGAATGTTATTTTTTATGCCTCTATCTTTGATGAGGGGGGTATATTGCTTTGCTCATGTTGGTCTGCCAAATGAGGTTTGATAAAAGTTTTGCTGATGATGAGTGAAGGCCTTGAAACTAGTTAAAATCAAATAAGTAAAATATTCACATTGTTTAGGATACACATCAGTATGTTAAATACTACTCAGAGTTTATTGTAATCTGTTTGTGGATATAATGATTGTTTGTTTTTATTCCATACATGCCATGTTTCGTATGCGTGAGATTGGCGATGGAAATGCAGGAGATTTCCTTGAAATGAGGTAGACTTTCCTTTAGAACTTTAGACTAGCATTAATTAAGTTAATTTGCAGTTTTCACTTATTTTGCATGTATGACAATATCACACATGCTTCATGAAGCAAATTAAACTAATATTTGTGATCATTTTGATAATGTAAACAACAAATGTCAGGCTCCAGTATGTCCAAGAAATGTGTGCGATTTGCACAATCTAAAGCAAGCTTGCGTGAGTCGAGTCTCTGTGTGAGACACCGGCATGATGCAGAAGATCTGGCATGTATGTTATTCACTAATTAGGTGTTGGGTATTTGGTTCAGATTTAAATTTCATTAAAATAAGACTCGCTGTATATATGTGTCCACAGGAGTTACTGATGGCTATGCATTTATTCATGAATACCATTTTACATTTTGTACATGGAACTAGATCATAATACTATGGTTAATATGTTTTTATGCCCCTGCATCTACTGATGCAGAGGCATATAGTAATTGTCCTGTCCGTCTGTCTGCTAGTCCGAAAATCTTAACCAAACTTTCAAGTTGTTGAAACTCTAATATTTTTTAAGTCTATCAGGGCATTGCTTTCAAACTTCGCATACTTGTTTACCATCGTAAACACCTTGCATTGTCAAAGCCATGTAACACTATCCAACATTTCAAAAGAATTATGGCCCCTGATTGACTTAGCTTGTTTTTATGAACAAGGTTTTCATAGGGGCATAAGCATTTATTGAACACAGTCTTTTTCATTTACACTATTTTGTTAACACTTGTATCTCATGTTTCTTGTTGGTCCTGGGAATAAATCTCATAAAATATCATAACCATGTATTGTTACCTTTGTGTAAAACTTGTATTACTGGATTGCAGGTACAGTCTGTCGATGATAACACTAGCCTTTGTTTACAAATAAATATGAAAATTAAAAACATTTTTGATGCCCATTTCTGTTAAGTCTTGTGCATAATCACTTTTAATGATATACTCATTCAATCTACTCAGATAACAAGCAGTCAGTTGAACATGCAGTGTTTATATTATGCATGTTTGTTTATTGGTAAGGCTAGATTTATCTTTGGCGAGCTATATATGTTGAAGATCATGTATAAGAATTGTAAACAAATCAAATGCTAAAATACAAGGAAGATTAAATAGCTCCCTTGCATAAATTGGTTTATAATTCTAATATGTGGCCAGTCTATAACTGGCTTTCAGTTCATTAAGACCTTTTTCTGGTCACAGGTGACCATATTGTGACATACCTAGGTCCTTTTAAGATTGTTCTGTGTGCAACTATAGCTCTTTTAATCAGGTCAGTCACTTGTTTACATAACATTGTGTATAAAAAATTAAAAACATCGCAATTTCTCTTCTTAATTTATTAATTGAACAGATATTGTTTATGGCTTAGTGCGTAAGGTATTCATTTACACTGCAATTTTATCTGATTAAAATGTTTTAAACAATAAAAATGCTTTGTTTTGATCTAACATTGTATACAAGTGACAGACCTGAATGAACAGACAATTCAAGCAAGATGGTGTACAACAAGACAACTCATCAAATATCATTAAAATACCTTTATTAGCAATAAGCTTTGCCACAAATTGCCATCTATAACAATAACAATACCGCAATATGGTCATAATTTTATATCCCAAGCAATGGAACAGTGTTATCACTGCTTATAGTTTATATCATATATCAATCCATCATATAATAAATAAATCATACCACATGTACACTTTACCACTTGAATTAGTTGCATCTAGACACAGGACAGACTTGATTTACTTACTTATTGCCCAATATGCCCTCTATCCATACAGGGGCATAAAAATAAAGAAAACGGACGATGTTTCCATTGTTTGGACTCTAAACATCCTGAAGTTCAGGAAAATTCCTGAAAACTTTCAGGGTTAGATGCAGAAATACATGTATGGCAACTGCTTAACATATCAAAGCTTTTAGATACATCAATTAAATAACTTAAATATTTAAGTTGCATCAAGACACACATGAATGTATACCATGAAAATGCAATGATTTTGGAAAGGACACTTGGAATACGAATTCTGGAAATTCCACAAAAATTCAGTAACTCTTGCTGTAACTTGGTTTCAACAAAAATCTAGGTGCACATTGACACATGCTGAAAAACGAGCCCTATAAACTTGCATGACCGTAACTAGAATGCTTTAAAAGATACCTAGTAAACAATTGGTTAACAATTTGAGTATTCCACAATGTATCTTGTTCTTGTTAGCCTGATCCTCATGATATCTTTTTGTAGAATAATTTACTGTTCACTAAATGTATTTATATAAGTCAACTTTCTGTATACGGTAATACATTATATATACTGAGCATGAACCAGTATTACAAACATGCACTGATTTTACTATGATTTTGCAACAGACATCAATCAATGCTGCTGGAGAAATACAAAAAGAAAAATTGCAAAGCATAATCATATAAGATCCCAATATTTACAAAATCCAAAGCTAAACAGAATATCACAATGTTGCCTCATGGTGTACATAATTATTTTTAACAATTACGGTATATTATACAGTGCCCACCAAAAATAAATATACAGTAAATAATTGTTGCAAAATTAAACTTGGTTAAATTGTTCAATATCTGTTTATCAGACAGTCACACTTATACTAGTTTCTGTAACTACGGTTACTAAATGAGTCAAAATATAGGTAGAAGTAAAGATAAAGATGTTCGGAACTAATATAACCATGTGATCAAAAAGGCTGAATTTTCCATCTTTTTGTGACAAAGTTATCATTCAAGAGGGACAAAGAAACTTTAGATTTTGCACCTAGGGTACCAATTAATATATGGCCTTTCCATTTCATAAACAAAATTATTTCTTTTCTTCAAATAAATTGTTGCTTTACTGTTCTGCAAATAGTATTATTACCGGCAAGTAAGTGGGCAAATAACAAATGTATACTTATTTTTGGTGGGCAGTGTATATTAAAGGTGAGTATAAACTAACAGTTAGATTATCATCCAAAGTTTCCAAGGCCAAAACAAAATAGTATAGTAGATCTGGTAGCTCTATCTATAATGCTTCAAAACTTTGAAATAGATAATTATCTTGATTTTCTTGTTTAGCTAATACACTTAAGGACATTTTAAGATTTTCAGAAACTCTTAAGGTTTCTACTAAGCCACTTCGTAAATACCATCGCTTAATACAATACACCCTCATAGATTTGTCACGGTCACACATTTAAAACTGCCATAAATCTAAACATGTGAATGAACTTCAATATAGCCAGAATCAACCTGTAGGGCTGCGTACCGGTTTACGATATAAATAGAATACCGGTATTTTGCGTTCGATCGATACATCGAATCGAACGTTTCCGTATCGATGAAATAATCAATCAACAACAAATACACATGGAAACCAATAATATCCCCATTTAAGTTGAGTTTTTCGATGTCCACTCAGTGTTTCGTCACAAAATTAAAAAAAACTGCTGTGAAATTAATCTCTCGTGGCTAAGCAAATGATACAAAATACTATAAAACATGTGTAAACAGAGTAAACCACGAACCTTTGTGTTACATGTCTTGTTTTAATTGTGTTTTGCAAGTTAAATACATATTGTTAGCTAATACCTTCCTATTTAGACGTTTTATTGCTTAAAGAAAATATCATATGATATATCGAATATCGATCATTTTGTATCGATACAAATATCGTATCGATCATTCTAATCGATACGCAGCCCTATCAACCTGTATTTTCTTTGATAAATCATGGTTTTTTATGTTAAATAGAACATTGTCAAACAACCTCCAAAAATATTGTTTATGAAAGAAATACAGATAAATTCTGGTTCCGCGTGCATAGAAAGCCGATTCCAATATATTCCAGTCAGTTGACCTTACATCAGATGTTCATACATGTAAATCCAGAATTCAGTTGAGCGACAAAAGGATTTACTTTTGGTTGTAAAAACATTGGAAATGTTCCAAATGTTTGCATAATCAAATGGATTCACTTGTAAAGGTCTGGCGAACAATAAGGTATAGTTATCTCTGTGCTCGGCCTTCAGGTCTATTTCATTTAAATGTGTGACCATGTGTACTGTTTTATCAAAGCACTTACGGTAATCTTAAGATCTATGTTCAAATTTTAATTCTTTGTAATTTGTTAACAACTAAATAGTGGTAAAAAAGTTTATGTTTATGCAATACTTAATATAATGATTATCAACTGTTAAGAATTATAAAGAATTTACCCTTGAATGTAAGTCTAAGATTACAGTATGTGCTTTGATAAAACAGTACCCTGGTGACCAGAGGAAGAATAAACCATCTGAACTATAGGAGATATATACGTATATATATAACGTTTTGTAACATGATCAGTAAATAAAGAGTCAAAGTATCACAACACAAACATCCATGTGGCAATAATGCTACCGGCGTTTACAACAAATTCTGTATTTACTCCTCAGTGGTTTGTAACCAGTTTTGATATACCAACCATATACATCAGCACTTAGTGGTCAATACATAAGCACGAAATATCACTGGCATCTCTTTGAGTTAATGCAATAAGAATGCTACTTGTTAGTGAAAACAAAACTCTTGAAACTGATTTTCCAAAATGAACTGCAGTATTTTTTGTACCAAATCATAGAGCTAACAGTACAACAATGCTAGCTAACTCGCTGATATTGTCTCAAAATACTAAAAAGACTTTCTCTTCCATACAGAGTTTTCTCTCACCGATATCTTCAATTCGTCATCAACTGTAAGTTACGGACTTGTGTTCCCCAAAAATACGTCTGAAGAACAATTAATCCACCATACATTTGTTGATACTGTATCTTCTGTTTTTGGATGGTCAGAGAAACAATAAGGCTGTCTTTAGGAGATATCACACAATCCATCATTTTCAGGAGTTATGACAAAATCCATTGGTTCTCAATTTCAGGATTTATGACAAAATCCATCATTACTAACTTTCAGGAGTTAAGACAAAATCTATCAGTTCTCATTTTCAGGAATTTCAATAAATTTAATTGATTAGTATCAATTTTCAGGAGAAAACACAAAATTCTGTTAGTATCACATCAGCTGTTATTTGTATTGACAGATGTCATTGACGACTTTGCCTCGTCAGATAGTTCTAACAATTTGCTGTAAGTTGTCACTGTCGACATGTCAACACCAAACTTGCTCACCTAGAAAAAACGTACAATTCAAGGATTAAATACAGAACAATTAAAACATCATCTGACATGTTGTATTAAAAATCCCGCATTGATATTATTATCCTCGGAAATACATGAACCCGGTATTTTACAAAATTGGTTTCCCCTCTAATATTATTACAACCATGAATTGACCACCCCCCCCCCTCATACCATTTGACCAAAATCCTTTAAAATTTAAACTTAACTTTCTTCATCAATAGTTCAGTTGAACCGACTAGGTTGTTTGAGGAACTTTTATGAATCACACTCTCAACAACTCATTCTTTACATATTCCATCATTATGAGAATATGATAGTAAGTAAGAACCCTATTGTTGTTGGAACAACATATTTCAAGACTTTAGATCTGTAACTTAAATGGCCAACTAGTAGGGTGTTTGACACAAAAATGTATGTGTTCAAAACAGGGCTATAATTCCAGCAAATATCATCAAATATAAAATTCTTAACAGTATCCACAACAGGGCTTGGTATCAAGTATTCATATGAAGTTTCATTGGAATCGTATCAGTGGCTAAGGAGAACACAAGCGCCGACAAACTTTGTGACATCAATCGATCCGGACAACATCAATACGTCTCCCCCACTATCTGTGGGAATGTCTGTATAATAAGCCATATTTACCTGGTCACCATAGCTGTTGATATCTAGTATAAGTTGCTGCCTTATTTTGTCATCATCTGACATTCCCTGTGAACCTCCAGTTTTCTCCGTACCTCTAACTTTCTTTAAACGTTTTAAACTGTCTTCCATTTTTTTCACAGACGTAAGAACATCTGACGTAACAGTGAAATACCTGAAAAATGACCCAGTATGAGCGAATAATCGCAGAAGCACAGATCAAATGGCAACATTATTCATTCAGGTTTAAGCCATTTCTCAACAATTTTAGTTATATATTATAAGGTGGATGATTCACCCAACCAGCCTTCCTGGACTGTTTCCTAATCAGAACTGAATAACCTACATTAAGCAGAGAGAAATAAACATCACTGTTAAATTTTCATGGAAATGTTTCGTGGAACATACACAAAATTAGGTTAACCACTACTTTAAGATTTTATCACAGGGTTACCATTAATATGAACATTTAAAATTTACTGATTGATACCTTAACCAGACCAAAATATTTTTATAACTTATAATTTAATTTTAATTAAGTACAATGAGCAAAGATAACAAGCCAGTCTAAAAGAGGGCTTTAATCTCCAGCTGCATAAATGGATAGTGACTGTATGCCAGCCAACTCGGTTGGAACTTGATTCAGAACGTCCCCTCCTTTAGTCACATATTCGCTTTAAGTTTTGTACAATTTGGACCTTTTTTGTAACTGACTCATGGTCAGACCATTCTTCTAATGGCTTCCCATTTTGTGGCGGGAACTGAAAAATAGTAACTTACTGCACAGCAATATTTGTAAACACCTGAGAACAGACATCAATCTTTTGTTGGTCCCCTAAAACATCTTTGTGCTCCTCTATAAACATGTTGAGAGGTTTAACTAGAGTCGTGATGTATGTGGATGGTTTACTCGGAACCTACAATATAAATGAACATGTTGAGAGGTCTAACTAGTGTTGTGATGTATGTGGATAGTTTACTCGGGACCTACAATATAAATGAACATGTTGAGAGGTCTAACTAGTGTTGTGATGTATGTGGATGGTTTACTCGGAACCTACAATGTAAATTTCACAACAAATGACATTCTGTTCATGTTTATTCAGGTTTAAAACTGTTTTTCATTTACCAGTATAGAACTTGGAAAAAAGTTATATACAGTAGCTGATTACCCTAGTAACCAGTTTTCCTGGACTGTATCGAAACCAGTACTAACTTGCCCTTCCACGGATCCAGAGACTTCTCCGCATATGGAGAACAATCAACATTGTTACATTATTCCAAAAATCCAATACATCAGGAGCACAACTTCAAATTCTGATAAACCTTTCCGTGAAATGTTATGACTATAGCTGAAATATAGAGAAAGGTGTGGAATCCTAGAATGACGCAAAACTGCCCATCTACTAGTGGGACCACCTGCCCAACTTAATAACCTTTTTCTCTGTTAGAGAAAACCAGAGTAAACATAACTTTTATGACAAGACCATTTATTTTGTACATGAACTTTAGCATAAAAATAAATCTGCCCCAATAGCCTAGTGGTAGAGTGTCTACTTTGAATGAGAGATGTGTTCAGTCCAATCCCAGGCTGCGACATAAAGACATAAACATGGTACTGGTATTTCTACCCCTTGCTTGACGCTCAGTATAAAAAGTTCAAGGTAACTGCTGATTTGCCCGGTTTCAGGATTAACTATTTACAGAAACTTTAGAGTTAAGCTAGCATATATGCTTTGATAACAGTACCCAGGTAACTGCTGGTTCACCCAGTTTCAGGATTAACTAACTTACCTCTCTGTTTGTTCGCCTATATAGACGTGGAATGTCATTCACTTGTTTAAGATGTACGGAACATTGGTTAGTAACATCTGTCACAACGTAGTCTCTGAACACAGGCAGATGACTCTGTATTGCACATTTGCATTCTTCAATACAATCTAGATAAAAGATTAAATTGGTTGGTTTCACTTTATATATATAACTAACTTTGTAACATACACATAATTCTGAAAACACCAGCCCTCCGATAAACAAAAGTTACATACAATAACGCTAAAAAATCACGGGTTTTTGTTGCTATAATCCTTCGTTGTACGCTCCGTTTGCAGCAAACTATTTGAAAGTATAAATCCCAGCTTTTTCCTTTCTCAGTTCGAAATATGTACGGATGCACAGGTTTTACTATTCACATTCTTTTGTTTGCCTCAGTCCGCCATTTTATTACGATTTACAATTTAGGCACATCACCTCCGGATATGGTTAGCCAAACTTCGATCACATGACAAACATGTTTTTTTACATATCGTTCCACAAATAACAGGTACGAAACATACCTTCTTTGAACACAGGGCAGTCTTAATGCCTGTTTGGTAAATTATGATGCTTGCTTAAGTGGTCACTTGAATTAATCTTGGCATTTAAATTTCTAAAATGCTGAACATGTAAA
Organism: Spisula solida; assembly: GCA_947247005.1. Lineage (NCBI taxonomy): Eukaryota > Metazoa > Mollusca > Bivalvia > Venerida > Mactridae > Spisula > Spisula solida. Next base: position 46,513,348 of record OX365945.1, on the reverse strand, counting down.
GATGGTTATAACCACATCAGAAGATGGCAAATGCAGCTAAGCATTATGGGTACAAGAGATGTTTGTAAAACATGTTTTCTCCATAGCAGCCAAATAGCCATTTATATGGAAGGTAACAGCGACCTTGACTTGTGACCTACAGATCTTAAAATTGATAGGGACTATCTACTGATAGTGACCAACTACCGAATAAAGATTGAAGATCCTAGACTGAACCGCTTTCAGTTATTCAACGGAAACTGTTGATCTACTCAAAGACCGACCAATATGTGCAAAGCAACATAACTCTCATCAAATATGAGGGACATATAAAATGTACAATCTCTTACATAAACGAAAGTTAATACCTTTTAAATTTTTACTAGTTTCTTCACTAACTCCTTTGAAACATGGCATCACAGTTTTGTCGAAAAAATCAGGAAGCTGGAAAAAGAAATTAAGAAAATTTCAGTTAATACTATGTTGTAATTTTTAAGTAGGTGATAGTCAAGTTCAACAACTTGAAACAATCCATCTCCTTCTTAATTCTTGATGTAATGGCCTATTCATCGCCTTCAGAGAATGAGTGTTAAGAAGTTGAATTAAAGAAGTCAGATTCCCTTTTTGATACTAAGTGAGCCAGACCAGACAAGCTCTAAGCAGAATGAGATGCCATTAAAGCAGAATATTACACATTTATCTACTACCATGCACAAAATATAAACGTGGGAGACAACACAATTATGAGTAACGTATACAAAATATTACCAGGTCAATAAGTTTTCCAGCATCTGAGATAAGGGAGATAATTTGACCAATCGTGATAGGAGGTGCCTGTGGTGGGGTCGGAGTTGATCGCCCTTGGGATGTAGGAGTTGACCGTCCTTGAGATGTAGGAGTAATCCTTCCTTCTGTTTGACCACTTGGTGACAAAGCATCTGGTCCATTGGAAACTTTGTCATTTGTAGTTTTAGTCTTAGACTCAGAAACAGTGTCCAATCTATCAGTTATCTGCAAAATGTCAATCAGAGTTTTCATAATTATTGCCGATTGTCAGGAAAAACCTATCAATTTGGTCAAAAATCTTTCTAAAGTAATAGTTGATAGAAATCTACTATTTTTAAAAAAACAACCAATCTAATTTTTTTCTAAACACAATTTTAAATTATGTTTTCCATCGGCAATCACTTAATAATGAATAGCATGTCAATGCACTGTGAGAAATCATAATATTCAATTTCTTTAAAGGGGTGTGTCATAATGTTCCTTTTTTGAGGGCTTAAGTATTAGTTTTATAACAACCAAATTACTAAAGTAATTTTCTGCATTTTCATACAATGTTTTATACAATACATATTTCATTCTTGTGTTACTTTTTAATACAAAAACAAGAGGAGTCGCCATTCGGCAAACTACAAACTCCCCGCAGTGGTTACTTCCCTTTGCTCAGATCTAACCACTGCGACCACAGGATTTTTTAACCGATTTTGGTTATTTTTTAAATTTTGCACTGTGCATACTTTGATATTGATTTTATTGGTCACGCTCGTTAATAATATCATTATTAGAATAAATATTCCCTTACGGGTGATGCAGTCGCATAAGTATCGAAGAAAAGATCAATAAATCAGGAAACTAGTTCCTTGCGGAGTTATCGTTCTAAGTAGTAAATCGGCTTTCCAGAAAACGTTAATTTTCAAATTCGGGATTTACTTCATCGCACCACATTCTCAATCAATTTGTCTGCTTCTATTTATATAACGTCTATTTTATCAATGAAACCAAGCGTAGGGACTTCTTTTAACTGTTTGTTCTCCATTCTGGAACATCATGTGACTACTGAGGACCAATGATGGCAGCGTTTACTGAGAGTGATAACGGAAGTCAATGTTGTGAGGAGCTTGGGCAAACTAATGTAACCCCGTCTACAAAGGGCCATAATTCTGGCAAAAATCATTGAAGTGAAAATTCTTCCCTTCATGCTCATGTCAAGGTTGTCTGCTGTAAAAGTTAGAAGGAAATCCTGTCTAAACTGTAGGAGTTGCGTCCACAAGAATGAAGCCAGTAAACCCCCTTAAAACTCATTCTACTGGGTGTATTAAGTGGGGTCAAATATGAAATATTGTTTGTTTTCTCTTTCCTGGGTAGGTAGGTAAAAAAAAGTGTCAAAAACATTTTTTGGGGTAGGGAACTTTTTGCTCAGGTAGGTAGGGATTTGGAAACAAGCATTATTTTATTTTTGGCCCAGGAAAGCCAATTTGGATAAACAAATATTTATGAAAGTTTTTGAAACAAACCTGTTCTTTATAAGCTTCATCAAGCCACTGTGCATATCTAGATAATAATTGTATGTTGAGTTTCCAGAATCTGTGTCCTAACGGTGCTAGATATATATCTTCATGCCAGCAGGAATGCAGACACGACCATAGTTCATGTGTAGAATGTAGATGAAATTGTGAATCAGCTGAAAAAACAACAACAAAATAATGGGCTTTAGAATCAGTATTAACTGTGTTTTATCATATTATAAAATATGCACATAAGCTTGGATGCATAGCAATAAAATCATGACTGTGTGCATAACATGAGTGATATAATGAGCCAATGACTATAGCATAACCATAATAACAGTACTATAGCCCATGCTCTGCATTTTACACCAAAGCAAGACATAGATATTATGGAACTACATTGTTTAATCAGGACTTGAACTTTATTTAGCTTAGTAGATAACGTTATCAAACGCTTCAATTCCTCAAAAACGTCATCAATTAACTGTACTTTATCGTAAAATCTAAACTAACATCAATATATTTTTCTCCTTCATCAAGACTGAAATTGCCACACAGTGACCAATAATATCCCCACAGCACCGCCTTGTCACAGAAAACACTAGATTGACTGACCTATATACCCCCGAAACATTATTTTGTGGGGGTATAATAATAAATACTTGTATGTTCACTACGTTAGAATTTAACAGAATTTTATACTTACATGGTGAAACATTAAAAGCTGTAAATAATGACGATTCAAATCCTCCAGCAATTTCTTGAAATCTGTATTACAAAATTTTTTAAAATGAAACATGGATAGTATAGAATAATGACAATACTGTTGACTTGTTAACTCAATTTTTTCTGGAATGAGGAAAAAGGGTCTCAATGAAAACTACATCGACGTTGCAATATTCCCCTCACCAATTTTACCTAGAATATTTATTCAGTAGAGGGCATTATATTCCATGAGGATTTAAGGAATACAGTTCTTGATTCCTAAGCACTACTGAGTTTTATTTTAGCTAATATTGGCGAGGATGTTGACACCCGAAACAATAATTCTCGCAAAAGTTTTGCAATACAAAGTCAGGAATTGGACATTGTCAACGACGCAAATTCAAACAAAAAAATCACAAAATAAAAGTTATGCGAAAATTAAGTCACTTACAGTATTCCAATTCTAATAAATATAAAACATCTAAGAAAATTTGCCAGTGTTCAATAAATGTTGCATAAGATGAGCTATACCTGATCTGGAAATATACAGGTAGACTCCATTTGCTGATAAACGTGTGATAGCTAGGATGGTCCCGTAAACGTTTAACGCTAGCCTGAGAACCACAAAGTTTCTCAAACATGTTTAAAAACTCCATACTGATAAGGTATTTCTGAAATTAAATGAAACAGAAAACACTAACAGATTTTACTACGATTATCCAACAAAGACCTAAATGCATGATACTTTATTCGAAAACTATTGACAAACTTATGTCTAAATGCAATTTTTATACATTTCTTATACTTTTATCACTAAGGCGCTCCCAGACATACATGTCACTTGGCTTATATGCCTGAGGCAGTAGCTAGTTGGTAAATTTTCACATACAATTTTTGCATGAACAAACAAAGCTAAAAGGGTTTATGACACAAGGGGTCATAACTCAGGCAAAAATTAACTGACCTAAACTTCCTGATAATATGCACAATTAGACTTAGTACCAAGTATTCATGTGAAGCTGCATTGAAATCTGACCAATCATTAAGGGGAAGAAGTTTAGACAAACTTTGTGACAGACAGACTGAGAGAAAGACATCCAGACGTCCAACACAAACTCACTGCGTCTCCCCCACTTTATGTGGGAGAGATAATAAAACACTAGACAACTTACTGCATGAAAAATATTTGGATTTCCAGGTGCAAATATTGAGCTGGTCTTTGCTTCAATATTACTCACAATCTCTGGCCACACAGAGTTCACTATGAAATCATAGCCACGTACAGCTTCACTCGACCTGTAGTATATAGTACATGTATATCAAATATTTAACCCTTTATTGCATAGTCAGGTATGATCATGTATCTCCATGCATTTATGGTATTTTTCTTTTAAATATTGTTTTGAGTCCCACAGATCAACAGTTTTTCAGTTACATGGAGACTACCTGGTCACAATATCCTGTCACTGGAGCAAACCAGCAGTTATATCTGAATTTAACTGTGTCAAGTGTCAAGCAAGGGAGATATACCAGCATCTTATCTTATTTCAATGCAGATCATTCATTATTACATTATGGGTGTGTATTACAAGTAATGTTCATGAAACTGGGTTGTTGATGCTGAACAACATTGCTAGTATCTTCCCAAAATATAAATATGAAAATACTGTAGGGCTCCATGGAGTAAGGGGTTAATTTATCAATCAACACTAAATTGACCAGATGCCAGTTCAGAGAACCATTTGTTCTTTGAAAAATTGTGTTGAAGGTAATCAAGCAAATCTATTGGATTATGCAAACATTGGCAATATTTCCAATGTGTTTACAACCAAAATTAAATTCATGCATTGGACAACTGAATTGTCAATCTATGTTAACTATATAATGTAAACATCATGGTACAGATTTATCAATGAACTTATGGAAATCGTAAACTGACGTCCAAATTTTAATTCTTCATAATTCTTTAAGAACTACATACTGTGGTACATGGATTTGCAATATTCACTTTGATTCAGTTAATAACCTCATACAAAACTATATTAGTCCCAAATAAACAAAATTGGTAGTTTTTAAAGAATAATAAAGAATTCAAATTTGAGAGTAACTTTAATATTTCGTAAATGCTTTGATAAAACATTATCCTGACATGTAGTCAATGCCAGGTTCAACGGAAATATTACCCTTATTTCTTCAATAGGGGATAACTAACTACCAAAGGGAATAATTTTGTTGGCTATGAAAATAGAACCTACCCTATGGTTGATCCTGAGGTGACATCAATGACCTGTTTACAGTGTTGTGGTATAAACTGTAGCACTTTGTCAAACATTCCTTTCAGTCCATTATGATTTGATTTAATAAATTGTTCTGTAATTACCTGAAATAACAGCAGAATGGAATCATAAATGTTAAACTAGAAGATTTTTTGGCTCAAAAAAATAAGTCTCTCACATAGGGACGTAACTCTGGAACTTTGTGTCATCTATTCAGAATGCCCAGATAAATCTATATGTCTCCAACACTACATGACTGTAAGTGATCAGTTATAAAATTTAATATGAGTGTCAAAGTATGAGTAGAAGTCACATGATCAATGCACTAGATTTGTAGTATAACATCAAAGTGACCTTGACCTATAACCTCAAAAACCAATTATTTACGGTGACTTTCAGCAAAATGCCAATAAATGTTTAGGGTAAAAACTAAGGTAAGTAGGGTTACAAGAAGCACAGTACTCTTTTGTTTTGGCCTTATAAAACATGTCATACCTCTTCCATATATGGTTTAACAATATGTTGTTTGTACAGCATTTCCGCGTCCTTGATTTTATCAATCAACGCGTAGGTTCTCAAACACTGTCTGAGTATATCTACATTTCCTGCATCTAATCCCTCGAGAAACGAGCCTTCTAGACTGTACTGTAACGTTGTTGTGATATTTGCAATTCTCTGAAAAATGAGAGAAAAACATTAGAGTTTTATAGGGTTAACTAAAACAAGATTTGGTAAGTTAATTTTTTTTAGATGTTTTTTTTTTACTCAAGTAACATATGTATTGGTGCTTCACATCTGGAATTTTAAAGAACCAAGGAGAAGAGCTAGATATCACACACATACTCTTTTGATCACACAACTGTGTCTTCCTCTCAAACCAGGAGATCACTGACCAAACAGGCAGGGGAAAAATGATTGACCACGAAAGATCTTTACTGTCCTGTCTAGCATTTTGTATAATTTTGGCACTTAAGTAGAAAGAACAAGATGTCGCTGATCAGCATTTTATACTGAAATCTTCCATTGGTTCCAACTCCACCAACAGACAGGCAAGCGATACGAAACCAGAAACCATAGTGAAAATTTACATTAAAACATGATTAGTATGTACGTTGAAGGGAGTACCTACACATTTATCTAGATTAGGTAGATTGTTTCCTTAAGTCCACAGGTGACTGCTTTATACAGGTGCATTCTAATATGAATATGACTGACAGATTTAATACTTTTGAATGCTTAGGGAAGATGCTTGCTAAAATCAGGTGATCATGATTGTAAGTTTTGACTTCATACATTTAATGTATTTGCAAATTAGGTTATAAATACAGTCGGAATGGTCTGCAGAAGAGCAGTGACAATACAACCCCAACAAGAGGTATGCCACCTACCACACAAGATGTCCTGGGTATGAAGCCACAGCACCTTCCTGATCAACATAATGGACAAAATCTTGCATTCATAATATAACAAATAAGAAGATACCTACTGGTTTAATCTGTTCCACAAGTGGCAGACCTCTACTTTTAGTTACATAAAATTGTAGTTTGTTGAATTCTGTCGCCACTCTCTCAATTAGTTGACCATTTAAATGACTGTAAAACAATTAGACTATGATAATTAATTAACGTTTATATATAGTTAACTATCATCCGTAGTTAAAGGGCACACTGCTGACTTTTTAGAGAAATACTCTATGATTGCATTTACTTTTTGATTTAATGCACCTATCAATGGGGGGGGGGGGGGCGGGGGGGGGCATACACGGGACTGTTTAACAGAAGGCTGTTCCCGATAGTTGGGAATTTGACAGACAGAATGGTGCCGAGTCCCGGGAAATAGACTTTGGTTGAAATTTTGATCCCGGGGGATATATAAAGCATCTCCCAGTGAGGGGATTTTGACAAATTGCCCTTGCTCTAGGGTGGGAATTTAGACTTTGAAAAAGTAAAAAAGTCAAATTCCCCTACTATCATGAAAGCATGAAAACCTATCATGGAAATTTTGACAGTGAATACATAAATGCACGAAATAAGTTTTATCAAAATTGCAAAATAAAGATCATGCAACTTGTCATTGGAAAGTGATTTACAGTATGTACCCAGAATGTGATGTGCCATCTCCACCATCAGCAGTATGAATACCCAGAAGTCTTTCTATCTTGTCAACAGATTCTGTGATATTGATCAACCTCTGAACACAAGCCTGGATAAAATACTCAGCATGAAAAAATAACAAAAGTCAAATGTGAAATAACTTTTTACAAAGTTTAATTATATTAATCAGTCTGGAATACCCATTCCCACAAGGGTATGAGAGATGCAGTGTCTAGCAAGGGAATTACGGACCAGTCTCAATTTAGTTCGTCCCAGCCTCTTTGGTATCATGTAATCTGTGATCAAACCCAATCCTTTAGCATTTAAAGCACATGCTCTACCACTAGCCTATTGACGCAGTTACATTTTGTAAGTGAGCATGAAACCAAAATTTACTACAATATTGACAAATGGTGCTTTTTAGAATAAGAACAGAGTTTTCGAAATGCAACAGACAGTCTGAGGCACAGGCAGATTTTGATTGATAAGAAAGTTGGAACTTGATATCTACAAAGAAAGAGAACACGCCTCTAGATATGATAAAACTTGGTTCTATAGGAATTACCTTTCCTTGCTTGACTTGTTGTCTTTTTCTTAATTTTTCCTCAACAGCAGAAATTGCATCATCCATGGATGTCCTTACATTCTAAAATATGAAAAGTCAACATGAATCAAACATATTATCCCTTTAATCCATGGCCACAAACTTTTCATACAGGTATGAGTTTATTTTTTGAGTTATCAATTATTTTCAATTACTTGAGATGGCGCATACACCCTTACAGTAATACTATATATATAAATTCATTATTTTCCAATAACAAGATTACGTGCAAATTGTTTCTATTTTATACTAAGTAGCAGGTTATTTTAGTATTATCAATGAAATATTTAAACAGTCTAACATTCTTATTTGCCATTTTGAGTTTGTTTCCACAAGAAGCTTTAAAATTTAAGAAAACAACCTACCAATACTTCCTGTTTCAGTTGATTTAATGGTGACGTCAAACTACCAATTGCCTTGTCCATACCAACCTGTGTAATGAACAAAACAGGAATATAAATGCACATATAATTATGCAAGCATATAATCAATCAGAAATAAAGCATTCAAAATCAACATATAACATTATCAGTTTCACACAAAGGCTGACATAGCATCAACAATGTCAATAGCTCAGCTTTATGCAAATGGGTCATGAAAAGGCAAGGGGTTTAGCCAAAAGTTACTAGTTAAGTGCTAAAATATTTCATAACCCTCCAAAGAGTTACTGATTTGATAACTATGTATTTAAATATGTTACTGTCAGTGACTTAATTGATTTTAACTTGATGAAATTATTATATTTTATAATAAATACAGACTGTTTGAAACCTGTCAGACAAAATCTGATAAGGTTTGACAATTTCTAACCATATTCAGTCTGAACATCTGACAATTTTTTAGCTTACATCTATTTATCTCTGTTTCAACTTGCAGTGTTTCATTTAGGTGCGAGTCCCGAGTTGCTGACTCATCAAAATTGGTTGGGATTCATTAAATTTTGGAAACATTTTATCTTTACATAGTGGGGCTCATTGATTTTTGAAGTTCAATGGCAAAGGAGTCATAGTTTTCAAAACCAAAATGAAACACTAAACTTGTCAGACAGATTTTCAGCTTTTGTAAATTCAAATGTCTCACACTTTTTTACACTTTCAGGCACAGGTAATTGTATCATTGATTAAGATTTTTTTACTCTCAATCAAATCAATGATACAGTTACCTGTGCTTTCAGGGAGATTGATTAATAATCAGCAGTTTAGTCTAGCTTCATTTTGCGTTAGAAAAATACATCTAAATATTAGTCTAGAAAAATAATCAACATACCAAATTACTTGAAAGATTGACAAAATCTGCATAGTCTTTGTTGATCAGCTCTATCATGGCACTGCGGAGAATTTTAAGATATATTGACAAATCATCCCTGAAATCCTCCAGTTGTACCCGCCGTCTACATTCCAACACAAACAGGTCCACATTGAAATCATCCTAAAACATACAAAAAGAGATCATATCAATTTATATATCATGATAAACAGGCCTCAATGAATCTACTCGTCCGCTGGTCCTGCACAATATCTTCCTTCTTTATTTATATAGCAGGACAAGTAAGATTTTTGGGTTTTCTTCTTTGTCTATATTGCAGGAAGAGTGCTTTTAAAAATATTTGTTGAGGCCTGATAAACACATAATTTGAAAAGAAGCAATATCTTTGCTCCTGTTGTCAGGAAAATGTAGTGATATAATTTATCGTAGTTTTCTGCATGTTTAAACTTAAATCGTAGTCATGTTAAGTAAATAAGTTATCACCGCCTGTCATTGCGCGGTATCTTTTCAATTTCGTTAAACCTGTTTAACAATTTCCATGTTTTGAATAATGGAATAACACCAAGGATAAGCAACATTTCCCCAGCATAATTCTGATGTCACATCCGTGTCATATTGCATTGCTGTTCTGTTGCATTCACAGCATTGTCGTGTGTCACAGTGTACTAGCTGACAGGGAAGCCTAAAACAGACGACATGGCAACAAGATATTGCTTAAATGTCATAATGTAGTTGTCACGACACATTGTCCATCACGTACATCATGATGTTACGGCCAGGCAGCAAAAACAACAGAGCATGCTGGACGACAAAAGCGATACTGATATTCGACAGTGATAACATGACAATTAGTCAAACCATTTCGACGCAATCTATACAGGGATGCCCGTATAAGCGTCGAAACCATAAGTGCCCAAAATCCGGTGCATTTTAATTTTTTTTGAAATTAGCATTTTAGCCAAATTCTGTCATTTTTCGGCTCTCTACATGTTAAATACAATAAAAGAACACGAAACCCGTTGAATACCTGGTAAAATTGGCTGTTATAATCAGAAAAACAATAAAAAAAACCAGCGTGCACCGTGTCCGTAAATCTCATGTAAACAGTGCAAGTTTAAAGACCGTTATCCGTACTGACCGGATTCGACCGGAACATTATTCGAATCGTTAAAACGAGCCTAAAAAGCGATCACTCGTGGTGTTTTTTGTTTGTCGTTTTCTAACAAAATCATCTTAATTTCACTACAAATGTTCGTTAATTTTCTGTGTTTTAGCTTTAATCGAGCTCATTTAAAGGTTCGACTCGATTACTTTTTTTAACGTGTCCGTTTGTTAGAAATCAAGCGCGCCAATTTCTGAGTATTCTGATTGGTCGATAAGCGAATGACGTTTGACGCAAACAATAACAACCAGAACGATGGCTGAAATTGAGGTCATAATTGCGATATAGTCGTGTTTCAGTTATCGGATGGACACGTTGCTGTGCATTTTTTAAAATGTTATCGGTGTCTATCGCGAGATAAAGGTTCATTCTTCGTATACATGCTATATATTTCATAGTGGTTTGACGTTTTCATATATTTTTTAAGAGCTGGAAGTGCGCTAAAAAAAGGTGCGCAATCTCCGACCGTGTTTTGGTCTAGTTAGTGTCTGTCTGTAGTGGCTGGACCGTCAGAATTTTAAGCAGCCACTTGCAGACAGCTTATCTGTCTAACATGACAATGTGACAGGAAATTGTAATTATCATTCTATTTGCATTTTTAATTCATAAAGGTAAACTCAAATCAAAGTAACAACTTGTCATCATTATCAACAAGTTAGAAAATGTTTTTATTTAAGATTTTATAGATACAAAAATTTACAGCCAAACATGCCCCAGAAAAATTGACAATTTCTAGACAAACAAGAAACACACCTTCATGAATTCATCTTTGTCGAAGCAGAGAGACGCTGGGCCACTCGGCAACGGAACGCTTTTCACTGGATCCCCTGTCATTTTTGCATAAATTTCAACTCATCTCACTCAAAATAACACAACTTGCCACATATTTCAGAAATCTATGTCATTAAAATGTTTGATTGCCGACAGGCGTTTGCAAAACACAGATCGGTGTCATAATAAAATGTTTATTGTGAGAATCGCTTTATTTATTGTCATACAATTTCGCGACAATTTCCACGTTTTTCCTACAGTTACGGTGAGTTTATTCATTTCTTGTTTAATATTTGAGTGTATGCTTTATATTGTAAAATCCAACATAAAACTTTAATGTAAACAGGTTTCATTGGCTGAAAGATAGTCAATCCAAGGAAAACTGATATATTTACTAACTTCAGTAACCTGACAGCGATTCAGAAAATGATTTTCCACGGCACAGGGTTAGGTGAGCTTGATTCAGTTGATTGTGTAAAATGATTTGTCACAGATGTAACCCTTTGATTAACCCTCCCCCGCATGTCTCAGGTGGGGCGATTTGCGGCTCAATGCTGATTAGACAGATAAGCTGTCTGCAAGTGGCTGCTTTTAAATTCTGACGGTCCAGCCACTACAGCTATACAGGCATCCCTATATTGATTGCGTCAAACGGTTTGACTACATGCTGATAGCCCTTATGTGACACTGGTTCCACGTATTGACTGAACATCTTATATTTGTTTATATTCTATTATTGTCGTTTGATTTCAGGCATTTTAAAAGTTTATGACTGTCCATTGAAACCATCGAGAAGAAGAATTTTATAGTATCTGAATATATTGAGAAAGAAATGCAAGCAAAATGAGTGCAAGAAAACCTAAGACAAGTAAATTTGGCAAAGAAAAAACTTCTACCATGATGAATGATCAAGATGATAAAACTGAGCAACTTGTGTCAAGTAGAAAGAGAGTGGTTACTGATCGAACAACACTTAATGATAATGAACCTGTTTCTAAAAAGAGTAAACATAATTTAATTAAATCAAACATAAAAATTGCCACGGATGCACAAATTAGATTTGACAAAAATAAATTGATATCTGCAGAGAAGTATTCCAAAGTGAAAGTAGACAATAAATCTAACTCTGTACAACATACCAGTTCTTCTGAAAGTGATGACAGTGATGATGAGGAGGATGACAGTGAATATGAATTAGATATAAAAACATTAAGTAAATCTGATGCTTCTAAACAGAATAATGAAAATAGTGAGGATGACGATGCTGAATCTTCTGATGATGACAGCAGTGATGATGATGATGATGAAGTATTGTTAAATGAATTAAATGTTTCTAAACAGACAAATGAGAATAAACTAAAAGAAACTAGAGTTGATAATGATGATGAGGAGGAGGAAGACTCGTCTGATGATGATAGCAGTAATGATGGTGATGATGATGATGATGTAACTGAAAAAGTGTTCAGTAAGTTAAATAATTCTAAACAGCCAAATGAGACTAAACTCAAAGAAACTAGTGTTGTTGATGATGAGAATTTGTCTGATGATGATAGCAGTGGTGATGATGATGATGAAGTTAACGAAAAAATGTTAAATAAGTTGAATGCTTCTAAAAAGACAAATGAGAATAAACTAAAAAAATCTAGTGTTGTTAATGATGAAGATGGCTCTTCAAATGATGATAGCAGTGAGAACGAAGTTGATGAAAGTGATAGAACAAAGAACAGTTTGAAAATTTCTGGTAAAGTGGTTGATGAAATAGAATCTGGTGATGATGACTCTGATGATGAGAGTGACAGTGATGAAAACAGCAGTAGTGATAATGAAGATGACCTGGGTGATACTGGTCACACAGGAGCAGTAAATAGTGGAAAAGCTTCTAGTGAAAAGGCGGAATCTGAAAGTTTAAATAATCAACCAAGTGTCATTAAAGGTGGTAGAAAGCTTGAAGGATCTAATGATGATAGTGATGATGGCAGTTCTGAAGAGGATGATGATGATGAAGATGTTAGCGAAGCTGAAGATGACAATGATCAAGAGGATACTGCTGATAAGCCTGAGGATGAACTTGTAAGTATATCATTAAGTCCATAAATAAATTGATTACATGTATTTTATAATATCAGCAAAAGCAAATTATTACGGGGAGATTAAAAGTTGAGCTATTGTCGTGACGGTACTATTAGCATGGGTGGGTGCATTGGTTAAGTTTTTTGTCAGAGTAATTTCCTCAAAGACTATCAAAATTATCCACTTAAAACTCAACATAGTTATTCACCATCACAAGGGGAGTCCATACTGACAAGGCTGGTAACCCTGTGACCTATATTTATGGAGTAATAATTATGTTCTTTGGATCACAGATGAGGAGCAAGTATACTACCAAGTACGAGAAAATCAAGTGTCCAGCAGACCAGCACTCGTAGGCGGTGCTCTTATTTTGTAACATTTTATTTTCCTACTTACACATGTGCACAGTTTTTTCTCAACATTATTCTTCTTGATCTTTCAGGAAGCTGTGAAGAAAGGTGAGTATTCTAAATATTTCATGCTCCTACATGTACACTTTATTATTTTATTATACCTTACACATATAGACTAATGGCATTGCGATGGTGTTGTCCCTAGACTCCCTACGTCCGTCCTATTAGTAAGGTAATGCAATTCTTGTGTGTTAAACTACTCACTAGCTGTTAGCAGGGTTTTCTTCAAACTTTCAGAATTACAACCTTCATTATAAATACAGATGAACGTAAAGGATGGAATTTTTGCCAACATTTTTGCCCTTTGTGAATTTTACTACTGTAAACTCCATAATGAAAAATCTTGTGTGTTGAACTCCTCACCCACTGTTAGCAGGTTTTCTTCAAAGTTTGAGATTTACAATTGATAACAAACAAAATGTACAGATGACGACCATATTAAGGATTTACGGATGTAATTTTTACTGTGTCTATTTTCGCCAGTGAGAATTACGACCCTTTGTCATTTTACTAGTCCACACGACTGGCGTAATTGAACAATTTTTTAACATTACCTCAACCAACCATCCCCTCTACTTCCACATTAGAAATGATATGTGCTATATTGGGGGCACCTGCTAAAAACAATTCTCCAATACTTTAAATGACTTAGTTTCAAAATGTTGGTTTATGTCTTTAAGACATTTCTTTTGTTTTCAGAATTGGCAAATATTCCACTTGAAGACTTGATGAAGATTAAGGAGAAATTAGGACTTAAAGTGTATGTTTCTCGTATTTCTTTTGGTCATTTGATCACTCTGAACACCTGGGTTCAATTCCAGGATTGAGATCAGATTGAATCGGCCTTTGAATACTTGGCCATTAGCAATGCAATACCAAGGTGGGCTGGTTACATGTATATTCTTCTGTGACAATGACTCGGATCAGGAGATCCACATGTGGAGAAGTGGTCAGTTGCTGGTGGAGGAATATAGAGTTAATACTGGTTTAATAGGTTAACTGTCTGCCACATAACATTGAAATATTGAAAAATTGTGTTAAACTCCAAACAAACAAAACAGTTATAGTCCTGTTCCTATGTCAATCGACTGACTTCTATTATTAAACTTAACAAAACACCTAAATTTATCATTTTTAACCATATTTCATAGAGATTTTATCGAAAATAGAGAGAAACCACCAAACACGAATAACATTTAATGTAGATATTCATTAGACTACAACGTTTCGCCCAGAAGGCTTCTTCAGGTAATGATTATAATATACAAAAACAATGATGACGTAACGTCATGCATAATAACACGGTGGCGCCAAAAGACGTTACATAGTAAATGCAGCGCAAAATACATATGAATATTTTTTATAGAGATTTTATAAAATGTTTAAACATGTTTCATAGAGAGATTGGAATAAAATTAAACACAGCGAAAACTTTTTACATAGATCTTGCTATTATATATAATTTGTGTTGTTCTCCTAATTAATTGTTTATTTAGTAATCTTAGTTTAAACATATTTTATTTCTCAAGCGTATGGCATACATAATACATTTCAAATTTAATTCAGTGACAAAATGGATCATAACTAGGGGTCCTCATGATTGTGGAAATTGGGGATTTTAATGCCATTTTGGCTATATATTTATATTTTTACTTTTCAAATTAATGTTATGCATGTCCGTATCGCTGGCTGTGCCCCTGATAACAGAAAGCATAATTATTACTTAGAAAATATCTTAGGAACCATAAATTCTTTGAATTGTTATGCGGGACTAATCATTCTCTGTCAGACTACTTACAAAGCTGGGTTGATCGGCAATGATACTGGTGGACACATGCCTTGTGGGCAAATATTTCTGGTGTGCGAATATTACTGTTGAACACTGCAGTAACATAATGAATTATGCTTCATCTTCAGATTCAACAAAATAATGCATGGTGGAAAATTTGAAGAAAAGAAAAACAAAGTGTTCAAAAGGGAGAATAAAAACAGGTACCTGTGATTTAAAAACCAACCCACTAATTTTGTAGAGCATTGTAATATTTGCAGCTGTAGATTGATATGCTGCATACCATTAAGTATTATACAGATTTTCAGGTACCTTATTTTACAACTTTTTGGGCCGAAATTTGAAATATCATTTGTACAAGTGATGTTGTAAATTAGTGTGGTGCTCAGTAAGTACAGGTTTGTGCAGTTCTCAGTATGTACATGTTAGTATGGTGCTCAGTATTGTTAATTTCATTATATATACATTATAAACAACTTACCTGACGTGGGGTTTGAACTCACGACTTCCAGCTTACCAGTCAGACACCATATCCACTACACCAATCACCCCTGGATATTTGTTACTCTAATTTTATCATATATCAGTTTACTATTGAGTTTCACACCTTTTCTGACCAACAATAAGGGTTACCGTAATGGATGTATGTATATAAATAGAATTATACATACATGTTATTCATACTTATAGTTTACCCTACTTCTTTGTCCAATCAAAAGCCAGGGATTTTCAAATTTTTGGACCTCTAATCCATTTATTTGTGCAATGGGCACAATAACTAGTAAGTGGTTCATGAAGTAAATCCATATATTAGGACAATTTGGCTGTTTCCATATATGGAAAACTAGACCCGCCTTCCCTCTAAATTGTACTGTTATTCCTATATAAGCATATTACAAGCTTATATACGAGGGGTGATCAACAAATACAAGGAAAAAAGCCCTAATTTCTTTATTTGTCATTGTAATTGGATGAAATTTTCAATACATGAAGATAAATGTATTTCAAGTTGATTCACCGCTGATCATCAATATTAACAAAGTCAGAGCGGATGCGATTTCTTATGGCAACAGCACTCGACGTTATGCAGCCCAAATGTTGATATTTTGCAAAGTTGAACGTAGCAAACGATGACGTATCATTGGTGCATTCAATGTTTTTGTAATTTTCTATAGGATGGGTTATGAATATGTAATATGTAATGATATAATATTACATTCATGATTTCAAAAACAAGTTTTAATGTCAAATTCCGTTTAAGAACTATTTGCATCAAAGTCGTTGTCAGAAAATTAGTGCGATACAGAAATCGGCGATGAAGTGTTGTTGCAATTGAAACCTCATAACGTACAAATGGCAATATTGCACTATGCAAAGACTACATGTATGTAATGGCATACAAAACAGGTGTATGTTTGGTATAATTATGCTATCATATGTAGCAGTGTGAAATTAATGCCGACATGCAAATGGGCTATACAACGTCAATAACAAATTACATCATCAATACTAATGATCTCCAATAGCTAATTCTTATAATTTACATGCAAGTTGGAAAAGAAAAACTGATTTTCGGTTTACAGGTCTATGAAGTGTATCTAGTTGTACAGCTATTTTTGAGAATATTTTACTGCATTAGACATTATGAATTGTGCCACAAATGAGTATGTATACTGTTATATGTAACAACGTCGCGATGACGTTGGGCCAGTGTATTCATAGTTACGCTACAGTTTCAATGTTTTTTTAAAAAAATATTACCTTGAGTTTAATGTTTTATAGTTATGTACATTGTGTATTCGTAATACGTCAATCTTTTATATGATTCATTATTTTAAGTATTTGTCAATGTTATAAAGATTTCAAAGCATTTTCCCGCCTATTTGTTGATCATCCCTCGTACATACAATCTTGCCATATTTTACCCTCATTACTCCATCAATGGGGATGCTATTGTTTGCAAACAAAAGCATTGGAAATGACACCAAAAAGTGGGCGGGTAAACTATAAGCCGGTTATAGATCACATATTTGAATAATAAACGAATTAAGTACGGCGTTCGCTTCGCTCACTTGTACTTAATTCGTTTATTATTCTAATATATGATCAATAACCTATACATGTTATGCCATGGTATAAAACATTTCTTTGCATTTAATGTTTTATTATGGATGCCTGTCAGGCCTAAATAAATCTACTCGTCCGCTAGTCCTGCAATTTTTTTTCCTTCTTTATTTGTATAGCAGGATGAGTAAGATTTGGGGTTTTCTTCTTCGTCTATATAATGCAGGACGAGTGCTTTTAAAACTATTTGTTGAGGCCTGCCTGTATTAGTAATAAATATGCCCCCATCTTAGATGAGGGGTATACATGATATACAAACATCTCATGTCGGATTTTTCTCCTGTCCTTCCGGATTTATCATTCTTGATAGAGCAATGGCTTCTGACCAAAATAAAAGTTATTTGATCAAATATCTCAAGAAATGGCCAAGTTATGGTAAATTTCATCTGCTCTGGAAAATTTTCTTTAATACAATTTGAGTTAATTATGGAAACAATGTCATTGAAGGCTTCTTGTTTGGCAAAAATGGTCGACTGATATGATTTTCCTGATTTTTAATTTGGCCCTGTTGACACCCCTGTTTACAGGAAATGTTCTTTTGATAAAACAAAATCAAAAGTTTTGCACACACCCAGATTAATCTAATGTATGTTATCTTCAGACCCATGGAACTATCATCCAAGAGAAAAGTGCCAAGGTTACGTCTAGGGGATGTGCCAAAAGAAAAGGTAAAATATAAATATGAATTATCAATGATTAGTGCAGAATTGATAGTATGTTGTACATGGAGACAAATTTTCTGATTCCTTGAAGTCCATGATTGTGTAAAAGTTTTCAGGAATTTTCCTGAACTTCAGAATTTTGAGTGTCGACACACGTCCTTTTTGGGTTTTTTTCCTATGTAATGAACAAATTTTCAGGAAAATCACTGAGATGTGTATATGCGTTTTTATAGAATAATAAAATTGCGATTTTACTTGAAATTCATTCTATTTTGGACCAATATAAACTCCCAGATGATCGAACGGTGATCAGATTGTATTTGTGACCAGGTATAAGATATGTCTATGAAAGGCTCAAGGTCTTGTGCTAATGGATCACTATTAATGTTAGTGCTACAGTCTTGTGAATTAAGGATTTGAAACTACTTGCCCATATCAGCAAAAATGAATAGTTTCCCTATATTCTCTGTACATATTTCCTTCAGAAGTTACTTGTCTGAACCACAAATTACTTGTCCCATTCAACTGGATAAGTGCTAATTTGGTAGACTGGTGCTATGTTAACTGTTTACCATTTATCCCTCCAGGTGAGACGTGATCCAAGATTTGACGATCTATCAGGAGAGTATCAGGACAAACATTTCACTAAGAATTACTCGTTCCTTACTGACATCAAAGCTAAAGAAAAACTGGTAAGAATTTCCTTACAAAATATTTTATCTTATGTTTTTCTTAAGCAGCCAGTCAAGGTTTAGTTTAAACATATTTTATTGCTATAATTTATGTAATACTTACTTACATCAATACATGTTAACACAAGAGCAAGTGATATACATTAATAGCAGAGGGGTTGTGTTTAAAGTTCTACAACTTAGTAAATAACCCATGCCAGCCAAGGGATTTATCATATCGAATGGACTTGTTTTATATCGATTTGTTCAATTTTAAAATAGTTGAATGTAATTTGGTTATACTGATTGCTTAAAGGTGCTGCCTCACAGATTGGGCTAAAATTTTTGTATATCGTGATTTTCCAACCTAACCATGTATTGATGTAATAGAAAGCCACTGATGGTTGCTTTATGAAAGATTTGGTGTAAATAAGCAATTTTAACCACTCTCGATATCGCCCAATGACTATTTTTTTCTTGAAAACCCCCCGCTAAGTTTCCTCCCAACATGCTTTGTGAATTATGTAATTCACACGTGATCGAACTGTAACATCAACTAACTACAGTGTAAACATCAGTGAGATATTTGGTTCGTTTTTCAATTCGTTTTCATCAAATGCGAACAAATTTCAGACAATTTAAGTAATAGTAGTGTTAATTCTATATAGTATTAATACCCTATAAAATTTTTGATGTAAAAATACTAAATAACTACAAAATGCCGAAGTTTCTCGAGTTATTTTAGATGTCAGTGTGGTTGTTTATAGGATATACAGGCAACTATACCAAAATTACGGGAATATTTGACAATTTTATTTTATTTTTGCGATACACCAATACGTGAGGCAGTCCCTTTAAGACAGGTGGCTGCTGACTCACATTTAGTAGTACATTGCAACACCTCTCTTGAGCTACAATCTCTCTTTATAAAATCACTATTTTTTTTCCAGAAGTTATCATTTACAATCAAGTTTTCCTCTACATGGCAACAACCTGTACAACAATCAAACTTTGTGTTTCCTAAAATTTGTGGAATATCCCCAATACCAATAAAACTTTGGGTAGATGGTTTGATCAGTACCATTACATTTTTCGAAGGCTATTTTCTGAAAACACCAGCTTTTACACACAGAACAAATGACTTAAAATAAAACCCCTTGGATGAATTGAATGGAAGGTGCCTTGCTTTCAACAAAAAATTATGTGATGCATGTTTCATACCTGGTACGTAATAGGTACGAAACATGCGTCCCGTAATTTTTTCGTTTAACGCAGGGCTGATTCCACTTGATAGTTGATTATATTACGTTCCAACCAATGTTTAATTACTATTTGACTTTGATGTTCTGTTTTCAGTTGGTTCAAAAGAAGATGATGAAGACAAAGGATGAAGACAAAAAGCAGGAGATGGCTAGATTGTTGAATAGAATGGTATGTTGTAACTTGTCAGGGGTGTCAATTTTCCGGATTTTTCCGGAATTCCGGATTTGTCATTCCTTGAAGAGCTATGCTTTCTGACCAAAATAAAAGTTATTTGATGAAAAGATCTTAAGAAATGGCAAAGTTATGGTCAATTATATCTGCCCTAAAGGATTTTCTTCAATAAAAAGTTTGAAAAACTGAGTTTAATATGGTTGACGGCCTCTAGTTTGTCGAAAATGGTCAGCCGCATATGATTTTCAGGATTTTTAATTTGGCTCTGTTGACACCCCTGCTTGTGTTCTAACATAGCAAGTGAGATTTGCCTTCTTTGCGTATATTAAGCTTACAATTTTTTATTACCGCGATAAAACATAGCTGATTGATGACGTCACATTTGGCGTCATATACTATGACAAATGACGTAATGGTAACGTTCCTAGGAAAGAAAATAGTTTGACGACAACCTGTCTTGTTGTGCTATAAATGGCAGAGCATTGGCAATGTTAGAATCGAAATAATAAATAGGAAGCTGTGCTTTGTTGTGTTATAAAATACAGGCACTTGTTTGAATGTGTACATTAAATCACTCTGTGATTGATTTCTAAGAGTATATCTATCCATTAACTTTTAATGCATTTTAATCGTAAATTGTAAGCAAATGGTCAAATTGATTTGTTTGAAAGCCAGGCCTAGACACTAACTATTTTGGCCACTGCTCCGACAGGGCAAAAGTGCCCAATGGTCCTTCCGGATTTTCACTGGTCTCGGACCAGCGGACCAGTGTTAGTGTCGAGCCCTGAAAGCCTTCGCCAAACCATAAGGCAGAGAGATATCTGCTCTGGCGTTATATCAATTAAGTCTACAGTCTTCAAACTTTGTAAGGAGGTTGGTCATGACCTGCACATGAACCCTATTGATTTTGAGGGATGATAATCAAGTTAAATTTTGAGATCATGGTCACCGTGAGTTTTAATGTGAAATAAAAATAATTTATTGTTTGTGAGTAGGGGCTTACATTTCTTGGTTATTATGCACCCCATCTTTGATGAGGGGGTAGTTTCTTTTGCACATGTCTGTCTGTCGGTCAGTCTGTCTGTCGGTCGGTAGACCGAATGGTTTCCGTTCAATAACTCTAGAATGCTTTGCCCTAGGATCTTCAAACTTTACCTGGAGGGAGGTTGGTCATCTACAGTAGATGACCCCTATTGATTTTGAGGTCAAAGGTCAAGGTCACTGTGACCTTTACCGTTTCTCACTTTTTAAATGGTTTTACAAACATCTCTTGTTTATGTAAATTTGTGTATTTAGACACAACAAGAACAAGCTGAGGAAATGAAACGTAAGAGAATGGAACTGGAGACGCAATGGAAAGTAAAAGAAAGACAGCACATAAAGGATGGCAAGACTCCATATTTCCTGAAGAAATGTTAGTTTACAGTGCAACATGTTTGCTTTCTGATAATGTAAAACAGTTCATTGAACATACCAAGATGTGCATTGTGTACCATTTACCCGATGGTGGAACACGTTACTTCATCCATCTTTTGTTTGGATTTAATGCCGTTTTTCTACAATTTTCACTTACAGTGGCCCTATTATATACCCAGATTTCCTGCATGGGCTGTATCATGGTTCCCACGGTCAGGGAAAAGTCAGGGAAAAACATAATTTTTTCAAGGTCAGGGAAAAGTCAGGGAATTATAAATTTGGAAATTGAGCAAAAGTCAGGGAATTTTTCATTGAAGCTGTCGCTAAGTGTCATTTCCTATGAAGATAATACCTAGACTGAAAAAATTCTCGCTCGCTATCCTCGCTCAGAGTATTTCTAAGTTGTATTAAATTAATGTTAATCAAAATACTGCTAACCTAAACTCTTTTGTTCCATATAGAGCAAAAATAGCCTCCTTTTCTATTTTATTGCCCTATTTTGCTGTAACAAAAAGACATTGATGTCGCCCAATCGCTCTAAAAAGTCAGGGAAAACTGCTCTGTGGTCAGGGAAAAATCAGGGAAAAGTCAGGGAATTTTGTCTTAGAAAATTTGTGGGAACCCTGTGTATCCTAACTTTTTTATACAAGTAACTGGCATTTTCTCCAAATGTGGAGGAAAATAAACCTTGTATGCACGGGTATGACCTGCCGCCACGGGGAATCGAATCTGCATCATCATGTTGTAAATTCAGCACATTAACCACTGGGCCAAGCCCGTATTTCGGCATCTACCATACACTATAGATAATATCAATGTGCATGACAGGTGCCAATCACGAATTATTTTCTAATAATCTGTATAGAGATGGTGTACACAATGTCAGAATACTACAGGTGAAAAAAATAGATGTCTGTGGAGTAAAGGGTTACATTATTTGCTGATATTGTTAGGGTGCACCTAGAGACATTTTGATGTGTAGTCCCCAAAATACTAGGGGTTCTAGAGGATGCCCCCCCCCCCCCCCCCCTGGAAATAAGTAACTCAGTAAATCAGTAACTGTTGAAGATAGCCTTTGATGCATTTTAGTATATACAAATGTATTTGGAATCCAAAGAATTGGACATATTGGTGTTAATGGTCTAAATGACCTGTGCTTAACTATACTTAGCAAAATAATGTGTAGACTTGATTGTAGAAAACTGGCCATGGGAAAAAAAGACTGCTACTCCAGGCCTATTGGCCTAGCAGCAGTTACACATCTGATAGTATTGTGTCAAATATTTACATCTTTTCTTTAATTTCATTTTAGCTGACAAGAAGAAACTTGAGCTTGCTGAGAAGTTTAAGGAGTTACAGAAATCTGGACAGATAGATAAATATATGAGTAAACGATTGAAGAAAAATGCACAGAAAGAGAAGAAGAAATTACCAGAAAGACATGCTCGGTTTACATAGATAGTATACTAGTACGAGGATCAATAAAAAACTTGTTGATTTACAAATATCCTATCAAATTAAGATTTTAAAAGTAAAGTGTATGAATTTATGGATTTACCTTTGTGCACATACATTTTACATTATCATGTTTTGTATAACATTAGGAAACTGAATAAAATTATTTTATGAAGTATTTATTTGCTTGTTGAATTTTATCACAGTAGACTTGGTAATAATTATTATGTAAGTAAGCTATGTTGCTCTCTTTTTAGCTCCACTATTCGTAGAATAAGGGGAGCTATTGTAGTCACCCGAGCGTTGGCGTCGGCGTAACACTTTTGTTAAAGTTTAGGTACAGGTTTTTCAACCTCTAATATCTTCAAAGTGCATTGACATATTGCTTTGATACTTTGCATACTTGTTCACCATCATGACCCAAACCCATACACAGGGGTAGGTAACTCTATCAAGCATTTTGGTGAAATTAAGCCCCCTTTTTCAACTTAGTGCAAATGTTAAAGTTTAGGTAAAGGTTTTTTCACCTCTAATATTTTCAAAGTGCATTCACATATTGCTTTGCATACTTGTACTCCATCATGACCCCAACCCCTATATAGGGGAAGGTAACTCTATCCAGCATTTTTTTAAATTATGCCCCCTTTTGGACTTGAAAATGCAAATTTTTAAGTTTCAGGGGTGTCAATTTTCCTGATTTATTTGGAATTCCGGATTTATCATTCCTGAAAGAGCAATGTCTTCTGACCAAAACACAAGTTATTTGAGGAAAATATCTCAAGAAATGGCTAAGTTATAGTCAATTTAATCTGCTCTGAAGGAATTTCTTCAATACAAACTGAGTTATTTATGGAAACAATGTCATAGAAAGTCTCTTGTTTGGCTAAAATGGTCGGCCACATACAATTTTTTTCTGATTTTTTATTTGGCGCTGTTGACACCCCTGCAGTTAAGGTACAGGTTTTTTATCCTCTAATGTCTTCAAAGTGTATTGATATATTGCTTTGATACTTTGTATACTGGTTCACCATCATGACCCCAACCCCTACACAGGAGAAGATAACTATTTAGCATTTTGTTGAAATTATGTCCCCTTTTAGACTTAGAAATGCTTGTTTGTTAACCTTCATGACCCAGGCGACCTACATAAGAGTAGGTAACGGTCCTGCATTTTGTCCAAATGATCTCCTTATTGCGACTTAGACGCTCCAACCTGTACACAGCAGAGGGTAATGCTGCTGTTTTGAAGCATTTGTTTTGAATATATAATAATTGTACTATCCTAGCATGGCACCGTGAATAGTGGAGCGCGCTGTTCGTGGACAGCTCTTGTTTAAGAATATCACTCCATCATGTTTTAAAACCATGTAGTTAGCATATTTTTTGTCATGAAGTTGGCACTCTCTATTTGAAGTACCTGATATTAGATCTCTACATATTACATAGCACTAACCACTTCACCAAATTCCAGTGTTTGCTAAAGTAAGTGCACAACTTCCAGCCAAATCAGGTTACCAAAGCTCAATGTCCAGATGTCTGTGTAACCATTACACAACACCCAGCTGTTTATGCTAACCAGGACATAATGTTTAACTGTATGCGCTAACCAATACACAATATCCAGCTGTTTGTGCTAAGCAATACACAACATCCAGCTGGTTGTACTGACCAATAAACAACATCCAGCTGTTTGTACTAAGCAATACACCACATCCAGCTGTTTGTGCTAAGCAATACACAACATCCAGCTGGTTGTACTGACCAATACACAACATCCAGCTGGTTGTACTGACCAATACACAACATCCAGCTGTTTGTACTAATCAATACACAATATTCAGCTATTTGTGCTAACCAATACACAACATTAGGCATTTGTGCTAACCAATACACAACATCCAGCTGGTTGTACTAACCAATACACAACATCTAGGCATTTGTGCTAACCAATACACCACATCCAGCTGTTTGTGCTGACCAATACACAACATCCAGCTGTTTGTGCTGACCAATACACAACATCCAGCTGTTTGTGCTAACCGGTACACAACATCTACTTGTTTGTGCTAACCTTTACACAACATCCAGCTGTTTGTGCTGACCAATACACCACATCCAGTTGTTTGTGCTAACCTTTACACAACATCTACCTGTTTGTGCTGACCAATACACAACATCCATCTATTTGTGCTAACCAAAACACAGCATCCAGCTGTTTGTGCTAACCAATACACCACATCCAGCTGTTTGTGCTAACCAATACACAACATATACCTGTTTGTGCTGACCAATACACAACATCTACCTGTTTGTGCTGACCAATACACAACATCCAGCTGTTTATGCTGACCAATACATAACATCTACCTGTTTGTGCTGACCAATACACAACATCCAGCTGTTTGTGCTAACCAAAACACAACATCTACCTGTTTGTGCTGACCAATACACAACATCCAGCTGTTTGTGCTAACCAAAACACAACATCAAGCTGTTTGTGCTAACCAATACACAACATCCAGCTGTTTGTGCTGTCCAATACACAACATCCAGCTGTTTGTGCTGACCAATACATAACATCCAGCTGTTTGTGCTAACCAATACACAACATCTACCTGTTTGTGCTGACCAATTCACAACATCCAGCTGTTTGTGCTGACCAATACATAACATCCAGCTGTTTGTGCTAACCAATACACAACATCTACCTGTTTATGCTAACCAGTACACAATATCTTGGTGTTAGTACTAACAAATATGTAGCAACAAGCTGTATATGGTAACTGGTATACAACATACAATTGTATATGATAACCAGTACACAACATCCAGCTGTTTATGCTAACAAGTACACAACATTGTGGTGTTTGTGCTAACAAATATGTAGCAACAAGCTGTATATGGTAATTTGTATTCAACATACAGTTGTAAATGATAACCAGAGCACAACATCCAGCTGCTGTATATGATAACCGGTATGCAACATCCAGCTCTATATGATAACCAGTATACAACACCCAGCTATATTTGGTAACCAGTATGCAGCACCAAGCTATATTTGGTAACCAGTACACAATATCCAGCTATATTTGATAACCAGTACACAACATCCAGCTATATTTGGTAACCAGTATGCAGCATCAAGCTATATTTGGTAACCAGTACACAACATCCAGCTATATTTGGTAACCAGTACACAACATCCAGCTATATTTGGTAACCAGTACACAACATCCAGCTATATTTGGTAACCAGTATGAAGCATCAAGCTATATTTGGTAACCAGTACACAACATCCAGCTATATTTGGTAACCAGTATGAAGCATCAAGCTATATTTGGTAACCAGTATGCAGCATCAAGCTATATTTGATAACCAGTACACAACATCCAGCTATATTTGGTAACCAGTACACAACATCCAGCTATATTTGGTAACCAGTACACAACATCCAGCTATATTTGGTAACCAGTATGAAGCATCAAGCTATATTTGGTAACCAGTATGCAGCATCAAGCTATATTTGATAACCAGTACACAACATCCAGCTATATTTGGTAACCAGTATGCAGCATCAAGCTATATTTGGTAACCAGTACACAACATCCAGCTATATTTGGTAACCAGTACACAACATCCAGCTATATTTGGTAACCAGTATGAAGCATCCAGCTGTATTTGGTAACCAGTATGCAGCATCCAGCTGTATATGATAACCAGTACACAACATCCAGCTGTATTTGGTAACCAGTATGCAGCATCCAGATGTACATGCTATCCAGCTGTATATGATAACCAGTACACAACATCCAGCTGTATTTGGTAACCAGTATGCAGCATCCAGATGTACATGCTATCCAGCTGTATATGATAACCAGTATGCAATATATCAAGCTGTATATGATAACCAGTGTGCAATATATCAAGCTGTATATGATAACCAGTGTGCAATATATCAAGCTGTATATGATAACCAGTATGCAATATATCAAGCTGTATATGATAACCAGTGTGCAATATATCCAGCTGTATATGATAACCAGTATGCAATATATCAAGCTGTATATGATAACCAGTGTGCAATATATCCAGCTGTATATGATAACCAGTATGCAATATATCCAGCTGTATATGATAACCAGTGTGCAATATATCCAGCTGTATATGATAACCAGTATGCAATATATCCAGCTGTATATGATAACCAGTATGCAACATCCAGCTGTATGTTGTAACCAGAACACAATATCCAGCATTTTATGGAAACCATTATACAACATCAAAGATCCAAATGTATATTTAGGCCTTTGACAACATCCAGCTGTATATGATAACCAATATATACAAAATCAAAGATCATAATAAAATTATTTAAAGAAATTCAAATACTCTTTGACAACATCCAGCTGTATATGATAACCAATATACATGTATACAAAATCAAAGATCATAATAAAATTATTTAAAGAAATTCAAATACTCTTTGGCAGCATCCAGCTTTATATGATAACCAATAAATAACAGCTAGCTGTATATTGTAACCAGCGCACGACAGCCAGCTGTAGATCCAGCATTGGTGACATGAAACATAGGGTCAAGCATTCAGGTAAGTGGGGATGTTGTAGGCACTAATAGACATATAATTGATATTGTTTATCACATGGTTGGTCCCAGTGTATTTGTTTTTGTGCAGATGCGCCCATTTCAAATCTAAGATGCACGAACTTGTAGGTGTACTGGCTACATAACAGGATACTGCGAAATAATTTTATTTCAAGCAAATTATCTGCTGAGATCTGTTAAAATATTTAATTATGGCAGTTCAAATCCAGACACCAAACAAAAGCTTGAACCCATATGAAAGATATAGCCCCATTAAATTTGCTCAAATTGTTTAACTTTTCGCTAATTGTGTATACTTTCCTCTCTTAACGCACTGTTTTCGCTTTAAAAATATCTTTTCGCTAGTTTACAAACAAAAATGGCGACTACCGGCGTAGAAGTTAGCGATCTGCGCAAATTAACGGTTGTAAAACTGCGTGATCGCTTGTCAAAGCTTGGATTACCCACATCAGGTAAAGTTTTTTTGTCTGCACTTGACTGCAGGATTGAGAATTCTGCAGGTTTCATCAAAATGTTTCTGTGGAGTCCCAAACATGAGACGTTTTACACACGTTTCGTGTGTTTATTTTCTTTTCTTCTTCCTAACCCTTTTGTCAATGATTGAATGACCTATGCATTTTAAGTTTACAACATATCTTCTGATTTTATAGTTTTAATTATTTGTAAATGACACAAGACGGTGATTTGGCAACTTTATTATGTGCAAGATCTGTGTAAGGAAATGTTTGTGGATTATCTCCCTTTAGTCTGTTAGTAGCACTACTGAAATGATTAGCTGGAGCGCATTGCCTAACCAAATGCGATCGATACCGCTTTGCTAGGAAACAGCTTGCTTAAAAAAAGTGCTATGTTGGAGACGATGCAACAAAATGCTACTGAAGCGGTCTGTTGCATAGAAAGCATTCAAAGTGCTGAGAAACTGTATGCTGCTCGCTGGTACAGTGGTAGTGTGTCAGAGCATAGACGTAGTAAAGCGTTTCCGAAAAGTGCTCGGTTCGATCCTCATCCTGAGCACTTAGTTTTATAACAGTGATTTTTTTGCCTCTTTGGGAAAGGGTCTGGGTCCGTTCAGATTGAGAATTTTGGCATCGTGACAACTAAAAATTGGGAAGCAGAAAGGCCAAATGAAACAATAAAAGAGATTACATGTGAATGTTTACTGGTTTCTTTGAACTTTATGCTTGACCTCTTGTCAAAACATTTCATAACTTTAATCATTTTATGTCCGATTTTGAAAATTATTTTTTTAAATTGTTTATTGGGAATTTCTCCATTCAAATTTGGGGAAATTATAGCCTATTTGCAATTGGGAAAGGGTCTGTTTTCCGGACCCTAATAAAGAAGGAAAAAAATCACTGTATAAACACTTTAAGGAAGTGTTTCCGACCCAACTAGAGATGAACTGGTTGGAAACCAAGAGGTAGTCTCCTGTGTATCAATGCTGCACACAGGGTACATTAAAGAACCAAAGAGTATTTTCCTTGGATTCTTCTTTTTAGCTCACCTGTCACAAAGTGACAGAGTGAGCTTTTGTGATCACACTTCGTCCGTCGTCTGTCCGTCCGTCCGTCTGTCCGTCCGTCTGTCCGTCCGTCTGTCCGTCCGTCAACAATTGGGTTGTGTCCTCTCTAGAGGTCACAATTTTGGCCTAATCTTTATGAAACTTGGTCACAATGATCATCTCAACAAAATCTAGGTCAAGTTCGATATTGGGTCATCTGAGGTCAAAAACTAGCTCACTAGGTCAAATTATAGAAAAACCTTGTTTTAAACCTTTCAACATGTAGTCTTCATGGTCACTTAACTCTCTGCTGTAACTCTCTATGCTCTATACATACAAGTAAACTTTCATCAACCAATGAAAATGTGTATCAGGGTTCACAGCAGTTTTGTAAAGGTCAAATATCAAAATATTCTAGTATTTTAAGCAGGGTGTGAATTGTAATGGTTAAGTGGAAATCAAAGCGCTGTAGGGAGCGTAGACATTTTCCTGATGGTCGTGGGTTCAACCCCCACTGGAACCATAATTTTTATTTTTTTATTTTTATTTTTTTTGAGTGTTTAGGTATTGTTTTGTCTGTAAAGCATTTATTTGTACATTTTCCTGATGGTCGTGGGTTCAACCCCCACTGGAACCATAATTTTTTTTTTATTTTTAAATGTTTAGGTATTGTTTTGTCTTTATAGCATGTATTTGTACATTTTCCTGATGGTCGTGGGTTCAACCCCCACTGGAACCATAATTTTTATTTTTTTTGAGTGTTTAGGTATTGTTTTGTCTGTAAAGCATTTATTTGTTCATTTTCCTGATGGTCATGGGTTCAACCCCCACTGGAACCATCAATTTTTTTTTTTTTTTTTTTTTTTTTTTTTTGAGTGTTTAGGTATTGTTTTGTCTGTAAAGCATTTATTTGTACATTTTCCTGATGGTCGTGGGTTCAACCCCACTGGAACCATAATTTTTTTTTTTTTTTTTTTTTTTTTTTTAAATGTTTAGGTATTGTTTTGTCTTTATAACATGTATTTGTTCATTTTCCTGATGGTCGTGGGTTCAACCCCCACTGGAACCATAATTTTTTTTTTTTTTTTTGAGTGTTTAGGTATTGTTTTGTCTGTAAAGCATTTATTTGTACATTTTCCTGATGGTCGTGGGTTCAACCCCCACTGGAACTATAATTTTTTTTTTTTTTTTGAGTGTTTAGGTATTGTTTTGTCTGTAAAGCATTTATTTGTACATTTTCCTGATGGTCGTGGGTTCAACCCCCACTGGAACCATAATTTTTTTTTTTTTTTTTTTTTAAATGTTTAGGTATTGTTTTGTCTTTATAGCATGTATTTGTACATTTTCCTGATGGTCATGGGTTCAACCCCCACTGGAACCATAATTTTTTTTTTGTAATTTTTATTTTTTTAAGTGTTTAGGTATTGTTTGGCTTTATAGCATGTATTTGTACAGTTATATGGAGGAAAAATATTCCAAAATATTTTGTTTAAAATATAGGTCAAATCATAGAAAAACCTTGTGTAGTCAGTCACCAGAGGTTACAATTTCAACTTAATCTTTATGAAACTTTGTCACAATGATCCTGTCAACAAAATCTAGGCCAAGTTCGATTTTGGGTCATCTGGCGTCAAAAACAAGGTCACTATGTCAATTGACATTTTCCTGAGGGTCGTGGGTTCAAACCCCACTGGAACCATAATTATTTTTTTAAGTATTTAGTTATTGTTCTGTCTTTATAGCATGTATTTGTACAGTTATATGGAGGAAATATTTTGTTTAAATTATAGGTCAGATCATAGAAAAACCCTGTGTAGTCACCAGAGGTTACAATTTCAACTTAATCTTTATGAAATTTGGTCCTAATAATCATCTCAACACAATCTAGGTTAAGTTTGATATTAATTAAGTCATCTGGGGTCAAACCCTAGGTCACATGGTCAAATCATACAAAAACTTGCAATAGAGGCTGAATTTCCTTCAATTTTATTCAGAAAATGTGTAGGATCACCATAGGGGTGTGCATGCACAAGTACGACAGGTGAGCGACCTAGGGCCCTTTGGGCCCTCTTGTTCCAGTTTATTTGCAACTCTGGGGCATTATCGCTAATTTCAAAAAAAAAATTGTGTGACAAGGGGAGACTTAATCAACAGAGAAACAAAGCTGTGATACAAGGAATCCAGGTGCATTACCTGAGCTATTTTTGAATAGATTCCTTGGTTCTTTTACATGCCTGGTGTACAGCACCGATAGTCGCGAGACTACCTCTGGGTTTCCAACCAGTTTCGTTTCTACATGTAGTTGGGTGGGAAAACTGAAAAGCGTTGCAGAAATGACCAAGTGCCCCAGCTGAGATTCGAGCCAGGGACCTCTCGATCAGTAGTCAAGAGCGTTAACCGCTCGACCACTATGCCAACCACTTCATTGGTTTTAAGTCTGTCATTGGTTCAACAAATTAGACTTTATAATAGGGAGACCAGATTAGCAGTCATTCTGAAAGTCGCCGGTCCGACGGACAAGTCCGGCAAATTTTGATACGGTCCGCCGTTTTTCATTCCGGAACCGGTCCGACTGACCGGCCTTTATCCACAACTGTCAAAACAAAAATGGCGTCGATATATGATGAAGACGATGCGGGAGCATGTAAAATGATTGATTTAAGTGCGGCCGTCTGCATAGAGTATAAAGAAACGGGAAAACATATACATTTCATGAAAAATGGATGATATATCATAGCTGGTTAGTTAAATCAGACAAAAATTGCGTGTTGAAACACATTTATTTTGAGTTCCAAAAAAAATTTTTTTAGCAATTTTTTTTGGTCCGGCAGTTTTGCTTTTGGTCCGGCAGTTTGCAAGACATTATCGGACCAAATGTCCGATTGTTTTTGCCAACTTTCATAATGTCTGGATTAGTATGCAGACGCTCTCTAAATTTAAACAACACAATGTGCAGCATGAACATGGCTGTCATTTTGTTTACATTTTGCGATTTAAAGTGTTGTTATAAAAAAAAAAAACTTTTCTATTTATTAACATTAAACTATTAATGTATTTGGATTTGTTTTTCCAGGTTTGAAGGCAGACCTTGTGGAGAGGCTCCATAATTACTACCAGGAGGTAATTTTAAAACATTCTGAGATTTATTCATATTTTTAACGAATCATCAATCACCTTGTATCATTGCTATACATGTAGCATGTAATTTTTTACCTGTCAAAATAACCATGCTAACGCAGTAGCTGCCTAGCTGCACACAATAGTCTATATAATATATATATAGATGATTAGTAATCCTGAATTTTTCTCCCTGGATATGTCTTATTTATATATAATATATGCAACTTCTTTATAATTATGTATATTTTAACTTCTTAAAGTGGTCTTATAATGATAAATTGTGGTGATCTTTAGATGTTTGAGGTTTAATGCCACCACTAAGAAGATGCTGCACTGCCTGTGGCAGCTGTTGGCAAGATCTTATTATAATTGGTTTAGTTGGCAGAACAAAACTAATCGAAATTGCTGTCTCTGATTGCATAATGGCTGTAATACAGTAATAGTGAACAGAGCTACAGATAAGGTTTTAGTCCATTGGGTATTTTACCACCGAGTTTCAATTTTGATTGGGTTTTGACAACTTTTAATTGGGTATTTCATCAAACTCAAAGGATAAATGACTTTTTATGTACTGTATTTCACTATAATATCATTTTGTTTTTGGGTATTTCAGATTGTCTTTGCTTTTTCTTACTCCCTCCTCTCAAAATCAATTGGGTTTTTAAGAAAATGAATTGGGTAATTACCCCAATACCCAGCTTATCTGTAGCTCTGAGTAAACAAATGTGGTAGAGAAAGTT
This sequence comes from Spisula solida, assembly GCA_947247005.1. NCBI lineage: Eukaryota > Metazoa > Mollusca > Bivalvia > Venerida > Mactridae > Spisula > Spisula solida. The sequence continues at coordinate 46,480,183 of OX365945.1, read as the reverse complement.
TGATTACACTTTAACATGACCAGCCTGGTACTCGTTGAAAATATATGTATTGTTTAAACTTGCTCTCAATATTATTTGGACATCAACATTTTGGCTCTAATTCTAAATTCATCAAAGTCCAGATCAAATTGCGTACCAGGCAGGCACATGACATGATCAATGTCGTTTAACCCTTTTATCCTTTTTTCGTATTTGCCTTTTCAGCAAAGTGAAGCAGAAGAATATGGGGAACAAGGTAAAATATAATAAATATGTTTATAAAGTGCATTGTCTATAGAAATAATATATAATGACCTACTGTTATAAAAGTGTTTAATATCCTTAGGACACCTCACAGCTCCATAAGCTATGAAAGCCTGAAATTGCCATTCCGCTCATACATACATCTGGTAGTATGCTACACAAATGCAAAGGATATGTGGCAGTTCTTCAATGGGGTCCCTTTAATAGAAAAATGATGCATCATAAATTTTTCTCCCCATTAAAATGAATGTTTTGAACCACCTAAATCAATGTAAATGGATTTGTTTGCACACAAGACTATTTTATAAAGCATCAATAATTCTATAATTATGGGTAGCTTTGGATGAAATATACCTGTCTACTTCTAGACTTTGACCTGAATGTTGAGAATTTCCATGATTTTAGGGTGACTTCTTCACTGGATTTCTAACTTGGCTATCCTGGTTCGATTCCCAGCCATGGTTGGTCATACCCTTTCATGTTCATTTTCCCAAAATACTAGATAATACTAATGTTCTTAATTTATATTTGATACTAATTTAATTCTAATTTAGTATTTAATACTAATTTTGTTAATTTCAGATCAAGAAGAAAGTATGGAGACCGGTGGTCAGCAGTTCTCTCCACCACCCCACATGCAGGGTGCACCTCCATCACTGATGTCCATGCCAATACAAGAACCTAGTCCTAAAGGGCAGGCACCACCACCAGCCCCTAAACATGTTACAAGAACGTCTTTACAAATGAGGTTGCAGCAGATGGCTGGTCAGTCAAATAATGAAGAAAGCTCATCTGCCAGCAAACCTCCTCAACAACCCCCATCTCTAATGTCCCAACAAGTTCAGCCACATAATGTACCACAGATGGGACAACCCTCATCACAGCCTCCTTCACTCCTCTCGCAACAAGTTCAACCTCCTCCACAGATGAGTCAGCCACCCTCCCAGCCCCACCCTCTGTTAAGTCAGCCAGTTCAGCCCCCTCAAATGAATCAACCCCCACAGCCCCCACAGATGCAACATGGTCCACCTGGTGGGATGGCACCCCCTCAGTCTAACCAACCTCCACAGCCTATGCTTCCTCCACCACAAATGAATCAGCCCCAGATGGCCCCGCCTCCTCATGTAGGACAGCCCCCACATCAGATGGGTGGTCCCCCTCCTATGGGTCCTCCTGGAACACAAATGGGTCAACCACCACAGCCACCAATGGGACAGCCTGGACCACCGCCACCACAGATGGGTCAGCCCCCACAGATGGGGCAATCACCTCAAATCCAGCAGGTTTGTATACTTCTCAATGAGTCTTTATAATGAATAACATAAACCCTCCTTTCCATAGCACATTTTCCTAACATCTATGTTAATACATTACTAACTAGTATGTGTGTTTATCACAAACTATTTTCAGGTAACCAGCATGGAGATGGGTGTACACCTTGTACCTAGTATATGGTCTTCACTTGAATAATTTCCATTCAAAATGACTCTTAATTTTCAATAGTCATCAAAATATTTCAAGAAGAATTGTATTAGAAGTATCGCAAATTTGACTCAATTTAATTTATACATATATACTGTAAACTCACATATTTTCGTGGGTATTAAATTTCGTGGATTTTGATAAAAAAATTGTGGAGTCGAAAATTCGTGGATTACAAAACATGAAAAGGTGAACCCATATTCTGTATATGGGAGGTCAATTAATCATGGACATTAGATTTAGTGGTCATGTTCGAAATCATCAAAAATTCACCCCCTCGAAAATAAGGATTTTACAAAACTCTCCTACTTTATCTAGGAAGTGGATCTGCATGAGAAGATAGCGATGCAAACACGCCTGCTGGAACAGGAACGACAACAACAGGAACAGCATAGACTGAGAGAACAACAACAGAAAGAGAGACTGGCCATACAACAACAAGCTATGTTGATCCAACAACAGCAACAACAACAACAAGGTGGAGAAGATGGTCCAGATTTGATGGAGAAAGTCCGACAACAACAGATCATGTTGGAGCAGCAAAAACAGAAAGAAAGATTGGAACAACAACAACAGGTACAGTGAATTTTCATTTTGAGCTCTACTTTTCAAAGAAAAAGTCTTGCTATGGTCATGACAGGATAGTGGGGTGGGCATGTGCCTTGGTTAAGTTTTAGTCAGAGTCATTTTCTCAAAGACTATCAAAGATATTCGCTTGAAAGTCAAAACATTAAGTTATTCACCCTGACAAGGGGAGTCCATACTTACTCGGCTGGTAACCCTGTGACCTATTTTAGAGCTATCTACCCTTGTCTTGACTTACACTTAGAAATTAAAAAAATTTCAAGCTCCACTATTCGTAGAATAAGGGGAGCTATTGCAGTCACCTGAGCGTCGGCGTAACACTTTTGTTAAAGTTTAGGTACAGGTTTTTCAACCTTTTATATTTTCAAGGTCCTTTGAGATATTGCTTTCATACTTTGCATACTTGTTTGCCATCATGACCACAACCCATATGCAGGAGTATGTAACTCTAAAATATTATTCATATCTATGCTTTTTAGCTCGACTTCTTGAGGAAAAAAAGTCGAGCTATTGTCGTGATGGTATCGAGTGAGTGTGTGTTGGTTAAGTTTTTTTTCAGAGTCATTTTCTCTGTCAATTACTCAAGACTATCAAAGGTATCAACTTGAAACTGAACATAGTTATTCACCATCACCAGGGGTGTCCATACTGACAAGGCTGTTGACTCTGTGACCAATATTTATGGAGTTATCTGCCCTTGTTTGGACTTAGTACATAGAAATAGTGGCAAATTTTACACATAAACTGCATTTTCTCAAACACTAGTTAAGCTTTCAACTTGAAAGTCAGTACACTTGTGGAATATGATGACCTACATCTACTGTCAATAGGAAACAACTCTATACAGCATTTTATAAGAGTTATTTCCCTTTTCTGACTTTGCATCTTTACACAAAAATGTGAATTACTCAAAGTCTATCAAAGGTATCCACTTGAAACTCAACATAGCTATTCACTATCACAAGGGGAGTTTATACAGACTGGTAATTCTGTGACCTATATTTATGAGTTATCAGCCCTTGTTACTCTTAGAATTTTGACTAGCTGATGAGCAAGGTTACTATAAAGTATGAGAAAGTCGAGCATCCAGCACTCGTTGGCGGTGCTCTGTTATATCATACTGGGAAAACTGACAATAGTATCTGCCAGTTTAATAAATTCAATGTGGAAAGTCACAAATGTAATGTTCTTTTTATCCCATGTTAGCATTTTTCTGATCGAAACATAAAATAGCTACTCATTACTCATTTTCACTATAATAAACGCGTAACTTGGACGAGGTCGCCTATACTTTGAATGACGTCACCTCAAAGGTTTATTACACCTGTGTATTATCAAAAATAAATAATGGCTTTATTACGCTACCGCGACGTCAAACATGTGATAAAACTCGGTATTAAATGCACCTCAATAACATGATATTTTAATGGTTAAAACACGTAAACCTTACAAATTATAGCATTTGTCTCATTTCTTTTTGATCACCCCACATACCATTACTTTCCTATTGAGAGACTAGAAATATAGTAGACTTTATGCTATTCAAGTTATGATTCGTAAATAGTTTCGATTACAAGTACATGAAGCAGGAACATGCTTCTGAACAATTTCCATAGTTTCAGAGGAATGGTCTGAAAGCCGGGGTTCTAAAGACTGTGAGTCACGGTTCCACGTTTCCTTCACTGGAGGTTTTTCGTGTACCTTCAGCATTTCATATGAATAATTTAGATAGCATCGTCTGCTTGAGCATGATATAGAAATGGGTGGCGGTCGTCTATATGTATCAGAAAAAATACTAGAAATGTAATCATAGCCATTTTAATCAAATTACCGTATGTATAATGTTAAACATATCACATGAATAAAATTGTGATATATCGTCCCCCTTATTACGTTGCACAATATATTATAGCACACATCTTACCAATGCAATAGGTGTTTGTTCTTTTTGTGAGTAGTTCTGTTATGATGTGTTGCAGTATGCGGGGTTAACCTATTCCACAGGATTGTGGTATATTGTGGGAAGAATGAATATTTAAAGAAGTCCGAGTGTGTTTTCGGAGACTACAGGGGTGCATGCTATCTCATTAAAATCAGAGCCTAACATTTGCTCCATTTCTTTACGCTGTTAAAGATCTGACTACACTCCGTAAGAGGTCATGTTCAAATGACCTCTCTAGCGTACAATGACTTCACGTAGCCTCAGCAGTGTTTTACCGCACTTTCAGATTTGTGAAAGCAGCGATTTGATTGGATAACGTAAAGTTCACATCGACATGACCCCATACAGAGTGTTGTCAGATCCTACATCAGCGTAAAGTAGTGAAGCGTAATAAGGGTCTGGTTTTAATGAGATTGGGGTGCATGTGCCTTGTTAACCTGGTTGGGACTTCTGGGTAACTGGGTAAGATAACTGCTCATCTGAACCAGACAGTGTGATACATGTAGTACAGTTGTATTTATTGTTTGTTATGTAGCTTCCATAGATTGAACAGATGTATACAAAGTAAGAATCTTGCTGCATTGCTTCTTTTACGATGTTTGAGTGAATCTATGTAACACTGACATGCTACAGATTGACTGTTTTCTTGTTCTAAACATTGTCCAAGTAAGTTAAAAGCTGTTTCTTTGTGACCGAGATTTGGTTCAAATTGAATACTTCCTGCAAGGTCATACAGAGCTTGTAATCGATCTTGACTTCTCTGTAGATGTCTGTATGTCTTGTATCGTAGATAGAAAAGATAAGGAATAGAATCCACGACAATACAGTTCATCCACCTTGTATCTTCCTCTGTCCTTATCAGTTTGTCATCTTCAATGTAAGACCTCAGTATCTCATATCTGAGTTCATGTGGAACACAGTTGATCTCATATGATTGAAATATGGTACAAAATGCTATGTTCGACTTAATTGCTTCTTCAATAGGATGTTCAAAGGTGTTGATACGTCCATTCTTTGGTTGTATATTAGGTACTGGATAGCAGTCACATAATGTTTGGACTGCTCCTTTGCTGTAATTTGTTTCAATGATTGTTAGTTCACACTCGGCTCGCTCCATGTCCCCTGTACAGTACAGAACAGAAACAAGTTTCAGTCTACCTGACAATGCATCAGACCCCTTTCCGACTTCCAGATAGTTGAGAGCCTGGTCGGAGATAGCGTTGTGACTGTCTATGTCTGTGGAAGCTGTCATTGAACCCAATGTAGAACTCATTATTGGTATGAGAAGGTCACAGGCGGTCTGTATTAAGTCAACATCAGTTTTTGGTAATGATACGGCTTCTCTTGAGGCCATGTGCGTATTTGGAAGTGGAAGTGTTTGAGACAAAGTCTGTAGAGCTATTCTTAAGCTTTCATATATTATTCCATGTGAAACCATTGTCAATCTCAACTTCTGGATTGTACCTATAGCTCTCACTAACTTCCATGAAATCTTCAGAGAAATATCGGTTGCAGAAGGGATGTTTGGAGAGTCTTGAATGTTTGGAGAGTCTTGAATGTTTGGAGAGTCTTGAATGTTTGGAGAGTCTAGGATGTTTGCAGAGTCTTGAATGCATTGAGAGTCTTGAATGTTTGCAGAGACTAGGATGTTCGGAGAGTCTTGAATGTTTGCAGAGTCTTGAATGTTTGGAGAGTCTTGAATGTTTGCAGAGTCTTGAATGTTTGCAGAGTCTTGAATGTTTGCAGAGTCTTGAATATATTGAGAGTCTGTCACTGGGTTTAATTTCATCTTTAGTCTTTTACCTAGATCATCAATCTCTACCTGGAACAATAACTCGCACAGTTTATCCTTTTCCATCAGTTGGTTAAAAATATCCAGTAATCTATCCCTCTGAATGTTTGTCATTCGCCCAGCAAGTAAATTATTTTCTGTAATGATCAAGTGTGGACAGTTTCGTTGTTTAATACATTCCTTTAAAGTAAATAAACATAAGTGTAAGTTTGATAGTAAATTTCCTGTACGCCAGTCCAGTGGGGAGTTTACTATACAGTACCATAACACATTTTTACACATGAAACTTGATAGAACGTCTTCGAAACATTGATTTATGTGAGTTTTAAGGATCATTTTCATCAATATGTAACACATTATCTGTGGAATATTCAAACTGAACATGATGTATCTCTCTTGTAGACTGGTAGATATTCTCCACTCTAGTTCACTCTCTAGTGTATCCGGGTAGTGTACCTTACTGCCGACTGGTACCACAAAACAACCAGCATTTCTACAATCTTTCAGTACGTCTTCTGTTGGCCATTTGCGCCACCTTTGTTTCTGTAACCACGATATGACTTGATGTGGCAATGAGTCACTACAGTAACTATAAACTAAATCAAATGCACTATTAGATGTTTTAGTGCTTGTTAATGCTGGACCATGTTTGGTAACTTCGTTAAGGTACTGGTTAAAAGGATTAAAGATAAACACATTTTTCAGTAGCAATCTGTCGTCACTATCCGTGGCATATTGTACCATCATATCATTATCCAAATGACCAACAGTTGCAGGTAAAGGTTCAAGGTCACCTCTAATCAGCTGTAGATAACAATAGCCTGGTGCTATGCCTTCATGCTGTATCATCTTATAATTATCAACTCCAGGTTTCAACTCACTCATACTTTGTATGACATTTGTAGTGTTTAATTCAACCAATGTATCCAAGTCTGATTTAAGCCCTACTGTTGTTGAACCTTCAGTCTGGCTGCCAAAATGATAACATCGGGAATTTATTTCAATTTTTTTATTTAAGATTGTTGAGATAGCCTCCTTCAACAGAAATGCTCTCCTTCTTTTCCTGACAAATGTTTCGTTCACTCCGATGTCATCCATCACCTCAGACAGTGCCTCTGAGACCCTGTACATATGGTCAGCTGGTTTAGACATCCTGTAATAATGCAAAATATATACATTTATTATTTGCTAGCAGAGGATGATAAAGATTTATCAGTGAAAATAACAGCGAAAATAATAACAGCAAAAATAATAACAGTGAAAAAAATAACAATGAAAATAATAACAGCGAAAATAATAACAGTGAAAATAACAGCGAAAACAATAACAGTGAAAATAATAACAGTGAAAATAATAACAGTGAAAAAAATAACAGTGAAAATAATAACAGCTAAAAAAATAACAGCGAAAATAATAACAGTGAAAATAATAACAGTGAAAATAATAACAGTGAAAAAAAATAACAGCAAAAATAATAACAGTGAAAATAACAGCGAAAATAATAACAGTGAAAATAACAGCGAAAATGATAACAGTGAAAATAACATTTTGTTATTTTTCAGAAGTTTTAGAGGCTAGTTAGTAATGTAACATCAATACCACCATTTAAATTATTCCTAACGTTGAAGTGCCATCATTGTCACGTGACATTTTAATTTCAATATAAATTTCAGGGGTGTTATTATTCCTGATTTATCCGGAATTCTGGATTTGTCTAACCTGAGAGAGCTATGTTTCTATGTTATTTGATGAAAATATCTTGAAAAATCTCAAGATTTAAATACTGTGCATCCAAACTCATGATCTTGATTTATTCTAGTACAATCAAACACAGGTAGATCTAAATACATGTATTTATTATTTCTTAAATAAAGTTGATATGTTTCTATTCTTTAATTTCTATATTGTATAAATTGGCTCATTTCAAAACATTTTTTAAACTTTAATTATATCATAAAGCGCATGCTTACCTGTCTATTGAACGTTTATTAGAATTAAGTACATTTTAACCTTCAAAAGTGTTACACTATGAATGAAGCATAAATCACTTTGAATTGTTGCATTTATACTCCTACATTAATAAAGGTACAAAACTTAATATTAGTATTACCTGTTAAACTAACTATCCATAAAACTTGGAAACAAATACCCCGATAGTAAATTTGACTTTATACTTAATATTGAACTTTTATAAATGCTGGTATATATATTAACCTCCCACTACATTCAGCTCGCTTAAAGTGTATCTCAATGTATGAAGTATACTACAAAACTTGTACAACCAGTCATGCGTTCAGGGCTTAGAATACGGTGTTTTTATCCTCCAGGCCGTCCTTAAAAAATTGTTTGTTTGAGGTAACGCGACCCAAGATTTTTAAGGTGGGTAGTTAGGTCGATTTTTTGTTTGGTATAGAAATTTTTTTGGGGGAAACTGTAAAACAATTGGGTTGATTTAGTTATATAAGAAAATGGGCTGAAAAAAATTGAGTAGGGGCCATTTCAATGGATTGGTAGCGTTACTGCAAACAAACATTTTTTCAAGGACGGTCTCAGTATAGGTAAATATTTAACCTTGGTAGGTCAAATTGAGAGATTTACTATATAAAGTGTACTGATAAAATTACATAAACATGCATAACCTAGATATTTGCCTATAGTATAGTCCAGCGAATTTGACACGACTCTACCTTCAATTAGCATAATTTAACAGCTGATATATTGTCTATATTAAAAAATTTTATAATCCCGGTTGTATGTTTCCATAAGCGGAAAGTATCACGAAGACGCTCGAGGGGTAATACCAACACAAACCCAAAGGACCTATATTGCACGATTTGCTTGCGGAAATTTATATATTCAAAGCAAGAACCTTGTAATATATTCATACATAAAGGTCAGGATCATGTCAAATTTTCTGTGCTATAAATATTATACAGGCTATAATATATAAAGCTAAATTTCTAGGTTATGCATGTTATTGTACTTTTACCAGATAGTTTATATAGTAAATCTGTCCATTTAAACTACCAAGGTAAAAATTTACCTATATATCAGACATTATAAAAGTTGGGTAAAACGATCGGACATTTGGTCCGATAATGTCTTGCAAACTGCCGGACCAAAAGAAAAACTGCCGGACAAAAAAATTGCTAAAAAAATTTTTTTTGAACTCAAAACAAATGTGTTTTAACACGCAATTTACGTCTAATTTAACTAACCAGCTATGATATATCATCCATTTTTCATGGAAACTATGTGTTTTCCCGTTTCTGTATACTCTGTGCAGACGGTCGCACTTAAATCAATCGTTTTTGTTTTGACAGTTGTGGATAAAGGCCGGTCAGTCGGACCGGTTCCGGAATGAAAAACGGCGGACCGTATCAAAATTTGCCGGACTTGTCCGTCGGACCGGCGACTTTCAGATTGACTGATATATTGTGTCCAGGATTATGATGTTTACAAACATGAATCGGTTTGGTCAACTGTTGCAAAATTGGTTTTATAACTCTGTGGTATTTGGACCTGTGCCACTGAATGTCACATAATACCAGGGTTCCCACGGTCAGGGAAAGTCAGGGAAAACATTTTTTTTCAAGGTCAGGGAAAAGTCAGGGAATTAAGAAATTAGTCAGGGAAATTTGGAAATTGAGCAAAAGTCAGGGAAAAGTCGGGAATTTTTCATTGAAGCTGTCGCTAAGTATCATTTCCTATGAAGAAAATACAACTGAAAAAAATTCTCCCTCGCTCTGCTCGCTCAGAGTATTTCTAAGTTGTATTAAATTAATGTTAATCAACATACAGTTTACTGCTAACTTAAACTCCTTTGTTCCATATAAAGTAAATGTAGCTTCCTTTTGTCTATTTTCTTGCCATATTTTGCTCTAACAAAAAGATGCCGATGTCGCCCGATCACTCTAAAAAGTCAGGGAAAACTGCTCTGTGGTCAGGGAAAAGTCAGGGCATTTTGTCTTAGAACATTTGTGGGAACCCTGAATACAGGTAGACCATGGGTGGTATTCAATATCCGGACTGATTATCAACTTCCGGCCAGGCTCTGAAGTGTATTAAAGTCTTTAATACAATTGTTCGATTTCATAATATCTATGGAGAACAAGTAATGTAAATATTACTGATGTAGATGTACACAAAGGTTGTAACCAATAAAATGTGCTAAGAGTAAATAAAATTGGCCAAGAACTCTTGCAAATGAGCAACGTAACGTCATTTTGGCTCTTACGTGACGTCATGTTTACATGAATAACGTAACGTGCACCCGTTCAACCGGTTCGATTATGAGATTGCAGACCGGGCGGATAGGCGATGATCAATCATGTGATGTTCATAATCAGCCGTAAATAGGCTAATTTGTGTTACTATATATAGTAACAAGTGTATTAAGTTGTAATTAATGTATTTTAATTTCAGGCATTGTTAGAACAACAGAATCAAGCAATCAAGAAACAGGAAGAAGAACGACGTAGAAACGAGGCGGAGATAATCCGACAGCAACAAATAGCACTCATGGAAGCCAAACGTGAGGAACAACAGAAAAGGATCAGTCAAGAAAATAGAGGTAAATTTGCAACCATCTAATAATACTGGCTTGCATTATCTTCCGAAGCATTTCACATACTAGATATCTCAGCTCAGAAATTCTCAAATCATAGTCCAAATTTGAAATTAATCTTGCCATTTGGGCTCTTGAAATTAACTCAGAATAAATTTGTGATGCAAAATTGAGTTCAGCCTCCCATGAAAATTAACATGATGGCATTGGCTTTGGTCATGTCCTCCACAAGTGGACTAGTTGTCAATTGCTTGCAGAAGACCAAGTTAGTACTGGTTGAGGATTAGCTCCAGGGAAACGTGGTAGGTCAACTGACTGCCACAAATTTTATGCAATGTATAACTGAAAACCTGTCGAATAAGTAATGCTTAACTTGAAAAAAAAAACGCTTTTAACACTTTAATAAACATACATACATATTTGACATACAAACACCCTAAACTCTGTAGATATTGTGCATGATTAGTAGTGATGTACCGATTATCGGATAACATCGATTAGTGGTGTGCAGAAGTCAGCTGATTCCGATGATCGATGTCATTCATCCATAATCGATCATCAGATAAATATAACAAAATGTTAAACAAAACTTATTTAATCAAAAATTGCTAGGAAAATTCAAAGCATGGAAGTTTGAACCAATTGGATGCCTGTTAGAACCAATTCAAAGAATTTGTTCAAACTCAGATAGTAAAACGTCTACAGAAAATCATTGTTTTTCCCTTTGTCACCTTTTTTCGCGACTTGTGAAGTAGGAAAACACGCATTAGTACACTGCATATTCAGTCCCTGTTCTGTCGATTATTAATCGGGAAAATCGCATCGGAAGTGCCAGTCGATTCTAGCTGATGATCGATTATGATTTGCAACCGATGTCCCATCACTAATGATTAGTATCCCATCATATTACAGGTCCCGTACCATCAGAGGCTGACCAGAGACCTCCTCCTCCAGTCTCCGTTAATCAACCATTCAACCCGAGACCAAGCTTGCTGCATGGGCCGAGACCGTTAATACCACCATCAGGTGGACCACGAGGCATTCCTCCACTCTTACCCCCACACTCCTCTAACAGGTAGGTGTGATCTCTAGTAGATTCAACCCTCAACTCCATACAGTGATTTTTTTCGCTTCTTTGGGAAAGGGTCCGGGTCCGTTCTGATTGGGAATTTTCGCGTTGTGACAACTTGAAATTGGGAATTTTCATGAAGCAGAAAGGCCAAATAAAACAGATAAAGAGATTACATGTGACTGTTTACTGGTTTCTATAAACTTTTATGCTTGACCTCTTGTCAAAAATGTTCATAACTTCGTCATTTTATGTCCGATTTTGATTGTTACAAATAAATAGATGCACTTATCCGTTGTTGAAGTGGTTTAGTTCCACAAACTTATTTATTGTATGCAATTGGAAATAAAATAGTACACTCAAACGATGCATTGGTCATTTAAGCATCATTGTTATGCCCCCCTATCGATAGATGGGGAGGCATATAGTGATTCGTCCGTCCGTCCGTTCGTCCGTCTGTCCTGGTTAACCCAAATTGACCGTTTCTTCTAGCATTAATATGGCTTGCTACAAAGCTTTCATACTTGCATGGATGTTGTGTATGAATACTCTCCACACGCCTGTATCACCTAACCCCATTTTGACCTTCACCTTGACCTAATTTTGGACTTAGACTTATTTATGGACAAGGCTTCCACAGGGGGCATAAGCGTTTATTGAACGCAGTCTTGTTTTTCTAGAGTTGCTTCACGATGTTGATGGTTAAATAGAGCAAGTTTTTGTATTCATGTGTTTACTATTTTTAGCGTACCTCCCCTGTTACCCCCGTCCTCGTCAGGTGACCATGTACGTCCACAAAGGCCACATGACGATAGAATGGACAGGGGACCTCATGAACCAAGGGAGCTGAAGTTACCATCTGCGTTAGAGAAAGTTCTAGCATTTAAGGATGTTAGGGCCCAGGAAGTAGGACTGACCCCTGAAGAAATCGAGAGGTTAAATATGCCAGAAAGTAAGTAAACTCGTATAAAAAAATTACATTACATGGTCGTGGAATTCTGTGGATTATGGTGAAAATGCAATATCTTTCGGTTGTCAAATTGTGGATTACAAAAACAATTAAGGGAACCCTACATTAAGATCAAATATTTGAATTTCATTTGGTGGTCTAATTCATCCATTTGAAATTTTGGCAATTCAGTTTAAACATATTTTATTTCCAGTGATAAAGTAAATGACAAACAGTTTTAGCCACAAAGTCAAAAAATTTAAAAGTAACAACTCACCCCATATACACATATATTATACACACTGTACACACTTCCAGTAGCCATAATAGCCAATGCATGGTTATAGATATGTCACAATCTCTTTCAAACAAGTCTTTTTGTATACTCATTGAGTACTTCTTCAAATTTTGATGAACAGGGTGTCCCCCCATAATATTTTCTCATGGCATTCAGTTATAATGGTAACGTATATTTTGGGACACCCTGTATTTTCACCATGTTACAATTTTGGCAACCAGTAAAACAATCATAATGCCAACATGGACACACAATACACATTGTGATGATTACGATGTAGGGCCATCTAGGCTCTCTTGTTATCAGAATTGAGAAATACAGGGTGTTAAAAAAGTTCGTTCTCAAAGCTTAAATTTCAATATTTTTATGCCCCCCTATCGATAGATGGGGAGGCATATAGTGATTCACCTGTCCGTCCGTTCGTCCTTTCCTCTGTTCGTCCGTCCGTCCGTCCTGGTTAACCCAAATTGACCGTTTCTTCTAGCATTAATATGGCTTGCTACAAAGCTTTCATACTTGCATGGATGTTGTATATGAACACTCTCCACACGCCAGTATCACCTAACCCCATTTTAACCTTCACCTTGACCTAATTTTGGACTTAGACTTATTGATGGACAAGGCTTCCACAGGGGGCATAAGCGTTTATTGAATGCAGTCTTGTTTTTTCTGACACCAGGAGAATGTAAACTGTTCATGTTAAATTCCAAACAGATCTACCATTGTTCTAATATTTCAAGCATTAAATGATATTATTAGTGTAAGAAATAAAAATTGCACACTGCGTACAAAGCTCAGATGAAATAGTTATGAATTGAAATTTTGAGAACAAACTTTTTTAACACCTAGTATGTATGGAGTAAAGGTTTAAAGATTTATTTTAAGATTGTAATATAATATTACAGCTGATGATGATGCCAACATAGACACACAATACACATTGTAATGATTACGATGTAGTGCCATCTTAGCTCTCTTTTTTATCAGAATTGAGAAGTATGTATGGAGTAAAGGTTAAATGATTGTGATACAATGACAATGATTTTACAGAGAAAGCAGCTGATGATGATGATGATGAGATTGAGATGGTGGAGATGGAAGAAGAAGATCAGGATGACGATGATGAACAGATTGTAAAACCTGACACTGATAAAGAAGTAAGCTTTTTGTATTTGTTCTTCAACAGGCTCCGCAAATTAAACTGTCAGTCCTTTAGTCCTGACTGACAGATTTAGATTTGGACTGACAGAAAATCTTGTTATTTTCTATTAGATGAAGAGGAACATTCACTCATTTACCAATTCAGACTGACAACTTGACAAGTTAAAAAACTTGAGCATAGCCTGTTCAATATTTATGTCATCCTTATAGATGCAGGGCTCTTACAATTCTGGAATAATCCAGAAATGATCTGATGCATGCTTTAGAAAGAATGAACTTTTCTTCACAGAAGCTGTACAAAATAAATATTTCAAAGGGTGGAATTCAATATTGATCTTATTTAATTGGATATAAGGATAGCCAATCATATTGCCTGTTACCGACTAAGAGTTTAATATGGTGTGATCTGATTGGTTGTCCTTATCCTTAAGTCAAGTAAGATCAATATTGAATACCACCCCTGATGCATGCTTTAGAAAGAATGAACTTTTCTTCACAGAAGCCGTTCATTGCATATTGTTTTCAATTTCGAGTCTGGTCTCGCAAAAAATAATCTCAAGGATATGACACAATGTACATGGTCTTAGGTTCTCAACCAAGGTTCAAGATCAAGAAATTGTGGCTCTTGTTTAAGACAAATATCCTAAGGACTGGTATTCTTCTTTTTGTTCTTAGTCCAAAAATAAGAGACGTAAAAAGAAAAAGAAGAAAGCAAAGAAGAACCGAGCATCAAGACAACAAGAACAGAAGGAGCGGGAACCACTGAGGGACGTGGAACCAGATGTTCTAGTAGAGTATGTATTAACACTTTACTCCATAGATATCTAAATCTATTCATTTGTTTATTTCATGTCTGACAAAATTATTTCAGAAATTCTATTTTCTTTAGTTACTCACACGTTTACGTTGTGATATCATCATTCTGTCAAATCGTCAGGAACTTCAAGGAATGAGGTTTTCAAATTTTAACAAACTTGCAAGATTATTCATTCCCTTCATAAAAAATTGCCAAAGCAAAAACCTTACATATTCGATGGCTTTTACATAACATCACTTATACATATGGAAATCTCAGAGTTTAAGTGCTTTGATAAAGCAGTACCTAGATGCATTACATGATTTTATTATTGCATTTCAGATATGTTCAAGAACAACTTGACTTGGACCCTACAGATCCCAATTACTTCACATTTAGCAAAATATTTGAGGCTTTTAAGGTAGGTTGAATAAACGAATACATGACGCCATTTTCATGCTGGCATTCATTAATAGTTATTTTGTTTGTTTGTTTGTTTGTTTTGTATCATTACACTTCATTTAGGGGGATGTATGGGAGTGAGCTTGTTTAGTCAGATGGCGTATTTGCTCATATCTGAGTTAAAGAGAACCAGTCCTATGATCAAAGACCACTATGACGACACCTGTCTGCAGTGTCCACCAATTTCATACCCCATCAGAATCATTTCAATAATATTTAATCTGTAAGGGAGAACATTTATCAACATGAACCACTTCATGCTGTTTCACAGATGAAGGTCACAAAAATTGTCTGGGCTTGTTGGCCTTAAGCACTGGTTTGATTTCAATGAAACTTCACCTGAATAGTTGGTACCAAAGCCTCGTCGTGCATATTGTCAGGATTTTTTTATCCGATGAATATTGTCTGAGTTATCTCTCTTTGTTGGAGATATATTGATGGCTTAAATGAGAACGTTTTAAATACAAAATTAAAATTTTGAGAAAACAAGAAAAAAATGTTTGAAAACTACTCTTTATTTGTGGAAAAACAAGCCTTTTCAACTTTAGTTGGTCAGCATGACATAAAAATTGGCTATTAAGAAGCGCCTTGTGATGCAGATTTCAAATATGCATGAGTCTTATAAGGTAGTAAGAAGCACTTATGACCTTCTCATTTTGAGCCAGCAATATGTTTTTGCATCAAAAACTCTTCAAGCTCATATTCACTTCTTGCTCGAGTTGTTTACTTTATCATGCAGATTGCTGATGAATCCAAAGAACAGCCTAAAGTTGTAGAAACACAACCTGAGAAACCTAGTGAACCTAAAGCTAAAGTACGAGACCCAGATCTAGACGATAGTGATGATGACGATGAGGTACGTACATTTTGCCGGAGTCCTACTATTACGCAATAATCCGGATTTGCTGCACTAGAAAGAAGTAACTTTTCTGCAAGAAAGGAAAGTAATTTGGTGAAAAAGCTCAAAGTATTGACAGAGTTATGGTCATTTGAAAATTTATAAGCTGAATTTTACCAGAACAAAGTTTGAACTTAAGCTTCGGTGCAGGGATTTTTGCTTATGGCACCCGAAACACATTAGTAGGACCCTTGATTTTGGGGGGGGGGGGGGGGTGTTATTCTCATTGGTCCTACAATTCCAGAATAATCTGAAAATCCTGAAACCTTACATGCTTAAGGTTGCATGCTCTGCCTTGATAGAGCATCCACTTGCAAGAGGTGTTTGGTTCGTTTCCATGCCTTGACATACAAAAATCATAAAAATAGTACTCACATGCTTGACACTCAGCACATTAAGTTTAAGGTTACTACTTGTTAAGTTAAAAAAAAGTTACCAATTTTCTAGGGCTGCTTTCAGCAGTTCAGCCGTTCAGCCACCCTTTGACATTTAAACTTCCCCTGGTCATTGGGCTACCTATGGAAACCTGCGTTCGAGTCTCCCTGGGGAGACTTTTCTCTCCTGGTGGGTGTGCAGCCAACATCGATCTCAGGCGCCCAGGACTATCGAACATGTTCAGACACAGCCCTCACATGTACCAATTTACACCTTGGTCGAGTGGAGCATGTGGGTTATTCGTGCTCAGAGAAATTAAGCAGTGGTCCAGACGGGGGTTGAACCCGGGACCTCTCGATCCCGAAGCGTGCGCCCTACCTCTAGGCCACCGCTCCCCACAGTGTCTGTGTACAGTTTCTATGATTGTTTGATCAAATACTTACTTGGATTTAATAGTTTTAAGGTTTTGTATTTGAAATACTGTTAAGCCAAACTATTATCTTACTAAAGGTTCAACAATATTGGTCACATAATAAAGATTTTCAGACCACTTTTCCGGAACATTATGATCACCCCTCATATTCGTGAATTTCATAAATTTGTAAAATTGCAAACAGTTCCTTTAGCATAAAGTTTGGCCTACAAAGAAGTTTTTTAAATACTGTAGCACACAGACAATCCAAAGCCACGCAGAAACGACTGCAGCATGTAGCCTGCCACGTA
The DNA here is from genome assembly GCA_947247005.1 of Spisula solida. NCBI lineage: Eukaryota > Metazoa > Mollusca > Bivalvia > Venerida > Mactridae > Spisula > Spisula solida. The sequence goes on along the minus strand of OX365945.1, from coordinate 46,462,841 downwards.
AGAGTCAGCCATAAAAGGAATAATCCATATCCACAAAAATGGATATTTTAAGCAAGCCTATATACTCGCCCGGCAATGAATGGCACACAGTGGACTTTGAATTTGGTGCATAATTATAAAGTTGCATTTATTTTGCACTATACAGATTGTCAAAATATTTTTTATTGCCTATACAGGATGATAAGATGGATGACGACACACCTAAACTGTCAAAGAAAAAGCTAAAGAAACTGACGCGACTAAGTGTGGCTCAACTGAAACAACTTGTCACAAGGCCTGATGTCGTTGAGATGCACGATGTGACGGCACAGGATCCCAGACTTCTGGTTCATCTGAAGGCCACACGGAATACTGTAGCTGTACCGAGACATTGGTGCTTCAAGAGAAAGTATTTACAGGGTAAACGTGGTATAGAAAAGGCTCCGTTTGAGCTCCCTGATTATATCCAAGCTACAGGAATCACAGAAATGAGGGCTGCACTTGCTGAAAAGGTTTGTTGGAATATCTTTTTTAATTGCTTAGTTATTGCACCAGGCTCGCAGTCGTAGATAGTGTGCTAGATTTGTAATCTGTAGATCTTGGTTACACTACCAGTTGCGTTAGGTCCATTTAATATGACAACAAAGTTGATTTTCCTGCACATAATTATGGAGGGTTTGCTAGTTCCTTGTTGAAGGGTAAGTTTATAACGATTAGAATGCAGTCCAGAGAGATTACAGGGTAGCAATACCACGTGGCTTTTGGCTACAGTTACAAGTAGAAATTTGTAAACATTGGAGCACAAAAATAGCCATAAGTATTTTATTTCTTCATCGATTTCTATAGAATAATCGCCACGCTAAGGGGGAAAGGATTTGCTTTCCGTGAAATATAAGATCTTTTTCAGGAGTATTACCGATTTTTCCAGTACCCTGTGAAACCTACACGTTCCACGGTTTCACAAGGTAATGGACAAAATGGCAGAAATAGAAATCGATGAAGAAATAAAATATGTATGACTATTTTATTTTCCAATGTTTACAAATTTCTTCTGGTAACTGTAGTCAAAAGTCACGTGGTATTGCTACACTGGATTAGATTGGTGAATCAGCCACCATATCTAACTGGAAAAGTGTTGAAGAACATAATGTCTCCCTCGGCTTTCACCTTAGGTTGACATTCTTCCCTTGGGTTGACAATATCAAATTTCACACAAACATGCATATGTAATAAATATCAGGGGTCCAACAATTCCAAAATATCTGGAAATCCGGATTTGCTGCATTGTCGACAAATTGTCTTTTCTGCACAAAATAAAAGTTATTTGATGAAAAAATTCAAAAAAATGACCAACTTATGGTCATTTAAAGTTTCATAATCTAAATTTAAACAATTCAACAATGTTTGAAACCTAGTTAAGGTGAAGGGATGTGTGCTAATGGCACCTTAAACAGACTTTCAACTCATTTTCAGGATTGGACATTATGCTTCAGTAAAACCCCTGTAATAGAACAGGGCTGGTATTTATAAAGCATCTTAAGTGAAAACTTAAATATTTTGACTTAAGATAAAATATTGAGCTGACCATATTTCACAAGAAACGAAAAATAACCCATGGTTTCTATATGATTACTGTAGCTCTTTACATAATGCTTCTAAACAATGTAAATAATTGTAAATATTAATTTTCCTGTTTAGCTGATACACATAAGCAAAATTTGAGATTTTAAGAAAATTCTAAGTTTTCACTTAAGATGCTTTATAAATACCGACCCAGGTTAACATCTTCAATTACGGCCAAAAATTTTGACACAAGTTTTATACGTTTGTACTATGTTTGTCACATATATTTATTCACAGGAAGATCAGAAGAATTTGAAGGCTAAGATGAGAGAAAAGGTTCGACCAAAGATGGGAAAGATAGACATAGATTATCAGAAACTTCACGATGCATTCTTCAGATGGCAAACTAAACCTAAAATGACGATACATGGTGATTTATATTATGAGGTATGTAGCTTTGTTGTTTGACTTTATATGGTCACCCATAATGGATTTGCCGGCGTGGTGTGTAAACAAGTACCAAGGCTTTTTCTGTCACTTGTGAATTGTTTTGGTAATACAAGAAACTGGTTGAAAGTTTGAATACTAATACATGAATAGGAGTCTGTTTTGTTTGATGTCTTGTGTTCGACTGAGGCAGTCGTAAGTGCATACTCATCTAGATTTACCCTGCTTGATTGGCCAATAACCTCAGACTTCAAGGGAAGAGACAGTGTGATAGAAGAACCGCTACCCTAGCTTTTTCCAAAATAGACTGTTGTTCGTTAACGCCCCAAGTGTACAGCACTGATACACGTGGGGTCTGTTCTTATGGTCAATTGGTGAGCGGCTGGCTAGGACAATAAAGGTAACCATGTCCCTAAATGACTGGTACATGATTTTAAATATCTGAATAAAGAAGTAAAATATTACATTCATGCTTTTTTTCTGCAACCATTGAGTGGATTTCAACAATCTTCAACACATGACTCTGAAGCTTACATAACTGTATTGGGGCAATATCTGGGGTTATTCACTATCACCTTTTAGCCATAACTCTTCTTGCTGTTTTCCATTCTTGAAAATATTGATTCTGCAGATCATTGTTCCCATTCACCAAAAATCTTATGTGAATCATGCAATGAAATTCAGTTTAAGTGTAAAATTCCAATTGCATGTACCCTGTAAAAATATGTCATACTCTCAACTTTTGATTCCAGGGGATAAGTTTACCCCCCCCCCCCCCCCCCCGAAAAAAACTAGTGTGTGATCACTTGTGAATCAGATCAGTGAGCTGCTTATCTGTTCACATCAATGACATAATATTGTGTGCTTCTTATTAAATAGACTAAGTTGATTTTATTTTGTAAGTTGGATATTTTTTCTTCAGGGCAAAGAATTTGAAACAAGATTAAAAGAGAAAAAACCTGGAAATTTATCTGATGATTTAAAAACAGCACTTGGAATGCCTATAGGTCCAGTAAGTATTTCACTTTGGTGACATTCAGTTGATTACTATCCGAGAAATTGAGATTTTGTATCATGCCTAAAATAGAAATTACAAAAGTGGCATTCCTTGACCAGCTAAGATGAGCCAAAGGGTCATGGTGATCTTTTGCTACCGGTGTCAGACAGAGAGGCTCCGCTTTGCCTGCGAGAGGTCTTGGTACTACAACATACCAAATACATTAGACTTTAATAAATTTACTGGTAAATCTTCCTTGCGTAACAAATAGAGCATCAGTTTGACAATTGAAACATGTAGCTGATATTCCTCAAGTGATCAATCTAGGGTAATCATGGCCCTCTTGTTGTATGAATCATCTGTTATTTAAAGTTCACTAACTAATTTACAATACCATATTATTGCCTTTGTACATTGAATGTTGATATTCTATTGTTCAAGCAATCTGAGAAGGTGCCACCACCATGGTTGATTGCCATGCAAAGATACGGTCCTCCACCATCTTACCAACATCTCTTGTTACATTAAATGTTATTGTTTCATTTCAGCAATCTGAGAAGGTGCCGCCACCATGGTTGATTGCCATGCAAAGATACGGTCCTCCACCATCTTACCAACATCTCTTGTAACATTAAATGTTATTGTATCATTTCAGCAATCTGAGAAGGTGCCACCACCATGGTTGATTGCCATGCAAAGATACGGTCCTCCACCATCTTACCAACATCTCTTGTTACATTAAATGTTATTGTATCATTTCAGCAATCTGAGAAGGTGCCACCCCATGGTTGATTGCCATGCAAAGATACGGTCCTCCACCGTCTTACCAACATCTCTTGTTACATTAAATATTATTGTATCATTTCAGCAATCTGAGAAGGTGCCGCCACCATGGTTGATTGCCATGCAAAGATACGGTCCTCCACCATCTTATCCTAATTTAAAAATACCTGGCCTTAATGGACCTATACCTGAGGTGAGTTAACTATCAGTCTTCAGATGGAAAAATTGAAAACAAAATGAAATATGTGCAAAATTAATAGAATTGCGGTATATAGCACAGAGAATTTGACCTGATCCTGACCTGTATGCATTAATATCTTACAAGGTTCTTGTATTGAATATCTAAATTTCGGTGAGCAAAGCGCGCAATATTAGTCCATTAGATTTGTATTACACCTCGAATGTCTTCATGATACTCCCATCTTATGAAAACATACAACCGGTATTATAAATATAGATGATATATGAGCTGTTAAATTATGCTGATAGAAGGTTGAGTCGTGACTAATTCTCTGTACTATACTTCATTAACAACAAGGTGCACTCTCAAATTAGTTATAAATCTCCCGTCTTGATGTGGGCCGTGTGTCCGTCTGTAACAAAATTTTGTCCCCTCCATAACTTTAATGTCGAGGCAACATTAAAAGGAACTCATAGTAAATATGTAACTAATGAAGATGATAAATGCAGACTCAAGGTCAAAGCGTCTTACATTGTGTGTTCGCTCCATAAGTTTTTATGCCTTGGCTGAATTGCTTCAACTTCTAGAATAAACAGTTACTAATGAAGACGACATGCAGTAACACGTTCCATTCAAACTGGCTGACATACATCTAGGTCACAGTTTACTATCCATTAATATGGCCAGGAATTTTAGCCATCTTTTAACCTGTCTTGTTGATTATTAATTGATGGATTGGTTAAATGATGACTTCCTAAAAATGAAGCTCAGTTCATTTGTGCATTGTTGTATAATTGGTCAAAGGCCTTATTTACTGAATGAAAGTTCTTTGAATTGAATTAACTTTCCATTGGAAAAGAAAAATGTGGTTGTTTTTGTGTATTTGAGTGTACCTGTACTACATCAGTAGACTATTATGATACGATTTGTTATAATTTGATGATTGTATTTTAGTCTTGCTCGTTTGGTTATCACGCTGGTGGATGGGGTAAACCTCCAGTGGATGAAAATGGTAAACCTTTGTATGGAGATGTATTTGGTACCAAGAGTTCAGATTTTGAGGTAAGATCTTTAATGTACAGAATTTTATGGTAGGGATTGGAATTAATACCTGAGTATTTGATGCTCGTTACTCTTAGCCCTATATAATACATCATATAGCTTTACTGAAATTTTTTCATTATTTTATGCTATTCTATGAAATTATAAAATTTATTCTTGAATTGTAAATTGTCTTTCAAAACAGTGAGTTTAGCCTCTTGGCTTGGATCTTAGACCGGGACATACCAAAATTATTAAAAAACTCAACATAGGTAGTTCCAGGTAACTGCTGCTTTGCCCGGTGTCAAGATAATCCGACAGTAGTCTCCATGAGTAGTCTCCATATGAATGAAATACTGTTGACCCGTGGGACTTATAAAAAAATTTAAGGCAAAATTTTAACACAATTTAAGTAAAAAACACTTAACACTTTTTCAGACTGCAGTAAAAGAGGATGATATAGATAGATCTAAATGGGGAGAACTTGAGTCTGAATCGGAATCTGAAGAAGAATCAGAGTCTGAGTCAGAAGAGGAAACACCTGAAGACAGTGGGCTTATCACACCTGCCGAAGGTTTAGTCACGCCAAGCGGTATAACGTCGGTACCTGTGGGTATGGAAACACCAGATATGATTGAATTACGTAAAAGAAGAATAGAAGATTCAATGGACCAAGGAGGTGATACACCAGCATTGTACCAAGTCATACCGGAAAAGAAAACTAACGTGGGCGGCGCCATGATGGGATCAGCACATATTTACGATGTTCCTACGGTAAGATACATTCTTCTGTATTAACCATTCCTCTGGTTTTTCATTATTAGCTGACTGCTGATCCAAAAGATTGTAGAAAATTGTGTTTGGATCGGTTGTTTTTTGAAAAATTAAAAAAAATTATGAACAATGACTAAAGAAAGGGTCCAGCCAAATCGGTTGTTTTTTTCCTGCCAGCTGTTATCAATGATAATAATAAAAACCCTAGTCTGTATTAATATTATACCTAAGTATGAAGTATTTGAGAAATTCACTGGAGTCACGCTTCTTGTCCATCCATCCATCTGTTAGTTGACCAATTTCGTCTTTGTCATTTCTCTGTAACAATTGGTCTGATTTAATAAAATTTCACAAGTAAGTAAGTAAGTGACGACTTTATTTATAGTAGATAACATATTTGGTATTACACCAATTTTCAATATGGTCTACAATAGTCAGTATCACCCTGACAAGCCTAGTTGTGCCACATGGATTTTTCAAATGGTGGGGGTATTATAGTAGAAGTTGTCTATATTGTAAAATAACATGTGGCATAAAGCATGAGGTATTTAAGTATAAAATTATCAAATTATTTACCTGGGGCCTAAATTATGCTTACATTCTTATGTAAGTGATATAGGGCCGTCTTGGTCCTCCATTCTCGGTCACCTGAGTATTCTTCATCCGAGACCTTGACTAACCAGTGATGTATGAGTATGTGGTCCTCTTGTTATGCATTAATGAACAGTCGTGACTTATTCTTTTACAATAAACTAATATTGCTTTAACTATAAATATATTTTACAGATACCAGGGGCAGGGGCTAAGAAACCTGGTGAAAAAGTATCTACAGAAGGTATTGAAGTGGCCCTCAATCCAGAAGAGCTTGATCTTGACACGGCTGCTATGCAAGCTAAGTACGATCAAACATTACGAGAGCAACAGTCACAGCTTGAGAAAGAGGACCTCAGTGATATGGTGGCAGAACATGCAGCCAAACAAAAGGTAAGTACTTGATAGAGTGAAACGTTGTTGTAATTCGATGGATTAGAATGAGAAGGTTGTAAGTACAGGCTTTCTACTGGGCCCTACTATTCCTACATTTCCCTACGATTTTGATCTGAGCCCTACTTTGCCCTACTTTTTTCCAAAACAGCCCTATTATCCCTACTTTTTCATCTTTGCGCTCGCAAAGTACAGTATTGAGTGGCTATTCTTTCTGTCATCCGACCCTGTAATTTGTATATTTTATGCCCCTCTTGCACCAAATCATGTATCTGCCTGTCAAGTTATTGAGCTAAAAAGGTCAAAATTACTTCTTTATCCCTACTTTTTAGTGTCAGAAATTCCTACTTTGCCCTACTTTTTCAATAAAATATGTCCTACTTTTGCCCCTTCTATTTTTGGAAGAGGCAGTAGAAAACCTGTAAGTAGCTACGACTCATGCATATTTGAAGTCTGCATCACATGGCGCTTCTTATGAGCCTATTTTTTTTCTTGAAAAAGCTTGTTTTCCCACAAGTAAAGAGTAGTTTTCAGACAGTTTCTTCTTTTTCTCTCAAAATATTGAGTTTGTACTTAAGACCTTCTCGTTCTAAGCCAGCGAAATGTAGGTGTATTTTAAAATGTTCAAAATGACATTCTTTGTCACCATGTGGAAATTACCTTGTATATCATAGTTCTGACAGTTAAGCACTCACTTAAAGGTCACCTCAAAATAACTGGTAAAAAGGCAGTGCTTTTTGCAGAAGCCATTCAAAACCATTATAATCGGGAAATCAGGATCTGCTGCTTTAGAAAGAATGAATATTTCTACAGAAAATAAAAGGCATTTGTTGAAAATACACGTATTCTAATTCAATGTTATGGCAATTTGAAATTTCATAGGCTGAATTTTAACAATTTTTGAAACAGATTTTTGGTGAAGGGATTTGTGCTAATTGCACTAGAAACAGACATGCATTTTATTTTCGGGATAAGGATTTTTGTCTATATAGGACCCCTTAATTTTGACCTGTATAGGACCCCTTGATTTTGACCTGTATAGGACCCCTTGATTTTGACCTGTATAGAACCCCTTGATTTTGACCTGTATATGACCCCTTGATTTTGACCTGTATAGGGCCCCTTGATTTTGACCTGTATAGGACCCCTTGATTTTGACCTGTAATGGACCGCTTGATTTTGACCTGTATATGACCGCTTGATTTTGACCTGTATATGACCCCTTGATTTTGACCAGTATATGACCCCTTGATTTTGACCAGTATATGACTCCTTGATTTGACCTGTATAGGAGCCCTTGGTTTGACCTGTATAGGAGCCCTTGATTTTGACCTGTATAGGAGCCCTTGATTTTGACCGGTATAGGACCCCTTGATTTTGACCTGTATAGGACCCCTTGATTTTGACCTGTATAGGAGCCCTTGGTTTGACCTGTATAGGAGCCCTTGATTTTGACCTGTATAGGAGCCCTTGATTTTGACCGGTATAGGACCCCTTGATTTTGACCTGTATAGGACCCCTTGATTTTGACCTGTATAGGACCCCTTGATTTTGACCAATATTAAGACCAACTCAACAATGAGACAAGCTTTCCTGGGGTCCCTAGGGTGATCATCATATTATTGAAGTTTTACTATATTTTAATCTTAACCTGCAATTGTAATGTCTCTAATGCCAAACTTGTTCATACTCACTTAATTTATAGAAAAAAATCATAAAAAGTTATACCTATGGTGGGATTCGAATCCATACTGTATGGTACAATTGAGAAGTATGAACAAGTTATACCATTCAGCTATTGCAACAACCCCATAAAAAGGGTTGCACAAATAACCAGTATCAATGTGAGTACATCACACCACACCAGCCACAGAATTTATCAACACCGACTGTGTGTAGCTATAATTTAATGGGACTATAAACAAATAATAAATTTATGCAATTATTATATATTCTAAGTACTCGACTCAGTTCTAAGCAGATCGTATTTGTCATGCACAATGTACATGTGTCATCTCGTAACTACACAATAAGAATTAGTTGTTTCTCAAAATTATTTACGTGTCAACACAATCATGGTACGATATTTAGTTTATGTACTTTCCCAATCACTCACTTGTTTGTGCGTAAGAATATTTACAACTGGTATTACCCATACCTCAAATATTTACGTCTCAACCAGATTGTGGTACAACATTCTGCTTATGTACTTTCCCACTGACTTGTTCATGCGTAAGAAAATTTCCAACTGGTATTGCCCACAATACCTTTCAGCTAGAATAACTTAATTTCTAGATTATAGCCCCCCCCCCCCCTGGATTTGTATTTTTTTTTACCTTAAAGATTTGCTTAAAATTATGAGTAAGTGCATTATAGCCAGTCCAATTAGTGTACAGTACAACCTGTATAGAACAACATCCTTTGTGAGCTTTACATATTGGCCGTTGTTTAGAGGTTACTGCACTACAGAGGTTAAATTTATAGTAAATAACGGCTTAGGGAAACTAAGAAGGTGTTATAGAGATGTTGTTGCTCTACAGAGGGCCGCTATGGAGAGGTTGTACTGTAATTGTCCTATTGATATTAAGTATCGATCCACCAATGAGGTGAAAAACTGGAAAGAAACTATTCAGATACTAATAAAAGATTAAATAAAGAAATTGGTACAAACTTCAGAAATTTATTACTTTATTTATACCTTATATACTAATGAAGAGAATTTGTCAAAATCAAAACCAAATGTATGTAAAGTTTGTGAAAATAGAAATAAAATATTTTGACGAAAACCGAGCAATTAATTTGTAATGGCCTTTATGTGATTTCCAGTGTACTAATTATTCACTGTACCGGTATATATAAACATTATATATCTATGTGTACTACTAGTATGTCTTTATGTAATGGGGAATTCCAGTGGATAACACATTCAAAAATCTACATTTCTTTTTAAAAATTCTTTTTTTCAGAAACGAAAGAAGAAGCAAGAAGAAAGTGGGAAAGCCGCCAAAAAATACAAAGAATTCAAATTTTAGTGATCACAGTTTTTGTATTGACTTGAAATGTACAAAATACACAGTTACAGCATACTTGTTGATGTATTAACTTAATTCATCAGATGAATGTGTAATGAGATTAAATGAATCATGTTTATTGCACTGTGAATTTGGTGTTGTTTAAACTTTAGATGTAGGGTTTTTCCATAGGGTTTTCAAAATGCCGGTCCATTGACTCTACTATTATTGAAATAAGGCTAGTTTAAAGAATTTGTGGGTCCATAGCGAAATGTCTTTATTCAATATATTGAAGGTTCGGTTATTAAAGTTTATGTTAAGGACAATATTGTTGCAGATGTAATAACTTTATTTTGTTGAATCTAAGTATGTGTAATAATTCATTGTTTGTACTAGTATATGATTCTCGTACATGTTTCCTTATTCACAAGTATAAATCATCATGCCAGCATTATCTGTAACTGGAAAAAAGTACTTCAGAATTTTTATTTAAAAGCCTCAAAAGATGAGTTGCTTGAACCATGCATAGCCTTGGTCCAGTGCTGGATTTGTAACCTGGCTATCCGGGTTCGATTCCCAGTCACGTCGGGCCATACCCTTCTATGAGAATTTTTGCTGAATTGGCTGTCGTATATTACTGAAAATTGTTTAGAAACGGCGTTAAACTCGAATAAACAAAATGAACCACACATATTTACTTTTGCCTAATTTTCTGTGTTACTGATATAAATGGTTTTAAGCATTTATGTTGATAGCATACTAAAAAAAACCAGTTTCATTTCTTTAAGCATTTCATCAATTTCAGTTTATATTGTACATTTGTGTTTCATGTAGTTGATACTATTCATTTCATTAAATGTCAGCAATCATGTGTTCAGAAGGAAGTTAATGTATATGTGCAAAATAAACCTAATAACAAAGAAGCAGATTATTGTTTTTATTTCCTTCCAAGGTCAAACTACAAGAACTATTAGTATATGTCAGGGATCCAATAATTCCAGAATCTTCCGGATTTTCTGCAGTTGAAAGAATAAACTTTTTGGCAGAAAATTAAGAGTTTGTCGGCTTAGAATGAGAAGGTCTGAAGTACAAAGTCAATATTTTGAAAAAACTGTTTGAAAACTACTCTTTACTTTTGGAAAAACAAGCTTTTTTAAACTGCGGTTTGGTCAACAATACCAGTTCCTATTTTCATGAAAATAAGCTCATGAGAAGCGCTTTGTGATGCAGATTTCAAATATAGCACTTACAACCTTCTCATTCTAAGCCGGCGAGTTATTTGGAGAAAATATTCAAAGTTTAACTAGTTAAATTATGGTGATTTGAAGTTCCACAAATTTTAACAATAGAACAATGTTGGAAAGCTAGTTTAGGTGAAGGAATGTAAACAAATGGTGGCCAGAACAGACTTCTTGATGTCGGTATTGGGCATAATGGAACCCTCATGTGTACAGGGGTCCGTTGCCTAAGCAAAGCGCTACCGAGCGCCTTTATTCAGTTACCTCCCGTTCAATTAAATATAGAAGGCAAGGATTACCTCCCTTGGAAAGCGTTATGTAGCGCTCGCCCATGTTAACGGTCTCCAGTTGTAGTGGTCACAGCTCTGGAGAGTTTCCATTATAATTATGTCTCCAATATACAGTGGGGAATGACATATTGATCTTGTGCTTGATGGATGTTACAAAGTTGTCAGTGCTTGTTCTCATTAAGTATTGGTTAGATTGCAATGAATACATCACTTGGTACCAAGACTTGTGCATATTGTTATGAATTTCAGAAACAATCAGGCTCCCAGCAAATTTGCAGTGTTGGTCAGTTTTTGGGAAACAATTTTTTTTGTCAACACCTAAACATTGATGCAACCAAGATTATGTGTATGTCTTCATTTATAATCTGTTCAGAAAACTGAAGTGATAATACTTACCCTAATAATACTCTGTGTTTATCACTCATAGCTTTAAATCTTGACTGATTTTCACCTCTATCTTAACTTGTTGTTATCAGTTTATGTTCAACATTATGGTCCTAGTGATTATGAACTTAAGATGAATATATCCAGTAGTATGCTGATGAGGTTGTTTATGACCAGGATTTTTCAGTTGGGGTCCAGGGTACGTTTTATCAAAGCACTTACGGAAATCGTAAACTTACGATTAAATTTAATTTCGCTGTAATTTGTTTACAATTATAAAGTGTGGTAAATGGAGCTGCAATACTTATAATGATTCAGGTAATTAATTCCTACAAACCATGTCCGTCTCCAATTTACAGTTGTAAAAGAATCCGTAAGTGCTTTGATAAAACAGTACCCAGGGACTTCCTATGGGTATTGTGTGAGTTGTACATCAGGACCAGTATTTATAGAGCATCTTTGTAGAAAACTAAGAAATTTCTTAAATTCTTAAAATTTTTGTTAAGTGTAGCAGCTAAACGATACAATAAAGATTATTAATTGTTTACATAGATTGTATGCATTTATTATAATGAAATGAGCTACTATAACCACTAAGGAAATATGAGTTATTCCTTAAATTTGTGGAAAATATGCACATCACAAATTGTTGACTTAAGTCAAATTATTTAAGTTTTCCACTAACATGCTTTATAAATATCAGCCTAGTAAACAAAATGGACCAGGCAAAATAAAATAAACATCATTGGGCCTAAATAAAATACGGTTTGTTTTAACTATCTGTCAAAACCCCCTACTAAAATGTTTTATTGAGAAATCAGAAAATTAGGGAAAGTTGATCAATATTACTTCTGGAAAATATAATTTTTTTTATAATAATACCTACCCAACCCTTATTACTATGGGTTGTTAGAGATGAAAGAATATTTTTAGGCCTTGTTGGACAGTTGGCCTGCATCTGAACATGCCAAGAGAAATCTGTTCATGGGTGTCGTTAATGCATGCTAGGTAATAAATGCATTTGCTTGGCCTAAAATCTGGTTTGCAGAAAACTGGAATTTCTGTATCTACATCTGTGCCCTGTTGCATTATATGTTCCTGTGAAATTGTTAACCATTGTTGAATACTATAGTATAATACATAATGGGTCAATAATTTCCTCTCTTGAAAATTTCAGAAGTTAACTTCCTTATAGACAATAATATGAAGTGATTATTGTTAATTCAAGGGTTTGTTTGAGTACTTTAATTTACATTTCCTTTACTCTAATTATTTCTTTTCATACAGCATATATATATATATGGTGTTTTCACCAAATATCTTCCGATATTAAAGCACAGGCCTAAGAAATTATATCACAAAATACAGAGTTTTGAAATTCCCCATCTTCCCGTCATTACTATACATAATATTCTTAGGCCTGTGATTAAAGCTGTATTGAGATTGTTTTCACAGTACAAATACTAGTAGTATCTTATCAGGCATGGGCTCTGACATGGTATTCAATATTGATCTTATTTAATTGGAGAATAAGGATAGCCAATCATATTGCCTGCTACTGACTAAGAGTTTAATATGGTGTGACCTGATTGGTTGTCCTTATCCTTAAGTCAAGTAAGATCAATATTGAATACCACTTCAAAACCCACACTGGTATTTTGAAGAAAACGTGTTTATGTTACTAGTATGTATGTACACAAGTTTATCATGGTTTTGAGTCTGATCAGGACACCTGGAAGTCTAAGCATAAACCTGGTTGGTTCTCTGCCTGTGAAAGATCAGCCAGTCACAGCCCTCTTTGCTGGCTGAACATATGGCTCCATATATGGCTCTGAAAATAATATTTCACAAAAAGAACCCTTTCAACAATAAGATTTTTTTATTTTGTTTGCCTAGTAAAAATATGCATCAACAAAAAGTATAAAAGTAAACATATCATCAATCAGGGTTCATACAGGAATATCAATATAAGTGTGTTATGTTCGAGTATGAACCCTAATCTACAAATATAAAAAGTTAAGTGTGTATGTTGCAAAACCTAAATTGTAAAAAACCTCAATAATAAGACCACCTAAAAATTGATCTATTGAACCACCTTAAAACTTGTCTTTCCGTCCACCTTAAAATTAGCTTTACAGAGGACTTTAAAATTGACCCATCAGACCACCTTAAAATTGGCCTTTTAGACCACCTTAAATTGGCCTTACAAACCACCTTAAAATTGACCTTACGAACAACCTTAAAACTGGCCTAACAAACCACCTTAATATTGGCCTTACAAACCACCTTAAATTGGCCTTACAAACCACCTTAAAATTGACCTTACGAACAACCTTAAAACTGGCCTTACAAACCACCTTAAAATTGGCATCACATACCACCTTAAAATTGGCATATAAACCACCTTATAATTGGCATCACATACCACCTTAAAATTGGCCTTCCAGACCAACTTAAAATGGACCTTACTCATTTTTGTATAGTTTAACAACAAATGTAATCCTGAATTCCATTGACTAATGAAAGGATCTAACTTTTTGCACACTCACATTGATTTACTTGTTAATAACAATAAGACAACGTGGATATTTCTGTTGTGTCATTAGGTCACAGCAAAGAGCATAATTCACTGACTGTTTAACTATGTTTAAAATTCAGCTTAAATACAAAAAAATGGATCTTCAATCTTGTCAATGGTGGTCTTATTATTGAAGAGCGATGATTATAATACCATGGAATAATCATTATACAATGTATTACCATGGAATAATCATTATATTAACATGTAATACATGTTTTTCGATTTTTAAATTAATAAACATTTATGTTGTACATGCGTTAGTAAAATATAAAGTACATAAGTAATCACAAATGGTTGTTAGTAAACGGTGCCTGAGTTGGTGCTTAAAAACAGGTAATGATTATTATATCATCAAAAATAGTGTGCACTGTGCACAAGATCATATTTGAGTGAAGTCTAAACATCGATATCAAGTCATAGAGGGGCAATAGTAACTAAACAAGTGGCATCATTTGTTTTGGGTTAAGACTATAAGGAGTGTCGTAGACAGAGAAGGGTATTGCACGTATGTCCTCACTGCTGACATCATGTGAGTCTATTGGTCTCTCAAAGTTGGTCTAAGTTAACAGGGGTGTCAATATTTCTGATTAATCAGGAATTCCAGATTTATCTACCCTGAAAGAGCTATGATTTCTGACCAAAATAGAAGTTATTTGATAAAAATATCTCAAGAAATGGCAAAGTTATGACCAATTTGATCTGCTCTGAAGGATGTTATTCAATAATAACTGAGTTAGATATGGAAACAATGTGGTTGAAGGCCACTTGTTTGACAAAACTGGTCGGCAGCATATGATTTTTAGGATATTGAATTTGACTCTGTTGACACCCCTGAAGTTAAACACTTACTTATGATCCTGAAAATCGGACCCGAACTGCTTCGTGAACGTAAAAAATTAAGCCTTGGATACATGTGTAAGGTTTCCATGTTCACAAAATGTTCACGAATATTTTGTCTTAATCAATGATAAACATACTAGTTAAATTTATGGCAAGACAATTCCTGTTTGAAGAAATGTAGAAATGTGATTTGAGTATTTCACATACTGTAGTAGTTTATCGTACGATCACTACAATGTACATGTATACTGATGCTTTTCAATTTTCCGTTTCACTTTCGTCAAAAACAACATTTCTTTCCGGCTTACCGTTAATGTCAAAGAACCCTTTCAAGTTGCTTGCATTACCTTCAATGGATATATATTCCTTTGCTAGTCGTTTAAACTGGTCAAAACATTCCCTTGCATATACCTTGTCTTTTTCTGAATACCTGAACATATATTTGTCAGGTATGTCCATCCATTTGTTAACGTTGAATGCTTTGTCATTTGCGAGTATGCGCTCACCACGAGCAGCCAGCATATCTATCAGACTCTCGTCCACATAGTCTTTCCCATTAACAGGATCGAGCTCGAGCATTGGAACACTTTTGTCCCGACTTCCGTCTTCTTTTAGAGGGTAGAAGTATTCCGGATGATGCGGGTTTCCCGCGTAATGGTTGAACAGTGTGTTATCCCATTCCATTTGCTCGGCTTCCGTTTCTAAGCGCCTCCAATCAACGCTACCATCCCCAAACATCACAGCGTAACCAAGTACTTCTCTGTGCGTGTATTTACTGAGGTCATGAACTCGAACAAGACGTGGCATTTTGTCAGAGAATTTGGCGCCAATTTTGTCCAGGAATTCTAACGAAAGTCTTAGCCACTTCCGGTGAGAGGTCACAACCTTCATATGACCTGGAACCTTAATATTAACCATTTCATTATAAACGTGTTCCAGTTCACAATTCGACTCTTCTGTATCACTACTCATATCTTTGTCCATGTTCACATTGACCGCTTTGTTCACTTCTACGATGGATTCTCTCTCCCATTCATCTGAAGGTTGACCAATTCCTACTTTAGCATCCAACCAATCAGTGACCAATCTATTCAAAGCAGCGACGAACACTGGATACTTTACTCGTAGCAAGGGAACTTTATCTCGTTTTCGAAATTCAACACCTTCTCGTGGTTTGAAAAGCAGATCCTGGAAGAAAAAAAACGCTACTGTTAAAAACCCTTGCTATAAGATAGTGTTGCCACTAGAATATATTTGGTGTTTAGGTAACTTGCATGTACAGCAACCATGGCGACATACATGCATTATGCGATTATGGTATTAAAGATACACTGTGTCAATTTGAACAAATTACAGCATAAATTTGTTCAACTTTGTCGGCAGATGGACATCATGTATATCTTTAAAACTCAGTATATGCGATTGCTCTTACGCGGAAATTCTGTATTGTTGTATAAGGAATATACTGTTCCCGGTTTTATAATTGTCTGTTTTATTACAGATACGACCAAATCAAGTTAGAAGCATATGAAACAGGAACATTTAAAAAGTAATCCCGCACACATAGCAGTGTGACCGTCCAAAATTAAGCTTATGAGAAGCTAAATTAGTACAAAAGACTAACATAAATTATTCGGCATTTTAATTGGTGTTTCGGCTGATGTACAACACTTTTGTTGGACCTTATCTTATATTTGGCCATGTATAACAAATTGAACAATATAAATAAAACAAGTTTAATCGCATTTTCAATTTATTCAAATCTATGTTATATATATACACCTCTGAGTCTCGTATACTAGTATGATGTGTAAGAAAAACCGTCTCTCGGAAAGGGTAACGATATTTTATCAGTGTATTACTTTGGGTCAATGTTCAATGGTCGCTGTCGAAGCTGATAAACCTTTGATAATCCGACACTCTTGTAAAATATCGTATATTCTTAGAAGAAACTAATCCTGTTATGTGAATATATTTTTATCCGTATCTACACACGTCCCTTATTCAAATGTTATATTCCTCAATAGTAAAATCGACCTTAGTAGTCCCATTTAAGCAGCCCCCCTGTTTTAAGCAACCAATTTTATTACACCCCAAATTAGCTGTTTTATTTATGTAATGTTAATGTAGT
Organism: Spisula solida; assembly: GCA_947247005.1. Lineage (NCBI taxonomy): Eukaryota > Metazoa > Mollusca > Bivalvia > Venerida > Mactridae > Spisula > Spisula solida. Next base: position 46,445,617 of record OX365945.1, on the reverse strand, counting down.
ATAACACGTTAATCTTTCACTCGCAGTAATTAAGCTATAGTCCGCGCAGGATAATGTGATATTTACAAACATGAATCGGTTTGGTCGACTGTGGCAAAATTGGTTTTACAAATCACTTAAATAAACAGATATGGTCTGTATTGTACTCAAATCATCACTGATAATTGATGCACATAATTGTAATCCACCTTTGTGGACTATACCAAATCTGTCCGCCTTTTACATTATCCTGGATGCACTATACTGCATTTGATGGTATATTAAGACGGTATTTTGAAGCAGTTGCAAAGTGAAATAATGTGTTCGCTTATGAAAACCCGGACGTTCGTGTTGTTGTTTTTCGATGATAGGTTAAAATATGCCACAGGCGACAGCTATAATTTTCCGACCTAGCTAGGTCGTGTACCTTCACCAAATGCGTGCCTTGGAGAAAGGGGCGTTACCGGAAACAAACCACTTTTTAGTAATGATCTTAGGGTTCTTTTCTCTTACGTCGCAGTCCGAGCTTGAAACTATTGCTACCATTCAATGACCAGGATGCATAAAATATATATGTGACCTTAAGCAGTAAGCACTGACAACGAATATATCTTTGCATGTACATGTATACGTATATGTGTCGAATGTGTACATGTGTACATGACCTATATATATATAGCAGTTTCAACAAGTTGAACCGTGTTATGTTGTAAAATTTACTGTAATATATACTGTTTGAATGTACACACTCTTTTGTGAGCAACACTTCATTTGTAAATAAAGTAGATTCTACTCTTTAACCGCGACATAGGTCATGTTTAAGATTTGTATTGAATCGTATGGAAATCACAGAATCGACATGTTTTTCGTCCACTAGCCTATTGGCCATCGATCTTTATGTGGGAGATGTTAACACACCACCGGTGTATGCATACATGCGAATTGATCCGCAATAAATCAATATGAACATAACTATTGTGTTTTGGCAAAAGTAAACATTGGAACATTTATATATATACTATATGTATCAGATATAGCTACACGTATAATGATCGAGTCTAGTAAAATCTTTTAACCACCATAATTTATATATTGGACTTGAGAAACACTTAAAATTACACGTCGTACACGAGAATGGTTAAAGTAATACATTAAATGGTATAAGCGTAAAATGTTTTAAACAATTATATTACTTATTCTTTATAATACTACGTTATTATATAATATACAACCGTATGAGCGCAGCAAACTATATTGTATATGAAAAGGTAAAATATGTATATTCTCATTACACTTAGACACGTTCATTAGCTGAGACATTGCAATGATCAAGCAAAACTGGCATCTTTTTGTGTTTTTTGTAACCGAGCCGCTTGATTGCCCTGTTTTGATAGTTGTTTGGGTCCAAAAAACAGAGACATTCGTGAAGTCACTATGAATTTATCAGACACTGACCAGAGACAGTAGATTTACTTAATATATACATTGTAAGATAAGATTTACTTAATATATACATTGTAATACATATAAATGCATATAATTATATTAGAACAGACAACACACGTCGACTATACATGAAGAATACAGTTAATAATTTTACCATGGTTGTTGAACGTCAGGTATATTCCGTATCAGTAATGTTGCACTCACGGTGGTGCGTATCGGCATTTTGTAGACGAAATTAGGTTACACAAATAGATCAGGGGAAAACCGTATTGGAATACCGTTCTGATCACCTCGGCTTTTGTCCAATAGATTATTTACCGGAGATAGCCGAAGTTTCACGATTTGCTGGAATACCAACAGTTTTCATTTTAGTTATTCAGCGTTTCCTATCGATTCTCTCTGTTGTTATGCTCAATACTTAGAAATATGTGTATAAAGAATATCCATGGTGTATTCCAAACTGAATATTATAGGTTTACATCAGAATATATTAATGTGTATGCATATTTATGAGATGATCTGTTGCTGATAGAATGATGAATGTATTGATAATAGAAAGTAAGCTAGCTTGCCCAAGTGCTTATTACAATTATACTATATAATAAGTTATAAAGTGTTTGTTGTTTAATGTAGTAGATCTATGGTATAGATCTGTGAAGATCACAGGAAGTATATTTTGTGGACAGACCACCAAGCACTGGTCATCACACGTCTAAAACATGCATACATAAAACAATAAAATGCTCTTCAGAACACAGCGTGTTTTATTGGCCGAGCATATTCATGATATTGACGTTATCAAAATAAAATCTATATATGGCCACCAGTTGTCCTAGAATCAACTACATGTAATTTTACTTGTTCTACCCAGCATCGAACCCGGATTGCTCGTTTGACACATAGGCATTTGGTTTCAACTCGCCGTAAATTATTGATTTGCACTAGTCTTTGACTAGTACTCTAAAACGATAATAACAAAAATAATATTTTCTTTCGGTGAACGTTAGTACCAACGCAAAAAACATTCTTAAAAGTGAGAACGACTTTATCATGTGCACCACAGAAAGTTCGCATCAAACGTTCGTTATATATACGATAATCTAAACCAGTTTTAGACGAACATTCGACGTTTTCGTTTGGTGGACAACATTAGATCGCACTAATTGTTTTGACAATTGTAGAAGAGGATGACAAAAAACATGAGCTAGTACTACTAGTAAAATACCATATTTCAGACAATATCAATTAAAAGAAATTTCAACTTTTAGGGGTTGTACGAAAAACCTTAAATTAGATCTCTTGGAATTGCAGAGCCTGAAAGATGGATCGCGGGACCGAACCCCATGGATTTGGGGGCGGGGGTTGTTATATTATACAAGCGTACATTAACACAAGTCTGATAAAATAGGATGTTGGACCAAACTGAACACAATAAGCGTGCGTGGACACCGAACGGGTGTCATTTTATCAAGAAAACCTTAAGTACTGTATGAAATGAATTCGGAAAATTTTGACATTTTCTTATTTGAAATTTAGGCTGTCAATTCTCAATTAAACCAATTAAGTATGAATCGTTAGAACTTGACCACACTTAATTCTGTCAATTCAAGATTCTTTGTCATTATTTGTTTTGGAGAATCAGATATTTAAATAAGGAAGAATACACATCTTACAATGTAATTGTTGCAGTACATAACTTACATATATATGTACTTCGCAGTTGATGACTTATCAAACTGTAAAGCGAAAGTAGAGGAAAAAGCAGTTCGCCTTCCCGAGTAATAAGTACATGTATATTATGTGTGTCAGGAAACTCTACAAACGCCGGTTCTACGTACTGTCGATACGTTTCATATCATTCAACTGTGTTTTGGAGTCAGCTACTTATTGAACCCCGAGAAGTTAGCAGAAAGTTGGAAGTTCGTAGAATTTTTAAAATTCTATTTCAGCTGCACGCCAATAATCAGCTAGCGTTGAGTTCGGTATTCACAGTATAGCCACGACCAATGTCGAGCAGGAGTCCAATGTCCAGCCGGCAATAAATGCGGTAATCAACTTTCTAGGACAACGAAATTCTACCTGATATCGAATTTCCAGCCAGCTGTAATTTGGATACTCGACTTAATGAAAATTCTAGTTTCCAGCTGTGACCGAATTTCCAGCCAACAATAAGCTGCAAAATCCCCGTTGGTAGGACGTTGCGGTACTCAACTGGAAATTGGAGTTTTTATTAAGTCGAATATCCAACTCACAGCTGATTTGAAATTCGGTCTCAACTAGAAATTCAAATAATATTTTAGATTTTAGTCGAATAGCAAACTCGTTAAGAACTATGTTATGTGTTTTAACTGTTTAAATGTTTATTACTTATTTTAATAACTATATAGTAAGACCAATAATTTATACATTTTGTTTGAATGTTTACCGTCAACCATGAATTTCCACTGAGACCACAAACTTACCAGCGGAAAATCCATTTTTATTCGGGTTATTTATATTATTAAGCGTAGTTTATTACTTTATAGCTAAAGTTAGGACACAGCAAAGTATAATGCAGTAATATAAATATAATACATGTACATGTATTAAGAATTCGCAATAGGCTAATGTCAATGACAGTTCAAATTTAACACCCGGTTGTTTTAAAATAGATGAACGGAACAATAAACGTCGAATTCTAACACGATCTACGGCTTAATCCATATACGCATAGAGCAAATGAGTGCATGTATTTTTACCGCAATGAAATATACCTGTCAAATTGGCTGTTACTATTTACGCCCCGTATCACGTGTCATATTTAAGAATTAATGAACGTAAACTTTATAGTAAAACCTTTAACGAGTCGCCAACAAGCGGCAAGTTGCACGAGTATCCAGTGTTACAGCTATGACGCATATATTTTTTTAGAAAAGCCAATATACTCTCGAAACTAAGTTTCATAAAAACTTCTGATTATCAATTCATTTATATTTTTCATTTCATGAAATAGATACCCTATACTCGTGTTATTAAAATTGTTTTAATGTTTAGAATGTGTTATTTTCTTCAGAATTATACGCAAACAGATTTTTATTTCTTAAATACAAAATCATGTACACATTATTGTATAGGCCAACGTGTCATTTTCTATCTGATTCGGATGAGTTTTCTCAGTAGTAATGAATAAACCCAATCACTGTATCCTTTCTTGCGTTCCTATACACAACGTAAAAATCAACTTGTCTGGCTTATTGGGAACAAAAACACCTGTAGCTCCCGGTCAGAGTATGACTTATTGGGAGCATATATAATTGTATGTCTTCGATTTATTGCGATCTCATTAAGCATCTGAAACACTTAACTTTTAAACTTTGGACTCTTAAATAGATAGTTTTAAATTTTTGTTGTAATTTTTTTTGTTTCTTATGAGTATATGAATATGTTGCTAGTCTCTTATAATTCCAGTCAGATTTACCATATATTTTATTTGTTTTTATATTTGTAAATGTGAATAAGACATAAATAAAGTTAATACACAATAAACATCCTGAAATTGACTTGTCTATAATACTAATGATGTGGATAGTCAGGCGATGCCGCCGTTTCTATGTGGCTTTGGATTGTCTGCGCGCAACAGTATTTGATTGGCCTACACGATGACAAATTGACACAGATTTAATAAGTTTTCCTTGTAGTTGGAAAATTATCAACGAGTACTACATTTGTAATTAACTTTTTAAATGACATAATAATTATATCTCGGTTTACTCATGTACGATGTTATTCCACATTTACAGTGATGAACGTATGGACAATAGAAACAATGGACATTGTTGAAGAATGGTAACAATAATAACGAAACATAACATGATCTTTAGTTGGTATAAAATACATTACGTACATACTTATAGCCAATCATAAAACAAATACAACGTTCATGTAGTGCATCACGGAAACAGACACTTAAAAAGATAAAGTGAATTAGTAAATAGTAGTTTTAAACTTATATTAATTAATTTCCACATGTTAAGTGCTTATATAAACTTTAGCATGAAGAATTGTATAGGCCATAATGGGGAGTGGTGGTCTAGATGATTGGCGCGCGCGATTGAGATGTCCCTGGTTCGATCCCCATCTGCGCAACTGCTCAATTTCATTGAGTAAGAATAACCCACAATGATCCATTCGGCCAAGGTGTTTTAGAATAGGTACCTGTGAGGGCGGTGTCTGTGCGGCAAATGTTCGATATTTCTGGGGGCTGTATCTTGATGCTGACTGAACACAAACCAGGAGAGAAATAGTCTCCCTGGGGAGACTCGAACACTGGTTTCATTAGGTAGCCCATTGACCAGGGGAAGTTAAATGTCAAAGGGAAGCTGAATGGCTACATTGCTGAAAACATCCCTCAAAAACTGGTAACTTTAATACACATATCGTGCTGAATTATATTAAAATATGCTTTGGATTTTTTGATAGAAATAAAATTTCAAATGTTTGAATTATTCAGCGTGCGACGACCATAACGACATATATGATGTTTAAAATTAATGTGCATGTGAAATATAAACATACAAACCGCATTTGAATGATGTAATCAATTATCACTCAGGGGAAGATTAAGGCTAGGCATTATTATATACTCATGTGCTCATTGATTAAATAATTCTATACGTTATTGCGAACGGTTAGAACTTCACATCTTGTTCACGCGAGTATATGCGCGCGTTCGTAACGATGTTCCGCACATCCCGGTCAGTGGAACACACTTACGAACAAACTGGGAACACTGTTCAGAACATGTTCTTTCTGTGCCCGCCACAGAGGTGGTGCAGCCAGAATAGTCACGTGATTACAGCAAGAACAATGGCCGCTTGTGTCGTAAAATAGAATATAATAAATTTATTTCCAATTATGGACCAATGCGGGTAAACAGTCGCACTTAAATATATCCACATGGATATTTCTTCCTCCAATATTACGGCTGCAACTACAATTTTGGTCATCTTTAACATGGAGTAGAACATTCGGCACACTGTGTAGGACAGTTCCGTTTTGTTCGTAAGTTGTTCGGAGTAGAACATCCCGCACAGTGTGCGGAACAGACGTTCCGAACATACCCTATGAGTCCTGACTGCCAGCCAACTCTAGCTATATACTTTATAGTGTATATACAAAGGTTACGGCTCAGGGATCAGATTCATCTATCTATAGCAGACATCATGGACGACTATATATATTTCATGTCCAACTTTTTGTTTCATGCCGATATTCCAATTTTCTTTAATTTTAAAACAAGTAACAACAGTTATCTTTCTTATTTATGGCTATTAAACAGAAAGAAGGCATTTTGATGTTTTGGTCGGAAAAGCTATCATGTGATAAAACAGTACTGTGAGGCCTACAATGGCGACTTTACACATTGACTTTATTAAACTCGTCCAATCAAATTGGCTAATAACCCATTTCTAACACTCCTCTGTCGCTCCAAGTTGCTTTGTCATCTCGCTAGTTTTAGATCTTTGTGTGAGTGTTTAACTTGCGGCATATAGTTAGCGGTTGATAACTAAAAACATTTTATCTCTTGAAACCGAAAGTAGGATTTAGTCTTTGGGAAAACGCAGTTCGCTTTCCAACAATATATCTATTAGCGAATGGGATAGCAATCCTTGGCAGTTTTCTGAAAACGATTTTTCAGATTTCTTACCACAGTCGACATTGTCATTTATCATCGAAAGATGTGATATTTAAAAAATTACGAAGAAACAATCAATCATACGCTACGCCACTGCCGACACGTTTCTAATTAGTAATACATATACCCTACAGATATATGAAAGAAGACATCTCAGAACCAAATTGATATTTTGAACATACTCATTGTTGTCTTTGAAACGAATCAGCTCATGCACGTTTGTTGTTGTTGAAAAAAAAACGTGAGCACATATTCTGTGAAAAAATTTAGTTGTAAATGGGAGTTAACTCTAGCAGAGAAATATGCAAACTTCTCATAGTGGTTACTTCCCTTGCACTAACATTAAATTAACCTTTAAGGGGAGGTAACTGCGAATAGTTTGAGAAATGCAAATACTATAATTATCTCCCTTGTTTTTGTATGCGCACTTATCGGAGGCTGGCTGATAGTTTAATAAACAATTACAACCTCGAGAGTTGTGTTTCAGGTGTATACATGTATATGTATGCATCATACGAATGAAGATAGAATCGTACTACATGGGCGGTAATACATTTTGTACACGTGTACAGAACAACATCTATAGTAGTGTATTGTAGGCGTATTTGGTTGGAGTATTTATAACCTTGTGATTTACTAGACCATAAATTTATGAATGGGGGGATAAAGTGTTTATATACATAAAGTAAAGTAGGACATTCTTTGATCAGTAGATATGTATTGCTTTACGTTAGAATATTTATGCCTTAATAGTTAAGGCCAGCAATATTCGGTACTAAAACTAATATGGAGTTTACCTTATTGTTTTGCAGTTAAGGGTTTGTGTTAGCATTTTGTACTTTAATTAATGAAAGAGCCTTATGCTTTATGACTTCTTTGCTAACATGTTAAACAGTTCGTGTTGGATAATGCAAATGCTAATGAAATAGGTTACAGATAATTTTCGTCACCTGTCATTATGTTTTTGCGTAAAAAATAATTGAAGCATCACGCTTGTCAGTTGTGCTAATTATCTCTTGAATGTTTTCAGTCTAATTGACTACATGTATATGCATTGTCTACATACATTTTGTAAGCGTGACCGCGGAAACTTCAAATGACATTAACTTGTTACGTTCATGTATAGTTGACGGTAACAATATAATGAAGAAAGAAAATTCGTGTACGGACTACGTTATGTTTGATGGAAGTATGTAATATCACGCCTTGCGATATGATGTTGCATTCGGTCACTGCAAATTGTTGTTAACAGCTATGTTTATTGTTGAGAGACGACGGTCGTGTTGAATCTGTATAATACGGATTTTAAGCTGGATAGATTTTATGGTAAAACATAATGTACAGAGGAACTTAGTTTAAGTATACAGTATCTTATACATGTACGTATATAAGACATGCATGTGGTTTACTGACAATGCATCGTGTCTTGGATTTTTATCGCCCAGAAATATTGTCAAGTCTTCAAATTTGGCAGTGCTCATTTCGTAGTGCACATTTCATGATGTATTCGGTAGTGCAAGTTTCGTAGTTCATGTTGCTGTTGAGGTATCTAAATTGTATCTGATTGTACAACATCAACGCAGATATTCAAGGCGACAAACTTGTTTTGGATATACGGAACATTACGGACCTCTACGGAAAATAAAGAAGAGCTTCGGTTATAAAGCCGTAGAACTCAGTATAGACACTGCATGCATATAGGCGGAATTGTATCTACGAATATCAAACATGGATGATAAATTTACAATGAAATTCACAATGGTATCCAAGCAATCCGGTCAGCCAGTTTGTTTCAAGCAAGATGGTCAAAGATTTGGACAAGCTCAAACTTTGAAACTGAATGCCAGTACTAACTATGAGCTCAGGTTTACCACGAAACCAGGGAGACACATCAAGTACGTATTTATCATTTTATATATTCTCTCTCTTCCTTCAGGGGCTTTCTCTCAGTATGTCCCTCTGGTCAGATCATGCTGTATCTGCACTGACAGGGGATGCACCAGCTGTGCCCTTGGGGCTGCAACACTATATGTAAAGCGCCTTTGAACGTGTGTTTGCATGGAAAGGCAGCGATATAAATCAGGTATATTTATATATTATTAGTTATATTTTGATGGTTCCACTATACATGTATATATGCGGAAACTAATGAACAGCACGTCGGTAAAATTACCGATGTCCACTCGTATTGGCCTTACAGAAACTAGCCGGACATGACTGTGCCTTGCATACAAATGACTTGTATCATAGTTGCGAAGGAAAATAGTGCAATGACACTAATACTGTACTGGGAAAGCGTTTGATACATCTACCACGCTCTCAGTTAAACAACGAGTACAAAACACATACAGGACAAACACTCTGATATCGTATTTGATCTTGGACAACGCACTCGACTAAATACGATACCCTCGCGTTTCAGTTAAACATCGTTAACTTATTACCAATGTGAATTTGGATTCCAACGCGTCCTCTTTTTCCTTCAGGGGTACATCTGAGAGCACCAGTTATATAATGTTGTTTTGAGGTTTACGAAGAACATATCCAATACAGCGCCAAAGTGTTCTCTTTAGGATATTTGGTTTTTAGTCTAATGTAATTTAAGCTGAAATGTAACCGCGTTTAAATTGTGAAGATCATCATATCCCAAATTGAATACATGTACACTATTTCGACACATATTTAAATGCGTATTGATTTAGTATTCATTTTATGCAACAATTTGAATAACATGATATTGAATATAGTTTACATTTTGAACATAACACCTGCTTTTGATATGCCAGCTTTCATCGGCTAAATTGGGAGTTAATAAGGTTGGTATATCGTTTCATTTTATTGGTACAGACAGAAACAGGAAACCGGCCAATTCCTGCTTTTGGAAGTGTTCGGAGTTTAAGGTAGCTTCATTGTAAAATCATATAGTAATTGGGCGAGCAGGAATCAGTGGCACGGTTGTTAAATGTTGTCAAATATAAGATAAAATGTAGAATGTTCATTGTTTACTGTCCAGGAAACCATTTCTGTTATTACTGTCCACGCTAAGGGGAAAAGTTTTGCTGCCATGAAATATAAGATATTTTTCAGCAGCTTGAACGTTTTTCCAGCACCCATTGAAACCTGCATTTTCTACGCTTTCACAGGGTGCTTGACAAAACTGCACAGCTGCTGAAAAATATATATTATTTCATGGACCCCTAAGCGTGGAGTATATTTCATAGACATCGATGAAGAAATCGAAAAGCTACGCTGTGTTCAGACAATGGTTGTAATATTTTGTGTACACGTAAAATAAAACGTCACTGTCACAATATCCTAACTTCATATTACTTCGTTTTTTTTACCACAGAGATTTGTTAATCGATGGCGAATCATGCAAAATAGAACTTATCTCACAAAAAGACGTAAACGATGAAGAAATTGTAACGTACAAGGCTAGTTATTCAACAACAGAATCCAGTGAAAACAAAAATGGTCAACGGAAATGGATCTTGTTGGCTCTAGAGGTATGTTTGTTTTAAATATCGTTTTTTAAAGCCACATTATCTCTCCCAATACCTTTTCTCATCATCCAGTAACTAGACTAATTACAAGGAATTGGATTATATTTAACAAATGACCAATAATTAACGACAGAATGTTAAATGTGTCTGTCGAATTAGTACGCCAAAAATCACATTTAGTTGAGTAAATATCTGGATGACAAAATACTAATTTTGCAAGAGTTGCTTCCCTTAGATTTTTTCAAATCATTATTTTGTAAACAAACCAACTGGGGGTTGTATTTCGTTTTCTTCCATCTTATGGTGTTTTCCACCTTTGGGACTCAACTAAAGTGCTCAAACCCATGGCTTTTCAAATAGGTTACCAAGTTATTGCTTTTTGAAAATAGCCGTTTAAGGCCTAATATGTTCCACTGGTCAACGGTGTATTAAGGAGACAAGCCAGTCACATTATCTTGATATCTGGCGAACTAGCAGTAACCTGGAACTACATATGCTGAGTGTCAATGAAAGGGAGATAAATTAATGTACAATATCAAGCAAATTCGTAATTTGCTCGAATTAGGCCGGTTGCTCGAATAATCGCTGTTCGTATTATACCGAGGGTTTACTGTTATTGTATACCAGTACCATTTTAATGCCATCGGCTTCGATCCCAGACCGCGACGTACAAAAGTTGTAACAAATTACTGATATATCTCCATTACTTGACGATTGAAGCTTAAGTTAGTTCCAGTTACAGCTTGTTCGCCTGGTGCCAGGGAAATGTTAATGAATGACTGAAATACGTTTGACCAGTGGGACTTAACACAACATTTTTTTCATTGTGGTTTATGTGGGTTAAAACAACAGTGATGAGAATTTTGTTATGATAATACGAACAAGGATCTTTTTCGACATTCGGTATATAAAAATGGTTTATTCTATGAAAGAGAATAATTAATAACCATAACTATACATTTTGTATAACTATATGGAGTATGTGTGCAATGTTTGTTCGGGCGAACACATTATCGAAACGGCACTAGGGAAATATTTACTAATTTGGACATCCTATTCGGTTTTAAAGAATGCAGAGATGTTTTTCTTTGTGTTCTGTATATGGTCAATCTTTTATTAGATTCAGGTCCAAGTGTTGTAACTGAAACCTGGGAGAATACAAAACGAATAATATCACAACAAAACCAATCAGCTAGTTGATTTAGATCTACTAAAATATTTATCTTTTTCTTTCAGCTGGAAAACGAATTGGGCTTAAATTTCAGTCTACAGTGTAAGATGTACAAACCGGGTGAGACGCACCACGCTCAGTGGGGACAAAAATTGTCATTTCTAGAAATGGGGTGCAAAGTTGAGAAGAGTAAGACGAACGTCGACGTACTTTGGGAGAAATATGCATAATCGACACGTGATCAATGCACGTGATATGTGTGCAATTTAAAAAAATTGTGAACGATTTTTACGTGAACTCCGTGGAAGTAATGGTATAAATATACATACAGTGAAAGCCCCCCCCCCCCAGAACAACCCTCCATTGAGAAACAACCCCTTTTGAACAACAATATCATTAATTTTGTTCTTGAGATAACCATTTACTATCATTTATCTCTCCAAAGCAATATAAACCTATGTACAAAAAACCAAACTATGCTTCCCAAAGGGTGTCGCTCTGGGGAGGTTAAATTGTTTTTTAATGTACATGTGAGTAAGGTGACTATGACAGTGCCAATTGGCCTTACTAGATGCCATTATATTACGTGTATGTTACATTATATTACGTCCGTAGTTTGTGTACGACTTCAACAAATGGTGCCACTTCTATGCAATAAGGTCGTACATTCTACAACAACGACAATGAATGTGTTTATGTCATTTCGCCTTACTATACTAGCATGCCATTAGTTTTGATGTTACTTCCGTAGATTGTGTCACGACTTTAACATATGACTTCATTTATATGCAATATTGTCGTACAATCTACAAGAAATACAATGACTTCTTTTTATTGAGATTATATGCATTTTTATCTACCAGTATTAAGCTTCATTTCGAAAAATTATTATATTCTACATGTAACAGTGTTAGCTACTTGTATATTTATTATATGTATTTTCATGTAATTATATTTCAGCTTACCTATCTTCAGCGCAAGTCATTTGATGTGTTATACCCTCGTGGCGATGGATATCGTCAGAAAAGGGTCTCGAGAGTGGTTAATACAAGTTGTAACAATTTGTTTTACAACCGACCTATGAAAATGAGTATAAACCATTGGACTACCAATCCAGACAATGGAAATTTCATAAACGCGTTTTGAGTGTTTCCCACCCAACTAGAGATGAACTGGTTGGTAACTCAGAGATAGTCTCGCGGGCATCGGTGCTGTATGTCGGACACGTTAAAGAATCAAAGAGTCTATTCGGAAAGAGCTATTGTATTTAACTCGGGTTACTTGGATCCACAGGCCTAAGAAATTATATCACAAAATACAGAGTTTTGAATTTCCCAAATTTCAAAACTCTGTATTTTGTGATATAATTTCTTAGGCCTGTGCTTGTATCACACCAAACTGCCTCTGAACCTTGTCTGCACCTGTCAGACACAATAGGGATAATGCCCTGTAGACGGTCCTGCAATGAAAGAAATATTTTATAATACCTAGCAAAATGTCCAGGATTGTCATTGGTCAACAGTATGTGGAGAAGGTTACCGAAGAGTGCAACAGCTACTCGACTTACCACGGTAAATGACCAAAGTTCCTAAATAACACTTATTACTGCCAACAGTATCCCTTCCTCTACATGTAACATGTTAGAGATTCTCAGACATATAAAGTAAGATCATCGAAAATATAGGTGTCTCTGTTGATTTTCGACAAAAGTCAATGCACAAAACTGCTCGAAACGGTCACACTAATAAAAGCTGATTGAATTGTAGAGCAAGGGAGATCACCGCGCAGGTTTCAAGTTTCAAGTTTTATTTGTAGTCAAGGCCCATATTAGCATCTGGCATAATATAACATTTGACTAGAGTTTGGTCAATGCACATAGATATAGCGTATCTAGTAACGTCGTGATCTAAGGGAGGTAATCCAGACTAACATATATCTTTTTATGGCTACGCACATATGTCAATAGAAAGATGTATAAATGTATTATCAAAACGAAACGTTCGTACCGTTATGATTGACAGCTTATAACAATTATTATGGTCAATGTGACCTTTTTATCAATTGACGTATGGACAGTTATGTGTAGACAGACGTTTATAAATAGTCATATTTGTTGTCCATATGTCGACAACATGAGTATGACAACCTGTGCGAAAAAAAAACTACTTACCACTTACTGTGTTTTAAACCTCTTAAAACGACGCATCGTATTACTGTACATGTTTTTAGCTCACCTGAGCACGAAGTGCTCACTGGTGAGCTTTTAGGATAGGTGGCTGTCCGGCGTCCGTCGTCGTCCGTCGTCGTCCGTCGTCCGTCAACAATTCCTTTAAATGACTTCTTCTCCTAAACCAATTGATGGAATTTAACCAAATTTCACAGGAATGATCCTTGGGTGGTCCTCTTTCAAAGTTGTTCAAATGGTTCTGGTTAATTTATTAATTAGGTCACAGGAGCTAAAAATAGATTTTAAAAGTGAAAACTTAAAAAAATCTTCTTCTCTGAAACCACAGGGCCTACAGCTTTGATATTTTGCATGAAGCTTCATCATGAGATCCTCTACAAAGATTGTTAAAATTTTGCCCCTGGGGTCAAAACTGCACCCGTCCCGGGGGTCACTTGTTTTGCAATAGAGTTATAGAGAGAAATCTTTGAAAATCTTTTCCTCTGAAACCACAAGACCTACAACGTTGATATTTTGCATGTAACATCATAATTATTGGGGTCCTCTAACAAGATTGTACAAATTTTACCCCCATGGGGTTAAAATAGCCCCCTACCCCAGTCACTATGTTATTGTAGAAAACTTTGAAAATCTTCTCTTATACCACAATGCAGACTCCCACTGACCTCACCTTTAGATAAGAAATAATGTTGGATATTTCTTTCTTGCTGACATTAATGACTTTTCAATGAGATATACTAAACCCTGACTCTGGTATCTGAATTCAAACATGTGTAGACCATCTGGTCATTTGTTCAGTCAGTAGGAGAAGTTTATTGTGTGTTCAGCTAGTAATTGTAGTCAATTAAGAAAATTGTATGTTTTACAGTATCAAGCTTGTACATTTGTACCATGTTTGTTAAGCAACCGTTGTCTTATAATTATAATCAATTTGATTATTTCAATCCATTATTTCACAAAATATCATGCCCATAAAGTGTATATATTTGCATACAAGTTAATTGTGTTTTATATTCTTCCACCAAATATATCCCTCAATCTAAGGCTAACCTTAATAAATTCTTTGGTTGGAGTTACTCTATCTACTCACGAAAATCCCAGCAACATTTTTGGCCTTCAGGAGACATTTTTTACTTTAATGAGATTATTAAGTGTTCGTAAAAAATAATTAAAAACATTCCCTACTTACCTACCCGCCTAAACATTTCTGTGTAACTCCAAACAAAGAAATTTTTAAGGTCAGCCTGAGATATTTGGGGTAAATTGCTTTCTACATGTCAGCTGTCTGGTACACTAAATGGTTTCAGATCAATAACTCGAGAACAGTTTGGCCTAAGATCATCAAACTTTGCTTTGAGGTTGGTTATCATCAATAGATGACCCCTATAATGTTTTTTGAGGTCACTAAATAAACAGATAAGGTCATTAACCTTAAACATAATTATCATAGAGGCATATCCTACTATTCCGGAATAATCCGAGAATCAGGATTAGCTGCACTAAAAAATGAACTTCTATGTAGAAAAAGTTCATTTCTCGACTTAACATCACTCGAATATTACTCAGGTGAGCGATCCAGGGCCTTCTGGGCCCTCTTGTTTCTGATAGAACATGAGTTGGTGTTGTATATGGGATTTATAACTCCGAGTGAAACGAGGATTATAATCCCATATCAACACCTACGAGTCGTTCTATCTGACTTAGACTATAGATAAACAATCTTTGTTTATCAGGTACACTTTGC
Source organism: Spisula solida (assembly GCA_947247005.1). Taxonomy (NCBI): domain Eukaryota; kingdom Metazoa; phylum Mollusca; class Bivalvia; order Venerida; family Mactridae; genus Spisula; species Spisula solida. Next base: position 46,429,915 of record OX365945.1, on the reverse strand, counting down.
CTATCAATCGACCGGTACATAGGGTATGCTAAAACATTTAAGTGTTGGTGTAATATGTTAAGTGTTGCATGATGCATATATAGATCTAAGTGGCACAATTTAGCTACTTACAGTAAAACCTCAATAATGAAACTCCTTCTTTGGACTGTAAAAAACTTATCTCAATAATGTTGAGTGGTGGCATCATTCTATCAAAGAGCAAACATATGAAAACGGAACGAAAACTGGTTAATTCTGAGCCAATCTCATTAAAGAGGTGGTCTGCATATAGGTGCAATTTCACTGTGAATTTGAGGTTGAATAATGTGCAAGTGGACAGAAAGTAGTGGTATTTATTTTGAGGTGGTCTTGAAGGTAAGGTTTTCATTTGTAAATTATGGGTTGTGATAGTATGAAAGTCATTTACTTCAATCACCAGACACCATTGGAACCCCTACAATTTGTTTTAATCGTTTAGTTGGTTTTAAGTTCTACTCTGTGAAAATGATGTCTTAGAAGAGAGGGGTAATCTGCACGTAATTATTGAAGACACAATAGTACAGAACAACCTCTGTAGAGTGAGTCCCTTCGTGGGCTGCAAATATTGGTCATTGTTTAGAAGTTGTTGCCCTACAGAATTAACAAAAGTATATACATGTAATAACTTCAAGTAACTTTGAAGGTTTTGTTATACAGAGGTTGTTGCACTACATAGGTCCGCTAGAGAGGTCGTACTGTAGCCATAGAAGCTACCACGGCATTCACCCACTGATAATGTTGTCAGCACTCAGCAGAGATGTTGGCAATACCTTAATTGGTTAATTACCTATCAAAATTGTTGTCTCAGATTATGACAGTAATAATGAACAAAATTAATGTAGAAACTTTCTGAAAGGTTTGATATACATGTACAATTAATACATGTACATGTATTCTAATATGTCCAATTAGTTACTTGTTTAAAATATAGTATTGTCATATTTTCATGTTATGCATGAATTGAGCGTAATAAACAGTTTTTGTTGTTGATGTTGTTGATGTTGTAATAATATAGACTAAACTAAGCTTGGTATCAAAAATGTTGGCATCCACATTTTCTGTGCTAAATGCATGTACAATGTAGTATACATTATCATAGCTATGCTCAATTATTTTGCTTGGCCTACTATAGTATATAGCAATCTATTGTTATATATACCACAGCAAAGTGTTGTACACGGGATTTATTCAACACTTTTTCTCCATGCTGATTGGCTAGCTACTGAGATCTATAGTCTAAGCATATTAAAACCAGATGTCCGGGTGTATATCAGTCATAATCATGATATGTACGTAACAACAATTTTGTTATAATGATTATAACTGATATTCACCTAGGACATCTGATTTAGTTGTTTTAAAATAACTTAATATGCATACTTGGCACAATTAAATGAACTGCCCTCGTATACAGGCTAATTGGTCAACACATCTGAAGTATCCACTAAAAAGCATCCTGCTTATCATCAAACCCAAGGTCGGAAGTATAATTGGCTGTCTACCGTTTGGAGTACAAAATGTTGTTCTAACCGATTCGTATGTGGATAATTTATATTGCTTTACACTGTAAATAAGGATACTATTTTCAAGAATATTAAAATTTGTTTTAGATGTTCATTTGAATATTAAACTAGAGAAATAGGTATAACGTTAATATTGGTGCTAATGTAATAGTTGGTTATACCGGATACCTCAGACTCGAAACCCTTCTACGCCGAATAGTACACCATAGTATAGAGGACCCCAGGAAGTAAGCCCATTTATCTCATTATTTAGTCGTTTGTATCAGCTCACATACGTTCACTGAAATAGTTGGGTCAAATCTTAGACTGGTACCACTCGTTTCATTTTCCGTGTAACCATTCAGGTGAAACTTCTACACAGTTACCTTCATTGATGGTGCGTTCTCGCATTATTCAGCGTAGTAACATTAAGGGAGCTAACTGCGTAACTTGAAATTTTGTTTGATAACCGCGCACGCACGCACACACGCATTCACACCAGCACGCGCGCACAAATATTAAAAAATCCACCGTGTCAGCTTTGGCAAAATGTGCATAATACTTGTCTCATCAACCCCTTTTTGTTCATTTGATTAACAAATCAAACATGTCCCCTTAATTTGAATAAACATGTGTGTTTTAATCTTAATATACCCGATCAGTATTAGTAAAAAGCTTGATTAAATTGACTTTATTTTCATCAATAACTTGAACAGATTCTGTCTGGTACAAGAATAGAACTAATACATCTGGATCGCACACAGACGCTTGGTTCTTTCTATTGATCATATATCGGAATTTTAAGAAAGCGCTTGGAGGCAGCGTTCGATGGAACCAGAATTTCCGACCCATTCAAAACCAATTACATTCATGTACGATACACGGTATTAGAATTGTTCGATAGGCCCAGGGTGATTGTAACCCGCGGTTTTATCGTGTATGTGCTTATAAATAAAACCTAACATAACCAGTTAAGACAATAACTGCCGTTCGTATATTAAAGTAACCGCCTCAAATCACCGATTTTTCCGTGGGACTTATTCTGACAAGAATATCGTCTGATCAATACAAAAGGCGCATGCAATGAATACATTACTAAATCGTATGATGTAAATTGCAGCAGACGAACTAACTCGTTTTTATGGGAATTTACAACGCTGAGGTGTCGCGGGATTAACACAAGAGAGAAAATCACAGTTCGTGCTAATAATAGGGGATTTCTTGGACAGAAAGCGATTTGGGCATGACTATAAGCTTCAGTTTTATTAGCACAAACTTGAATTTGGAATTAGCTTCGGGAGATGTTTCTTTACTGAATACATGTATGTGATGGTTTGTGCTTATCTACTTGGTTTGTGATTTATATTTCTAAGTTCGATTTGTGTTTACAGACAAGCGACATGGCGACTGAATTCAAATTGACGTTTAGAATGAAGGCGCGTGAGAGTGGGGACAGTGTATGTTATAAACAGGACGGTCAAAGATTTGATCAATGCCATACTGTTAAATTAAACGCCGCTACGGACTATGATATAACCTTTACACTCCGCCCAGCTATATACATAGAGTAAGTCTAGTATTTTGAGTTTACGTTATTTTTTGTATGTAAAATTATTTAAAATTGCCTTATTATCATGAATAACATGTTAGTCGTGTGTACTGAGCCATGTAGAGTATTCGCCCTCAATCCGTGTATTAACATTAGTATCTTTAAAGTATCTATTACTTTGTAAGATATCTTTATTGTAACCCGGCATCTACTCATGCGGAGACATAATTATCGTTCGTTCGTTCATATTTTTAAAGTCCATCAAGGCATTGCTTTGAAACTTGACATACTTGTTATCTATCACAAACACCTTCCATTGTCAAAGCCATGTAACACTACCCAACATTTCTGCAGAATTATGACCCTTGATTGACTTAGCTAGTTATTATGGACAAGGCTTCCACCAGGCCATCAGCGTTTATTGAACTCAGTCTTGTTTAAATATTGTTTTAAGTCCCACTGGTCAACAGTACTTCAGTTTCATTGAGTTTACACAGTCACATTTCCTGATAATGTGGTCCGTCAAGCAAGGGAGATAAACCAGTAATGTTTTTGACGAATTCAAGATTGCGGCTTGGAATAGAACCCGACACCTCTCGCTCTCAGGCGGATACTATTCCACTAGATTTATATATACCAGAATGTTTGTGAATTGAACTACAATGTGGGTCATGTTCAACTTTGACGACATTGTTTCATATTTGTGTTTCGATGGTACTAGTCGAAACTATCATTGTAACCATTGAAATAAGCATGCTTTAAAGTACAAGGACTTCCATTTGAAGCTTAGTAAGGCCGAACCAATTTAATGGTGTGGTTCTGGTAATATACTGAAAAAGAATACGTTCGGTAGGCAAGAAAAAGAGTTTAAGCATAAACGTTTGATGTATAGCTTAGCTGACAGCGGAATGTACATCTGTACCAAGCTTATGCATCATAAATATATAATTTCGAAGAACATAAATATTGATTTAATTGTCATATGGCAAAAATGTTTAACAGTTACCAAGGTAACAGGCAACAGGTGGTATTCTTCTATGAAATATTATACTATGAAATACTTGCAGTATCATTACCGTATACATGTATACATTATGTGCGAGTTTAATGAATTGATGAAAGGTCTATCATTACAACATGTAAGGTGTTACAAATGTATTAAGTCTGGGATGCCAACAGTCAAGAAAAAATACACGTGTATCTACTTCATTATACCAATTTCGTAAAAATCCCGATTTTGTTTTTAATTTGATAGGTCCCGTTTAGCCAAATACGGTTTCTATGATTTTATGCTTTGTAGTTACACCTTTCTTAATATTTTTAACTTTAGTCATTTTACGTTTTTTCGACTATTTCGGGACTATCCACAATAGTAGGCATCGCTTACAACTAAATGACATAAACGTTGGAACTTATACAGACAAAGAATCAGAAAATGAATAAGGACTTTTGAAGTTAGCTAACTAGTTAAACACAGAGAAATCCTTAAATATTTAATTGATGTATCTTCTAGTTTGTTTAGTGTGTTCAGTGACACATTTCGGGAAAAGTCGGTTTTAATAGTTTGGATGTTTTGCATAAATCGGTCATTTATACCGCAACGGATTATCAAGCGTCTATAATTTTGTGAATGGATCTGTGTGAAATATTACTACGATTTTCGCTTTGCATTCGAGCCGAATAGTGTTACTCCATTCCTTTACAATTGATCATCCAGCAGAAATATCCGATACGCCACATAAAAATATCAAATTAGACCAACATTGCCGATTTCCCAGCGCGTCAGGTAGAATTATCGAGGAAATGAATGTACTAGTCTGTCTTCACACTAAAGACGAATATCGATGTGTGTGCTTTATTCCCAAGATAAAATAGGTGCTTGTTTCCGATATATTGAAGACTATATTCAGCTGTGAACATTCATCAATCAATATGTATCCGAACGCTGATATATCCGAAACCCGTCTTAAATCGGACGGAATAATTGCTTCGTATATTCAGAAGGATAAACAAAAGAAGTAAAAGAAGGGTATTTAAAACAACGCACTAAATACAGAAAACTTAATATATGTAACAGAAGGATTATTCAGTATAGATTTCATACATATACGTGGGAAATATCAAAATTGAGTCAAATAAAACGGCCGCTTTACTTCTCAACACAATGCCGTATATACAAAGGTTTGCTTACACATACAGGAGGAAGTTTGATTATACTCTTTCGGATAATGCACAAAATGCTTAAAAAGAGCCTAAACGGTTCCGCGAACAATCGATAGCTGAATTATTGTTTGTGCGACCACTTCGGGTGCGGGAGAGCGCTGGTGCGTTCTGTGACTGTGTCATTAGCAAAGGCGAAATAAACGGTACTAGTAACACCTTGCTTGGGACTGAACATTAAAATTAGAAAATGGATTCTCCTAATTTACCCATAACCTCGTTTCGATAGATGACATCAGGAATGAGGTGTCAATAACGATAACAAACAATAACTATAAGTTATCGAACTTCATATAAGTCTTTGCCTTTTTAGATTAGTATAAACTATAACTAGTAGTAAAACTTTAATATTAAGTCGGACAGGGAAGGCAGCACTTAACTTGACCAGCCGAGCACAGAAAAAATAAAAGCATACAAAGCACAATGCCAAACACACAGCCGAACTAGAAAATGATCCGCCCAAGTCCCAGCTGTCAAAAGGCTGAATGAACTAGTTTCAGCAATTAAAACGCTGAATGTTTCGGACGTATAAAAACATTGATTGTGAGTTTATTAATGAGAATCCTGAGTACTGTTTCATCAAAGCACTTACGGAATTCTTAAACTTACGTTTAAAATTTAAATTCTGTATAGTTCTTTAACAGCTACACATTGTGATAAAGGGTCGTTCAATATCAATTGATATTCAGTTACTAAAGTTATACAGATCACATTCGTCACCAATGTGTTTACAGTGTAGGATTTAATTCGGACTTGAGCGTTAGTTTAAAATTTCCATACGTACTTTGCTAAAACAGTACCCAGACGATTAGGTATTTTAGCATGCTTAATTTTACGTGATATTCCTTTCAGCAAATTAATGATAAATGGTGAACTTCACAAACTTGAGCGAACGAAAGGATCGAAGGACGGGGTAGACGATGATGAATGTAGAACTTATACTGCACAATACTCAACTATTGGGTTTGACGTAAGCAAAAGTGGGAAACGTCAGGAGATGCTTCTTGTGCTTGAGGTAAGGGTCCAAGAAGTGCGATCTGAGAAAGGAGTGTGTTGGGGTAGGATCCGTGATACTGGTTGCCTGAATCAATCCGCTACCTGACTTAAACAGCCTATTTTTGTCGAGCCCGCTTGCGGTGAGAGAGACTTTGTCGCCACTTTTGGTGAATGTGCGTGTGTGCGTGCGTGTGGGCGTGTGTGCGTGCGTACGTTCGTCTGATTTTGTCCGGACTTTGTTATGCTTTGACCAATCTTTCTTAAAATTGACATGAATGTTTACCTCCATGATACAGAGTGCCATGCCCAACTCCCAGGACCCTATCTCAAATTTCAAGGTCACAGTTAGAGGTAAAAGGTCAAACTGAAGCTGGTCCGGACCATTACTTTGTCATGGATTTACCAATCTTTCTTATATTTGGTATGAATGTTAACCTCTTTGGGACAGAGCGACATGTTCACTCCCAGGTTTCTATCTCAAAGGTAAATGTCACAGTTGAAGGTTAAAGGTCAAGTTGAAGTTTGTCTAGATCATTACTTTATCATGCATTGACCATTCTTGCTTATAATTGACATTAATGGTTACCTCTATTAATCGGAGCATCACGAGCAACACCAGGTTCCTCTCTCAAAAGTCAAGGTCACTGTTGGAGATAAAATGTCAAATTGAAGTTTGTATGGATCCTTCTTTATGCATGGTGGGATTAGATGTAAATTGACACACCTAAGTTAGTTTTTTTTTCAACGTGCGCCAAGGCTCGACAATGCCCCAGAGTGGGCCCTGCAAATTATTCGACAGAAGAAGAAGATATTAAATTTGCCGGAGGGCATGGATTTCTAGTGTTGATTTTATCATCGGAGCCCTTTTAGTATCGAGCTGACATATAAGTTAAAAATCCATCAATATCCAGTATTTATTCATTTGCCAATTTATATGCCGTATCTTGCGTACACAAGATAACTAGATTCTTCATCAGTAATTACCCAAAGCCTTATCATGGAATATCAATTACATGTACATGTATATCATCTTCGGCAATATGCTGTAAAATCATATATTTTCGTGTGTATTAAATTTAGTGGATTTTGATAAATGAATTTTCGTGGGATCGTAAATTCGTGGATTACAAAACATTGAAGGGTAAACCTATTTTCTGTATTTGGGAGGTCGATTAATCGTGGGGATTAGATTTCATGGTCGAGTGTATCAACGAAATCAACGAAGATTCAACTTCTATTATACATATGTGATTGCAGCTTCTATTCTCCTGGTGAATAATTTTCCGGTCGGATAGAAAGTTTCATTTCCAATACATTAGATCACATGTGTTTTATCAACGACAGAAAATGGGATCGGCATGGAATCGTGTTGTTTTGTTGAAATCAGTTCCTATCTGGAAAACAAAACAAACATCAACTAATCCTCTTTACATTGAAAATCGCGTGTTATATTGCCTGAATGTATCTCTGTCGAAAATCAATTCTACGAACGATCAGAGCCAACAGTTTCTACATTCATGTACACATTCAAGTCGATCTGTTACAAAACTCCACAAGTGTCTGGGATTCCATATGACTCGGGGGTAGGGGTTTGATTCTCATTAAAATTTCCAAAAAGCCTTTGTTTGAAGGGTCAATTTCTCTAAAAATCAAGGATAATTTGCCCATAAAATTGTAAAATTTAATGAAAAGTATCAAAGTGACCCTTCAGATTCAGAGGCTAGTGGAACCCATGTAGTGCATATGTTATTTTTGTGTTCGACTGAGATAGTCTTAAGAGTGTGGTCATTCGTATTTTCCCTGCCTTATTGGCCAATGACCCCCGGCTTCGAGGAAATAGACAGAAACTTCATACAAGGAATCTGGGCGAGCGACCCTATCTACTTCCGAATAAACTCCTTGTTTCTCCACGTGTCCGGTGTATAGCACCGGCACACGCGAGACAACCTCTGGGTTACCAATCAGTTCATCTCTAGCTGGTTGGGAAACACTGAAAACTGTTCTGAAATGACCAAGTGTCCATAGTCGATAGCGTTACCCACTCGACCACCGTGTCATCCAGATGTATCGAACTTATAAACCCATACCAAAACATATCTATCAAAAAAGAAGTCCGATTATAATTGTTGGTCTTAACATAAATAAATGTAGGTGATGTAAGCAAATCAGGTTAACTGATACGAGTAACCTGTGTAGCATGCTTGTAAATATTGTTTGAAAATCATAGAACTAATTTTTTGCGGAGGACTTTTTTTGGCCTAAAGTCGTTGAATTTGTCATGAGCTGACAAAAACTAGATATTGCTAATTAAACCCACCCATTTTTACCGATCTGTTATCATTACCATGAAAACGTTCGCGTATATGTCCTGCTCTATTTTCACGACTCTATTGACGAACTGCCAGTTGAGCATCTATAAATGATTTACTACTATCGACTAACTGTAGGCCGTCTATCTATCAGTATAGTACTGGGATGGCATAAAATCCGACCGTTCTTTTACATGGTTCTCATAAAAATAGTAAATTAAGTCATAATGTTGTCGTAAAATTACATTTGTTCTGAAACACCAAGTGGAGGTTATTGTATATACATGTATACTAGTACTTGCTAGATACATTCTCGGTCGATTGTTAACGCAAACACGGCCATCCTTATACGGAATGGCCTATCAATTAGTGCGCGGAGCAATTGAGGGGGGGGGGGGGGGCACGTACATAACACAGGACCTTAGCCATGCTGAGGCACACCTCGGTGCTTGCCTCGCTAAAATTTGAGAAATTACCAAGATAAGCATGTTCTTGAATGAAAAGGAGATTGTGACGTCCCAGTAACTCGTTGCATAAACTCTCCTTTAAATTACTACCATATAAAAATATCGTTGTTTGTATTTATCATTTGATTTTACATTTCCACAAATAACTGTTTCAGCTAGAAAACGGTGTTTATATGAAGATCACTTTACAGTGCAAGATGTACAAGACGGGGGAGAAAAACCATTCACAATGGGGCCAAAAAATGACTGCTTTAGACATGGATTGTCGGATGGAACCTGGACACAATTATGTGACTGTGCTGAAAGAAAAATATTTGTGATGTTGTGAATTACGTAAGCAAGAATTGTGTACATTACGTTGAAATTTGTGCAATTTCCCAAATTGTGTTTGGAATACCTCTGTTAACTTCGGACACAATCACAAAAATGTGTTTGGATTACCTCTGTTAACTTCGGACACATTCTATTCGTAAAAACGTTCATTGTAGAGGGGCATTAAATCTCATGGATTGTGTAATAAAGGCAATTCACGGGATGGAAAATTCATGCATTCATTTGACTTTTAAACATATTTTATTTACCAGATAAGTGCGAACAGCACCATGTAATTATGCATACAGTGCCCACCAAAAATAAGTATACAGTAAATATTTTTTGTAAAATTAAACTTGGTTAAATTATTCAATATCTGTTTATCAGACGGTCACAATTATGCTAGTTTCTGAAACTACAGTTACTAAATGAGTCAAAAAAGAGATAGAAATAAAGATGAAGATGTTTGGAACTAAAATAACCATGTGATCAAAAAGGTTGAATTTTCCATGTTTTTGTGACAAAGTTACCATTCAAGAAGGACAAAGAAACTTCACATTTTGCACTTAGGGTACCAATTAATGTATAGCATTTCCATTTAATAAACAAAATATTCCTTTTCTTCAAATATAGTGTTGCTTCACTGTTCTGCAAATAGTATTATTACAGACAAGTAAGTGGGCAAATAACATCTGTATACTTATTTTTGGTGGGCAGTGTAGACAGTTTCTCAATAAAATTGAGTCAAAAGTTCTAACAACTTAGTAATGGTCACTCCCTGGGAAAAGAAATGTTACGTACATTTAGGAGGACGATTATTCGTGTGGGATTTGATTTCGTGGTCGAGTTTATCAACAATATCAACGGAAATGAACCCGGGGCCCTACGAATGATAATGTGTTAACAGTACATTTGTGGTAGACTGTTGATGTAATGTCGGACCAAGTTGTATATATGTAATAAATTGTATGTGTAATATCAATACCTGATAGGTTTTGAAACGTAACTTCATGAATACAACCAGAGACCTCGATCTATAGTCAAGAGCATTACCCACTCGACCACCGTGACACCAGTCATTAATTAAGATATAAAATGTGTCATATAGAACTTTCCCTTTTTTATTGATTGAGAATAAATCGATTTTAGGTTATACATGAACAACATAGAAATGTATGAGAATCTGTCCTGACTAGACCACGTGGTACAGGGTAGATCAATGTCACCCAGACACATGAATAGAAAAGAACCGAGTGTGTCTCATTATGCCACGTGTCATCGTGTGGTAACAATGTTCATCTGATGCATAGTGTTAATTTCCTAGGTAAACTGATGATCAGATATCGAGTTGAACTGAGTCACTTTTGATTTCTCATAATGCGTTTTCATTAAATCAAATAAGGCCACCAGGAATTAGATATTTGGTTTCCGTTCACTAGTAGTTCGATATGTGTCTAATAGGCTGAACAAATGAGTCAATAGATACACTGTCATACACTAATTTGATATATTTGGTGTTTATTCTTAGCACTAATGAATATTCATAACAAGCTTTATTCACGTACTAGCAACTAGTCATTTTAAAAATTAAATGACAACACATTAACTAAAGAAGTACAATAAGTATATACATGTATGACAAATTGGAATTAAATTGTCATGTAACAGTCATAGTTGTTAATACATATATGCTATGCCTTAACGTCGCAATGCCAATGGCATTTCAATTTTTTTTTTGGATTGTTTTTAGATAAGACATAAAAACCTGATCATCTCGGGCACGTTAAACATACATCAAATTTGGTATGCCTAATATTTTAAACTCATAACAAAGATGTAACATGATATATGGGCGTTCGATTTCACAACAAACCTCATCAATTGTTGCCTGATTATAAGACGTTTGGCCAATCATATTGTCAAGAGGCTCGTGGAATCCATCGATTTCTACATCTTCGCTACCTCCCTTATAGCAAATTAGATACTATAAAATCATACGTTTTCGCGTTTATTAAATTTCGAGGATTTAGGTAAAATGCTTATTTTGGTTGTTTCTTAAATGCGAGGATTTAAAATATTGAAAGAAAAATCTATTGGTTCGTAATTTTGAGTTCGATTATTCGAAGGGATTTAATTCCGCGATGTTCATGTAGTTCATCAGCGAACTGTACGAAAACTCCACTGCGAATATCAATAATTTTATAATAGTTACATTAGTTGAACTTCCCTTTGAAAAATTACGGTGCCAACGCTTTCAATCTTGTTAACAATTATTGAGCATCACCAACAAACTGAGTATTAGATATCTTCAAAAATAAAAAAGTTATGCTAGTTTGAAGTTGTTCACTGTATATGTCTGCGATAGCGCCAAATAAACTTGGCGTCGGCTGGAATTGTCTGTGACATATTTGGCGCCGAAAGGGTTAATGCGAAACGTCCGTTACCCCGTCTGTTTGTAATCTTTAGAAGTTTATGTGTTGCAGTGTTTCGTTATTTGACCGATACGTATAATAATAACAACCCATGTTTGTGTAATTGAACCCCTACAAAATATTCCCACATAAAACCATCTTACTAATAAAATCACCTAAAAATCGACAATATGATTGTCAAGTTCATATAATGTTCACAGTGACGACTTTAATTTGTGCCGAGCAACATATAAATATAGTCAGTAATGTTATCAATAAATCAAACCATTACTGGTGTGGTGTGATGGTATCACTTTGATGCAGGTTATTTTTGGAGTGCTATAATTGTTAGGCGATACAGTACTTGATCAAATCACGATATAGGTGCAAAATATTTATTCAACACCAATAGTTAAACCAACTCAACAAGTAGGGGTATTTATTTTGAGTTTATATTTTATAATGTAATGTAGCTCGTTGAGCTCTGGGCTGGTATTCACAAAGCATTTTAGTGGAAAACTTGATATTTTGTGTCCCGCAAATTGAAGATTAATCCATTCTTCTAAGTGATTATAGTAGCTGCTTAAACACAATGCTTCAAAACTTTAGGAAATAATCTTGATTTTCTTGTTTAGAAGATACACTCATTAAGTAAATTTCAATATTTTAAGATCATTTTAAGTTTTCTACTAAGATATTTTGCGAATGTCAGCCATGTTTACTATGTTTAAGAGACGCCATTGTAAGTTAACAAAATGACAATCGTCATAGTATGAAGACATATCCTTCGAGATAATGTTTTGTATCAACATTGTCTCAAGTCTTAAGTCTGATGTATATGCGTATTTTATTATTTCAGAGGGAATTCTTCTGTCAGTTGTGTGTGTTTGTTCCGCTTCAAGCTGTCTTTCTTTGAACCCATACAAAGCAGTATATAGGAGTTAGAAGTCTTAGAAGCGGTCATATACAGAACCAATACATAATGCTCGTAGTTATATAGGCCTTGTATACATTGTATATGCGAAACTATCTATCTTTTTATCATCAGGTGAATGTGAAATGCTGCTTTCAATAGGAGAGATCATGTTTGTATACAAAGGTATTTATATGCAAATGTGCCCACCAGCTAGCTACTAGTACATGTATTGGTGAATGACTGTTTTATTATTCATTCATCCAATATATTGCCGGTGTGCATTTTGCATATGAACAAGGTGATCTCTGCTATAGGTTACTGGTATGTGTCGATGATATAGCACAATATACCAGAATTATACACAAATTAAAAGCAAGGGAGAGTTGGCTTTTGATCGAACAAATAAGTATGTAACTATACATGGCAATGTTATCATAATTAATGATAAAACAATCAAAGCGCACTATAGGATAAAATCCGTTTTCCGGAATTTCTGGCCGAGATGTTCCGATTGAGGTGTGGGGGATTAAAACAAGTTGCTTATAAATGTACAACTGCATTAAACCAAGCACCGATGACTTGGACTTTGATAGCATATTCATGAACAACATTGACTAAAAATTTGTTTATACATACAATTTAATACATACACATAAAGGTAGATCACTGCGTAGGAGATGTCACGCATATCAGACCGGATGTGTTTGTATTTTAAACAATACTCAACCACGTGCTCCTCCATTGCGCAAAGGTGGCGGACAAGCATACTTTTGTTCTGTGTATATGCCAAAGAATACTCGGAGTTTGGTGTATGCATTGTAATACATTTATCTTGAAGTTCATATTGTTATTGTCAGGTAGAATTTATGTTTTATCATTTCGTTGTTTATTAGCTGTTAATCTGTTCTAAATATGAAACGGAAAACATTGAGTGTCAGCCAGGCGGTATGTTTCTTGTCTAATTTAAATATCTTTGTACTCTTTAACGACGTTTTGTCAGTATGCACATTTGCTTCATTTGCTAAACTTGAGATGCATGTTTGTTATCATATACCTTATACGTTTGTGCTATGTGTTTTTATTGTTCAATTGCTTGATTCGTGTTTCGATTCAATGTCGTTTTGTTATGTTAAAGTTAAAGAAAATCCAACATGAAACGAATTTCACGTTGTCGTTGTTGTCTTTTTCCTTTGAGAATAAGAGAACGCTAATTGGATGTTGATCTGGTTCAAATTTATTCAAATTTCAAATATTTTCACCTCACGAGATGTGTCCCTCAAGTTAACAATTTCAGAGCTCGTTAGAGGAAACCCATTCCGTATTAAATTGTCCAATCTGGGGACTAATTTGTCACCATTTTTATAATTGATGGCTTTACAAAGTCTCACATTTTTCTGGAGTTTTGAGACATTGCGATTCATCATTCTCGTACATCAGAATATTATTTGCATAAATCGCGAAACTTGACTATCAACCCATTGGCAGTAGTGTCTTACTGTATACTATACAGTGATATACAACCTTATTGTGGCAAAGAGACATACTGCTGTATGAGAAATGATTAATATGACTAGCATATAGTTATTTTAACTAACCGGATAGCATCCTGAATGATTTCTCGTTTGTTCAGGCTTCTTATGGAAGTCTGTTGAAGTTGAAATGAGTACAGAAATGGTATTACATCATAAGAGTAGAAAAGTTCAAAGAGAGAAAAGTGAAGAACAGTACGACAAGCTACGTTTTTGCTTTTCAACTCATATCACTTCATGCATGGGCACATTTACGGTGGCCGCGCTCGGTATAGCAGTAGGAATCACTACTAGTGGGTACTTGTAGCTGGGCCCAGCAAGTCTTTTTGAAGGAGAGTGATGACAGTCCCTGCTTGAAGAATACAAAGTCAGGGGCGTCACCATTGTTTGCTGGTAGACTGTTCCATGCAGTGGTTGCTCGTGGATGAAGTTCTTGGTAATATTTCTACAAAATCATGATGCGGATGTTGACGACTGGCGATACTTCTTAGTATGTGATATGTTTGTGTTTCATGTGGTTAGAATGTGATGCAGGTCTGCAGGACTTACTATATGTAAGAAAGCTTATTGCTGATCTTGTACAGCTTGGTCTGCTGGACATACGTCCTTCTACGTGCTAGTGGCCCTAGTCACATGAGATTAAGCATGGAGGACACACAACTGGTCTTGTGGCAACGGTAAGTTTTATACATGACCCGCTCTCGTTTGTACCATCTCTAGTCTATGAACAACTGTACAATCATGTTCCTTGGTATGACAGTGGAGAGTGGAGCAATACTCAAGGTTTAGCCGTACTCGTGTTTTGTGCCGTGCTCCTGACGTGTCCATTGATGGAGGAAGTGTATGATGTTGTTCCCTTATATTGCAGTCTTATATTATGTGGTGATTTCATAAGGGATGCTGTCAGTTTTATGGGTGGTAGGATATCCCAACATTTCTCTAAAGTCACTAAGCTTCTGGAAGATTTCTTGCACGTCTGACCGTCTTGAGTCGATGTCTAGGTATACCACACAGTCGTCTGCAAATAACCTTGTGATAGACGAAACTTGGGAAAGATCGAAGACGAAAACCCAAAAAAAAAAACATTGTTCAGGGCACACTTTCCCGAGGACTCCACCAACAACGGATGCAGGTTTCGGGTATGTCTCTACGATGATGTACACGATGCAATTCTCGTGATGTCATACTGTTTCTTACGCTCTTATAGTGTCTGAATTGATAGCTGCAGTTATTGGCGTTGACATGTCAGCCAGATGGCCTGAACTATGCTTGTAGTTGCGAATAAATATACTATCTGAAGGCTTGCGGTTAGTACTGTGACATCATAAGTTTTCGCGAGGGATAACTTTTCGCTATATTTGTGAATTCAATAAGTTTACGAAAATTTATTCTAGTGAACTTAATACAGGCAGTTTTTTACGACAGAAAGTAAATATTACTGAATTTAGAAGTTCGCGAACATTTGACTCCGGGAACTACTTCAGAAAGACAATAATGTAAATTGCCTTTGAGCGTGCTTTCGCATGAAATGCCGCTTTTTTGAAATTCGCGAAATGTTGACGTCGCGAAAATATATGATTTTACTAAACATTTGTTTGATCAGATTCCATCGCATCTTTTATATCTCTGAAGGGGTATCATGTTTCAGGTGGTAGGAACATCATGGATAATAAATAGTTGGTGTAATCGATATGTATGTATCTGTAGGCCATCTCACAAGAACAGTTATCCGATAATCGATCAGGGAAAGCAAATTAACTACATGTATTCGTCTGCGAGAACTATTGCATGTATGTTTTATCAAGCAAAACACGCGATATTCTCAGAATAAAAGGGGTCATTTACTTTTTTCAGGTGGCGCAGTTCATTAACTATTTTGTTTGAGTCATATTCAGTCAGTTTCCCCAGTTAAATTTCCTGGAATCAATTATTAACTTGTATTGCGATCCGGAGTTCTGGTGTCCGGTATTGTGGGAGTTTTTTTAAGTTGATTTGATAAGAAGAAGATACGGGACCCAAGAAATCGTCCGATTTTATGGGGATTCCGGTTTTCAGAGAGTCCGTTTTGAGGGAGTTTACACATATATATTTCCTGCAAATTGAAGAATAGCTATTACTTCCTTAGTGATTATAGTAGCTCTCTACGTAAGGCATAAAATCTATGTAAAAATCAATAATCTGAATTGTATTATTTAGCTAATACACTTAAGGAAATTTTAAGATTTTAAGAAAATTCTTGGTTTTCAACTAGGATGATTTATAAATACTAGCCCAGCTTTGGAATCAAACCGGATCTGCCTACAGACACCATCCTTATACAGCAGTGATTAGTCAAGTTTCCAGATGTGGTTGTCAGTTCCCAGATGTGGTTGTCGGCTCCAAGACGTGGTTGTCGGCTCCCAGGTGTGGTTGTCAGTTCCCAGATGTGGTTGTCGGCTCCCAGATGTGGTTGTCGGCTCCCAGATGTGGTTGTCAGTTCCCAGATGTGGTTGTCGGCTCCAAGATGTGGTTGTCAGTTCCCAGATGTTGTTGTCGGCTCCCAGATTTGGTTGTCAGTTCCCAGATGTGGTTGTCGGCTCCAAGACGTGGTTGTCGGCTCCCAGATGTGGTTGTCAGTTCCCAGATGTGGTTGTCGGCTCCCAGATGTGGTTGTCAGTTCCCAGATGTGGTTGTCGGTTCCCAGATGTGGTTGTCGGCTCCCAGATGTGGTTGTCGGCTGCCAGATGTGGTTGTCAGTTCCCAGATGTGGTTGTCGGCTCCCTGATGTGGTTATCAGTTTCCAGATGTGGTTGTCGGTTCCCAGATGTGGTTGTCGGCTCCCAGATGTGGTTGTCAGTTCCCAGATGTGGTTGTCGGCTCCCAGATGTGGTTGTCGGCTCCCAGATGTGGTTGTCGGTTCCCAGATGTGGTTATCAGTTTCCAGATGTGGTTGTCGGTTCCCAGATGTGGTTGTCGGCTCCCAGATGTGGTTGTCAGTTCCCAGATGTGGTTGTCGGCTCCCAGATGTGGTTGTCGGCTCCCAGATGTGGTTGTCGGTTCCCAGATGTGGTTGTCGGCTCCCTGATGTGGTTGTCAGCTCCCATATGTGGTTGTCGGCTCCCAGATGTGGTTGTCAGTTCCCAGATGTGGTTGTTGGCTCTCTGAGGTGGTTGTCGGTTCCCAGATGTGGTTGTCGGCTCCCTGAGGTGGTTGTCGGTTCCCAGATGCAGGTGAAGAATACGCAGTTGATTGTGAACGTCAGACACGATCTCTTTAGTATTTGTTGCAATCTATCAAGGTCAATTATTTCATAGATAAAACACAAACAAAATAAATTATTCTGAAAATAAACTGTATTGAAAGAAATAAAAACATGATTATAAAATATGGCGTAACAATGTGTATAGGCACTATACTGTATACAACAATTTAGAGCATTCGCGTATTTCGTCTTAAAATTACATATCCATCAATAACAAATAAAGACTTCATTTTCTTGCCAGTTTCCGGTGCTTGTTTGATTACGATCGTGGAATGGCATTAAGTATCATTGAGCTCTCACTTAACAACGTTTGTCATTCGTAATTTCCATGTCACAAAGCCGTAAGGCAACGATGCTTTAAGCACTGATCGGACACAATTTCATACCGTTGTAATACATTTTTCAATTCAGCCAAAGGGACACCTCTCGTCGCCACGGGTATATATCAAAATTAAACTAGATCCATACAAGTTATGTGCAAAAAAGTGCACAAAGGAGTTTCACAATCTCTCAGATCAAATTTCAGATCTCTCTGGAAAATAATCAACTACAGGCGGGAACAACTTTTTTATTAATCATCCATATTTATGATGTCACACGGTGGAATTCCCTACGTCGAGTGATCTTGTCAACTTCCAATTATCATTACCGTCTGCTATAAGTCAATGTTTCGTCTGCTGGGGTGCTGGAATTATGATTTCCGTAGTTTCGAAGGATGGAATCTTCTGATAACCATTCCGTTTCTTCTCAGAACGCCAACCAATTTTCAGAACCCTGATAAAATAGATTGAAGTCTATAAGTCATAGATGTAAAATATTCCGCAATGTCACTGTTACACTGATACGTGCAGGCCCATAGCCATGTAGAGACATAACGAGACACATAGAGGCAAGCTCGGTTAAAATTAAAGAAATTTCCAAAATGTGCATTTCTTTTGAAGAAAACCCAAGCCTAAAAAATACATTAGAAAACATTTGACTCAATGCTTTTTGGTCTCTGACAACGGCCTTGACATTTTACATCACCGTAGGCCGAAAACGTACGAGAACTTTGGCAAGCATGCGAATACGTTTGGGGAATAAAGATCACTGAAATACGCTCGCATAAGCTGTCGGGCACCGATACCGGGCAAAATGATTTACCGTGTTTGTACATGAAGCCATGTGATCGTCGCCATACGCACTCACGCGCTTTGTGTTCGATGGCCATAAGTTAGATAACTTTGTGCAATGGTGGGAATGAATGTGCATAAGTTCCGCACTAGAGAAAAAGCTGTGCCCACGCGGACATGCGCTTGCGTAATTTGTATAAGGTATGTAAACGCTACCGTTATGCTAGCCCATGACTTTGACTATGAACATGTCCTCCGCGTGCGGGGAAGCTATCAGTTGCTTGTATACTATGGAACAGAACGTTATAGATGATTGATATTTTATTCCAGGAAAACTGGTTAGGACAAACGATCGACGTTTATGACTACAAATAAATCGTATAAACTTCGATGATAAAGAAAATCGAAACGACCAGAACCAATTTTTACGATCGATTACTACTTTGGAAGTACGTTTTCTGTACTTTGTTAAAATTGTACAAGAAGAGATTCAGCCTACAAGATACATGTATTCACCCACGCTTTATTGATTGGAAACTCGGCCCAAATTGATAAATCACAAAAGACGTCGCCATTGTGACAGAGAAAAGATTACTTAAAGATACGGTTATAACAAAACCTTCCAAAACCGTCCTGAATTCCATGAACAGCGTGAGATGGAATGGGAACTGTCAATGCGGTTAACAGTTTTATGTGCTATCCCAGCTATGCAAGGAAATAGACACTTTCCATTCTCTAGAATTTCTAATAAAATTTCCATAATATTTTTCATAAACCGTTACATCAGTGTCAACTAACCCATTAACCAATATGACCTTGCATTGTTAAAGACTAGTTAGGTCGTGTACACCATCCTCATGCTGGTTATCGGAAAATAATTGGTAATCTGGAAAATATACTCATGGGAGTGACAAAAATCTATGCATATGGATTATTCAGTGGTATTACTGACAAGATACCGACCAGAAGCCGGCGATTCGGCTTTTTGGGAGAAGAACTATCAAAGACAATACGCCTTTGAATGGAACATTTAGCCACTTGGTGGATTTTATTATTTTGTTTTGTTCGTTTATTTTAACTGACCAATGGACAAAAATGCATGTCTTTATCAGCCAAAAACAGCTCTCTAAAACACTAGATAGTACAGTGGTAAAGTGAGTTAGATTTATGGTTCGATTCCCAATCGCAGCAGGTCATAAGGCTTCCCATTCCATAACAAATGACAATATTTTCTATTTTCTATTTTCCCCCATTGCTGGTTCGTTTTCAAAGAGTATGAATGAGTTAGACGGACTGTATATGACAGGAAACAATGCCGAACATAGCCCTTATTTGTCAGTCAGCTTTCTGCTGAATTATGGCAGGTATATGAGTACTTCCACCCGTATTTGAACCCGGGTCGCCATATTAGACGACAAGCGCTCTAACAACTGAGCTATGAAGGCACACAAATGTTTGTACAACAGAGGCAAACTTTATGTTATAAATTTAAATTCATTATCAGCTTTTAAACAAAAATATAAGAAATATCTGATGTCAAAAAATTAGTCATCATTTTCATTTAACTATTATTATCATTCTTTTTTTAATAACTGTTGAGATGGGTGCGTCTGTCTATTATATAATATAATACGTGCTATTGCATGTATGAATGTTTGTTTATATGTATGAATGGTTTATTTGAATGTATTTGAATGTATTTTATATGTTAGTTCAGAGAGAAGACCACATTGTAAAAAAGATAATCATTTTGTATAATTTGTAAAATCTTAATGTGTCATCTTCTTTAAATAAAGATATTATTTATTATTATTATTATTATAGAAAATATAAATGAAATATACTTACAGTAACAATACGATACAGACTATATCATAACTACCCAGGACTATAAATGCTAGACCTCTCAGGTACGATACACTAGCTGCATATATACTGCTCGTCGTCACGTTTGATAACACGGTGGTGAAAACTTCAATCGTACCGACTGTACTATATATAGCTCCTACAATAAAAAGTTCAATATTAATACGAAACAAGTCACCTTCCACTGAAACGTACAGACACTTCGAGGATGTTTTATGTATGCTATATCCTTTCCGCTACCATAGCGTACTAATGCAGACTCGCCGGGATGGCCGTTTCGGCCTTCCGTAGTTTTCAACCTAAATGCCCAAATTCGGGAATTTTTTGGGCCCACTGGGCCGCTTTAAAGAGGGCTTTGAACGTAGAGTTTCCAAAACTGAAATTACTGGTCCTACCCGCAATTGCGGTACGATTCCCTGTGGAATTGCAATAACATTTAGCGCCAAAAAGTTTTTATTTTTCTATAGAAGCAATATAGGGCTAGACAAAGGGGTCAGGATCAATGTCTTAAAGGGGCCCAAAAGTAGGCCTGTCAAGTAAAAAAAAAAGTTTTTCGCGCAAGGGTCACCGTCACATCGTCATTTCCGGTGACCTTTAGTCGAAATGTCGACAATTTTTCATACTTTCAGTTTGGGGCAGGTGTGTAGCATCCGGATGTATCGAGTTTTTATTAGTGCTGAAAGTCAATAGTGTCTCAGGGACGGGGTATAGGGACCATATGAATTTCTCATAGCCCCCCACAAAATCGTGGTAGCGGAAAGGATATACATGTATACTTAATATATATGCGGTTTTTGTACCAATGAGCTAACTTAAGACGTATAACAGATTGCACCGCCATTATATGAAGCTGGAGAGGCAACTAAACTAGTAATTCTCAAAAATCAAAATATTTCTAATGCTCTTGTGATAGTCCATCTTGTATTAACAGACCAACGAAGTGAATGAATATAAACGGTACCTTAATCCAACGTTTGATACAATTATGTTGCGCAATTATGATTTACGTGACATGGATTGGTCCTAAATTCATATGATGAATAATGAGTGTATAGTTTGATAGACATTTGCAAGTATACTGCATTTTGTTCAAGATCTCACAGTGTATAAACGAGTCAACTTCCGGTTATCGCAATAAGGCATACATTTTGAATGGTATAGCCTCCCAACAAATCATCCAGTGATCGGAAATCACTGATTCTTTTGCTCACAATATGTCATTCACGTTGCATTAGGTAGTATCACAATAAGTCATGCAGTAATTTGGTTTATACGTTGTGGATCTAAATTAATAAATATCGTTTACTTTGACATCGCTGATTTTATGAAACTAATACAAATACATTCTACAGAATTTGTGAAGATGTTAGCCATCCTACCTTGTTTTTCTGGCGGAGTTAGATGTGATAACATACTACGCTGCATTGTGGTAGCAAGGGGTCCGAAACATCCCACAAGCATTACTGAAAACAGAAAGTGATAGAAAGATATGTTCAGTACAACTACTACAGTCAAACACTTCGTAAGGTGTAAAGTCTGACTGTTCCAAAGAGGTTCCGGGTCCGGAAAAGTGTGCTGGATACATTAGCGTTAGCGATGTTGAAATTTTTTTTAATAGTGGCGAATTACACTAATATTTCCTCAAGTAGAAGTTTTGTCCTTAATAAGTGAAAAAAGTCTGATATCCAAAATTCGCTTAGACAAAGTTGACCCATGAAAAAATCCACTTGTAAGTATGCAGAAGTGAAGAAGGTAATTCGCATTTCACAAAGTTGAGCTAATACTGGTTGATTCCAGGAAAATATGTAAGGGTCACTTGACGTTGTATTTGACTAGAGAACTGTTTAAAACGGCATAAAATCTTGCGAACTTACAAACACATATAAACTTAAATGATGAAAATGCCAACCTACTCATATATAGCGAGATATCGTCAGCAGCAAAAGCCGTCCACATAAAAGCCGCTACATAGGACGCACACCCGATAATACAAATCGAGATTTCATCCATGCATTTTTGGAACGGTCGAATACTTCCGAAGCCAATTGCGACGATGACAACGATCCGTATGGCATTGTAAACACCTATTTTGGTTTCATTCCAACAAAATGGCGGCGCCAGTTCGTACAGCGTCTCTGTTTGACCACGTGATATGAAACTCATATTACATAAAGCGTGAATCAGTAAAATTAGCTGAAACTTCCATCGACGATTTTCTGAATCATTGTCTATGAAAAATGAAACACTTTGTCTTAGAGCGTTCATACACGACGCATGTTTGCTTCTGCGGTCCCTTGTCATGGTTTCTGGTAAGAGAAGAACAACGAATAAGAAAGTG
This sequence comes from Spisula solida, assembly GCA_947247005.1. Taxonomy (NCBI): domain Eukaryota; kingdom Metazoa; phylum Mollusca; class Bivalvia; order Venerida; family Mactridae; genus Spisula; species Spisula solida. The sequence goes on along the minus strand of OX365945.1, from coordinate 46,407,129 downwards.
AGCAGCAGAACACAAGCTACACATATGAACATGAAGGTATATCCTTGCCATTGCACGAGATAGCCACTTAACGAGGACGCCAGCGTCGCTCCAAAACTCAAACTTAACTCCACAAAGACTAGTCCATAAATTCTTCCCTTGCCAGGTTTTGTAATATCCGCTATGTACGAGAAGGAGACCTGTAACAGTGTAGCATAAATCCCCGTACACCCTTCAATAAACGAGGCGATCAGCAGAAAATACAATTGAGCCTCGTAGTAAACGACGATACAAGAGATACCGGCGCGAAGGAGTGACCCTGATATACAGATCAACAGTAAGAACTTCCGGCCAAGCGAGTCGGTATACGAACCGAGAAAAAAGTTTGAAACAATGGCTGGAACACCTGCCGCGACCGAGTAATAAATATTCCAAGTGGAGGCCGCAGATGTTGCCCGAGTCTCCGCCTGATACACCGAACTATTTGTGTTGATTTCACAAGTGATGGAATCGTTACTGTCCAGTGTGATGTTAGCTTTGTCAAATTCTATGTCCTTAAGATATTGCTTGGTGTATTCCACTAGTACAAGCAATGTGGTAACGTAAGTGAAGATATAAGCTATAATCACCGGTCCGATTAACCAGTGCCTCCACGACGTCACAATATCCGTGCTCCGGAACGTCTTGTAGCCGACGTCAACGTTATGGTGACTAGCGCTACTTATGATTAATTCCGTCTTTTCTTCGTCATCTTCACAGTTGTATAACACACGATCGTTCATTTCGTATTTAATCCTAAGTGTTTTTCCTATGATTTTTTTATTAACATTTTAATCGAAGCAAGTACCATTTCTTAAACCCAGTATTTTACGATTAAAACAAATCAGGTATTATTTTGAAAATCGTTTCGTTTGTTTGTGTTTGATATTATGGTCATGTTCCACTTTCATGTGTCCTAGATAATAACCCGAGCATTCTTTAAATACGGGTACGTTCATTTAACTACAAAAATATGCCTGGTATCGTTAAATACAATGTAGTATACGTTCTACTTTTAAAGCCTATCACGTGCGGTAAATTCCACTAATCTGTTAAACACCCCTGTCGATTTAACAATTTGCATATTTACAACCTTTAAATTACATATAGACATCTTATGAGACATGTAACAGGCACAAATTATTCTAATATAATGTAAAACTCAAATGAAGTCAAATCCATATTTCCGTTTTGTTCTGAATAAAAATCACTGCCACTAGTATGGATTACCTCCCGTGAATAACAGTGTTCTATTTTTACGATATAATATATAGAGGATATTTGTTGATTTTGGTGTAAGATCGTATTTTATTTCATCGAGTGATCACAGAAAATCAATATTTTCACGAGTGGCGTAGCCACGAGTGAAAATATAATTTTATGTGATCACGAGTGAAATAAAATTGATCTTTCACCAAAATTCGACAAATTTTCTGTTTATTATATGCTTCAATTTCTCTTAAAAGGGTACCGTAATTGGCTTAATTGGAAAAATCACGACGAAATTGGAACGTCACGACGTGACAATTGTGACGTCATGATGACGTAACGTACATTTTAAAGCCCGGCGCTGTTGACGTTACGTTTCTTTTTCTGAACGATACTGGAACCAGCTTCTAAAACAGTGAAAATAACAAAGTGGTAATTTCACTGTTATTTTCACTGTTATTTTCACTGAAAAATCTCCGTAATTCATTGAAAGCAAATAATAAGTAACACTATTCGAGTATAACAAGACTTCACTTAACATGGCTATAATTTCAAAACTTTATTAAATAAATTAAGTAGAACTTGTAGATATATAAACTTTTACTTGGAACTAATATGTTAAGGCTTGAAGTTAAATTCTTTTTTTAATATTCATGCAAGCTATCCCAATGAACTTCCGACGTTCTTACTTACATCTCTCGTACAATGTTTAACTATAATAATAGAACGCGACCTCCTAAGAACAATATTGTAGTTGCATATTTTGACCGTTGAAGTTCATCTTATTGACAAAGTAACTATCACACCAGGAAGGCACTGATACATTTTATGGAAGAGTTGTATTGTTTTCTATAGGAGAAGTTGTGCAATTTTAAAAGTCTTAAGAATGAATTAAAATCATCAAAGACTGTTCTGTGAATTGTATTGAATTAGCGACTAGCTCAGTTGATCGATAATAACTGCGGTCGTGGTCTTTGATTTGTAACACAGCGATCTAAGTTCGATTCCCGATTGCGACAGGTCATATCCTTGCATGGTTATATATATTATAACAACAGTGTCTACTGTCCTACACATGCGGAGAAGTTACTGGCTCTTTGTAAAAGGGCAAGTTAATTTGTATTGGTTAGTATACCGTCCAGGAAAACTTGTTAGGTGAATGGGCCGACGTATATAACTGAAAAATTGAAACGATGTTAAACCCAGATAAACAGGTTATAGGTGCATGTATGATTTGTATGATGTCACTCGGGTTCCTTTTTCGGGTTAGGCAGGTCTTGGTTTCTGTGACGATTTCGCACATCCTTTCACTGAAACTCTTTTATGAACTTCCCCAATTATATATAAAATTATGATATTGTGGACGTCATATGGACCGAATTGCCATTATACTCTTTTCTTTTATGTACTAGTGTTCTTGTTCAACTGTTTATTGTTGAGGATCTCATAGAAGATTACCATTTAATATAATTGTCAAATGAGTTCCCTCGTAAAATAAAGTCTTTATTCTTATTTTTATCATTATTACATTATCTTCGCCCATGTTCTACACAGGCATGTGGAAAATGCGCCAATTGCTTGTGGAAGAGCAAGTTGATACTGGATGATAGTAGAATCCAGGAAAACTGGTTCGGTCACATAGCTGCAGTGGTGAGGGTCATGTGGGAAACTTGTCAGTTTCTAGTGGAAGGTCATGTTAATTAAACGGCTAATTCCAGAATCACAGGTTCTGCCACGTAGCTGTAGTGTGCAAGGCATGCACTTGGGTCGGTCCCTGACTTGGAAAGGTTGAACTATATTTCTGTATCAAACGTCATTGACACATAACTATACATAGTTTACTAGTAATATAATATACAATTAATATAATTACATTAATGAAAATAAAACACGTCAAACAACATTCAAATGTTTATTCAACAAATGATATATATTGCCGAGTCAAATTTGAGCGTTATGTACAGATCAATACAGAATCAACTCTAAGACCATCATTTTGACATTCACAAGTGGTCTACTTAATAATGTTATCTATATATTGAAGTCAAAGAAAGAGTCAAAGTTGGATAGCATAAACTCGAAAATGGTCTTAGAATTTCGATGTCTTAATTTTGAGATGTATTTATATAATAATGAAAGTGATTTTTAAATAAAAAATTATAGGTAACGAAATCAAAGTTTGGCTCAACTTACAGCCTCTGTACAACAACCAAACATCGTATGTCGCAAAATGTGTTAGAATATAACCTACATTATGAGCCAATGAAAACGCTGCATTTTCGCGGTTAAATGAAAATTTAATCATTAAAATTTTCTCTTAACAGACTTGACGTCTTGCGTTGGCGCTAATTTCTATCGGCCAATCAGAATGCAGAATGTTATATTCTAAGTTAGTTAGAACATATTAAGTAAATTTTAATGACTAAAAAGGCCTCGCTTCGCTTCGCTCGCTCCGCCCTTTTTAATCATTAAAATTTACTTAATATGTTCTAACTATAACTTAGTCTGAGGTTGTACTGTACATATATAACACAAACAACTGAACATAGCAACCCGCCTTATAGTGTAAATAATATTTTGCAGTACTGTAGATTAATTTCACAATTTCTGTATTGAGTAAAATTATGTAACAATAAATACAAGTCCTGAATATGGTCTATTGCATAATGCATAATTCTAGCAATATTTCAGCACACCACAGTGAGTCTAGAACATTTCCAGCAATAAATTAATGCGTTATTCTGGAACATTTCTAGTAATAAATTAATGCGTTATTCTAGAACATTTCCAGTAATATATTAATGCCATAAATTAATGCGTTATTCTTGAACATTTCTACGTTAGTAATAAATTAATGCATTTTCTAGAATATTTCCAGTAATGAATTAATGCGTTATTCTAGAACATGTTCTGTAATAAATTAATGCGTTATTCTAGAACATGTTCTGTAATAAATTAATACGTTATTCTAAAACATTTCCAGTAATAAATTAATGCGCTATTCTACAACATTTTCAGTAATAAATTAATGCGTTATTCGAGAACATTTGCAGTAATACATTAATGCGCTATTCTACAACATTTTCAGTAATAAATTAATGCGTTATTCTAGAACATGTTTAATAATCAATCAATAAGATATTCTATAACACCTTTCAAAAATGCATAATTCTGGAACATTTGTGAATATTTCATTAGTGCGCAATTTGGGAACGTTTTCCATCACTAATTGCGTAATTCTACAACATTTCCGGTACATAAAACGCCTAATCTAGTAATTTTCAGACATGGTTCCCGAACTAACATCCTGTCCCGGAAATAACACCATTTGCATTACACGTCTTCCCACCAGAACAGGGGCTTCATACTAGTTAGTATTTTCTGGTGGACCAATGCACCCATCCGCCCTTGACGTTGGTTAAGTTTCAATGCGCATTTTGTGACAGGACTTTTGTATGCTACAGTATAAATAGTTGTGATGGACAATTGGGAAATGACGGTCAAGAAGTTAAGATATATAAAAGTTGCAACAGCGTATATGTTGCCACTGTAAGAAGTGCAATACAAATTGTATTATTTCTTCGACATACAACCTTCGACAAAATTTTAATAATTAGGTGAAGTGATATCTACAACGGCGTCTGGTCAATTGAATACTGTCGAAGCTTTTCAAGTGAATTCAATTGCTTTATGAAATTGCGTGCTATTATTCCTCACACTGAAGTACTGTCTCATTAGAACTAGTATGCATAGTTTTTGATTTGACAAGAGTAACTAGCGATTGATCAGTTTTATTCTCTGCCAAATGAATATCTAAATCAGCATGAAATGCCCACAATATATTACCTGCATAGTTCCAAATGAATATGCAAATCAGCATAAAATGCCCACAAGATATCACCTGCATAGTTCCAAATGAATATCCAAATCAGCATGAAATGCCCACAAGATATTACCTGCATTATAGTTCCAAATGAATATCCAAATCAGCATGAAATGTCCCAAGATATTACCTGCATTATAGTTCCAAATGAATATCCAAAATCAGCGTGAAATCCCACAAGTTATAACCTGCGTAGTCTTTGATAGACAAAAGTTACTGACAAATTTTAAATTATTTTCAAATATTATCAGCCAAATGGATATCCAAATCAGCGTGAAATCCTCGCACGTTACATCTTGATTGACAGTAGTTACTAGCGACTGGTCAATTGTTATCAGTCAAAGGAATATCCAAATCAGCGTGAAATCCCTGTGGAGAATTTATAACCGAACACACAGTGTCTCCTCGTTTATCAACACCTCATTATTGTTACTCATGTCCTCTATTACAAGGTCTGGCAGCAACTTGTGTAAAGATGCTTTGCGTTCCATGTCTGACGGATTCGGTACCGTCATACCTAAATCACCATCTGATGCGTCAAGTTTGTCTCTTAACATTTCTTTCAATTTAGCATTTTCTACCATTAGCACTTCGTTTTGGAATTTCAGTTCCTGATTATCTAGCTTTAAGAGAACGTCTGTTCTTTGTTTTGCAAGTTTGCTGTTTTCGGCGTGAAGGCTTTCGTTGTCGACATTAAGTTCTACAATGGAGATAATAAATTTAATGGACTCACTAATGAAGGTTATTTCTCAAAATATATGTAAATTTATGTCAATAAGATGGTTGGTTGCATTGATAATGCTCTTGACTATGGATTGAGAAGTTCTTGGTTCAAATCTCAGCTGGGGCACTTTATCATTTCAGAAATGTTTTTCAGTGATTACCACCCATCTAGATATGAAGTTAGTTAGTTAAAGAACAAACGAGTCTATTCGGAAATAGCAAGTGTAGAATAACTAGCAATGATATTACTTTGCCATTGTTGGTACTAGAGTACTAGATTGTCACCATGTCAATCTTGGTTTGAATCGTGGGGCTGACATTCTTCTCCCGTGTCATTGTTTATAATTAATATTATTTATGTCTTCCACATGTGGAGAAGTTATTAGTTGCTTTCGGAATAGTAAGTTTCTGATTCATAAACTTTAATCATAATCAATTCGGAGCGTTGGTTAATACTTTTATATTTCTATAATAATATAAGACGCATGCTAGCTATAGATAAACGTAAGCCAGTATATTACAAATGTATCATGTTTTACCTTTCAGCAAAGTTTCTGCTCGCTTCAATCTGTCTTCAATTCTGTCCTTTTCACATTGAAGACTTTCATACTTTTCCTGCTCCTCACAAAGTTCCTTCTCTACGTCACACACTTTTATAGTCAGTACATCCACCAGTTCATTTAAAGACGTCTGTAATATCAAATCAAATCATATCAACTACTAGTATTACATCAAATCATTATACTACTGTAACACATCCCTCGGCACAAAAGACATTCGTAGACAAATTAAGTACAAAGTTAAATCGTAATAAGCATAGTTGTACTATATCTTTTCAAGGAATAAGCACCTTTTTGTGGTAATGGCAATATTTCAGAAATGATTACAGACTGATAAAAAACAGTAGATATGATTAAAGCAACATTTTCCACAATAGTGGCTTTTCATTACATCATTACATAGGCTGAGTTTATCACTAGAACCACTCAAACCGCTATTGACTCGAGATCGTCCAATTTACTTACTTTTTTTTGGTATGCCAAGTTTTTGTGCGCATGTAGCATTATGGTAGGACATAGGCAGATGTTTGGGTGTTTCCACCGACCTTTATACGAATAGCTTCCTCATATACTAGTGCAACACATTTTGAATCCGTAACGATGAGGAGCAGTTGATGTAAAAGGCTAAAAGGCAAAGCTTTGTTAATTAAAGTGTCACCCCATTGAAAGGACCAGCTTCTCTTATTACCGGGTGCCTGGCAGAGATTGACCTAAGGTAATCATTGCTTAACTAGCTGGCGGCTCGCTAACCGACCGCATGAGTTCTAACCCAGCTTCCGCCGGGATTCGATTCTTCGATCTCCTGCTTCCAAGTCGAACCCCTCAACTACTCGTTCACGATATAATTATGCCAACCAAGACATGCATTATGTGATCGACAATGAACAAAGTGACAGTTCAAAGGGAAGCAACTAGAACGGTCTTGATAAAAAATTACCAAGGGAGACAACTAGTACGGTGTTAGTAATAAACACAAAAGGGAAGTAACTTACCAAGTCTTGTTTCACATGTGATTTATAATCTTCGATCTCGCTGAGTTTACATTCAACACTTAGCTCTCTTTTCATTAGTCGATTCTTTTCTCTCCTCAAACTTCCGATCAAAAGTCTGAAAAACATCAGCTCAGTTCAATAATCTAAACTAGGCCATATTGAAAACCATTTATAACCTGACAAAGTACATTTTTGTTAGGCAATATAAGCCAATATTCTACAGTTTAATGCCACCGGCGATCCATTGTTTGAAGGTGACTGGCACTGTTTTCTACTGCACAGCCGATACAATGTAAACATTGTTAAAAGTCGAATAATCGATTTAGAGAAAAATAATAAGCATTATTTATAAAGCAAGTAACGCGGCTGTCATGAGTTACTTTCAGGCCATATTCAGGCCATTGACACGATAAGTTCTTAATAAGCCTATACAAAATGTATTTTCTAAATTTGTTTCAGACACACGTATGTTTATGTTTTACATTTATATTAATACTTCCACAACATTGATTCCACTCATGCATTCAAATGTGTGTTTTTTGTTAAGGCGAGAAAATGACGGGACTATGTTATTAAATACGTCGTGACCGGTACTCAAACCTGTCACTTAAAATGTAAACATTAGATCTATATACATTGTATCACAAAGCAACCAGGTCAATGCTGACTCTATTCTCATCGCTACTAGATGTGCGTGAAGTTGGCAGACTAGCGGCCTAGAGTCTAGCCTAGCAGCGTGAAGTTGGCAGACTAGCGGCCTAGAAGCCTAGCAGCGTGAAGTTGGCAGACTAGCGGCCTAGAGTCTAGCCTAGCAGCGTGAAGTTGGCAGACTAGCGGCCTAGAGTCTAGCCTAGCAGCGTGAAGTTGGCAGACTAGCGGCCTAGAGTCTAGCCTAGCAGCGTGAAGTTGGCAGACTAGCGGCCTAGAGTCTAGCCTTGCAGCGTGAAGTTGGCAGACTAGCGGCCTAGAAGCCTAGCAGCGTGAAGTTGGCAGACTAGCGGCCTAGAGTCTAGCCTAGCAGCGTGAAGTTGGCAGACTAGCGGCCTAGAAGCCTAGCAGCGTGAAGTTGGCAGACTAGCGGCCTAGAGTCTAGCCTAGCAGCGTGAAATTGGCAGACTAGCAACCTTGCAATCAATTCGTGCATAAAGGTCAGGACCAGGCACCGATCTCCAGAAGCATCTCAAGTAAAAATCTCAACTCAAATTGAGATTTTGCTAAAATCAGAGTATAGATTTGAAATAATTTTTAAGTTCAAGCTCTTGAAATTTTACTGTACTAAAATTATGTATCATTTTAGTGGTACCAATTTTGAGTTTTATTATCTCAAAGACACATGGTAATATTTGAGATAAGATTTAGTCCAGATTGAGATGCTTCGGGAGATCGGGTCCAGGTTAAAATCTCCGAACTATACATATTATTACTACCAGAATAATCAGGCTATCGTGTCATATTTTGTTCAGACAATTCAATAACACAATCAATAATTGCTAAAACATTACCTGGTAGAATCAAGACATGTTTTTAATTTCCTGAACATGCGCAAACCCTGCGGCTCGGCCGTCGTCGTCGAATGCTTCGAATCCTCCCCTTCTTCTGTTTGTTTGGATTCCTGGAAATATAAGCAAACAATGCCATCGATACTAGTAAAAATAAGATATCAAATCAATGTTTTTGTGGCTTTTCAATTTCATTCTTTTCCTATTAATTTTTATATTCGTCCTTGTAAGTTGAACTTGTGAGATCATGGTTCACATCTATGTTCATTTCGGTCTTTAGATTACATTTCGGATAATCACGGTAGTTTCCGTTTCGATTTTTTTAGTTTTTACGGGTCCCAGACTACATTTCCCGCGTTTGTGTCCCAGTCTAGTCTTTGGTTTGAGAAGGGCGTATTTCTTTTCTTTTTCGTGTGTTTTGCTCATTTCTTTGTGCTCTGCTGTTTCTGTTGAGTCTTGCTTTCCCTGTCTGATTTGTTATTATCTGTTTGCTTTATGTAACAATTAATTTGACTGAAACATTCGAAGTGTGTGGTATTATTGGTGGGGCATACGAAGATGATGTACTTTTGTGAAGTACCTGTTGTTATTTGTATTAAAACATTAATTGTCTGAAACCTATGTTATCTCAAAGACGTCCTTTATAATTGAAATGTTTTATCGATTCTATTATGGAATAGGAAATTCAAAAGAAATCCGTTCACCACACACGTGTATATGGTAGGCCTACATGTACTAGTTTTTGTATTAAGTGTGATTATTTTTCTGCTGATATAAATGTTTTTCAATTACGACTTAAGGTCAAGATCTATCGTTCCATCAGAATTGCAATAGTAAGTTATTTATTTATTGTGTAATTGCAGAAAAGTAATAATAATTACTTTGTTTTAAGGTTAAATTAACCTCTAAGCAAAGTCATAGGTAAACGACCTCGCGCAAGGACAAACAGTTTTGTTTTGACATCATTGTCCTGTACTTTTACATGATCTCCAATTAAAAATCTAATAAACTTATTATTTTACACCACGAAACCCACCAATCAATAAATGAGTTCAAATGTACTTATCTCCATAAAACATTTATAACGTTTTTGTTATAAGGACACCACTAGCTCAGTTGGAAAGGTTAAAGATTCCAGTGGCAATTGGAAATGTTCCAAGCATATGCTAAGGCGCGTCGAATGGCCAGGTACTATAAGCACTTAGGTTCTAACATGCATATGCTAAGGCTCGACTAATGGCCAGGTTCTATAAGCACTTAGGTTCTAACATGAGAACTTGGGTTCTCACATACGTTCCCATGTTTATGTCCCAAGTGAGAACCTCTCACAATGAAAACCTTGGTTCGCGCTCGAAACATTTGAGATCATAGGTTATTTAAGGACTAAGGTTCTTGTTCGCCATATGGACAATACATATGAGAACATAGGTTTAGTATGCGAGCACCGGTTAGGAAGAAGGTTTCATTCGTTCATATTATTGGCTACCGACATATTTGCCATGCGTGAAGAAGTTGTTAGTTGCTTGCGGGAGGGAACGTTTCTAATACACCGTAGATTGAAATTAATTCCAATTCCCCGAAAACTTGCCGTTGTATATCAGTACATGCCCTCAAAACATGGCAATAAAATGAATGTCCTCATTCGTTAGTGTTATAAAGTTATAATAAGTACATTAATGCTGTCTTAATCACGACTAAGCATAATATTATGAAAGATGCTATCATTTCAACAGAGGACGTTGACAGAAACTGTTGCTTGCGGACGATTTCCTGTTTTGTTATGCTTTATGACAAGGCCTTGTTCAGTCAGACGACAGTCAGTTGGCCTAACTAGTTCTCCTTAATTTCATTAACTAGTCTAAGTTGATCTTCTGCAAATAATTGACAACTTCTTCCCACGTGAAAGACATGCACACATTCGGATCTCCTCGGTGGGGCCTTGCATGGCAATAAACCAGAGAAACGGAAATGGCCGTTGTTTGACGAATGGCCACGAACGTCGCTCATGTCATGTGCACTTTATGAGAATCAACCCATGATCGACGAGGTTACAATGAAACGCTCCACAACCACACTTGTACCGGCGTAGCAGGGTGGACTAAAACTTTGCCATACATATTTGTTACTGTATAGCACCTTTGTTGGTGCTAACCTAGCTTCATTGATCAGGGGTTTCTCCTTTATCTGCCCCTCGGCATAGTTGGTCACATGTTACTGATGGTTTGACCGTTGCCAGAATAATGTGACTGGGTAGGCCTAATGTCCATGTGACTGAGATATTTAAAGGGACCAGGGACTGAAGGACGTCACAAAAATTGTTCAATTGTTCACGAATGACACAATCTGCATATTTTATTCGCTTCGGCGTAAACATGTCCTGTTGTTGAATTGTTCTTTAAGAAATAAAAGAAATAATAAAACGTACGAACAAGAACTTGACAACAACTTGACAGTGAAATGTGTGTCGTTTAATGGCGCAACCTAGACAGATGGCGGTCGACTAATTGTAAAATCATGCAATTTCGCGCAGTATTAATTTTCGCTATTTTGGCGAATTTAAAATTCGTGAAAATTTATGCTAATGAACGCAATTCCACAACAGTACATGTTTACGCCGAAGCGAATAAAATATGCAGATTGTGTTATTCGAGAACAATTGTTTTTGTGACGTCCTTCTCTCAGTATAAGCAGTTAAATCGCGGAAAGTAGATATTTTGAAGATAAAAAATCGCGAACATTTAACCTTGCGAACTAGAATCTACTTCAGAATGAAAATTTCGCAAATTTTGACATCGCGAAAATATGTGACTTTATAGCAGATAATGGTCGACTTAGAACAATATAGTTTTATTGTGTTGCTTAAGTGCTGAATTTTAAACAGATGTTCTGACGAGTGAATAAATTTTCTTAAATTTCTGATCTTAATATTATACTAGTATTATATACTATAGCATTGCCAGTTTAGTGCGTTTATACTGTCGGCATGCAATGATGATTTCATATACAGTCTAAGCTATCGTAAAGAGACCTTCAATGCATACATTAAATCTGGTTGCTTAGACGTTGCATCGTCGGGATCAGAGCGGGTATTCATAAAACATCTTAAGTAAAAACTTACTATATTTTGACTTAAGTCAATAATTTGTGCAGCTCGAATGTCTCGCAATTTGAAAAAAATAATTTAGGTTTTAAGTGATTATAGTAGCTGTTTACATAATACTCCAAAACTATGTCAAATATTGATTTTCTTGCTTAGCTGATACACTTCAGAAAAAAATAAGATTTTAAGAATTTTCTTAAGTTTTCTGCTACGATGCTTCGTGAATACCAGGCCCCAATTCTACGAAAAAACTCAAGTTATTGAATGTATTATATGACTACAATTATAGCCTTGTAATGTAGATTGCTACCAGAAGCTGTGTATGTGTTGCTTAATATTGATATAGTAGGTGATTTTTGTATGAAATACTATAGAAAATCCAACAGTACTGAACAATAATGAACTTCGTACTTGACCCTGTTATAACAGACTTAAGTTTTTATTTTAGATGTTTATGACTTTAAAGCATTATTTTGTGTAAAAATCGGACTTATTATGTATTGTACTATTAAATTGCCATCTCACTGTGATCAAACAATATATATTAGTATACATTGAAGTCATTTAACCAACAAAACATGCGTTTTAAATAGCAGACTCAGCTGAGCAATGACTTAAGTTTTTTCGTGGAATTGGGGGCCAGTCCTGTTTAAAACAGGGGTTCTAATTTCAATGTAAACAAGTAATTAAGAATTGCAAGCAATACAGAAGTCCCCTACCGGTTTGAAGCCTTTTTCAATGTTTCTGTTGCCATAGCAACCACAATTTTTGTCAAAATCAAAATATTTTTTGGCGTGCATTATCCCATTATTACCCCCTATCCACATACCAAGTTTCATAAACCTAGCTTGGAAACTGTTTGATTTATGTCAGGATCCAGATTTTTTGACGGACGGACTGACTGACTGACGGACGGACGGAGGCAAACCTGTAGTCCCCTCCGGTCAAAAACCGGTAGGGGACTAAAAACACCAATTTGATTTTATAATAGCTGCACACGACAGTTGGTTGCTAAAAGTAGTACACGCAACGACCACCTCTGGTTTGACTGGAGCTTTATAGATCTAACTAAAGTTGTAATTTAAAGATATGGGTATGGATCATCCTGTATATCAACTTAACTTCAAAGTTGGACATTCAGAAACGCCTGCATTCATTTAGTAACCGTTCAGGAAGAGGCGGGAATCAAATTGAAATGAACAACAATAGAACTAGAGTACAAATATCATTAAATTGAACTCTTCAATAAGAAGACAACCTAAGACTTAATATCACACTAAAAGTCTTACCCAGTTCATTTTCACTGCTTTAGTCTCATTTCAGTTAACATTTAAGCCTCATTTCAGTTAACATAAAAGCCTCATTTCAGTTAGCATTTAGCTGCCCTAAATCCCAGAGGGCATAACGGACAGTAAGTAAGTAATCAGTTAGCATTTTAGCCTCATTTAAGTTAACATTTAAGACTCATTATTAAGAATTTCAGGAACGAGTCTTATTAATGCGTTTTTTTTGTATTTTGTTTTCTCATGTCATAGTTCATATGTGCGGTTATTTCGTACACAACATTCCGTTTATTCAAATGTACTTGCAATATCATTGCCTAATCCACATAGCACGTATAATAACATATAATAACCCATTTTGTGTTATATCTTATTTAGTTTACTTGTTTTTTTACCGAACAGCCTCTTCTTTAAATATTACGCCTAGTATACCGCTTACGCGTTTTAGCTTAAAACAAACATTTGACTTAACGGTGTATGAGTAATGATGCAATATTAAAGTATAACTTCTATTAAAATTCCTTTTTTTATTAAATGTCTGTTTGTTTTATTACATTATGTACGAGGGGTGATCAGCAAATACGTGGTAACATAATGTTATTCCTCTATTAAGTGATCAATATTGGTTGCTGAATCTTAGTTATAAAATAGATTGGCTTATCGCACGTGAACAACCTTAAACTATTATGGCAAAGCGAAAACATGTTTTGGGACGACAACTCAAAGAAACCGTAACGCTATGGCAACTTTGACCCAACGTCGTAATGACGTCATTACATATTTGACATCATTGGTAGCATAAATCATTGTGAATGGCGCATTCAATGATTCTCAAAAACTTGCCATGAAACTAAATAACGTTATACCTGTCACACAGAAATAAAAACATTTCCTTTGCATATAACGTACACTTTTAAACTGCTTTGAAATTGGGATGTGATTTAGCGTTATTGACGTCGGACAACCCATTTGCAATTTGGTATTAAACATCCCTTGTTTGCGTATGAATATTTACAATGTATACATATTTAACATGATGAAATATCTTTTCCATTTTGTGACATTAACATTACAAGATTCCCTCGCCAAATACGTTATCTAACGTTACTTATCATAAACGATGACTTCGAGGAAAATGGCCCTTAAACCGACTTTTGGAGTCAAATTGCTCGCATGACATCGTGTATTCAATGATATCACATGTTTGACGTCGCGGTAGCGTAATAATATAGCCATTATTTATTTTTGATAATGCACTAGTGTAATAAAGCTTTGACGCGACGTCATTCAAAGTATAGGCGACGTCGTCAAAGTTGCGCGTTTATTATAGTGAAAATAAGTAGCTATTTTATGTTTCGGCCAGAAAAATGCTAACATGTGATAAAAAGAACATTACATTTGTGACTTTCCATATTGAATTTATTAAACTCGTTGAATAAAATCGTAAAAATGCTCTGCAGAGCTTCGCATTTTATTATTTTATTCAACTCGTTTAATAAATCCCATATGAAAAGACACTCATGCTATATCCTCTATTTATATCTTTTCACACGTGAAACCCTTTTATTCCGCCCTACGTCGAAAGACGTTGCTACAGGCAACCACGTTCATTCAAACGTTGGTCAATAACAACGATCAATGGTTCAATATCTGACTACATTGTACATATTCTTGACGTTTTATAGCACGGTCCAAAGGGAATGTCAAAATAGCACCACGTTTAATATTGACTAAAGAAATTTGAGCTTTTTCCCGCGTAATTGTTGATCACCCCTCGAACATATAATAACGTCGTGCCCGAAACGAGAAGTAAAAACGTGTCTGACGGTAACTGAAGAGGATGCTTATTTGTTAACGTATGACGTCATTTTAAATAATGGTTAATGAGTTTAAACAATGCATCATTATACAAATGTACTACTAAATAGACAACTTTACATGTGTTGCGTAAATTAACAAACTGCTAAGTCGACAATATGTTTAATAGGCTAAATGAAAGTTCGTCGGTGCGTCTTTCCGTAATATTTCATTTTGAATCCTCGTTAATTAATTATATTTATACAATGCCTTGATATATCGATCACACGTAGTTATTTAATAAATGCTGGTGGTATTAAGTTGTTATTAATATGGAACATCGTATTGACAGGATAATGACTCTCGGCACCGCATATACACCACGGACACTTCGTACAAAACTATAGCACGGATAATTTGACCTGATCCTGACCTTTATGCATTAATATATTAAAAGGTTCTTGGCTTCTTGCGTTGAATATATAAATTTCCGCAAGCAAATCGTGCAATATCAGTCCGTTAGATTTGTGTTTGTATCAAACATCGAAAAATCAAAACATTTCAAAAATCATGCTAATACAAAGTCCAGGATCGTGTTAAATTCTCTAGACGATATCTACAGGTTGAAATACAGTACTTACTGCTGTAAGGGCAGATATTATACATTTTATTCTTGCCTTATTAAATTTATTCGCCTTATTTTTTACACTTGTATTTATACATTTTACTGTGATTGTATGCAAGCAATTAATTACCCATTTAAGATTTTACTACAGATTTCACAAACTTTCACTTTAACTTAAGGCATCCACAATAAAGACATCACAAGAGTACACTATCAGAGGTCATAACAGTAACAAAAATACATTTGTTGTACAATTTACTATGTAATGTGCATGGCGTGCTGATGTGCTCCATCCCCCTGCATATCCATACACCGTGGTTATATTCGTTAGTTTAAATACAGATAAACACCCGGAGGTTGTTATTGCTTTTACCAATTCACTGCATCCGTAAATAATAAAACGTACAGTTATGGAACAACCAAATCGTGAAAATTCGGCAACTTCCATTTTTCTTCGGTTAATATAGTTTATCTAATGCAATGCATAAAAACCGACAATATGGAACGACCAGGCACCTTCCACAACGCTATATAGCTGACATTCATAAGTAAACATGATGTTTACTAAATCATTGTACTGTCGTCGGAGTGAACTCAAAACTACTCCACATGTGGATCACAGCACCAAAACTATCAATGATACGGACGAACATAATTTGTCCGAACCAGTAATCTCTTTGTTGACAAGCGAGTGTTCCATCCACTTCGCTAAAGGGCTTTCTCCACATGTGTAGAAGACACGACCGTAGCCAAAACTACAAAAGGACATGACTAGGGTTGGTATTCAATATTGATCTTACTTGACTTAAGGATAAGGACAACCGATCAGATCACACCATACTAAACTCTAGGTCAGTAATAGGCGATATGATTGGCTATCCTTATTCTCCAAGTATATAAGATCAATATTGAAGACCACCCCTGGTCAACACGGGAATCGATCCTGATATTTCTCCGGGCTGCAACAGCTTGGAGAGCATAAACGAAGTATATCGCTGGCTTAGAATGCTTAGTGCAACTTACGACCTTATTAGACTCATGCTTATTTGACATCTGCATCACAAGGCGCTTCTTATGAGCTTATTTTCATGAAACTGCTGACCAAACTAAAGTTCAAAAGATTGTTTTTGCACTTTTTTCTTGTTTTCTCAAATTTCTCGATTTTATACTTACGCCCTTCTCATTCTAAGCCAGCAATATATTACACTGTGTACACATACCACCCAGTTATGATAATTATAGAGCGATGCAGTGGTAGAATCCAGTCAAGATAAAAATCCAGTGACGCAGTGGTCGAGTCCACTATAACGGTATAAAGGCTAATACTGTACACACAACTATAATTTTAATGCTAAACTTCGCTCTACCTGTTTAGACAATGGTTGTGATTTTTGCGTACACATACACTGCAACGTCACTGTCACAATATCTTAACTGGACTATAGAGTCCGCTATATCGGCGTAAAGCCAATTATTACATCATACTCAGACATCGATAATTTCAATGCTAAAAAAATACCATATTCTCTTTACCTGTCCAGACAATGATTGTGATCTTTTGCGTTCACATAAAATGGAACATGACTCTCATATCATTCTAACTGGGTGGAAAGTAAAATACTATATTCCCTTTACCTGTCCAGACAATAATTGTAATATTTTGTGTGCGCATGAAATAAAACGTCACTCTCACATTATCCTAACCACATACTGTAAAATCATTATTTTTCGAGAGAGTTGAATTTTCGTGGATTTCGTTGTTGAACTCGACCATGAAATCTAAGCCCCATGATAAATGGACCTCGTAAATACCGAATATAGCTGTACCTTCTGTGTTTTGTTAACCACGAATTTACCACCCAACGACAGTGCATTTTTATCAAAATCCACGAAATTTAATACCCACGAAAATATGTGACTTTATAGTAATACGAGAACGACTTACCTCGTCTACCGTGTCATATGTATCAATCAAATTATCCAGGACCTCAGCAAGTTGATCAATGTTTCCCATAAGGTTTTCTGCTGTCTCCAGGACCCCTGTACTTAGTTTCCTGCCCCATACTGGTTGAATACTCAATCTGTTATTCGCCATATTCAAGTCCTCCTTACTGAAACATCAGATCAACAGTGTTTATCCATCCACTTATTATATAGTACAGAACATTTAACCTGGTGCTAATTAATTCTCGTGTGTTTCCGTTATTGTACCGTAAGAATGTTTTGATTAATTAAAATAACAACTGTGATTGGACAACGGATAAGCACAGATATTTAAGGATTCCTTGTTAAATGTTCTGAGCTATACAACTGTTAAAGGTTCAATGCGATTTGTTTACAAAAATGCTTTCAATTGTGAACCAATGTTTTCATTGTGATGATAAGGAGTTTAGGCTAAGCAAGTTGGTTTATTCGGTTTTAGTGTTGCTAATAAATCGATGCTTTTATGTTTTTCATCTTTGAATGAAAGTAAACTGACAATAGTTTAGCCGTAATTATGATGAGTGCATCTTGACCCTGAGCAAACCTAGCCTGGTTCCCGATCTTTACAATCTACGCGGTAAAGCTTAATCTACAGTCCAGTTAGGATATTGTGACAGTGACGTTGCAGTTTATGTGTACACAAAAGATATCAATCATTGTCTGAACAGGTAGAGCGAATATAGTATATTAGTTTAGCATTAAAATTATAGTTGTTTGTACAGTATAAGCCTTAATAATTGGTTTTAAACCGTAACAGAGGACTCGGCCGCTGCGTCATTGGAGTTTTACCCTGACTGGACTATAATGTAAGATTATGGAACGGGAACCAGACTATGGACCAACCCAGTCCTTGAAATAGTCTTATATACCGAGTGTCAATCAACTGACCTGGCCCCAATTCCACGAAGAAACTTAAGTTATTGCTCAGCTGAGACTGCTATTTTAAATTTACTATACGACTACAATAATAGACTTGTGCAGAAACGGTGTATTTATTGCTATAATAATGATTTAGTAGGTGACATTTGTATGAAACACTCATGGAAATCCAACAGTAATGAACAATAAAAAACTTCGTACTTGAGCTTGTTATAACAGTTTTTACTTTAGATGTTTATAACGTTAAAGCACTATTGTCTGTAAAAATCGGACTTATTATGTATTGCTCTTTTAAATTGGCATCCAACTGTAATGAAACAATATATACAAGTATATATAAAAGTCATTCACCCAACAAAATATGTTTTTAAAATAGCAGTCTCAGCTGAGAAATAACTTAAGTTTTTTCGTGGAATTGGGGCCTGGCGCCATGTGTTTAAATAATTTATATAAATCGAACTCCTTTGACCAATGACAGGATCAAGTTTGAACCATGAGCCTAGTCTGGTTCCCGTTCCCCAATCTTACATTTCATTAGATTAGGTCCTTTACTGCGTAGATTGTAAAGATCGGGAACCAGACTACCATCATACCATGAGCCATGCCCTATCCGACTAGTCCATTATGGCGGGTGGACTACGATTTATTACCCTCGGAGCGCAATTTTAATGATATCATTCTTATGGATATATATTTATAATGAGACTACAGTTTAGTGCAGTCGGCAACGTCCAGAATTTCTAACCTAGAAGTCGGTGGTTCGAATCCCTGATTCGTTCTTTTTTAATTCATTGTTTTATGTTCTTTGAAGCCTGAGATTATAAGTTAAAGATTTTGTTTATGTTTTTTAATTTATCCATTTAAAGGTGTCGATTCAATACATTTATCATTTTCACTCATTTCGATCGTTATTGGTGTATTTCGAGCTTACTGACATCCTATATTCGGTTGATTATCATTCATGACGTTTTACAATATACATGTAACAAATATGGTTTGTCATATATACTAGTATTACACGGATTTTACAAGTTGTGTGCATTAAAAAAATACAATAAAAACGAAAAACTTTTATGGTGGGATTCGAACTCAGCCTGGTCGGGCAAAAGTTATTTTACAATGTATCAAGCGCTTTACCGTCACGACCATCCAGATACATGATATAGTTGGCCTTAATTGTATTACTTATCGTACTGGTCAAACCTATACCAACCTATATCGATTAGTGGTTAAAACTTTAAAAGTGCAGTCACGGTTCAATGCTCGAAATCGAACTATCTGTCTTTTGCTCCAATTAAAATATTCAAAATAATACAAATACAATGTTGTGAGAGTGCAATGTTTGTATACAAGTGACAGACCTGAATAAAAGCACAATAAATATCTGCATGATCCTGCAGGCCCCTTTAAGGTAAACAAAACTCACGTTTGTATGCAAGGCCGTTTTATAAAAAAAAACTGACCGTCAAAAGCCAGCTATCGAACTGTTATTGTGTAATAGGCTGTACCATTTTTGGTTAATTATTTTTTATTGTTATCATATAAAGAAAACTGGTATGAAATGGTGTGGTGAAGATGAGTGTGGTTTTTTGCCGTTCAGTATTGTTTGCTTGTATTTGACATTCACCTTCGTAATTGTGTGATAAGTCTGGTTCTTTTCGAGGGACACAGCTAAGTTTGTACAGTCAAGTTAGGGTATTGTGAAAGTGACGTTGCTGTTTATGTGTACAGAAAATATTACAACCAATGTCTGAATAGGTCGAGCGAATATAGTATGTTAGTTTAGCATTGAAATTTTAGATGTCTGTAAAACTATTAGCCTTTATAATTGGTTTTACACCATAATAAAGGAATCGGCTGCTGTGTCACTTTATTCTTACCCTGACTGGACTATATGTGCTTTAAACTTCAATGTAACAAACTTACGATGCTTTGACGCTGACGTCACGCTTTTCTAAACATTATTTTGATATTTTCAACTAATATATACGTATTATTTTATGCATAAAATCTCCATACTAATTTATGTCAGATATAAATATGTCAACTAACATCATGATGGTGTACTCATAACTTGATTCGACCATGTATGTCTACATGACGTATGTGTCATGAAGTAGCGCATAAATATAAACCTGTACAATACTAATAATTATAGCAAAGTCAGCAGAAATCAATCGCAATAGTAGACTGGCACCGCTTGTCTCATTTTCCGACATGCTCTACTATGTTTTGATATGTAGTAGGATCGAGGAACCAGTATACGCGACAGTATCACACTCACAACTTCTCGGCAATTTAGGACTGGTTCTGGAAGAGAAGTGTACGAGGTGTTCCGAATGGACTGTACCAACGTCTCAAACGTACATTTAGTGACCGGCTGCTGTGGTGAAGTGGTTCGCCTCCGGAATAGGATGTTGTCGGTTCGACACCAGTGTGAGACAAACAAGGAGTTAGAAATAATGCTTGTAAAGCTTCCAGGAAGTTCCTTGCTTAAATTTCATGCACTTTGTAAGGATATTTTAGAAATGCTTGATCCTGTGAATGGGTTTATCATAACATTGTATTTTTTTAATGTATACACTATTATGTAAACACATGACTGGTCTAAATAAACGAGTTACAATCATATCAGGCTTATATACACACAAAACAACAACGATAACTATGAAAACAACAACTATACATAAATTTACTGGTAAAATGTATCCAACGTTTCGAATCTTCTTAAGTTACCATGGAAACTAATTATCCAATATCCAAAGACTTCTCTGTCGGACATCAAACAACTTTTTATCTGATTATTCCTAGGCTTCTTTTTCGGTCTATTACGACGATAGATAACCTATTTTAAATTAGGCAAAATAGACCAATTAGATTATTATTGTATAAATAGTTACCATGGTAACGAACGGACTTAATTGGAAACTTTTGGCATATTATGAACATTAAAAATACCGTATAACTTTGTAATTAATTAGTAGAACTACCTGTACACTCATCGAACTTCGATTAGTTACTAATAAATTTCAGTACAACATTCGATTGATTAATTGATTGATTGATTGATTGATTGATTGAATGATTGATTGGTTGATTGATTGATTCATTGGTTGATGGATGGATGGATTTTGGATGGATAGATTGATTGATTGTTTGACTGTTTGATTGTTTGATTGATTGATTGATTGTTTGATTGAAACTATACAATAAAGTGTTTAAAATCTTCAAACAACCGCTCTTTAACTATGATACTGGCCCAGAGACTAAGTCTTTTATCAAAATACATGTAATGGATAAATGTTTAATACAAAAGCACATCGTTATAGATGGCCGTTCGTTTAGAGCATCCACCTCGGTAGGTTGCGAGTTCGATCCCAGTCAAGTCGTTAAAATTTGTATTGATTGATGTTTCTTGCCTTTGAACCTCTGCATAATTATATGAGGGTATAGTCCAGAGAATTTGACACGACCCTTCCTTCTATTAACATAATTTATAATAAGCGGAAATTTATATATTTAACGCAAGAACTTTGTAATATATACATGCATTAAGGTCAGGATCATGTGAAATTCTCTGTGAAATAGTTCCGTGTTACTGTTAGTTGGCACAGGGTCAGGAAAAAATGTAACTTGTTGGTCTGAACAATGCCTGATCAACATGTTGTTGATCAGAGAAACATAAAAGTCCTATTATTGAATATAACATCAATATTTTGACAATACATGCGCAATCACCCATCTAACTTTGATTAGATTACCGTACCAAACCCGGATATTCTTATTCTTAGATCATATTACTTATATAAATAATGTGTCCCTATTTATTTACATATTTCATTTTACAAATCACATGTAACAATTGTCATTCAGTCAATTACAGATCTTAGCAAAGATAATAAACTTATTCTATTTTTTTTAACTATTGGTTCAGTGTTTAATAGTCCAATTTTTAAATTTTTAAGTTTTGTATTTACGAATAACACAGTTACATGGTGTAGCATAAGAGTATATACATTGATCAATTAACGTGACGGTCGTTTTATATACATGTATGCAGCCATTTAAAATGTTGAACCGATTAAACTTGCAATAGGAGCATGGCCCAAGTATAGAGTATGTCAATATTAGTATCGTAATATGATACAGAGGCTACGACAACCTGCCCTAGAAGTCTGGTGAGTATAACAGCTACCTCTGGGACGTTCGAACGAGTGATGTTGCTGGTTCAGTCTTATGTCAATGGGGGCATGGCATACCAAAGTTTGTAAACAGAATAAGATTCGATGAAGCCTTGCTAAATTGTAGGCTTAAAGTGCACTGGTATAGCACCGTTGTTTTAGCGTTCGTTGTTCGAGGATAGTTACGTAATCGGTTGACAATATAGTTGGGTAGTCTCTATAAGCAATAGGTCATCACACACACACACCCTCCCCAGATAGCAACCTATCAAAAACAGTCCTCCCTCCACAGATAGCAACCTATCAAAAACAGTCCTCCCTCCCCAGATAGCAACCTATCAAAAACAGTCCTCCCTCCACAGATAGCAACCTATCAAAAACAGTCCTCCCTCCACAGATAGCAACCTATCAAAAACAGTCCTCCCTCCCCAGATAGCAACCTATCAAAAACAGTCCTCCCTCCACAGATAGCAACCCCGTCAAAAATTATAAATACAAAATCATCACACAAACGGTTGAAAAGCTTATAAGCGAAGCATGGAGGGTAAAAGTTACCGGTGAATATTATAAGGTTTGCCGACGGATACTAACGTTACTACATGTAACACACAATAACAATTTACATAGAAATCATATTAAGTTACAAGTATCATGGCGTACAGACATATTTAAAATCTCGTATACATACATAATATATATAGTAAACATAATTTTATACTACTTTATACTAACCTATATTTTGGTCTGTATAATCCACCAATATATTGTACACTATAATTTGAAGCACAACACTCTCAGCTAGACTCGCTTAATCCATTTAACAAGAAATCCACATACGTCTAGTCACTCCGTTGCAAACAAAAGAACATCTTTATTTACAGGAAATTACTAATTATCTACTTCTATATTTGAATAATTCATGTCGCATAGGTTACGCGTTTACATCACCACGCGTCGCCGTAAGCGCTTTAACCTTAACACCGGTTTTGACAAGTTACGTTCACAAATTTCTTGAACTTTTAAACGCCTGTATGAGTATATGACAGCTAAGCAGGAAACCATTCGAGTACATATCAATGATATTTGCACATTAAATTAAAATATCCCCATCCACTCCAGTAACCAATTTAAATGCATGTGATACATACGACTCCAAAGTATCTTTCACCGCCTTTAATAATACCGATTGATTCAAAATACGTGTCTTTAAAAGTTTATTTTTAGATTATCTAAGTGTCCCGAAGAATTATATAGATCAACACTGTGGCACACATATTGTGTCACTACGGCATACATATTGATCCAATATCAAGATAAATAGAATTCTTATGAATAATTGAAAATAAAATATTTATGAACTGGTTTAAACGAATATTAAGCATACAAATGTAATAAAATATATATAATTTCAAAGAAATACTTACAATTGCTATACCGGTAGCATACCCACCATCTAGAGCATAGTTCATCAAATATGTAACCACGGGCGGTAATCACGTGCCTTCGTCTTGTATGTTAAACGGACAATGGCGGCATTCAGCCTCGGTAAGCACCTATTTTTCTTGAAGTTATATGTCTTACAGCCTCGATAGCAAAATCTCACATAGCCTATCATATGCGCAATGCTTTTTTTCGAACGTTAGAACTTAGTTTTGCCTCATAATGTGAATAGATTTCGAGAATACTCATTGAATTTGATCCAGAGTTTCGGCGCAAGGCCGGTATGTTGCACGCATCGTATACATTGTTGTCGAATTATCCACAAATATGGCTCTCTGCTACGAAAAAGGTATAAAATTATATCAAATGTTTGATTATATCTTGAACGAAACATGTATGGATTTCTACGGGGTAAAATTCGTCAGAATATTTCAATTTTACGAAAGTAGTCTGTAAAACGAACGTTTTTGTACTGGTATGTCTCACGTACAAATCTCGGTAGGGTTCAGTAAGTTCAGAGTTAGCTCTTTTTAAACATCTGACCATCCCATTAATATGTTTTATATGTCAAAATATTCTTCAAGGAGAAGTATATTGGTTTTATATAGATGTGTATTGATTTTTTTATAATCGATACATACTTATGCTACGTTTGCAACTAAGGACTCGGTATACTCTCAATTTAGATTCTGTCAATTTAAAAACGGACATACATTCAACAATTGATCTAATAGCCAATACACAATACTCTTACGTCTTATGCTACTTATTATTTAACCAGACAAACAAGGACTTTTCATGACACAAACGAGGTATAAAACAGAAGTATACAAAGGAGACCTTAATGCGAGTAATTGGGCAATGTTTGGATCTAAATACCATAGTCACATTTTAAATTTAAGTTGAAAAGGCATATACATGTACTTGAAGGGTAAGATAATCGTTGCAATTAGTTTCGGGGAATTTATGGTCCTCAGGCGCAGATAGGTAATGGTGAACGCATAAAAATACATGTTATAACATTTATAATGCGAATTGCATTTTAACTTACTGGTTTCGATGTTACAATTCAATGTAAAAATTTAGATTAGTGTGAATACCCTACCCTATACAAAAATTTTCTGTAAGATACTGTAATTTTAAGGTGATTCCAATTGAGTGGCTTATTAGCTGGTACAATTACCTCCCTCGTTAATGCAAACGACCTTTGTAATTTTCTGAAGGAAATAACACATTTTAAACATTGAAACAATTTTAAAAACACGAGTATAGGGTATCTATTTCATATATTGAAACATATGAATGGATTGATTATCAGATGTTTTTATGAAACTTAGTTTCGAGATTATATTTGAGTTTCTAAAAATAGATGCGTCATAGCTGTAACACTTGATTCTCGTGCAACTTGCCTTGCCATCGCGATTCGTAGAAGTTTTTACTATAAAGTTTACGTTCATTCATTCATAAATATGTCACGTGATACGGGGCGTAAATAATAACAGCCAATTTGAGAGATATGTTTTATGGGGGTAATAATACATGCTCTTGTTTGCTCTATGTTTATATGGATTAATCCGCGGATCGTGTTAGAATTGTTGTTTAGTCTTTCTGGTTTCAATATTATATATAAACTCATTTGTTTTGGGTAGGATCGACACCAATTTAATATTTGTAACTATAGGCACATTTCATATTATTGTTTATGTTCTAAAAATAGTAACAAGATATCATAAAGATATGGATGATTTTATCTGGATGGCAAGAACTATACGGTGGATAATGGCTTAAAACTAGTAATCTTATATTTGAGACTACTAGTTAATTCATTTTTCGTACAATTTATAAGTATCTTATATCTGTGGCAAGCTCTTTAAATTCATATTTTGATTATGTAAAAAATAGTTTTCTTATCTGAAATTCCCCGTTTAAACAACTATTTAAACTTGCAAATGTTGGTGGTGAACCAGATTAATAATTTTGGTTAATTCATTTTTTGAGTTTGTTTGAAATGTAAAACTATGAAACCGATAGCATTTTTAAAATATGAAAGTTAGGCGCTTCCCTCGGATATAAATATATTGAAATTCAAGTGCCAGTTGTTTATAAATGCTGGCCCCTTTCTGCCATCCAAACAGATAAACAGACAGTTACAGGTGCTTGTGACGTCACACTGAAATTTGTCTATTAAAAGAAGGATTAGAAATTATATCACAAAACTAGTTTGCCACTCCCAACTTTTCAAAAACGAACGTTTCCGTTCACCGCATGACCTATATCTTTACTACATACAACCTTTCGGGTATTTCCACGGACTTTAATTAATATAGATCTAGTATAGGTCTGTTATAGTTACTTTCGATTTAGATGTAGTTTATTCCAGTAACATAGCAGCAATATGGATCGTTTCGAATAATTACTACGCATGATGCCATCCAAGCTCTTTTGTAAAGGTTTTTATAACAGAACAGCTAGCCTACATCGGCCTATTTAGTATATCTTCTTCATAACATCAGGTTGGTCAAAAGGAACAGTGAAATCCTGGTTTCTCTGTGGCCTAGCGACTACCAGTAAACCGGAGGCACTTTTTGGGTTTTAACAAACTACATTGATAATATAGTTTCCATTAAGAAATGACATGGCCAAACATGAGCATTAAAGCATCTGAATTAACGGCACACATTTGAAGTGCTTTTCTTGCAATTTTATATCACGTAATGCAATAATTGGACTTCAACTGTATCGTTCTGTAAATATTTTGACATATAAAACATATAAATGGGGTGGTAAGATGTTTAAAAAGAGCTAACTCTGAACTTACTGAACCCTACCGAGATTTGTACGTGAGACATACCAGTACAAAAACGTTCGTTTTACATACTACTTTCGTAAATTGAAATATACTGTCGAATTTTACCCCGTAGAAATCCATACATGTTTCGTTCACGATATAATCAAACATTTGATATAATTTTATACCTTTTTCGTAGCAGAGAGCCTTATTTGTGGATAATTCGACAACACATTATACGATGCGTGCAACATACCGGCCTTGCGCCGAAACTCTGGATCAAATTCAATGAGTGTTCTCGAAATCTATTCACATTATGAGGCAAAACTAAGTTCTAACGTTCGAAAAAAAGCATTGCGCATATGGGCTATGTGAGGTTTTGCTATCGAGGTTGTAAGACATATAACTTCAAGAAAAATAGGTGCTTACCGAGGCTGAATGTCCGCCATTGTTCGTTTAACATACAAGACGAAGTCACGTGATTACCGCCCGTGGTAACATTTATCCTTTTGTTTAACTTATTAAACTACTATTGTCTGTCACTTTTAACATGTCATCCATGAATATCCGTGCTTATCCGTTGTCCAATCAGAGTTGCTATTTTAACTATTCAAAACATGTTTACTGCACAAACTCGAAAACACCCGAGGATTAATTAGCGATTAACATTGATCTTTTTTTAGCTCTAATTGTTATCACCGAAGTTTGTGACGCAATGGGAGATAATTCAATTTTATTATATAATAAGTAGCTAAATGACTTGTCTCCCCTAATATTATAGTAAATGATAGGATCGGTGTGACTATGGGGGTAGGGGAAGGGGGGGGGGGGGGGCTATCTGCAAATTTTAAGTATCTATGTAATCGGATAGGAACGGCAGCACTCCACAGAAGCACCAGAGTACGAAAGACAAGATAAGACAGTCGCTTGCTTAAAGCTGGGTCGATACATCCGTTGGATGACAGCGTAAGCTATGTTATCAGTAAAACAAACGAATAGTTAAGGACACTCAATCAAAGCTTCCTGCTTCGATGCAAATTTTCAAAGTTATCTAATATTAAATGTATATCAGGTCATCGTTAAGTTACAAATACGATCTAAATCTCGTACGAGGGGTGATCAATATATTCGTGGACTTTTCATCTAGCAATTTTGTTTTGTCAGTAAGGCTCAAAGACAAACTAGCATTTCCGGTATTCAGTGTAGGATATCTCCGACCGAATGTACCTAGTTGTATTGATGTAATGGTTGCGTGGCGCAGGCCGTCACGTGACGTCATGCCAAGCGTCACCGTTTGAGCAACATCGAGCTCCTTTCTGGACTCAAACCCACTGTATACGATTTATTTATTTTTAATACAGAAATAAGTCATAAATAGCCAACTATGGTATGTAAGGCGGAATATAAATGGTCTCGTTGCGTTACTGGACTTAAAACTCTGAAAAAAGCGGTTGGCTTTACACGGTAGCATCATCCCGATGAAGAAGGAATCACGACCTAACACGTTAAGGGCGCACTTTCTAAAGAACTCTTTTCAAATAGAATGAAATATTTATAGTTTTGTAATCTATACTGATCGTAGAGTTCACAAGGAACATATCGTTCAGAAATACGCTTCTTATTTCTCAGAAATTAAGGAGGAGTATCCCTAACTCTGTCTTAATTCTTCCGTTTATTACTATTTTACCATGGTGTCAATTTGACAGAGTTCCTACAATCACTTAAACAACGAAATCATGTGTAGATCACTGATTTGGAGGGCAAATAATCGCCATACATGTTTGTCAAGTCATCTTTAAGGATTTTTCACGCGTCTTAAAGTTGCTATCGGGTCCAGCTTCTCTAAATCATTGTATCCAATATAAATGCACAAACTATAAGAAAACTGTCTAATTTGACGATTGCCAGCCAGTATAAATCTAACTTCCTTCGTATAACTCCGACTCCTGCGGATTTAAAACCAACGCCCCGGTTACGATTTCATATTTGCCGACATTGTCATCAATCTTCTTCCACTTAAGAAATGGCGCTAGAATTGGCGCTAGCGTTAAGATCTGGCCACATAACACAATCAAAGCACTGAAAGTGCTGATGGGAGGCTTTCTGGTTGCTGCTATTAAAGCTCAAACCTACTTTACACGTTTTATGTCCGTTTTCTTACTGCCGATCTTGTCAAATATCAAAATAGGCTTATGTGACTTTATAGGCATGTTGCATATATAAACGATTGCAAAAGGGTACATTTTATATGGCAAACATGTCTTTTATGCGAATATAAAAATCGGCAGTAAAAAATTATAAGCGCCTTTTTATCAGATTCTACAGTACGCTTACGGCAAACACTGACCGAGCGCAGGTGTATTCCGATACCGAGACGCTAGTATACATCTGGTCAGTACTACGCTATAAGATTACATAACAGGCATTGCAGACGATACGAGGGTAAAAGCTATTCATTCATAAAAGGAAATTGATCACGTGACTCTGTTCTGGAAGTAGTAATTTTCTGGACTGTTATTTGGTTAAAACAAGTACGTCTGCATTGTATTATTTACGTTTAGTCAAAATTAGAACATGTTTATTTATATAGGCCCTATATTTCAGCGTCTTCTAGTTGGTTGCTGGTGTAATACGTTTAAATTACATGTAAATACTTCGGAACTACTTCGCTTAGTCAATAGTGTATATTCTAAAAATAGCATCTTACAGAACCTTCAATATAAGTTCTAAAAATAGCTATAGAGGCGGGACATATGATAAACACGTCATTTTCATATTATGAAACAAGTCCGATATGGCCTCAGTGTAGTAATTTTCTACAAAAATATCGATTTAACGAACAGTTTCACAATAATTGTTGATCTTAAAATAAACAAACGTTGCTGATTGAATTAAATAAGTTAAAAAATTTGGAGAAACATATGTAGCAGTATTGGGCATGTTGACAGTTTCTGGAACTACTTGAATGCGGATTAACATAGCAGCCTAAAGGCGGTTAATTTTGTATTAAGAAATGGGCAATGGTAGTAATGAGAGGCTTAAAGATATACCTGGCCTATCTGAGAAAAAATATCTAACACCTGGATTATTGCTACATTTGATTAAACTACTTATCATTAGATCCGTGACAAAGTTTCATTGAGAAATACACTGGCGTTCTTATAATAAACGAGTCTTTTACGAAGTCACTCAGCCGCCCACGGCATTTACACGGTGTATGATCAAACCTACATTGTTGGTACAAAACTGGCGTTGCCTTCACTTTTTGGTATAAGCAACGAACTTGTACGTACAAAAAACGAAAAAACACGCGAAGAAGGTCACGGAAAATTCAAACAGTTCTACTTCAGAGACGTACGATGAATATACTAATGTTACCACGGAACATTAGAACCATTCTAGCTTCCATCTGAATGAAAACAAAATGAAAAGCTTCAGCAGTTTCCGAAAAATAAGGGTTACAGTTTGAGTACTGCTTTACCAAATCGGGAAGTGGAAATCGTTTTTTGCTACTATTTTTATAACTTGTGATGTTTTGTGCAAAGTTTTTGCCTATATATTCATTTTTTATCTTATGGAACTGAAAAAAGAAAAGAAACCATCATTTAAAATCAATATCGTCTCTAAAAACACGATTTTATCGAACTATAAAGCACCTATATTTGAGGAACAGCACTAAACTAGGGCACCTCCGTTATTTCGGAAACACTTAGTCATTTACAATGTATTCAGCAACTACTCGTACATGCTTTTTCTAAGTATACACTAGCTATTTGTTTCAGTTTAAGATGGTTAGTTGTATTCTTACCGGATGGCAGAAGGGGGATAAGCTCACATATAGTCACACTTGGCGTTTAAGGTCGGTGATAAGAAGGTCAACAGTAATCACTTTAAAATTTGACACTGTTTGATTCTAATAATGTAAAATATTCATTGAGATGACATGCATAAGTCCCATTTTCATTCCGGTTGTTTCCGTTGTCGAAGCATAATTTAGAAGCTGAAGATCTTCGAGCAGTCCCGAAGTGTTGATGGTCTGCATATGGAAAAATACGAAATCAATTGACATAAAGCTGACACTTCGATGACGTTCCAACAGCCCGGCGAAAATCTGACCATTTGAATTTCGCTTATAATCATCGTCAGGATATCGTTCCCGTTGTCATTCAGTGAGAAGTGAAGCAGTCCGTAATAGATCTGCGGATAACAATCGGAATGGTGCTTTTAGTATCGGGGCTTAATCCTTGTTGAAAATGTAAGGTATGGTCATGCAAATTGGAGCTTTCTGTAATAGATTTGTGGCCAACCAACTTTGACATGGTGTTTTTAGTCTCCGGGCTTAAACCCTATTGAAAATGTAAGGTCTGGACTTGGCATTTGGCTGGGAAACCAAAGGACTTAGGTAGTGATAATGAAATTTAGAGTGCACTCGAATAAAAGTGCTCAGTTATACCAAGGGCAGTCATTATACAGTATATTTTTCCATGACAACAAAGTGTCTGACAGTTTTATCTGCAGAATACTTTTTGAGTCCAGGGTCAAGATATTTACAATACTTACAAGCAACGAAATCCAGTTATGTAGTTGTAGTTATCAATACTTTACGCCATCATCGGTAATACGCTGTTCGTTCAATACCACACCAATATGCCAAATCGTACAGAAATTGCAATCGTTGATATTTGGAAAAGTTGCTTAATGTATTTTGTTTTTCAGAGCCAATGTACTGAAGCCGTGCTGTCTATCCGAGTATGACACTTTTACTATATTGCTTTCCAAGTAGCTGTATCCAAACGCTAAAGCACACCCCTGTTGAAAGGGAGCTGTATTCAAAGCATAACATGCATTGATTACAGGTCCACGTCGTGTTTTGCAGTTTAGACCACAAAGTCGCGTAAGGGACGCCGTGTACATACTTCGGACTCAGGTGTGACGGGTCACTGAAATTTTTATTTATTTAAGAAAAAAAAAGCTCAATGCATCCTCCAAACGTCTGACACGATGACGGTGTCTTAAATTCCAACAGAAAACGATCATTCAGACCGACATTTGCAAAAGAATTAGCACGTGCTTTGTTTAAATGCATCTCGCTGTAGCAAGGAGTCGTACAAGGAGTGGTTTTTGAATGGAGGGGAGCTGTATGCTAGGTCAACATACATTGTACATGTAGATGCTGTAACTTCAAACGCAGCTACAAAATCGATGCGTGAAATGTAATGCACCAGTCAATTGAAACCAGGGAACCCAACCCCGGGAAAATACGGGGATTTTTACTGTGTTTTTTTTCCAAATTCCTAGTAAAATTCCTGCCCCATGGCCATACTGTTGGTCAACCCACCGCATATTGTTACTCCCCTTGATTTTAGTCAGTAAAATCCTACATTAAATATAGGTATGTGCAATTTTATTTGATATTTGGATGTATGCAAACATCGCAGATGAATAACTGTTGGTCAAACTATGAAGATCGCCCGTCTGTACGCCTGCAATAAACTCGGTAAAAGCACAGGTATAGTCACGGCTATATGTTCCCGCTACTTATCCCATCCTTCCATATACATATTGTGCTGTGTATGACCGCGGTCATTCAAGACTCCTCAGGTTTCATTTGACTGGTGCATAGCATTAAAGCACGTGCGAAACCATGACGTAACCAAGTTCCGGCCTAACTTATATCGGATTCTGACAAATGAAAGATCTAGACCATTTGGACGAATTATATTCAGAGAGACAAATTTTGACATAATATAGGTGCCCTTATACAAACAATATAGGTGACTTATCATAAGTTAATTATTGCAAGATATTTTCATGTTAGAAGGTTATTTCCGCTTTTGTTGATTACCCCAATATCAAAGTATCATTGTAGTATAAATTGAACATCAGAACAATACCAAAAATAATAGGATTCGTTGTTCAAATACTTTTTCAATACACATGTCAATTTTTTTACTGTGACACGAAACAGAAGATTCGTTCATTTTCATACTTCGGATACAAACTTCGACTTAATTTTGAGCGGATTACATTTTTACATCTTCGAGTGGTTCCGTAAAACCATTCCAGTTATGAACTAAAGCCAAATCTATGAGTAAATGGATATGAAAAAACTTCACTACACCGTCCATGTATGCTATTTATCCAAGATCAATAGGAAAAGTTAGGTGCTTGTACGAACAAGTGAGTCGAAAACGCGACTTTTGTACCACAGCTATTTTTTATTAATTATTATTATAATATTATTCTGATATCCATACGTTCTTGATTCGGACGTATATACCAATCTGAAGGCATTTAATCCATGACATGCAAATAAATTGCACATTTCTGTCAAAGATAAACTGATAAGAGTTCTAAAAACCTTTAAACAATGACAGGTATCTATATTATAAATAAATTGTTTTTATTGTGATCTGTATGATGTAACCGAATGCTTGTTTACAGGAAGATGAAGCTTCAATCTCAAAACCGTCAACAAGCCCAGCGGCATGTGAGGGGAATGGGGCGTTGTAGGTCTCAGGGTGCCAGAAGC
Organism: Spisula solida; assembly: GCA_947247005.1. NCBI lineage: Eukaryota > Metazoa > Mollusca > Bivalvia > Venerida > Mactridae > Spisula > Spisula solida. The sequence continues at coordinate 46,373,637 of OX365945.1, read as the reverse complement.
GCAAGGGGCTCCAGAAGTAAAATGTGGGGCAGCCACCCTTTTGTTTGATAAGCAGTAGATCAGAACCGAGAAGAGCTGAGGAAGCGGTCCTCCTTGTTGAACAGAGGCAGGACACCATGAGGGTAATATGTCTTTATGTGCTGTTTTGAGACGTGTTCTACAGGATGTTACTATTTCAGTATTTTGTAAAGTACTGTCCCAGGGATTTGATATGCTTCAATGCACATATTTGATGTTTAATTTAATTATTTATCCATTATAGAATTAAGAAAGTCAGCTTTTAGCCATACATCTCACTCTGTTCAATAGACTGTTTTTTCGACAGACCTAAGATCTAAAATTACCATTGAGATCTATGGACAGACATTATCATTTTATGTATATACCCAGATTATTGAGTTCAAATAGGCTGTTACACACAGCTCCACATTGATTACGACTCGACCTTTTCAAGTAACTATACATACACCTGGGTTTGTGAAGAATTGTGTGTATTTCTTGCTCAAAGTAATTGAGCAGTGGTGAAAGCGTGGGTTGTACCAGAGACATCTACATCCAAAAGCATGGGCTATATAAGACCTCTATACACGACTGCTCCCAACATTGTAGGCGATATTATCAACATTATGTATAATTCTACTGTAATACATAAACAGTGCATCCTTTTCCGAGCAGTCCTTCACAGAGCAACAACCTCTCTTAAGCAACATAATTGTTTTGTTCAAGAAATAACCATTTACTAGAAAGTTTACCTCTCAAGGTCAATAACAAATGTATAACCAAATGTTGTGATTTCCAAATGGTGTCACTCTAGAGAGGTTATACTTCATTTGTTTACATGCTTATTTTTTGTAGGGTGTAGCATGGTAGTTGTATAATGTTTATCAATATTTCTTAATTGCTTATTTTTCATCCAGGAGGCGATCAACCAGATGAGTGTGGATGAATGTCGGAGCATTCTTCTTCATGCCCTGGAGAAGAATCCAACTGTCATGGTTGACAACATTAGGCCGGCTGAGAGGCAACCATCCAGGTCCAGATGTGACAGTACCTGATTGATGTGTTAGTACTAAATGCCGGGAAATGCCTTCACTTGAAGAAAGTTAGCTGTGGAAAGGAGAATTGTATTTCTCTTGTCCCGGTTAGTAGAGCTCTACATATGTACAGCCCAAATTAAGTAACATAACGCTAAAGTAACTTTATTGAGAATACCGAGTTTATTTTTTATACTAATTTATTCAAACTTATTATCACTCTCGACACCTCATTCCTGATGTTGCCAACCACCACAAGGGTAAGAGAGAAAAGAAGTCAGTTTCCCTTTTATGCTGAGCATCTAGCAAGGGAATTTCTGGTACCAATTTTATTTTGTCTATGGTAATTGGTATGACGCAGCCAGGGATTGAACCCGAGACCTCCTGCACTCGAAGTGAATGCTCAACCACTAGGGTATCGAGGAGGCGGTGAAATAAGAGTTTAAATAGGGTCGCAATTGCTTGTTTGTGTTATGAATATGTTTAATTCGAATATTTTCTGCAAACATTATTTACACTTGGGCTAAGAAACAAGATCACAAAATAAGCTTTGTGGCTTCCTCTAACCATTTCTATTTCAAGTTCATAGAAAAGTTTGTCATTACTGTAAGTCCCACAAACAACATTTCAGTCATATGGAGATTATTCAGTCACATTATTCTGACACTGGGCCAACCAGCAGTCCTAGAACTAGCGTCTGAAACAATTGAGCTATGATATTAGTTGATACCAATAACATGTTTAAGACAGCCTGGAAATGATTCGGCCACTTCTGAGGTGTACCACTCAGGAAAGTGTCTGAAAACCAAACAAGAGGGCCCAAAACTGGGAAGTGTCTGAGAACCAAACAAGAGGGCACGATGGGCCCTATGTTGCTTACCTGTCTTTGTTCTTTAACAAACTCATGAAGATTGGGCCATAATTGTGTCCTCTAATGGGTTCACAAGGGGTTTTCAAATAATTGACCTAGTGACCTAGTTTTCCACCCCACATGACCCAGTTCCAAACTTTACCTAGATTTCATACCTGTAGATAAACATTCTGGCCAAGTTTCATCAAGATTGGATCATACTTGTGTCCTCTGATGTGTTCACTAGGTTTTCCTAAGATTTGACCTTGTGACCTAGTTCTTGACCCTACATGACCCAGTTTCATACTTAACCTGGATTTCATACAGATAAACATTCTGACTAAGCTTCATGAAGATTGGTTCACAATTGTGTCCTCTAATGTGTTCACAAGTAATTGTGGACAAACGACAAACAAAGAGTGATCACAAAAGCTCACCCTGTGACAGGTGAGCTAACAAAATCACGTGTTTGAAAGAATTTGACGTTTCACCTAGACATGTCCCAAAAAGTATACATGTTACTATTTTTCAAATTTAACAAAATACATGTAACTGTTATCTCCATAATTATAGGATAGTTTATAGAGCATCATTGCGCTTCTTTTTAAGCTCTATAAGTATGCTGCTAGATTTATCAGTTTCAATTCATTTACACCAGACTATCGCCATACTATGAGAATCTACAATCAGTTATGCAGTTTTTAGTCAGTCACATGTGTTCCAGGACTTGCAGAAGTGTAGCTTTTTACATACACTTTTCAAAGAATGTCGAGAAATAAAAACTTCCCAGCATGTCCCATATCCCATACAATAAGGATGCTTAGTTTTATGTAGATGCAAGAGTTCTACTTGCTTTATTCGAACAACAATATATATTTTTTTATATATGCGATTGTCTTTAACTGTTCGCAAGAGCCATGGTTAATAAGCTTTTTTTGCATGACATGATCAGGCCCTAGTGTATCCTATATAGTGTATACTAACATCGTTCAGGTTGCTTAGAATTCAGAAGTGTCAAGTAACTGTTACTGATTTAAATTGATCATCATTCTTCATTTCTGGTCATTTTCAGGATTTTCAAGTACTCATTCTTGACAAGGCCGTGTTGGCACTGGCAAGGCTGCTACACTGAAGTATTTCGGCTTATGATGACGAACATGGCAGTCAACAGGCACACTGCCTACTGACAATATATATGGTCATTTATTTGGCCGTCTCACAAGTGGAGACAGACGTATAATTACTTCCTGCTGCGTCTAATAAGATATTAATTAGTACATTAACACACTTTTAATTTTCAAGAAAAAGACTGTTTCTGCATCAATTGTTATGCAGATATTGTGTCATTATTACATACATACACTTCTATACATATTTGTATATTCAAGGCTGTTTGCCTATGTTTAAGGTTTTCCCCTTACATTCAAGTACCATTTTTTCAAGGCAGCACTTAAATTTTTTTCAAATACTTGTCAAGGTTGAAACTAAATTCAAGGACTTTTCAAGGCTTGTGCGAACCTTGATGTTAGTTCATGCTTTATCTATCTGTGGTAAATTTTAACCTAATGACTGTTGGTGATTATATTTTTATATCTAAAATTCCTAAATGCATTGCCTTTGTAGTGTACTTAGTATTCTTAATACCAAATGAGCCTTATTTCTTTGGATATGTTGCATTTGTACTTGTGTAAGATAAATTACCATCAGGAAATTGTTTGAATACAATGAAGTAGCGATTGTGAGTGAATTTTATGTAAAAAATATTTGTTCTCTCTGAAATACAAATGTGTGTGAATGATAAAATTGTTGTGTACTGTTACTTTTCCCTACTGAAATAGTTCAATTCTGACATTTTCTATGGTGTTTATTGTGTTAATCCACAAGGCGAGAAAATGGTCCTTTAAGATAGTCATTATAATTTATGGCAGACAAAATATAAATCAAAATGCATTATCGAAATATTAATGTATTCTACCTGTTTTCTATGGAATTATACCTGCAGGGGTGTCAATGGGACCAAATTTAAGATCAGGAAAATCATATGCAATCAACCATTTTTGCCAAACAAGAAGCCTTGATGACATTGTTACAAAATTAACTCAGATCGTATTGCAGAAAATTCTTCAGAGCAGACTTAATCTACCATAACTTTGCTATTTCTTGAAATATTTTGATCAAATAACTTTATTTTGGCCAGAAACCATTGCTCTTTCAGGAATGATAAATTCGGAATTCCGGATAAATCAGGAAAATTGACACCCCTGTACCTGGTAACCTTAATTCCTGATGCTTTTGATTATCTGTACAGACCATTTCCATGTAATGTGGTTTATACGGACATAAGTCCCCTGCACATAGCAGTTTTGTAAACTTCAGTAACTATACAGTCAAGCCTGTGTAAAGACCATCTGTTGTAACGGCAAGTGTCTCCATTGAAACGTAGTCTCAGGTTTTAAATATCCTTGAAAATGGTTTGATTAGAAATAAAATTGTGGTCTTCGTTCGCAGGTTGTCTTTCACACATGTTTGACTGTACTATTAGTGAAACAAACTTTGTACAACAATAACCATATCATAATATAAACCAATTTTATAGTACAAAACGTGTATTTACAAGCAATTGCACATATAAACATCTCAAGATTCATTGGTCATAATCTATAATATTCTATAAATAAGTATATGCATAAAAAGGAAAATGCAATTCTCAAACATACTAAAGAAAATAAGCATGACTTGAAATGATGGACGATATTATTTCATACACATTAACTGAAAGCAATCGTACATATCCACTAATAGAACTAAAACATATCATACACTGATATCACTCATAGTCATACACATCATACACTGATATCACTTATACACATAATACACTGATATCACTCCTACACTGATAGCACTCATACACTGATAGCATGTATACACTGATATCACTCATAAATATCATACACTGATATCACTCATAGTCATACACATCATACACTGATATCACTCATAGTCATACACTGATATCACTCATAGTTATACACTGATATCACACATACACTGATAGCACTCATACATATCATACACTGATATCACTCACAGTCATACACATAATACACTGATATCACTCATACACTGATATCACTCATAGTTATACACTGATATCACACATACACTGATAGCACTCATACATATCATACACTGATAGCACTCATACATATCATACACTGATATCTCTCACAGTCATACACATAATACACTGATATCACTCATACACGGATACACTCATACACTAATAGCACTCATACACTGATAGCACGTATATACTGATAGCACTCATACATATTATACACTGATATCACTCATAGTCATACACATCATACACTGATAGAACTCATACACTGATAGAACTCATACACTGATAGAACTCATACATATCATACACTGATAGCACTCATACATATCATACACTGAGATCACTCATACACCGATAGCACTCATACATATCATACACTGATATCACTCATGCACATAATACACTAATAACACTCATACATATCATACACTGATAGCACTCATACACTGACATCATTCATACATATCATACACCGATATCATTTAAAAACCTCATACACTTATATCATTCATACATATCATACACTGATAACACTCATACATATTGTACACTGATAGCACTCATACATATCATACACTGATAGCACTCATACATATCATACACTGATAGCACTCATACATATCAATATCATACACTGATAGCGCTCATACATATCATACACTGATAGCACTCATACAAATCATACACCAATAGCACTCATACATATTGTACACTGATAGCACTCGCCAACTGATAAGACTCGTACACATCCACTGATACGTAATTACAAATAAACACTGTGCAAATACACTTACTCATACTGTGAAACAACCTATTTTTTGCGCGCATCAAATTCCGTGGAATTCTTGAAAATGAAATTTTGTTGTGGATTACAAATAAAATGCTGGAATACTCTAGGTGTATTGGAATGTTAATTAATAGCAGGAGATTATATTTCATATTGAATCGACCTCAAAATAAACATAAATCTATCCCTCGTGAAAAGTAATGGTTTTACAGCGAGAATTACTAATTGGTATGGTTAGCATGGTACAAATTTTGATTGCATGTACATGCATAACTTTAATACCTCTGTCAGATATAATCTACAAGAACATAGTCTTACATCAAGCAAAGTCGAATGCATGTTAGAAACAATATATACATGTCCTCTAGTTATAATGTGTACCTGAATCAAAAGTGTAAGAACTAAGACACACTTTAACACTTTCAGATACCCATGGACATTGGCCAAGTTTTCACACCTATGGACCCAGCAAATGTTACATAGTCATTTTAGCAAAGTTCAAAATTTCACAAAAACCCTTTCCTACATGATTTATTTGGTAGAGTTTGGCTCTTCTGGAGCAAGGTGTGTCAAAATCAGCCTTAAGTCATTAATACCAGTTTCGTCATTTTTCAGCACTCAGTCTCTGTTCAAAATGCCATGAGCATAATCGTATGTCTTCAGTACCTTCTTTGCATGTACTGGCCACCTCCCACTTTTCTTTCCATAGCCTTTGTAACCTGAAATGTTGTAATACAGTATCGGTTTATGTAACATACAAATCGGTCACTGTTAGCTAAGCAGTGAATGGGATTATGTCCGATATGTGTTTGTTGAGAACTATTCGAGTGACGCCTAAATAAGTTAAAAGTTTGCTTTTCAAGCAATTGCTAATTTTTCATAGGAAACCTTTGTTGTGTCATTAACCTTCACACCTGGGATCATGGTCAGTGGATTATTAATCACTTCATATGATTATAACTTTTAGTTTGAGGCTAAAACACTATTGCAGGGCTCAAATTCACAATGTTTGGGTAAAGAGATGGGTACCCAACTCATCAACAGGAGCGGATACAGGATAAGGGGTTGAGGGGGTCACACGTACATGTATTTACCTCACCCCCCCCCCCCCCAAGAAAGCGTGCAAGCTGAGCGTGCTAGAAAAAAACTGTTTATCTGAGCAAAATGTCATACAACCTCATTCTCTATCTTTTAGAAAAATGATTATGCGAGCAAGAAAAAATGCATTTTTATTTGAGCAGCATGCTCCACATACACGTTCGATACAGATAACATTAATTGATACAATGATAGTATGACTGCAGGCGAATTAGCAAGACTTAATGCATTGTTTATCTGAGTAACATGCCCGAAATATTCACTGGAAAAACATCATAGTTTTCTCAAGTAAGTTTTCTCAAGTAACTACCCAAAAAAACCTCATTGTCCCCTTGATAAGATTCATTCAAGATATTCCTAATGCTAGCGAAGCAAGCAAGAAAAATAATTACTCATATCTTAGCAGCATAGCCCAGATTACAATAATTGACTTGATATATACTTGTCAAAGTCACCTAGAAAAATGCAATGTTTTTCTGAACAGCATACCCTTCGATGGCAAATGTTTGCTTACTAAATTGTTGTTACATTCAAAATATTACAAATTGCATAGACTCCACAGATTTTAGGGGGTGCATGCTGGGTCCCCCCTCTAAATTAGCTAGTGATCAAACACTAAGCTTGGTACAGCACATGATTTACCTTATGCTGGTGTATTTGTGATCCCTAGACTTATACTTTAAAATAGCTTTGCTTCCTGATGACAATAACACAATTAAATTGACACTATGGGAAGACTGCAATCATCATGATCCTGATTTTGCAGTTATTTGTTGATGATTACAATGATGAATCATACCTTTGTATCCCATCTTCATTGATAATACATTCTCTATCCAGATTCATATTAAGGTCTACAGCAGCCAGAAGGTTCCTACATCTGTACATAGGTGGAGAATATAAGAGCCTTTTAGAGCAATAGTTGTATGTGTTCAAAATCTGCTGAACTCCTGAAATATGAAAAAAAACATTTGCATACAAATTATATAAGCAAGATAAACTTAACTGAATCAAGTGTGGAACATACAGAACAAACTACTGTACAGAAGAATTTGTTGGTTCCTGCAAAATTCTCTCACCAAAATTCAAGGACTATCCAAGGATTTTTTCAAGACAAAATATGTATTTTCAAGGCATTTTCTCAAACATTTACAAAGGTTCAATGGTACAAAAATGTCATTATGCACAGCAATTTTATACACTTTTTCTAGTGACATCACACACAAGAATACCTTATTGAGTTCAATTTATTACGATTAATTTCCAGTGACATTTGCACCCATACATTTCTATACATTAAATTTTTGAGAAAAAAGAGTGTCTGGTTCATTTTTTACACAGATGATGTGCCATTTTGTCAACATCCATAAACTTGAATGGATATTCAAGGCCATTTGTCTGAATTCAAGGATTATCAGTTGAATTCAAGTACCATTTATACATTTTTTTAAGGTAGCACTTCAAGTACTTTTCAAAGTTTGAACCAAATTCAAGGACTTTTAAAGGCCTGTGCAAACCTTGGATTTAGTAAAGGTAAATAATAAACCATTACCACAAATTGTATGCATCTGTTTGATTCTTTGCATGAAAACCAGAAATGATTCACTATATCTCTAGTCCACTAACAAAATTCTGGTGTTTTTTTCAACCAAAATTATAGAACTGTCCATCAAGATTGAGTGAGCTAAACATATTTTCAAACATGTATACATTGTTTTGAGTATCAACTTCACTTGGACTTATCAAAGTGTATCTGATAGAGCAGCAGATCTACTATCATGAAAGGTTGAGGTTAATACAATATCAAAAAAAAATTCAGTACATGATACGCACATTGACAGAGCATTAACTTGTCACCTTATGCTTTTAAATGCTTGGCAAACATGTTATTGTGTTTTATCACATACATTACATGCATGTCTTTAACAAGTAGAGAAGTATTCAGTTGTTTGTTGTAGAGCAAGTTAGAACTGGTTGACAATTGAATCAAGAATTCTGACCGTTACATAAACGTCTGAGACAGTGTTAACAATATGACCCCCAATACATTACAGACACTTATACTTACAGATTTGCTGACAAGACAAAACTAGGTTCATACTCGGCATCATCCAATCATCATAGTTAGATTCATGTAGAGTGATATCAATGGAAACACTGAAAACAACAACAAAAAGAATGTCTCAATTAATGTTTCCGTAATTATGAGACTAAAATAGCAACATATGTAACGTAAAATTCAAGTTTCCATGACCTTATTTATAACTTAATGTTTCCATGACTTTCAGACAAAAACACTTTCTACCAGAAATTGAAAATCAGTATTTAAGCTGGAGGGCAAAAAGTCAGACACTGGCAACACTCATTCCAACCAGGCGAGAACAAAAAACATAAAATGCACAATGCCCAACACACAAACCAGAATATGATCCGCCCAAGACCCATCTGTCTTATAGCCGAACAAAACGATTTCCGCATGCAGAATTTCAGAAGCTGAATCATTCAGCTATTAGACCACTCGGTCTGGGGCTGATCATCAGAATGCCCATGCTGAATGACCCAGCTCAAACAACATATGATATTTTCTTAGCAACATGTTCAAGATTGTGATATTTAACACTTATCTAATAAGGTAACTTCCATGTTGAAGTCTTTATTTATTTGAACTGAACATTTATAATTGAGATAACTAAGCAAAGTAAGAATGGACTGTGATGGAATGAACGTCATTACCCTGAACTGCTTTCATCAGACTGGATTGTTTCTTCGTCCGACATTTCTGACTTGTCTCTGAAAAAGAATATTTGGTATCTTTTCAATATATTCTGTATCAGCAACTTCTCCACATGTGGATTGTGGAGGAAAATAAAAATATGTCACATAATGCTATTGTAATGCAGTTTCCATCAATTGATGTAAATTTAGTTTGTAATCATTATGACATTGTCGTTAGAGGAAAGCTAGAATAAGAACTCTTTCAGTGGTCCCTAGGTTAGGTTAGTGAGATGAATTCCAAACCCATAAGTGCTGGTTCGATTCCAGAAGTGACAGGTCATACACTTCCATGACATAAATGTTAATTTTCCTCCACATGTGGAGGTTGTGTATTCCTGGTTGAATTTTTCTCCACATGTGGAGAAGTTGCTGAATTCACTTTAAAGGTACCAGTGGAACATAAAATTGTGAAATATTTCTTATCCATTTATGAAGCCAGTGAACATGGACATTTTACTCTTAAACATAATGTGTTGGAAAATTAAAATAAAACAAGAGACACATATGCCCCCATGGCAGCCCAATAGTCAGAAATGGTGAAGGTCACACTCACCAGAGCGTTCTAAGGTTATTGAATGGAAAAACAATTTGGTCTACCGACCGACTGATCATCATGTGCAAAGCAATATATACACCCTCTTCAAAGATGGGGTGGGTCATAATTAGTCGATTTAACATATAATATTCAAACACATTATAATTAAGGATACATTTTATCCAATTGACCAATTATGCAACCTTCGAATGAAACAAACAACAAATAAATACCTTTTATCTGGGATAAATAACTATTCGGTTCCAGCTTTTATGAACCACCAAGTTATGACCAACTTCTGTCAGGAGATATTTCTGATACAGGCAGGTTACATAGTGCCTGTACTACTGTAGTTTTATAAGCCAGTGAACCTGGTGTTGCCTGTGTTAGGTTTTGAAGGCCACATGGAACAGGGTGACTGCTTGAACTGTTGGAATAGATGACTCAGAGTCAGGGTAGTAGTAACAATTTGCTCAATAGTTGCTCATCAAGTCTGAAATATATGAATGTTCTTCAGAATCCTGTTACTGATAATAGGCCTATATCATATGGCTATTTGTGTTCATATTTTATAGGAAGTGGCTAGAGATCCGGTTACCGGATCTCAATACAATGCTTGTAGTACAGGCTAGAGGTCCGGTAACTTATTTCATATGTATAAACCACATATTTTATGTTGTGTCAAGAATTTCCATGACATAAACAAGTGTTTACCTTGTTGTACAGGTTTAATAGTATTTGACAGAAATGTTAATCATTGACTGTGAATAACAGTGATCTGGAATGTTTCTTCAGGCCTACACGTAAACACAAAATATTGATCTGTGTTGGACAACAAGTGATGCGAGAACTAATACACGTTTAGAAGGACTTAAAGTCTAGAGCCTGAGGGGTACCACACATAGTATTTCGGTCACTTTTACACAGACACACTGACAGTACCACAAACTCTGCAAAGTCTCAATAAAGTTATATGCAAGATCAACCCATCCATCAAGAAATTATCTTAAAATGAGTTAGTATAAACATGACATTTTGTGTTTAAAATATGACAACATAAATAATTTATTTGAAATCAATTAATGGACCTCTAGCCTGTCCTACAAGCATTGTCTAGACGGCTGGTTACCGGACCTCCAGACTCCAGGTCTAGATGTCCGGTTACCGGACATCTTATCTAGCCACTTCATATTTTATAATCAAAAGAAATTTACATGACAAATCTCAGTCTTAACTTCATGAAGGCATTCCTTAAATAAACTATGGACATAAATGAATAATCACATATAATTCCATGAATAAACATACAGTCAGGTTATAATAAATTTATAGAAAAACTTAGTTCGAAAAAACAAGTGAATTGAGAAATTTGAAGTCCATGATATGAAGAGTCTGATCATAGTCAAACCATTTCGACGCAATCTATATACAGGGATGCCTATTTGTAGTGGCTGGACCGTCAGAATTTAAAGCAGCCACTTGCAGACAGCTTATCTGTCCAAGTCTGATCAGTGATCGAGCGTCGGGTACGAAATTGCCAAGGACAGCACTGGTTCGTGCAATTTTCAAAGCGATACATGTATAAATAGAGCACTTGTATAGTACAATATTGCTGAATTAAAAAAATATATACATATGAGCCGTTACGTTGATACGGGCATGCATCTCACATTTTAAGACGAATTTTGTTTTCGCTACCTGTCACAGTGTCAATCAGAGATCCTTGACGAAGTTCGCGTCGGACTTCAGCGACAATCGACTTTTCCAGTGTATCCATCCACAGGTGCAAGACACAAAATTTGGCTATATAGGCCTATTAGTGTGTATAAGAGAGAAAAGGTACACAATGAACAGCAAAACATCATGCTGAACTAACATAACACTGCTGCAAGAAACGACCAGGTCACAATTATATCTTTGTGGTCGCCTCACGGAAGCATTAATCTAACAGAAAACACTTTTTATTTCATGGAAATCGATCAAATAGCAAAATAAATACGAAAAGTTTCCCCCAAAACACCTCCCAAATGGTCTATGTCGATTTCGAAGTCCTCACACATTTGAATAATAAACGGGTACCCTGGCCGATTCCTACGAAATAAACGAAAAACGGCTAGAACAAAACCTGGTCGTTTCTTGCAGCAGTGTTATGTTAGTTCAGCGAATACCGGATGATTGAGACCATGGATCATTGAGACAAGATCATTGAGACCAGAATTCTGGAGTATTGAGACCAGACACCTGGAGTATTGAGACCAGATTTCTGGAGTATTGAGACCAGACAAATATTTTCCCAATTTGTTGCACTTGCCATTAATAAAACGTTAAGTGGTATTAAATATGTGATATTCTAGAGTTTAAAGCACAGGTATAAGTTATAGACACCAACTGGTATTTTTTAGATGTTTAGTGAAATGTTATTGTATGTTGTTTGAACAATTTTTAGACATGTTTCAGCTCTCTGTATCTCAGAATTGTCAAGTTTTAGAAGATGAAGCTCGTGTTCTTTTAAGTTGTGATTTATACACAGATTTAAGAAATACCTTGTATGAACAGGTCGCAACTATTTGTCCTGATTTTTATTCTCTGAATGATTTAATGAAACTAAGGGTTCTTTTTACTGAGAAAAACGCTTTAAGAATTTGCGCCAAAACCTGTTTTATGATTTTACAAAGACGACATTTTTATCTGTGTAAATAATGTATTCATACTACATATTTTAATTCAACGTATTAACAACATTCTCTTAGTTTTAATTTTGTATATAAATTAATGTTTTTTGTTTATAAATAGTGATATAGCACTGTTTATAGGACAGTTCATAGTACTAGCTAGTCATATAGTGATTTTATGATAATCAGATTATTTTAAGATTTGATAATTGTCTCTTATAATTCATAACTGAATGGTTATGTACATTTTATCTGTTCTGCTTATGTCGTATGTTATATGTATGTACATAAATGAGACGAAATAAAGAATATATATATATATACTATAATACCAGTGATCAGCATTTACCTATCAATTATACAACTTAATGGGATTATCCATAATCCTTTAACAACCCATTATACAAATTGATTGGATTATCTGATGTACATTATACAGCATACTTTGATTTTTTAATTAATTGTCTGCTGAAAATTATACATTTGTTAACAGATTGTTAAATAATTATATTGATTACACAATAGAACCTTTTTTGAGCAACACCCTTTGTGAGCTGGAAATATTGGTCGTTATTTAGAGGATGTGTTCAAAAGAGGAAATTATAGTAATGTCTAAAGATGTTGTACTGTACTAATACAAGCTGTTGCTATAGAGAGGTGATTAATAGATGAATAAACTGACATATCAGATCATGAAAGCATTGATATTATATTGACTAATAATTCCAATTATCAATCTAAATATAATCAACATTCAGCGCTAAAACTAACTTGCTCAAAATGTTCTTCAATGATTTTACACTTCATAAATTCGATTAATTTGGTTGAATTATTATTTGTTAAAAAAAACTTTGTGTTACAACTCACAAATCAAATTGATTATACACTAACAATACTATCTTTATACTGTTTATAGTTCTAGGGAATATAGTCAATGTTAGCGACAAACGTACTTAAAGCCGAAATATGTTGCTTATACATGTACCTTTGCGACTTATGTTGTAAATTGTCGAAGACATTGATTATGTCGATTTATCAAATAAATGTAAGTTACAAAATATAACTAGTCTATTTAGAATTATTTTTAATTTAAATAGCAAATAATATTAAGTATGTAACTAGTAAACTACTATAATACTATCTTACTTCCAAATAACATTGAGTTTTAATAATTCTAATATAATGTAATTAATTAAATTAAGACAGGAATATTATCACTGCTGAACTACAAATAGGATTTGCATAAACTAAAAATGGTTAATTGCGGGGGCGGTTGAATGCCAAATTCAATCCAGCGGATTTTGTTTAAAACTTACATTTTTTTCAATATGTATGAGATTTGTTTAATTGTTAATTGTGTCATCAATATTGATGTTAATTAAGTCCAAGTTTAAAGTATGATACTGGGATTAAAATGATAAGGCTTAATGTCATGCCGGAGGACTTTTTCTGTTCATTAAAATGTTGTCTATAATGATGTGTCAGCCATAATTGGATTATATTATTTATTCTTTATTTCTATCTCATTTACATATATACAAATAAGTCAAATTGATAAACTGTTGTATATATAATTGTTACATATTAAGAAGAAAAATAATTGTTAATTGTGTCATCAATATTGATGTTAATTAAGTCCAAGTTTAAAGTATGATACTGGGATTAAAATGATAAGGCTTAATGTCATGCCGGAGGACTTTTTCTGTTCATTAAAATGTTGTCTATAATGATGTGTCAGCCATAATTGGATTATATTATTTATTCTTTATTTCTATCTCATTTACATATATACAAATAAGTCAAATTGATAAACTGTTGTATATATAATTGTTACATATTAAGAAGAAAAACAAGACTGCGTTCAATAAACGCTTATGCCCCCTGTGGAAGCCTTGTCCATAAATAAGTCTAAGTCCAAAATTAGGTCAAGGTGAAGGTCAAAAAGGGTCAGGTGATACAGGTGTGTGGAGAGTGTTCATATACAACATCCATGCAAGTTTGGAAGCTTTGCAGCAAGCCATAATGATGCTAGAAGAAACGGTCAATTTGGGTTAACCAGGACGGACGGACGAACGGACGAACGGACGGACGGACGGACGGACAGGTGCATCACTATATGCCTCCCGATCTATCGATACGGGGGCATAAAAACAGAGTTTGTCGTAATATTTTATTAAACTGTTGATATGTTTTAACCATTAATATGTCTTAAATCAACATAAATATATCAGTATATTAATTGGCCTCAATAGTCAAATAACTATATTAATTATGCGGTCTCAATACTCCATAGTCTGGTTTCAATGCTCCGGAAATCTAGTCTCAATACTCCAGAAATCTGGTCTCAATACTCCAGAAATCTGGTCTCAATACTCCAGAAATTTTCTGGTCTCAATAATCCATGGTCTCAATGCTCCAACAATGCCAGTTCAGCATGATGGTGTACCTTTTCTCTCTTATACATACTAATAGGCCTTATATTCACCTTATCGACCATTCGGAGCACCTCGTACAATTCTGCTGTAGAATCATTTTATCTGGCGACGTCAGGAAGCGATAAATGCCGAACGGACCGTTCCGATTGCTTATCGACATTACAACTTAAAACCCGTTTTCCGGGATTACGGAATTAATTGAGCGACAATGTGCGAGATATTCCGAATGTACGTCAGGGGGGGGGAAACGGATATAGCGTATAGAGCAACTAGGTACAAAAATCGCGATTATTTAAGCCAAATGATAAGAATTTGTAAAAAGTCTTACTAGAAAACAGTGACAACACAATTTTACGACCTCGCTGATAATATTTTCGCCTAAATGATATGTTTAACTTGAAAAATGCGTATTTTTTATCGACATCGGTATCGAGCCACGGAAGCGGCCGTGTATAATAAAATGCAATATTTCAAATATAAAGCATTTTTTAGGATAATTCTTGCTAAAGTTTAAAAACAAAGATGTTTAATGATAATATGTAATAATTATTTTAAATGTTTTCATGTTTAAACGTTGAAAAAAGAATAATTATACACACTCCCGCTATACCGCTTATTGCTCGCTAACCCCCTGACCGTGAAATTTCGGTTCCGGAAAAACGGGTTTTATTGAGTAATGTCGATATCGAGAATAGCCAAATTTGATTTTGTGTCTTGCACCTGTGTATCCATCAAATGAATAATCTCCCGATATGGACACAGGCCTTACCTAAGTCCCGCATATAAGCATGGTTCTGTCTTTTCTTAGCAGATTCCGTCACAACTGGTTTTTTGTTGTCACATCATCCGCCATTTTTGTTGTGTATGTCGTAAATCTCATTAATATTCATGTTCCGTGGGTCACATGATTCTCGAATCGGTAATGTCCGGAATCTCGTCGTGTTACTTCGGTAATTTCCGCCACTTAAAAAAACTGCCAGATTTTTAGCTCACCTGTCACAAAGTGACAGAGTGAGCTTTTGTGATCACTCTTCGTCCGTCGTCCGTCCGTCGTCCGTCCGTCCGTCCGTCAACAATTGGCTTGTGTAGACACTGGAGGTCACAATTTTAGCCTAATCTTTATGAAACTTAGTCACAATGATCATCTCAACAAAAACTAGGCCAAGTTCGATATTGGGTCATCCGGGGTCAAAAACTAGGTCACTAGGTCAAATCATAGAAAAACCTTGTGTAGTCACTAGAGGTCACAATTTTGACTTAATCTTTGTGAAACTTAGTCACAATGATCATCTCAACAAAATCTAGGTCAAGTTTGATATTGGGTCATCTGGGGTCAAAAACTAGGTCACTAGGTCAAATCATAGAAAAACCTTGTGTAGTCACTAGAGGTCACAATTTTGACTTAATCTTTATGAAACTTGGTCACAATGATCATCTTGACAAAATCTAGGTCAAGTTTGATATTGGGTCATCCGGGGTCAAAAACTAGGTCACAAGGTCAAATCATAGAAAAACCTTGTGTAGTCACTAGATGTCACAATTTTGACTTAATCTTTATGAAACTTTGTCACAATGATCATCTCGATAAAATCAAGGTCAAGTTCGATATTGGGTCATCCGGGGTTAAAAACTAGGTCACAAGGTCAAATCATAGAAAAACCTTGTGTAGTGACTAGAGGTCACAATTTTGACCTAATCTTTATGAAACTTAGTCACAATGATCATCCCAACAAAATCTAGGTCAAGTTCGATATTGGGTCATCTTGGGTCAAAAACTAGGTCACTAGGTCAAATCATAGAAAAACCTTGTGTAGTCACTAGAGGTCACAATTTTGACTCAATCTTTATGAAACTTGGTCACAATGGTCATCTCAACAAAATCTAGGTCAAGTTTGATATTGGGTCATCTTGGGTCAACAACTAGGTCACATGGTTAAATCATAGAAAAACCTTGTGAAGTCACTAGAGGTCACAATGTCGACCTTATCTTTATGAAACTTGGTCACAATGATCATCTCAACAAAATCTAGGCCAAGTTTGATATTGGTTTATCTGGGGTCAAAAACTAGGTCATTAAGTCAAATCATATAAAAACCTTGTGTAGTCACTAGAGGTCACAATATTGGCCTTGTCTGTATGAAACTTGGTCACAATGATCATCTCTACAAAATCTAGGTCAAGTTTGACAGGTGAGCGACCTAGGGCCCTTTGGGCCCTCTCGTTTAATTTTACGAATATTTAAATTATTTTTTCTGTTACCTGCAAGCAATTTTCTTTTGATTTTATTGTTTCATTCTGCCTATTTAGTGATGAATTAACTGTCTGAAATGTGTTTTTTGTCGTTCATTGATGTAAATATGCGCCAGGAATATCTTTAAAGCCTCCAGAAAAGTATTCGAATATATTGACTACCCCTCGAATATACATGACATTGTGTGGTATACTGATTTCAGGGGGATACGTACACAGTGTAAGGTATTGGCGTGTTAAAGCAAGGTAAAAGTTTAAAATATAGTTGCTTTAGTCTGTAATAGATCCACCGCGAAACTAGTTGTTTAAACTTTTATCTATCACTTGTGATGAGTTCCTCCTAGTTTGGTTTACTGTTCATTATTTGCGCCAATTTCAGTGATTGTGGCGGGGTCAAAGTTCAACCTCGCATACGGACGGATTTAACCCATGAACTTCTGATCGGACATCGAAGACACTCTCGGTACCTCTCAATCACTTTGTATATATAGATACATGTAGGACGGACTTGACGAAGAAGATGACGAGCATAATGTATACTCCTTGTTCTGGTCAAATAATAGTTCAGAATTTGAACTTGAAAATGAAGATACAGTGGCAGATTTACAAGCAAATGCTAAAATAGAAGATGTAAAAAGAGAAATTCTAAATTTACAAGCAATAAAAGACGAGTGTGATAGCTTGGTTACGCGAAAAAGATATTTTCCTTACAAGTAAAATGACTGAACAAGAAAACATGCAGAATACAATAGAAAAAGGCGAGGCTGAAATAGAAGATATGAATGTGGATATGCTATATTTACAATCATTGGAAAGCGAGTATGAGCATCTAAAAGCTGAGTTACGCGAAAAAGATATTTTACTTACAAGTAAAATAACTGAACAAGAAAACATGCAACATCAAATAGTAAAAGCCGAGGCTGAAAAAGATTATATGAAAAGGGAAATCCTAAGTTTACAAGCTATGAAAGACGAATGTGATATACTAAAAGCTGGTTTACGCGAAAAAGACATTTTACTTACAAGTAAAATAACTGAACAAGAAAACATGCAGTATAACGAGGCTGAAATAGAAGAAAAGAAAACCGAAATCCAAAATTTACAAAGAAGTGAGGAAACCTACCGGACAAGGTTTAATGAAATTGAAATACTAAACAATCGGAAAGAACAAGACGTGAAAGATTCCGAAGCCCGAGTAAGAGACCTTAAGCGGACAATTAACGAACTTGAATGTCGAAATGAAGATACAAAGGCAGACTTACAATCAAAGACAAACGACTGTGATCATCTTAAAGCTGAGTTACGAGAAAAAGAGCTTTTGCTTTCAAGCCAAATAACTCAACAAGAAAAGACACAGTATGAATTAGTAAAAGCCGAGTCCGAAATGGAAGATATGAAAAGGGAAATCCTAAATTTACAAAGAAGTGGGGGAACTTACCGGACAAAGTTGCAAGAAATGGAAATATTAAACAATAGGAAAGAGCAAGAGGTGAAATATTTCGAAGTCCGAGAAAGACAATCAATGAAAAACGAGTATGATCATCTAAAAGCTGAGTTACGCAAAAAAGATGTTTTGCTTACAAGCAAAATAACTGAACAAGAAAACAATGAAACTGAAATTGCAAATATGAAGTGTAAGATAGACAGGGCCGGAGCTGAACTAGAAGATAAGAAAAGGGAAATCCTAAATTTACAAGGAAGTGAGGAAATTTACCGGACAAAGTTGCAAGAAATGGAAATACTTAAGAATCGCAAAGAACAAGACGTGAAAGATTCCGAAGCCAGAGAAAGAGACCTTAAGCGGACAAATAATGAAATTGAACGTCGAAATGAAAATGCAAAGACAGATTTACAAGCAATGAAAGACGAATGTGTTAATCTGAAAACTGAGTTACGAGAAGAAAAGTCAGCTCATGCTGTTGTGTTGGCTAAACTTCAGGATTTACGGAGGAAGTCGATAATAAGAGGTACTTATAACATTTAGTATTAATTAGCCGTGTATTTGTGATTCATGCCCCATGTTCACAAGGAATCAGTCGCCAGGATAAAAGTAAATTCCAAAAATTACAAGCTCCAAATTTACAGACTTGGGACTTGGGCGGATCATTTCTCGTTCGGTTGTGTGTTGGGCATTGTGCCTTGTATGTTTTTTATGTTTTCTGTGCTCGGCTTGTTAAGTTGAATGCTGCCTTCCCAGTCCAGCTTATATTATCCTTTAGGCCTTTTATGTAGTGGAGTTATTTTATACAGTAGTTGAAGTTATAATATTATGTAATTTGATTTAAATGATTTCTACGTTTATAAATGCGTGTTTAAAATATATCGAACCTTTTTCAGTCAAGCTTTTCTGTCATAGACGAGTCAACATCGTATCAGATTTTGAAACTAATTTGATGGCACAATTGAAAAGTATAGTTGAGACGGAACATAAGGAGTTAGTATTTGAACAGTTCACTGACCCAAAAGACGCTGATGACGACTCCGATACAGACCCTACCATCGTGTTGTGTTTGACCACATCAAGCATTGAAATGGATGCCGCAAAGGGTGTACATGGGTTACATTGTAAACATTTGGCTTATTTCAAATCAAGTTATAATTTAAAGTTCTTATCACATCAATTGCAACAAGTTTAACAACTAATTTGATTGCTTCTGTAAATGCTTACTTTTCAACAAATATTTGACCCTGTGATTATAAAGGTCAAGATGCAATCTTATTCTAGACATAGTTCTTCATTTTAGGGTAACAATATATTCAAGGTGCATATCATACTAGCATGTATTTTAGCTCAATAAAATTCTAATACTCATGTTATCTCTGGTAATTTTTAACTATATATATGCTTATTTGCCTCGCATACATACACGCCATTCGATTTTTCTGAATAGCTGGGACAGTAGCTTTCCATTAAATTTACTGTCTCAGGCAAACAGAAAAACCAAGCGGTGTGTCTGTCTGCGAGGCCAATAAGTTGTTAAATATTAGAGATAAAACAATATTTGCCGCCTTATACCTTATGTACTGTAGTGACAACGACCATATACTAGTAAGCGTCATTTGAGCAACTTTTATTGGAGTTGTTTCGGTTGCGCAGTCGGTATGGTCGCGGTATTTGGCCGTCGTTGGGGTCGTGAGTTCTAATCCCACCCACCGGTAGACGGTTACAGTAATATACGACTTAATTCATTTTATGTTAAGTTAAAATAAGATAACAATCGCATACAAATCCTCTTTTCTGTAAACGTGACGCTTTAAGTCAACTTGACAATATAATCTAAGTGAACCCTAATGATTGTTTCGCTATTTCAGTATCTTCTAAGAAAGCGTTACTGTTAATCCACCACAAAGAAAAGCATGCCTTGCCACAACAAAGCAGCGAACGTGTTCTGACGGGGCAGAAGTTCAAAAATCTAGGTTGTATCTTCGACATGGCATTTCTGAGCGAAAAAGGTATCTTCAAGTGCGAGCTTAATACCAACAGTGTATTGAAACTTGTCAGCTTCATCAGAAAGGAAGGTGTAGAACAAAGGAAGTATTAACAATCGGTTGTGTTTAACCCATCTATGTAATGCCCAATCAGTGTGCAGAACCTGCTTGTTTATCCGAAAGGGGCTTCAGCAGTAGTATATAAAGATAATTATAATAGTCTGTGTTCGGAAGTGTGTCGTGAGATTGTGTTATTTCTGTTTCCTGTGGTCGGCTGTTACAGTTGATTACTGCATACCCTGTCCTAAGTGTCCATTCTTACTTGATGGCCGTAAATGAATTTCTATTTTTTGTCAGCTAATTATTTCAAGTATGTCTACTGGCTTACATTCTTCTTATTTACATCCACAGTATGTTGTATCTTCAGACAAAATATGAATTTGAAAACTGAAGTTAACGTAGGAGAAGAACCTTATAAGACCTAATGTTTTGTTATTATCATATTTTGTATTATCATAGAAACTGAATATGTAATTGTTTATAATATGTTGTCCACTTATGTATGTTGTTGCTAATGTAACCATGATGAAATAAAGTATTGTATTGTTTATAATACATTGTATGTTGTAAATAATGGGAATAAATATGTTTGAATTTATTGTTCATAAAAATGCATTGGTGTAAGCGTACTGATATTTTACTGTTTAGACGTATGTAAGATGACATGTTGCATGTACATACGAGTATGTGCCGAAATAGTGCCGTATTTAAAGGGACGTGCCCTGTTGTAAAGTTGGATCTTTACTCCAGCATGTTACATAGTATTACTAAGATTGTATAATGATTTAACCTTTTAAACGCCTACATATATTTGAAGTTTGAGACTAGTCTATTTGTAAGCCATCAAGTCAAGCTTTAGCTAGTCTATATGTATAATAGGAATTATAAGAGATAAGAACATACATTTAAACCACTTGCATATATAAATGTGTATTGTTTATATTGTTTTATCTACATTCATTTAAACCCCTTTTGTGTATTTATGATTAAGTGTGTTTTATATTTATGTGATTTAATACTGCCATCTCATTATATTGTTTTAAACCATTGTGTAAAATACTAGGCATTCTTGATACTTTTTAGATACAGTCAACTCTCGTTATCACGAATTTCACGGGACCGTGGAAATTACTTCGACATAACGAAAATTCGAGATAGAATTTTCGGCATCTAAGTTGCAAGTTTTCTAGCTTCTGTCATTTTATGCCGCCATATTGCTACGTTCGTAAGAACGACATGTTCGTGTGAATTGCTTGTTTTGATATTTATGTACATGTATTCCTCCTCGAGAAAATGCATTTTATTCATTTTCGTTTGTGTACGTTGTGTTGTTTGCATTAATATATGATGATATGTTCTTATCAGTAAGTGTAGTGTATCACATGCTAATGTACGTGTACGATCTTTCAACTTCAACTTCAATATTTTATTTGACTAAAACATATAAAATGTTTATTACCAATGCAATAATAAATCGAGACAATTGTTCGAGATGACATGTTTATTGATGTTTGGACGTAACTCGAATATTTATAACATGTTTTACGTAAATTGTGCAAACAACTATTTGTTCAACAATGGAAGGCGCGAAAGTTACAGGTAAATCGAAGATTTCAGACTGGCGAGGTGTGAAAAATATTGTACACTAGTCGAACACGATCAGACTTCGAGATGAACAGTAGATTAAGAGTGCAAATTAGTTAATTGAGACCAAATAAATAATTCGACATAACGAAAATTCGAGCCGAGATAGGTCTCAAGATTTCATATAGACAAAGAAGGAGAAAAATCGGGACTTGAAAAAAACATCGACATAACGGAAACTTCGATATAAGCGAGTTCGAGATAACGAGAGTTGACTGTACACTTAAGATTCATAACCTCATGATTCTAATACACTTCCATTGTTCCTATCAGTTAATTAGTGCATGAGATCTGTCTATCTGGACCCTATTACATAATAGTGTCTGCAGACGAATGTAAACAAAGGAATCTTAATTGCATAGTATATGGGGGCTATACTGGAGTCATGCTTGAGGTTGGTTGGTTGGTTGGTTGGTCTGTTGGTTGGTTGGTCCGTACAAATTTTGTCCGCGCTATTTCTCCACAACCGTTGGTCGTATTTCTTTTAAACTTTGCATGACTGATCAGTACCAAGTCTAGTTGTGCATATCGTCAGCGGACGTTGGTCGGATTAATTTTAAGGGAGTTATGGCCCTTTACTTTTTTATACTTATAAATTTTGTCCGCGCTATTTCTCCGCAACCGTTGGTCGTATTTCATTGAAACTTTGCATGACTGATCAGTACCAAGTCTAGTTGTGCATATCGTCAGCGGACGTTGGTCAGATAAATTCTAAGGGAGTTATGGCCCTTTATTTTTTTATACTTACAAATTTTGTCCGCACTATTTCTCCACAAGCGTTGGTCGTATTTCATTGAAACTTTGCATGACTGATCAGTACCAAGTCTAGTTGTGCATATCGTCAGCGGACGTTGGTCGGATTAATTTTAAGGGAGTTATGGCCCTTAATTTGTTTATACTTATAAATTTTGTCCGGGCTATTTTTCTGTAACCATTGGTCGTATTTCATCGAAACTTTGCATAGCTCATCAGTACAATTTCTAGTTGTGCATTTAATCGGCACACGTTGGTCAGATCAATTTTAAGGTAGTTATGGCCCTTTGAAACTTTGCATGACCGATCAGTACCAAGTCTAGTTGTGCATATATGACTGTGTCAAGCAGTTGCTGGGGGTATTCATCACATTCAGTGATATTTCTTGTTATGTTAGGTATCTTTTGATTGGTTAAATTATTATATGTGACTAATCAGAACTAGTCTTATTTGACGAAGAGACTGTTAGATACTTTTTGATTGGGTAAACTATTGTAAGATAACTAATCAGAATTAGTTTTATCTAATTAGGAGACTAGCGGTGCCATCGTATAGTGGCCAAATAGAAGTGATGTCCATAAAAGTGGAAACACTGGCATTTTCCCTGATTATGTTGCTTATTTTTGAAATGTGAGGATCTTAAATCCTCTCTCCAAGATAATAATTATTAATAATTAATTAATTTAATTAGGTACTTTAGGCATTTATCTAGGAGCTTTAAGTAAATTGTTGAAATTATTTAAGTAATATTTTTGCAATTAATTAGGTTATTTTTATAAAGTAAATCATTCAGATTATTTTAAATACCTACATTAAATTGTATTTTTGGTAATTAATTAATACTTTAGTAGTAGCCATTTTTAGGTACTTAGGTACTTGGGCTAGCTACTTTTAAATAAATGTTAAGTGCAGAATGATTAAATAGAATATTCATGCTTGATTTTATACAGAATCCTGTTAGTGCCATTTTAAATATCGTGTTTCGCCATCCAACGGCGAGACACGAGAATTGCGCAAGGCAAGAAACGAGACACGAGAATTAGACGCGATATTTGAAACGAGACACGAGACTTACGCGAGGCCTGAAACGAGATATTAACTTGCAAAAGTTGTGGGTCTAGGGCGAGATTAAAAACGCGAGAATTCAATTTTTAATTCTCGTGTCTCGTTTCAGGCCTCGCGCAATTCTCGTGTCCGTAATTTTAGGCAAATGGACGCATTTGTTTATTTGTTTATTTAGCGGTTTGAATATTGTATTTAATCTGTTTAATTTTATGATAATTTAGTTTATTTTGTAATACATTTTGGTACTTGTATTTTTATCATAACTTTAGTGTATTTTTGCAAGCATTATTTAATGTTAACATCATATTAAAGTAATGATTAGTTTTGTATTAGTAGTTATATTTTGATTTTATCTTGTTACTTTTAGATCATGACATGTTGCTTATCCTCAATTGCATTTTTGATGTTTGCATATTTAGTTTAATTCATTAAAATTCAGTTTGGTTTATACATTTAAATCATTTTTGTTATATTTTCTCTGTTTTATTAAACAGAGTGGTGTCATCCTAACGTGTTAGTTAATCTGACTGTACTTTGAGTTTCTCATACAGAAACTATTATTTGCATTACATGCAAGCTCCTACTAAGCCAACTATAGAACGTTACGTCACCACACAAAAGGCGGCACGAGAGCTACTTCCACAACACCCTGGAACTAAAGTGTCTCGAATAGCAATCAAATTGGTATCATTTTAATACCTAAGTCAAATAATGAAAACCCTGTAAAAAAGTTACGAAATATCCAGATATTTTAAAAAAGAAAAAGATTCATAGAATAACTAAATATCGTTGTCGTCAATAAAAGACTGACAGCCTTTTATTCAAATCGATATACAAAATATCGAAGCGCGCGTTATAGAGTAAATTTTTCAGTCAAATTCTTCTTTGACTTTTCGGTAATAGTTGGTTTTACAAGTGATTTTGTTGTATGCAAACCAAGACACTCCAGTTTCTGGGCATGTCCTTTTAACACAATATATGGTGGCATGTGGATCGAGTGGATAACGCTCTACAGACTACATATTAATTGATTTCTAGTGAAATATATTCCAACCTAACACCAAAAAAACCCCACAAATATTCTTATTATTGACTGCTTTATTATGATATTTCTAAACCAATTAGTAGTTATTTTTTTTTTGACCCGTAAGGTGCCTCACATTGATAAAGTGACGTCAATTTCAAACCGTGTGCTGACGTTCGAGCAAGTAGATCTTCAAAAAGCTGTCGATTTCCGACGTAATTGTACACTTTATGTGGTATTCTTGAAATTGATGTGTAAGTAAACATATGGACGTTTTTAATAATAAGTGTATTTCTAATGAAAGAAAACGTATTTTTCTTTTTGTATACATACGCTATCTAGATTTTCTGCAGCCACTGAAAGCAGCCAGCTGTTAACGATTTGAGTAATGAACTAATTTGTGTTCGTATATAAAACTATCAATGCCTTACATCATTATTATTCGTCTGTATTGCTTCCTAATATGGATTTTGTGAGCTATCCACTGAGAATTCAAGGAAGACAGTCGTGAGCAAACGGGTTCGAAACGGCTAAATATATGTATAGTAAGGGAAATTACTTGTGACTGATCCTCAAATACGAAACTCAAAATTATGTCCACTTTTTTAAACAGGTCCAATGCAATCATTTGATTTGTACTGCACACTTTACGAAAAATTATATCGTACATAAAACACAACCGTTTTATCAATACACGTACACAATATACCTTTTCGACTGGGCTATTTCGAGGAGCAGATTATAGTCTGGTTCCCGTTCCAAATTGTAATGTAGTAGTACTAAAGAAGCAATATAAGCTTCAGACGGGAACTAGACTTTAACCTGCTCCACGAAACAGCCCAGACGAAAAGGCCTAATGTCGATTGAGTCGAGCATAAATGTTCGCAAAATGCGTAAAATCCGGTTTGGGGACATACTAGCGAACCGTCAGAAAATAGAAAACGGCATTCGATAAAGAAGATTAATCATCATTTACGCAAGATCTCAGGAAATTAGTACGACGATTTGATAGAGGATCAAAAAGAAATGAGACAAATGCTATAATATGTGAAGTTTACCACAGGTAACTGTATTACTGATAAATAGATTTTTAACATTTTTTTATCAAATTTATTTTATCTTTTATTATCTAAGATAGTATAAATTAATAAAAAGCTTTTTGTTAACTCTTTATGAATGATACAGTTACCTGTGAAGTTTACTTGTTTAACCATAAAAATACCATATTCGTTTGGGTGCATTTAATACCGATTTGTACGAGTAAAATATAATTTTCTACTATTAGTAGAACGTTAAATATAAGGTGTCGCGCTACGTCGCCGCACATCAAAACGTCGCCCGTTTTCGCCGTATGATATGGAAATATGATATAAAGATATGACTAACATTTCATTAAATGTTCCTCCAACTTTTTTAAAATTAACTGGACAGGACTTTAAAACATTAAACAACCGAGGATTAAAACGGCATTGATGTGTTTCCGTTTTAAATTCTGTAAATCAATTTACTTTCGCGAATGCTGCCTTTCGAGTTTTGCTGATCATCGGCATATTTGTGACTACTAAGTTTCGCGTTATTAAGTTTCGCGCAATGTCCGTATCAATGTTTTTAGCACTTTCGCGTTGACTTTAATTCGCGAAATTCTACCAAACGCGAATTCCGCGAAAGTAAATCGCTCGAAATAATTTCTAGGTTTACAGTATATGACGTGAAAGCACCGACTTGAAAACCAAGTCATATTTCGGCAAAACATCACAGCTTGAAAATATACAGTTTTATCAGAAACCAGGAGAAAAGTCGAAACACGCATTTAAACTTATGAAACAGACATCGGGACAGAAGTCTGCCGGAAGTATACTAATAAATCATTAGTACAAAATATTTTGTGACGGAAAATAATCTTTAGTATAATAAGCAGAGGTCCGAAATACATTAAATGAGGTATCAACTTTGAACGTCACTGGCAAAGACGGACGACATACACGGTAGCCGTCTGTAGAATGAGAATGATCGATTGATTATTTAACATATTCTTGATATTTTATTACAACTGAAATGTTTTTATTCAAAAGAACACGAGCATTTAATATGATGTTCGAATAGTGAACCGATTGCGTACATGACGTCATTGACGTTAATTGTTGGCAAAGTCGCTGTACCATAAGGTTGCGAAATCGCTGACATCTCTACAATAAATCAATGCATATTTATGAAACTCAGCAGACGGAGAGAGGATATATTTTGTAATAGGCCTTCAACTTATTTATTTCAGTATTCATTGTCATTTAACAGCGTTTGTCTCAATTCTTTTTGATCACCCCACGTTTTATACCAATGTCTATTTGCTTTCTATTTCCAACATATTAAACACTACGACAGGCATAATGGGGGAGTTTCAGACAGGCTACTGATAAGCCGAAGTAGCAAATAAGAGGTATACAAGTTATACTACGCTTCGCTCACAGCAGTGATTAACATAGAGTTTAAGAAGGTTTCAAAATATTACCACTGGTTACTGGTCTGTTGTTAAATTATAATTAAATAAATAATTACCAGGGTTTGAAGAAATATTTAATATTACAGATATTATATATACGACGGCCGTTCATTTAATACCCGGACTATCACCATAGCGCTTGATTGAAATATACGATTTTAATAGATTTTCGTTTAATAAGACTTACTCACCAACTTGATTTTTTGACAAAACTTGGTATAATTTCATCCAACCGAACACAAACTGTGGTTACTATAGTTCCCCAACCAAAGGCTACCCGGCCCAGCCCAAGTTTTTAGTGATATGTAGAGTATTTATATGGCAGGGAGCATGGTATAGATGCCTTTTTTCAACGGAAAACATCATATAACGTTATTTATCACATAAAATAGGCTCTGGGAGTTTAATAAACCCATTACATAAAAGTCATAATACACACGTGTAAGAAACATGCAAATGAGGTATTTACAAGGGCGAGTCACTTTATTTATGTATTCATACACGTTGTAAAAATAGAAAAATAATACATTTTTAGAATAGAATAAATTTTATATCCGATTATGAACACTCTATGGCATGTTATAATCACACAATAACAGATGTACAAGAAATTAAGAGATATAACTGTAAGTAAATAGACGGTAGGTCCGTTAAACGTGTGTACGAATAAGATCGGGACGAAATGTACATACCAAATATCTGGCATCAACACAAACACACGGCATCGGATGTTGATTTCATTGTATAAATCCGTTAATTTTGAGTATTAAAGATGATTTTCCTTGCTTACCAAGTACTAGCATCATGTACAATCAGTTATTTTCGGCTATTCAGACGAATCGCGAATAAATTCACGCGGAAAACCTAGTTACTTCCCCTGTCCTTGGTTGCTACTAAAACCCGGAACGGAACACGGAACTGAACAGAATACGTTGTGTTGCTGCGGTCCAAGATTTAATTATTTATTTTGTTAAGGGTAGTTTTACATCTGCAGGATTTTAGATACCGTAAAAATATTATTTCCAAAAGGCAGAAACATTAACATATTGGAGTATACATTGATGCACTATTTTCTTAGCTCTTTCAATGAGCCGCTTTACTCCTATGGAGTTTATTTGCTATAGGGGAAGTGTGCGCATTCTTGACAAACTTTTACTGTGTATTTAGTTTATGTGATAAAAAGAATCTTACATTCGTGTCATTCCATATTAAATTTATTAAACTCGTTGAATAAAAGTGATAAAATGCTCGGCAGAGCCTCGCATTTTATCATTTTATCCAACTCGTTTAATAAATTCAATATAGAAAGACACTCATGTAAGATCCTCTATGTCTACATCTACGTTATGTTATATAACGTTTAATGTCACTTCTGTACTGTTACTGCGCGTGAGGCGATGTTTTGGAACAACGGACATGTTTCCGTTAATATCGCAATAAAATCGAATTTGTTTGGGAAATGGGATTATGATTATGATACAATTTCGTAAAACTATTAGTCACGGTTCTATGATGACAAAAATCATCTCGCGATGATCCGAGGCCGGGTCATTCTACCGTCAGAAACAGGAAAGTGTCGTCGGCTAAACGCTTGTTGGACGGTAAACACTACTTGAAGGATAACTACTATAGTAACTACGAAATCATGCGAATTATCATGGATACAACATTTAACATCACAACTGAACATCTTAAAATGGTAAATATGTGTGCTCGCGTGACTTTATGGCTCCAAAACGATGATCAAATAGAGAAAAAGTGTCACGTTTTAGGAGCGAAAATGGCGTAAACGTCACACTATTTTGACGTCGACTTGGGCTGACTCGCGTAACATGTACTTATTGAAACACTAATATCGTGTAAACTCTGCGTCGTAACAAGTTGAAATTTCATATGTAAGTTAAGGAATGGTAAGAACGTATTCCTGTAAGTTTTCATTAATATATGTCCAATAGTTTTCCAGCAATATCGATCGTCCGGATTTTAAATGAACGACCCTCGTAACTCAATTAATATGTTATATTAAGCCTTAAGCATAAACTGCTAGATATTTTCATTGAAAAGGTATAATTTAGGCTGAACTGGTATGACATTCAGCATTTTTTGGTTTAAAATCTATATTTGTTATGGTATTTATAGTTAGTATCATTCAGTATAGTCATATATCAGCTTTATATTCCACAAAAAAGGAAGTGATAAACAATGCAGCCACTGCGAAGTGCGAATGCCTTGCAGGAAAAGAGGGCTGCATGGTACATCAGCTAACACCTTCTGATTTTGTATCTGGCAATAACTTCAATACACAAATGACATGTACTGCAGTACTTGGACACCTTCAAAGGCAGAGGATCTACCAGAACATTGATAAGCAAACACCTGCTTTCAGAAATTGTACAACCTGTGAGGAACATAGTTTTCAACTAGTGTCCCAATACGCCCAAGACTTAGCCATTCACTACATTTGAATCAGACAGGTCTGCAGTCTTCAGAAAGAGATCACAAATATCTCCCCTAAACCGTGCTGCAACTTCCAACACATTAGTCTGGAACAGAACAGGGAGCAGCACTTCTGGGGAGTAACTGCCTCCGGGTTTGGTTGAAGTGTGCAAGGCGACAGCTAGCAGAGGAATTATGAATATATGCCTTCTTCATACATGTATTGCAGCAAAGTCGTTGTGTACATGGAAAGTAGTGTTAAGAAACGGCAAAGATATATTTGAAGGCGAAACAGGAATTAAAGGGCCAGTCTGCCTACACTGCATTAATACAAATAATTGTTACATTTTGTCATTGCATAAACATGTAAATGTATAAAACGGTAATAATAAAGGTATTCTCATCAAGTCCAAGGATAGTTGTATAACAGTTAAAGTATTGCTTCTTCATAGCTTATACATTCAAGGGCATCATGAATTAAAAGGTTGAACTAGACAATGATTACTGTGAGGTTAAGATTTGTTCTAATAATACATACTATAGTGAAACAATATCACTTTGTTAGTATATGGACTGTATATATAAAGGAAAATACGTTTTAAGAAGATTCATTTAAACATGATGTACATCCTGTCATTTCCGATTATTACGTCACCGTTACGTCATTTGTAATACTATATGACGTCAAACGTGACGTCATCAATCAGCTATATTTTATCGCGGTAATAAAATATGGTAAGCTCAATATACGCAAAGAAGGCAAATCTCACGTGCTATGTTAGAATCCTTATTAAAATACTCAGTAGATACTAAACACAAACACAAATAACGATTTTAATTTACTTAAGATACGTAAAATATCATGTTATAAGCATAATGCATGTATTCTAGTATATCAGATCATATTAGATATACATGTACATGTATTCTACCATCTAAACCCCCAAACCCATTACTAAGGAGATACAATATTAAGTAATATACATGTATATTAAAGTTCACCTTTTGTAAGACTGAAGTGTTAATGAGTTTATTCTGCAAAATAAACCTTAATTCATTAATTCATGCAGTTGATTGAATAGTCCACATTCTCCTACTATAATTCAATGTAAACCTGCTGTACACAGAGATAGCAAGCATCAGGTGTATATCTCTTATTTGACAAGGGCGGTGCAGAGATAACTCTGCTGGATTATTTGGAAACTCCCCTATTGATCCATCATCTTACACTGCTGGTGGTAGCAGACTGAACGAGATGACAGCAACACTTACCCACAAGCCGGTGCGCATACTTTCGCCAGTATAAATTATTGCATCGTTTACATAAAGTTTTGTTAAACGTCGACAGGCGCGTAGCTACCTATACGCGACTACGCGGCTGAATCCACATGATTCTGACAAAAAAAATCTCAAACATAATTCACCTTAAACGCTTTCCTTCTTTGTCGTGTCTGTATTCTAAATTTCTATAGAATTCGCCTTGTGATATCCTCAGACATCGAGTCGGTTATTTACGCAAGACTGTTTGAGTTTCGTTTGCTACTTTTGTAAGCTGTACTGGTGTCTGACACTACCAACCTACCATACTGTAGTTGTTAAGTAGTCTTGACGCTAGCAAATTCGCGGTTATGAAGTTCATTGAGAGCCATTAAGACATGTGACCAGGCACAGGTGCCAGCAACTAGTCTCACAAGCAATGTTCACTGCAAAGTCCATAACTTGAATCAATGGATTATTTGCGGGTACGTCTGCGAAGAAGTACACGTTAGAAACAAACTTGCTCAACTCAGTGCAGCAAATCGGTAATCGGCAAAAGTCTGTCAAGAAGAGAAAGGAAATAACGTTGTTGCTAGAGAAGAAATGATGAACCGATCCCGCCTGCATAGTCTATGTGATGAACCAGTCGTGCGGACTCACTCTACACTTTTAAAGCGGCTACCCACTATACATAGCCTACCATTGAAGTGCTATCTAGAGCGAGGTGATTCCACCTATAGGTGTAACATCCTGAGGTTCACCTTTATCGTCTCTTTGCATAGTTGCTGTTGGGTTTGTAACCACTGAATAAACTGTTACAGAAGCAAAACATCGACTAAGTTGAAGCAGTTACGGAGCGCTAGGTTGCCTGCATGTTAGGGTAGCAGGCGCCGCCGTGGTGGGTACGGCAAAGCTGTGGCCATGGCCGAATTCCAGTATATGGAGCCTTCAAAGCAAAAGCAGATCGCCACCAACGACACTTTGACAACGTTCCCATGCGCCCATCGCCTCACGGAAAACTAGAAAAGGTCACTGTACTAACCGTTTCTTTGATTTGCTAATCACCATGCGGGTCTCCAGAGCCTGAGCTGAGAGGTAGTTTTAGTATTATAAGCAGTGTAAAATATATGCGATCTAACATAACCACTGAACTTTGGTCTTGACTGCCATTTTCGCTTACTAGTAGCTTCAGATATATGGACATTGGTTGACAGTTTTATCATACAGAAAGAACTTTGCAGCCCTGAAAAGGGACGGGCAAATAGACTTCTATGGGCATATCCGAAGCTTGTGTCAACATAATCATTGAAAATGGGACTCGTAGATGTACCTTTGTTTGATTTATGTTTTAGCTTTATTTTGAACAGAGAAGACCTCTACCAATTTTACCAGTTATCAACAAATTAATGATCCTAAAAATTACGTTGTTAGAACTAAATAAAGCACATCGGAAACGCTCCAAATGCACCAGATTACACCATTGTAAGAGCATGCCCCCGACCCCCTAGCATATTAGTGAATCCACATGATTATGGGCTAGCTACGCGCCTGGTCGATCCCTAATCAGTGTGCTCTTGTTACATTTTCGAACACCTTCAAGATGTGTGCTTTTACTAAATACTCGTCTGTAATTTATTGCGTTATGAAGATAAGGTTTTTTAGACATTATATCAAATCATTACTTTTGACATTTCGTACAGAACAAGATTGAAATAGTTCAGAACTATGTGATATTAGCTCAAACACACTCACAGTGTTCAGTACCAGGTCTGCGTGTAAGAGGGTGAATGTGTACATTAAGTTGTGACTTAAAAAGAACTGTAACTATGTGGTGACTTTGTGAAAATATAATTGGATGACCTCCCTCTGGCCATTCATATTCAAGCATTGGTTTCCCACTTTGCCCATCCTTTTAACATCTTAATTGGTCAGGTGACCTCTTTGTGCAAAATAGTTTTCAGTGATCAGCAACATTCTGTAGATAAGAGAAGAGATGTGATGCGTAGAGCACCGATAGTGCCTTTGTTTAATTTATGAAGGATTGATTGTTTGATGGAGGAATAGGTTGGTTGTGTAATTATGGTGTGTTACTTTATAATGCTTTGCAACACTTATGTTGGTAATAGTGGTTTTTATGTATGTATGTTTGAATATTTGTAAATGTATATAATTATGTTGAGGCCCACATGAAAGATTGGGAAACCAAATGTGTAGCCTGTTTGAATTAGTCTTTACTTTCTTAGTTATGCATCTTTCAATGTTTTCCCCCAGGTTGGGGAGCGGCAGGCATACACGGGGCTTTTGACAGAAGGCTGTTCCCGATAGGTGATAATTTGACAGTCGTTCATATGCATAGTTATTAATCACTCAGGCCTACGGCCTTCGTGATTAATTTCTACGTATATGAACTCTAAACCGTTATCTATTCACCGGTATATCACGCAAAACAGCGATCTATTTCCTAATTTGTTTACGTTTACTGATGTGTAAACACCCGATCCGAAGCAACACATTGAGCAAATTAAATGTGTGCCTTCAGATCGGGTGTTTACGCATCAGTGAACGTCAACAAATGGGCGCTTAATCCTTATAATTCCAAACTGACGCTTAATCACATAAATATCAATGAAAACATTGAATTTACTCCCGCGCTTTTTTAAAAAAAATGGCCTTGATTTAATGACGTCGTAAACGTGACGTCACCATAACGTTTGGTGAATTACGTAAGCTAAACAAAATGTGTTTAGATGCTCTGTTCCTTACGTAAACACAAAATCAGGGGATGAACATACATGTAGGTAATATTCTATATCAAAATTAAGAGCTTGTACAGTTGTGATGGGCCTTTGCAGTTTGACTTATTCCACACACATTCGTCTAGAACGTTTACGTCAGTAATGACCGAGGGTCCCGATTAGTGAAAACGGAGGTTCACTGATGTGTAAACGTAACGTCTTAGCCAATCAGAATGCAGGGATTTGCTGACTTTGGAATTATTGATGTGTAAACGTCACGCCTAAGCCAATCACAATGCAGGGATTTGCTGCCTTTGGAGTTATTTACAAAACATGACGTGTTCCGTAATTGATAGAGAAAACCATCGTCGTTTAAGAAATATCGTCAAACTTGGATCTATTCGCGTAGATCTATCACTTAAATTCTTCGTAACATTGTTATAATAAAACAGAAACATATCATATGGGTATTCATTTTTTTAGTTAGAAATTTTGCTAGATCTACATTCTGATATATTTGATGCAAAATTCTGAAAAAGTTGTTTTTCACATTTTGGGAAGAACAGAAAATCTCAGTGTATCTCGTTTAGATCTAGTAATGTCTAGATTTTAGAAAATAGATGTAGATTTAGACCCATCTGATCAAGGATTGATACAATTTTGAAATGTGCTATCCTGCATGTCCAAATCTATCAATTTGGTTTGCAAGTGATTCAAGAAGGCCTACGTTACGCTTGGTGCCGCCACTTTTTAGATGCAAATGTTGCGTAACGTTACGCGTGCACGTCTTCTACCAAGGGCTATAATCACAGATAATAGCCATGTGCGGGCCAGAAGCTGATAATACTTTAAAATGGCGCATACACGACACAGCCGGACAGGGAGGCAATAATCCGCCCGGAAAATGAATACTCATCTCGAGGGCTTCAGCCTAAGGGTGATTATTTATTTTCCGGGCGGATAATCAACTTCCGGACTGGCTCTGAAGTGTATTAAAGTATTTAATAAATACAATTGTTCGATTTCATAATAGGGGATCCCCATTAACGATTACATGCGAAAAACACGTGATTGTTGTTGTTGTAGTTTTGCATTGGCTATGGCCTAATATTTTTGACAGACCGGATGCAGAATAATGATTCGGTAGACTGAATTTCACGCCCCACTTCCGGTAGAGGCAAGTTGTTGCTCAAGATTTGAGAACCAATCTTGTTTATTTTATTGTTTTCCAATATGAAATATAAATACAGTTCCGATTTTTTGGTAACGTTTCGGCATGTAAGCCTGATTCAAATCATGAACTTTATTGAAAAAATACGAATCTTTTTAAATCCAATGTAAAAAAACAATATGGCGACGTCAAAAATGACGTCATATCATTCAACGCGACGTTATCGCACGTTAACGCGACGTCGTCGCGCGGCACGGAAAACACTCTTTAATAAGTATTTGTTCGCCTGGTCTCCTATGTGGTGGCAGCCAGGGGCTAGATGTATAGTCTCTTTGGAACAAACAAATTCCTTAGTCATGTTTTTACTCTGCCAGATTATCCAAAAGCCTGATGGGAAATCCCCGCTGGATGCAGTGCATTTGTTCATATTATCTGTGGAAAACAAATAACGTAAATATTACTGATGTAGATATACGCGAAGGTTGTTACCAATAAAATGCGCTAAGGGTAAATACAATTGACAAAGAAATCTTGCATATGGGCAACGAACGTCATTTGGCTCCAACGTGACGTCATGTTTACAGTGCGCCCGTTCAACCGGTCCGATAATGAGGTTACGGACCGGGCGGATAGGCGATAATCAATCACGTGATGTCCATAATCAGCCGCAAATAGGATTATTTTCGTTACTGAATATAGTAACAAGTGTATTAATACACTTGTTACTATATATAGTAACAAAAATGAGCCTATTTGCGGCTGATTATGGCCATCACGTGGTTGATTATCGCCTATCCGCCCGGTCCGCAATCTCATAATCATAATCGGACCGGTGAACGGACGCACGTTACGTTATCTATATAAACATGACGTCACGTTGGAGCCAAAATGACGTTACGTTGCTTATATGCAAGATTTCTTTGCCAATTTTATTTACTCTTAGCGCATTTTATTGGTCACATCCTTAGTGTACATGACTTGTATATCTACATCTGTAATATTTACTTTATTTGTTCTCCGTAGATGAACAATTGTATTAAAGACTTTAATACACTTCAGAGCCTGGCCGTGAGGTGATAATCCGCCCGGAATGAATAATCACCCTCGGGCTGAAGCCCTCGGGGTGATTATTAATTTTCCGGGCGGATTATCACCTCCCTGCCCGGCTGTGTCGTGTATTAACCTCTAATTAATACTTTTTTCAATGCAAGTATTTTTTACGATAAAAGCTTTTAATGTCAAAACTATTTCATTTTAATAAAGTTTAGTAATTTCTCCGCCCGTTAAAATAAAAATGGCCACAGAGCAAATAAGATGACATGTGCACACACAGTTGTCTCTTAGGGGCTCGGCTCTATGTGAGAGCAATAATGTTTTTATAATAAATTATATCTGACGTGTCTTCAAGGTCCACAGTGTGTCATTCATTGCGGATGTCCGAGTATATAGGCTTACTTGAAATGTCAATTATTTTGGAATATGGATGGTTCATTCTATGTCTGACTCTTGCGTGGGTGACTATAGGCGCTGCGCCGTTCCTGTGTAGCTTTGGATTGTCTGTGAGCTTCCGTATTATAAGAAACATTTACCTTAATCCATGTATACTTTACCAACCGAACCAACCAAAATATCTACACATCATTTCCGCTTTAGATCTAGGTATATATATAGGTATAGCCATATAGTTCTCCAATAAAATCGAAACCGAAAGCACTGCGTACACCGTCTTTTTAGAACAGAAAAACAGTTACTTGGCATGGCTCTTGAATCGCGTTCGGCGAGGTAAATATTTGTTTTCTATCTACCACATTGTTATCTATCAAAAAATTATTTTGGCCGAATATACGCACGAGCGGCTATGGTTCTTATTCGCATCGTATGTAAGTTTGCTGGCGGACTTATTTCTGTCGCTGCTGCAATGTGTATGAAAAGCATATGTTATCATTTTTATTCACTAAGAACATCAAGCTCTGAAAAATCCATTTTGGTAAGCATCAACACATAAGCTTGTTACAATGGCCTTTAGTTTGGTTGATTTCTTTGGCAACAGACTCGTTCACACTTATGTTTTGTTAAAGTCGGTGAATAGCATCTAGTCTATTTCTTTGGCAACAGACTCGTTTACATTTATTAAAGCCGGTGAAAAGCATCTAGTATAATGAACGTAATTCATGTATCAACAGTGTTACAAAAAGAGTTTCCATCTTCAAGTTAAACAACAGGCTGACAAATCAAGCCGGATTGGGTCGATGAGAAAGTTTCTGAATGACGCAGGCTCTTGACTGGTACTTGCTTTGTAGTAAATATTTTACGATAAAGTCTTTTTATGACAACCTACTAACTTTCACCCGGAAATACTGTAACTGACATATACACATACAGTCATGTAGGTACTGCTCTGTTTGATGATGAATGAAAACGAATTAACTCAGTATTTATTGGAACTTTGTCAATTATGTTCATAGTGAAATGACATCTGTATTTGTAACATACAAATGAACCATTGAACACATAAAACTAAATGTTTTAAAAACATGAGATGGGTAAACCAAAATTATGCCACATATTGTGTACATGTACTGATCTTAAATCATGGACACAATACCCCATCTAATTCATTGTCTGATATGTTTGCTGATGATACAACTATTTCATCGTTTGGAAGTACTTCAGTACTTACGAGGTGAGTGGCAAATGTGCAAACAAAGGGGTCGGGCAGACAGAGGGAAAGAATATCTAGAAGTGTGTAGGTGTCATTAGACCGACTTAATGCTATAGCGAGGTGGTGTACGTTGTAGCATTAGCAACAGCTTCTGGGCATCACGAGATGTTATAGGCTTCTCTCCGTCTAGTAATAGGGTTGGGTCCTAAAATGTCCGTTAAGATTACTAGATCGGGTATTCAAACAAGCTCTGTAAATACCGTATGGATACCTACTAATGACATATATATAACGTTATCATTGAACATAATCATAAAAGCTATCACATTGGGTTAAAGCCTGTCGAGTTTTCTACGGAAAATATACTATGTATATTACACAACATGTTTAAAAGTGGTTATTTTAGTGCTTGTTACCGTATAAATTGTAGTTTGATTTCTTCGTTCCATATGTATATTTATAAAACATGTACGAGTACATGCATGGGTTCCCCGTTTTACATATATAACGCTGGGTTTCCAATTCTTTTGTAGGTTAGGATTTCCACCATCTATGCTACTAAATTAGACGTGATGGTTTCATTTCATTTTCAGGTTGATAAAAGTAGTACTGTATAAAGCAATCATACACTGAAGGTTAAATGTGTACTTTAAATATTTTGGTTGGAAGTATATTTTATAATAAAAACAAGTATAAACAGGTTATAATAATTTATTTTACATTTATTTACAACACATAAGACATATGATACTAATTCATAGAAACATGCAATGTAACGTTGTACTCAACATGCAGTCATTTTGTTAGTGTTATACATTATTCTTAGTCATCGGCTTGTACCCAACTGTTAAACTTTTTAGAGTAACATTTCCACTTCCTTCACGAACTTTTGCTTATTTCGTCCTTTTCCTCGTATTTTAATAATCTTTTCAAGTTTAAAGTTAGACGTTGGATCATAGTCTACTTTCTGCATTTCACTTTCATAAAATGTTCCTTTTATCTCTTCATCCTGCAAGTCTGTATACTGGTAGAATCCCTCTGTGATACCGTTTATGCACTTTGAACACTTCACCGGAATATGTTGTTAAAACGAAGCTCCATGGTTGGGTTGCAAATTCCGAAAAAGACTATGTTCATTTCACTAGCATATCGCAGTTCCAAAACAGGATTCAAGTATGTCATTCAATGGAAAAACTATTCAATTTTCAAAACACAGAAACACTTTCATATTGATCAATGATCACACACCTACTTGTAGAACACAAGTACAAATGACACTCAAGAAGTTCACCTCATTATTATACTTACTTGTGAGAACTAAAGTAGTTTTAATCTGCATACTAGAAAATTATTTTTTATGCATATATTTTTCATATTTTTTGCTGTGGAAAATGTTGTACTGTATGGACAAACTGCACCTGTGAGCTTTCAAATGATGTATACAAATTTCAAAAACATGCTTCTTGAATTATTTTGTTTTCAATTAAATTGGATGAAGTTTGCAGTCGGAGTTAACTATAAAAAGGTCAGTCAAGTGTACTAAACGGCTTTCTCCCTAGATACATGGAGCAACTATTAACTTATCACGAAAACAAACCATTGACATCATTTGAACAAAAACTACTTGCAGTTTCAAAACATAGGCTATCATTTTGCAGAAAATCATTGTTAGTCTCTAGTGCAAAATTTTGTACACATATTGTCTGTACGTTATTTATGTCAAACATAAACAGAATTCTTATGAATAAATGAAAATAAAATATTAATGAACTGGTTTAAACTAATATTAAATATAATAAAAAAACTTCTCATAGAAATACTGACTATTGCTAAGTCACACTACCATACAGAATATAGTTTATAAAATATGGAATATCTATCTTCTAGTTAAAATTATACTGCCATTTGTTTTTATTGACGTTTTGATGCTAAGGGAGATAAAGTAAAGCCAACCTCATTTTTCTGAGTGTTTATGACCATTAACGCATCGCGACTATTTTCCTTTCCACCTTACATTCCAGTGTTGACTATTTATAACTTATGTCCGTAATAAAAGTAAGTTAGTCGTATACAAAGGGCCGAATATGAGCCCAGAGAAAAGCTAGGTGCTGCTCAAACGGTGGCGCTTAGAATGGCATCACGTTCCGTCCAACACCACGCACCCATAATAAGTATAAAAATGTTTTATAAGTGCATTCGGTCGGAGATATCATACTCTGAGTTATACTGATTTGCTTTTGAGCCTTGCTGACAAAACAAAATTGCTAGATGAAAAGTTCGCGAATATATTGATCACTCCTCGTATTTATTTAATTCAAAATATCATTTATCACTTGCTTTAAATGGAGTCGAGGCATCCGTTGGCTGACTGCGTAAGTTAGGTACATGCATAGTATCCGTTATAGTTACATGTATCTGCTTCAAGGCAAATTTCCAACTTTATCCGCTGTTCGATTGGAACCTCTTCAAAAAATTTGTTACTTGAGAAAACCACATTAAGTACAGAGCAGATATTTTTCTGGAGAAAAATTGCAAAAAAAATATTTGTGTTGGGTAATGCCATATTATATGTGTCTTGTAATATAATTTAAATCTAAGTGCATACTTGCTAGTGAAAGTCGACATTTTGGGGTATAACCTTACAAAATTTAAAAGCAAAGTATGCAATTTTTAGAATCTATATACCGCATTGTCATTAAAAAATTTTTATATAAAAATAAATTGTGTTAGGAATGTTGTAACTTGTTTGTTAAGATATAAACATCATTTTCCAGGCTTCGGCAAAAATACGATATTTTGGGGCAAAACCTTTCAAAATATAAACAAAACCGGGAATTTTGGGAATCGGTTGACTACAAAGTTATTAATAACTTTATTTGATATTTAACCTCAGTGATAGGTACATATTGCCTTGCAGTTTAAGGCATATAAATAAAGTTCCAGAATATTGCACTTAATAAGTCTTTTTGGGGTAAAATATTACAAAATATAAACGAAATCGGTTGATTATTTTGGAATGTTTACCACCGCATAATAATAATGAATTCAGTATTTTACAAGACATCTATACCATGATATGATCCATCAAACTTTATTTCTGTGTATCTTATTTCCTTTTTGCGAATTTGGCGCTTACAATAGGACATGTGCTAGTTATATGACATCATAATGATTGTTTTTACGTGACGTCAATAACGTCTTTCAATTGTTATGCCTAGTTTACATCATGTCATAGCATGTGACTAAGTTGGACTATTTTGAAAAAGTTTAACGTTTTGAAAACAATTACACAATGCTAGATTCTATCAAAATGCGAAGATGTGAAAATTTGACCTCAGGTTGGAAATCCCACAGCAGAGCTCAAATGTAAACAGCTTCATTAAGTAACAGATATGACATTGTATATACGTATGTGAATTTGTTTTCAGGGGGATACGTACACAGTGTAAGGTATTGGTGTGCTAAAACAAGGTAAAAGTTTAAAACTATACTTTGTTTTTGCCTATGATAGACCCATCGCGAAACTAGTTGTTATCACTTTTATCTATCTACATTGTAGTTTAAAATGCTTGTTTTTCCATTAGTTAAGTGTAGTTTTCAGACAGATTGTTCTTGTTTTCTCAAAATATTGATTTTGTACTTACGACCTTCGAATTCTAAGCCAGCGAAGTATACGTACATTGTGTAATATTATGAATGAACACATTAGTGTCATGTGCATTTTGATTCGTATCATATATCCAGATATATATATATATATATAGGTTAATTCTAAAATATGAAATACTGGTTTAATAGCGTGTATGTTTTACCGTGAACTAAAGGTGAACTGAACAGGTTAATGGACCAAATAATATCAGATCAATCCTAATTAATACAATATATTCCTTCAACTTAATTTGTATAATTAAATACCAGTTAGAAATGTTCCAATACAGCGGCTGCTTTAATTTTAATTGTATTATTGGACTCGCTTTCCGTTGCCATTGTTTTTCAATCCATAGTTTTGTACCTCAAAACTGCAAATAGAGTGTACTGCAACATATAAAAGTGTAACATTTATTCACTTTAAGCTTTACAAACAAGTCTTGATCAACAGAAGATTGATTTCGTCGAAGAACTTCGCTTGAGTCATAGAATACATATCAAAGTTGTCTAAAAGTTACAATACTACATTGGAGGAGATGGCTTATGCTTACAGTATTCCGCCAAGATACACGTTTGACGAACTTTACAGTGTAGATGAATATTGTACTATCTCAGACGACTATGATGACGAAGACGAATATAATCTAGGTACAGGGGTAAATGTACAAGCACAATCTGGAGTTCCTTATAATAATCTAGGTACAGGGGTAAATGTACAAGCAGAATATGAAGTTCCTGATAATAATCTAGGTACAGGGTTAAATGTGCAGGCAGAATATGAAGTTCCTTATAATAATCTAGGTACAAGGGTAAATGTACAAGCACAATCTGGAGTTTCTTATAATAATCTAGGTACAGGGGTAAATGTACAAGCACAATCTGGAGTTCCTTATAATAATCTAGGTACAGGGGTAAATGTACAAGCACAACCTGGAGTTCCTTACAGTATTCCGCAAAGATACACGTTTGGCGAACTTTACAGTGAAGATGAATATTGTACTATCTCAGACGACTATGATGACGAATACGAATATAATCTAGGTACAGGGGTAAATGTACGAGCAGAATATGAAGTTCTTTATAATAATTTAGGTACAGGGGTAAATGTACAAGCACAATCTGGAGTTCCTTATAATAATCTAGGTACAGGGGTTAATGTACAAGCAGAATATGAAGTTCCTTATAATAATCTAGGTACAGGGGTAAATGTACAAGCAGAATATGAGGTTCCTTATAATAATCTAGGTACAGGGGTAAATGTACAAGCAGAATATGAAGTTCCTTATAATAATCTAGGTACAGGGGTAAATGTGCAAGCAGAATATGAAGTTCTTTCTGATAATATAGGTACAGGGGTAAATGTACAAGCAAATTATTCTACAAAATTTGGTTTGGCAAATGTAGGTACACGGGTGGTCCTACAACCACCATCATTGAAAGATGAGTGTGATCATCTAAAAGCTGAGTTATGTGAAAAAGAGGCTAAAATGGAAGATATGAAAACTGAAATTGCAAACCTGCAGAATAGAATATACAAGGCCGGAACTGAAATGGAAGACAAGAAAAGGGAAATCGTAAACTTACAAAGGAGTGAGGAAACTTACCGGACAACGATGCATGAAATGGAAATACTTAACAATCGAAAAGAACAAGAGGTGAAAATTTCGAAGACCGAGAAAGAGACCAACTACAGGAAAAAAACAGACTTAAAAGACAGGATTGCAGAATTAACTAATGAAATGCTAATTTTGGAAGACCGGTTGCAATCTGAAGAAAAAACAAACCGTGAACTAAGAGAAACGATATCACGAAGCGAGGAAAAGTATACATCGGACATTTCTGAAATGGAAATACTCAAGAATCGCAAAGAACAAGACGTGACAGATTTAGAAGCCCGAGTAAGAGACCTTAAGCGGACAAATAATGAACTTGAATGTCGAAATGAAGATACAATGACAGATTTGCAAGCAATGACAAACGAATGTCATAATCTAAAAGCTGAGTTACGAGAAAAAGATGTTTTGCTTACAATCAAAATAACTGAACTAGAAAACAATGAAACTGAAAGTACAAACCTGCAGAATAGGATAGACAAGGCCGGAACTGAAATAGAAGATAAGAAAAGGGAAATCCTAAATGTACAAAGAAGTGAGGCAACTTACCTGGCAAAGTTGCAAGAAATGGAAATACTTAAGCATCGCAAAGAACAAGACGTGAAAGATTCCGTAGCTCGAGAAAGAGTCCTCAAAAAGACGATACACGAACTTGAATGTCGGAATGAAGATACAAAGGCAGACTTACAATCAAAGACAAACGACTGTGATCATCTAAAAGATGAGTTACGAGAAAAAGATATTTTGCTTACAAGCAAAATAACTGGACAAGAAAATAATGAAACTGAAATTGCAAACCTGCAGAATAAGATAGACAAGGCCGGAACTGAAATAGAAGACAAGAAAAGAGAAATCCTAAATTTACAAAGAAGTGAGGAAACTTGCCGGTTAAAGTTGCAAGAAATAGAAATATTTAAGAATCGCAAAGAACAAGACGTGAAAGATTCCGAAGCCAGAGAAAGAGACCTTAAGTGGACAAATAATGAACTTGAATGTCGAAATGAAGATACAAAGATAGATTTACAAGCAATGATAGAAGAATGTGATAATCTGAAAGCTGAGTTACGTGAAGAAAAGTCATCTCATACCGCAGTGTTGGCTGAACTTCAGGATTTACGGAGGAAGTCCGTAACAAGAGGTACTTATAAAGTTTGGTAATTATGAGCCGTGTTTTTGTGATTAATGGTCCAGGATAAAAAAACAGAATCGCCAAATTTACAGACATTGATTGTTAGAAAAAGATATTTATATTGAATGTTTTATAAACTTTTGAGGTAAAACGATATCTGGTTTTCGGATTAGATCTGCTGATAACTGTGATAATCTATCTTAATTGTTAGGTGATAGTGGTCACAGTAATTTTGAATAATAATGACTAAATTGTGACTGTATAAGGAATA
This sequence comes from Spisula solida, assembly GCA_947247005.1. Classification (NCBI taxonomy): domain Eukaryota; kingdom Metazoa; phylum Mollusca; class Bivalvia; order Venerida; family Mactridae; genus Spisula; species Spisula solida. Next base: position 46,328,680 of record OX365945.1, on the reverse strand, counting down.
TCACGGGTGTAGGGATTGCATTATATTGACTGCTTTGAACAGGTGGCTGGTTATCTCAGGTGATCACTGTCATATAATTTACTGTGTATTGATACAATGTATGACAATGAAAAAAAAAAATTCTGCTTTAAGGCCACCGGCAGTTGAACTTTTATAAATTTTTTCAAATGATTTCTACGTTTATAAATGCATGTTTAAAATATATTAAACATCTTTCAGTCAAGCTTTTTTGTCATAGACGAGTCAACACAGTATCAGATTTTGAAAACGATCTGGTGGCGCAACTTAAAAGTAAAGTTGAGACGGAACATAAGGAATTAGTATTTGAACAGCTTACTGACCCAAAAGACGCTGATGACTCTGATACAGTCCCTACCATCGTGTTGTGTTTGACCACATCAAGCATTGAAATGGATGCCAAAAATGGTGTACAAGGGTTACAATGTAAATATTTTTGTAAATATTTTGCTTATTTCAAATCAAGTTAAATCTTAAAGTTCTTATAACATCAGCTGAAACAGTTTTAACCACTCATTTGATTGCTTCTGCAAATGGTTACTTTTTAATAAATCTTTGTGATTATAAAGGTCAAGATGTAGTCTTACTCTAGAAATAGTTCGAAACAAGATCTGTGAATCAACGGTTTTACACGTAGCATTACCCGGGAAGATTTTATTTCACGACGAGATTAATAATATGTCACATTTCCTCCTTTTAGGGTATCAATTAGATCAAAGGTGCATATCATATTTATTTTAGCTTTAAAAAAATCATTAGTCATGTTATCGCGGATATTGTTTAACTATATACTTACAAAATGTATTTGCCTCGCAGACAGACACGCCACACAGCTTTTCTGAATGGCTTAGATAGTAGCTTTCCATTCAATGCAATGGATTAAAATAAGTTCGCAATCTCGTTGAAATCATGTCCTTAGTATACGCGACGCTTTTTGTCAGATTGACAATAATGTTTAGGTGACCCATGAGTTCTTTATTTCAGTATCTTCTAAGAAAGCTTTACTGATAATCCACCACAAAGAACCGCACGCATTGCCACAACAAAGCAGCGAACGAGTTTTAACGGGACAGAAATTTAAAAATCTAGGTTGTATCTTCGACATGGCATTTCTGAGCGAAAAAGGTATCTTCAAGTGCGAGCTAAATACCAACAGCGTATTGAAACTCGTCAGCTTCATCAGAAAGGAAGGTGTAGAACAAAGGAAGTATTAACCATCGGTTGTGTTTAACCCGTCTATGTGATGCCCAATCAGTGTACAGAACCTGCTAGTTTACCCGAAAGGGGCTTCAGCAGTATATAAAGATAATATTAATCACCATAACAATATGTATGTTGGGCATTGTGACTTGTGATTGTGTTATTTCTGTTTTCTGTGTTCGGCTGTTTCAGTTGAGTGCTGCGTACCCTGTCCGATATTGTATGCCCCCATCTTTGATGAGGGGGTATATTGCTCTACACATCTGGTCTGTTGGTAGGTCGGTCGGTAGACCAAATGGTTTACGTTCAATAACTCGAGAATGCTTTGACCTTCAAACTTTGCACGGATGTTGGTCAGTAGATGATCCCTCTTAATTTTGGGGTCAGTAGCTCATAGGCCACTTTGACCGTTAGCATTTATGACTATTGCGCAGCCATGGGGACATACGTGTTTCACAGGCAATTCTTGTTACGTCTGTTTTCTGTGGATAACATAATTGACCAACCAAGTTTCATTATGGTGCACAAGGTAGATATGTATTTGATCACAATTATTATTTACCTGAATTAAGATGCAGGTAACACTTGAACTAAAATATAATTAAAAGACGGACAGGGAAGGCAGCACTCAACTTAAAACAGACAATATGAGTTAAACAACATTTACTACAATTACGCGGCACAATGTCCAACACATAACTGAACGAGAAAATAAACTGGACCGCTGAATGTCTAAGTTTCAGCTGTCAAAAAGTCGAAAGTACTCGTTCCAGCTACACAAAGCTAAATTACCTAGTTTCAGCTGTCAAAAAGTAGAAAGTTTTGTTGTTTTGATTTAAAAGTAAAACATATGATAGTGTGGGGCTAATTTTATAAACAACTGGTGTAAGATAATTCTTAAAAAATAATTTCCATCTAGTATCCTATTGACATAGTGTCTCGTGTATTTATATGTCACATTGAACAGTAGTTGGCTTACCCAAGGGTTGCTATCCTGCAGAAAGATAAGAATTTCAGTGAAGAAATGAGCGAGTACATGTTAGTTTGAATGTTTCCGTAAACGACTGCGCGAATTAAACAGCGATATATTTATTTCTTCCCTCTGCGTGCATGCGGCACGTTACCAAATTACATACAAAATTAATTTGTATGAAAAAATACTCTTTTTTTATCATATTACACTGTGAGTATGTCGGACTGAGTGCCTTTAATTGCTAATAAATGTATTTTATGTTTAAATATAATGGTTTATGGAAATGGGTTGTTTTACCACCTCCTCAAATTTCATCACCACATTCGATGACTATGTAATTTTAATAGATATAGTTTAGATTTGTTTAATGAAATACTATAATTATGTATATTGATTACATGTATTTGTTGCGGTTTTTAGTCACCAGATAAGAGTAAACGTATGATTGGGGCTAGCAGTTTTTGAGATACACTCTGTATTTGTTACTTTCTAATTTATAATGTGTTGAATATACTATACAGATTTTATACGTGTTATTATAAATTGAAGGGGCGGGTTCAAAACCAAACCTTAGTCCATTTGGTAAAAATGTTGGGAAAACGCAGTTTTGTATTATTTAAAAAAAGGTCTTCATATTACTTTTTTCATTTTAGAGTATGCACGACACAATTTGAAAAAGAAATTCATCTGATTCAATTTTGGATGGAGATGGATCTTTTGTAGGTCGTTTCATGCACGCATAAAATATTTTTTTCTGATTTTATGACTGATAGAAATGACATTTTCAGGTTACTGAAATGAGCAAGATTGAAAATTGTCGGTGACCCAAAAGTAGATGTATGTATGGTTTTGCACGGGCCCTTCAATTTTACATTGTGTTGTGTTTATGGCTTTAATAAAAGCCCTTTTACGAAATTTAATAAGTATTTATTTTCTTGTCTTACAAGCTTCACAAACTCTCCATTTTCGTAATAAGACCACTTGGTGGCCGTAAATAGATTGCTAATTTTGGTTAGTTAATTATTTCTAGTATTGTTTTTCTGGTTTACATTCTTCTTATTTACATCCATAGTATATTGTAAGTTAAGAGTTAACATGACTTTGAAAACTGAAGTCAACGTAGGAGAAGAACTTTATAAGACCTAATATTTTGTTCTTATCTTCTGCTGTATCTAATTGCAATTGTATACAAGTGTGATATGGTTTATGATATGTTGTCCACCTATGTCTATTGTTACTTATGTAGTCATGACTATAACAGTATTGTATTCGTTATTATACACTATTTGTTGTAAATAATGGAAATATATATGATTGAACTATTTTTTTTGTAATTGTTTATTAAAACGCATGTGTGTAACGTACTGTTGTTTATTACTGTTGCGACTTGTGTTAGATGGATAGATGCATGTACCTATGTGCTGAAAAAGCGCCGAAATTAACAAACTATATGGTAGCCTGGTGGTCGAGTAGGTAAAGTTCGACCGTTACAGATTGAAAGATCCCTGGTCCGAATCTAGAGGTGAACTGGTTGGTACCAAGAGGTAGGATCGCGTGTATATACACTATATACTGGGCACATTAAAGAAACAATGGGTCGATTTGGAATTATTTAGGATAGCGCGTGCCACGCACTGTGACTGTCACAGTCCAACGGAAAAATACAACATAATATAGTTTATACTACTCAAACATTCACACGGGTCAATATTTTGTCTTTGCAGATATTTTTAATTTTTGAAATTTGGAAGTTTCACAAATCCTAACGTTACACGTTACACGTAAAATATTACAATCAACGAAACTTGATGATTAAGTGGTGATAATTGCACAGCATGTTGCCAATATTTGAGCGCACATACTACTCCCTAATGGTTGAGTGTTCGTTTCGCCGACACGAAGGATGCGGGTCCGTTCCCAGACGATTCTACACTAAACTAAATGTAGTATAAAGGGTAAAGTATTGCCCATCGCATAGTGCTGAGCATATAAAGGTAAGTTCCCAAACCTGAGGCCTAGTGTCAGGATATTCGGATTGGGTAGTCTCCATATGACGTAAATGCTGATGAATGTACTTGTCCACACATGTGCATTCAAATTCCCAATACCTTAATACCATTACACAACTAATAAGCCTTTAATGCCAATAATAACATAAGCACCACAACACTATAATTAGATTATATGTACTTAATTACTTCATAATTGCAAGCATCAAGCTAACCAATACACCATGAACAATAAATAACATGTGGACACACTAAAGCATATTCATGGAAAACAAACGTTTGTGTATTGTATTTCACAGTGTTTATAAACCTACATGTACTGAAGACGCACAGCTGGTTCTTTGTCCGGAATTAAACACATACTCACACTCTGTGCTCAAATGTAACCGTGGAACGTGTAGGTTTCACAGGGTAATGGAAAAATCGGTAAACTGCTGAAAAAGATATTACATTTCACGGAAAGCAAATACTTTTCTCCTTAGCGTGGCGTATATTTTATAGACATCAATGAAGAAATAAAATACTTATGGCTATTTTTGTTTTCCAGAGTTTAAAAATTTCTACTTGTAACTGTAGCCAAAAGCCACGTGGTATTGCTACCCTGTATTAGTAATGATTTAATAACAGAACGTTAAATATAAGGTGTCGCGCTATGTCGCCGCACACCAAAACGTCACACCTGACAGGTCAATTTAAATGGGTTCGATATCAAATTGTGTTCAAAGCGCATCCCATACATCAAAGGCGCTGTAGTGTAGTGGATACGCACATTTCCTACAAGTTTCAATTTTATCCTGAGTTGTAGGTTCGATCGCCACATTTTATTGATTGTTTTTTTTTAAATTTGCAATCCATGTTATGAAGTCTCATATTATACTACTGCTTTAATGAATCGATACTTCAAATGATATTTTTTATGTTGCTGTGAATATATTAAAACAAACAATCAGGGGATTTTTTGTAATGCTGTATGTGTATGCATGCATATAAGTTGCCACACTTGTATGCATGCATATATGTATGTATGTATGTATGTATGAATGTATGTATGTATAATATATGTATGTATGAATGTATGTATGTATATGATACTATAGTATGATTCATTTACAGTTATATTACATGTTGTACGGAAGTATGTGGGATGCCCTCGACCCACATCTACCTATTGACGAGGAAAATAAAATTATCTCCCCTGTAAAAAAAAAATTGTATGATTATTGTACTGTAGATAAAAAATAATAATTGAAAAGATACAACTTGATAGATAAAGAATGAAAACATAATACATAACTATATCTACATTTTGTACATACCTTACTACGTGTATCTGTTAAGTATATTAGTTACAAATACAAAATAAGGCACTTATAAACCAGAAATATCTTTGTTCGAATGGCTGTTTTCGATGAGTCACCGAGGTCATGTTATAAGGCATGCGCATTAGCAGAGATACATTGCTTGGATAAAGCTAGCGGACATTTGTCACCCTGTAGACCACTATACTTTTCAACACATTACGAAGACAAAAACATACAAACATACATTCAAGCTAGACAGCTAACGCTGAAAAAAGATAAAACTTTAAAATTTACGTAACTTGGATGGGTGTCGAACCAGTAGCGAGATTGAACAAAATCTCAACAAAATCAATGATATGATAGCGGCATTCTTATCCACTCGGCTAACGATACGATGTGAAAACATGTTTTCAAGTATTATAGTATTGATTAAATGTATCTCTTTTATTATATAAAACATTAGCCCCCCCCCCTATTCGTTTGAATGGGATAGTTCCCTCATTAGTATTACTCATTGAATCGATAGTAAGGGGGTAATTCTATACACATTAATGTCTACGTAAAAAGACAACAAATTAGACAGGGAAGACAAGCACTCAACAGAAGCACCAGAGCACGAAAGACAAAATAATATATTTTTTCCTGTTTATTAATTTATTATTGCACCTATATAGTATAAAGTCACTTGCCTTAAATGGAGTTGATGCATCCGTTGGCTGACTGCGTAAGTTAGGTACATGCATATTATCAGCTAAACAAAACTGATAGTATGACACCCTATGATAGTTATCTGCTTCAATGTAATTTTTCAACGTTATCTGATACTAAATGTAAACAATTTCATCATTATGTAAGAAATATATTAGTTTATGTATATATGTTATTTTGATTTCAGAAGGGATACGTACACAGTGTATGGTACTAGTGTGTTGAAGCAAGGTAAAAGTTTAACATTATATTTGCTTTAGTCTATAATAGTCTAGGAGCTGGTGACGAGAATTTCAATTTTCATTTACCCCATCTGGTAGAAAAAGTCTGTTGGTATTTTCGAATAATATAGACATTCAGGCTTTAGAAAAAGGTGGATGCCAGATCTGAAAGTGGTGCAGATTTTTTTAACAGGGGCAACAACTCTTGCTATCCAAGAAATTTACGAAACTACCCGGTAACCTATGTTCTAGTGTGGAGTTTTTGTTTATATATGTATTGCCATATATTTGCATGGATATTGTTCATTTGATAATGTGCATCAAAAGTACATACAACACGGTCCAGTTTGTGGTCAAGGTCAAGGTCAGTGTAAGGTCAAAGTGAGAAAAATAGCTGAAAATGAATATTTGCTCTATATTTTTCTTTGTGTAGCATGTGTTTTCAATTCAATTTGGTTATAAAAATGATAGTTATGTTCGTAAGTACATATTCTGTCATTATAGGCCATTTGTTTGATTTAAAATATAAAAATATTGTCAAAACAGCCATTTTATGCAAATGCATGTTGGCCGAAATGGCAATCTTACGAAGACCCCTGGTATTCTGTGATCTTATGTGATTTCTTTGTTTACGTATGTAGTGTCTTATATTTACATTTATATTATTCATATGGTTATATGCATCAAATGGACATACGCCTAAAACAAATGTGAGGTCAAGGTCAAGGTCATTTCAAGGTCAAAGTGAACAAAATAGTTGAAAAAGTCAAAAATGAAATTTCCTCTCTATTTTTCTTAATATAACATGTGTTTTAAATTGAAATTAGGTTATTAAAACGATAGTTGTGTTGGTAAGTAAATATTCTCTAATAATAAGCCATTTGATTAATTAAAAATGTATCATTTTTGATAAAAACCCAGTCATTTTATGCTTTCCGAGCTGGCATTCATACGAAAACCCCTGGCATATTATGACCTTATGTGATTAGTTTGTTTACGTATGTAGTGTCTCATATTTGCATGAATATTATTAATTTGCTTAAATTCATCAAATAGACATACACCTTAGACCAATATGAGGTCAAGGTCAATGTCATATCAAGGTCAATGTGAAAATATTAGCTAAAAAAGTACAAATTGATATTTCCGCTCTACTTTCCTTATTTTCGCGTATGTTTTAATTCAATTTTGTTTGTGAAAGTGATAGATGTAGGGGTTAGCAGATATTTTCTCATTATAAGTTATTTGTTTAAAATATATGTTAAAAATTGGTAAAACTGCCATTTAACGCAAATGCACGCTGATCGAGATGGCATTCTTTAATTGCTAGCTGCTTTCAAATACTCTATAATTATAAGTTTTATTTCTGTCAGTATTATTAAATATTAGTATGAACATTGTTACATTACTAAATGTCTTACTCTTAAGTGGATATAAAATGCTGACCACTTGAAGGTCAAGGCCAATGTCATTTCAAGGACAAATTACAAATGCTTGAACAACTAAGTTTTGTCTCATTTGTTCGTTACATGTAATATAAAGCACTTTGGACACTGTATTTTGTTTGTAGTTTGTATATTTAGGTGTGTAATTCTTTTAGCTGGAAACATTATGTCACCATCTTTGACGAGGGAGTATATACTGCTTTACACACGCCGGTCTGTCGGTCTGTATGTCGGTTATGAAGATCACACGGTTTCTGAGTAATACCCTACCAATCCTTGGTACTAAGATCCTCACCCTTGACAAATTTTATAGAACAGTAGATGAATTTCATTGGTTATGAGGTCAGTAAGTCGAAGTAATGGTCTCTGTACCCCTTGAGGTCTGATATGGATTTGTCGGTACTAGATGCTGGTGTGTATCCGATTGGCCTTGGCTGACTGTACACGATGGTGTTGAGTATCTCACAGGGCCTGGGATATCTGCATTTAGCGACGATTAGTAACCCTAATGATCTGGTATATTTGGCTGCACTGGGTGGTGATCCTAGAATTACTGTACAATGTATTAGTGAACACCCAATAGGGCATTGGATAGCTCTACACAATGATAGTGAGTACCCTCATAGGCCATACGTACATGTACTTTGCCGTGACGCATCTCCAATAAGGCCAGATGTATGGCAGTACTAATTGGTTGTGAGTATCCCATTTGGCATTCTATAGCTGAACTCTTTGGTGGTACGTAAAATCCAGAATGACTGTACCAGTGATAGGTAGGTACCCCCACTAAGTAAAGTTTTCATTGTGATAGGAGAACATATGAATTTGATAAATAGGTAGAGAAATTGTTAACTTACTTTTTACACCCTGTATATACCAGGCTTTGTTAACTTTCACACAGTATCAAACAATTTTAGACTCTAATCCGATGAATGGCGATACCAGTCCATGTAAAGTACTCAACATGACTTTGAATAGCTGTACTTGCCAATTATGAGTACCAAACATGACGTGTGATTGACTCTACTCCTATGTTGGGACCACTCCTTACGGCCTGGTATGGTCGCAAATGTGCGGTATCTATCGCGCAGGACATTGTGTGTCTGTACCATGTGGTGGCGAATACCTTTAAGGGTCTATATTGCCTGCACTTGGTTATGATTAGTATCCTGTAGGACCAGGGACGACATAATTATGTGATGATGTGTACAATACTTTCGCTGTTTGATGGCTTCTAGAGTATTATATCGTGGTGTATAACAAAATACAGCCTTAGATGCTTATACTCAGCGTTGGTACTACTTGGTCTGGGATGACTACATGTATATACAGTGGTTAGTAGTGGTTAGGAACTGGGGTTGCACGAGTAAATTCCTTAGGACCCGGTTTGTCAGTACTTGGTGGTGATGAGTACCACAACAACTTGGTGCGGTTGTATTCAGAGGTAGTGACAACAGTGTAATATATATGGCTGTTGTTTGTTGGTGATTTCATTGTATACAGCTATGTATGTTTATACTCTGTTCTGTTGGTTACCAAACAGGGACTTATAATTAAAGACGCATTCACTGTCAAACTTGCTGCTTTACGTAGTATGTACCCGATTGGCATGTGATAGCTGCATTCAGTAATGGTTACGTGTCCGGCATGAGATGAACACATTATTTAGTGATGAGTATCTCATAGGCATGGAATGGATATACTTTGTTGTGTTGAACATTAGTATCTAAGTTTGCTTTCGGTGTCTTAACAATATAGTGATATGTTGTATGTAACTAGGGTCTAGATGTATTCTTGGGTGTTATTGAGTCTGGGATGATAATATTCTCATGTGGTAAATACCTTCTTTAGTATAGGATGTCTGTATATTACAGTGGCCGCGAGTGGCATACATGTATGTCCATGAGATGCATATTCCTTGCAGTGATGTGTAGCCACATTGTGCTTCTGATACCTGTACCTTGTAATGATGCGTACCACATAGTGTCTTTAATGTATTTACCCTGCATTGGTGTTTACCACATAGGCCCTGAGATGTCCTTACCAGCTGGCAGGGATTTGTACCGCATAGGGTCTAAGATGCATGTACTTAGCATTGATGCTTACCTCATGAGGCATATGACTTATATACTTGCCAGTGATACCCTGTAGGGCATGGATGGCTGAATTATGTTGTGGTGGGTATCACATCAGGCCTGATATCTCTGCACATTGCAGCGGTGAATATATCATTGCCCAACGGGATAGTTGTATTATGTGCTGGTACGCACGCCATTGGGTCTACGTGAATTGTTATAATCGTAACAGTGTTTTAGATAGCTACGAATAGAAGATGATAGTGGGTTTTCTCAAGGGTCTGGGAATCCTATATATACCTAGGTTTATTAATACATGTAGTTTGTATCATTTAGTATCAGACCCCCTCTGAGTCAATGGTGTATATAAAGGATTAGCGGCTGTTACGAAAACAGATAACTGGTTGTTTTAACTATAATGAGTAGTGTATACATGCGTGGACTTCATCACATGGTCGTTTAGTCAGGTTCATGTAAAGCCAATTGCAATTTTATACAAAGTGAGGCAAATCAAAATTGCATGAACAATAAAATGTACTGTTGACCTAAGATGACATTGATCATGTCAATACATTAAGGGAACATTCTACAAATAATATAAAGTCCATAATATCTATACAAATATATGATCATATCATTATAAATATATGTCAATTTTGAATGAAAACGACTAGTACTACGAATGCAACAATACCAACACCCTGATACGTCAAATAGCTATTTTAATAACATTTTTAATTAAACAAATAACTTTTACTTATAATGAAAAGAGAATATATTCTAACCCACACATTTTTTATTTTCATAACCAAACTTTATTCAAAACATATGCCAGAATAAGAAAAATAAAGAGGAAATATCAATGTTTAGCTTTTTTTCACATATTGACCTTGAAATGACCTTGACCTCAAATTGGTCTAAGGTGCATGTCCATTTGATGAATTTAATCAAATTAATAATATTCATGCAAATATGAGACACTACATACGTAAACAAACTAATCACATAAGGCCATAATATGCCAGGGATTTTCGTATGAATGCCATCTCGGAAAGCATAAAATGACTGGGTTTTTTAAAAAATGATACATTTTTGATTAATCAAATGACTTATCATTAGAGAATATTTACTTGCCAACACAACTATCATTTTAATAACCTAAATATAATTCAAAACCCATGTTATATTAAGAAAAATAGAGAGGAAATCTCATTTTTGACTTTTTCAACTATTTTGTTCACTTTGACCTTGAAATGACCTTGACCTTGACCTCACATTAGTCTTAGGCGTATGTCCATTTGATGCATATAACCATATGAATAATATAAATGTAAATATAAGACACTACATACGTAAACAAAGAAATCACATAAGATCACAGAATGCCAGGGGTCTTCGTAAGATTGCCATTTCGGCCAACATGCATTTGCATAAAATGGCTGTTTTGACAATATTTTTATATTTTAAATCAAACAAATGGCCTATAATGACAGAATATGTACTAACGAACATAACTAACATTTTTATAACCAAATTGAATTGAAAACACATGCTACACAAAGAAAAATATAGAGCAAATATTCATTTTTAGCTATTTTTCTCACTTTGACCTTACACTGACCTTGACCTTGACCTCAAACTGGTCCATGTTGTATGTACTTTTGATGTATATTATCAAATGAACAATATCCATGTAAATATATGGCAATACATATATAAACAAAAACTCCACACTAGCACATAGGTTACCGGGTAGTTTCGTAAATTTCTTGGATAGCAAGAGTTGTTGCCCCTGTTAAAAAAATCTGCACCACTTTCAGATCTGGCATCCACCTTTTTCTAAAGCCTGAATGTCTATATTATTCGAAACTACCAACAGACTTTTTCTACCAGATGGGGTAAATGAAAATCCATTTTAAGCCTCTTTTGAAATCTGGCTCCTGGACTATACTAGAAACAGCGTGAAACTAGTTGTTATCACTTTTATCAATCACTTGTAATGAATGTTTCCTGGTTTGTTTTACAACACATTATTTACGTCAATTTCAGGGATTGAATGAATTTGAAAACTGAAGTTAACGTAGGAGAAGAACCTTATAAGACCTAATATTTTGTTCTTATCATATTTTGTATTATCATAAAAACTGTATATGTTATTGTTTATAATATGTTGTCTACTTATGTCTGTAATTGTTGCTTATGTAACCATGACGAAATAAAGTATTGTATTGTCAATAATACATTGTATGTTGTAAATATTGGGAATAAATATGTTTGAACTTATTGTTCATAAAAATGCATTCGTGTAAGCGTACTATTTTTTTACTGTTTTTACTTATGTAAGATGACATGTTGCATGTACATACGAGTATGTGCCGAAATAGTGCCGTATTTAAATGGGCATGCCCTAGAACTAAAATGTCTCAAATAGCAATCAAATTGGTATCATTTTAATACCTTAGTCAAATAACGAAAACCCTGTAAAAAGTTACGAATATCCCGTTATTTTAAAAAGGAAAACGATTCCAAGAATAACTATATATCGTTTTGGTCAATAAAAGACTGACAGACTTTTCTTAGTCAAATGAGCTAAATTGATCGCTTGTATCTTTTATTTTGTTAGCACTGGCTACGGGATACCATTTGGAGGGGGAGGGCGTTGCGTTCCTCCAGTATTATATATACGTATAGAGTGCTTTGTGATGGACCGACTTGTATAATATTTTATTGGTAAAACTTCAAATTCCTTTGGAATGGGTATACATTGACTTCACGAACGTCGGCAGAGTTTCGGCATATAACGCCACGTTCAGTTATAACAAGGAAAATGTTTATGTCATGACGTTATTGACGTTGGCTTATGTTCAGCATATAGCGCATCAGGCCTGCTTGATACGGATTCGGAAAGCCAGACATGTATGATACGGAGAATGCAATATGTCGCATTGTATTCCACCGTGCGATGTGACCTTTAGTAGTGACCATACATTGCTAGATAATTTATATAATAAATACGGAATATCACTGCAGTGTGTTGATCCGTTATGGTATCTATAGATGAGCAATTCAGGGTCTTCTTGGTTCTCTTAAATTCAAAGTGAAAATCTAAAACTTTATCATATTTATTTGCAGACAATTTTGACAACATATGTGGAACTGCTAAAAATGGGTCAATCCGCAACAAAGGATGGGAGCGGTTATACAGAATTAATGGAGAAACATGAAAAAGAATATAGGGTAAATATTTCATTTATACGAAATATATGATTCGTATATCAGCTTGCTATTTTCGTTCAGAAAACGCTGATTTAAAAATTGTTAAGACCTATTGGTCAACAACATTTTAGTCACATGGAGACTACCCAATCACGTGATGTTCTCACACTGAGCCAACCAATAGGTTCCTGGAACTAACTATGCTGAGCCTCAAGCAAAGGAGATATACTATAGTACCCTTTTTCAACGACCTTTGGTATCGAACATAATATCTGGGATTACACATGAGACCTCGTACAGTAAACGAACACTACCACTGGCTGTTATATCATATTCAGAACTTTCTAATACTGCCCAGATGCTGTAAACTACACGACATACATTGAGTATATGTTAACATAGACAAATTCTGTTCTAACTTATAATATTATAACAAATCATTAACACTTTATCATTGTGGCCCTGAAATTTATCAGACTAGGACTCCCGAAAATGTATTGGAAACCCTAAACCAATATTTAAGCGTAAGTTATGAGTTGCATATTTACTTTCAGATAAGGAAACGCAACTGTGAAAGGAAAACTGTTGGTTTCATGGAATCTGTTGGCAAATTACAAGCATCAGCTGAGCAATTCGCAAGGTTTATTATGAAAGGTAACATTATGAATATATTGCTTTTCTCGTATACGTCTGTTTTAGTCTATGCTCTTTTAATTTTGTAGGGTGGTCGTTAATGGCCTGAATTTATTCTTCACTGACATGACTTAATTATTGATAATCCTTACTTTTCTAATAAGATCGTAGAAATTGACCCTGCCGCAATAACATTAAATAAAGCTAATTCATCTGATACACGCGCATCATTCCTGCTATAAAAGCAGGTCAGATTGTTAGTAAAATTCACGACAAGAGAGATGATTTTAACTTCGATATTGTAAATTACCCACACTTGGATGGAGATATTCCACGGTCAACTTCATATGGGGTTTACGCTTCTCAATTAATCCGTTTTGCTAGAGCTTGTTCTCGAGTGGAAGACTTTAAAAATTAATACTCGAAATCTTTGTATTACTAATAAGTTACTGCAACAAGGCTATCGCTTCCATAAACTTCGTAAAACGTTTGCAAAATTATATACTAGGCGTAATTCAGATCTCATTTCTAAATATGGTATTAAGTTAAAGACACTTCTGTGACAAGGTCTGTCTCAGCCTGAATTTTATGGTGATGTGCTTTACAAATTTCGAAAGATTCTGGGTCATAGCCACTTTCACGATGTGTTTCTCAAGATCATAAAACGTTTCTGAGTAGACGATATGACCCTTTAATTTTGCAACGGACTGCATGCTTAGCAGTAGGTCCATTTGTAGCTCACCACTATGCTACTTATTTCATTGTGCGTTGACCGGAAAATATACAGACTCTATGATATGCCTAACCTCAAGCCTGTCTGTTACATTGTCTTGTCGTACCTTAAATGTTTTGCTCTTTTCTTGCCCTGACTTTGAGTACTTTCTGTGCTACTCGATGGACGTATTTTATATAATGTTTCATGTTTTACATTCCTTTATTAACGGTCACTGTGACCTTTTTGTTAGAGGGCATTACATGGCGGGAAACATTTATTTACACTGTCCTGTTCTATAAGGTTGTCTATTGGGTAAGTGTGAGGTTTGGTGCACTGTAAAACGTTTAAGCCCCCAGTGGTATGTGTCACTGTCCGTACCAAGGTGAAAGCCCCTTAGTAAACCTTCCTCTGAGTATGTATTGTCCACTTTAAAGTATAATTAGAAAAAATACAAAAATATTTGGCCACTGTGCTTTTTTGTTAAACTTTATTAATTTTGTATGTGCCATTCTGCAAATTCGTTGTCGAGCACAAGGCTGCTTCGTATCTTTCAAAATTGCATATACTCGGTGTCTGATGTGGATTGTCCTTGTGGTGTGTATGTTGTCCGGTTGTTAATTTCTTACCAACTGGCTCTTGTTCCGTTTTAGTTTGATTGACTTAAGCAGCAGACTTTCGGGATTGGATGTCCGGTTTTGTATTACATGTTCCTGTGCTAGTCTTTTATGTTGTGGTTCGTTCATGAGTCTATTAGTCCAAGAGCTGAGGGCCATTTATTTACAATTCTTGTCCAAATCTATAATTGGTATGAATGGAAAGCATATAGTGTCCAGTTTATGAAAATCCATTTCTTACAAAAATCTGCTGTCACAACGCTGAGAAATCCAAGATGGCCGCCAAGATGGCCGCCAATTTTTCAAATTTCACTACTGTGACATAATATATTTGCTGTAAGTACCAATTCTGTCTTATATCATGTTTTAGGTGTTATTGTTATAGGAAACATGTTGAAATACACAAATCAAGCTCAAATTATGGTGTTTATTCATTGAATATTTGTAAATCATGCTTTTATGACGAAAAAATGACGAAAAGTCGGTAAAATCTGTCTTAACGCTTATTATAGTTAATATGATTGTGGCATTTTTGGCCAAATAACTATCCCAAATAGTTCTTATGATAGTTATACAGTTCTTACAACATCATATTCACTCTACTGTGGTGTGGTGATGAGTTTTTGAAGCATAATTTGTATTAAGTGGGTGGGGTAATAATTTAATCCCAAAAATGAAATTTAGTTTGCCATTCAAAAATTATTATTTTGAATGGGACATTTTATTTGCGTAATATTTAACTGTAATATTAATATTATTCTGTATCTATATGCATGATTTATTTCAATTATAGTGAATACAGATGTTTTTTCCAAATAGGAGGGGGGTGTAAATCATCGCTGACAATGACGAAAAGTATGGACCAAATCAGATGTGTCCAATACTGAATGCCCCATGCGCGCAAAAGATACCAATAGCTGGTTATGGTCAGGAAACAATCAGCTCTTGCATAAGCTTAGTTTATTACATTTTTAATTAAGCCTCTCTGGAATCTAAGATGGCCTCCAAAAATGCCATTTCTTTGGTCAAATGTTAAAATCGTTTAAAAATAGTGGGTATGCTACGGTTTTCCCCTTTTGTACCTAACGCTGCTTAGTATACATATGTTATATGCTGTATTGATGTATCTCAACACTTCTGGTGAAACTTGTTCTGTTTGATTTGAGTTCAGTACACATATTTCGGGCTCTATGAGGTATACCAACCATTACCGGGCTCTGTATAAATGCCTCTATGAGGTTCTTTGGACTTCTGGATAACAGCCTTTTCTGGTTTTCTGAGATACCTTACACAATCGGGTACAGCCTCTATGTAGTACTTGCAGTAATTCCTGGCTGGCTGTGGTACATACCACTTCCAGGTACATATATTTCTGACTCTCCTAGGTACCTTACACAGCTGGAGACAGTAACGTCTGACTCTGAGGTACCTAACACTTCCGTGTATATTCATAACTGGCTATCTGAGATAGATTTCAATGCCAAGTACAAACAATTATTGCCCTCTTTGGTACCTAACAAAGACTCTACAAGGTTCCTATCAATTTGAAATCAAACATTTTCTGGCCCAATGAGGTACCTAACACTGCTGAGTAAACTTTTTATGGTTCTATGAGGAAACTAACCCTATCTAGTACGCTTATTTCTGGCTCGTTGAGGTACCTAATAGTGCCTGGTACAGTCAGATCTTGCTCTCATAGGTACCTACCACAGCTGGATGCAGCAATTTCTTGGTTTTCGAGGTACCTATCACAGCATGATACGGCCATATCTGGGTTTCTGAGGTACCTACCACAGCATGTAACAGCCAGATCTGGGTTTCTAAGGTACCCACCACAGTCGAATACAGCCATATCTGGGTTTCTGAGGTACCCACCACAGCATGAAACAGCCTTATCTGGGTTTCTGAGGTACCTACCACAGCATGTATCAGCCATATCTGGGTTTCTGAGGTACCTACCACAGCATGAAACAGCCATGTCTGGGTTTCTGAGGTACCTACCTCAGCATGAAAAAGCCATATCTGGGTTTCTGAGGTACCTACCACAGTCGGATACAGCCATTTCTGGGTTTCTTAGGGACCCACCACAGTCGGATACAGCCATTTCCGAGTTTCTGAGGTACCTTCCACAGCATGAAACAGCCATTTCTGGGTTTCTGAGGTACCTACCACAGCATGAAACAGCCATATCTGGGTTTCTGAGGTACCTACTACAGTCGGATACAGTCATTTCTGGGTTTTTGAAGTACCCACCACGGTCGGATTCAGCCATTCCTGGATTTTTGAGGTACCTACCACAGCATCAAACAGCCATTTCTGGGTTTCTGATGTACATACCACAGCATCAAACAGCCATATCTTGGTTTCTGAATACCTACTACAGTCGGATGCAGCCGATTCTTTGTTTCCTATGTACTTATCTATGAGGTACCTTGTACTGCTGGGTAAAGCCTATCCAGGCTCTATGGGCTCTACCTAACACTGCTTAGTCACCTATTTCTGGTCCCACCAGGTATCTCCCACCACTGCCGCATACAGCCTTTTCTGGATCAATGGCGTGCCTTACAATGCTTGAACCAACCATTTATCCAGCAATGTTGGAATTATCTCCTAATATATACTGCAAACCTGCGTATTAATTAAGACGTCCACTGAAGTCCAAACCCATATCAATTCTTTCTCACCCATCCCATGTCAAAGAACACTAACTTAAAACTGCTCATGTGATACAACTATGATGTATAATGCTACCAATGAATGCGATGCAATATGAGTTACACATACATTGTATTTGTATTTAGTTACAAATATGAAACGAATCAAGTACAATAATTGAAACCAGTATAGCTCAGCTCGCTGGTTTACTGAAATACCCCATGGTGCACGCACTTTTTAGTTACTACTTTTTCTATTCGTTAATTCTATGGTTTTTGAGCTATTTATTTGTAATTCCTTTATATAGCCTCATCATATATATAGTAAGAATCAAGACATATACATATTGCATAAAACAAGAACAACATGCAACCCATTACATGTATTTCAGTTTTGACGCGTTGGCCATAACAATGACCGTAGGCTTACCAAGCTTGGTAAAGTCATCATTCTGCATATTGTAGATACATATACTTATGTCATTGACACATTCAAACTTATTCAGTATCCACAAGTCTATCAAAAAATGTTATTGGTCATACAAGTACGTTTTACTCTTCCAACTTGACCTTTGACCATTTGGTGGCCATCTTGGATTTTGAGAGGCACATGCATGGTCTCTCAATCAATTCTTCTGAACTTGATTAAATGGTAATGAATTAATTAAGCTAACAAAGTTATGATACCTTCCTGGCAAAACTTTTTGGAACCTTTTTGGCACAGGGACATTCATTATTGGACACATTTTAATAATCTGATGTAGTCCATATTTCGTCATTGTCAGCGGTGATCTACCCCCATTCTAATATTTGGAAGCAATATGTCAATATAGTACAATTGAAATAAAACATGCATAAAGACACAAAATAATATTAATATTACAGTTAAATATTACGCAAACAAAATGTCCCATACAAAATAACAATTTTTGAATGGCAAACTAAATTTCATTTTTGGGGTTAAATTATTACCCCACCCACCTTAATACAAATTATGCTTCAAAATCTCATCACCACAACATAGTAGAATGACTGTGATGTTGTAAGATCTGTATGACTACCACTAGAACTATTTGGGATAGTTATTTGGCCAAAAATACCAAGTATATTAACTATAATAAACGGTATGACAGATTTTACCGATTTTTCGACATTTGTTCTTCATAAAAGCATGATTTTCAAATATTCAATGAATAAACATCATGATTTGAGCTTAATTTGTGTATTTCAACATGTTTCCTATAAAAATAACTCATAAACAATGATATAAGACAGAATTTGTACTTACAGGATGCATATTATGTCACAGGAGTGACATTTGAAAATTTGGCGGCCATCTTGGCGGCCATCTTGGATTTCTCAGCGTTGTGACAGCAGATTTTTGTAAGAAATGGATTTTCGTAAACTGGACACTATATGCTTTCAATTCATACCAATTATAGATTTGGACAAGATTTGTAAATAAATGGCCCTCAGCTCTTGGACTATATGTACAGCTGTGGAGTTATGATGTAGTGTTCTGTCCCCTGAGGTCATTTAATGTAGTTTTAAGTCCCCTACCGGTTTCTGACCGGAGGGGACTATTGGTTTGCCATCAGTCCGTCAGTTTTTGTTCTGACGGGAATTGTGGTTTCTATGGCAACAGACACATTGAAAATATCTTTAAACCGGTAGGAAACTTCTGTATTGCTCGCAACTCTTAATGACTTGTTCATTGCGTCATATCTCGATTTGTTCAATTACGTCATCTTTTACTTGTTGAAACTAGGTCGCTTGTTTAAGGCTTTCAGATATTAGTGTTGCTGAAATCGGGCCTTTCAACGTTTTAATACTAAATACTACAGGCTGATTAAACAATGTAGTTCAGCAGTTTTACTGTTGTAACTAGGTCATTCAGCGTAGGCAGTTTGCCTTTTGTTTGCTAAATCTTTTCTATTCAGCTTTTAAACAGTGAGACAAGGGGTGTTTAATTTTCTTAGTCGGTAGTGTGTTGGGCACTTCTTCGTTTTAAGTTTTCTTACAGCAAAAACTGGGCATTGTAGTCATTTTGCTGTGGAAACTGGGTCATTCAGCTAGTTTTAATTGATCATACGAGGGCTGTTCAAATTGGAATGCAACTAAGCCCATACATTTTTTTCCTTAATAGATTCTATTGAAACTAGCCTTTGATCCTATTGCAGTATCCATCTCCGGTATATACGCGAAGTTTCATTCAGATATTCCGTATTTAAAATGCGATTTTATTATCATTCATAGGGTCACTGTGCATATACTGGACACGTGCCAAACCGAGATCTTAACGTATCTGATATTTCTTCCGACATTGCAATTTAAGAGTCGTTTGAAACAAATAAAGATCACAAGGGACATTGCTTGACAAATCAGGATGGTCGAAAAGCTCAAGAACCTTCACGCTTCTCAGAAAGTCGCGTTAATGGCTGCTGCAGGTGGAGGCCCATTGCTCTGCAATAGCATGTCATACTTCAAACATGTGCTTTGAGAGCAATTGTCGGAGTATTTCTTCAATTTCTGAAGGAATTTTCCTTTTTCAAGCTTGACATTTACCCATTGTCTATTTTATACATCAAATTTAATGGTAGAAACTTGGTTTATATAGAAAAAGGTGTACATTTCTGCTGACGCCCATGGTGCGTTTTGCAATGCATACTTTTGTTCTGTGTTTGCTGGCCCATATTAGTTTAAGGATCTGTCGCATGGGTGAAAAAATCAACCCGTGACTCGTTTATGGTCATTACATTTGCAAACGGTCGACTTTTTTTGTGGACAGTTTGCAAGGGCATGTGTGCCGGCGTCTCTAAACAGATAGGGGTATCCAAAGTGTACTTATCGTCCTAATTGTTTTAATATGTTTGATAATTGTATGAATAGCTCCTAATGATGTGCCAACACATTGAGCTACTTGCCTAATTGTAAATATTCCACCAGTTTCCAAAACAAATATGATTTTCGAAACCCTTTTATAGTATATTGCGGTATTTGGATGGCGTTCATGGGGTTCCTTTCCAAATAGAATTACACCACTTTTAAATTGCGTAAACTATCAAGTAGTTGATAAAAAAGACATATCATACCACCATTTCACCAAACATGTTATGTAAAATATTGTATTTGCTCCCGCAGAAAAAAAACAACGATTCTTAAATAGAACCGAATTTGGCCAGAAAAAAGTGACATTTTTCCAATAATTTAAGCATTAGTATACACGAGTAGACAGTGTTAAATGACGTATTGTTACAGCTACACTCAACGGATTTTAAAATGTGAGGTATCAATTTAAAGCTAATTCAATGTTCTTTGATATACAGCTTACTATTCTTAAAAGATTATTGATACAAGAAAGATATAGCTTCACTTGCATTCCAATTTGAACAACCCTCGTACATTTCGATAGCTTGGACTTGGGCAGATCTGCGCTTGTTTAGTTGGGCGTCGTGTCTTTATGTATTTTATGTTTCCTGTGCTCGGTTGGTTCAGTTGGGCATTGTGCTTTGTGTGTTTTAATGTTTTCTGTGCTCGGCTGGTTAAGTTGAGTGCTGCCTTTCCTGTCTGACCTAATATAATCTTTTTACATGTACATAAAACGATGAAAATGGTTCTGTATAATGCTTCCATGGTATATATATTTTATAATCAATTTCTGACAACTTGAGTTAACCGTACATTGTACTGGAATTACCACTTGCATACCACTTTCCAATTCCACCAAAACCCTACCATTCCGTTTAATTCATGTCTGTGTTGCATAGGTATTTCTATTCTAGTTCACTAGCACAACATCAGTCCGTCCATCATCCATCCACGATTGCTTGAGGTCAACGTTTACGCATATCTTTATGCTAATTTAGGTCACGTTAGATATGAGGTCATATTGGGTAAAAACTAGGACACTACGAGGTGTGTCCAAAAAGTTCGTAAACACGTGTGATAAAATGAAAACAAAACAACATATCCACATTAAACTTCAGTATTACAAAAAACATTACATTTGCATATAACACAGAAAATGTCAGTGAAATGCGTGGAGTAATAATTTTTCTACAATAATTCAAGTGTACTCACTCGTACCCGAGCGGTGCAGGTGGTGACGTAAGTAACGTCCGCAACGTAAAATAACAACGTTAAAATTGTCACAATTTTTCAATGTAGCAGCCATCGTTATCAATGTTTTCGCCTGCCTCTGTCGAAATCTGTCAATTTTGGCACCCATACCTTAATTATTCCTAACTGCTGCTTTATTTTCTATCCCATAGCTTATTCAGACTCACGAACGCTCACACGTCTATCCTTATTATAGATCTCTTCTATAGACGTCACAGTAAAGTCGTTTATGATTCTCGGCCGATTCTCCGGTTCCGGTCAAACGTAAACATGTAAAAATATCGCTCCGTGGGAAAAGGAAGATAAAAGTGCTACAAAAACATTAAAATGGAATAATTTATTAGCGATAACCTGTATAAATTAGGTAACAACCATGAAGTGAAATTGCAGTTTTGAAAACATTTAATGTAAAAAGATAAATTGACAGTAAAATTGTACTCAAAACCTCGCCCAAAAAAAATTGAACTATACTACACGAAAAAGATAACGTCGTCACTGTTTATATATTCTGTTGTCACAATGAAAAAGTCAGATGAACCAGGAGAAGATGAAGGTAAGAAGAAACAGACGAGAAGTAGAAAGGCTACCACCACGGATGATATATCTGAAAGTCAGAGAGATAAACCAAGTAAATCTGATAACCAAATAAAAGAGTTACTGGTAGAAATGAAAAGTTTTAATTCGAAATTGGCACACGTTGAAGGTACAATTTCGAGCATGAACGCTACGCTAAAAAATGTCATGATGAAAGGAGATGGGTCTATGAGAACAACAATGCAAGATCTGTTGCTAGACATGAAAGAAGATCTGCTGAAGTCTGTGATAAAGAACATTGGAATTCTAGAAGGTAAACTGTTCGACAAGGAAGAAGAAAACAAGGCAATGAAGGTAGAAATTGGTAAACTGCAAAAAGAGATTGACACTCAAACCACAACAAACGAAAAGTTAAGGACCATGATACAAAATAGTGACAAAGACAGACAAGAATTCGAAAATAAATCTGAACAATACAGCAGAAGAAATAATATTCGAATATGTGGCCTAGAAGATGACAATCCCAAGGAAACAGCCAAGGAGTCCGCTGAAAAAGTCATCCAAATGTTGAAGGACCATCATGTGCATGACCTGTCAATGGCTGATATTGACATTGCACATAGGATTCCACACAAAAAGAAGAAGAAAAGAGAGATAATAGTTAAGCTGCTTTCGAGAAACACCAAAGATCAGATTCTTAAAAAGAGAAAATTATTGGTTGATACAGGAAAATTTATTAACGAAGACTTGACGTCATTAAACCAGCATGTCCTTATGTGCGTAAAAAGAAAAATGAAAGAAAGTGTCAGCGAAGCCTGGTCGGTAAATGGAAAGATCTTTTATAAAGACAGAGAAGACGACGTGCATGCCTTGAGTTTCAACGACTATGATTATTGGATAGGTCTCCCATGGCCAGACAATGAATAATTGTGTGCGTTATCTTTGTTGGTAACTATACCTAAGAACTAGCTGACCGTCCTATACAGAGTATAACTTCCACGTGATTTTCGTTTTTACGAACAACTATACCGAAGACTTGTGTAGAGATCTGTGTTTTGATTATACACTTGCTTGACCATTCAAACATCTAATAAACTCTATATTGCTTATCAATCTATAAATTATCATAATACACATTTAACATTCTTTTGTTCAATGATAATGAAAAAGCTGCTTTGCAAGTTTGTGTGTTGTATGTACTCTAAATGAAAGTGCATGGCTATAATTACATATAATAAATTTAAAGGTCAATTAATAATTATATTGATTTATATATGTGTATTGTACCTATTGTACAATTTAAGGGCATGTACTCATTTGTTTAACTCAGAATTGTGTATGTTTAGGGTTGTACTTATTGACAATATCTTACTGCATGTATTTGATTAAAACATTTAAATATGCTGAATATCATTCTTACTGTTCATCGAGTTAAAAGTTTTGCACATATATTGTCCGTATTTGCGTCATTTGGTTTGATTCATCTCGATATCTTACGTTTTGTAGTTTTGGTAAACAATTTAAAGCGCTGTTAATGTAAAGGGAACAAACTACGGTTTATATATGTGTATTGTTCAATTCGATGAATTTTTGAACGTTGATTTATATACGTGTATGGTACCTATTGTACAATTTAAGGGCATGCACTTGATTCAAACGTCGGTTATATTTGCCTAATTACATGCTTATTGGTCATTGAGTTAAATGTTTAGCATATAATATTGTTCGATTTGACCCATTTGTTTATCTTGATTTATGTATGTATAGGTTTGTTATTATTGATAATATGTAATTACTGGTACTTGATTCAAACTTTAAATATGCTGAAGACCATTCTTACTTTTCCACATCATTTGTCTGCATTTGCGTTGTTCGTTTAATTCGTCTCAATATTTTACGTTTCACTTTTTTAGTTAACAAAACACTGGGAACAAACTATGGCTTGTATGTATATGTATGTGTGTGTGTATGTATGTGTATGTATATGTATGTGTATATGTATGTGTGTGTATATATATATATGTGTGTATGTATGTATATGTGTGTATATGTATATATGTATCATTCATTCGATGCATTTATTGAACGTTAAGTTATATGCGTGTGTTGTACCTATTGTACAATTTAAGGGCATGTACTAAATTGTTTAACTTTGATATACATGTATGTATATAAAGGGTTGTACTTTTTGGCAATATCTAATTTCATTTGCATGTACTTGATTCAACTTTAAATATGCTGAATTTCATTCTTACTTTTCATCGAGTTAGACGTTTTGCATATGATATTGATAGATAAATTCGATGTTTGTATATATACATGTTTGAGCAAAACGTTTAGCATACGATATTGATTGGACTCATTATTTAATGTTAGTTTATATATGCATATTGCTGCATCACTTAACGACAATATTTAAGGGCATTTACATGACTATATATGCCTAATGACACTTGATTTCAACTTTAAATATGCTGAATATTATTCTTCCTTTTCATTGAGTTAAACGTTTCGCATATGATATTGATAAATTCGATGTTTGTAACATACATGTTTGCTTTTATCTTTGTCAAACTGTAAAGGCTTGTACTTGATTTAAACATTCTTGCTGTGCATTATGTTAAATATTTGCTATAAGATATTGATCGATTCGACTCATTATTTTACATAAGTTGATGTATGTACATTTATATTGATGCAACAAATGACTAATGACTAAATGTAAGTGCATACTCTTGATTGAAACCTGGGTTATGTATGCCTGATTACGTTCTTACCATTTGTAAAACGTTTAGCATACGATATTAATTGGTCGCATTATTTAATGTTAGTTTATATATTAGCTTATATATGCACATTGCTGCATCACTTAACGACAAAATGTAATGGCATTCACATGACTATACATGCCTAATGACATTCTTACTGATGACTACTAGTAAAATAGTAGTATTGAGTACTATGTTATCTTTTAGAAATGTTCTACAATTATTTTTTCCACCAATGTTTCAACATGGTTTGTTAAAAGTAAACAAGAATTGTGTAACTAGACAGAATATTGCTAGTAAACATGTTTTCCAATTGTAATATTTTTCCCACGATACACTTTTTTCAACCGTTTGACCTTCACCATATTTTTGTTATTTGTTATATTCTCATTCTTTGTGACAATGTTTATTTTTGTTTCCATTTGTACATTTCTGGTTCTGGTTTGGGTCATCTCACAAAATCTTCAAAACGATTTCAAATATGGGTGATATTCCTATTTTGTCTTTGAACTGTAGAGGCCTTCAAGGTACATTTAAAAGACTACAGGTTTTTCAATACTTAAAAGAAGCAAATTGTGACATTTTGTGTTTGCAAGATACTCACTTTAACAATGATCAACTGCAAGATATTTATACCGAATGGGGATCTGAGTGTATTTTAAGCAGCTGCTCCTCCATTTCCAGAGGCGTAGCGATACTCTTTTCGAAAAAAATAGAATATAAAATTCATAAAACCATGTGTGACAAAGATGGAAACTATGTTATACTTGATCTTAATGTTGGGGAAACTAGACTGACTTTAGCGTCTATATATGGACCAAATAGCGACACACCATCTTTCTATGAAAATATTTTTGACATTATTGATAGTATGGAAAATGAAACCTATATGTTATGTGGCGATTTCAATCTGGTACTAGACCCTGAGTTAGACTACTATAATTATAAACATATAAATAATAAACTCTCGCGTTTAGCACTACTAAAGGAAATCAGTGACAGAGAACTTACAGATCCTTTCAGATATAACTATCCTGATACAAAAAGATATACATGGCGTAGAACTAACCCATTACAACAGGCCAGACTAGATTTCTTTTTAATATCCCCTCTTCTATTAACAAATGTTTCTGATACACTAATCAAACCAAGTTTTCGATCAGATCATTCAATTATAATCCTGAAACTCAACTTTTCAAAGTTTAAACATAAATGTGGACTTTGGAAACATAATAATTCTCTTTTAAGCGATATAGACTACTTGAATGCAATCAATGAAACAATAAATACAACTATAAGACAATATGCTCTGCCAGTCTACAATATCGATACAATTCTTGATAATCCCCTCTCGGATATACAGTTTACAATAAATGACCAACTTTTTTTGGAAACCTTACTGATGGAAATACGCGGAAAGTCTATTTCTTATAGCTCATATAAAAAGAAAATTACAAATCAAAATGAAATAAATTTAAAAAAGAAAATCGAGAATCTAGAAAACAATTTGCAAGAAAATAATTTAGGGACTTTGAACCAATTAAAGACCGAACTAAAAATTATTCAGGACAATAAACTAAAAGGTTACATGGTGAGGTCGAAAGTTGATTGGGTCATAAATGGTGAAAAGCCTAGCAAATTATTTTGTAATTTAGAAAAGTATAACTATACATCAAAAACTATCAACAGACTTGTCAAAGTCGATGGAACTGAATTAACAGATCAAAAGGATATACTGAACGAAACATCACTTTTTTATAAGGAACTTTACTCTAAAAAACAAAAGGATATAGATTTGGATAGTTTTAACAACTTTATACATAATGTAGATATCCCTAAATTAACAGATGAAGAATCAAACTCGATAGAAGGTTTAATTACATTAGACGAATGTTCAAGAGCATTAAAAACTATGGATAATAATAAAAGTCCTGGGACGTCAGGGTTCAGTGCTGACTTTTATAAGGTATTTTGGAAAAATATTGGTGCTTTTGTTTGTAGGTCACTAAACGATGCTTTCATATCGAATTCATTAACGATCACACAAACACAAGGAATTATAACATGCATACCAAAGGGAGAAAAACCAAGACAACTTCTGAGTAACTGGCGACCAATTACACTTTTAAACTGTGTTTATAAGATAGGTTCCGGTTGCATTGCGAACAGATTAAAAAAATATCTTGAACAATTAATAAATACTGACCAGACAGGTTTTATAAAAAATAGATTTATTGGAGAAAATACAAGGCTAATATATGATTTAATGAAACATACTGAAATAAACGATATTCCTGGTTTATTATTATTAATTGATTTTGAAAAAGCATTCGATTCTTTATCTTGGGAATTTGTACAGAAAACTCTAACCTTGTTTAACTTTGGAAATGACATAAAAAAGTGGTTCAACATATTATATAAAGATAGTGTTTCAGCAATTACACAATGTGGATTTTTATCCGATTTTTTTCAAATACAACGTGGTTGTCGTCAGGGTGACCCTTTAAGCTGTTACATCTTTATATTATGTGCTGAGATTTTGTCCTTGAAAATTAGATCAAATAAAACTATCAAAGGTATAAAAGTGAATGACGTAGAACACAAATTGTCACAATTTGCTGACGACACAACAATTATCCTTGACGGCTCTTCAGAATCGCTTAACGAAACCTTAAAAGTATTGTCAGATTACACGTATCTCTCTGGACTCAAAGTTAATTTCGATAAAACTAAAGTGGTTTGGATAGGTAAACAAAAATATAGCTCTAATACCATAAAAACAAAATGGAAACTGTCTTGGAATCAAAGTAGTTTTGAGATGTTAGGAATTAAATTTCACGTAGATCTTGAAAAAATGATAGAAATAAATTTTACAAATAAAATACTTAAAATGCACAAAATATTAGCAAATTGGAAGCGAAGAAACTTAACACCAATTGGAAGAATCTTAATAATTAAAACTTTAGTGCTCTCTCTTTTCAATCACTTGTTTACATCCCTTCCTAATCCTCCGTGTGAAACTATAAAAAAGTTAAATGATACCTTCTCTAACTTCGTTTGGCAGGGTAAAGCTAGAATAAAGAAAGAAGTTTTGAAACAACATTATTCACGCGGTGGGCTGGGAATGGTGGATATAAATGCATTTATATGTTCCTTGAAAATAGCTTGGATAAGGAAAATCTTACAAACAAATAGTAAATGGATAAACATTGCAAGTACACTATTTAACATTGATAAACTAATAAAATGTAGCACTCAGTATCCAATACTTATAGGAAATAAAATAAAAAACTCATTTTGGAAAGATGTTTTTAAAGCATTAATCGCGTATAATGAACATCAGCCATTTAAGGAAAGAGATTTATTAGCTTATCCATTATTTTATAACCCTAACATATTGGTAGGAAAAAATAGTATATTTTATAAAACCTGGTTTGACGCTGGAGTACAAACAATAGGAGATCTTGCGAATGAGGAAGGTAACTTACTTAGTTTTGAGGAATTCAACCAAAAATTTAGTCTTCAAACTAACTTCATTCAATTCTATGGCGTAAAAAATTCTGTTACTAAATATTTGTTAGAATACAAAAATAAATATAATACAGTGCTTACTAAACCATTCCTTCCACCGTGCTACAAAGACATTCTAAAATTTAAAAAAGGTACGCAACCTATGTACGACGCAATGACACAATCTCAATTGGCGCCTACGTGCAAATCAAAATGGAAGGAAAAAATAAATATTAACTTTAATGATAAAGACTGGCTCGCGATCTTTGCTATACCCTTTGAAATTACAAGTGATTCTAATATTCAGTGGTTCCAATACAGAATAATACATAGAATACTAGGAACTAATTCATTTTTATTTAAAATAAACATTAAGCAAAGTGAAAACTGCTCTTTTTGTAAAACATCACCAGAAACAATTGAACATTTTTTTTGGCAATGCCCAGTAACAACAAGTTTTTTAAAACATATGTTTTTGCATAATGCCGTTGTAACCAACCATCTCAATAGAGAAAATTTTATTTTAGGAATACGAGACAAAAACTGTATAGCATTAAATCTCTTATTCTACTACACCAAAAGATATGTATATAACTGCAGATTAAAAGAGACAGTTCCAACCATCCAGTACGCTAAACACTATATTAGGTATCAATACAATATATTAAAAGAAATAGCTATCAAAAATCACACCGTCAGCCATTTCAATGATACTTGGAATGAAATAACAGACCTTTTTTGCTGAATGTCCAGATAAGACACTTATATTTACAAATATGTAAGATATCCCACCAAACCGGAAACCAGAAACCAGTATACTATTTGAGAATGTCACATTGTCTTTTTGTTTCTATAAAACTGAGGATAGTGTTTTGTTTACTATGATAAGTAACACAATGTCCATCTATATTCTGGCATTATATAACAATATGTTTTCAAATTTTCAATGTATGAAATGTTAATATTTTGGAGATTGTGTATACTGAATATTATAACTACGTGATTATCATTTCAATCTCTGCTATATATTATATCTACCTTTTTTTACTAATACACATTTATATATATATACTAATTCAGAATTTGTAAGGTGTGTACTGGGATGCCCTCGACCCAGGCACACCTATTGACGAGGATAATAAACAATCACTCCACCTCAAAAAAAAAAAAAAAAAAAAAAAATGATTCTCGGCCGTCCGTTAAGTAGGTCTGCTTTTTTAGTCGTTTTTCCTTCTGAATATCGCTTGTGCCACTCGTAAACAAGAGTTCTACACACGGAATCCTTGCCTGTTGCAGACTGAAGTGTTTTAATGGTTTGAATCGGTGTTTTGTCCAATGATACACGCAATTTAATGAAAGTCTGTTGTTCCTCGACGTCAAAAGACGTCATTTTCGTTTCCAATAATTCCTTCGGTCCTCGTGATAAAAGTACATGCGGAGGCCAAATCGTAGATCAATATCGTGTAGATACTGGAGATTACAAAACTTTATGGCCTTTATTCACAATGATCATCACTATTGAATAAATGTCAAATGCGATATTGGGTCTTCAGAGATAATAAAAACTAGTTTCTAATGCCAAATTACAGAAAACCCTTGCATATGAAAATATAATACTCAACTACATACAATTTGTATTTGCATTTGTTAATCTCGGTCAGTATGTTTGTTTGATGAATTGTGTGTGAAGTTTTGATTAGGTCATCTCAAGTAAAAACTAGGTCACAAGCACACATCGAAGATAAACGTATTGCATGGAATGAATTTGTGATTTGTCATCCTCGTAAAGCGTTTGTGCAAAATGGCTGTTTATTGCTTACTGCAGGTAACTGTTTAAAACAAGTGTATATAGTACAAATTTATACTTTTAGATGTAAATATATCGAATGTTTTTGCCAATCGGCTGCTTTATTCAGGCTGGACTGATTTATGATAATGAATTATTGCCCTTTTTATGTATATTATATCGACAGATTATGACGAACAAAATGACGAACATAGCGAACAAGAAACAGAACTATCTGCAAAGTATTTTCTTTTTACATCAAAGGTATTCACCATATTATTACACCTGTATTAAAGTTTTACAGCTATTCTAAGTTGCATTGCCATTGCTAGATTATGCCTATCTGCATATCTCTGTATCGTAGTTATCTCAGGTGCTCACTGACACATAATTGAGCGAGTATTGACGATGCAAATATTTATTTCTGTTTTTAGGCCACCGGCCCTTGCATCATAATTATATACAATACATATATATATAACATAATTAAAGTTCACAGGTAATGAGTGATATGTAAAATTATATATTGGAGTTACTTTATACGGCAGTTGAACTTACGTAATTTGTTTCAAATGATGTCTACGTTTATTGAATGTGTGTTTATAATACATGTATACTAGTATTGAACCCCTTTCAGTCAAGCTGTTCTGTCATAGACGAGTCAACATCATGACACATTTTGAAAATGATTTGATGGCACATATTCACTTTTCAGAAAACAAATTTAGCTAAGCGTTTTACACCTGAAAGTATCTAGGTATAGATTGGGGCTTAAATACGCACTACTGTGTTATTAATTATACTGTATTAATACATTGTACGTGGGGTGAACAAAATGATAGTACCACTTTTTCCGCCGTGACAGGCGTGAATTAAAAGTTAACACAGAAGTTATTCCAATTAAATTAAAAACATTGCATTTACGCGTGGTGTCCCAGAAAAAGAAGGACTTGTTTTCATAGCAGTTCGTTAAATGTATATAATTAAATTTTCATCTATCACTGACAAATATATGAAATATCAAAACAATCGGTTGAACAATAAACAAATATTAAACATTATATATATTATGTAACATGGAGGCGCTTCACGTAATGATGACGCGACGTTCAAAAACAGTATTTCAACGGAAAGACACACCCAATTATTTTTATTTATAGTCACCCTACCCTGATCATCAAAACATATATAATATTTCTGACTCCATTGTTCAAATGTGCCTCTGTACCAATGTTACCAAAAATGGGTTACAGTGATGTTGGTAATTGCTCTATCATTGAAGCGTCTGTCAGTGTACGAACGGTGTCTAACAACGTCAAACTACCTTTTCAGTGACCTGACATGTGCATTTGTTAGTTCATTTCTCCGCGATCTGTAAATAATTTTAACAGAACAGAACACAAATAGCTGCAAAATGTCACTTCATTCTGCCTATTTTATCATTTCAATGGGTTGCATTGTAGATTTTTCCAAAGTATACCATTATTTAACAATTTCGCGGTTTTTAGTTCTTTGTTCTTGATGTCGTTCTTCCATGAAGCTCTTGGATTCGTACACCTAGCTACTCACTAGTGATCATAAACAAATATCGGTTGCTTCATATGTGTTCATGCACATGTCAGTGGCATTCATGTAATGCCGTTTAATAAAGCGCTTTAATATACTATTATATCTGGATCAAACCTCGTATATATAAATACTTTATATTTTTACTTGCAACTGTTCAACTACAGAGATTAATTTTGATTAATTGTATTATTGAACTTGCTTGAAAATAAAGACATATCCTTTACTTTGTCCATCTCACTAGACAACTATTATAATTACTTATTTGGATGTACTGCAAAAGTAAGTTGAAATCTAAGATTATACCTTTTTCCATTTTATTTTTTTTAGGATGTACTGGATGGACAGAAGAGCGATTTCATTGAAGAACTTGCCGGATTCATAGACTTCATATCAGAATATACAGAAACTAAACGCTTACCTAATACGAAAGATGAAAGTTCAATGTGCAACAAGTTACGGAATTGTATTAAGGAATCAATTCCAATGAAAGGAATCAGCCAAGCGGCCCGTCAAGAATTAACCATTATAACTGACTTGAAAGGTGAAATATCTAATAAAGAAAAAGAAATTGAAAAAAATAGAAAGCTTCTAGAAGAGAAGAGTAGTTTTGAAAACAAGATTAGGAAACCTGATGATGAAGTTGCATTAGAAGCAAAAATTTACACGACCAAAATGAAGGAATTACAGGATAAAATACAAGAACATGTTGACAAAAATGAGACAGTGTCCGAAAGACTTAAACTTTCTAAAAGACGCGTTGCAAAATTACAACGGGAATTGGCACAGAAGAAGTCTGACATTACTGACTTGTCGGAAAATTACAATAAACAATTTGAAGAGATGACTGATATTCACAGTAAAGAAATGAGAAAAAAGTCAGAGGAGCATAAAAAGAACCTGAACGAACTGTCAGATATTTCTGATAATGTAGTGGCACAATTGACAGACAACCACACAATGACAATGACACAAATCAATATTGAACACAAGGAGAAGTTGGATCAAATGTATGACGACCACAGAAGAGAGTCGAGAATACAAGAGAAACAACATGAAGATTACAGTAACAAATTAGAAAGACAAATCCAGAAATTTAAAGACCAACTACATGAGAAAACAGACTCAAAAGACAGGATTTCAGAATTGCTTAGCATTGAGCGTGGGGAGATGCTGAAGCTAAATAAGGAAAATTTAACTTTAAACGACCGGTTGCAATCTGCAGAAAACACAATCCGAGATCTTAGAGAAAAGATATCAGGAAGCGAGGAAAAGTATACATCGGACATTTCTGAATTGAATAGTAATTTACAAGCAACGACAGGGGAATGTGATCATCTACAAGCTGAGTTACGAAGCGAAACGTCCGCTCTTGCTACAGTGTTGGCTCAGCTCCAGTATTTACGGAGGAAGTCCATAATAAAAGGTATTTATAAAATTCGGTAATAAAGAGCCGTGTTTTTGTGATTAATTCCCATTGTTCACAAAGAATGCCAGAATAAAAAAAAAACATCAGCGCCAAATTTACGGACCCAGGTTCATTGATTGTTAGAAAAAATCATATTTATATTGAATGCATAATAAAATGTTTCGGACTGGATTTGCTAATAACTGTTTTAATCTATTTTAATTGTTAGGTGATAAAAGTCACAGTAGTCTTGAACAATAATGACTTAATTGTGACTGTATAAGAAATATTACATGTGTAGGGATTGTATTATATAGGCTTCTTAGAACAGGTGTTTGGTTATCCCAGGTGCTCACTGCCACATAATTGACCGTGTATTGATACTAGTTATGACAATGAAAGTATTTCATTTCTGCTTTAAGGCCACAGGCCCATGCAACATATATGCGGGGTGACAAAAAAAACGCGGAAAAGTGCAGAAGTTTCTTTATTAGTCATTATAAGAAGATGAAACTTTCTAAATATGTTAATAAATTTATTTCAAGTTGCTTCGTCGTTGATCACCAATATTAACTTAAGTCAGAACGAACGTGGTTTGCTATGGCAAGGTCATTCGGCGTCATGCGGACCAAATTTACCAACGTTGCACGTCGCAAACTATGACATATCATTCGTGCGTTTGTAATGTTATGCTTTTTAAATGGGGGAGTTATGAATATACATTTATTTAACATTAAATCCACTATTTCAAAAAAATGTTTTAATGTCAAAATTCCGTTTAAGAGCTATTTGCTTCGAGGACGTTATCTAAAAATGAGTGTTATTCAGAAATTGGCGAGAAAAAGTCGTGTTGCGAATGTAATGTCACAAAATACGACAAATGTTGCAAATAACAACATTTTGATTTTCGGTTGACAGGTCTATGAACTGTATTTTGTTTTATGGCTATTTTTTGAGAATCATTCAATGCGTTATATACTATGAAATGTGCCACGAAAGAGTATGTTTAATGTTAAATTTAATGACGTCGCGATGACGTTGGATCAGTGTAGCCATAGTGACGTTACAGTTTCTATGTTTTCGACCAAAGATTTCCTTGAGTTAAATATTTTTATAATTACGTATTTGTAATACGCCAATCTATCATCTGACCGATTTTCTTAAATATTGGTCAAGTAGCAAAGATTTCAGAGCATTTTTTCGCGTATTTGTTGGTCACTCCTCGTACAATACATATAACATAATCAAAGTGCACAGGTTTGGTATGTAAAATTATATATTGGAGTTATTTGATAATTAGTCGAGCTTACTTATTTCGTTTAAAATGATTTCTGCGTTTATTAAATGCGTGTTTAAATTAGATTGAACCTCTTTCAGTCAAGCTTTTCAGTATATACAAAATATATTAACACATAGATGTATATTGACATTAACTGTTTAGATACGAAAACAGTATTACTTTCATTATAAAACTCAAAAGAGCACTTACATTCAAACGTGTCCAATTTTGTGCACATCTCTAGACAACATAAGCAAACAAAATCCCAATACAATATTTGACTAGTTCAAACTATCCTTGAGGTGCTCCCGGTACAATAATTTTGATTCATTTGCTAATTTAAGCATAATATCAATAGAAAGTACACTACACATTCATAAATTTATAACAATTTCACCTGGCCTCACTACCAATATTAATCCCTATTCTATACACATTATAAATGTGCGTTGGTTATTGTAAAGTCAATATTTTTGTAGGGGTTAAATTTTCGTTGATTTCGTGGATAGACTCTACCACGAAATTTTATTCCAATAATTAATCTACATCCAAATATCAGAACAAGGTATTATCCTTCCGTGCTGTGGAATTTATGACCAGACAAAGTCGCATTTAAAAAAAATGTTTCATAAAGATCACGTCAAGGTTGTGACATCCAGTGACTACACAAAGTTTTTCTATGAATTGACCCTATGACCAAGTTTTTAACCCCAGGTGACCCAATGTCGAACTTGACCTATATGTTGTTAAGATGATCATTGTGACAAAGTTTCATAAAGATGAGGCAATAAGTGTTACCTCTATTGTCTACACAAGCAAATTGTTGACGAACGGACGATGGAGGAACAGACGACGGACGGACGGACGACGGGCGAAGAGTGATCACGAAAGCTCTCTCTGTCAATTTGCTAAAACATGCATCGCAGTCAAAGGTCTTTGAGTGCGTTCATGCGACATAAGCAACATTAAGTGGAAAACTGCTTCGCCTCTGACGAGGCAATGTTGTATCCTTGAGAAAAATTTGATAGAACAGAGTCTGCTTTTTTATAACAGGTCATACGGATAAGAATAAGTTGGTGTTTGTTCAGTTTGAAGTGTTCGCGGTCGCTTACATGACACGGCATTGTGTTAGTTATTATGGAAATATGCACCTCAATATAATTGTGAACGCTGTCTTCTATGTACAAAAAAGGTACATACTCGTATATAAGAATACAGTGTTTCATCAAGGCTCAACTTCAACACATATCTCAAGAACAATACTATGGCATATATTGTAACCAAATAGTGGATGTCGAAGTCTCCCGATGCTGCAACAATAGAATGTGTAATTCGGGTGATACACAAACGTCAATTTGGGTGATACTGAAATGCTAATGTCAAGCGTTTTTGTCGTGTGTTCCTCGGGTGTTTATCAGGTTGTCACTGCAACTATGTATTCTCTTTGCTGATCAAGTTCGTGTTCGAATGTATGTTCATATCACAGAGACAGACAAAAAGAATACAATGATACGAATAAAGCTCATGTAGGTTTATAATTACTCACTTTTTGTCTTATAAAATGGAATTTGGCATAAAATTCAAGCTGTATTTTTAAAAGCTAAAAAACCACCATGTTGTTGAGTGAAAAATCGCATAATTATTTTTAATGTAACGATATACATTGTATTTAAAATTCTAATTGACCATAAATAAACATAATTTGCACCTGCGCGTAAATTTCACGTGCATTGTACGTGTTTTGAGGTTTCATGGTTCAATGATCTGCTGTATTTAATTTTGAAGAAAAAACTTCACACAATTTCATGCAGAAATCTTCATCAATAAAAAATGTATACGGTTAAAAAGATATGTTAAATGTATTTCTTGAATCAATACATTACTTTACACGACAGGATATACATTATTCTATTTCATTGTAAAAATGAAAATATTGCATCTCTCGTACATATAACATAATTAAAGTGCACACGCTAGGAGTGATATATGTAATATTATGTAGTGGAGTTATTTTATACAGTAGTTGACGTTATACTACTATGTAATTTGTTTTAAATTATTTCTACGTTTATTAAATGCGTGTTTAAAATACATTGAACCTTTTTCAGTCAAACTTTTCTGTCATAGACGAGTCAACATCGTATCAGATTTTGAAAACGATCTGATGGCACAACTGAAAAGTAAAGTTGAGACGGAACATAAGGAGTTAGTATTTGAACAGCTCACGGACCCGAAAGACGCTCAGGATGACTCCGATACAGACCCTACCATCGTGTTGTGTTTGACCACATCAAGCATTGAAATGGATGCCAATAATGGTGTACAAGGGTTACATTGTAAATATTTTTGTTAATATTTTGCTTATTTCAAATGAAGTAAATATCAAAAGTTCTTATAACATCAATTGAAACAAGTCTAACAACGCATTTGTTTTGTTTCTGGAAATGGTTGCTTTTCAACAAATATTAGACCCTGTGATTATTAAGGTCAAGATGTAGTCTTACTCTAGAAATAGTTCGAAACAAGATCTGTGAATCAACGGTTATACACGTAGCATTACCCGTGCAAATTTTGTTTGACGGGCTAAATAAAATTTCACATTTCCTCCAGTTAGGGTATCAATTAGATCAAAGGTGCATATCATTTCTATTTTAGCTTTAAACAATTTCAGTACTCATGCTATCGCAGATATTTTTAACTATATACTTATTTGCCTCGCAGACAGACACACCAAACAGCTTTTCTGAATGGCTTGGATAGTAGCTTTCCATTAAATGTAATGGCTTAAAATAAGATAGCAATCTCATTAAAATCATATCCTCAGTATAAGCGACTCTCAGATTGACAATAATGCCTCGGTGACCCATGAGTTCTTTATTTCAGTATCTTCTAAGAAAGCTTTACTGATAATCCACCACAAAGAAAAGCATGCCTTGCCACAACAGAGCAGCGAACGTGTTCTGACGGGGCAGAAGTTTAAAGATCTAGGTTGTATCTTGGACATGGCATTTCTGAGCGAAAAAGGTATCTTCAAGTGCGAGCACAATACCAACAGCGTATTGAAACTCGTCAGCTTCATCAGAAAGGAAGGTGTAGAACACAGGAAGTATTAACCATCGGTTGTTCTTAACTCATCATTTTCAAACCCAATCAGTGTACAGGTATTGGGCACAAATTACTTTTCAGTTGCCTTTATGGAGATGTTGTTACACTTAAACTAAACTCTTATCATGACAATGCAGTTGATATTTCTACTGGAGATGCTTCAGGAGATCGGGGCATGCAATCATGACAATGCATGTAGTAAATAGATTAGTGGTCTATGGGGAATCGTAATATTGATGAAATATTTGAGTCAGCCTCTATAAGTTTGGCGCTCATAGCAAATGTTGACATGTTTGTGTTCGAAAGAAATGTATCTCCCCCAGACCGGATGTCAAATAATGTTCATTTAAAAATTCCGAGACTGAACGTCAAATAATTTTCGTTTCGAGAACTGACTTTGGAAAAAGGTTTTGATGGCAAAATTTAAAAAGACAACCTATTACAAAGTGGGGGCCTTTTTGATAAGCTATTGATGTAAAATCATTCTTATAAGATAATTTTC
The DNA here is from genome assembly GCA_947247005.1 of Spisula solida. Taxonomy (NCBI): domain Eukaryota; kingdom Metazoa; phylum Mollusca; class Bivalvia; order Venerida; family Mactridae; genus Spisula; species Spisula solida. The sequence continues at coordinate 46,290,321 of OX365945.1, read as the reverse complement.
ATCTAGTATCCTATTGGCATTGTGTTTCATGTGACACAGAACTATATCACTTTTAGCCGAACATTTAAGCTCTTTGCATCCAAAGGCTTATCAATGGTTTGTTATCCAGCAGAAATATGAGAATTTCAGTGACCCACTGAAAAAGTAAATGTTGATTTGAAATGTTTGGTAAACGACTGCATCATTAAATATCGACATATTATATTTCTTACCTCTCTGTGAATGTGGTATGTTACAAAATTACATGTATAATTGATTTGTCAGAAAATTTACTCTTTGTTATCATATTGCATTGTGTGTATGTTGGACTGATGGACTTGAATCGTTAAAAAACATGTAATGTTTATAAATGGTTTATGGCCATTGAGTAGTTTACCATCTCCTTCGATTTCTTCACCACATTATTGACTATGTCATTAGCTCGACTATGCGTAGAATAAAGGGGGCTATTGCAGATTTTGCAGTCATCCGAGCGTTGGCGTCGGCGTAATGCTACTTTTAAAGTTTAGGTACAGGCTTTTTTAACCTCTCATATTTTCAAAGCCCCTTGAAATATTGCTTTGCTACTTTGCATATGTTTGCCATCATGACCCAACCCATACACAGGGATAGGTAACTATATCAAGCATTTTCGTGATATTATGCCCCCTTTTTCAACTTAGTGCAAATGTTAAAGTTTAGGTACACGTTTTGTCACCTCTAATATTTTCAAAGTGCATTCACATATTGCTTTGCATACTTATTTATCATCATGACCCTAACCCCTACACAGGGTTAGGTAACTCTATCAATCATATTGTTGAAACTGTGCCCCCTTTTGGATTTGGAAATGCAAATGTTTAAGTTTAGGTACAGGTTTGTTTACCTCAAATATTTTCTAAATGCATTCACATATTGCTTTGCATACTTGTTCACAATCATTCATGACTCCAACCCCTACACAGGGGTAGGAAACTCTATCAAGCATTTTGTTGAAATTATGCCTCCTTTTGGACTTGGAAATACAAATGTTAAAGTTAAGGTACAAGTTGTTTAACCTCTAATACATTCAAAGTGCATTGACATATTGCTTTGATACTTTGCATACTTGTTCGCCATCGGGTACCCCTACACAGGAGTAGACAACTATTCAGCTTTTTGTTGAAATTATGCCCCCTTTTGGACTTAGAAATGTTTATTTGTTTACCGTCATGACCTAGAGGACGTTAACATTAGTAGTTAACTGTCATGCATTTGTCCTAATTATCTCCCTTTTTAGACTTAGAAGCAGTCCCAACAACCTCTACACAGCAGAGGGTAATGCTGCTGATATGAAGCATTTTGTTTTGAATATATAATTATTATACTATCGTAGCATGGCACTGCGAATATTGGAGCGCGCTGTTCATGGACAGCTCTTGTTTTAATATATATAGTTTCGTTTTTTCTTAAATGGAATAGCATGTGTTTATTGATTACATATATTAGTGGCGGGTTTTAGTACCCAGATAAGATAAAACATATAATCGGGGCTTCTTTAAAAATAGCGGTTTTTGAGATACTCTGTGTTTGTTACTTTCTTACCTATAAATGTGTTGTATATATAGCTCAGATTATTTAACATGGTATCCTTGAATATCCGTGTTAATCCGTTGTCCAATCAGAATTGTTATTTAACTAATAAAAACATTATTACGGTACAATAACGAAAATACACGAGGGTTAATTAGGACCTGGTCAAATGTTCTGTACTATTCTAGACAAATTTTACAATGTGTTATTATAAATTTTATAATGTGGTATTTTGTTTATGGCTTACAAGTGGTTTTTAGTACCAAGATAAGACTAAGTATATGATTTGGGCTACTTTAAGAGTAGCAGTATTTTTGAGATATACTCTGTATTTGTTACTTTTATTTTCTAACCTATAAATGTGTTGTATATACAATACACATTTTACAAGGTTGTATTATAAATCGTACATTGTGTTAAATTATGGTTATTACTTAAATAAAAGACCTTTAACAACATTTGTTGGTTATATATTTATTTTGTCTTACAAGCTTAACAAACTCTCAATAATTATTTCTAGTACATGTATTTTACTTGCTTACACTCCATGTGTTTATATCCATAGTATATCGTAATTTCAGACGACAAAGCATGAATTTGAAAACAAAAGTTAACATAGGAGAAGAACTTTATAAATTAAGCTGAGTGCTGCCTTCCCTGACTGACTTAATGTTATCTTTTATAGGACCTATTTATTCGTGTTTATTTTCTTTTTGTTTTATCATAGAAATCGTATACTCGTTTGTTTTTGTTTATAATATGTTGTCCACTTATGTTTGTTGTTGCTTATGTAACCATGGCGTAATAAAGTATTGTATTATTTATAAAACGTTGTATATAATGGGAATAGGTGTTTGAACTTATTGTTAATAAAATGCATTTGTGTAAACGTAAAGTTTGTTGCTGTTATGACTTGTGTTAGATGTCAAGATGCATGTTCCTATTTGCCGAAATTAACAAAATATATGGCGACACGATGGTTGAGTAGTTAACGCTTTACAGACTAAAGAATGAGAGATCTCTTGTCCGAATCTCGGTCGAGGCACTTGGTCATTTCTGTTCAGTGTTTCCCACCCAGCTAGAGATGAACTGGTTGGTAACCCAGAAGTAGGCTCGTGTGTATCTGTTCTATACACCGGGCACATAAAAGAAACAAGGAGTCTATTTGGAATGAGTAAGGGTAGCGCACAAGTATTGTTTGTTTCACATAAACTCTCTGTCTCTACCCTCGAAGTCGATTAGGAAGGAGTAAAACTAAACTGGCCGGGTACTACGACTGTCTCAGTCGAACGCAAAAAAACAACATAATATATACTTAGTACTCAAACATTCATAAGTGACGAACATTTTTTCATAGCAGATATTTATGGTGGCATATTTCTGCCACCAGATAACTACTTAATTATTTAGATAAATAAGTGGTTAACGCGTTAGGTAACTAGATAACAACTTAATTATCTCGATAATTATGTGGTAAACGCGTTAGGTAACTAGATAATATTTCAAGTAAAATAAATATCTGAACAGGGAGAAAATGCATTATAGTGCCAGTAACTGCCACTACTTAAACCATTTCAACCTATAACTGCTAAGTTATTAACGTGTTACGTATCTAGTAAGCATGATAATTATCTAGAAAAATAAGTGGTTATCTTATCAATGCGTAAGTATCTAGTTAACCAGATAAATATCCAAATAATTATGTGGTTATCTAGATAAATAACGCGTTAACCTGATAATTATCTAGATAGTTAAGTAGTTATCTTATCAACGCGTTACGTATCTAGTTAGCATGATAATTATCTAGATATTTATCTGGTTAACTAGATAAATAACGCGTTAACCACTTATCTATAAATAGACGTTCATTCGGAAAACCTCGCGCATGTCTTTTGTTTGGAATATAGGAATGTTCAGTCGCTCAAACACGGAACACAGTACATTTAATAAAGAAGTGTTGATGGCTGCCTTTCTCCAAAGTATTCAATAGTTCTATGACCGATACCAGTGGCACTTGTGAACTTTAACTTTAGTGTATTTTATCATCACGTTTAATTTGACATGTTGATTCAAGGAATACGAGAGAGGAGATGTAACATGATACTCTAGCCTGTCATATATAAATACTCTACTCTGTCTATTTTTATGTTAGCTCGTTCTTAGTGATTTACAATAAATAGTTAGAATGCATTAATTGTCATTCATATACTCCTGGATAGAACAGTTAATATTACTGTCCCCAAATTTGCATCGTAGACCCGTCGCACGTCCGTCGTACGACAATTGTGAAAGGTGTTTAACGTAAATTTACTTTACATATCAGAGTACAACTGAAACATTTATACAACAATACAGAATGATAAAACATAGCCTATAGTCTATTTTGATATACTGTTATATTTACAACACCCCAACCTAAGATAAGAAAAGCTAAGATGAGAAAAGCTGTCTGCTTTTTGATAAACACAGTGAAATATGAAACCTAACTCTTAATTCTGGTAATTTGTTGTTGAACAACACATTGTTCATGGAAACAATTGTACTGACGTTACGCACAATGTTGTAACATGACGTTGACGTTAATTTACGTCACACACATGACTACACGTTGTAGATTTATGATACGGACACAAAGCTCGTACGAGTCCACAATTTTTTTAATCCTAACGGTTTTTGTACATTCGTAGCGTGTGGTCACAGCTCGTGTGTACCCCGTACGATATCCGTACGGGCATCGTTTTATATCAAATAAGGTATAAGAAAGAAACATCTTGACGGACACGTCTCCATAAAATGTTAGATCCGAGGATAGTAAGAGAATACGATAGTAATAATACGATAGTACGATGATGATAATACGAGAATACGATGGTACGATGGTAATTATAGGAGAAAATGACAGTACGATAGAGATAATGCGACAATGCGATAGTGATAACGCGATACTATATCGCATTGTCATTATCGAACTGTCATATTCTCGCGTTATCACTATCCTCTTTTCGTATTTTAATCATAGTTCTATCGTATTATTGTTATCGTGCCATTGTATTCTCGCATTATCATCCATATTTTACTGTCGAGTTGCAGTATCAACAGAATAGCAGTGAATGTTGTAGTGTTTACAACAATGTAATAATGTAATGTGTAATAACATGTACATTCGAAATAAAGATATTTAAATTTTGTGTACAAATGTTATGTTATGCTCGCTCTGTCTAATACATTCCCCCCGCAATTCTTTTCCCGTGAAGTGACTGGATGGTAGTTATTTCGCAATGTCTATTTATAGATAAGTGGTTAACGCGTTATTTATCCAGTTAGTAACTTAACTACATATCTTTCTATATATTTATCTGCTTAACTAGTTACTTAACGCGTTAATAAGATAATCACATAATTATCTAGATAATTATCTGATTAACTAGTTACTTATCTAGTTAGCAACATAACTATGTAGCTATTTATCTGGTTAACTAGATACCTAACGCGTTTATATCATAACAACTTAATTTTCTAGATAATTAAGTGGTTAACGCGTTATGTAACTAGATAACAACTTAATTATCTAGTTAATTATCATGCTAACTAGATACATAACACGTTGACAAGTTAACACTTTTCTAAAGAGGTGAGAACTGCCAGTTGGTGGCAGTATCATGCGTTTTTTTCTAGATAAGATACTGTTTATGAATTAACATATTATCTAGTTACCTAACGTGTTAACCACTTAATTATCTAGATAAGTATGCTGCTATCTGGTGGCAGAAATATGCCACCATAGATATTTTAAAAAAAAATGAAATTTGGAAGTTTCACAAAACCTAACGGTACACATGAAATATCATACGCAAAGTAAGATTCCTTCAAAAATCGATGGCTAAGTTCTGATAATTGCACAGCCCCATGCCCATATTTGAGCTAAATTAAAGTTACTGAGTCAACAGAATATGGTCCACTTTTTGGCTCACCTGTCACATAGTGACATTGTGAGCTATTGTGATCACTGTTCGTCCGTCGTCGGTCCGTCAACAATTAATTCAAACGACATTTCCTCCTAAACCACTTGATCAATTTCATCCAAACTTCACAGGAATGTTCCTTGTGTGGTCCTTGTGGTTCCAAAAATAGCTAACATAATTGTACATGTAATCTATAAATAACTCTAGTTGCTATGGCAACCTATAGATTTTTTTAAAAAATCATAAAAAATCAACCACTGGCCAGATTTCAAAACAATTTTACAGAAATAGTTGTTGGGTGACCTTCTTACGAAATGTTCATTTTTGTCTTGATTCGTCAAAAAACATGGCCGCGGTGGTGGGGGCGCTTTTTTTCCTTTATATCTATAGTTAATATTTTAAAACCTTCTTCTCTAAAAGTACTAGTTGGATTTCATGTTAAATGGGTAACAATGTTCCTTAGGTTATATTTTCTTAAAATAGCTAAAAGAATTATAATCCTTGCAGAACTCTGGTTGCCAAGACAACTGATTGGAACAACTTTTTAAAAAAAACACGAAAAATATGGTTCTACTTGATCGATGTGCACAGGTGAGCTACATAGGGCCATGTGGGCCCTCTTGTTAGCAATTCCGGTTTTACACAATACGAAACCTAGACAAAAGTAAGTACATGTTATTCTTGTCACATGAGCCTAAGCTGGTTGGCCTATCAGTTACTAAAATACGATGCGATTATTTCAATGTATGCCTAAATTCAGCAGCAGCAGTCTATATATTGTACATTTGTATTTGAATATTTTCAACACGCTGTCTTCATAGGTTATGCTTATCTATTATCAAGCGGACAGGAATATCAGTTTGTTTTGTTGGCCCTTATCAAAGTTCGCCGCCTCACCACACGTTAACCCATACTTAATGATCTCCACTGGCTACCGGTACAATACAGAGTAGAATACAAGGTGTACACTGCACTGCCTAGATAATACCCTGGCTACAAATATTTTGCACATCTCGTAAACACCATAGTCTCAACTGACTATGTTCTTTTAGTTGTGCCGAGGACGGTGATCGATGTTTCATGGCTACAGCACCCAGGGTCTTAAATCCAAGTGTCAACAGCACGTAAACACTACCTCATCCAAAAAAGCGCTGAAAACGCACACAATGGTGCATTTTGTGACAGTTTGAACAAATTGTTTATACTGCACTATGCATGGCAATACAAGAAAGTGATGGTCATATGCATGATTATATATAAAATCCGCATTGTCTCATGAGCTTGGTGTCAGTTATATATATGTTAAGCTTATTGCCTACATACCAGTCCCTGAGATTTGAGTGTTCGTTTCGTGAACAAGAAGGTTGTGTGTTCGATTCCAGTCGATCCTACACCACACAAAATGTGTAATAAAGGTAGCTCAGTGCTAAGCATTTAAAGTCAAGTTCCGAAACTGATTGACCGAGTGTCAAGATATTCGGATTGGGTAGTCTCCATATGACGGTAATGCTGTAGAATGTAATTAGATATATAGTGTGTCCAAAAAGAAAGCATACAGTTTCAGTGTCTATTTATCAAATCCCTACAATCTGCTATCGCTAAGAAAATTTGCACATGTATAGACAAAAGATGTAAGTCTTTTCTGTGACCAATTTAAAGATTATAATCCGGATATTTTTTAGAAATACGTCAATTTTCTAAAAGTACCTTATTTTGTCCGTGACGTCATTTTGTAGTAATTAACGACGTTTTCACGATCCTTGTCGCCTTCTGACATTTCCCATCTTGCAGTTGTTCTTTGAAACTAGCAATTACATTTGTACATGTGTCTTACCGGATATTCTAACCTTCTTTTTTGATGTTCCTCGACATCATAGATGTGTCCATTGGTTGTAGATTGTACACTAGCGATTCAGATAGCACAATAGAAAGAAATTGACTCAACCCGTTACTTGTCTTTGTTAAACCAGCTCATTCCTAAACACCGCAGGTGATTTATTACTTTGAATGATGCATAGTTCATGCAAAATGTACCAGTGCCACACATTGTACATAAGGGGTTGGATGAGTTCCTTGAAATAGTTGGATCCAAAGTAATTTCCAGGAAATACCACTGTGGTGTGAAATGGCCCGCCTACAGCCTGGATCTAAATCTTTGCGACTTTTTCTTGTGGGGCTATGAGAAATCGCTAGTATACAACAACGCCAACAGACACGTCTATGCTCACGAGAAACATCAAAAGAGAAGGTAAGAAGATCAGTTGAGACATATGTGCAAAGGTTATCGAAAGTTTAAAAGAAGTGCAAGAACGGAAACGTAAGAAGGGTGGACATCTTGAGAACGTCATAAATTACTGAATAGACGTCACGCGCAAAATAAGGTAATTTTAGTACATTTATTTTTTCTAAAACTTATTCAAGTTATAATCTTAAAACTGGTCCCAGATACAACTTGCACCTTTTGTCTACAAATGTGCAAATTTTCCTAACGATGGCAGATTGAAAAGATTTGATAAATATACACTGAAACTGTATAATTTCTTTTTGGACACCCTATACACACAGCCTTACAATGCCAACAATAAAATAGGCAACACACCAATATAATAAGATACTCTGTACTTTATTACTTTATTATTACAAGCATCAAGCTAACCGATACACTATGCACAATAAATAACAAGTGAACATACTAAAGCCATGGATTCATAAAACTATCTAAATTTATAAATTTGCAGAAATATATTCAAGTAGATTACACGACACATGTTTACATTTTAGTTGATGTTAAAATTATTTTAGTATTTATTGTGCGATCCGAACTAAAGCTTCAATATCCTACACGTGAACACAAAGGAGTGTAGGAGTACAAATATGCGAACAAGGAAATTGATACACAGCTTTTTAACTATATAATACATGTATTTATCACACACAATCTGTGTATGTTGATTATATAAATTGAATGTACACAGTTGAAGAATGGTATAACTTACATGGCTTCATTCACTGACCAAAGTATATGGTTGATTTTATAGCTGATGCATATGTTTAAAAAAGATAAAGAAATAACAAGTGATTTTCAATTTCACTCCAAACGCGTGTCGTACAGCTACGTATAATTAACCACCCGATTGAAAGTAAATAGGGAAGGCAGCACTTTACAGAAACAGCACGAAATGTACATAGCAGCTATCACACGAAAACTGATAATCACAAACCACAAGTACAAATTATGAACCAACAGATGTATCTACTGTTTCTAATATAGAGCGGTTATGTTAACCATTAAACAATATGGTCATAATGCTATATATCGCTGTCTTAGAATTGGAAGCTCGTAAGTAAAACATCGATATTTTAAGAAAACAAGAAAAAACTGTCTGAAAATTACTCTTTACTTAATGGAAAAACAAGCTTTTTAAACTCCAGTTTGGTCAACATGATCGATGATTATGAAAATAGGCTCAAAAGAAGCACCTTGAGATGCAGATTTCAAATATGCACGAGTCTTATAAGGTAGTAAGTATTTACGACTTTCTAATTCTAAGCCAGCGATATATACACGTACATTCAATACATTTAACTAATACAACTTAACACAATTCTACAAGTAGATGATACAACATACAACGGAAAGAGACAAACGTATACTAGAAATTAGCCGCATTTTCTTTACAAGTTATGGTAAAAGACGATGTCAATATAAAAAAATAATTCTCAACCCGTGTGACAACTAAATATATCACCACGTAAATAAGCGTTGTTACTTCCAAGTAATCTATATTTATTCTATCAATAACATAACATTAGTTTATTCAGGTAATTTAGGCCTCCGGCCCAAATTACAATACATTACATACAAATGTACAACTGTGAATGAATGACACGAAAGAACATTGCTAAACAATATATATCAGAAGGTATAATACAACACATAAATTACCCGAGTATATACATGCTAATAATTTTTAGCAGGGAATGTACATGTATAACAAACAGCGGACATACAACATAAGCACCTTGAAGTGAGCTAATGGAAGACATTAGTTGCTGGTTATGTTCACATACATCAACAATTTAGGTTTTTTCTGTGAGCAAGTGCATGATGTAGATATCTAGCTAGATCTGTATATAGAGTTAGACTACAATGGCTTAGAATATTATTAAAATTTCCGGAAGAAATACACTACTTTATCTGTTAGTGAAACATTATTAAGTTTAAATTTGTTTCTTTTTTAAATAACTCGTTAATTACAATTCGTTTATTTTGTCTTTCCTTTGTCCGAATAAGTTCAACACTCCCTGTCATATCACATAACGTTCCATTAATACATATTTATTAATAATCATACACATACGGAAACTATACATTAAAGCAGATGGGCAAATTATTACTTGGGTAGATAAGTACAAATAGCATAATTATATTTTTTTAAAAACCATTGCGCACCTCAGATAGTCAATATATTTTAAACTGGACAGCTTTCGTGCTATATCTATTACATACGATAGCTTACCTGTAAAAGGGTTGATTCGCAATTTCTAACAACTTAATTACGCACCTAGTTAGGACAACTGGTAGTCGTATATACCTAAACCTTACCCATAATTTCAATACTTTACCCTTTTCTTCTACTAATCAATACTCATATCGATAACACCTGATTACAAGTTCTGTCCCTTAACCAAGAGTCTCCAAACAGCTTACACTCGAAATATAGACTAATAACTAATAACATAGAGACAATGTATTCTCTGCTCCCAAACAGCTTACATTCGAAACATAGATAAATAACTAATAAAATAGAGACAATGTATTCTGTGCTATGTACTGTTTCTTCCTCAGACAATACAAATGTGCCAGTCTCCAGGAAAACCTGCTTTTTTGACAAAAATATTTATTTTGATATTTTCCATAGCTTGAAAGAATAATTTTAATGAAGCAAAATACAAAAGAAATTTGGTTAATGCCTTGCTTTTTAAGGAAGTTACAGCTGTGTTTGTAGTGTCTCCTTTCGAAGCTTTTTTGTGTGACGTCGCAAACGTCATTCAAACAGTAATTGACGTAACTATAACACGTATTTTATAATTACACCATTTGATCAATTATTGACATAAATTGTTCAAAATGGTATCACATTTAAGCAGTATCTTTTAATTTTTAAAATATTTACCAAAATCAAAAGTGCTCGCATTCAGAGAAAGGCTACTATTGTTTTAAACAACTAACTCCTCGTTTTTCTTATTATGAGCACTTTTCCGAAATTGGTCACCATAGCAACCAAGTATGTGATTTCGACATAATTCATGGGAAATTTTAAAGCTAAGGTATAGTACTATATGAGTAAACTATATAACATAGAATCAATGGTTATGTACTTTTTTCTTATATTAGAGCTTTAACAAACCTTGTTACATAATGGTAATTACATAATGTCATTATAGCAGGTTTTCCTGGAGACTGGCTCAAATCTATTACTTTAGGTGTCCGTTTCCTAAGCAAAAGCGCTACGTAACGTTTTCCACGGGAGGTAATCCATCCCTTCTATGTTTTATTGAACGAGAGGTAACTGAATGAAGGCGCTGGGTAGCGCTTTGCTTAGGAAACGGACATCTGATATGAATCAGTACAGGAACACAACATATCAAGGGATCCTATAAAAGATCCAGATTATCGACAGGTATGGGAAGATACTAGGGAATTTATACCAACTTATCAAAAATACGTATAACAATATTGTACCAATGTATACTAAATTAACCAAAGCTATATTTTGAATGTGAATATGTTTTCAATTTCGTGAATTTAGTATTGTTCCCAACTTTTCAATTAAAACAGATTGAGAATACAAAAGCATTGATGTACAAATATAAGCAAAGATACATAGAAATAAAATCATATAGAGGAATAGCACACTACAACATTTACACAAGTTAATTTATGCATTAGTCGACCTCATAGTGCCATACAGTTAACAGAAAATTTTCGCAAATTTTACAAATAAAGAAACAATTCCAGCATTTAAAATAATTATGTTGATGTTATTCGATACAAGTATTTGCAAATTGCTCGAATTCATGTGAAATTGTGAATAGTTGCAAAAATGTAAACATTTTGAAAAATTACAAACTTACAACAGACAAATGCCTGTATTGTGAAATAGTGTTGCGGATACGAATAGACGCCAATCAACATTGAAGTGTAAAGGTAAAGAAGCACTTGGTATCCGATACACTAATAAATGCTGTAATATTCAAGTGCATATCACATAAATGTCAAAAGGTCCTTCACCAAAATACTATCAAATAAAGCCCATAACATTTGTTTCTTACCCATATCACATAAAACATTGTCTTACCAAAGAGCAAGTACAATAATTATAAAATTCCCATCGAAATATTTTTTCTGTCGTCAAATTTAGAATGAAACGTCATTTTTGTAGATACACTAAGTAATTATTAGACATTTAAACAATGTAATTGCCGTCAGCAGCATGATCACAGACATTGGCTCATATACACCACCTTACGTTCTCCTCCATAAACATATAGTCAATTTACACAGTGTGCTGATAAGATACTTGTTTTTAGCGTTACACAATCTCCATCCAGATAATTTGAAATTAATCAGCACACGAATATACTGATGGGCATGCAATGGCGGGATCATCGAGAAAAAGTTATAAGTACTATGCCTATCGGAACAATTTACAACAACAAAACGCTGCTTCTATTTACGTATGTTTTCGCCAATGTAATCACAAACAAGGAATTTTGTTGTAAATTGTTAAGATTTATTGTGTGTATCTCCAAACACAACCAAATAGTTAATATTTCTTATGTTCTACTCCCTCCTTTTTGATGAAGCTAACGAGTTTCAATATACTGCTTGTATTGATCTCGCACTGAAATATTCCTTTTCCACTCAGAAATGCCATGTCGGAGATACAACCTAGATTTCTGAAGTCCTCTCCCGTTAGAACACGTTCGCTGCTTTGTTGTGGCAAGGCGTGGACGTCTTTGTGATGTATCATCAGTAATGCTTTCTTAGAAGACACTGAAAAAACGAACAAAGGTCATTTTAAATTCCTAAACTTCCATAACAACCCAACTTCACAATTCCAATCGCCCTTTGCTTATTTTATTATTTTATTTAATTCTAAATAAGTCAAAATCAATCACATTAAACACTCTTTCCTTACTACTTTGCGATGTTCTTATTTCAAAAATGAGTCCACAAGGCCCTGCATAATATTTTAATGTGTCCAAATATCATATTGCCAAGGCCACATTGTTTTATACAATACTATAAAATGTATACATTGACATATGTCACAATAACATCTAATAATCGTAATTATGTTCAAATTAATATTATGAATTCATTAACACTAATATTGAACATCAAAGAAAATATTTACAATGTAACCCATGGACAGCATTAATGGCGTCTGTTCCAATCCTCGATGCAGATAAACATAACACAATGGTAGGATCGGTATCAGATTCGACATCGTCGTCTTTCGTGTCAGTAAGCTGTTCAAAAACTAACTCCTTGTGTTCCGTCTCAATTTTACTTTTAAGTTGTGCCATCAAATCGTTTTCAAAATCTGACATGATGTTGACTCGTCTGAGACAAAACAGCTTGACTGAAATCGATTCAATACATTTTAAATTCATAGGATAATACCTGAATTAAACAAATACCTGTTCAAAGCAGCCAATATTATTTTCCATTATCAGTTATTATCAAATAAACAAACGTCTGTACTAAACAGTCATCTCCTTTAAACAGTCAATTTCAATTGTGTGTCGCTAGACTGAAGTAATACTTTAATATCTTTATAGTACAAATGCGTGACAGCAATCAGTTGCAGTTTACATGATACTAAGCAACGTATATCATACAGTTTACATAATGACTTGAATTTACAGCGAGTCATTGTTCAGACCACCTTAATACTAAGACCATCTCGAAATAAAAACAAAACACACATTCAAGTCAATTATTGTTAAATTCAACGTTATATAAAAACAGATAAAGAACATTGAATTCACAGTTAATGAACCTAGGTCTCGGAATTTGACTCTTGTAGTTGTTGCCAATTTTACCTATACTGGGTTTCATCGAATACAAATATGAAATATGTTTTGATTTTGATTGTTTCTGACAACTAGTTCTTGGGGTCAGAATCGTAGACCACGGCTCATTATTGCTAAATTGTATAAATACCCCTTATTATTGACTTTCTCCGTAACTCCAGAAGCTCAGCCGACACAGCAGCATGAGCTGACTGTTCTTCTCGTAACTCGGCTTGTAGATTATCACATTCCTTTATTTTCACTTGTATATCTGTCGTTATGCTTTCTATTGTCCTCTGCATACTTTTTATTCGGGCTTCTGCATCTTTCACTTCTTGTTCATTTCTAGTTTTAAGTATTTCTAATCCATTGATCTTAGTCCGATAGGTCCCCTCACTTCTTTGGAATTTGAGGATTTCAATGTTCTTTTTGTCAATTTCAGCTTTCTTTTTTGCGATTTCAATTTCATTCTCAATGACGTTGGTTGTCTTGGTTGCAATTTCAGCTTCATTGCCTGCTATTTCAGATTTCATGCGTGCAATTTCAACTTCCTTGTTTGCAATTTCAGTCTCCTTATCAGCTATTTCACATTTTATTTTTACAATTTTAGTTTCCCTGTCTTCTATTACAGTTTTAAGCTTTGTAATTTCAGTTTTACTGTCTGCTATTTCAGCTTTCATGCTCGCGATTTCAATGTTCATGTCTGCAATTGTACTCTTGTTGTTTTCGATTTCGGCATTCTGATTTGCGAGCATTATATCTTTATCTAAAATTTCTGATTCTAATTCTGCTTGTCTTTTCTTTGTTTTTGCATCCAGCTCGGAATACATTTTATCTTTCAAAGAACAATCATTCTTCAGCTGATCAATTGAGCTCTTCAAATAAGATGTATCATTGGTATATTTTTTCTTGTATTCTGAAATCTCATTATTTAGATCACGATTTTTCTGTTCGTTAGATTGCAACTGGTCTTTCAAAGCATTAGTTAGAGTAGACATTTTCTCACACTCAATGCTAAGCTGTTCTTTTGTGTTTGATATGTCCTGTAATTGGTCTTCCAAATCATGTATTTGTCTTTCTAATCCCGTACTGTAATCTTCATGTCGTTGCTTTTGTATTCTCAATTCATTACTGTGACTCACACACAATTGATCCGATTTCAACTCATTGTTATCGCTCACTTCTTTCAATCGTCTACTGTGGTCATCAGCCATTTTTTCCAACTGTAGATTGTTACTCTCAGACATTTGTTTCGATGTATTTTGGTTCTGTTCTTTCATTTGTTTCAATTGTGACCTCAAGTCTTCATTTATTTTCTCTGAACCTTTAAGTCTATCAACCAATGAGTTATGCTTGTCTTCCATTTTTTGTTCCAAATCTTTCATTTTCTTCGTGTGTATGTTTTCTTTCAAATCCATTTCATCATCATGTTTCCTGGTTAAATTTTGTAAAGCAATCTGCTCTTCTGGAAACTTTCTACATTCTTCTACTAGGCTTTCTATTTGCTTTTCTTTAGCAGAGATTTCCTCTTTCAGTTTTTTGTTAAAATGCAGTTCTTCACGGGCTTCATTGCTGATTTCTGTCCACTCAGCTGATTTTTTGGTGCACTTCCGTAAATCATCACAAGTTGGACAAGCATCCGTAACGTTTGGTGCACGTTTGACAAGTATTTCTGATATAAATTCAATGAATTCTGCAAGTTCTTCTACTACACTCCTCTTCTTTTCACCTAATGAAGTCTAAAACATGTTTAAGAAAAAAACAGTAAACATACGTGGTTGGTTAATCTGCACGTCACAACTAATCTCCTTTCCAAGTGTCATGTCAAAGACCTAAATATACAAAGATTGGAAAAATCTACCAAATCTCACAATATCTCGCGGCAGTTTTCTGAAATCTCGCGAAATCTCATTTGTTCTTAATACCTTATATCTCCCGTTTTAATATTGGAGGAAAAAACTAATAAGTTTATGCAATAGATTTATTATTCTGCTTTAAAATGATACCTAATTTATTGAAATCAATCAAGTAATAAAACAATAGACCTCAAAGAGCCAGACATACTCTCATGTTAATGGAAATTCCAATTTTATCAGAAAATACCCGATCTGCCTCATTCAAACAATATTTTTTTGAATTCTATTAGAGATAGAAAAAAATAAGTTACACCATGCAGTAGAAGAAGCTTAGCTCTTCAAAATGAGATATTGGTCATAAAAAAAGGATGATGAACAAAAGTGTTCATGCAAAATATCAGAATCTGCTGCATGCTATTTTGCATTTTCTCTCCGTTTTCAATTAAGTGTCCAATCTGTGTATATTTAGGTCTTTGGCTATATATAGGAAAAAACTAACATGTTTATGCAATAGATTTATCATTCTGCTTTATAATGATACCTAATTTATTGAAATCAGTTGAGGAATAAAACAATAGACCTCAAAGAGCCTGACCTACTCTCATTCTAATGGAAATTCCAATTTTAGCAGAAAAGACCCCATTTGCCTCATTCAAACAATAATTTTCTGAATTCTATAAGAGATAGAAAAAAATAAGTTACATCATGCAGTAGAAGAAGCTTAGCTCTTCAAAATGAGATATAGTTCATTAAAAAAGGATGACAAACTAAAGTGTTCATGCAAAATATCAGAATTTGCTGCATGCTATTTTGCATTTTCTCTCCGTTGTCAATTAAGTGTGCAATGTGTGTATATTTAGGTCTTTGGTCATGTCATTCACCAAATAAATAATAAAATAATGGACCATGGTCCCTTGTTTAAAAAGCATCTTCGTAACAAATTTGGTCTTCAGATTAGCTGTGCGGACGGACAGAACAAATAACAAATAGTGATAACAAAAGATATATTTAAGTGAGCTAAAAGGTATGGCGAAATAGTGCAAACAAAATATAGACCGACGAACAAACAGATCAATTAGCTAATATGGCCATTAAGTACTTCGTATAGATATGAGGGTACAATTATTTGCCAACTACCCATAATGTATATTTAAAACATTAAAATGAACGAAAATCAGTACTAATAAAAATGATGATTATCAAGCAACAAGAAGTACAATTAAAATGTTGAAATGTGCTAAATACCTTCGATGTACAGAGAAAGTACTTTGCTGCAATTTCTGTCTCTATGGCTCTTCTTTCATCATGATCTGTTAGTCATTATAATATAAAATTATTACCTGTATACAATAGATTATTACATAAATTATTTTATATTATAGTAAATATGTATTTGTTGCTGTCTTATTACTGTAGTATGACAAACGGTGGATCACATAGATATAGGAGACAACGTCTCAAGTAACTCACATAAATTAGAATTGCCACAAAGTGACGAATAATACCCACAGCACCACCTTGTCATAGAGTCCAAGTTTTCATTTAAGCCAAGCAATCGTGGAACAACTGGAGACATGCTGCTTGATTTTCTTCTTGGCAGTAATTTAGTCATTTCTCACTGAGAGACAATGTGACCTAGACCCCCGTTGACTTAAAAATGAGAGGGTTCATGGGTTCATCGGCATGACTCAAATTATAACAAAATAGGGAAATACAGCAGTAGGTATAGACATTCAAAGTTTCAACTACTGACGGACTAACAACAAACAAATATAAATACATGAGTCAAGCAATATAATGTTATTTTAGTAGATAACTATACATTACCATTACTTCTTGTAATATGTTCGGCAAAACGTTCAGCTGAAGCATTGACTGCTTCTACATATTCCATGAAATCAACGGTTTTTCTTTCACATTTTTTTTTCCTCATCTGAAAGTAAGTATGCCAAGTGCTTACAACACAAACTAAATCATACTCAGTGCTCAAAAGTGATTTCTGGGGTTCCCACATTTGCATTTTTACTTTCAAATAGTTTTACAATTATTGCAGGAGCTACTGTTTTTAAAACTTGCCTTGGAGTCAGGACACATCATGAACGAAAGTGATACTTAATGAAATGTAATTTATTGGCTATTACACTTAACCGATTTAAAAACGCAACAGTGGGTTTTTGATAAACTTAAGCCAGTTAAGGTGCTTCAATTCTCTTGAAATTTTGCATGTGATGACATCAATACATGAAGTCAAAGATGTGCAAATTACATTGTATTCAAGGTTTAGATGGTCATAAAACCAAACCACGAAATGTATTGATCGACAATGTCAAGTTCACAAAATTAATTCTGTATTTATAAACTGCAACCTGCTAATCAAACCAGGCGTCTTTGTCTCATTGGCGGGAAAATAAAGGGTTGTAGGATGTTGTTCCACACATCAATGAGGAAAACACGTATCAATCCAAACGCTCAGAAGTTTCTGCTTGATGATGCACTTCTTGACGGCCATTTGTGTCTGCCTTCAAATTTCGTTTCACGAGTAAAAATGCAATGACCTGCAAGTCTCAACATGAGCTGTCAGCACATTTTTGCCCATCTAGCATAGGCTGCATTGTGTCCGATGCTTAAGAAAGTACATTTCTTATGTCTATGACATCTCAAACCCGTAGCCGGAAGTCGATAATGAAATATGTCAAGATAAATAAGAATACAGACAAAATGAGGCGATTTTCAACATGGGTCAAAATAAATATTAATCAAAATGTTACGGAATGTATATTTTAGCGAAATTACTTAATCGTACGCATCATTGCCTTCAAATGGTAGGTATTAACTGAAAATATTTTTGACCGGAAGTGGCGTCTTTAAAAAACATTCGTTTGGTGCCATCATGTTTACGCGCTTGTATCGTCGGCATACCTGACGCAGACAATCGTGTGTTTAAACTGCCTCTTTCAAACACTATGCAAGTCTAAATATCGTCGACAGACGACAGTTAATCTACTTTGCCATGATAAAACGTCACATAACTAAAGCCAGTCGATGGCGCCAGGACGTTATGTACCCTAAAAGCGTGGCACCGTATACAACGCACTTCAAAATGTATTTTTATGCTTATGTTGGGGTATCGTTGGTCTATAAATTGTCGGTCAAATCGTCACGCCCAGTGGTTTTGCTCACGCGACACGTGTAAATAATGAAAATGACGCCACTATGACGTAATGGGCTAAATTAAAATATTTTTTCGTGGAAAATCGTACCAGGCATAAGACTAACTTCCTAATGCATTGGTTTATACTACAATAAAATTTAAATAATAATTAATACAAACAAGAGGGCCCACAGGGCCCTAGGTCACTCACCTGTGCACATTGATCAAGTAAAACCATGTTTTTTTAAATCGTGTTTTCGAATCAGTTGTCATGGCAACCAGAGTTCTGCATGGATTATAATTCTTTTAGCTATTTTTAGAAAGGATAACCCAAGGAATATTGTTACCCATTTAATATGAAATTCAACTAGTACTCTTAGAGAAGATTTTTAAAGATTTTACTATAGATATATAGCGAAAAACAGCACCCACCCACTAGCGGCCATGTTTTTTGACGAATCAGGACCCAACAACTATTTCTGTAAAATTATTTTGAAATCTGGCAAGCGGTTGATTTTTTATGAATTTTTTAAAGATTTTCCTATCGGTTGCCATGGCAACCAGAGTTCTGCATGGAATGTAATTCTTTTAGCTATTTTAAGAAAGGACTACCCAAGAAACAATTTAACCAATTTATAATGAAATCCAACAAGTACTTTTAGAGAAGAAGATTTTTAAAGATTTTACTATAGATATATAGGGAAATATAGCTCCCCACCCACTGTCGGCCATGTTTTTTGACGAATCGAGACAAAAATGTCAATTTTGTAAAAGGGTCATCCAACAACTATTTCTGTAAAATTATTTTGAAATCTGGCCAGCGGTTGATTTTTCATAGTTTTTTATAAGATTTTCCTATTGGTTGCCATGGCAACCGAATTATTTATAGATTACAATTATTTTAGCTATTTTAGAAAGGACCACCCAAGGAACATTCCTGTAAAATTTGGTTGTAATTTGTCCAGTGGTTTAGGAGAAGAAGTCGTTTGAATGAATTGTTAACGGACGCCCGCACGGACGAAGAGTGATCACAATAGCTTTGTCACTATGTGACAGGTGAGCTAAAATACCGACCCCCAAAATTGTTGCGTTTCTAAATCGGTTAAGTGTACTATATAATAATGTAACACTTGTACCCCCATGACAGACCAACAATAAGTAATGCTAAAGGTCAGATTTTCTACTTTGACCTTTGACCTATTGACCGCAAAATCAATGGGGTCAACAATTGATGGTGATCAACCCCTCTATAAAGACTGAAGATTTTGGGCCGTACGTACTATTGATCGGAAACCATTTGGTCAGTTCATTTATAAAGCGACCTTTGCCCGACTGACATCAAAAGCAATATCTATTATCAATAGCTGTCATCTACCTTTTCTGATCAACCTGCATGTAAAGTTTGAGTATATCCTAGGGTCAAGCGTTCTTGAGTTACTAAATGCAAAACGTTTCGTATACCGACTGACATACACGAAGACTGACAGCGATGAGCCAGCCTGTTCAGAGTGTAACAAATCCGTTGCTGGCTGGATATTTAATATGAACAAATGCACTGCATCCAGCGGGGATTTCCCATCAGGTTTTTTTGTTAATATGATCGAAGAAAAAAATGACTATGAAATTTGATTGCTCAACAGAGACTATAGATCTAGCCTTTGTCTGCCAGGCAGCACCACATAGAACAAATACTTCGAAAAGAGTGTTTACCAATCTAGGAGACGAGTTGCATAGAGATTCCCTATAAATAGTTATTATAGTTTTACACTCGTCTTTTATTTGCTATTTATATTTCAATTCAACATATTCACAAGTTGGCGTGCTATGCCGTGCGACGACGTCACGTTAACGTGCGATGACGTCGCGTTAAATGATGTGACGTCATATTCGACGTCACCATATTGTTTTATTTACGTTGGATTAAAAAAGATATGTATTTTTTCAATAATTTTCATGATTTGAATCAGGCTTAACGTTATGAAAGAATATGTTAGGACTCAAAAGTTTCGTAATTTGAATACTTCTAATTTCAACCATTCACTTCTTTCGACTCCGCAATTTTCTAAACCGGAAATAACTTTTTCTAAAACGATAAGTACCGACTCGAAACTCTGAAGAACATAGGCACGTGCGTGTTACTGGTATGGGTATTAACAATAGCCAGCGCTAAAGCATTTCTACGTATACCGACCATAAACGGTTACAAGAGTAATAATTAAGAGTCTTATACCAAAAGCTTCCATCATATCCTAGAAAGAAGAGGACCCAAAGGGCCCTAGGTCGCTCAGTAGTGCATACAATTCTAGATCTCTAGCGGATTAAGATTATAATCGCCGGAGCCTAGATAATTTAATATGAACTAAGGCATTGCCTAAAGGGGATTCAATCATCCATTGATAATAGATCAAAATAACTCATTACAGTTATTAGTGAGGGGCATCTTCACAGTGTGGTTGTTCATACATTTTGTATTTATTTTACATTTCATGAAATTCAGATAGAAATTTAATAACTCAAGGAAAATTGACTAATACAACAAGAGGACCATTGGCTCTAAAGTGGTCACCATATGACCAGCAGTTTAGGCAGAATCAGTGACCTGGTGACCTAGTTTTTGACCCCAGATGACCCAGTTACGAAATAGACCTAGATTTCATAAAGCTACACATTGTGGCCAAGTGTCATTAATATAACATCAAAAATGTGACCTCTAGAGAGTAAACAAGGTTAAAAATTGATGTGCCCTTATTTTGTACCCAAGATGACCCAGTTACGCACTTGACTTAGATTTCATAGCGACAATCATTGTGTCCAAGTTTCATATAGATTAGGTAAAAAATGTGACCTCTAGAGTGCTAACAAGGTTTTTTCTTTGATGTGACCTAGTTTTTGACGCTAGGAGACCCAGATTTCATAAAGCTACACATTGTGGCCAAGTGTCATTAATATAACATACAAATGTGACCTCTAGAGCGTAAACAAGGTTTTAATTTGATGTGACCTAGTTTTTGACCCCAGATGACCCAGTTACGCACTTTAACTAGATTGCAAAGCGACTAACATTGTGACCAAGTTTCATATAGATTAGGTAAAACATGTTCACGAGTGCTCGGGTGAGCTAAAAACTTGACGGACATCATCACAGTATGAGCGTTCCTGGTCATTTTAAGTTTCATGAAATCTTACCAGCTATTTACAAAGAAATGAATGTGAATGGACGGACAGAGTGAATTCTTCATTAAATCAAGGGCAATAACTCTTAAGAAAATTGTCCAATAACAAAACTTGACTGGCATCATGCCAGTGTTATTCAATAGTGTGAGCATTCATATTCGTTTTAAGTTTCATGTAATTTTACCGGCTAGTTCCAAAGAAATGACTAAGAAAGGACGGGCGGAGGTAATTCTTCAATAAATCAAGGGCAACAACTCAAGAAAATTGACACCCAGAATGTGTGTTCATATTCATTTTAAGTTACATGAAATTCTACCAGCTAATTACAAAGAACTGAATGCAAATGGACTGGCAGATGAAATTTTTCAACAAATCAAGGGCAATAACTCTAAGGAAAATTTACCAATAAGGCCTAAAAAAAGAGGTTTGTTTCTGGTTACATGCCCAAAAAAACATGGGTCGGTAGGTCGAATTTTTTTTTTTTTTTTTTTTTTTTAGTCAACACTACTGGCAGTATTGATATTGACCATCAGAATCAAAGAATTTGTTTACTCCTGTTCCTGCACCATGCTTTTAAATGTTATTATTTGTTGGGTGTTAATAGTGTGAAATGTATACAAATGTATAGGCATTTGTTCAATCTAACGGCAATCAATGAACTTGCCATGTTTCATCGTTTGTTTACATGGTAAAAACCATAGTGCACCGTTTCCGTAGTCTCTATCGTCTACGCGTACGCTAAAAATTTGATTGGCATTAAATTTGTTAAAAACTCGAATAATATCAGCGCCATTTAATGCTTCCGAACATTTCACCAATTACACGATTTTAATGTTCGCGAGTGACCAAATCATTCTCTGTAATATGCAGAAAAAATGTCCGCTGCATCACTCCGATCGGTAACAATTTCTTAAATTTAACACACGTATATCGAACACAATTTACAGGACAAAATTCACATGCCGCACGATCAAAGACCACCAAGTCTTTGAAGTGAACCGCGCGTCGGTTACATCAAAGGTCCTTAGCGTAGAGAATGACGCCGCTCACGCGTTTGATGAAGCTGACGACTCACATTTTGGCATAAGTTTGTTGGATTGTTGTGATATGTTTTATCTGGGAATTTAATGCACGGAATATTACAAGGTATATATTCCTTGAAAACTCGATATTTGCACTGCAAATTGTAGATACATTCGTTTTAAACTTTTGAGTCATCATTTCTATGTTTTCAAAATTAATATGCGCATACAACAATAACGATTACCAAGTACGACAAATATCGTAATTATAATAATCATCAGACGGCAATCAAATAAATTGGATAGTTGAATCGATAGATCAATTAAAGCGTACATGTTTACATAACGGTTTGTAATAACACAATATATGGCTTTACTCAAGATTATCGCGACGCGTCAATCAAATGTTCCTGATGCTGACTTGTGAACGCTGATTGATTAACGGGTAATTAACTCCGCCTCTCGTCTGTCAATTACTCGAAACAACTGATGTTGGATAGAATACAGCGTATGCGACGAATTTATGACCCAAGGTCAAACGCGTGCGATAGAAAAACGGCGCGTCCTGAAAAGTCATAGATCGGTACTT
This sequence comes from Spisula solida, assembly GCA_947247005.1. Lineage (NCBI taxonomy): Eukaryota > Metazoa > Mollusca > Bivalvia > Venerida > Mactridae > Spisula > Spisula solida. The sequence goes on along the minus strand of OX365945.1, from coordinate 46,266,931 downwards.
TTACGCGTCTAATTAAAAAAGTAAGCATTAAAATACGCTTAATTACGCGTTGCCGATTTTCGTACATAAAAACTTTTGAGTCGGGGGTTAAAATACACGGTCGGTCGGGTAACCGGAAACAAACCTCTTTTTTTAGGCCTTAACTGGATCTCAGGGTTCTTTGAACTTGAAGGGTCTTGGGACAACTGGCACTTCTTCGGTCTTGTTATGTTCATACTATCCACAGACAAAAGGCACCGAGGAATTCATGTTCTTTGTTAACTTATATTTTGAGCTTTTTTCCCAAAAACTTTCTTATAAATAATCATAAAAGCACTCATGAAATGTTATCGTCAATTGCCCTGTTTCAGTGACTGACCTGTTTTGGTGACCTGTTTTTCCTTGTGCTATACTCTGTTTTGAAGAGTTCTATGATGTCAAATATTTATGCAAACTCAACTGTAAACAAACAGCTGTCCATGCGGTTATCGAAAACTAAACAAAAGGATTCTAAAAAATAATTGCCCCTGGTTTTTATTATCCTATGGTATTTTTGAACGTTTTCTTATTACTTTTTATACCTATCCTTGTAAGTGCCCTAGAATGATCCCAAAATGCAAAAAAAATATATTTTCCCCGGGGTCAGTCATTTTTTGTCCTCTGTTGAGCAAAGTCATGTGATCTAAACAAGTCCTGCCTATTTTTTCATGTACAAGGTGCGCCCAAAAGTTAGTACCCTTCTTACAGTGTTGCTTGATATTCTTTATAGTCATCCAAGAACTATTGGCGTCTTTTGGCGAGAACAAAAACATGGCGCAATTAAAATATAACCTTAGCATTTACATTTCCTAAAACTTCATAATGTTAGCTTTAATATGGTATCAAAATCATTAACGTGCAACCAGAAATAAAAAAGTTATAGAGGGGACCACTTTTTCTCCTAATTTTGCACTAAAATCTGGTGTGGTGCCATGTTTTATACTGCCCACCTTTATCTACTTCTTCAGGCATAGCCAAGAAAGATGAAGAAATATTATAAATTCATTTATTTGATAGGTAATAGTTTCAACTTCAGTTGCATATTAAATTTTGTTTTGGAATTTTATTCACAGACTGTAGTTTTGGATGATGTCAACGGTCACTGAAACAGGTCCCGTTCATTTCCAGTAACATAATTCAATCGATGCCATTAAATGGCAGCTTCCTGTGTTTATCTAAAATTCTCTGAAGGAATTTTGGTATAGATCAAAGCATAATGACGTAAAGTTAAAGTTAGGACTAAGCATGAATATATTTTCAATATATTAAACAAGTATGAAGGGATTAGACCTTAGGGTCACTGAAACTGGTCAATCCACGATACATTGTTTGTATTTTGGTAAATTCTCATATTTTTTCACGGAGATCTGTATTGACAAACCAGCAGTAGACAGTTGTCCTACATTATAAGATCAATTAACATGGTCATCTAACACAGAGTGATTGTTGATAATTAATTCACACATACATGCCATACTTTGCTGAACCATTTGCAGGAGATTGGTGATAGTAATGCAGGAGATTTCAATAAAATGCAGGAGATTTTTTTTGCTCGAACTATCGACTAAAATTAATGAAGTTTATATGCAGTTTGCCCTTATTTTACTTGTATGACAATACCATGCATGCATACATGCTTCGTGAAGTAATTTAATCTAGTGTTTGGGATGATATTCATGATGCAAACAACAAATGTCCAGTATGTTCAAGTCTTATGACTCATAGTTAATAGATTTGTAAGTAACCAAACCAAATGCTGACTGGACATGTATAAGTTATTGTTACATTTATGCTATATCAGTTCATTTATCATACATCTGAAAAGAAGACATGTCAAGCAGAAGATTACCTGATAAAAATCATAGAAAAGAACTCATATGTTCAAAATGGTGCTAACTTAAAAATGCATTGATAATACAGAAATAAAATCAATTCAGTTAATTTATAAAGCTTAAAAATTGTATCTGAAATTGATGTGGACTGAATATCATGCAAATTCCAAACTAAAACTTTTTGAGGCCTTTTCCTTTGATAAGTTAACTGCAAAGGGAAGTAACTGCTACGAGTTTATTTCTGTAATGTACGGTCATGTGTGGGCTTTAAACCTAACCAGTAAACAAACATATTTTCGGCTGCTTGGGAAGATGTTTATCAGTTTATGACACCTTAGCATACTCTTATCGGGACAATTATCGATTGTTTATTGGAGTGACCACTCTCCTGGGGTGTTATAAAGGTTTGTTATGTAATGACTTGTTGATTAATTGTAAGTTTATCACTGGAAATTACGAGGAAAGTGAAACTTTAATAATTCTGAGATTCTTACGCAGATTTTTGTCAAATCCGGGAGATTTTATCAAAATGCGGGAGTGCGTGAGTTGAGGCTCAAATGCGGTAGACTCACGCACGATCCGGGAGATATGGCATGTATAAATAAATGGTTGGTTGGTTGATTGTTTGTTGTTGACAATTTGGGTACGAACACATTTGGATACGCTTCGTTTATCAAACTTTATGATGCAAATTAGCATCGAAAGTTGATTTATTTGTTTACCTACGCTAATTATGTGTATAAAAGACAGTTTTCCTTGTTTAAAACAAGTACTTTCATCGTATAAGCAGTTATTTTACTTACTTGACCGAAGCGAAGATGGCGGACGAATGAAACTTCCGTTTGCGAGGGACAGTCTAAAATGCTAGCGGACCGCCTTTCTCTCGCGCGCTAGCATTCTTACCTCCCCTATCGCGTTTAATGTTTTGTAAGCTAGGGCCTTCGGTTATCTCAAGGAACATTTTTAAACATCATTAGAAAATAAAAGATAATTTATTAACAACAAAACTATTTTTAAATGAGTTTGCCAATTCCATTCACGTCTTCAGAGTATACCCAATATCACTGGTTTCGCGTCATCATTGGAGTCGCGGTAATTTCTAAAACTCCATCCTCTGAGTGTTTACTACAGTTAACTTCCTGTTGTTGTTGTTGAAATAGGTCAAAGGCCACTAAAACTGATTTTTATGGTGCACACATTCTGAGAATTTGAAGAATCAAACTGAATCGGGAATGCTAACGAGGGACAGTCAAACTATTGCTAGGACTTCCATGAAGGGTATCTTTTGGCAGCATGACGTATTTTAACTGCTGCCAATATTTTCCGTATCTTAATATTTAACTTCTAAATTTCGTAATCGACCACATATAGATTAAAATACAGCGTGATTAACATTTAGTGGTGTTTAACCTTTAGTGTTCAATTTACTGTTTGGAATTTAGCCCGTACCGCGAAACCAATGATGACGTCATTGACTGGTATCCGACCAACTCACCCCCCTACCAACTCACCCCCCTACCAACTCATCCTGGATTTGGACAACTCGCCCGATGTCAATTTCGAAATGTCCGACTCACCCCCCCCCCCCTCATCAATTTTATATGTAGAATATTATATTTATTTTTAAACTTAGTGTTAATTCATGATAATAAAGTGTATTTATACACAAATAAATTAACAGATCTCTGCTTTCTCGAATACTTGCGAGTTTGTTAGTTATTTACCTTCGTTATTTTCAAAACTTGATCGTTCGGAAAGTATGATTTTCTATGCAAGTTATCTAATTTTCCAATGTTTTTAAACAAGGTATTTGACTATTGAAAATTGATATAATAGATCTAATTATAGTCCTAATTGTTCAATCATAATGTTTTTTGACAAATTGTTTTATATTTTTCCTTTGTTTTTCGCTTTTTTCACTTTCATTACAGCGTTTTCAAAATGGCCACTGTTTGAAAATACTGTTAATTTTACAAAAAAACGTCTCCAATATCACATAATTGAACACATTAATAATTTCATAATAAACTATTACCTATTCAAAGTGATTTTTACTTTTACCAACAAATCTATTAAATTTAATAAAAATATCTTTAGGGGGGGGGGTGAGTTGATATGTTATTTTTTTAAGGGGGGATGAGTTGGTCATTGCGTAGGGCGAGTTATCCAAATCCAGGGTGAGTTGGTCAGGGGGTGAGTTGGTAGGGGGATGAGTTGACTGTAAATCCATTGACTAAACATGGCCGATACCTACCATAAACAAAGTTGCAATACTCCTTGATTTTGCTACTTTACTGACTTATTTGTAATGTATTAATCGTAGAAAGAATGGAAGAAAATGATGATATACAGTTTTAATAGATGTACGTTGATTATTGCATTTGAATAGTATTTTAACTGTTAGTACCGCGACACAACAGATGGCCAGTATACCCCGAAAAAAACACTTCCGGTACACACAAATTTCACTCTGACAGGGCAATCGGAACGGTCCGTACGGCATTTATCGCTTCCTGACGTCGCCAGATAAAATATGATTCTACAGCAGAATTGTACGAGGTGCTCCGAATGTCTGACAGGGGTGACCAAATTTTGGATGGGCTAAAAACTCGCAACACGTACAATGCCGTCTGGCGATTCTAGAATCCCTATTATATTTTGGATGTGAAAACAATGTTTATATACAAATTTTGTTCATCATCAATATACTGATAAAGCGAGCTAAATGCTAGCTGTACACAATTAACATGATAAGGAACTGATTGGTCGCGAGGCTCCAAACTTCGGGTACAGAAATGTCGAGATACATGCACATGAAAAAGACAGTTAAAAAATGATAAATACAATATATTTATTTTGTAATAATCATATCATTTTCGTTACAAATAAGGTAACCCGTATGCGTCAGACGAAATCAGAGTTTTCAAAAAAAGGCCTGAGGAAGAAAGCCACCAAAATGGCTGGATTCCATATATTTCATGGCGCTCCTTTACAAGAACACCGCCTTGCGGGTGCAGACGCTCATCTGATCATTGTCACTATAAAAAAGGCCCATTACCGTTGCATAACGTTGGGCAGTGTTATGAGTCTTGCTTAAAAAAGTGAGGTATTGATGGTGAAAAAAGGGGCAATAACTCTTGCAAAATGCTGATCAGAGTTATGGGTCATACTTGAAATGGTCAGTTATTGATGGATAATAAGTGTTGAAAGTTTCAAAGCAATAGCCCACATAGTGTTTGAGAAAAGTGGACCTAAACACAAAACTTAACCAAGGAATTTACTTAGTCGAAAATGGGCAATAACTCTTGCAAAATACAGATCAGAGTTATGGTTCATGCTTGACATGGTCAGGTTCTGATGATGAACAAGTGTTGAAAGTTTCAAAGCAATAGTCAAAATAGTGGATGAGAAAAGTGGACCTAAACACAAAACTTAACCAAGGAATTTTTTAAGTCGAATAAGGGGCAATAACTCATGCAAAATGCAGATCAGAGTTATGAGTCTTGCTTGACATGGTCAGGTATTGATGGTTAACAAGTGTTGAAAGGGGCAAAGCAATATCCCACATAGTGGATGAGAAAAGTGGACCAAAGCACAAAACTTAACCAAGGAATTTACTAAGTCTAAAAAGGGGCAATAACGCATGCAAAATACAGATCAGAGTTATGGTTCATGCTTGACATGGTCAGGTACTGATGATGAACGAGTGTTGAAAGTTTCAAAGCAATAGTCAAAATAGTGGATGAGAAAAGTGGACCTAAACACAAAACTTAACCAAGGAATTTTTTAAGTCGAAAAAGGGGCAATAACGCATGCAAAATGCAGATCAGAGTTATGTGTCTCGCTTTACAGGCTCAGGTATTGATGGTGAACAAGTGTTCCAAGTTTCAAAGGAATAGCTTTGATAGTTCATGAAAATTTACCTAAACACAAAACTTAACCATGCAACGCCGACAACGATCAAGTGATGACAATAACTCATCTTGTTTTAAAAAATCAGATTAGCTAAAAATGAAGCCCTCGATTTCACAGGGTATACTACTCATATAGAAATTGCATTTTTCGAGTTAATGTCAATCTCACAATACCTATATACGAATATTATCCAGCTGCTCAGATAAACAATGAAATTTTTGCTCGCTTCGCTTGCTATAGCAATGTAAATGTATTCAATTAAATGTATCGCTTAGACAAAATGACTGTTGGATTTAATACACAGATTAAAACTGATTTTTCCAGCTCTCACAATATCTATATCAGTGAAATAACCAAGTAATGAGGATGTGTGACATGCTACTGAAATAGACAAAGCATTTTTGCTTTGCTTGCTTCCCTCACACAATAACTCGCACCAGTTAATATTGTCAAATATGGAATCAGCATGCCCGGGTGAAAAAGTACCAGGAATTACCCTGGAATACCATGGTAAATGAGAGCCTTGAGTATTCGGACTCTTTGTCCAGCCTTTTCCAGGGTAAAATGAGAAAAAACATGGAAGAAATATTTCCATGTTAGTCCAGCCTGACTGTAAAATTACCATGGTAAAACCTGGAACTTTTACCAGCATAGCATGGAAAACGCTGGACAATTGTCCAGTATCGCCTGGAAACTCTGTAAAATTATCCAGATTACCCTGGAAAACGCTGGACAATTTACCAGCATAGCCTGGAAAACGCTGGACAATAGACCAGCATAGGCAGCATAGCCTGGAAATCCCTGGAATATTCTCCAGCATAGCCTGGAAAACCCTGGAACACTATCCAGCATTGTATCTATTCAAGATACTGATTGATCTAATGACAGTTGATAAAACTTTCTATATGTACAGCTGCATAAAGTAAGAGAAACACTTTAAGTTTCTTTTAAACAATAGCAATTTAAGTTTATAGCTATGTTTTAATTTTTTATAGCTTTGTAAAAGATCAATTATTAACTTATTTGAATGTATTTTAAGTGTGTTAAACGCAATTTAATGGTATAATTGTTAAATTACCTCCCTTTAATAATAATAAAATAGCATTAATATGTTATCTCAAATATATATTGTCCATCTAAATTTGCTTTATTAAGTTTGGAGGAGAAATTGTTAACATACTACATGTATGTAGTCACTATATATGTATACAGACAAGCAGTGATCATAAATTTGGTCTATACTCCTCAAACTGGGTGTGGAGGTTGGTGTTGACCAGTAGATGACTGAGACCATGGTGGACTGAATTTAAATGCTGTGTTGATCATGGTTAATCTTGGTCAACAAAATTCTTTAAAACTGTCAACTATGGTGTCATGATTACATACAACTGTTGACCAAGCCATGGTCGGACTGGTAACTCTAACTCTTTCAAAGTGAACCATGGTCGACCATGCTCACACCTTGATTTTTTCATGGTATTTGATGGCTGACCACGATAAAACATGGTTGACTATCAAAAACCATGGTGACCACAGTGGACCATGGTCATCCTTTCGCCTGGGATTGGTCGGATTTCAACGAAACTTTCCATGACTTGCCAGAACCAAGTGTTGTTGTAAATGTCGTCCACAAACTTTGATCAGATAAATTTTAAGGAGTTATGGCCCTTTGTTTTTTAGTTTTTAAACATATAAATTTTGTGTGCTCTTGCATACTTGCAGACTTCTGAATATGAGCCCTTGCATTTTACAAGCTTGTTGAAGCATACATTTTGGTTTGGGATTCTTTTCTTTTCTCTTTTGAATTACAATTGTTATAAATTATTTTCATGTAAAAAATAGACTAAGAAAATGGACTCTAAAATTTAGTATTTTTCCATGTTTGTCCAGCATCTAAAATTTCTAAGTTCCAATGTCCATGCTGTCTGATAAAATTCCAGGGTTTTCCAGACTTTTACCAGCGTTGTCCAGCCTTTTACCCTACTTGTCCAGCCTTTTTCCAGCATACGCTGGAAAAGGCTGGACAAAAAGTGCCGCATTTTAAGATGAAAACATGGAAAGTTGGTCATTTACCAGGAATTACCATGGATTTCCATGCTATACCAGGGATTACCAGCCTATTTTCCAGCGTCACCCTGGTAAATGTACAGCCGGGTGTGCCACATGCTGCACAAATAAATAAGGTAATTTTCTTGCTCGCTTTACTTGCATAATCACTTTATCAATGGATATCATAAGATAAAGAATAATGTGTGGCATACTGCTCATGTAGCTCGTTTAGCTCGCACATCTTTCTGTAGGGGATCAATACATGTATGTACGCACCCAACATCAAATCCTGTATCTGCCCCCGCAGATGACCCAGTAATGACTTTGACCTAGATTTAGTTAAGATGATAATTGTGACCATGCTTCTTTAAGAAAACGTCAAAATTTTGACCTCTGGAGTAGCTCTTTACCCTAGATGACCCAATATCGCACTTGACATAGATTGTGTTGAGATAATCATTGCGACTATGTTTTAAAAAAAAGAGGCTAAAAGTGTGAGCTCTACTGACAACACAAGGTGTTCCTATGATTTGACCTAGTTCTTGACCCCAGATGACCCAATATCGAACTTTCCCTAGACTTTGTTAAAATGGCCATTGTGACAAAGTTCAAAAAGATTAGGCAAAATTTTATACCTCTATTGATTATAAATATTGTTTTTTTATTTGACCCCAGATGACCCAATATCGAATCTCAATGATCGAGTTTCATAAACATGAGGTAAAATTATGACCTCTAGTGACTACACAAGGTTTTTCTATGATTTGACCTTGTGACCTAGTTTTATACCCTAGATGATCGAATATCAAACTAACCTAAATTTTGTCGGGATGATTATTGTAACCGAGGTTCATAAAGATTACGTCAAAATTGTGACCTCAAGTGAATACACAAGGTTTTTCTAGGGTTTGACCTAGTGACCTAGTTTTTGACCCCGGAGGACCCAATATCGAACTTGACCTAAATTTTGTTGAGATGATCATTGTGACTAAGCTTCATAAAGGTTACGTCAAAATTGTGACATCTAGTGACTACATCTGGTTTCTCTTTGATTTGACCTTGTGACCTAGTTTTTAACCGCGCATGACCCAATATCACACTTGGCCTACTTATAATATGTTGTAATGATCATTGTGACTAAGTTTCATAAAGTTTACGTCAAAATTTTTATCAATAGTGACTACACAAGGTTTTTCTATGATTTGACCAAGTGACCTAGCTTTTGACCCCGAGTGACCCCATATCAAACTTGACCTGGAATTTGTTGAGATAGTCATTTTGACAAGGTTTCATAAAGATAAGGCGAAAAATGTGACATCAAGTGTCTACACAAGCAAATTGTTGACGGACGGACGACAGGCGAAGAGTGATCTCAAAAGCTCACTCTGTCACTTTGTGTTTCAGTTGAAAGGGAAACTTATTACCCAATATTCCTTTATCGATTCTTCTTCAATATCCATTGATGAATTTCCAGCACCCATTCTTCTTCAGCCCCACATTTACTTGCTTAAGTTACCTGCAAATTAATATGAGTAAATATCAGATTATCACTAAGAATACGGTGTCTACCTAGGGTAGTCGTTATTTCTTAACATTAGGAATTTGGCAGAGGGTCACTAACGGATCATTCCTGTGGAATTATATTAAAATCAGGCCGGCATGTTTCTGAGAAGAAAATTAAAAAAGTTTTCTAGATAGCCATATAGCGGAAATTAGCCCCTCCCCTGGCGGCCATGATTTTTAAGCAATCAATATTTAAATTAGGAATTTTGTCGAGGGTCAGCCAAGAAACATTCCTGAGGAATTATAAGATTAAATTGAAATCGGGCACGCAGTTCCGAGAAGAAGTTTTTTATATGGCAGTGGCTAGCCGTCCGGCACCGGACGACTAGACAGCGAAATTAGTCGTCCGGCAGTGGACTACTAGCAAACGCTACGTGCATTGGCTGGAGAACCGTCATTCTTTTTTTACGCATTATGCATAGGTTATAATAAACTACGAATATAGGCAAGACATGTCAATGCCTTATCTGCAACCATTTTGTGACCTCCCGTGTACCTCCGTATTTTATCCGCCATATTGGAATGGTATAAACTGGCACGAATGAATGCGGAAATCGCTGCCGGGTTTTATAAAGCGCGACAAATAGCAATGGTGCAGCTGTGTATTAGAAATGGCATTAGAAATAGAGCTAGAAGTAGTAAGGGAACAAAGGATGTTTCAATTACAGTATTATGAGGATTGTGGAAGTATTTTACTTCATGCTGAAAAAATAAAATTGTTGTGTAAGGTAATTGGCAGTTCGGAATGTCACTGGTTATATAATAGTGTGAAAACAGTGTTGCCGTTTATAAATGTTATCATGGTAGACCCTATTGTATATTGTTGTTGTAGTTAAAATGAAAACAAATAAAAAGTTCAATTGTAAATTGTATTGTTTTGTATAGATGTGTCATTAAAACGGCGAATGAAAAAATAAATTGCCACATTAGCTTTGTTTGTGACACAATTTCTTCTACATCTCTATTACCTTCTACTTATCATAATGAGCATAGCATAATGCTACTGTATGCCACTTTAACACAGCATTACCATTTCAATCAACTTGGATATTTTTGCACTATATATCTATAGATCTCATGCCGACAGCGATGTCCGCATTCCTTCGTGCCAGTTTATACCATTCTAATATGGCGGACAATATACGGGATGTCACAAAATAGTTGCAGATAAGGCATTGACATGTCTTGCCTATATTCGTAGTTTATAATATAACCTATCTATCTATCTATCTATCTATGTATACTGCATCACCCCCTCGCGGAGATTATGTGCAGGCAATTGAATGCACGCCAAGTGGTGTGAGTAAAGTAAAAAAGTTAAAAGTAAAAGAGAATAGGAGTGAAATACAAAGTTAAAAGTTCGAAGGAACAGTGATAGCTAGTAAAAGGTAAAAGTATGGTTATTAAAATATAAGGTACTGTGAATTATGGCATAGTGTGGGGAATAGTACACACTGCCTCCTTGAAGTTTTCTAAGGTAGGCAGCATGACTATGTTGGACGGTAACCTGTTCCATTGTATGACTGCAAGCGGGAAGAAGGAATATTTATAGTAATCTACTCGGCAGTGTATTTGTCTGAATGCGAGGGGGTGATGGGTCCTTGATGTTCTGGCAGGGTGTGTGATATATGGTGGCATTTGTATGGCTACAAGCCCGTGGACGATCTTGTAGAACAAGCACAGGCGAGCATCACTTCGCCTGTCTTGTAGGGATCTCCAACGAAGCTTCTCTAGCATACCAGTTACACTGGAGTAGTATGAGTAGTCGCTACATACCCACCTAGCAGCCCGCCTTTGGATCATCTCTACCCTGTCTATGAGGTCCTTGGTGTACGGGCTCCAGACAGGGGATGAATATTCGATGACTGGGCGTACTAGGGCTTTGTATGCTATTTGCCGTACGCTGGGGTTCTGTGTACGTATATTTCGCTTCAGAAACCCCAGCGTACGGTTGGCTGATGTTGTTGCCCGGTCTATGTGATGTGTCCAGGTCAGGTCGCTGCTGATATCAACCCCGAGGTACTTGGCACATGTCACATTCTCCAGGGTTTGGCCATGTAGGGTGTATGTGGATGGGACTGGATGTTTTGAGCGTGTCACCTGTATAACAGTGCACTTTTGTGGGTTGAAGTCCATGTCCCATAATGCTTCCCATTCCTGGAGTCTGTTTAGGTCATCCTGCAGGAGCTTTGCATCCTGCAGATTTGATACTGCCAAGTACACCGCGGTATCATCAGCAAACAGCCTGACCTTGGATTTGATGTCATCGGGTAAGTCGTTTATATATATAAGGAAAAGTATGGGCCCGAGTACTGATCCCTGTGGTACTCCAGATGTGACAGGTACACTGTCTGAAGTATCATTTTCAAGCACGACTTGTTGAGACCTGTTGGACAAGAATGCTCGGATCCATTGTAGTGTTTGACCCCTGATGCCATACTGATGGAGTTTAAATATAAGTTTCTCATGGTTAACTTTGTCAAAAGCCTTTGAAAAATCTAGCAATATCAGGTCAGATTGCTGGCCTGATAAAGAGCCTCGAAGTAGATCCTCCACCAGCATGACAAGTTGGGTCTCACATGACCGCTTGGATCGAAATCCGTGTTGCAGGTCATACAGGATGTCATTCGAGTCTAGGTGTGCAACAACATTTGAAGCAACTATATGCTCCAGCAGCTTGCATAGGACACAAGTGAGTGAAATGGGCCTATAGTTGGCGGGATTACACTTGTCTCCTTTCTTGTATATGGGGCACACATTCGCCTGGTTCCAATCATTTGGAACCCTCCCAGAGTCAATCGATTTTTGGAAGATCACTTGTATTATAGGTGCGATGGTGCTGCTTAGCTGCTGGAGCACAAGAGGCTTCATCTGGTCAGGACCTGCTGCCTTATGGGGGTTTATGTCTTTCAGTAGTTTCATAATCCCATTAGTGGAGATTGTGATGGGACTCATACACTGGGTATCAGTTCCAGGTGTAGGCTGGTTTGTCATGTTTGATATCTGTTGTAGGCTAAGTGGGCTTTTGGGGGTGAATACAGACTGGAACTGTGCGTTAAGGATATTTGCCATGTTCTTGTTGTCAGTGTACAATTTGCCATCGCTACCTAGTGACGAGATACCTTTGCTATCTTGCTTTGAGTTATTCAGCAAAGAGAATAGCTTTTTGCTAGTGAAGGTTGTTTTGGTACCAGGGTCCTCAGAAGTAGCAAGGTCAAGGATGGATTCTATGTATTTGTTATGGGCCTCCTTTAGTTTTTGCTTGACAATGTGCCTCGCATCAATAAAGGATTGCCGGTCACTTTGCCGCCTGGACTTTTTGTATTTGTGGAAGAGACTATCTCTTTTTCGGATATGTCTCTTTATTTCCTGATTAATCCAGGGAAGTGATGTTTTACTGCTGACTGTCTTTTGAGGCACATGGTCATTGATACCTTAAGGAGAGCATTTTTGAAGTCTGTCCATAGGCAGTTCACCGACTTGTCGTGACATGTCTCCATAAAGGAATCTTTGAATCTTTCCAGGTCCTGTTTCAGGGCATCCCAGTCGGCTCGCTTGTACATATGCATTGAGCGTGGTTTGTGTTTGCTGAACTGAGGTCTGATATTTAGTATAAGGTAGATGCAAAATGCGTAGAAATAGAATGACGGTTATCTAGCCAATGCACGTAGCGTTTGCTAGTAGTCCACTGACGGACGACTAATTTCGCTGTCTAGTCGTCCGGCGCCGGACGACTAATTTCTCTGTCTAGTCGTCCGGTGCCGGACGGCTAGCCACTGCCTTTTTACATAGCCATATAGTGGAAACTAACCCCGCCCCTGGTGGTCATGTTTTGTAAGCAATCAACATTGAAGTTGTGAATTTGGTAGAGGGCCAGCCAAGAAACTTTCCTGTGGAATAATATTCAAATCGGGCAAGCAGTTTGTAAGCAGAAGATTTTTGAAGATTTCTATATAGCCATATATTGGAAATTATCCCCACTTCTGGTGGCCATGTGTTTTTAGCAATCAACATTAAAATTAGAAATTTGGTAGAGGGTTACGTCAAGGAACATTCCTAAGGAATTATTTTGAAATCAGGCAAGCAGTGTGAGAAGACGATTTTTAAAGTTTTCTATAGTGGAAACTAGCCCCCGTCCCTGGCGGTCATGTTTATTAAGCAATCGACAATAAATTTCGGAATTAGGTAGAGGGTCACCAAAGGAACATGTTTTTTAGGCAATCAACATTAAAATTGGGAATCTGATAGTCAGTCAAGGAACATTCCTAAGGAATTATATTGAAATCGGGCAAGCAGTTTCTGAGAAGAAGATTTTTAAAGTTTTTATTGAGAATCTTGTTATCGAATCATGACAAAAATTAGGAATCTTTTTATCGAATCATGACAAAAATTAGAAATCTATAAAAACAGGACTATCCTATCATCTTTCTAGTTTAATTTCATCAAAACTGGCAAGGTGGTTTTTGAGGAGAAGTTGTTTGATGAATTGTTGACGACAGACGGACGGACGACGAACACATACCGATCACAATACCTCACTATCACCCCGTGTACCCCGACAATACGTGCTAGCCAGAATACTGCTGTGTTAGCCTACCGCGAAAAATTAAACATTCAAGAGGTTAGGTACACACTTCCCTCCCAAACAGCATGACTAAATGAATTTACCAGTATACTCTTAGATAACCAGTAAATGAACCGCTCTTTGAAAGTCCAAACTGTCTCAAATCTGTGTTGTGTATTTAAAACCTTCTACATTCTACAGATTCTACATTACCTGTTAATTGTTTTCGTATTTTACACATGATACATTTATAAACATTCTCAAAGCAAACTCTTTCCCCTCCCCTGGCAAAACATCTCATTTCAAAGATCTATTTTTAGAAATTTGCTCATTTGCATAAAAAAACTATGACCTAGATCCTTGTTTTGTAACAGCAAGACATTATGTAAACGCGCTACTTTTCTTACATATTCCTACGCTATCATGTTATAATCGTCACTCCGTTATTTTAAAACAAATACTTTTGTTTTTAATTGATTAACCATGATAACTATAATATTGCGAGTATAACTTCAACGCAATGAATTGCAATACAAAAACAAACACAAAATCCAATACATGTATATATTCGTTTCTGAATATTTAGGAGCATGAAAACTTTATATGTTGGCTCTTACAGCTGACCGACGCCTGTCAGAAACCTTAAATAGATATTACAGGGTTGACCGCAGTAGAAAACTACCACTTATAACTAACCGACCCCTGTCAGAAACCTTAAATAGATATTTCAGGGTTGACCGCTGTGGAAAACTTCCACTAACATCTAACAGACCCCTGTCAGAAACCTTAAATAGATATTTCAGGGTTGACCGCAGAAGAAAACTACCACTTATAACTAACCGACCCCTGTCAGAGACCTTCAATAGATATTCCAGGGTTGACCGCAGAAGAATACTACTACTTATAACTAACCGACCCCTGTCAGAGGCCTTAAATAGATATTACAGGGTTGACCGCAGTAGAAAACTACCACTTATAACTAACCGACCCCTGTCAGAGGCCTTAAATAGATATTACAGGGTTGACCGCTGTAGAAAACTTCCAATTATAACTAAACAACCCCTGCCAAAGACCTTAAATAGATGTTATAGGGTTAACCGTTGTAGAAAACCTTCAATTATAACTAACTGACTTCCTGCCAAAGACATTCAATAGATATTAAAGGGTTGACCGCAGTAGAAAACTTCAATTTATAACTATAACCAACTCCTGTAAGAAAACTTAAATAGATATTTCAGTGTTGACTGCTGTAGAAAACTTCCAAACTAAACAACCCCTGCCAAAGACCTTAAATAGATGTTATAGGGTTAACCGTTGTAGAAAACCTTCAATTATAACTAACCGACCCCTGTCAGAGGCCTTAAATAGATATTACAGGGTTGACCGCAGTAGAAAACTACCACTTATAACTAACTGACTTCCTGCCAAAGACATTCAATAGATATTAAAGGGTTGACCGCAGTAGAAAACTTCAATTTATAACTATAACCAACTCCTGTAAGAAAACTTAAATAGATATTTCAGTGTTGACTGCTGTAGAAAACTTCCAAACTAAACAACCCCTGTCACAGACCTTAAATAGATGTTTCAGGGTTCACCGCTGTAGAAAACCTTCAATTATAACTAACCGACCCCTGTCAGAGGCCTTAAAGAGATATTACAGGGTTGACCGCAGTAGAAAACTACCACTTATAACTAACTGACTTACTGCCAGAGACATTAAATAGATATAACAAGGTTGACCGCAGTAGAAAACTTCTATTCATAACTACCCGACTCTTGTAAGAAACCTTAAACAGATGTTACAGGGTTGACAGCAGTAGAAAACTTCAATTTATAACTACCCGACTCCTGTAAGAAACCCAAAATAGATATTTCAGGGTTGACCGCTGTAGAAAACTTTCAATTTTAACAAACCGACCCCTGTCAGATGCCTTAAATAGATAATACAGGGTTGACCGCAGTAGAAAACTTCCACTAATAACTAACTGACTTCCTGCCAGAGACATAAAATAGATATTACAGGGTTGACTGCAGTAGAAAACTTCAATTTATAAATAACCGAATCCTGTAAGAAACCTAAAATAGATATTTCAGGGTTGACCGCTGTAGAAAACTCCTTATTATATATAATGACTAAACAACCCCTGTCAGAGGCCTTAAATAGATGTTTCAGGGTTGACTGCTGTAGAAAACCTTCAATTATAACTAACCGACCCCTGTCAGAGGCCTTAAAGAGATATTACAGGGTTGACCGCAGTAGAAAACTACCACTTATAACTAACTGACTTACTGCCAGAGACATTAAATAGATATAACAAGGTTGACCGCAGTAGAAAACTTCAATTCATAACTACCCGACTCTTGTAAGAAACCTTAAACAGATGTTACAGGGTTGACAGCAGTAGAAAACTTCAATTTATAACTACCCGACTCCTGTTAGAAACCCAAAATAGATATTTCAGGGTTGACCGCTGTAGAAAACTTTCAATTTTAACAAACCGACCCCTGTCAGATGCCTTAAATAGATAATACAGGGTTGACCGCAGTAGAAAACTTCCACTAATAACTAACTGACTTCCTGCCAGAGACATAAAATAGATATTACAGGGTTGACTGCAGTAGAAAACTTCAATTTATAAATAACCGAATCCTGTAAGAAACCTAAAATAGATGTTTCAGGGTTAACCGCTGTAGAAAACCTTCAATTTATAACTAACCGACTCCTGCAAGAAACCTTAAATTGATATTTCAAGGTTGACCGCTGTAGAATACTTCCCCTTATAACTAACTGACTTCCTGCCAGAGATGTTTCGGCAGGAAGTCAGATCTTTCAGGGTTGACGTATGGGGTGACAGTGGGTTCGTCAAATCTCCGGTTCGTCAAACTTAACTTTCTGTACAAAAGAGGTTGTGGTTTCGTCAAATTGAATTATAGAGGGATTTGAGTTCATATTTATAGAAGTGCGAACAAACACCTTTTGTTAAAATTTGATAGTAGTTTATGGGATTGACGATTGATTTAATTAAAAATATTTGTTAATATTTAAGTAATAATTGTGTGATAATCATGCAATTGTTTGTGTGTTTTAATTAAATGACTGTTATTTTGTCAGGTGTAGATGAAGAAAAGTCAGCATTAAATACGTCAAATATTTATAATAATTTGACATATACATTGTATATACAATTAAATATTTTATAAAACAAAGAATATTTTGTGATTTTTTTATTGTTTATTATAGAATCTAATATCCATGCATCTACATGTAGCAATAATATATATCATACAATGAAATTATAATACATAAAATTGTAGCACACACCTGAAAAACAGATACATATAATTATGTTAAAAACTTAATAATCAGTCAGAATGCGAACTATGCATTTTAATGTACACATTATATATATATGCATTAAACGCCAGCGCATCGGGTCTGAAAAAAAAACATTATGTACGTTAACAGGAGCTATTCAATTACTGTTACCCTGACGTTATTTATCAACAGAAACTATACTGAAATAGCACATTGAGTCTGATACAAGTTATGTAAGTTATGAAATAATAGTACATTGATAGCTCTTAAGGAACTTTGTACATTAACAAGAATGCACTTCACTACATTGGAACACCATGTCCATTGTTCTTCTTCATTTCTTTACTACAGGTCCTCAAAAGTTGTGTTCAGGTCTTCGTCTTACTAATCGTCCCAAGAATAAAAAAGTTAATAAATTGAAGGAACGTACACAGTGAATTATAAAAAATGTTTATTTTGCTAATCGGTCATGTAGATCGGTTGTTTATTTCAAATTTCAGTAACAGGTCCATGTGAACATACAAACACCACAATACAATTTTCATATGGCAGTAACAAGTGGCAAAATAATTATAACAATGCTATCATATTTAAATATCATGAGAGATAATAAAATATGTATAACAATATTGATCTATGCATTTTACGATGCTTAAATACTTTCGTGAAATATTAATAAACGTAAAAATACAAGATATTTAAAAGCACTTATAAATGTACATATCTAAATGCATTTAATTTAACAATTATTGTAATTTCTACTTCAGTCATAATAATTCCTTAATCACTTAATTTGTCCGATGCATGTATATCACACCATGATAAACACACATACGGCAATTACATGACTGGTGTGAATCACTCTATATTATCACTTTGACGAACCGGATTAGTGTTTATACTATAAATTCAATTTGACGAACCGGAGATTTGACGAAACCACAGTAATTCGACGGCTGTATAAAACTTCCAATGGTCTAGCATTTTGAGTTATGAATTCACCATATTACATATTGTGTTAGGTATTTCGATTTAAATTAGTTGTAAATAAATATATCTAGACATATGTGACAATAATTATCGTTTATTAATGTGTTCCTTGGTGTTCCTTGGAACACATTTACCTATATCTTTCACACTACTTCCGCTTATTGACTCGTTCAACAGGATTCTTGGATATCTTTGCACCTAGGGGTTACATAATTATACGATGCATTCATAAATCCCCCTTAGAAGCCTCGCTGGACTGGCCGGTGAAATTACTTATTTGCGTTAATTCCCAGTGTGACGTCGCTAGTACATGGTTTCGACAGATATGCAGGGGCGTAGCTTGGTGTAAATAAAAATCTAGAATAACCAGTAAATGAACTGCTCTTTGAAAGTCCAAACTGTGTAAAATCTGTGTTGTGTATTTAAAACCTTCTAAATTCTAGGGTTTGCTTTCAATTCTACGGTAAATGTTTATTTTTTCATATTTTACACATGATACATTCATAAACATTCTCAAAGCAAACTCTTCCCCCCAGGCCAAATATCTCATTTCTAAGATCTATTTTTAGATCTTTGATCATTTGCATCACGGAAATACATTCTGTGTATATCCGTGTTTGCATGAAGTCCCATATACTAAAATAGCTGGAAAATGGTCATATGCGTATGACATCGGCCTTGGTCGGATTATTACTGAACAAAGCGTATATGACCGAGGTATAACGAATGATAGTTTTCCTAAGACTGGTTCCGTTTGCCGAAAGACGTAAATAGCCAAACTTTCACGATGGTGGTCTCCATTCAGGGATATCGTCGATTCACAGAGGCTTTAGAATATATTACGCAATTCATGTCTATATTTATGAATGAATGCATTCCCAGGATAAGGTCTCGTAATGAGTTGCCACTCTATATGATAGTCTGTTACATAACTATGTTTTCTGTCGATAACAATATTGCAGAGGCGTCGCGACTGTGGTGACGCAAGGGGGCCGCCCCAATATTTCGGCGAGCAATGGCTAAACTTAATGATAAAAGGCATTAAAATTTTGCACTAATTACATAACATAACTACATGTATAACTTTCTAGCTGACATATTGGTTAAAATTTCGAACAGCGAATAAGGGCCGGTCGTTTCTACTTGGCGATAATAACACCTCGCTAAAGTTATATAAGTCAAAAATTTTATAATGTGAAAAGTGTGGTAATTGCCAACCGACGCATGTCGTCAATTTAAAATAGACTTTAAAAGTAATTGTTGTTTAATTATTTTGTTATTGTCATTAAGGGCTGCTAGTTTGTATCCATCTTATATTAAGGGACATATTGTCTTCCTTTATTCCTTACAATAATATATAAAACTAATACGCCTCGTGAGTTTAATTGTGGCATGCACTATATTTCGATATAATTTTATCCAGTTTCTTAGTGCATGTTTTTGACCCTTCAGTCTACATTGAAATGCTATATCTTAAAACATTTCATGATAAATGGATAGGCCCTGAACACATTTTTTGGAATAGCTAAAACTTGTAACAATTTTCTTGAATCCGAATTTCCGACTTCTTGACTCATTCAACAGGATTATGGGATATCTTTGCACCTTGGGGTTACTTAAGGATCCACACTATCAGCGGCTGATTATTTGCAACGATGCATCTATCATTCCCACCTTTTGAACCTCGCCTTCCCAACACTATATGTTCAATTGTGTAGAGGCGCCTGCGGGTATTTCGCAAATCTGCTTCCTGACCAGTACTTACATAATTATACGATGCATTCATAAATTCCCCTTAGAAGCCTCGCTGGACTGGCCGGTGAAATTACTAATTTGCGTAAAGCTAATTCCCAGTGTGATGTCGCTAGTACATAGTTTCGACAGATATGCAGGGGCGTAGCTTGGTGTAAATAAAAATCTAGAATAACCAGTAAATGAACCGCTTTTTGAAAGTCAAAACTGTGTAAAATCTGCGTCGTGTACTTAAAACCTTCTCAATTCGAGGGTTTGCTTTCAATTGTACAGTAAATGTTTCTTTTTTCATATTTTACACATGATACATTCATAAACATTCTCTAAGAAAACTCCCCCCAGGCTTTCAAAGATCTATTTTTAGATCTTTGATCATTTGCATAAAGGTCCCATATAAATATGACCGAGTTTTGTAAGACAACAACAGACATTACGTAAATGCACTACTTTCATACGCTATCGTGTTATTATCGTCACTTCGTTATTTTAAAAACAAATCATTTTGTTTTCAATTGATTGATTACTGCATTTGTGAAAGCTGATCTGTTAGTACGTATTTTACATAAAATATGTTCAGTAAATAGTTCCAAACCGTGGGAAATCTGAGGTCACATCATTTTGCGCGTGTCTCAGTCAACAAACCCGCAACAAACCTAGACTAGAGCGAACAAGATTCCGGAAGAAATGTTAGACTAGCTATTTTGCGTTTATTCGTTTGTGTATAGCTGCTTTTAATGTTTCATTCTCTAAATAGTTGTATTTGACTGTTTACTCTTACTATTCAGGAATTTGCTTAAACATCTTCCAAAGAATGGCAATATTCTGACATTTTAACTCGTCACCACGATAATCGTACCCATGTCATTTCTAAGAAGAGCAACATTTATTTCGTGCAATTGATTGGTTACAATTTCATGTTTTAAAGGGTTTTTATTCACAGTAACTGGTTGTCATTTACATTTCTAGAAAGGTAACTACTGTTTGTTAAGCATGACTTTACAAATATGACAAAGCCGACTATAGACTGAGAAGAACGGTTTGACTCTGCAGTCTACATTGATATGCTAAACATTTCTTAAAAATGGATATGCCCTGCAAACGATTTTTGGAAAAGCTAAAACTTGTATAACGCTGAATTGGTTTAAAACGTTTATGTTTGGCTTCGACAGCTTTTGTCAAGATTCGACTCTTGTTAAAGCCAACCCAAGTTCTCTCCCTTGGATTTGTCGTCGCAGTAGTTTGGGCTATAAAGTCATCATATTACATATTATTTCAGGTATTTCAATTTAAATTAGTTGAAAATACATATATCTGGGCATGTGTGACAATATTATAATGTTTAATTGCTTTAAAATGGTTATGTTTCGCTTCGGCGTCCTTTATCTAGAGTTCGACTCTTGTAAGAAACCTAAAACAGTCTTTGGTAGTAGGAATATAGTCAATGCGGAAAGATTTGCTATAAATATCCTCTAAAAATAAAGTCTGATATAATTGTTGGTCTATATATAAATAAATGTTGGTAATGTAAACAAATCATGTTCAATGATACGTGTAATCTGTGTAGCATGCTTGTAATATTGTTCAAGTCATAGAACTATTTATTTGCAGAGGCCTAAAGTCGTTAAATTGGTCGTAAGCTGAAAAGTGGTAAAACTGTTATGGTGGATATTTTTACTATTTTTAACATGACGTTTTATGCAAATTTATGTATTAAATATAGATTACCAATTCCCAAATGACTAGGGTAAATTTAGTATCGAAAGATTGCGTTTTAAAAGTTGAATCCAAATATGTCATTTAAAGTTTAGTATTTTTGAAATAAGTACAATATTTCATAATTTAGTAGTTTTTAGATGAAATAGTTTTTATATAATTAAGAAATCACCATTTGGTCACATGTCTAACTTACATACAGTGATATGCCCAGTGGCTAATCTTTATTTCCTCTGGTCTAATAAAAGCCATCACGGGTAGGTGATAAAATGCACTTATCTGTGTGCATAATACTGATGGCAAACCATGTGACATATCCTGTATTATAAATAACCAAATCTAACTTTATGTCTTATTTCCTGAATAACAATGAAATATCAATATGACATGTTTACCACCATTAATGAATTATCACACCTTCATCAGAGGAAACCATCAGATGTGATAAGCAGCCACCTCGAGGCTAAGTAAAGTCCTATATAAGCTAGTCCAAATATTCCAGAATATCATAAACTATTCTGGACGTGAAATAAACTAGTGGACTTTACTTAAAGCTTGTCTCATCTGTTATTCCAGGTATGTGAATTCATATTTTTATACTTAGTTATTTTAATCTAATGATGGACTTTGTACCTTTTAAACATTGTTGATATCAGAGTGTTAAATTGTTTATTGAACATTCATTTGCATATGTTTGTATTATTGCTTATTACTTCTTGTTTAGACTATGCCTTTAATATGTATGCTATATTTGACTTGAATTATTAATATGTATCTTACATTTAATTGAACTATGTGTATATTATTCTTCTAAGTACTGTTCAAATAATTAAATGTACCTCTCACTAGCTAAGCGTAATTCCCCAAAATTGGCTTAATTGCTATACATTATTTGAACTGTACTTACATAAGAATATTTGCATACTAGGTTTTTACTTGTCAGTATACTAGGTTTTTGTATGAATGTAATATAACCGTTTTATATCTTGAATTGTATTAATTATCATAAACTATTCTGGACGTGAAATAAACTAGTGGACTTTACTTAAAGCTTGTCTCATCTGTTATTCCAGCGAGCCCCGCAAATCATTTATGCTACGTCATAGCACGTCATAAATAGTGTTTTGTGGTTGCAATTTAACAATATCATTGTGTGGCGTACGCCACACAAAAATCAGACCAAGGCATTACCAAGGAAAAAGTATATCGGATATGGGTCAAAATATGCAGCGATAAGTGTTAGCATGTAAATAGAACGAGATATAGTGAAATCAAAGCGCCAGGCCCGGTTCCAGAAAATTTCGAGTGGGGGGCACAGCTAGCTATTGGGATGATATCGTGGGGTGGGTGCGGGAGGGTTGTCCACTCCCGGCGAAGATGTTTTCACTTTTCGACTTAAAATCATGCAATTTCAGAAGTAAAGGTACTAAAATTGTACTGCTACATCAACAGAAAATACAATTAGTTTAACAATAATTAAAAAATAATTTCATTCAATTCCCCAAAATTTACAAACCAGGCATCAAATTATTAAAATTCACGCTACGTAATCAGACATCGGAAATTTTTTATGCAATTATTTAAACAAATGTTTACCCCATTGAAGATTTTTTTCAAATAAGAACTTTAATTTTTGAGTTAGATGTTAAATTATTGAAAGTGTATGTCTACAGTGCTACAAATCAAAATACATAACCCATGAAATAATCCACATATAACTGAAAGTTTCCACAGGTTCAGATCGATTTTTTGTAACATTTTAATAATAAATCATGAAATTTCCGCTCTGTAGCCTTAAAAAAATAAAATCAAAGTACTGAAGTACTACTTGTGGGGAAAATCGCAATTCTGGGTATTTATTTGTAGGGTTTCACATTTGATTGTAATGAATTTCAAAACAATCTTAATATTGTGACAATGTTTCTGAGACGCGATAGCAGCTGAATCATTCAAATCACACCTCAACGGACCCATCACAATACTAGAACTCATAAAGGCATTATACCTGCTGTAGAAAAAAACTAGAAACTAAAAACTGCGTACACAGAGTCCTTATTCCATAATTATACCTGCGTACGAACTGGATATTGTGCGAATAGCGCGAACGAATAAGATGGGGACGAAACAAAAATAACTCATATGGTCTCGACTTTCGGCGGGAAAATTTATGTAACAGCGCTTGGAAAAGGGTTGTTCTAACGGTAGATCCAAACTATTTAGCTGAAGATCTCTGGTATTAGTTAAAGGACGAAACGTCGATCAATACTATCAACAAATGCAAAATATCGTAAATAGTAAAAGACAAGCACACGTTAGGTTAGAAGTTTCTAGCTTAACTGTAATATGAATGTTAAAACCATGAATTGTGTTAAGTTCGTCTGCTCAACGGGTTACTTTTAACAGTGGCATTTGTATCGCCCCTCAAAAATCATTAGTCATTTTACAGCGCTTATGAATTTATACGCACAAATACATTTTCTCATAAAATAAGCTTTCAAAAAGTACAAACAAATAAAAAAATATTAAATTGTTGTAAACAAAAGTTTGTAATAAAACTCACTGGCGAAGATTTTTTTAACTTTTAGAATTAAAATCATGAAATTCGGCACTTTAAATTTTATAGTTAGACGTTAAATTATTGAAATTACAGGCCTACTACTACAAATCGAAATACATTGCCCATGAAATAAACAATATTAGATAGATATCTAAAAGTTTCCACTGATTCAGATAGATTTTTTTAGTAAATTTTGTATAAAAATAATGAAATTTCATGCACGGCCTCGGCCGCGTGTAACTGCGCATAGGCAGGATCGATGTATTGTGTTACGGCACCTACGTAATCGTTTCCAACAAGCAACAGTTACGGCATCAACGACGGCTGGGGTGATTATAACCGCAATATCTCGGCTCAGACAGTGAGAAACCGTCTACGGGAGCACGGTATCAGAGCTAGACGTCCATACAAAGGAATAGTCCTACAAGCTGCTCATCGGCGAAACAGATTAGCCTGGGCTAGGAGGCACCTGCGTTTAAATAGACGTGATTGGGCAAACATCTTGTTTACCGATGAAAGCAGATTTTCACTTCATCGCAGTGATGGTAGAATAAGGGTCTACCGCCGTCGTAACGAACGATACAAGGACAATTGTGTTACTGAACGTGACAGGTTCGGTGGCGGATCATTGATGATTTGGGCAGGCGTGTCGTTAAATTCTAAAACACCTGCTATTCTTATTAATGGTAACCTCAATGCGAATAAGTAACAAACTGACGTATTGTTCCCAGTGGCTCATAATTCCCCATATGATGATACATGGTGGTTTAACTCTCATGCACGACGGAGCTACTAGTCACACAGCTGTCAGTACTAGAAACTTCCTACAACGTTACCATGTAAATGTGCTTGATTGGGTTTCCAAATCCCCGGACTTACACCAAATCGAACACTTGTGGGACGAGCTTGATAGACGCATCAGACGACTTCCGGTTGCTCCACAAAATCTTCACGAATTGCAGCAAGTCATCATCAGGGAATGGTCTGCCATTGGCCAGGCGCACATTCGACCTTACATCCGATCCATGCGTAGCCGGTGCATAGAAGTCATTCGATCAAACGGTGGACATACGCGCTACTAAAACAGTGTGACTTTTTACTTGGAGGGTCAAGTTTTAAACGTCTGTGTCATGCAATGGGCTTTCATTTTCTGTTATTGAATAATGAATTTTGTTATGAGATAATAAATTGTTATTCAACTTATATAATTTATTTTTGCCTGTTTCCATTCAAAAATATACCACAAAAATCAAGGCGTCTAGTTGGAACATTTGCTCATTGCTCAGTATATTCATTGAGAATTTTTTTTTTTTTTTTTTTTTTAATTTTCAGCTACGTCATGCAGCCCATTTATTAACCCCGTCATAGGAGGGAGAGGGTCGGGGTACCATCCCTTCTCCCACCTAACAATGATTGCATGAATGTACGAATCAACTTAACTAAATTACAACAAAAATTCATATATCACAATATAGTACAAGATTTTCATATTTCACAATCCAAGGGGAACAACTCCAACAGCATTATATTGTTACAACGAGGTAGAGTTCCTTCCCTTGGGTTGTATACATTGCCTCCTATTTTCTATTGGAGAAACAAATATAGTTTATTTTAAGCAGATTATCGATGCATGTATATTTTAGGTCTAAGTACACATTTTATGGAATAGAAGAGTTTTGTTTGTTTGTTCAATATTCATTGAGATTGTTAAAGTCCCATAATGCCTTAACTGGCAATTTTCAACAAGAGGGCCCAAAGGGCCCTAGGTCGCTCACCTGTCGAACTTGACCTAGATTTTGTAGAGATGATCATTGTGACTAAGTTTCATACAGATAAGGCCAATATTGTGACCTCTAGTGACTACACAAGGTTTTTATATGATTTGACTTAATGACCTAGTTTTTTACCCCAGATAAACCAATTTCAAACTTGACCTAGATTTTGTTGAGATGACCATTGTGACCAAGTTTCATAAAGATAAGGTCGACATTGTGACCTCTAGTAACTACACAAGGTTTTTCTATGATTTGACCTAGTGACCTAGTTTTTGACCAAAGATGACATCATATCGAACTTGACCTTGATTTTGTCGAGATGATCATTGTGACCAAGTTTCATAAAGATTAAGTCAAAATTGTGACCTCTAGTGACTACACAAGGTTGTTCTATGATTTGACCTTGTGACCTAGTTTTTGACCCCGGATGACCCAATATCGAACTTGACCTAGATTTTGCCGAGATTATCATTGTGACCAAGTTTCATAAAGATTAGGTCAAAATTGTGACCTCTAGTGACTACACAAGGTTTTTCTATGATTTGACCTTGTGACCTAGTTTTTGACCCCAGATGACCCAATATTAAACTTGACCTAGATTTAATTGAGATGATCATTGTGACTAAGTTTCATAAAGATTAAGTCAAAATTGTGACCTCTAGTGACTACACATGGTTTTTCTATGATTTGACCTAGTGACCTAGTTTTTTACCCCGGATGACCCAATATCGAACTTGTAGATTTTGTCGAGATGATCATTGTGACCAAGTTTCATCAAGATTAGGGTAAAATTGTGACCTCTAGTGTCTACACAAGCCAATTGTTGACGGGCGGACGGACGGACGACGGACGGACGACGGACGAAGAGTGATCACAAAAGCTCACTCTGTCACTTTGTGACAGGTGAGCTAAAAAGCGATAACTAAGCAACCTATCTGCAGAATGATTCATTTTGAGCACTTTATTTGACTCCCAAAGGTGGAAAATACCATAAGATGGAAGAAAACAAAATAAAGCCTCCGGTTGATTTGTAAATAAATAACGAAATGTAAACAATACGTGCATATTTTGAAGTCTAAGGGGAGTAACTCTTACAAAATTAGTATTTAGTCATCCATACATTTTACAAAATGTGATTTTGGCATACTATTGGGACAGATATAACTGACATTCTTTCGTCAAGTATAGGTTATTTGTGAAAATCATCCTAATTCTTTGTATTCAGTCTATTTACTGGACGGTTGGGGAAAAGGTTTTGGGAGAGATAATTTGAATTGAATCTGTGAAATTTTGAAGAAATTCCATCCAACATTTTGAGAGGAGTTCAACAAACAAGATTTCCCACTATGTGGTATATAGTAAAATTAACAAGGGGCCATAATTCTGTTAGAAATTGACGCAAAGAAAATTCCATGCATTACGGTCATCTACATTGAGATTGTTCATCTGTAAAAAATTGAAGAAATTCAAACCAACAGTTTGTGAGGAGTTCAACACACAATATTTGCGTTACGTACGGATGGACGGATAGACGAACAGCACCAATGCTATACGCCCCCATTTATAAATAACTGAGGGGGGGCACAAAAACATACAAGGCACAATGCCCAACACTTAACAGAACGAGAAAATGAACTGCCCAAGTCCTAGCTGTCAAAAGTTCAGCCACAAAAAGCTAAATGCCCGAGTTGAATAACCTAGTTTCAACAGTATTGTAAAAAACGTTAAGTATAATAATGTATGAAAGCACAGTCATGTCCACTGTAACTATCACAAGCATGGCAGTATACGTTTTGATATTGTTTCGAGGGTTGACAATTTCAATGTCATGCATGCAAGCGTATGATATAGAACAATGTCAGCTTCGCCTCGAGGTGACATTCTGCCCCCGGGTTGACAATATCAATGTCACAAACGCAGTCGTATGATATTTATATATATACAGTAAATAACATTTGACCAGGCGCCTAATTATGCTTCGTGTGTTTCGTTATTGTACAAATCTGATTAAACGACGGATGAGCTCATATATTCACGGGTGCCATTTAAAACATTACAAGCTTTAGTTACCTTGCTTTAGCATAACAACATCCTAAACTGTCTGTATGGTCTTATGTAGCCACAGTATAAAGAATCCCCCTGAAATTAAAACCGAAAGTACAAAATCAATGTGGATTAATGAGCATTTGCCAACTGTCTTAGATAAGGTCTAAATATTTGCTTTGATAACAGGCTATTTCAATGAAATTAGATAACAATCCATGTTGGTTTATCAATGCACAGTTTGTTTTACTGATAAAACTTAATGAACATATGAACAGGTACAGTCTAACCTGTCTTGAGCAACTACTTACTAAAGACATCAAGTAAGGCTGAAGAAGGTGGCTGTTTAATATGCCATGAGAATAAAAGTGAGCAGAATAAAATTCGGACTGAACTTACTGGAATCCACAATGAGGTTGAAGAACTGAAAGAATTCAAAGAAAGACTACAACTAGACATTGAGTATGTAAGTGACAAACTTGATATGAAACAAACTGCAATGGAGGCTATGGAACAACATGTTGACCATCTCGAACGTGAAGTGCGCAAAGGTACAATGCGAATTTTTGGCCTACAAGAAGATGAATACAAATCAAAACAATCACTAAAAGATAAAGTTTAAAACAAAATTCTCAAAGTTGCTTACCCAACTAAAAGCTGGTTCAACGATGACATAAAGTTTGCGACAAGATTGGGAGAGAAATCCGAAGAGTACGATAGAATGGTTTTAGTATCATTCCGCTTTGACGACGACAAATTCAAAGTATATGAAGGCAGAGATAAACTTCAAGAGAATGGAATTCGAGTGGGTGATGATCTAACAAAACGTCAGAGAGACACGTTGTCAAGGTTAAAAAGTCATGGGAAGAATGGGTACTTTTACAAAGGTAAATTACACGTATATCAACCGGTGAATAAAACAAATGGTACTCGTGTTACAATGAAAGCAAAACGGAAAATGGACCCAAACATTAATTCAAACAGTGAAGCCAAATGGAGTGAACCCTTAGTGCCAGATAGTCATAAACTAACTGGTGACGATGAAGATACGATGGTGGCAGAAGGTAATTTGATTGATATGTAGGAAAACGGCCGAAGCCCTACAAACACTCACATTCTAAATTGTTTAAACTGGAACATTGAAGGGTTGAAAAACAAACTATTCAACATAGACTTGATTGATTATCTTAAGAATTTTTCTATTATTGCATTGACAGAAACGTGGCTAATTGATGACTCTGATATATGCATGCTTCTTACAGAATATTGTTACTATTTTGTTCCAGCGATCAAACAACGAGTGGCTGGTAGAGCAATGGCAGGGATAGTTGTATTTGTAAAACGAAACCTATGTAATGTTGTGACATGTGTATTGCCAGAATGCGATTTTGGAGTGTTTTTAAAATTAGACAAAACATGTTTAACTAGTGATAGAGATATATTGTATGTGGTTTTGTACATCTTCCTCCATATTCTTCACCATTTTATGAAACGCGAAATGTCAAGGGTATTAACATGTTAGAAGAGACATATATCAATTTAACCTCGAAGTTTGATGCTGATTTTATTATTAGCGGAGATTTAAACGCTCGTACAGGAGATAAAAGTGATTGTATAAATATAGTAGAAAGGACTGAGGAACTTCGAGATATTTTTGTAGGCGATTTAATTCCTCCTCGAGTCTCAAACGATACTAAAGTAAACGCATTTGGTGCTGATTTATTAGAATTCTGTAAGTCATATATCTTGCGCATAGCTAATGGGCGATTATTTGGTGATAAGAATAAAGGTGATTTTACATATATAAGCCACCTTGGCTGTAGCGTTATTGACTATGTACTTTACTCTGACAATGTTACAAATTCTCTAACTGATTTTCAAATAGGTAGTAGAACTGAGTCTTCCCATTTACCCATATCATTTAACCTGGCAGTTACAACGTATATGGATGATAGTCAGAACACTTACAATGAGCAGAATGGTAGACATAGATATGATTTCAATGAAAACAACACAGAAAATTATAGGGAATCTTTGAGTAAACTTTTAACTCCTTCCTTTATAAATAGTTTCGTCTCTGAAATCACAAATGCGTCGACTATTATATCAGATATTATTAACAAATTCAACGACTTACTATACACTAGTGCAAAATGTTGTCTCATTCAGCCTAGAAAGAAACCAAGGACTCAACCACGCTGGTTTGATAAGTTATGCCATGAACTTAAGTACTTGAAATATAAATATTTACGCATTTTTAGACGACACAAATGTGACGAAAATCTGAATGCATATATAACAACCAAAAATAATTTCAAGCAGTACTGTGATCAAAAACGTAAAGACCATTTAGACAAGCAATTAAACGAACTTATAGATTCAACTAACAATGCTAAATCATTCTGGCGAAAACTAAAATTTATGTATAGAGGTACAGGTACGAATTCAAATTCTATATCACAGGATGAATGGAAAACAAATTTTGAGACCCTGTTTGATTTACAAGAAGAAAATGATAACACAGAACCAATTCTATTTGATGACAATTGTGAAAATGACATTGAAGACTCTATTTTTAATTCAGAAATAACTGACGATGAGATACTGAAGGCAGAACAAATTGTTTAATAGATTGTATAATACAGGAACCTTTCCTACGCAATGGAGCTCAGCCGTAATAATACCTTTGTTTAAGAAAGGGGATGTAAATGTACCTGGTAACTATAGAGGTATATCACTTTAAACATATGTATTAATTAAGATCTATACTAGTATTTTAACTAGAATGTTGACATTTTATGTAAATATTTTTGGGAAACTGCACGAAACCCAAGCAGGATTTCGTGAGGGATATTCAACTATTGATAATGTTTTCGTTTTAGACGCGATTGTGAATCAACAATTAGCGAAACCAGGGGGTAAACTGTATGTAGCCTTCATTGATTTTATGAAATGTTTTGATATGATAAACAGGAATAAACTATGGTCTGCTCTAAGACATAATGGAATAAAGGGTAAACTTTATAAAGCATTACTTGGTATGTATAATTCAGTACAAGCATCGGTCAGAACCAAAGAGGGTCTGACAGATAATGTTAATTGTCCGGTAGGTTTAAAACAAGGATGTTTAGCATCGCCTATTTTATTTTTAATATTTATTAACAAACTATCCTCCTATATCGAAGGAAGCGGTGTAAGGAGCATTCAACTGTTCCCAGATGCTACAGAAATATTATCATTTCTATTTGCAGATGATCTAGCTCTTACAGCAGACACAGTTGTAGGATTACAGAAACTACTAAATATTCTACAGAAATTTTGTCTTGATAAAGGGGTAAAGATTAATACTCAAAAATCCAAAATAATGGTATTCAAAAAGGGAGGGATATAATTATCAAAACATGAGAAATGGACTTATGAAGGTGAAGTACTCCAAACAGTTAACAGTTTCCCATATGTCGGGGTTACCTTGTCACAACAGTTCTCATACGCAAGAATGGCTCATGAACAAGCCTTAAAAGCTAAACGAGTTTTAATTTCTATTTTATCAAAGCTAAACGAATATGGTCAATTGCCCAATGGTGTGTTTTTTAATATATTTGATACTAAAATAAGTCCAATTTTATTGTTTGGTTCAGAAATTTGGGGTATTCATAGATAAACTTCAATCGAAATTATCCATAACTATGCTTGTAAGCGTTACATGTGTGTAAACCAAAAAACGATTAATGTTGCAGTACTTGGTGATTGTGGGAGATTTCCATTGTTTATAACTACAGCTAAAAGAAACATTAACTACTGGTTCAAAATTCTTAAGATGGGTGATGACCGCTATGTAAAAAAATGTTATTTAATGCTGAAATGTTTAGACGACCGGGGTCAAACTAACTGGGCGACTGGTATAAGAAAAATACTATGCAGCAATGGTTTCGGGTTTGTCTGGTTTGACCAAGGTGTAAACTACGAAAACGTATTTTAAAGCATTTCACTGTACGTTTAATAGATCAATTATACTCAAGAATGGCAAAGTTTGGTTTCAGATAGCTCAAAGCTTTATTTGTATAACCAATTTAAAAGTGAGTTTAACCATGAACCATATTTACATTTTGTTAAAATTAAGAAATTTAGACATTCACTGGCAAAAGTAAGAACGTCATCTCATGACCTTGAAATAGAGAAAGGCAGATACAATAATACCCCAAGAGAAAATAGAATATGTAAATTATGCAATCTAGAGATTGAGACAGAATTTCATTTCATATTAGTATGCCCGAAATTGCAATGTATAAGTGAAAAATATATCCATCAACAAGACTGCGTTCAATAAACGCTTATGCCCCCTGTGGAAGCCTTGTCCATAAATAAGTCTAAGTCCAAATTAGGTCAAGGTGAAGGTCAAAATGGGGTCAGGTGATACAGGTGTGTGGAGAGTGTTCATATACAACATCCATGCAAGTTTGGAAGCTTTGTAGCAAGCCATAATGATGCTAGAAGAAACGGTCAATTTGGGTTAACCAGGACGGACGGACGAACGAACGGACGGACGAACGGACAGGTGAATCACTATATGCCTCCCGATCTATCGATACGGGGGCATAAAAATATTTTTTGAACACAAATGTTCACAAGTTTAGAATTCTAATGAATTCAAATTCCGAGCACGTACTAATAAATCTAGCCATGTATACATATCATGCTTTCCAAAAATGAAAATCAATAATTCAAGACTTACAACAAAATATATAAGGCATGATAATATTAAGTCATTAATTACTATGATTATCAAATATTCATATACATATAATATACATTTTTAAAACAGATTCCATTAAGTTAACCTTGTATTTCGTTTCGACAAGGTGAACTGCAAAATGGGATCAATCATCATACTAGTATTACAAATTGAATAAACAGCAATTTAAATTTAGATTGCTGTAGTGCTTTATCCATGATTCTATATTCCACTATACTGTCACTTTTTTATCAATGTAAACATAGGTATGCGAATATTGTCTGTTTATGAATATTTTGTCATAATTTAGATATGATATGATAATTTACCATACTTGTTTATTATGTTTTCAAACTAGTACTAGTCTAAGTATGTATATGTTCTGTAAATATGTTCATATTTTTTTTATGGGCTGGTGGCCAATATCAAATAAAATCTTTGTCATTGTCAATACATATGTATTTATACCATGATAACATTGCTGTAGGGATTAACTATTTGCTGCTAATTAATACAGAACATGTGGTTGCTTTTTTCAAATGACCACTAAGGCAGGTTTGACTGTTTAAAGCAAGTGACTGTTGATGTACAAATGTTTGCATTATAAACATTGCCAGTTGGGATTCAATTACTTTGAGGCAGATGGTTGCTTAATTCAGGTTAACTACCACTCACTAAAACATGTATGACTTTTTAAAGGAGATGGTTGCTTAATTCAGGTGATCATTAACTAAAACAAGTTTGCCTTTTTTAAGGAGATGGTTGCTTAATTCAGGTGATCATTAACTAAAACAAGTATGTCTTTTTAAAGGAGATGGTTGCTTAATTCAGGTGATCATTAACTAAAACAAGTATGCCTTCTTAAAGGAGGTGGTCGCTTAATTCAGGTGATCATTAACTAAAACAAGTATGTCTTTTTAAAGGAGATGGTTGCTTTATTCAGGTGATCATTAACTAAAACAAGTATGTCTTTTTAAAGGAGGTGGTCGCTTAATTCAGGTGATCATTAACTAAAACAAGTATGTCTTTTTAATGGAGGTGGTCGCTTAATTCAGGTGATCATTAACTAAAACAAGTATGTCTTTTTAAAGGAGGTGGTCGCTTAATTCAGGTGATCATTAACTAAAACAAGTATGTCTTTTTAAAGGAGATGGTCGCTTAATTCAGGTGATCATAAACTAAAACAAGTATGCCTTCTTAAAGGATGTGGTCGCTTAATTCAGGTGATCATTAACTAAAACAAGTATGTCTTTTTAATGGAGGTGGTTGCTTAATTCAGGTGATCATTAACTTAAACAAGTATGTCTTTTTAATGGAGGTGGTTGCTTAATTCAGGTGATCATTTACTAAAACAAGTATGCCTTTTTAAAGGAGATGGTTGCTT
This sequence comes from Spisula solida, assembly GCA_947247005.1. Classification (NCBI taxonomy): domain Eukaryota; kingdom Metazoa; phylum Mollusca; class Bivalvia; order Venerida; family Mactridae; genus Spisula; species Spisula solida. Next base: position 46,232,725 of record OX365945.1, on the reverse strand, counting down.
AATTCAGGTGATCATTAACTAAAACAAGTATGCCTTCTTAAAGGAGATGGTTGATTAATTCAGGTGATCATTAACTAAAACAAGTATGCCTTCTTAAAGGAGATGGTTGCTTAATTCAGGTGATCATTAACTAAAACAAGTATGCCTTCTTAAAGGAGATGGTTGCTTAATTCAGGTGATCATTAACTAAAACAAGTTTGATTTTCTAAAGGAGATGGTTGCTTAATTCAGGTGATCACTCACTAAAACAAGTATGACTTTTTAAAGCATTTCAATATAAAAATCGCCGACTGACTTAAGATTTAATCATAAGGGCTGACTAATATAAAAAATGTGGTCGCTGAATTCATGTATGGACCGCATGTACGCCTTGTGCGGTCTCTAGATCAGGTGACCACTAAAACAAGGTTGACTATAGCAAAATATTTTTATTAAGTTTACTTCATTATTTGACTATTATCTTTTATTATACACAATCGCGCCCAAGAATGTGGATATATCTGATATATTTACATGACTTTGCAAGGGCTAATAGAGTCTAATTACGACAACCCTCAAAAGAAACATGCTGGTTGGACCCGCTCTGAGCAAACAGCTACTTGAACCCCACACTGAGAAAAATTAGCAAGTTAGATCTTCCTGAGAAAAGCTACATCCACGCATGCCGGGTACGCCCCTGGCATCACTAAGTCATAAACTAATCATAGATAACAGTTCTTTCCCTTAGACCATAAACTAGAAACAAACTGGTTACCTTTTATGAAACTTTTCACAAATAGCAGCTAGTACAAATAACACGATAAATATTTAACTGTATTTGTGCTTCAGTAGGAATGGAAGATACAAACAAATTGTGTTAAAATCGAAAGAAGAATTACGAAATTTCGAAACCGAAAGTAGAATATGTGTGTATAAAAATTATATATAAAAAGCGTTAAATAAAATGATTTACTACATCAAAGAATTGACTATAATGTTTGCAAATAGTACGTGAATAATGATGGCATAAATTGATCATCTATATATACATTCTGAGCGAGTACTGATTTGTTTGTTAATGTATTAGTAATAACATAAGCTGAATAAAGACACCCATTGGAACGATTTTATTATGCCCATTTAAGTTATAGTAGATATCTTATACATGTACATTTGTAGATCTAAAATTATAGTTAAAAGCAGCACACTGAACGCTGTCCTGGTTTAATACAATGCCCTGTTTAACGGTCAATGGTCACGTTGTTATATGGTGACATTCAAAGCAAAACTAGATGATTGTATAAAACGTAGACCTACAGGCCTGAAAACAATGTTGAAACAAATAATTATGTAAAGACTCGAACTAAACCAGGTCTTAACATTTCCTCTAAGATATGATTGTTAAAGTACAATAATATCAAGACATCTACCTTAATTCCAGTGCATTTTACCAACCGAAAACATCTTATCAAAGTAGCTACACTTCATTTCCGTTTTAGATCTATTTATAGCCAAATGGAAAGTCCCCGATAAAATCGAAACCGAAAGTAGGAAACGGATTACATAGCCAAACAGGTAAAATTAATATATTATGCTATTAACTTTGACGTTATTAGTTGATTTTAACAATTAACACATACAGATTTAAATAAAGACTGTGCTGTTTTACATATGCGTATTGGTGACTTTATAAAAAACTTATTAACAAACCTGTCATTGTTAACTATATGCCTCAAGTGCCTTCCTAGTAAGATAATTTACTAATCCTGCATACACATCATAACATTAGTAAATAGTGTATCTTGCGGAGTGGTGACCTGACATATAGTTCAATTTTGAACTCTGAGCCATGACCTATCGGACTAGTCCATTTTGGCGGGTAGACCATAGTTTATTACGTTCGCATGTCATTATTTAATGATGTGATTCTTACATCTATCTGTTTCTTATCGATTTACAGTTTAGTGCAGTCGGCAACGTTCAGGATTTCTAACCCGAAGTTCGGTGGTTCAAATTCCCAATTCGCTTATATTTTTAATTCATTATTTTATGTTATTTAAAGAGTATATAAACTAAAGTACCTTTTTTTTAATTAATCCATGAAAATGTGTTGATTCATTCTATTTTTCACTTATAGCGATCGTTTCCACATTCCGAGTTTACTGACAACCTGTATTACGTTGATTAGCCGTCATAACATGCTACAATACACATGCCAGATCTAAAAATATTTTGAAGCATGTAACAAATATGACTTGTCACATACTGTTATAACACGGATATTGCAAGTTATGTGCATTTATAAATTAAAAAATGTGTAATTATAAATTAAAAAAAGAAAAATATATTTATTTGGTGAGATTCGAACTTTCCCTGGTCAGACAAAAGTTATTTTACAATGTATCAAGCGCTATACCGTCACGACCATTCAGACGCACGGAATAGTTGGCCTTTATTATATTACTTATATTTTCCATTAAACCTGTACCAACCTATATCGATTAATGGTTAAAACTTTAAAAGTGCAGTCACGGCTCAATGCTCGAAATCGAACTAAATATATTTAATCTGATTTGACCTACTTATATATTTATGGTGTGTCTTCATGCTCTTTACAGCAGGGTATGTGTAACGTGTCTAAGAGACTTGATACAATTCTGACCCGTAAAACACGTCAATAATTATTTGAACGACATTCGAAGAATGCTTCAAAGCGTCCAGTATATCCTGTCCTAAGCGACTATTTAAGGGATATGTGTCAGAGGTCGTTTGATATAGGTACCCACGGATTCTAACACTAATTACCAGATATAGATCGAAAGCCCCTGTCTGATATAAGCAGGCATCTGTCTTAACAGTCTGAAATAAGCAGGCATCTGTCTTAACACAGTCTGATATAAACAGGCATCTGTCTAAACAGTCTGAAATAAGCAGGCATCTGTCTTAAACACAGTCTGATATAAGCAGGCGTCTGTCTTAAACACAGTCTGGTAAAAGCAGCAACCAGTCTTCGACCGACAAGTTTTACATGTAGTCGAGAGCGTACGATTAAATAAGGTACCTGTACATAAGGTACAATTGTTAGTTCTCTATCTGTTTTGTACCACCATTAAAGTCATGGATTGATTGGGCGATAAAAGGGCACAACCAGTGCAGTATTGCAATTATTGCACTCTTATCCAGTGCAGTACTCGCAGTCAGTATTGTATAATTTTCATTCGTCGTGTTCATTTGATACAATATGATTTAATCATGCAGTTCCAACATGTCAGTTTATATTAAACATATATATCCTTTAATTATACCTTACAGTTGATAAGTCGGTACATTAATTTATCTTAAAATGTAGATTAGCTTCATCGGCCGATTCTATTCTTTGTGTGCTTGTGTTCGTGTCTACAGAAATATTCAGTGAGTGTCAGATAAATAGTTTATCCATACCCACCTGCGATGATACGATACTTGACCTTTCCAGTGCATGGATTTGCATAGTGACACGATTTAATAAGTCAAAATATGCTCAAATCTGACTATCTTCTAAACACGCAGTTAAAAGTTCGCAGCGTGGCGTCGCATATACCGAGAATACACGGTTTTAATGGGATAATGTTTACGCGGTTGGACAACCATACTTGATATGTATAGAAGTGTAAATGCTAGCTAATATGTATGCAAGTGTATAAAACCAAGGATAGCTATTTACAAATGTGTTTAAGTGTGTGTAGTTTCTTTACTACTTTATAAGCCTTACTCAGGTAAAATAAGGTTTCCATTTACGTTTATAAGTTATTAATAGAGCAGAGGGCGTAGCTCGAGATTAAATATGCTGCATGAGTTTTTGTTCCCTCTCTGTTTTATTTAACTGAGAGCCTGGTGGATATGGTGGTAAATAGGCGTACCCAGTGCAGTTTTGCAGTTGTCGCACTCTTTTCCATGGGTGTGTTACAGTTAACACGCTATTTCCCATCGTGAATACATGTATGATACAGAATTACTAAAGTAATTTGAAATTCCTACACCATGTCTCTATGTGCAGAATACGTCTAAATTAATAATAATAACCATGTTTTTAAACCGATTTCACTCGCTAATTAGTTTTTTAATTATAAATTACGACCGTAACATATCAAATAACTATAAGTATGTCCCCATGACACGGGTGTCCCCACTTGCAATTTGACCATGCCAATGGGCATAAAATGCACATGCTGACTTATATTTGTACAAACTTTGACGACAAAAGCACCCATACTTATAGAATTATCAGAAACAAAAGCAACAATTCATCATTTCAAGGGCCACAACTCTGCTAATACAGGTCAGATCCTAATTAAAATATGTAGGTGGGTATATATACATACCATAGGAACTTGCATTTAAAATTTGAAAAAAAAATGAAAAAAAATGTTTTTCTTTCACTTAACGGTCATGACTCAGTGACTGGCGCATACAAACAAAATAATCGTCTATAGTTGTGTATAAAGTCGAGGCCTACTTTACTACTAAAATATTTTTTTTTCATTTTTTTTTTCAAATTATAAATGCAAGTTCCTGTGATACATACTGACTAATATAACTACGGAATTAGCTCAAATAAATACTTTTAGAGTTAGTGACACTAGGAACGAAATTATTCATAAATGTTCATCTTTTCAAGATCTTTATAACAAAAAAGGTGCACAAAACACATGCTGGCCAACTTTTATATGTACACTATTACTTTTCAAGTTACAGACGACACAAGACAAATACCATCAACATTCATCATTCCAAGGTCTATAACAGTTACTCTGCTTATATTGGTCGGGTCCGAAAACAAGTTGAGAGAATAAAAAATAAGATTTGATTTCCTGATACGGAAGTTTATGTTAAGTCATGGCAGTGTCTGTCACGTGGGGCGTGTCTCTGTTGTCATTGGCGAATTTATAGATTCATTTCGAGTCTGAGTGAAATCATGTTGAAAAGCGGCGTACATAACTATATAGAAAACAATGCAAAGCCAGTCGACGTGCAGTATACGACTGTAGCTATAAATAAGTACATTCATATATTCACATTCTTGCATTACTTGTCTGTATACAGTGAGCATAGAATGTGTGGATCGAGATATCCGATGTTACACCACAGGAATTTGAAATTCTATCTATAAATATCATAGCAGTCGATCTAATCAAAATCGCTCTATGTAATAAATGTATAGAGCGATTTTGATTAGATCGACTGCTATGATATTTATAGATAGAATTTCAAATTCCTGTGGTCCTTCAGTCAGTGGTTTTACTTGCTAGATAGTTTGTTGGCTAAACTAATTCTTATACGCTAAGATTTCGTTATTTAAAAGCCCCATTATCTATCCCCACACTTTTCCGGTCATCCAGTAAATACAAGGAATTAGGATATTTTTCACAAATGACCAATAATTGACGCTAAATGTTACTATATAATTATGTAGAAATAGTATATGTTAGAAATCACATTTATTGTTTACAATTGGTTGTTTGGCAACAAGCCAACTGGAGGCTTAGCACTTGGTTTAGGTATTTTTCCATAGTCATCGCGCAAACTGAGTATACTCTGCATTTTTTTGCTATATGTAAACGTTTTATGTAGCTCTAGACTTGTTTGGAAATCCATGTTTTGTACATGTACACGCACACTATTTATGTAGGCTTATCTATTTTGCACATTCAGAAGGTCTACCGTCAACACTGTTAAAGTGTTTTGAGCAACGACATTATAACTAACTGAAACTATTTAAATGTATCACTGATTCAAGACTAACATTAAACATATTTTACGTGATGATAAAACTGGCAAGCTTTTATGTTTCAGGAAAATTGTTCATGAGAGGATACAGAATACCACAGATAAACTTTTTCGCTGGCAAAGGTGTGTTTTTAAAATACTATCACATCGACTACATCTAAAGCTAGTTTGCTGGTGGAAATGGTTGTGTTATAGTTTTATTTGGTACGTCAACTTTTTATACAAATTTATTTAAGGTCGATTGTGAAGTGAATATTTTATAACTTATATATCAATCACCCTCGACACCAGTCCTCATTCCTGCTGTTATTCATTGTCACAATGATATGGAAGAAGAGAAACCAGTTTCCTATCTTTGCTGAGCGTCTATCAAAAGAATTACTGATTTCATTTTATTTCGCTTTTGGTATGGTGCGGCCTTAGATCGAACCCGAGACCTCCCGCACTCAAAGCGGTACAGCTTGGCGTGTTTTAGGCAGTCAGTCTATGTGTACATGTATCATTAATTATGGTCGTTTAAATTTTAAAGCAGGTGACTGCCTAATTAACACTACATTGTAGTTATTTTGAATTGATTTAATTTTTCCAATATAATATTCATAATTTTTATTCATAATTTTCTTTATATTGCTGTCAAGTTGTTCACGTTCGTAGGTATTTTGATTAAATGACGACACCGGGGATCGTTAATTCATGTTGAAAAAAAATTCACTAGCCCTACTGTAGAGCCAGTATCAATAAAATGCATTTTTGTTTTCAATTTTTTTTTTCATTTTTTTTTAAATTGTGCAAGTTCCTGTGGCTAATTCATAGATGCTTCGAGGATAGACATCCTCGTCAACAATTTGACTTACAACATTCTATTTGTCTTCATTTTGACTTTAATTCTTTATCAATTTTATGTTAGATATTCCCTGTGTTCCTACTCTACCACGTATAGGTCAATTAAGTGTAAGGCATTATTTTGAGGTAGTTTACATTCATGACATCAAGAAATAGTACTCATCCACCGATGATCTAAACACATTTTATTTCTATAATTCTCTCAGGAAAATGATACTAGTATTATTAATTTACCATGTATTTTTTATATTTTAACATAGGTAATGGGATTCTGGAGTACAATGAAGAGAGTAGTGTGCTGTGGTGACGATCGGGTTGATTCTTGCGATGACTTACCTGGTTCAGGAAACGCTCCAAAGAAGGCGAAACATAGCTATTCGACAAGAAGTAAAGGAGAGGTAATTCCAAAGCGAACAAACCTTATAAATGTATGACGTGTTCGGATACTATACAACTCAACTTGTATGACTAATTGCGAGTAAAGCATCTGTGATTTTCAGTCACTGTATGACTTATTAAGAGACGATACAGTTCAAAGTGTATGACTAATTGCAGTAACCGGAAGTTGGCTCGTTTATACACTGTGGTTTCACAACGAATCCATCGATATTCTCATTATGTTCTCGGAATATTCCTCTTTAAAGTTAAAGTGCATTTTTCATTGTAGTGTAGACTTATTATATAATTATAGTAACTTATATCCATATATTTAAAGATAAACTATAGTAGTCACGTGAACAACAACTTGTGAGTGACGTCCTATTTTCGTTCTCGACTTGTTCACTTTAACCTCTGAACAAATGGTTTCCGTTCAAATACTAAAGAACGTTAGTCCGTAGGATCCTCAATCTTTACATGTACATGTAGATATATGATCAACAGTAGATAACTCCTATTAATTTTGAAATCAGTAGGTCAAAGGTCAATGTCACTGTGACCTTTCATATGAATGAAGTAACCAAATGGTTTGCTTTCGATAACCAAAGAGCGCTTGACCATAGGATCATCAAACTTTAATTTGAACCTGGTCATCAACAGATTGAGGTCAGTAGGAAAGAAACAAGGTCTGTGTGACCTTTAACGTGAATTACCTGACCAAATGGTTTCTGATCAATTGGTCAAAAACGGTTTTGCCCAGGATCCCTAAACCTTACAGGGATGTTGGTCACTATCAGTAGTTGAACCATATTAATTAATTCTAAGTCAGTCGACCAAGGTTGCCTAGACCTTTACCATTTCGGCCATGGGAACATTCGTGTTTAAAAACATCTCTCGTATTTGTTCACTATGACCTTGTAGTACGTTTAATGACTTTGAGTTGTTACTTGTCATACCGTATATTCAAGACCCATCGGCACTTATGATAATTGACTTTGTTAGACCCTTTGAAAACTGCTGATTTGTTTCCTGCGACTCTTCATACTGTTTCATTTCAGGAGATGCAATCGGAACCTTTTATTGTAGACCATCAGCCAGGTACGGGTGTTTTATTCAAACATCATTGGTCTGTTATTCATTATAAGATTAGTTTCGTGTTCCAAATATGTATATATTTAAGAAATAAAAATCTGTTCGCGTATTTTGTCGGTGAATAAAACACGGGCAGGAGTTCGGATGCGGAAAAATTAAATTTTCCGCACCCGGACGAGTGCCCGTGTTTTATTCACCGACATTGTACAAGAACAGAGTTTTTATGTCGATTCTAAATACGATAATATCCCGTACTATTTAACTGCGCTGAAATTGAGTGGGTTATTAGCTGGTACAATTACCCCCCTCGTTAATGAAAACGACCTTCGTAATTTTCTGAAAAAATAACACATTTTAAACATTGAAACAATTTTAATAACACGAGTATAGGGTATCTATTTCGTGAAATGAAAAATATAAATGAATTGATTATCAGAAGTTGTTATGAAACTTAGTTTCGAGAGTATATTGGAGTTTCTAAAAATAGTTTCGTCAAAGCTGTAACACTGGATACTCGTGCAACTAATCTTGTTCGCGACTCGTTGAAGTATTATTTACTGAAAAGTTTACGTTCATTCATTCATAAATATATCACGTGATACGGGGCGTAAATAATAACAGCCAATTTGACAGGTATATGTTACTGCGGTAATAATGCATGCCCTGGCTTGCTCTATGCGTTTATGGATTAATCCACAAATCGTGTTAGAATGTGGTTTATATAATGTTCTTAAGTATTTTCCGGCCATGGTGTGTTCACACATAGTTGATGTCCTCATGTGTCTGCGAATTGCTGGAAAATGATGCAAAGAAAACTATTTATCGATATTGATTAAATAATACGTACTTAATGACTTGTATCTCGCTCTAAACAATTCATCACTCAGACGAATACCATCAACTTGTGTATACGTACTGGCGAGTTCGTACTCATTTGTACATGAACGCTGCACGATAATGAGATTATTAATACTATGTTGTATTCATACCAACATTGATCAAACGGGTCTTATGTATATGCATGAGTATCCGCCATCGTAATACACTTAGAAGCACTTATAACTGTGCAGTTTTCAATTCCTAATAACGTTTTTGTTTATTAATATTTTGACGAAGTTTTGTGTATTTGGTTGTGAATCTACACGTAACATAATGAAATATTAACATCTTACGGTTCAATGAATAGTGTCCACTGGACTGTGAAAATAACCATTTAACGATTTGCGCGAGAAAAAAGGTGAAACATTGGGAAATAAAATTACACGTGGTCATTCCTTTAATTTTATTACCCGTTAGCCTAAAAAACCACAAACGACAATGTTTGTCTAAATTGACGCCGTGACGTCGGGTTAATCAACAGGGCGTCTCAATGTTAAACTAAGTAACCGTTTGAATATAACCATTATTTGCGTTACAATAAGCAAAATAACGTGTTATGCAATCATTAAGCCTTAAAATATTAGGTTTTTAGCCATGTTCTACCTGTCTATCGATCTGTCCGTTCATTGTTAAAAACATTTCAACGCCATTGTTCTGCAATGTCAGGTAGGATTTCAACGCATGTAGATACGAGAGGCATGTTATACTTCGATCAACTGTCACTGAGATTGCCCATCAAAAGTGACGTCAATGCGACAACGTTCACGTTCTTAGCTGTTTGAACACGGTGCGTTTTTAAGCCGGAGCAGATTTTGTGACTTCGCAATTTCACGCAACCTTGAATTATGTGCTGGTGTTTCTTAAACATTGTTTGTTATGAAATAACATATTCTTAAACATTATCACACATCTTTTTACTACACTTTCTGCAAATTTTAACAGAAACACACACCAAATACTGAGATAGTAAGATTTGTGTAAGTGCACAGTTATAAGTGCCTCTAAGTGTATGGCATATAATAATACCTCGTTTGAAGCTTTTATTCCAAAAACTATCTGAAGGTCATATGACTTTTCCAGGTGCTTCTAGAAAGACTCAAGACGATAGAAGACTTAGGAATAATCCTTATGAACACGATAGAAGAGCAAGGAGAACTCCTGGTGAAAACGATAGAAGGGATTGGACTAATATTGAAGATAACGATAGAAAGACTAGGAATAATCATGATGAAAGAAAGGCAGGCACTTTATTTATTTTTTGCATCAGCTCTCTCATACAATATTTAACGATATCATGCCTACCAGCCATGTTAATTTGTTACAGCGATAGACTGTCACCCAAACAACCCGAATTCAATTGCCTGTTTCGGAATGTCATGTAATCGTTATGTCGGTCAAAGTTGTAACTTCAGTTAATTCAGTTATTATTTAATTCTGGTCGATAGTGAAACAAGTTCTTACAACTTAAGATGATTCATTAATTACTGATGGTAAACATCACCGTGATGGTTATACAATAAGCCAGCGTCCCATATGCTGACCGTCTGACAAGGGAACTATTTGTATAACTTTTACTTCGCCTTTTGTATATTTGGACAATGTGAAAAACCCAGGCAACCCGTACTTGTACGTCTAAGATATCGAGGTAGTTTTTAACAGGGTTTGCTAGAACGTTTTTTTAGTGTCCAGTTTTGAAAGCTATTCGATTCTAAAAAATAGCAAAAAGTGATCATATGCGGATAACATCTGTCTTTATCGCATTGCAATAGTTCATCGGTTACCAGTTACCAGAAATAGCCTATCGAAACCAAGGTTTCATTGCATGACCAATCTACTCTTCGGTAAGCGGTACGCGGAAAAGTAATAAAAACAAGTACTACTGTACACATACTGTCATTCACTCTGTGACTGGTATTTGTCTAACCTCGGGAACAATTAACGAAACCCTGCTCTTCAGTGTTATCAGCGCTATTATTATTGTAATCTAAGTAGTCCGAGAGCCAGCAGGGCATTTTTATTTACTACAGACAGAGTCTAATGGCTAACACTGATTGGTAACTAGATTGAGAACTGAAATAGCACACGTATGCTAAATTGTAAAAACTAAAACTCAGGAACAAATTGTCAGACAGACCTTGCTTATACATTTTTTGAATTGCATAAACATTCCCCTACAGCTGCCGTAAGAAATATTGACACATTTTGTATTATCCTTAGAGATTTTTATATGGATATTTTCTTACCCTTTAAATTTGCATAAAATCGAAAGAAAATGAAATTAGCCAAAAAATAAGCTTGAACCTTCGTCTTTTGTACATGTAAATGACAAACAGATGAATAAATATAAATAAGAGCGGCCATTTAGCACAAATAAAGCTTTCAGAAAAACAAACGCTTGAGCTTGAAGGACTAAAACTGTAAAACGATTAATTTGTTACAAAATGGTCAATTTTCAGGAATTTAAGTCACAATGGGGTATTTGGTAGGTTATAGACACAGTTGCTTATCTCTGCTACAGGCGCAAGAAGTAAATGAAAGTGCCCCTAAGATGGGGTATATGCACTTTATTTGTGTTAGATTTATTACAAGTTTTCTAACTGCTGTATATCACTGTCTTTTTAGATATAAAACACACCAAATAAACATGTTTTATTAGTGGATTTTTCAAAAGGAAATATGTTTCTTAGTAGATTTGATATTTACTCCATGTTATAATATAACACATTTTTCATTTTATTCGAAATTACAAAATTTAAAAGAATTCCGCCATACTTTCATTTTTAACACATAATTTAATTGCATTCAAATCAAATGTTTTTTTCCAAGAATAATAAAAATACAATCATTTGTCAGTATTGTTATTTTATCAATTTATAGCTGGATGGACAAAGACGAAATCAGAAGAAATTTGAACCTGAAACTGTACATGCTGATATTAATATGCCAACCGAATCTCAAAGGAAACAAAAACCTTCTTATGATACACAAAAAGTGGAAGACATTGAGAAAATGAAAGAAGATATAATTGAAGGCAAGGACGCTGAGATCAAGACTTTAAAGATGGAAATAGATACATTAAAACAAAACAAAGAAACTAACAATGAAAGTTTTAAAATCGAATTAGAACAATTAAGAAAAGAAAATGAAAGATTTAGAACAAAACAAGGGTCACAAACATACATTGACAGTTTAAATAGAGAAGCGGAAGTTCAGGGAAGAACCAAACCAGTCAAGGGAACCACCATCGGTGAAATAAAACTATTCGGGACAGATAAGTTTACAAAACATGATAGTGAAAAATTAAAAAGTGACAATGATGCATTAAACTATTTACTAGAAAATTATAAAACTGAAATAACCAAACTGAAAGATATTAATGACAACATGAAGACCGAACAAGAAGCTAAAACTAGTGAATTAAAGAATGAATTGGAAAGACTGAAACGAAATATTAAAGAAAAAGAAGCAGAAATAACAAAATTAAGCGGGGAAAATACCAAATTAAAGAGTGACAATGGAACATTGAATTGCGACAATGAAGCTGAAATAACCAAACTGAAAACTGAACATGACGAATTGAAGACAAAACAAAGACATGAAATTAATGAATTAAAGAATAAAATTGGAAAAATGAAAGAGAACATTGGAGGCAAAGAAACTGAAATAACCAAATTAAACCGAGAAAAAGACAAGTTAGGGGAACAGAAAGTCAGAGAAGTTGACGAATTAAGAGCTGAAATAGAAACATTAAGACATAAACTTGAAGGCAAGGCAAATGAACAAACTAAGTTAAAAGAAGAGAATGACAGGCTAAACGCAAAACAAGCAAGTGAAATTGACGAACTAAAGAGTCAAATAGAAACATTAAAAGGAAAACTTGAAGACGAAGAAATTGAAACGACTGCTTTGAAAAGTAGAAATGAAGACCTTGAATCCAAATATGATGACCTGAAGGCAAGCATACCCGGACATAACATTCATGCTCATCAAGGAATGTCTCGCGTTGAAGAGGGCAACCATAATGAGCCATTAGTGGAGCATGAAACAAAACATCAACCTACTAAAGGTGAGAACATACATTACTACAAGTTAGATAAATACCATATCATACAAATATGGTTGCAGAATAAAACACTACTTGAGATCAACCGTAAGTCTGAACGCCCATTTGTCATTCCCCTTTTGCTTATTAGTGTGAACCTGCTGAGCTGATGTTCTCTGTGTAAGTGTCGACCGCTCTATATACAATACCGCTGATAGCTATAACACGATTCATGTCGATAAAATGAATACAGTTCTCCACCCATTCTTATTTTAGTTGCTGGTATATCAAGAAAACGTCTTTTTTAAGATTTGTGTTCTTGATAAGGCTGTCAAAGTGATTTTGAATTCGCTATTAAAATATTTCGTACCTTTACTCTTGTTAAAGTTGATAATTTTTACATTTTCAGTCCAGCTATACTGTCCTGGTAAGATTGAGTTATCGGCGCAGGCTACAAGCCTATTTTCTGAAAGACTGCGGTCAGAACTTGATAACGGTAGTGTCGACTTTCTGTATTGTCATGACTCAACTGATGTTAGCTCTGGTATTCCAACCGTGTGTTTGTGTGTTACTGTGTCAAGACTAGGTACTGATGTGGTCAATGCAGTACAAAATATAGACCGTAAGTATAATATGATACAACGTCTTTATAGCAAAGCCTTTTCGGATGATCAGTTGATAAGAGGGCGTCGCCATGGATGGCGAGATTAATGTTCAGTAAATATTACTGAAATTAAACTGATACTGCTTAAGATAATAACGATCCTTAATCTGGAAAGGCTGCATTGTACACAGTACAGTAACTGTTTACATGTTTCAATTTATTGCTAGTAATTCATGTATTCATTGTTTTATACTTCGGAAATTTGATCTTCCCACGACATAAGCTTAGACACGCGTTTATATTACAATGTACAATACTATACATAGTCCATGTTTATTCACAATATAATTGGATATGAAAGGTTCTCATTGAAAGCCTCAGAATTCATAAAAGTTTTACTTTGTATTATTTGGTGGTTTCAGTGAATTCGGATGTTGTGTTGGTGATTCTTCATCACAAGGCTGCACATTCTATTCCTGCCGCTGCCAGTCGTCAAGTTCTGGTAGACAAGAGGTACCAGTCACTGGCCGGTATGTTCGACCTTGTGTTTGAGAAGAACATATTTCATGAGTGTAACATGAACGAAACAAACATGGTCGCTATTATTGACTGCCTGAAGAAAATAATGCAAAAATATCAATAAGTCGTACACATAACACGTTATCATCACTGGTGCCGCCTTGCGGTAAAGGGCCAATAAACTTGCGCATTGTATTAATGGCATCCCGTTCCAGTGATTCCTGTCGCCTCCTCACCACTCAAGAACATCGAAGATAAATTGATATTGAATGATAACTGCTTGGTCAATGACAGTTTAAATTATATATATTCTTGATATCCATTACATCAGTAACTGTTATGTTAATAACTGAGGCATTAAGTGACCTGCAACTGATAGGTAGATGAACTATTTAGAGATAAGTAACTGGGCGCGCTGTGGCATTGAGTGATACTATCCCCGGGACGTCGATAATGGCTCGAGGGCGCTAGCCCGAGTGCCATTATCAAGACTGACCCGTGGATATTATCACTCAATGCCACAGCGCGCCGAGTTATTGAACTGTTTAATATACATGTTCCACCGAAGTAAAGATATGAAAACATTTATTTTAACAACTTTGTTTTCATACATAGAATAAAGTTTAATGATTACCATTCTGCAATACGACATATTATTTTTTGCTTTCAATGGATTATGGAGTTTTTTCAGTGAAAATAACAGTGATAATAACAGTGAAATTATCACTTTGTTATTTTCACTGTTGTAGAAGCTGGTTCAAGTATCATGCAGAAAAAGAAACGTAACGTTAACGGCACCGGGCTTCAAAATATGCGTTACGTCATCATGACGTCATAATAATCACGTCGTCACGTGCCAATTTCGACATGATTTTTTCCAATTAAGCAAATTACAGCACATTTTAAGATAAATTGGGGCATATAATATACAGGCAATTTGTTGATTTTTGGTGTAAGATCAATTTTATTTCACTCGTGATTACAGAAAATCAAAATTTTCACGAGTTGCGGAGTGATCACTCGGTGAAATAAATTTCGATCTTACACTAAAATCAACAAATATCCTCTATGTAATTAGAAATGCACCCAACGTAATTCTCTTTTTATTGCAAAACTGGATTTATATGTTTTCAGAACAAGATGTTCCGTTTCCTTTATTCAAAACATGTAAATGCGTTACTTATGGCCTCCAGCAGCTTTTACGTCAATATTAAGCTTCCACCTTGTGTTTGTTAGCCACAATAAACTGTCAGGCATGTTGCGCGGTTCACATGGTGAGTTTACGATGATACAGTTAAAATATTCTACGTTCTCGACGTGCTGGTAATGGCAGCCGTCTTTAACGTCAAGTTCGCGTAAATTACGTCACGTCGCGCGTGCTTACGATCGCTAGGTCATTATTGCTCAAATGACCGATAATTTTGATGCATTTTGATGATAATATCCCCGTAGGGGCGATAATAGAGATTTGTCAACGTAAAAATGTTACTATATATAGTAACAGGTATATTAAATAATCATAAACGTATGATGCGAAGTGACTAACAAACACAAAAATGTAGCTACTATTAGGTAATCATTCAGAAGATGAATATCATTTGTACTGAGAAATATAGGATATTTGTGTTTCTCGGTGTAAGATCGAATGCTATTTCACCGAATGAGCAGCTGACGCAATACTTTCACAAGTGGCGTAGCCACGAGTGAAAATTTAAGTCAGATGCTCACGAGGTGAAGTAACATTCGATCTCACACTGAAAAACACAAATTTTCTATAAATTTATTAATGCGTTATTTAAAATATTTTGAACCAATTAGCTACTAATTGAATTTTATTGCCCCGTATCGTGTCTCTTAATGCTGACGTGACGTCATTTTCAAAGCGCGCGTTAACGTACGATCAAATAGATCACCATAAAGCAGTCGATTTCCGACGTAATTTCCACTTATATGATTCACATAATTGTAGTTTAAGTAAACATGCTGACATGATCATAAAGTGCATTTCTGATGGAAGAAAAAAACTTTTTTCATTTTGTATGCATACGCTATCTAGATAATAGGCATTTGGTTTCAACTCGCCGTAAATTATTGATTTGTACTAGTCAAAGATCGACCGGGTACTGAAGAGAATACTTCAGTACCCGGTCGATATTTGACTCTTTAGTACCCGTTCGATCTTTGACTAGTGCAAATCAATAATTTACGGCGAGTTGAAACTAAATGCTTATACCTACAATTGTTCAAATGTATATGCTTATATGAAATATGTAGTGCATGATTTAGTTATATGAAGTAGGTAAACTTTTAAATATTTTTCATAAAATTTTATTCGATTCTGATCATAGGCATTTTGTTTCAACTCGCCGTAAATTATTGATTTGCACTAGTCAAAGATCGACCGGGTACTAAAGAGACTACTTCAGTATCCGATCGATATTTGACTCTTTAGTACCCGTTCGATCTTTGACTAGTGCAAATCAATAATTTACGGCGAGTTGAAACTAAATGCCTATGCCTACAATTGTTCAAATGAATATGCTTATATAAAATATGTATTGCATAATTAAGTTATATGAAGTAGGTAAACTTTTAAATATTTTTCATGAAATTTTATTTCATTCTGATCATAGGCATTTGGTTTCAACTCCCCGTAAATTATTGATTTGCACTAGTCAAAGATCGACTGGTATAGCCGTAAATTATTGACTTGGCGAGTTGAAACCAAATGCCTTTGGTTGTAGTGACTTATTGCACACGCATATACTTTACACTTGTGCAGTTCCCCAGCCACGTTTTGTACATGCAAAAAATAAAAAGTTGAAAAATATCTATTTTTTAAACTAATATATGTTTATTTTCAATAATTAACATTTATATGCGATCATTGGAAATATCATGTTTGTTCTCACCTAATACGATTTTGAAATTTCGCACATGCGTACAATGCAGCTCGGGCTTCCTTAAGATGCTTTGTGAATACCATCCCAGACATCTATGTGCTGCTATCACAAAGAAATATTGCGCATATAAACAACACATGTATATATTGTTTTCCTTCTGTAAAATCTAGCCGAGGTATTACCTTGAATTGGGGTTAGAGTACATTCCCCTAAAAAAAGAGAGAGAACTCTGCATCATAGGTTACTTCCCCTGTTAATGAGGGGGATTCTGCATTGCAAGTAGTATTTACCTCCCTTGAAATCAGGGACAGGGGAAGGAAATGTGTTTTCTTAATTTTAAGTCGGTCAAAGAACCTACCCCTGAAAATCAGAGGAGGAAACTCTGCTTCGCAAGTAACTTGGCTTGAAATCAGAGGGAGGGAACTTCTGTGTTTGACTAATTTTAAGTCGGTTAGAGTACATTTCCTTGAAAATCAGGGGAGGTAACTCTGTATCGCGTTACTCTATACTTACAGTATCAGCAGATGTAGTCGACTGTACATAAAGCCAATACTAGACAAGTTTGTCAACCAACCCAATGCTAAGTATTCCTGTATTTCTTACTGTGGACTGACGTAAATAACAACATACACTTAAAGAAAAGTACAACAGTATTAAAGTACAAAGTATAAACTCTAACTAGGCTACATCGTCTTATCACATCTTAAGCTGCATAATGCATGGTGGATAATCAAACCATATAATGACAGCATCTGTTTGTGAAGACCACAGCTGATCATGTCCATGTAGCGGATTATCACGTAGATCGTTACCACGTGTTGCTAGAACTACTTTTAGAGTTATCATACATTATATCAGTAGAGTCAACAGATTAGTGCAAGTTTTCTTCAGTCTTTAAAGGTGCTGCCTCACAGATCTGGCTAAAAATTTTGTAAGACGTAATTGTCCTACCTAACCAAGTATTTAAGTAATAGAAAGCCACTGGTGGTTGCTTTGTGAAAGATTTATGGCATATTTTATAAGCAATTTAAATCACTCTTGATATTTAGCACTCGATATTTTTCCTTTTGAAAATATCGCAGAGTTTCCTTCCAACATGCTTTGTGAATTATGTAACTCACACATGATAAAACTGTAACTTCAATAAACTAAAGCCGAAACATCTGTGAGGTATTCCGTTCGTTTCGCAATTCGTTTTCATCGAGTGGAAAAAAATCAGGCAATTTAAGTTATAGTAGTGCTAATTAAGTATTAATACCCTATAGAATTTTGGGTGTAAAAATGCTAAATAACTACAAACTGCCGATGTTTCCAAAGTTATTTTGATGTCAATGTGGTTGTTTATGGCATATACGGGCAAATATACCAAAATAACATGAATATTTGACAATTTAATTTTATTTTTGCAATACACCAATATGTGAGGCAGTCCCTTTAAGCTGTTACCGCGTACCTTTATTTTCTTTTTTGCTTCGTTTTGTGTTCGACTGTAACAGTCGTAAGTGTGTGGGTGTCCGGTTTTCCCCTGTCTTCATGATTGCCCAAATGATCACGGTTTCGAGAGTACAAAATTGTTTGGGCTACATAACGATTTTCAAATATGGAAGATAAACACAACTATGAGACTAAATGTTATGCAAATTTCGTAAATGCTACCGCATGGTTTGACAAGTTGAAAACTGAAAGCCTGATTATTTGTGATGCGGGTCGTAGTACGTACATGTACAGGTGCTCGGAATGTGGATATGACACCCTCTGTTCAAATACGCCGAAAATAAAAATCAGATTTTACTGTCAAAGTTAAAAATAATCTTGATTTTTTTGTATTTGACAATAGTGTGTCATATCCACACGCCGAGCTCCATTTGGGCAGAAGAAGACACGGAAAGTCGAAATCTGCTCTTTCGTCGTGTGTTCGTGTCCCCGATTTTTCACCTTGCCAACACGAATACACGAAATGGTAGAAATTAGCCAGCCACCATGCAAATGGTGTTCAATAAATACGCAGGAAAATGCTCTAATTTCTTTATTCGTAAGCCTATTTGGTAATCCGACAAAACTTTCTGAATCGGTAGGTACAAAATGTACATTTAATTGACATTGATGCACTACTGAACCCGCTGTTATTGGCCGACGTTTGAAATAACGCGGTTACATAATAATTATGACAACGGCATTCAGCGTTGAGCGGCCCAAAAGTCAACGATGTACGCGGAAAACAATTGATTTACTTCAAAAGCCTGTATGAGATCCATATTATTCGAAACCTTTGACTGAAATTGAATGTCTGACAAGAATCAGCAGTGTAGGGAAAGGATTACCACATAATAGCAATGACAATGGTGGAAAATGAAATGTAGCGCGATGTAACAATAGTATGATTATCAAAATCATGTCATGGACATGAACAGCAGCTTTATCAATTGAATGAATTGTATCTTGTTTAAAAGTATTTTTTTGAAAATCATTGTAATGTGCCATTCGTATTTGAAATTTTGTGCTACCTATGATTTCGTACGTCACATGTTTAAAAGACGTCATGATGACGTTGGGCCTGTGTAGCCATAGTAACGTTAAGGTTCTTTTGAGTTTTCGATCAATTTTTGGACTTAATGTTTTTGAAGTCTTCTACATTGTATTTGCAATATTTCATTCAATGAACTCAATAAGTTCTATCAATATTGGTCACGTAAACCAAATTAAAGAGCATTTTCCACAAGCAGTTTGAACCCCCTTCGTATAGTGTATATCTCTGTCTCATAGTTTCGTGTCTTCTGAAATCCGCGCCTGGTTTATTTGAGCTCTAATATATGAGCTACATCATAAATTTACTAAAATAACACAATAGTATCCTCACACAAATAGTATGTATCATTTGTGGCAGTCATTTTGGACGAATCATACTAGTTGTCATGCTTCGCGACGAGTAAACAATACGGGTAGTAATTATTCCAAATGATATTCTTCAACAGGTGTCAAAAGTTTTACGTATACCATTTTTATTACTTCTTCTGAAAATGGTGCAGGTAATTTTGAACTTGCATGCGCAAGTGCGCATGCGCTGATTGAACTGTTACATAAACACATACGTGGCATCTGTTACATAAAAATACTTGCATGTAATTAGACGTTTTATCCGATGTTTAGGTATAAATCCCTGATAAGAACAATTGATTTAGTGTTAGAACTGAACTATTGAGGCCAAAAATAACAATATTGTATCTTTTCCTCCCATTACATTGACCCATCCAAATCCCTACTACCCGAACATGTTTATTGAGAAAGAAACTTTTTATGTGGAGGTAATAAACGAAAATCGTTCACTATTGCGTTTGTAAAATAAATACAAATGTATGTAAAAAACATTTTCCCTCCCTGTCTACTCTACCCTAAATGACCTGGCACGGTGGTGATAGGGGAAACAAATATGATTTTATTTTAGGCCTAACACGTGTTTCCTCTATCGGTATTTCTATATAGAATATATCTTATCAAAAGCGTATTTGTGATTGCCATTGGTATGATAAGGTAAACTATTTATTTTATCTTTTGATAATTTAAAATAATGTCTTCATGATTTTGAAAATGTATCAAAAGTACTTCATGCTGTGTTTTCTGAACGTGTTTCATACCAGGATGTGTTGTCTGTTTCGGGTAGGGCTGTGTTGCCCCCTTGTGGTTGCTCGAAAAGTTACTTTAGTTGAATTTCAGCTAAAATAGTGTTGTCGCAGTGATCTATTCAGCGTAACAAGGGAGTACCTGTGTGGGAGTCTTGAGATTGACATGCCCCAGTGAACTATTCAGCGGCTCCCGAACGTGACGGAGACGTTTCTAACTATCTCGTTTTGAAGACGTGATCATCACTCAAAAAGCGTTACATTTCGAAGACGTCAATCACGTCTCTGTTTGGTATTCCAAACGTTTTGAAGACAACAAAACGACTTCAAATGAACACGTCTTCAAAACGCTATGACTCGTGTTGATAACGTTTCTGTTTATCTAAACAAGAACGTCTTGGTTTGGTTTTTAGGACGCCTCCTGAACGTGACGGTGACGTTTCTAACTAGCACGTGTTGAAGACGTGATCATCACACAAAAAGCGTTACATTTTGAAGACGTCAGCCACGTCTCTGTTCGGTATTCCAAACGTTTTGAAGGCTACACAACGACTTCAAATGAGAACGTTCTAAACGTAATGACACGTGTTTAAAACGTGGCCACCAATCCAAACAAGAACGTCTAGTGATTGGGACGCATCCTGAACGTGAAGCGAACATTCAATGAAATTTAATTCAAGCGAACGTTATTAACTGGTATATGGATAACATCCAATGACATAAGATTAATAGTACAGTGTTCCCTCTCGTAACGTCACCTCTCTGAAACGACTCCCTCCTTAAAACGACATTCAAAATTCCTCCCATGCAATTTCAACGTTAAATTCCCTCCGAGAAACGACACCTCCCTTCAACGACAAACGTCCCTCAAAAGTCGTACCGACACTAAGAATTACCTCTCCGGACAGGCATAGGTTAAGGACGTTTGATACAGTTTTTTATGCGCATCATTTCTGCGCATATACATTAAACGAAGATAGAGGCCGTGTTTTGCACTGGATCGTCATGAAAATTGGGCAAAATGCGGTGTATAGTACACAAGATAAACATTCAAAATCAATGTTTTATTGGATATAACTAAAAAGCGTTTAATTAAATTGTACTAGGATCGGGTTTGAAAATCGAAGGAACTTTATTTTCGAACATGCATGGTTTTCAACTAATAACCAGTAATCAAAAGTGACACTGCTTAAAAGTTTAATTCTTGTCGAAATAAATGAGCTAGTACATGGTGAAGCTAATATATAATGACGCTTCGTGTAAACATTAAGGCTATAGTTCCATTTCTCACTAAAACAAAAAAGGACATCTTAAAAACTATCAATCATTCCAGATAAATACAAAACACTAATCCAACTAACGTATATGGATAACTTCCAATAATAAGAATAAAAGTAATATATGTAGTGAATACATACATAAGTTACAAATGTTCAAGTGAACAATTGATGGAACTAGATTTGTTCTTTTGATGAAATGCTTTTATACTATAGGATCGGGTTTGAAAGTGGTAGAAACCTGTCTATTCGAAAGTGCATGTTTTCCACAATTTACCCTTATTCAAAGTGACACTATTGAAAAGTGTAAAGTTACCTGGAGCACAACACTTCAATTGCAACAGTTCTGAAGTAATCGGCACAGACAGCGAGTGTTTACTTAGAAATAACGTTATACGTTATTTTATATTTGTCCCCACCTCGTCTTCTTCACTGTCCTTCCCACCACTAGTTTGGGGTATCGGATGAAATTGGTCTTTACCGTAACCAATAGCAGGGGCGTAGCCATGCTTGAATTGATGTTACGCAAACATGCCTTGTAGTTGGTGGTTATGGTTAGGGGTCCTCATCATTTTGGAAATTTTGGGCTTTAATGCAATTTGGCCGTATTTATATTTTTACTTTTCAAATTAATGTTACGCACATGCGTAAGTACGTATCGCTGGCTACGCCCCTGCATAGTCATTTCTGACGCCAAAGCCGTATTTGTAGCAGCGTTGTCAGACATACTTTCGTATTTAACACTTATTCCATCAGTGTTAAACGGTTCACTGCGATATGGTCCGTAGAGAAGACACCTTCCGAGCATCAATATCGCGAGCTTTCATGATTCTCAAACATGCCCATATAAGACTTGATGTGTTGTGATTATGGAGAGCAATAACCCAATCACCAGATGAAGTATCACGTTGCCTTGTTATTTCTACCATTCTTCGGATTTCCTTTCGTAAACGCCTTCATCGACGTGCCTCCAACACTGTAGACTTATGAGGCAATGTTATCTACAACTGTATAAGTGGAAAATTATATTAATATTAATAAAAGCGTCCTTGTGACACCTTGTGAAACATTTCGGCGACGTTTAGAATACATCTTAACTGTAAATGGAAAGCTTTAGTAAATATGTCTAGGCAACGTTAAGAACGCGTCTTGACCGTGAAATACAGGAACAGTTACGGTAACGTTTAGAATACGTTTCAACTCTCACTGAAAAAGTTCTAGTAAATACGTCTATGAGACGTTAAGAACACGTCTTGACCGTGAAGTAAATGAAAGTTTCGGCGACGTTAAGAATACGTCTCAACCCTAACTGTAAGGCTCTAGTAAATACGTCCAGGCAACGTTAAGAATACGTCTTCACCTCACGTCTTCACCTCGAAGTACAGGAAACCTTTCGGCGACGTTAAGAATACGTCTCAACTCTAACTGGAAAGCTCTTGTAAATACGTCTAAGCCTTAAGAACATGTCTTGCATGACCGTGAAATACAGAAATCGGTTCGGCGACGTTTAAAATACTAGTACGTCTCAACTCTAGTTGGAAAATTCAAGTCTTGACCGTGAAGTACATGAAACGTTTCTCCGACGTTTAGAATCCGTCTCGACTCTTTCTGAAAAAAATCAAGTAAATACGTCTAGACGACATTACGAACTCGTCTTGACCATGATGTACAGAAAACATTTCGATGACGTTTAAAATACGTCTCTACTCTAACTTGAAAGCTCATCTAGTCAACGTTAAGAACATTTCGTGATTGTCAAGTACGAGAAACTTTTCTGCGACGTTTAGAATACGTTAAAACACGTCTTTACCGTGAACTACAGGAAATGTTTCGGCGACGATTAGAATACATCTCAACTCCAACTGGAAAGTTCTAATAATAAATACGTCTAGGCGACGTTAAGAACACGTTTTGATCTCTGATGGACGTGTTCGTAACTGAATTGTAGATAACTGTGTAGGAGTTTTGAGATCGGGTTGCTCGAGGGACGTGCTTGTTACCGACTTGAAGGTAACTGTGTAGGAGTTTTGAGATCGGCATGCTCGGGGGACGTGCTTGTAACCGACTTGAAGGTAACTGCGTTGAGGTTTTGGCATGCTCGAGGGACGTGCTTGTAACCGACTTGGAGGTAACTGCGTAGGAGTTTTGGCATGCTCGAGGGACGTGCTTGTAACCGACTTGAAGGTAACTGTGTAGGAGTTTTGGCATGCTCGAGGGACGTGCTTGTAACCGACTTGAAGGTAACTGCTTAGGAGTTTTGGCATGCTCGAGGGACGTGCTTGTAACCGACTTGAAGGTAACTGTGTAGGAGTTTTGGCATGCTCGAGGGACGTGCTTGTAACCGACTTGGAGGTAACTGTGTAGGAGTTTTGGCATGCTCGAGGGACGTGCTTGTAACCGACTTGAAGGTAACTGTGTAGTAGTTTTGAGATTGGCATACTCGAGGGACGTGCTTGTTACCGACTTGAAGGTAACTGTGTAGGAGTTTTGAGATTGGCATGCTCGAGGGACGTGCTTGTAACCGACTTGAAGGTAACTGCGTAGGAGTTTTGAGATTGGCATACTCGAGGGACGTGCTTGTAACAGACTTGAAGGTAACTGTGTAGGAGTTTTGAGATTGGCATGCTCGAGGGACGTGCTTGTTACCGACTTGAAGGTAACTGTGTAGGAGTTTTGGCATACTCGAGGGACGTGCTTGTTACCGACTTGAAGGTAACTGTGTAGGAGTTTTTGCATACTCGAGGGACGTGCTTGTTACCGACTTGAAGGTAACTGTGTAGTAGTTTTGGCATGCTCGAGGGACGTGCTTGTTACCGACTTGAAGGTAACTGTGTAGGAGTTTTGACATTGGCATGCTCGAGGGACGTGCTTGTAACTGACTTGGAGGTAACTGTGTAGAGTTGAGATTGACATGCTCATTTAGACGTTATGTGTAGCTGACTGGATCCGCTGTTCTATATTTCATTACAAGTTTTATATTTGACCTCGGTAAATAGGGGGATGTACTATATAAACTCTACTGGTAAAAGCATTGTATAGCCTAAATAGTTGCAATTAATACTGCCCCGATCGGGGAACAATACCACAATAATAAGCTTCTTATCTTTATACACTTGGACCATCAAAGACCTAAAGTCCTAAATATACTATATTTAAGTCTTTGGGACCATGTAGTGTATTAGTTGCATTACTTAATACGTCTAGAATAGAATGTGACATGGTAATGGTAATGTTCTCGATCTCCTGAATAAATCTTACGTTTCAAGTTTTATTTGGCAAGTGTCGTGAAAATGAATTGTTTCCGTAATTCAATTAAAATTACATTTTATAGTACGGCTTGCACTTCGATCGAAGTTGTGTTTTAATTCCAGAAAATGGCGAACATAGCAGAATGGACCAGATCTCAATATTTTGGATTTGTACTCGCACTTATGCTCACCATAACGTTACTGGTGTTAAAAACTTCTATGACAAGCAATTTACAAAGTAAGTAACGTTATAGATTTTCGAGCTCCGGTGTTTTGGTTCTATCATTATGATGACTTCGTATTTTAGGGTTGAGCTGATTACTCTTATAGTGATATGTTCAACTAACGAGTTACAAATACATACGTTCTTTCATGAGTTCATATACATTGTATGTTAAAACCAGGTTAGCTGATTTTGTGAATATGTGCTATGAAGTATATTGTTGTATATTATTGATCATTACCTGTAAATGCTAATCTAATCCCATTTTCATACTACTGTTTGAACTCTTAATGTCACAACTTTAGCTTTTATTTCGCTTTCGCCTTCTAAGCCGTTTGTGACAATTCCACACTAAATATAGATGTATATCGTATTACCATATCTGATTGCATACATGCCACAGCGTTTGCTTTTATTTTGTTTTTGCCTCATAAGCCAAGGTATGTGGCTAATATTGATATACATTGTATCCAGTAGTTATACAGCGCCATATGTAAATATATCATTTATATTCATATGTTTATTTATATTTATACGTATGTACATGTATTTGTAACTCGTAAATTGAACATATCACTATAAGAGTAATCAGCTTAGCAACCCTAAAATACGAAGTCATCATAATGATAGAACCAGAGTATCAATTATATCACATCTAGTACATAGGGCATACTCTATAACAACATCGTAATCACCATAGTACCATCATAGCAGTTGAAAAAGGTTACTATAAACACACACAGAAACAACAGTTTACATAATACAGTGGTTCTTACTTTGTTAAAAGCTTAACGACCTGCGTTGTGAAATGTACATCTAGTGAGTTACGTATTGGTTATAGATCATATATTAGAATTATAAACAAATTAATGCAAGGGAGCGAAGCGACCGCTGCACTTAATTTGTTTATAATTCTTATATGTGATCAGTAACCGGCTTATAGTTTCCCCGCCCACTTTTTGGTGGCCTTTCCAATGCTTTTGTTTGCAAACAATAGCATGCCCATTCAGGCCAGAGTTATTTTAATGTTTTGTTACTCGGACTTCCTTGAGCAAAAAGTCTGCAGGGGAGGGGGTAAATAAAATTTCATAAATGTAGCTTCGATGCTGTAGGAGGTGGACTATATTTGTATAAACGTTACTAAATTATTAAGTCAATGACAATTCAGAAGAGTGATAGTTTTGAAGAAAACGGCTGTTTATCTTGAGACTTGTACATTGCACAGGTAACTCTATCATTGATACAGAATTTGAAAAAAAAATCCAAAAAGGAAGCATTTGTAAGAATGTTGTGAACTAGACTAATTTCATTATTCCATGCGGATAACATCGGTCTTTGTCGCATTGCAATAGTTTATTTACCGAAGAAAGCGGAAATATCAAAAATGTCACGGTGAACGCAAGGCGAACGAGTCTATTACCTGACAGATTAACAGCAGGGGTGGTATTGTATATTGATCTTACTTGACTTAAGGATAATAAGCACAACCAATCAGATCACACCTTATTAAACTCTTGGTCAGTAACAGGCAATATGATTGGCTATCCTTATCTTATCCTCCATCTAAATATGATCATATTCAATACCACCCAAGGTAAATGCAGCTGCATATTAAGCAAAGCGCATCCCGATCAAAGATAAATTCAGCGGGCATAGATTACATCCCGTAGAGAACACACTGCTAGATAACAGAATCAGATACATGCTATTTTTTCAAATTATTTGGAATTAGTTCATTCGTTCGGCATATACCGTAACACAACCAAATAAATAGAAGACACTTGT
Source organism: Spisula solida (assembly GCA_947247005.1). Taxonomy (NCBI): domain Eukaryota; kingdom Metazoa; phylum Mollusca; class Bivalvia; order Venerida; family Mactridae; genus Spisula; species Spisula solida. Next base: position 46,205,570 of record OX365945.1, on the reverse strand, counting down.
TTTTTTAAAACTGAATACTATTTATGTCTCATCATGACATTTGTTGTAATAAAGTTCAATATTATTTACAATAAAAACATTTGACAATTACATGTAATATACAATAATATTTTTTGAAAATACCAAACATCTGGCAGGAGGGACTGAGTAACGAAAAATGAAAGAACTCTGGCCTTATAATGAAGTAATTTGAGTGAAACAGCCAAATTGTCCAAATAAATGAACAACTAAATATAACTCCAACGCGATAAATTGCAATACAAAAACAAACACAAAATCCGCTATAGTGCGTTTAAAGTCAAACGAGAATCGTTATACACATCAACTCGTCCGACAGGTAAAATTTAAATGGGTTCGATATCAAATAGTGATTTTATTTCTTTTGTAAATTCCTTTGCAGTAAATGGTATAAAATAACTGCCGTAATTGACAGTCTTAATTTTTTAACGTTATGTATAACAATGTGGCACAATTCGGGATAATCTGTGGAAAAACGAAAGGTAACGGCATTCACTGAGTATGTCTCCAATTTTAAAGTAAAAATACGTATGTTAACATCAATACAAACGTATTCTGACATTCATTTCTTCTGCTGTTCTCTTTACGATAAATAACTAGTATAAAAGTATCGCCAAAATATCATTGCTAGTGTAAGGGGCAGGTAATCCAGATTCAATTGTGAAAGTGCAACTCTGTATTTGTTAATATCTACGCATGTAAGATATTTTTCTAGGTTAAATGTTTTTTTGAATTTACAGTATGTTGATAATCTATTTGAGTTATTTATATTATAGTTCACATACAGTGCATCTTGTTGTAACCATAAATCTGCCATTCCTATTTCGTCTAGAATGCATTTTATATAACTAGCCCAATTAAGGTTTCTGTATGTGTTTCTGTTTTCTGTGTCGGTTGTTAAAACATTGTAATGCTTTTTATCCATGAGTCGATATTGTAGATTTTAATAGTTTTGTCCAAAAATTTATTATTGGGAGATGTCTATGTATATACAATGGGTATCTACCTAAGTCCCCATATACAGAGAATTTTCTGTTGGACTAAATGTAAGTTTGTTTTCACAATATTTCGCAACAATTAATTTTAAAATTGTAAACAACCTTTTCACATGGCATAATTATGATACTGACCATTGATTTATTTACAGTTATTCCAGCAACAGTTGCCGACAATGAAGACGTTCAATCCTATAAAGAACCAGCTAAATATAGCGATGTGTACCAGCAAAGGATTACAAGAGTCCATGAAGTATGTTTTGAAGAGAACATTGCCAAGAGTCCACCAACAAAAGCAATGCAATTTTCTAATCAATATGGAATAGCTTTCAAACGTATTGCAAAGGTTGGTACGACACTCGGGATAACTATATTTGATATTTTGAATGATGTGAAAGCACAATACGTTCTTACAGAATCCCGTAATCAGCTACACAGGCATGCGACGAATGGCGAGACAATAGTCAAGGTTAAAACATTGAAGAATTATACCATCCTTTTTCCAACTCGAGACCCTTACACACGATTGTATTCAGCATTCATAGATAAACTTTATATTTTCAATAGCATGGCACTTGTTCATGGCGTTGTAGAATATGCTAAAGAAAAGGAAGAGTCAATAGAAGTACAGAAACATAATGTCACTTTTCAAATGTTTTTAGATTATGTGTTAGATCAATCTCTTTCTGAGCATGTACGGGGACTTCATTATTATCCCATTTTTAACAGAAACACTTGGTTGTGCTTGCTGCGTGATTTTATTGTCATTAAACAAGAAAGTTTTTCAACTGATATGGAATACGCGCTTAAAGCAGTCAAAGTTGAGAAGGAGAAAATGGAAGTCATTCGAAACGTCTTATATTTACACAGAGCAGACGTATCAGTAGCATCAATAATTAGAACTGTAATTGGTGAAAAATTGAAAGGCATTGTTCAAATTGGTCAATTTAAGGAGGGGGCAGTCTTCGTACTGATTAGACTGTGGAGTAGTTTTCAAATACAGGGTTATATAGACGCTAAAGCAAACTTTCCTGTTGAAAAGTTTGCGTCAAGTTCTTCAGTTTCTGATGTCGACTATGTGGTGTCAATATTTTGTGAAGAAATAAAACAGCACCCTCTCCTTCGTTCAGAAAGTAAACGACAAAGAGACCTAGCAATACACCAGGCATACGCTAGTATCAAAGCGGATACGATAAAGAAGATACAAGAAGTATATCGACTCGATTTTAAAGCATTTGGTTACAATAGTAGCTGGTCCTGATAAATTTGGAGGTATCCATATTGACAAACAGGAGGGATTCTTTTCTCTAAAAGCGAACAATTTTGGTACTACATAAAATTATATAATAATAAGACTGGCTTTTCTGGAGACGGGTCCATATATATATTCCTGTGTATCCGTTGGCGAATATAATATGGAGGAGTTGCGTCTTGAAAACTGTTACTATTAGCTATATTGAACCTTTTATGGTAGGATATTCCAGTATCTAACTTTCCGTGGAAAGAATGGGTCAATGTTGAAGTCTGGATTCGAGAATGAGGTAGAAGAATGTTCAAGTTCGGATCAGTTGGGCCTTCATCTAGGATGATTATATGGTTTTACCCTACCTCTGACAAATTAGTAGCCAAATCAACGAAATTCAATGCGATTGGTTCATTGCGATCACGTAGTGACACAATATCATTCAATACCGGGTCACTAAATTCAATACCAGGTCCCGGGAAAGTATAAACATGGCGCCCCTTAGTACAAAAAGGAAGGAAAACATGGCTCCCTATTAACTTTTGTTTTACTGGTTGGATATTAATAATGTTGATATCATATTTAAGCTATAATTATAACGCTCAGTAGTTTTTGAATATGTAATAAAATATTGAAACCCGTGTTGCATTAATGCATTTATTTCTTGTTAAAAATAGGTAATAATACTGCTGTAAACCTAAATCTCTCTAGTTTTAAAACTACAAACAATATTGAAATGGAGTAATTAGAACGTACTTTATCGCATGTTGAATTCGACTCATGTATTTGTTTTTACCGCGCGTAAAGTTTGGTTCGAAAAACATGGCCCCTCTTATCTTTTTTATTTGTTAATATATATTTTTCTAAACTATATTACTAAAAAGGCCATGTAATCTTGTTTTAATAAATGTAAAGATATTTAAAATCGATGGAGTAAAACGTGATTTATAACGAGTTAAAGTAGACGCATAATTTCATAAAATATTCACGCGCTCGATAATCGGATTTTGTGATAATATAAACAGTGTAAGTACCCTGTATGCACATCGTTAAATGTATGCTATAGTGGCCATGATGGTAAAAATTTAATAATACTTTAAGGTAATTAATTATGATGTACATGCAGTTGAATATTATAGACATTAGGATTATATATCATCATTATATAAATATGTTCAAAGAAGATTTAGTAAAATTAATAGAAGAAGAGTTCACAGCACTCTAGTTTCATGTTCAGCAACTTAAATTTCAGGATTGTCGCATAGGTATTTGGTTTCAACTCGCCGTAAAGTTTTGATTTGCACTAGCCAAAGATCGACCGGGTACTACAAGGTTGGGAAGCCGACATGTTTATCCGCAACGGAAGTGACGTATTAAAGCCTAATCTCTCCCAAGACCTATTTTTTCGATCATCAAGTAAATAGACTAGTTACAGAGAATTAGGATATTTTTCACAAATGACCAATAAGTTAAATGTATCTGTCAAAATAGTATGCCAAAAATCACATTTTAGTAAAATGTATGGATGACAAAATACTGATTTTGCAAGAGTTGCTTCCCTTAGATTATAAATTGTGCTTTTTTTGTTAACAATTCATTATTTTGTAAACAAACCAACTGGAAGTTGTATTTAATTTTCTTCCATCTTATGGTGTTTTCCACATTTGGGACTAAACTTGAGTGCTCAAATCATGTTGCAGATAGGTTACCAAGTTATTGCTTTTTGAAAATAGCCGTTTAAGGCCTAATGTGGCTTTAATTTGTATAAATTCCCGTAGCCGTACCGTTCCGGATCTGGTACCTGCGGTATGTATTAACCACTATGTAGCGACCGGGTCGAAACGTTAAAGTCATTTGGCACCAATTTATCGCAAGGAGTTTCTGTGTGTACCTTAGCTGAAATAATTTATATACCGACATACGCTTATTTGATTATCTAGGCAAGTATGAGTGTAAATAAAATGTACGGTCACAAACTTTAAATTGATAATATGTTTTGTAATTGAATTTGTATACGCATACAAATGCATTATATTCCAGTCGTTGTCTACTGCTTTACTCAATGTATTTACTAGTATATTATGCCGTGCCATTTGTTATACAAATGTATATTCATGGCATGTTACCGTGGCACTGTATTCATTTTTCATCAAGGATCATATGCTATACACTACATTGAATTAGAGCATACCTCGTATATCAAATATTGATAGTATCATAGCATTTGATACTTTTAAAAACTTGTTCATAACAATTTGACAACATCGTTGTCACAATCCGACGTTCGGAGAAGTTGACAACATACATTGTCATTATACGATGTTTAGAGAAGTTGCAAACAGACATTGCCATTATTATATGTTTACAAGCAGTTATTCATAGAACTTTGCGAAATCATATTGTTAGTTAAAAAATGTGTTCGATATTTGTTTAGTGTTTCTTGTCGTGCCATAAAGCATATCTACCGTTATAACTACATGTATCACCAGTATCTAGAATGTTTTTATTTTTTAATGACTTGTACGTGTACATGTATATGTGTTGTAAATAATTTACAGGTATGTAAATAGATCCAAGTCAAATAGTTTCCTGCGGCTGACAACTTAGTTGTATTGTTTATAATGTGTTTTTTGCAGTTTGGATGCAATTCGAATTTATTCCGGTGTAAGTTTAAATGTATGTTTCTGTCAAAATAATTCCAATACATGTAACAATACCGATCAATCTAACAACAAATGCCATGATGAGATATAAATCGTATTCAGTTTAAACAAACAAATATCCTCCAATTATTTGGTTGTGTTAAATGTATGTGCCGAACGAATGAACAAATTCAAAATAATTAGAAAAATATTTATCATGTATCAATACCATGCTTCTGTACATCTTGTGTTCTCTACGGGATGTAGTCCATCGCCCACTATATTTATTAATGACCGGGATGATTGGCGCCCCGATGAATCGGGGCGTCTGTATTGGAGGACTTTGTTATAATGAGCTGGAAGACAATTCCCCCATGGTGTCCCCGTGAGCCTCAACTTGTATGAAGTTTATGAACACTTCCCCGTGTTGAGCCTCAATTCGTAAGAAGTTCATAAATAATTTCCCGCGTGGAGCCTCAATTTAACTATATAATATAACTTTATTTGATTTACATACATAAATTCCCCTTACGAACCTCGCTGATCCGGCCGGCGAAATTACTTATTTGCATAAAGCTAATTGTGTCGCCCCCGGCCAATATCTCATTAACATGAAGGTACCGGCTGACCAACAGACCTTACGTAATCTTACATATCCTACTCCCCACAATTCATTGCTCTGCATTACACCCAGTGTCCACAGCAAATAAACAACCAATCAGCGTATCGCTTACGAACAGCGGCTTCATATCAGTAAATACACTGGGTACACCGTCTATTTTTAGAACAGGAAAAACCGTTACTCGGCACGGCTCTTGAATGGCGTATTAGAGTTTCTATAAATACATGTATCTACCACATTGTAACTATAAAACCCAAGAAGTGCAGCGTATGGATTAAGATGTGCCACGTTCAGGTTTCTCTGAAAAGATTATTCAATGAAACAAAATAGTCGGTACCAATTTTGAAAACCACGTACAAAGTAACAAATGAAAAATTGATACCGACTATTTGTTTAATTGAGGGTCATTCAATATACAATGCGATATAAATTGAATGACCCGTACGTACTGCATATCAGCGACATTATAGCCATCCAGCTTTTTAATGCACAACTTTGACCGACCCTGCAGTCTACATTGAAATGCTATATCTTAAAACATTTCATGGTAAATGGATATGCCCTGGAAACTATTTTTGGAATAGCTAAAACTTGTCTTAGATATAGATTTCAGTCGTTCTGCCAATGGAGAGATGTGTCTATACAGATTTGAACGCATTTGCTTTTACAGGTATCTAGACACTTAAAATGGTTTCTATACAGATTTGAATTAGCTGGTAACTCACTGGTCCTCGGTAAAGTTTTTGAGTCTTGGTAGACTCATCTTCTACATCAATTGTTCTCGATTCTTGCCATACGTATTTGAATACATCTAAGCGTATAGACTCATGAATAAACTTGACATCTGTATAGATTTAGTGTCTAGAAAGCAATTGATTCTAGTGTCTATAAAGATTTAAATAATGTTGCTTCTAAACAAATACATTTGGTTGTCTATACAGATTTGGCACGTTCTATGTGTCATGGTTATGCAACACATATGTCTTGTATTGTTAATAGTTTTCTGATTATAAATAAAACAAAGTTCATATACCTGTTGTATTTTATTCTTGTTTTTTTTAACTTATCATATGGAAACTTTCAAATTGATAGCAATGCCTTTACACTCAGCTTTGTTTGTTAAATTTATACAACCAATGAAGTAGTATGCACCAAATATGGAATTTGCACATACTGAATTGCTATCGGATATATAGCTATACAAACTTTACACACAACACACCATTTGACTATTACATTATACTAATTGCCAATAAACTGAAATTAGCATTATGAAGTTACTACACATCACATCACACTGAAATGAGTTGTAAATGATGTGAATCTGCATTGTTTGCCATTTGATAAAATTAAATGAATAGCATGCGTATATTTATAAAACATGCTTGTACAAGAGGATTAAGGTACAAGCTAAGATCCTTAATATTCAAGATGAAAATATATTTTTTGTATTTCACTTTTGCCATTATATTTTGAAAAATACAACACCTGCTGTTTCTTATAAAGATCAAACATATATGTCTTTACAGTTTTCAGAACTTCTTTTATGGCGCCCTTTGATGCTTTGCATCAATGGTTATCTTGTAATACAGCTGCAGACACCTGCTGTTTAGATTCGTGGTCTCGCGTTCACAGTGAAATTTCGGTATAGTTCTGATTTCTTTGGTAAATAAACTATTGTAATGCGATAAAGACCGATGTTATCCGCATGGAATAATGGAATAGTCTGGTTCACGACATTCTTACAAAATGCTTCTTTTTTGGATATATTTTTTTGAAATCGTAAACCATCGAGAACATGTCACGTGCCCCTCCATGGTCATTTTACTTTTGGCAATCCAATATAACCTGCGGCTCAAGGTTAATAAACCAGCTTACAGCCTAGGTAATAGAAACCAGTTGATCCGACCTGGCCGAGCAATCAGCAAATGACACCAACATAATTATGTAACATTGTTTCCTGGATCAGCCTATATTGGTAGTTCCAGTGCTGGTTAGCCAATTTGCATGACAATGCGACTGAGTAATTTAACTGTATAATGTAGTCTGTCATACACGCTTTACTTGGAGAAACTATACACACCTGGATGGCGAAGGTTGTGTATGTTGATATGGAAGTACACTGTCAACCCCCGACACTCTCCATAACAAGATAGTTTCGAGAATGCAGACAGCAAGATTTCCTCAGAACAGATACTTACGTATATTAGACATTATGAACAGATAGTCTCTGTTTTGCAATGTGTATACGTGAACCAAAAAAAGAATTGAAAGTAGAAGAGAACAATTCCCTTTTTTCCGTTTATTAATTCAAATAATATGTACGTATTATATACAACCAACGTATTTCTAATCACAACATTTATGTGAATATATCAAAATACAATATTATCCGTAAGAATTTATGTGCAAAATCTACCATGCAGTGTGTTTTATGATTTATAACAATAAATTTCACATGATGAACATTGGTCACTTTTTCAATAATATATATACTAAACAGATTTAAAAACGCGACACTGGGTATGTTGTTTTATAGCTGATATTTCAAGTTTATGCTAGTATTCGAATAGTGCAGATTAAAGGTGTATGTATTGGCGTCATTTTGAACAAAGATGATACAAATCAGATGAGTATTAACAAATATATAGTACAATCAATACGTCGATCAAGTAAATAAAAGTCGCATTCTGATAAATTGGCAATACACTAAGCAAATCTTAAAAAGAGTGCATGTATATATTTGCAAATAGCTCGGTCAATACGTGTTTGATCTTGCTGAAATTCTCAACGTACGTAGCTTGGATATGTAACATTACAATTCAATTGATTTTATTACAACCTGCTAATTTTAAACAAACAGAATAAACAAATGATTGCCTCAGCAAATGCTAATGTCACACATTTTTTTCGTGTGTTCATCGTGTGATCATCGGGAGTTTGTCAGGTTACTAATGCAGCTATGTACCCACTTTGCTGATTAAGTTTGAGTTCAAGTGTATGTACTTATCATGGAAACAGAAATAAACAAAACAATGACTAGAATAAAGCCCAAATCAGGTTTGTAACTGCACACATTTTAATAAAAATTCAAGTTCTTGCATGGTTATCGCCCCTTGACCATAAACATTAAGCAGGTCTATGAGACAACGATGTGTTGCATCTTTACAAGGTATGCTTCCTGCACCAATGTTTCCGTGTTATATAGATACATTTTAAATAAAATTGAATAAACCATTTATTACATTCAATTTAGTTTAGAATTTGGATATATAAGTTAGACTATCCTTACGTAAACATTCGATCTGTTATGCAGGATGGTCACATTCAGCGCTAAAATCAATGCGCCGATGAGCATGTTACTTTTGTTTTCTGGACCAATGTCTTATTCGTGCGGTAATTTGGTTAAGACTCGTTGAATTTTATTAAGTTTGATATCAAACTGAAGCAATTGAATTAACCTTTACGAATATACAAAGACATTGGGTATGGGAATTTGTTTTCCTAAAATATACCAACATATCCAAGTGTCGCGTTTTTAATTCCGATAACCATATAATATATATATTAGTTGTCAGTACCGGTAAACAAGACAAAATAAAAATGATATGGTCATTATTCACTGGCTTTACATTCAGCATGCAAACGGTGGTTATGGCTTCTCTTCTCTCATTCTCTGATGACGTTGGTTAACACTAATAATGAGTGTAGATAGGGATTAATATAAGCTGTAAAACTTGCGTCACAATCGACCTAAAATGAATATGAATCAACACAAGTAATGATGACGACAGATTAAAATACGTATATACGTGTGCAGATCCAAAAGTAATGTCACTAGTGCTGTAAAATCGTGCATAATTTAAATAAAACAACGCAATTTTACATTAATCTATTTCCAATATAATCGCCAAATTTCATAATAATGCAATAATTTGTTATTGAGATATACGTGTACATAGGAAGCCTACTAACGGACATCGCCGCAAGCAAATGACGTCATCGACGTCGTAAACAAAATTTGACGTTTCTTACATCATTCCTTTTCAAGGTATCGTCATTGATGTTCTATACAGCGCTCATGTCTGTTCACCTATTTTTTAAACACATTTACATACCAGAGTCTTTATGTAGTGAAGAAAACACATTGTTACAGGCCTGTCTTGATCCAGGGTCATAGAAATACACCCATGTTTCATCAATTGTAATTATACGCTGGCAAAATAACGTCATTTTCGTGTGCGGCGACGTGACGCCAGTGGTGTATTTTGAATGTCTATATAATGCTATTTTAATAATCAAACAATATGACACAAATGATATTAATCATAATTGAATTACTTCACATTTTGATATAAATTTTATTGACGTACGCAAATAAATAAACTCACCAGTGGAACAGTGACATTACTTTTGGATCTACCCACGTATATATGAGCCAGTCTCCAGGAAAACCTGCTATTTTGATAAAAATATTGACTTTAAGATTTTCCATAGTATTACAGGATAAGGAAGTTACGGCTGTTTTTGTAGAGTCCCTATTCGGAGCTTTTTATGTGACGTCGCAAACGTCATTCAAACGTTATTCGACGTAACTGAAACAATTATTTCATAATTACACCATTTGATCAATTCTTAACATAAACTGTTCAAAATTGTACCAAATTATATAATTATGTTTCACTTTTCAAAATATATATCAAAATCGAAATTGTTTGCATTCAGAGAAAGGCTGCTTCTGTTTTAAACAACTAAATCCTCGTTTTTCTCAATCGGAGTACTTTTTTGAAATTGGTGCCAGTTAAGTAAAAACCTGCTATTTTGACAAAAATATTGACTTTAAGATTTCCAATAGTATTACAGGATAAGGAAGTTACGGCTGTTTTTGTAGAGTCCCTATTCGGAGCTTTTTGTGTGACGCCGCAAACGTCATTCAAACGTTATTCGACGTAACTGAAACAAGTATTTCATTATTACACCATTTGATCAATTCTTAACATAAACTGTTCAAAATAGTACCAAATTATATAATTATGTTTCACTTTTCAAAATATATATCAAAATCGAAATTGTTTGCATTCAGAGAAAGGCTGCTTCTGTTTTAAACAACTAAATCCTCGTTTTTTCTCAATCGGAGTACTTTTTTGAAATTGGTCACCATAGCAACAAAGTATGTTTTTCGACATAATTCATAGGAAAATTTAAAGCAAAGGTATAGTACTATATGGGCCAATTACTTAAAATAGAATCAATAGATTCAAAATAATGTTACATATATAGTAATTACATAATGTCATTATAGCAGGTTTTCCTGGAGACTGGCTCATATATATATATATATACTTTTTTTAATGTGGTTGGGTACATATTTTTCATGAGCCAAACGGAATTTGGTCATCTGGAAACCGAAAGTGTTGTTTATGCAAATATAAAAGACAATTGTACACTAATATATACTGAAGAACTGATGCAATCTTTTCAAAATCTTGAAATAAACATGTTGGTGCTTTATAGTAAAGCGAAAAAGAATAAAATGAACAGGAGACAATGATAGGCCATTTGAAAATTGTGTATCTTAAAAATAAGCCTAGTGACATGTCATCTGTATCATTTTAAAGTCATTATAGATGCTCTTTGTACAATACAAGTCGTTTCAGAGAAATTCCAAGCAAGGGGTTCATATCTTCTTACAAGAGGGCCCACATGGCCCTATGTCGCTCACCTGTGCACATTGATCCAGTAGAACCATAATGTTTTTTAAAAAAAGTTTTTCTTATCTGTTGCCATGGCAACCAGAGTTCTGCATGGATTATAATTATTTTAGCTATTTTTAGAAAGGATAACCCAAGGAACATTGTTACCCATTTACATGAAATCCAAAAAGTATTTTTAGAGAAGAAGATTTGAATTTTTTTTACTATAGATACGAGGGGTGATCAATATATTCGAAGACTTTCCTTCTTACTTTTCAAATATTGATTATAGAACAATGAAATTACCAGGAAACATAGATCTATCGATTATCTAGCGTTTTAATTAATTAATTAATTATATTGACGTCACAATGTTCTTGATGACGTCACTTATTGTGACCAAGGTGCAGCGCGCGTCGTCGAGCGTGACGGACAATAAATAATCACAGAGCAACTGCATTTCATTAAGATTAACGCCTTACTTGGAAAATCCTTGCGATAGCTCGAAGATGACTTGATCAACATGTATGGGGATTCTTTGCACTCCATATCAGTGATCTACACATGAGTTCGTTGTTTATGTGAGTGTAGGGACTCTGTCAAACTGACGCCATAGTATGATAAGAATAAACAGAAGAATTAAGACAGAGTTAGGGATACTCCTTCTTAATTTCTGAGAATAAGAGGCATATTTCTGAACGATATGTTACTGGCGAACTCTACGATCAGTATAGATTACAAAAGAATAAATAATTCATTCCATTTGAAAGGAGTTCTTTAGAAATTGCGCCCTAAACTTGTTAGGTCGTGATTTCTTCTTCATCGGGATGATGCTACCGTGCAAAGCCAACCGCTTTTTCAGAGTTTTAAGTCCAGTAACGCAACACGACAATTTCTATTCGCCTTACATACAAAAGTTGGCTATTTATGACTTATTATTTCTGTATTAAAAGTGAATAAATCGTATACAGTGGGTCGGATATGAGTCCAAAAGGAGCTCGGTGCTGCTCAAACGGTGACGATTGGAATGACGTCACGTGACGGCCAGTGTCACGCACCCATTACATGAATAAAACTATGTTATAGGTGCATTCGGTCGAAGATATCCTACACTGAATAATGTTAATTTGCTTTTGAGCCTTGCTGACAAAACAAAATTGCTAGATGAAAAGTCCACGAATATATTGATCACCCCTCGTATATAGGGTAAAACAGCGCCCACCCACTGGCGGCCATGTTTTTTGACGAATCACGATAAAAATGTCAATTTTGTAAGAGGGTCACACAAAAACTATTTCTGCAAGATAATTTAGAAATCTGGCCAGCGGTAAATCTTTTACGATTTTTTTAATTTTTTCTTATCGGTTACCATGGCAACCAGAGTTCTGCATGAATTATATTTATTTTAGTTTTTTAAGAAAGGATCACCCAAGGAACAATTTTACCACTTTATAGTGAAATCCAATCAGTACTTTTAGGAGAAGATCTTTAAAGATTTTACTATAGATATATAGGGGAAAACAGCGCCCCACCCACTGGCGGCCATGTTTTATGACGAATCTAACCAAAAATGTCAATTTTGTAAGAGAGTCACACAACAACTACTTCTGTAAAATTATTTTGAAATCTGGCCAGCGGTTGATTTTTTATGATTTTTGTTTAAAGATTTTCTTATCGGTTGCCATGGCAACCAGAGTTCAGCATGGATAATATTTCGTTTAGCTATTTTAAGAAAGGACCACCCAAGAAACAATTTTACCACTTTATAGTGAAATCCAACCAGTACTTTTAGAGTAGAAGATTTTTAAAGATTTTACTATAGATGTATAGGGGAAAACAGCGCCCCACCCACTGGTGGCCATGTTTTTTGACGATTCAAAACAAAAATGTCAATTTTGTAATAGGATCACCTGCATTGCCACATATGGAAAGCAATCTAACAGAACGCAAGCTTAAGCAAATCTCGAATATGTATGTTTCCCTGAATATACTTTACACCAACAGTAAACAACACTGAATGAATTTTTAGCATTTATTGGTATTTGCGTCTATGTCAACCAACTGTGAATAATATTATATAATCATATCATACAAATACATACATGAGACTCAAATAAAGAATATATATTACATGCATAACATGCATTAAACCACTGTAAACATATGTATATACATGTATTTCATTTCAATCCAACACATCAATGTGATCAGATGTAAGTTGTTCAATTCAAACAAATATTCCTATAAATATATACATTCAGTTAGATAGCTCACTCTTTGTAATTAAATTAGTAACTTTCTATAGAAAACAACGATGCTATGGAAGGTATTAATTTAAACAATAAAAGCACAAAACAAACTCTTTTTGCAGACGATGCTAGCTTTCTACTTAAAGGAAATCGAACGTCTTTCGAAAATCTTATAAAAACCCTTGACACACACTAATGGACACTTTTGAAAATGTATTCAATCACTATCCCATTTTATTATACATCATATTTGACACTTGTTTGCAAAATTTTAAGAGATTTCACCGTCAGTTAAGGAAAATATTCACGATTTTCAATTTATTTGTTGATTAAAACAATTGAACAGACATTATATTAAACAAAAATGGTAAGTTTGTGGTATTTCTACGAAACAAACAAACAAACAAACAATAATTGCGAAAATATTTCCTACCCCCCCCCCCTAAAATGCTGTTTTTCTGACAAAAAAATATAAGTGTCCTCATGCTTTAAGTAAATTCTGTATTTCTTTCTAGGGGCCACTAGGTAATTATTACATTAAAATTATGTACACTATTTTGGCAAACATATATAAAAAAATTGAAAACTTTCACCGTCTAGTTTTGGAATAAAATACGAATGAAATATGGAAGGTGATCAGGAACACCGTGCCAAAACGTCACACCTTACACTACTGTGCATGCATGCTGTGCCTGAAGTTGTAATACCTATCTAAGAACTTCATGCTTTAGGTAAAAGACAATGAATAGGTGCTAGAACCTCTTTACTAGCTTTACAAAATAATTAAATTAGAAAAAGAATCACATATAAACTAACATGTGTCTTCATGGAAACCATATCATGCAGTTACTATTTCCAACTCTAATATGTATATTTTTTAGATAAATGCACTTCATTCTACACAATATTGTGGTATTTTCTGATGTAATACTGCTTATAATCAATTGAGCCCACAAACAATTAAATTTGGTTAATACTAGTGAAGTTGTGTTGCCTAGCAACGTTAGAATAACTTCTTAACCTCTTAAATATAGAGGATATGCAGTCTAATTTGCTTCGAAGCACATTTTTTTGGAAATGTTTCTCATTTATAAAAATAGTGAGTTTACAAAAACAACAACATTCATAATGTTTTCTTTCTTGAAACTGTTACCATGGCAACAAACACTTTCACCCAAAATGTTGAATAAAGTATATTTTTTTCAAAATTACTGAACATAATTATGCACATATGTATGTGTTCACAGAATGGTCATCATAATGGAAACATGCACATTATAAATTTTGTTTAATTTGGTTGCCATGGTAATATTTTCAAAAAATGACAAAAGAAGTTATGCTTCAGTCCAAATTGAAATTAATGTCTTTTAGTAAACAGATGACTCGGAAAATCTGGTCGGTCATAATAATTGAGTCATACATGATGTTAAAGTTAATATTTTCCTCATCAACAAACAAGTTAGCTGGATCCTTTCGATTAAAAATATTCCTTTCAGTTATATCTTCAGATGTAAGACAAACTGTTACACTGCTAGACTTAGTTGGAGAAACTCTGAATTACTGACATGACCTGAAATATCAAACAGAATATTTGTAAAAAATTTATAACATACATTATTATATAATTAATTGGGCACCATAAGTAGTTATTTTGGAATTAGTCAGTTAATAGCATTTTGATAAATAAGTACCATACTATCAATCTGCTCATCTAAAAGACAAATATACTGCTTGTAACATTGTTAACAGTTTCATCTCAAATAGTTAATTATGACCATATGAACATTAACCCTTTACTCAATATATACCCAGTCTACTCGCTTTCATTATATTGTTAATGGTCACCATCTCAAGAGATAATATTAGAAATAATAGACACCAATTACATCATGCATTTTGCATGTAAAGAGGCATATGCACAAAAATCTGCATGGAGATGCATCAATTGGAGTACAGGGTTAAAATATATGCATAAATAGTTGTTTCAAGTACCTCAACCCTTGCAGTGGTTTAGATGTTTTATCGAAGAAGAGTTTTCACTTTCCATTGTGCGTAGGGTATGGTCAAGTTCGATTCCAGGTCTTTAAGTCACTCCACAGCCAATGTATTAGTGTGACAATATAGCTTGGGATTATACCCTGTAAATAAATCAAACAACATTTCTACTTTTTCAAATATATAAATATGACTCAAAGAGAACCACTTCATAAAAAAAGAAGCTCATGTCAAAGGATGTATCACATAAAAACGAAACTCCATACAATAGAGATTGTAAATCTTAAATTACACCATCTTTCATTAATAATTATGAATACTTTCTACATCTTTCTCAAGATATCAATCACTGATAAATAAATCAAGCACATAAGTTGTTGAGTATGCTATTGAAATAATAAAATTGAAAACTCAAATAGTATGGTGAACAATTCATTTGAGCAAACTAACCTGTATCAGAAGTTCTATATTGCCACTTCTACATTAGCATCACAGTTTACCACACATGACTTTTTTAACTGACCTGAAAAAAACAAACATTATTTAGTGAATGATAATTTCAGGTTACATCTGAATTAATTAGAAATTATCCTTCCACAAACATTAAGATTACTGACAGAGATAATACTCAAAGAAGAACATCACATCTCCAACATTGGAGAGCTGGAGTGACCGACTAAACATTTTTGTTCTATGAACAGTACTCTTTGATTGATTAAAAACCATGTTACTTTTTTGTAAAGTGTTTTTGAACATACAACTTCAAGAAAAAGCACTATATAAATATGTTTTTATTAGAATATATTAACTAAATTATTTATTATAATAATTCTAATCATGATATAAATACCAAAACAATATTACAGTGCTTAGGATAAATATTAGTTTAAACCACATGAATGGTTCATAAAACCAAAAATTACAACCTGAACACAATATCTTATTCAGATATTGTGTATCCTTATACATCAGTGGTCAGTCAAATTTCTAGACTATGAAATCACAGGTGAACTAGAATAACTTATTCAAATTACTGTGTTCATATTCTGAGCTGAAGCATTTATTGTAAGAGAGTTGTTTAATAAAATACCAGCTAAACAAAAAAAGCATTTACCTGGACAGTATTCAGGGTGTGTGAAAACATCAATGCTTCATGTCCATGTACTGTAGTGACCAGTCGAATTAACAAAGATATGTTATTGTTCAGGCCAAATAAATTGGTTAAATCATTCCTGTTCTTTCACTTTCACAATAAGCAAGTTGAGCTGAAAAGAATAACAGTTTAATTATCAGTAAAACTTGTAAGGACTCAAGAGGTTCACCCCTAAGTACTGACAAATTAATAATCTATAGGCTGAGTACAGCTATTGAGCTGCTTCATATTCTGAATATACCACCTGGCAATGATTGAGCAATAATAAGCCACTCATTTTTGAAGCTGGAAGTCTAAGGTTTGAATCCAAACAGAGGCATATTTTGATATGGCTGGCCGGTTTCATTATATGACTTATGTAGCAAAATAATGTTATAGCTTGTAGATCTTCGAAATGTTGAGCTAAAAAGTATGTGTCACGGATGTTTGAGATTTGATCTTGAGACCACTATATATAGGGTGTTAACCACACAGCTAAATATGATAATGTTCATTACATATATTCATTAATACATTTAATATAATTATTATTTTTATGTAAATTAAACAATGTTGGCCTTCTAAGTTATTTTGCTCATGTCCACACAAGGGAGATTTCCCTAGGGATGAAAAAGTAAACACACCCGAGTCGGGCGATAGTTTTGATTAATAAAAGAAGAAAACAAAACATCTAGACAGATAGTTGTGTTATACCTTTAATACGGTTTAAACCCTCTTCGAGTATTATTGACTGGTATGTCTATCAAGGACAGACATAAAATCAATGAAGAGAAAGAGACCTGTGTGATATTAGAAATCCGGGGGTGTTGCCATAGCTCCGAAAAGACTCAATGCTTCGTTAAAGTGGCTGGTGTAAGCATTGATACACATGGCTGGTGTTAGCATTGATACACATGAGACTATCTCCGGGTTTCCAACCAGGACCTCTCTAGTTCTGTGGAAATACAGTGCACTGAAAAGCGTCTCAGAAAAGACCAAGTGCCCCCACCGAGATTTGAAGCCAGGGACCACTCGACCACCGTGCCACCCTTATATAGTAATAGCTTGCTTGTCAGTACTGGATGATTGTTATTTTGCCATGGTAAATAAATGGACTGACATGAAAACTTTGGAGAGTTCACTCCCCCCCCCCCCCAATTTATAAAACACAACAATAAATATCATTCAAAGCCTGTAATGATTTATAAAGCTAGTGTGGATTTCAGACTAACTTAATAAATAAAATTCATTGTTCTTATCTACCAACAAGACTGGGTGATTTTGTTATAGATCTACGATCCAGCCTTTTTTCATTTTGACAGCTCGTTGAGATGATGCACTCAAAATTCCACTTATTCTGTCGCATAGGCACAGTTTGGCCGACTTTCAAATCACGTACTTACCACAATTCGTAGGTTTGGTTGATTATGGTTCTTCTCGGCACTTTTTATTATAGCTGACGTAAGCTCCAGCCTCAGAATTCTTTTTCCGCCAAAGTGTCTCGCTCTGTTTGATCGCACGACGGCCATTTTTTACATGTATAATAATCTCTCACACAAAGTAATTTAAACTCCCTGCAGCAGTTTCCTCCCCTTGCAGAGGTGAACATAAGAGGCCCATCACGACATGTTAGTGTATTTCGTCTAATTTTGCAAGAATGAACGGCGGACTCGTCAATATCTTGTAGATATTATTTTTTCCGTTAGAGACTGAAATTATCGGAGAATACCGAGCGATGCCGAAGAATGTCGAAGTCTCATAATACAATCGGAATATCTCGGATAATCCCATGACAATCCCATTAGTGTGTGAAATCGTTAATAGAAACAAATGCTCAGTCCTGCGCATTGGAAGTCTAAAAAATACAGATATTGTCTTTGACAACGAATTTGAATGGACTTCGTCGGAGGCAACTACGTTAGGAATTACCTTCAGTAATAAGTTATCTTCAATGTATAATCTAAATGTAGCAAATAAGATAATAGAATATAAAAATGTCCTAAAACAATGGAAAAAATGGAACTTAACACTCATTGGAAAAATAGCAGTTCTAAAAACATTTGTTCTTCCAAAGCTAATTTATCCCCTTACTGTGTTACAAAACCCACCAGCACATTTTATAAAATTGATCAATACAATTTTCTTTGATTTCTTGTGGAATTCAAAACCTGATAAAATATCACGTAAACAAATAATTCAAGAATACAAAGACGGGGGTCCAAAAATGATAGACATGGAATGTTTTCTAGATTCATTAAATATAAGCTGGATAAAAAGAAGTTTTAATTCAAACGCCAACTGGAGTTTTCATTACAAGACCGAATTAGAAAACTATGGAGGATTATTACTATTTAAATGTTATATTACTGAAAAAGACTGTAAAAGTCTCAATATAAAATCAAAACTTTTAAAGGATATATTGATTTCATGGTCTAAAGTCAACACCCTTAACACTGAAATCAAAACAAATCATCTGGAATAATTCAAGTATAAAACATATAAATAAAAATGAGTTATTTTACTATAACACCTGGTTCAGTAAAGGAATCCAGTATGTAGAACATATATTTGACTTCAGACACAAAATATTCCACAGCTTCGAGCAGATGAAATTTCTATATGATATCCCTAATGGAGACTACTTGAAATACTATACCCTCATTAAAAACATACCGAAAGAATGGAAGACACAAATGCAAAACGAAATTATAACATACAACCCACCAAACTACCTAATCGATAGACTAAATGGAAAAAGCAAATTAAGTAAGATTGCATATAATTCACTAATCAAGACTAAACTATCAACAGAACCAAAATACAAACAAAAATGGAATCTCAGGTTCACCATAGAAGACACAGAATGGGTTAAAATTTTCCAACAAACGAATACTATTACAATAGACACTAAACTTAGAGAATTTCAGTATAAATACCTCATGAATATAATACCCGACAATTCATTTTTACACAAGTGTCATATAACCCAGTCAAGCTTATGTGATTTTTGCAATAGACAACCAGACTCTATATACCATATGTTCTGGGAATGTCATATTGTACAAAGTTTTTGGGCTGAAGTTAGGTCATATCTAGTACAAAAACTTTCAAAAGACTTAAATAACACATTTCAAAATATTTCAGTTTGCAACATTATAAAGAATACAGAAGAAGATGGGCTTATTACCAACTATATTATACTGCTTGCAAAATATTTCATATTTAAATGTAAATGCAATAAACACACACCGACGATTCAGTCATTTAAAGAATACATTAACTATCGAAAAAAAACTGGAACAAACAATCGCACTATTCAAAAACAAACTCCAAATCTGTAACAGAAAATGGCAGAAGTTTTCATAACTTGTATAACTCAAATAGTGATATTGTGTAAATTCCCCGAACCCGTAACCATTTCTTATTATCTTTCTCTTACTTTCCTTTCTCACTCTCTACAACCACAACATATCTTCTAAGCGACTGTCCTCATAACTTTCCCCCCTCCACTATATATAGATATATATATTTAGATATTTATTTCAAACATAAGGCTTGAAGCCCAACAGTTTACATATATGTACATAAACACAAATGACATGATACAGTATATATAGAAAATGTGGTTTAAAGCATGCTCAGAATTATTTGGATGGTAATGGCAGTATTTTATATTTCAACAAAATCAGTGACTATATGAACAAAACAATATAACAGAGAAAAGTGTCCACATGGTTACACAAATATGGTACAGTCGCGTAATTTAAAACTTTTGAATACATAAACTGACAACTGCTTGATGGTATGATAATTTTCTGATGTTAAAAGTTCAATGAATTTTGGTATATTTGGTCTTTCCCAGAAATATTTATCAATGTATGTTTTACGTAAATTATTGTAGAGAGAACATTCTAGTATAAAATGAAACTCGTCCTCTAATGAATTACAAATTTTACATTTTCTTTCATTTCTCGGTATCTTGTTGGGCTTAGTCCATCTTCCGCTTTCAATTTCTAATCGGTGACTTGACATTATAAGTTGGGTAAACATTATTCTATATTTTTTCATATCAATAACATCTAAATATGATTTAAAACCAAAATTACCTAATAAACTATAAGTGCTTGCACGTGTAGATTCGTTAACTTCTGCATTCCAATTTTGTATAAAAATATCTTTTATTCGTTGTGAAAACAAGTTGATAAAAGCAGTTTTATTTTCTACTCCTTGAAAAAACCATACATGATAAAACCCCGTAATTTGTAAAATATTTCTAACTTTTGATGCCCAGTTTACAGTATTTGCATTGATTTCAATATCATTGATCATAAGATTATAGGTTTGTTTTGTAAGTTTTCTGTCTTCCGCGCGTGTTATTTTAAGCCAGAAACGAATGATATTAACTAATCTATTTTGTTTTAAAGGTATTCTCCCTAACTCACCGTATATAAAATTATTCTGGGTTTGGTTTTTTACGCATAATAGTTGTTTACAAAACTGTAAATGAATTATCTCTAATTTATCCGCATTATGAAATCCCCAAATCTCGGAACCATAATTTAATATCGGCACTATAAGTTTTTCAAAAATATCCAATGTATGGCTAATCTTTAATTTATTGAATTTATTTAAGTACATTTTCATTTTATATATTGCTTTTAATGCTTGTCCGCTTAAAGTTTCGAATAACTTTTGATAAGATCCATTTGTGGTAAATACAATACCCAAGTAAGTAAGTATACTACAAAAATCATAATGACATTAATGAATAATATCATAAAGATTCAGGAATTAGTTTCACATTTTTTTTTTGACAAAATTGTTTGTATATTATGTATTGTGTATAGCTGTATAATATGTCTTATGAAAATAAAAAATGTTAAAAAGAGAAAATATATATATCAATTTAAATATGCTATCAGTACATTAAACACATTTACGTATTAAATAATAAAAAAAAAAATTAGTAATTTTCGCCTGAATATCATCTTTCAATAATTAAATAAAATCGTGATGTTTCTTGGTTTGACATACAACGCTGAATGAAAACTGGCGCGGATAATCACGTGACTTCACGTGATCACCACTCCACCTGTTGGCTAAACAGGTTCAAGGGAAAGTAATTTTCATCTAATTCTCTCCCTTTCAAACGATGAAAATTATATTTCCCTGAATATACTTTACACCAACAGTAAACAACACTGAATAAATTTTTAGCATTAATTGGTATTTGCGTATATGTCAACCAACTGAAGGTAAAAGAACGGGTTTACAAGAGTGAACTACCTTACCTATAATTATAACAATTTCTTTTTACAATCCCAATGAGCAAGAAAACTTCAATCTTTCTTCAACTGAATCTTTCACGTATCCGTCTTTAGCAGACTCACTTAACCAACGACCATGTCGTTTAAATTGTCTATCAGCAATACCATTATTCGCTGCCGCAGTTGCTCCACCTGATCTTAATGAGTGTAAGCAATATCTAGATATATCTGAAACATGCGGTTTTAAAGCTTGTAAAAATAACTCTCTCAAACGAGTGTATGATAATGATTTGTTGTTTTTGCGAACTTTCCCACCATTTTTTGACACATTTAAACTGCAAAAAATGAATTGATCAGAATCAGGACTGATATCCGCCCATTTCAGATATTTCTCTAGATTCTCAACAGGACACAATTCTGTACCGGTCCTAGCAATCGTCAACCATGCACCGTCCCTGTACTTATCAGTTTTACTAGACTCAATGTACATACTCATGTATACAGGATTTATAATAAAATTGTCTCTTTTCAATTTTGATAATTCATCACTACGTAAAAAACCTGCATACGCAATTAAACAAGCACAAATTGTACGTTGATTATAAACGTGCTTTTCAATGAACAAAGCTCTATGAATTTTTAAAAGTAAATCAGATGTTATCACTTCTTTCTTGTTTACCGGTTTAGCCAGTTTCCGTTTAGCACTTTCAAGAATGTTCTTAACAAGTTTGGAATATGTAGGATTCTCACAGTCTATCATATCATGAGCCCATTTAATACTGTAAAAAGCGTTAATCACAGGGCTTGGTGTATTTGCAGTTTGAATTATAGAAGCCAAATAAATAGCTACATGAAAAGCCTTGGCAGGCAAGGCATCCTTACTGTCTAATCCGTTGCTTGTTACCCAATTTGACCATCTCATAAATCCCCTATTGTAAGAATCGCTCGTATTTCCCGCTCTGCTTTCTCTTAATAACTGCGGCAGTAAAGACACCTTGCGCACCAAGATTTCTGGTAACTCTTCGATAAGTTGTGAATAATTTTGAAATAATAGACGTATAAAAACAATTCAATTAATACGTTTGGAATATATATGATAAGAATTTTCATCTTCACAAAAATGGAAATTTCAATATTTCGCCCTCCATTTTTCCATAAATATCATATCTAAAAAACAAAAAACATTCATATTATAATAATGCTGCCACACCTAACTATGAAAGTCATAAATTTATCAAAAGCTCATTATCAAGGCTGCCGCACCTACATATAGATGTAAACCATTCCTCATGGCTCATTATAAAGGTTGCCACACCTACTATATAAATAATCATTGTTTCTAAGGCTCATTATAAAGGCTGCCACACCTACATATAAAGGTAAACCATTCCTCATGGCTCATTATAAAGGCTGACACACCTACTTATAAAGGTCAACCATTTCTTAAAGCTCATTATAAAAGCTGCCGCGCCTACTTATAAAAGTAATCAATTTTTAAGGCTCATTATAAAGGCTGCCACACCTACATGTAGAGGTAAGCTATTTCTCACGGCTCATTATTAAGGCTGCCACACCTACTTCTAAAAGTAATCAATTTCCACAGCTCATTATAAAGGCTGCCGCACCTACTTATAAAAGTAATCAATTTCCACGGCTCATTATTAAGGCTGCCACACCTACTTATAAAAGTAATCCATTTCCAAGGCTCATTATAAAGGCTGCCACACCTACTTATAAAAGTAATCAATTTTCACGGCTCATTATTAAGGCTGCCACACCTACGTATGGAGGTAAACCATTCGTCAAGTCTCATTATAAAGACTGCCACACCTACATAAAAAATAATCAGTTTTTCCAAGGCTCATTGTAAAGGATACCACACCTATAAATCGAAACAAAACATATACATGAAAATACAATCCGCTTTAAAGTTATTATTCAATGTATCAAGCGATTTGCCGTCACGACTATTCAGAAACACCAAACCCATATCTCTAGATGTACTATTCAAATTAAATCAAATACATGAAACATAAAAATTATATCGAACCATCAATTTTCTAAAATCAAAGAAAAACGGTTCAAGGGAGCTAACTATATTTTAGTCTATGCATCAGCTTGCAACAGTTTTCTCCCTTATTCAAAATTAACTAACAAAGCTAGCATGCGAGATTTTAGATTTTCATTACCAAAAATCCCTTTCCCATTTTTACAAGGTGTATAAAATTGTTTGTCTGTAGGTAAATCTATCCAATCCTCAACGAAGGAATTGAAATTGTTTTGTCTATCATACAACAAGGGCCAAAAATTGGCAGATTTCCATACCGGCACAATAAGCACACCTTTTGTTTTGTAATATTTCATCTGCTTTATCACCCTAGATATTAATACAATAGGTGGAACAAAAAGTCCAAAAGTATTACTCCATTTATATGCAAACGCATCAACTCCAGATGTATTTTCACACCCAAATCTAGAATAAAATACTGGTGATTTCGCATTGTGATCTGAGGCAAAATAGTCAACATTAAAATAACCCCATTTCTTCCGAATTATATCTGTTATTTGAATTGATATTCCCCAATCATCCTGATCAACAACCTTTGATAAATAATCTGCTCTTTCATTCTCATTTCTAGGAATCCATTCCATCTCTAAGCATATAGAATTTGCACAACAAATGTCTTCATTGAACCCTTTTTTACAATACATGTACTACATATGCCTTTATTGTCTGAAAACCATTTAACTCGCTGATTCTTTAACATATCTGAAAGTGAAACCAGCACTCGACTTACAGCACATAGTTCTCGCCATGTCGACGAAAGTGTGGTTTCCTCACACGACCACATTCCATGTGCTACACTGTTCAAAGTTTGTACTTCATACCCAGCATACCCAGTGCTACTCGCGTCACTATATATAACTTTGTTACAAAAACTCACTTGCCGTAAAGACCTACAATTGATGCTGTGCAGATTTGTCTCCCAAAATTTGATTTGCGATTTACTTTCTTCTGAAAGCTTAATATAGGAATTCCACGAATAAGCTGTTAAAGTATCTATGCTTAAAGCTCTGGTCATGATTTGCGATACTGAACCTATCACAGTGTACATTGATATGATTTGACCTATTAAACTCGCAACCTTGCGTACATGAACTGAATTTTTGGACTCTATTTCCAAAATAGTTTTTTTTAACTTTGGTTATCCTTTCCTGTGGAGTGTAAATACAAAATTCTTTTGAATTTAATACAACACCTAACCATTGTAAACTTTGTACAGGAACCCAAATGGACTTGTCCGCTTTAGGAATAAAACCAGACTTGATAAGATCACTTTTAACATTGTTCGAAATTTGCTGACTTAACTCAAAACTCGAATCACAACCGAATCCGTCATCCAAAAACATAATGACTTTCATTCCTTCACCTCTCCATTTGCAAATTAACGGACGTGTAAGCTTCGTAAATATGTAAGGTGCAGTCGACAAACCAAATGGTAAGACCAAAAACTTGTAATACCTGACAGTCCCTTCTTCCATCCAAGAAAACCCTAAATATTCCGTATGAGAATATATCAATGAAATGATACGCAGAATGAATATCGAATATGAACATCCATGAATTTTGTTCTAAATACATTAAAGCAATTCTTATATCTTCATATTTTACTGATTGCTTCCACAAATGCTGATTAACAATTCTTAGATCTAATATTAACCTTATTTTCCCACCCCTTTGCACCGACACAGTCAATGGATTGGTTACGTAAGGTTTATGATCACAAAGTTTAATGAGACCACGTATTAACAAATCCGATATAGCCTTGCTCACAAAAGCCGATTCTTTCATAGCCGACTTATTGTTATTTAAATGTAAACTTTCAGGTTGAGAATAAAAGGGAATTTTGTATCCATGCTCTATAACGTCTAGTATAAAATCATTTGTACCAATAGACTTCCAAAAGTCTATGTTATCTCTAAGCCTATTTTTAACTAAAATATCTTTGCTTCCCTGTTCGTATTCGAAATAATCGTTAGTGAATAAATTCATGTCTATGTCACAAGGTGAATGATTAATATACTCATCTGATAAAATGTCGCTCTCCTGTGGTACATTACTGTTACATCTTCCCAGTGGCTGTGACCTCTTGTTGAATTCCCTTGGTGTATGGACAATTTCTTCTGAAGTGAGATAACTCTCCACACGCGAAGCATCCTCCAGGTCCGGTTCTGCCCTTGAACGGCATTGATCCTCGAAAGGGCTGTTGTCTCGCTTGTGGACGAAATGCCGACGTGTAGCCTGTCCCACCATAGCTGTTGTTCATGGCATATGGTCCGTAGGTCGGGTTGAAACGTTGTTTGACTGAACTGTTGAACACTCATGGCTTCTTTTTCTGTGCGGTTTTTTTTCTTAACTGCACGTGACTCCGCACGTGTCAACCTGGATTCATCCTCGGAGTCTTCGGCTAGGGGGTGCGTCTCGTACTGACGCACCGTCTCCCACCCACCCTCGGATGTATCGGCGATTCGAATCATCTTGTTCCTCTCTTTCAATTTTCCACTCGCCTCTATCAGCACCTCATTGGTATATTCCGGTTTGCCATTTGCAATATCCCATATCGCCTGTTCTAATTTGTCATGGATATCTTCATTGAAGATGTACTGTTTCTGGTTCCCCTCGAATTTCCATTTTATTGCTTTCTCGGCCTTGAAACGCTTGACCTCGGAATTTATAGACAATGCACTGCCACGTACCTCCGATTTTAAATTGGACAACTCGGATCATTGCTCTCGCATTTCCGTCAACATTTTGGATAAAGTCAAATCAATGTTATTATTATTACCCTCCTTTCTTGGCTTAGTTGTCGGCGCTGGCCTCTGTGCGTGTTCAATATCACTGTCGTCGCTCATGGTTGTCAAAACATTAAAACCGTCGCTCATAAATAAAATCGTGATGTTTCTTGGTTTGACATACAACGCTGAATGAAAACTGGCGCGGATAATCACGTGACTTCACGTGATCACCACTCCACCTGTTGGCTAAACAGGTTCAAGGGAAAGAAATTTTCATCTAATTCTCTCCCTTTCAAACGATGAAAATTATATTTCTTACAATTAACACAACTGGCAACTTCACGTTTACTGTATCCAAATTCTTTTATCAACCGAATAATGTTTTCCATTTCTCTATTG
The DNA here is from genome assembly GCA_947247005.1 of Spisula solida. Lineage (NCBI taxonomy): Eukaryota > Metazoa > Mollusca > Bivalvia > Venerida > Mactridae > Spisula > Spisula solida. The sequence continues at coordinate 46,178,518 of OX365945.1, read as the reverse complement.
TTGTTGTAAAGAATTTCACTTCCACGTTCCAAATAAATAAGTACGAACTTGTCCAACAATGAATATTTTCGCAAGATGGCTTCATCTAATTCCTTCTTATCAGTACGTTCATATAGTATCACGAGGATTATCTTTGATGTTTCTGTAAAGCAACAACGTTTATATATACGCTCGTATATGTATAGGATAGAACATGAGTAGGTCTTGTATATGATCGTTTAGTTTTAATGAGAACACATGAACACGAATGGAGATTATTGGTACAGAGAAAATACATATTAAGCGAGTAAACGTACGCAAATCCGTAGACAACATGGATATATGAAAATTCACAATTACAACAGCTGACTACGCTTGAGTCATTTTGGCCTTTTTGCACGAAGTGCACGGTTCTATGCGTGTGACCAAATATAAACATAATTTACATTTTATCTAGAGTGATCGATATATATAAAAACATAAAAACAGTTGTTCATAAAATGTTGGTTACTAAGCATTGCTTGTCAAAAGTAGGGTCGCCGAAATCGCAATTCCGTGCCATTTACCTGATCCACAATTAGTCATCTCCGTAAATCATTCCACAGCAGGAGCATTCTTCACCGGAATCTTGGAACTTAACTAATCAGTGGTGACGACTACAACCGGACAATGCGAGTAAAAGACAATAAAGTTATATTTTTTGTATAACGTACCATAGTTATATATTACAGCACATAGCGTAGGATGAATAAATATGTTTGAATTTGTACCTGTATACCAATTTACAGCAGTCTCTAACATTGATTCCCAAGAACGACGCAAAAATGTTCCCCGGATGCAGGTCAGTATGGTTAGAGGACCTATCGGAGTATCTGACTTCTTAATGTTTAACCCGTCCTGCATACGTTCCATTGCTTTATCCAGTCTGTTATTTAGGTCTAACTCAATCTTGTGTGGTCTAGTTGACATTAAATGAACCATTGCCACTGAAATGCATTAAAATAATCTATTACGTAGATCAGATATTTATATTGATAGCTTACGGAGTATAAGAATATGTCATATACCAAAGTAAGGAGGGTATTACCTTACGAAATCGACAGTTTGCGAAAATCTGCGTATCTGTTTGCAATTGGTCAAAGACACACTACATTAATTAAAATGAGTATTGAGGCGTCTCGGCTGACATGTGCATTCGGTAGAGCTTTACGCTAAATTCCGAAGGTACATAATAATTGCGTATTTTATATTGCTCATGGTGACATATAACAAAGCAGGTGCTTCTGAACCAAGAAAAATAGCTTTCACAGTGCTACCCAGTATGACATTTCGACAAATTGTATTGCATGATTTCTTACCGTTAGTTTCGTTTTATTTTATTGTCATAATAACGTATTTTGATATTTGATATTTGTATGTCAATACAGAATAAATATACCATGTACGTATATATAAGAGATTTAAAATAAAGTCAGTAGATGAATATGGCAGTGTAATAAGCACACTACGAAAGGGGTTGCAAGTGATGCAGTATGTCAATTTTTAAAATGGATTCAACCAAACATAGCAGCTATGAAGCAGATTGTAATTATGAACACCATGGTTGGGGTTTACAACAGAAAGTGTAAAAACACAAGACAGCATTTACCTTCGTAAACATCACGACAAACAACTTGCTCAAGCAATTCTTCTTTCTCAGTCAGTTTATCCTGTAAACTTTGTTTTTCGGATTGCAATTCTGCGATACGCTGATCAGCCATCTGGATTTCACATTCATCACTAGACGTCTTATCAGAATCGCTTGTCTGTATCTCACGATCAACACCACGTCCTGCCAGTTGTTCCTTACCATTTAGCTCATCTCGAACAATTTGTAATTCAGATTGCAATTCTGTGATACGTTGTTCATAAGTATGGTTGTCTTTCTCATTACCAAGATCTGCTGTTCGCGTGCTTCGAGTACTCACTGACACATCACTGCCGTAGGTCGGGGTGAAGAGACGCAATCTGCATCTTTCATGGTGTACGTATAGCTTCCTTTATCCCCTTCGCTCAAATCACGTTCAATGTTCATTGCGAAATGACTATTGTCATACACGCTTACTTCAGATGTTCCCAGGTAATGGTGTATTTCTCTTGAAGTCGTTTGTTCTGTTCTTCTAGCAATTCTATCAACGTTGCACCATTCTTGTCAGACGAAGGGCATTCATTCTTCTAATATGCATCGATGTCCAAGGTCTTACATTCTATTTCAAGCGCCTGGTTTGTACAAATCTCCTCTCTATCAGCGTGGATAAAATGTATGAGCTTGCTCAATGACCAAATGGCTTTGTCCTTATTCTCCGCTACAATTTTCTAAAAAGGACAAAAATATTTGGCCCATATGACAGTAACTAAAATAAAATATCTAAAAGTAATAAGATATGGGAAGGAAGCACTCAACAGAAAGACACGAAAGACACGAAAGGTACAAAAAGGAACACTCAAACATGCAAATTACACAGACCATAAGCATACGTTACAATGCCGAACAACACAAAACTGAACGAGGAAATAAAACTAAACCGCCGCAAATCCTAATTGCAGGTATCAAAACGTCATAAAAGTAAGAATCACTGTAAAGGGTATATCCCTGCAGCTTCATAACTGATAATTGACGGATGTCAACAAAAAGAAAGTTGGTAAACAAAAAGGGGGATATTGGGTGCAAGAAAAATGATGCAACCATAAGCTATAAGTCCTGATTTCAGGTGTCAAACTCGTCCTCAAAAGTTTAATGCAACATGTGCAGCATCAAGAATGATATTTTTTTTGTGTCATTTTCTGGCATCGGATTTCCCTCCCCACTGTCTTTCAAAATATGTTTATATTATTATGGTACAGACAGGGTTGGTTGTCAGCAGCGTTTTAAGTCATACTTACTGCACGTCGAATAATGTGCGATACGTTTTCTTGTGTCTTTAAAAGAACATTAGTGTCTTCTTCATTTTTGTCTGAAATATATTTTACTTGTGAAGATATTTTACAAATAATGGTTAAAGGTGCTGCCTCACAGATTGGGCTAATTAATTTTTTGTATAGCGTGACTTTCCAACCTAACCAAGTATTGATGTAATAGAAAGCCACTGACAGTTGCTGTATGAAAGATTTGGTGCAAATATGCAATTTTAACCACTCTCGATATCGCCCACTTAGTATTTTTTTCTTAAAAAAAGCGCTAAGTTTCCTTCCAACATGCTTTGTGAATAATGTAATTCACATGTGATCAAACTATTACATCAACAAACTACAGCGTAAACATAAGTGAGGTATTTGGTTTGTTTTCTGATTGATTTTCATCAAATGCGAATAAATTGCAGGCAATTTAAGTAATAGTAGTGTTAATTCTATAGGGTATTAATACCCTATAGAATTTTTGATGTAAAAATACTAAATATCTACAAAATGCCGAAGATTCTCAAGTTATTTTAGATGTCAGTGTGGTTGTTTATGGGATATACAGGCAACTATACCAAAATTGCATTGTTTTTGCAATACACCAATATGTGAGGCAGTCCCTTTATGCTGTACACTTTTACATCCATATCTATATATCTCATCACACAGCGCTACAAATTTAACGCATTGTAGTATACACAGGAAAGCACTAGTGTCGTGGGTAAGGTACACTAATGATGATTTCCGTATGTAGATTATCATCGTCAAAGTTAGCTATATCATACAAACTTAGTTTGTGGTCAGGTAAAATAGGGTACAGAAAAGTAACCATAAACCAAACAGATGCTAGTTACCTTGGTTTCGTGATGCAATGGCATCTCCCAATTCTTCTGACCTCTGACACAAATGTTCATACAACGAATCAAAAGATTTTGCCAAGTCTGTTACATTTCTGTCCACTTCATCAACTTGATTCTGAGAATAAACAACAATATAGGTATGATTATAAGTAGTCATAATACAGAAACAGGAGAGACTAGTCAATTTGGTCAATACCTGAATCCGACCGTGTTTAACCCTTTCACATATTCGTTCAGTTATCCTAACAAATACAATAAAATTTCAATGAAAACCTTCTTTCGTCATAATAATTATAAATAACTATTTACAATTTCGGTAAATGAAAGGAATATGTGTATTACTATAACATAATATCTGATATGCGGCCGAGCTTTTAATGTACACACTTTGGAACGACCGGGCGAAGGATCAAATCCTGATATGGGTCCGATCTGACTTGACCTGATGGTGAGCAGAAAAATGGTTAAAACAATTAAGTTAGTGCACCATGGAGCAGTCGGAAAGTTAGTGAAAGTATTCAATGAAATGAGCCCTTTAGATACAAAAACAAATATAATAACAAATATATAATAATTAATAACGCCATCGCTATGTATTACAACTCCAAGTACGAATATTCCACATCTAACCTGAAGACTTTTCATCAACTCCTGTTTTTTCTCCATTGTCTGTTTCTCCTTGACCTTCAAATCGGCTTCAGTAGCTGAATTTTCTTCTGTTGCCATGATGCAAGGTTATCGCCTCAATGATATGGCTGAACTTTACGTGTTTTCTGTAAATTATGTTGAGAGTTGGTTTTTTTATTGATACAATATATACATTTGTGTACATACAATTGACTAGATTACTAATCTTTCAGCGATTTACAGCCGTTTTTGCTCATATTAAACGTAGGTAGAATGTGTTGCATAATCTCAATGGAAAATTTATTTTGTAGGCATTGGTTTGCCGAGAACCTCAACGTAAGGGGAATTATATATAAATAGAGTTAAAGCCAACTAAATTGCAATTGTTCCCATTCAAACGAGTATCGAAAATTGATTTAGTGTTTTAACAAAATCCGCCGTTCTATTTTTAGCGTTTGGTATTTCCGCGATGCCACTATTTTTAGTTACACTCACTACAACTTAGCTCTCTAACTATACCGATATTTTCAACAAATATATTTGCCCATGCGAGTATCATTTCATACGTGTTCATATGTAGATCTATTTTTAAAAATAACATTCATTTGGCCCACACTATTGATGTTCCTGAAACGAATCTCAAACATTTATTTTCACAAATTAAGGATTGGGTAGAAAGCTCAATTTCCTAATACATTAGAATAGCTTGGAATAGTAGGTGACATTAACAGGGTAATAATACCACGTGATTTTGGATAACAAATCCAAGACAAAATTTGCTTTGCTTCGATATCAAAAATAGCCGTAGGTCGTTTATTTCTATTAAACATTCGTCAGTCTAAGCGAAACATTACATGCTTTCCACGATATATCGGATCTTTCTTTGCAGCTTGTCAGTTTTTATTCCAACACCCTGTGAAACCTTCGGAGTGTCGGACTAATGTTACAAGTCGTCTTTGTTACAAGGTTTCACATGGTGCTAGACAAAACTGATAGGAATCCTACATTTTATTGACAGCTTACATAGTTTACCTAGACTGGCGTATGTTTCATAGAAATTTGTATAGAAATAAAATACTTACGGCCATTTTTGTTACTGGGGATAACCCCCGGTTTTGGTATTTCATCCCATCTTAGAAATCACTACGATTTAACTACGTATGTAATTTCTCCACAACCAATTCATCCGAGCAAGAAACAAGTGCCAGCATATCTCAACCAATATCGTAATTTTCAACCACTTTTAAGTAAATTTGTTTATAACAATTGAATTATGTTTTATTTGTTTGTATTGTGAGAGCTTTTTGAATGTTTTTTTCGATGCATAAATGTATTTGTGCAAAAAATATCCTGCGCGCTGTAAAATTACTAATGATTTTTGAGGGTCGATAAAAATGTCACTGTTAAAAGTAACCCGTTGAGCAGACGAACTTTACACAATTCGTGGTTTTAACATTCATATTACAGTTTAGCTAGAAACGCATAATCGAACGTGTGCTGATTTTTCATTATTTACAATATTTTGCATTTGTAGATGGTATTGATCCACGTTTCTTCCATTAACTTACCAGAGATATTCAGCTAAATGTTTTTGCGTCTACCGTTAGAACGACCCTTTTCCCAGCTCTGTTATATAAATTTTTCCCGCCGAAAGTCGAGACCATCATTCTGATCACCTCGGCCTTAATGCATTGCAATAGACCTCTGACATAACAAGGCGCCATATTGAAACTATTTTCAGTCACATGATTAGAAAATGGCAGCCCCCAGTCTTCAGTACACATTATGTCAATACATGTTCACACAAATATATAGATCTATACAGATATATTATACCAGTAAATACGCACTACAAAATTCCACGGAACGATTAATCACATGTGTGCCAGGCGATAAGTTAACTCGAAATGACCCGAAAGTCAAGTAGTATATTTTGTAAACAAACCCGCTTAAATATGGGTCATGTTTGTTGATGTTTTCGACACGTGCTTGGGAAATATAAATTATGAATAATATTTAAAGATATGGGTTATTTCTTTTATGATATGTCTTCGTATGATCATAAAAATAAGAAAACTGTTCGGGAAAGATAAAATAACCATCTTATTGACGGATACATAATTTGTTACTTTTTCACGTAGGTAGCGACTTTTAACTCACGGCCTGTTGGCTTTGGTGTATTACTACAGTTAGACACGAGGTTATTTACCGGGGATAAACTGAAATGGCCGAGCTTTCACGATTGTCGAGACCATATCAGTTATTTGTGTTTCGTCCCCATTGGATTCGTTCGCGCTATTCGTACTCTATCCAGCTCGTATGCAGTTTTAAGTTAATAGTTTTTTTATTTTCTTGCACCCATGTTTACAGTATTGATCGACTTTTGATCCATTAAACTACCACAGATTATCAGCAAAAGAGTTTGCGTCTGTCGTTAGCACAACTCTTTTACGAGCGCTGATCTGTGCATACAATTTTCAACCATAATATTATCGTGCATTTGTGTTTCGTAAGACTTCGTATTTGTTAGTCGCTGGATTTTTTTCATTTTCTTGCGCCCATTCATTCCCTATCCGATTACTTACAGTATATTCCCCCAGTAACAGTACTTCAGTACTTTGATTTATCAATGTTGACAAAATTCGTTTCGGATTTATAGCCTTTAGTGATGTTAAAAAGTCCCGTGGTATTGCTTCAATGGTTAAGACTTTACGCACGAAACTGGAACTGAAACGTTGCGTCAAAAAACGACGTAAACGTCGACTTTTGCGTGTTTGTTTACGACGTCTAGCAGTTAAGTTTATACTTTGATTCAATAGATCACGCATAAGAAGATAATTATATATTGAGGGTATTCTATACGCATGGGCTCTCTCTCTCCCACTCTCTCTCTGTGATAACATTTTTGTTTTGAAAATGGCGGCATGTTATGACACTACCCGACTATTCCCGTATCATTAGAAATCTACAGAATTACATCAAATAATCGAAATCGGTATCGAGTAAAGATATATTTTTTATAGAATTGTCGATAATATAAACAGTAATAATTATTATTATTGTTAATATTATTATCGACAATAAATATATCACGGCTCATACATTTTTGACAAACGCTATTTGTAATGCAATAAATTCGTCATACGTGTACTAGTAAAAAACGTCGTATGGGACATTCCACTGGACAAATCTGACGCTTGAAATATCGCATTAAAATTTGAAGCATTTTAAATTTCACAGCACGGTAGGTAATAGTCTACCATTTAATACTTCAAATAATTAAAAGAATGTAAGGGCGCATATTTGCTCACCATGAAGCGTAATGCAAGGTGTATATCACGAAACAACGACGAAAATGAATATTTTCGATATATGGGACATTTTACTGGACAATTATAACGTAATATAAAATGTGCATATACGTATTAGTTCTAGGACAAAATACCACAGTAAACACGTACACATGTTACCATTTTGTTATATTTTAACAATTTTTCTCACCCGAATACATGATCCTGATTATCTTAAATTTTGATAAACAATCACCGTATTTCACTCACCAAAATGACGTAAAAACGTTCATGGGACATTAGTCTTCATTTCGTTTATTTGTCACTTTCAAGCAATACGGTATATATTTATACTAATTGCTTAACACAGAATATATGCATATGTATTTAAAATCTACTTCATTGAATTTTTACCGTACGAAATTGTAATTATATATACATTTTTTTCAAAATATATTTCGTTATACCGTCCGTTTTGGCGTCATTATAACGTTGGGACATTTCCAGTTTACGTGTTAACTTTATAAATGAAATAAAATTCACAGTGATGACAATACCTAAAATAACTAGTACATTATTTTACGGATATATATTAGGTAAAAATTCATTAAAACAATAGTGTCATTGTATTTATTAGTGATACCTAAAATGTGTTTTTTCTATACCTATTCTTGAATTGGTCTTACTTGTGACATCTGATGACAGTTTCCTAAAATCACGGCCAAACGTTTATCATTTGCATATGATGTTCGCGGACATGATGTCACGTCGTTAGGTCATCGTGTTACAATTTGACAAAGTTTTGGCGATTTTTGATAACAAATATCGACACAGCATGTTTATGCACCCCGCTGTCTTGATTTGGACGCAACGTGTGACACCGTTTTTTGACGTCACTTTCCTTTTAAAACGTAGTATATTATTCTTATAAAAAACGATATTCTTCATATATGTACATAAGAACGAAGCTCCATGTATGCTCTTTCCGTCGATATACAGGACTTTATAGTAGTACGTTATTTATATGAATAAGGCACACTAATTCCAGGCATTACGTTCGATTTATCGAAAAGACACCAGTTTCGTGCGTAACGTCTAAGCAATTGTGATAGGCTAAGTGATGTTTGAGGGAATATAAATGATTGAGAGTTTTATGACGTGTGGTTGGTTTTAAACATTTGTACAAACCACTAGATTATTGTGGGTGTTTAATGCCTAAAATAGATCAATGTATACATATAATAACTGGGTTCCCAAGTGCTAAACACATTATATACGGTCATCCCCAATATATATTAATTATACCTACATTGTATAATATTACGTTGGCATTCAAAATTAACACGCATAATACAGTTATTTCCTTTTAATAGTTAAAACGTTAAAGGATAAAAAAACACTGCTGTGTGTACATATTATTCGACAGCATCATATATTTTAGCAGCTCACAAAAATATTAGATGTTTCAATAAAGAAATTGTTTTTCAGCTTTGTCACATAGCCCAATTAATAATCCCTCAATGAACATATTGTACTGAATATACATGTATATATAACTATACAGTACATATATAATTTCAGATATAACATAAAAATATGTAAAAGCATATAAAATTGAACTTACACCAATGCAGAACTTTCGTCTACTTTCGGTTTCGATATTTAATTTCAGTCAGGCGTGATTCGTTGTGATTATTTATATCGTATTGTAACCCTCGCTGTGGTTACCTCTCCTAATCATTGCCTGTACACTGCGGTATACCGTACACTGGATGTTGTCAGTTAATGTGAGTAACATCGTCACTTCGCGATATTGAGGTGGAAGGCATGATGCGCATTCTAGTCTTGAAGTTTTGTAAAATTTCAAAAACATCATATAACAATATAAAGCAAGTTACAATGGCCTAATTGATAGGCAGACGTTATGATCGATTTAACAACTTTTATGTTACTCATTCTAATGATAAACAATTTGTACACTAACGGTGAGTTATTGAGTAAGACTCTGTACCCGATACATCAATACCCCGTACGCCTACTTGTATCTGTTTTGGTGTGTATCGTTCTTGTACTTTGATATTTTTTCTGCAATTTGGACACATTTGGATTCAATCCAAACAAATTGTTCAATTCAAATAATATATACATGGGTAATACGATCATTCCAAACACATGTGCAGTTTATAATGATACATTTGATATACAAGGCAACCTCTCTAGAGCTGTCCTCCCTTGACCGAGCAACATGGTCATTATGTTCCTGATGAAACTATGGGCGGAACGGATGGATGACGTCTTGATACTATCCTGCAATGTGTTCTGTACTGACAAGTAGATGTGCTATGATTTCTTGTATAATAGAGAGTCTTAAAGTGAGAAACGAACTGGCTTACTATGTAGCAACACTGATTAGAATATAACCTACATTATGAGCCAATGGAAACGCCGTATTTTGGCGGTTAAATGAAAATTTAATCATTAAAATTTTCTCTTCACAGACTTGACGTCATGCGTTGGCGCTACTTTCTATCGGCCAACCAGAATGCAGAATGTTATATTCTAAGTTAGTTAGAACATATTAAGTAAATTTTAATGACTAAAAAGGACTCGCTTCGCTTCGCTTGCTCCGCCCTTTTTAATCATTAAAATTTACTTAATATGTTCTAACTATAACATGACAGGCAGTCAGTATTCCAAATGTTGAATACGGTTATGCCTGGAGATCGGCCTAACTAGTTCGAATTAAACGAGAATCATGGACGTTACAGATAATACAAGGTACAACAAACAGCGGACGATTAGAGAGCAAAGCCATCGTTACGGGTAGTACATGTACGTGCCACAAATTCCTTGGAGTGGGGAAGGTGACAGAACAAAAAACTTAAGCGCATTAGGATAATGTTATTCTAAACAAGAGGGCCAAAAGGGCAATAGGTCGCTCACCTGTCCTAGTAGTTCATACAGACCCCTATATTGCATGTACAAGGTTTTCATAATGTCTTATAAAGCGACCTTGTTATTTACATCACATAGACCCAATGGCATATGGAAGTTTAAGCCAAGTTTTGTCTATGATGTGACCTAACGACCTAGTTTTTGACCCTATATTGAACTTCACCTAGGTCTTGTTGACATGATCATTGTGACCAACTTTCATAAATATATGTCCAACATTGAGACCTCCAGAGACTACACAAGGTTTTTCTAAGATTTGAAATTGTGACCTAGTTTTTGACCCCGGATGACCCAATATCAAACTTGACCTCGATTTTGTTGACATGATCATTGTGACCAAGTTTCATTAATATTAGGTCAAAATTGTGACCTCTAGTGACTACACAAGGTTTTTCTATGATTTGACCTTGTGACCTAGTTCTTGACCCCGGATGACCCAATATCGCACTTGACCTAGATTTTGTTGACATGATCATTATGAACGAATTTCATAAAGATTAGGTCAAAATTGTGACCTCTAGTGACTACACAAGGTTTTTCTATGATTTGACCTTGTGACCTAGTTATTGACCCCGGATAACCTAATATCAAACATGGCCGAGATGTTGTTGACATGATCATTGTGTCCAAATTTCATAAAGATTAAGTCAAAATTGTGACCTCCAGTGACTACACAAGGTTTTTCTATGATTTTACCTTGTGACCTAGTTTTTGACCCCGGATGACCCAATATCGCACTTTGTCTAGATTTTGTTGATATGATCGTTGTGACCATATTTCATAAATATTGGGTCAAAATTGTGACCTCTAGTGACTCCTCAAGGTTATTCTATGATTTGACCTTGTGACCTAGTTTTTGAACCTAGACGACCAAATATCGAACTTTACCTAGACATTGTTTAGATGATCATTGTGACCGAGTGTCATAAAGATTGGGCAAAAACAATAAAAAAAGTTTAGCAAGTTGAACTATTTTATTTGTTTTCGTGAAGTTGCATGAAATTTAACAGAAAGAAAGTTTTTTAAACTTAAGATCATTTCATTTATTTGAAATTCGACCATTTAAGTGAAGGAAATTATCACCCTGATGGAAATTCATCACTTGTAAGGAGATGGGGTCAATTAGAAAAATCACAAGAAATGTGATGTCGATTATGTCCTCCTTAAGGAGTCATTACAGTCGAACATGTTTGTCTCTTGATGTTAGGAAGCTTTTAAACACCATACGGATATGGTAATTTTAATGCCTACGAGTCGTTATGCGATAAATATTGTCCAGGCAAACAAACCCTGTCAATGACGTCGCGTTAATGGTATGATGACGTCCATAAATTCTGGCGACGGGTTGTCTATTCCGGTCGATGTATTAACAAACAATAGCGCCGTTTGCATTCCTGACATGAACAGCTAGCTGGTGACTTCGCATGAATCTGTTAGGTATTGAGTCCCTGCAATCTAACGCTCTTCTTGTGACTTAGTTATTGTTAGTCTGTCATAACATGGCCCACCTTTGACGGTTCCTATTAGCAAATATGTAGTCTTTAGGCGACTCATGATCAATTAATTGTCATTAAAATGTATTGCTTTTCCTCTTGCCTTCGTGACCGTATTCAACATTCCAATAGCCATTTGACGTCGTTCACTGTCATTCTTAGACCTCGAACCGTTGAATATTTAACAATACGTGTATTTACACCGGTTTATTTGGTTGTGGCATAAAACTTACAATATCATTCTTGTTGTTTTCATCCTGTACACGGGTCAGATTTCCTCCTACACGTGTTACACGTGTTTTCTCTATAAATGACGTCTTGACTTCACGGTACCACGAAAACACAAATTGACAACTGAAATGGTGATACTTAAGTCATGGCAGACATGTTAATTACATAATGTATGCATACATCGCCATACAAGTAAAAATATTATAACCCTGAAAAACTTGCTAAACTTTATTTTGTCAGTATATATTAATATGGGACATCTTATACGGTACATGCAAGAGCATGAAGGGTAGTCTCCTACGAACTCAATGTGTTTTAGAAAAGAGAACTGAATACTAGCAGACTGTAACTATTGTTGATAAACCTAAATATAAACACTATTGCAATAAACATTTTAAAACGAATCTGGACACAACATAATTATAAGTTCTTACCCAAATGTCTAAAATCTAGTTTTCTTACAATTGACACAACTGATAACCTCGCGACTTCTGTTTCCATTTGATTTTACCAATCTTATAATGTCCCTTATTTCTTTTCTGTAGCTGTAAAAGTTACTTCCATATTCCAGAAAAACAGTTATGAATTTTTCCAATACTGCACATTTTCGTGTTCGAGCCTCTGCAAAATTCTTCTTGTCTCCATAAGCATAAAGCACTACTAGGACTACCTTTGAAGGATCTGTAAAACAACAAAGTTTATTAAATTAATATTATTAGAAATGTATGAATAATTCACTTCAATAATTGGATTGCTATGAAGCATAATTTTCACTTCATTTCCGTAGCATATAAAATTTAAAGTTTTATCTTAAAAAGTCAAATTGATTATTAATGAAAACATGAGAATCAACATGATCTTAAATCGCTCACATGAATACCATAAACTTACATAAGCATAGTTTAACATAAGAGACATAATTCTATTTGGAAATCTTTAACCAAAATTGTACGACCGGAAATCATATCACAAACACAGTTAAATAGCACTTATTAAGTAAGTATTAGTACCTGAAGACCAAGATGCCGCAGATTCAAAAATTGATTCCCATGTTCGACGACTGTTATCCCTGATACAGGTCAATATGTTTAAAGGACCTCGTGCAAAATGTGACTTTTTAATATGCAATCTGAAGTTCTGACGTTCCACCTCTTCATTTAGTTTTTGTATAAGATCCTCCTCGATTCTGTGCGGTCTTGTTGTGGTTAAATGATCCATTGTAACTGAAATACATAAAACATACATTGGCTGCTGGGTTTTGGTGTTAACTGTGGTTATCATAGTTCAACTAGTGACTGCGAAAACATTCAGTAATAAAACTATGGTCGAACTACCGCAAGTTCAATTTTATTCCTGTTTAATACATTAAACGGTACTATAACCAAAATCCTAGCATGTCTAAATGTATATAATTGCTCTATGTTACATCTAAAAATGAACGTATTAATGTATGTTAATATTTGTTCCACGCAAATCATAAACGAGAAGAATTACAACAGTAATACTAATTATATCCCCATCTTTGATGAGGGTGTATATTGCTTTGCACATGTCTCGGTCCGTCGGTCGGTTGGTCGGTCGGTAGACCAAATGGTTTCCGTTCAATAACTCAGGAACGCTTTGCCCTAGGATTTCCATTCTTTACATGAAGGTTGGTCATTAAGAGTAGATGACCCATATTCTGAGGTCAGTAGGTCGAATGTCAAGGTTCCTGTGACTTTTACCATTTCTGACTATTCAAATGGTTCCCGTTCATAAACACAAGAATGCTTCGCTCTAGGATCTTTAAACTTTACATGGAGGTTGGTCATCAACTGTAGATGATCCGTATTGATTTTGGGCTCAGACCTTTGCCATTTCTGAATATCGGGCGGTCATGGGGGCATACGTATTTTACATGGTGGTTGGTCATCAACAGTAGATGACCCCTATTGATTTTGAGGTCAGTTGGGTCAAATGACAAGGTCACTGTGACCTTTACCATTTCTGACTATTCAAATGGTTTCTGTTCATTGACTCAAGAGCGCTTTGCCCTAGGTTCTACACACTTTACATGGTGGGTGGTCAATCAACAGTAAATGACCCATATTGATTTTGAGGTCAGTGGGTTCTTTTGTAAATAAAAGTGTTGGGATTGTGATGAGGTGCTGAACGCACAAATCGAAAAAAAACTTCTGTTCTGTTCTTCAATCTGTGCCATTAAAAACCACTCAAACGCAAAGGTGGGTTTTGGTGTCTGAATTTGTTATGACCAATATGTGATTTTCTTGGTATCTAGTTTTAGCTTATCCAATAAGAGTATGATTTAAAACAAATAATGCCAGACATGTATTGAGCTTTAAACTTAGAAAGTACGATCTTAATTCAGCTGGAAGAATTGAATTGAAAACTGAAACTGAGTAAAACACAGAAAGGTTTTAACAATTCTAACATTTTCACTTATCAGATATCTGAAAGCTTTGCATTGATTGTTTAAAAGGAACGTGAAACTAGTACTTGTCGCCGTAAGATTCTCAAGTGAGGAGCATATGTAACTCCGATAGTCGACACATGATAAAATAAGCCTACTTGCCTTCATAAACATCACGACAAACAACGGAACGTAGCAGTTGCTCCTTGTCTTTCAGCTTATCCTGTACGCTTTGTAATACTGATTGCAACTCCGTGATACGTTGCTCATGTTCCTGGTGGTATCTTTTATTTTCGCCAGTCATATCATCAGAACCGCTGGTCTGTACATCTCGATCGACCCCAATTCGTAGTGTTTGCTCTTTATCATTAAGCTCATTCCGTATGCGTTGTAATTCAGATTGCAATTCTGTGATACGTTCTTCATAAGCACGGTTGTCTCTTTCGTTTTCAACATCTGTTGTTCGCATGCTTCGTGTACTTGCTGAAACCTCGCTGTCGTAGGTCGGGGGAAAAGAGACAGAATCAGCGTCTTTCCCGATGTAAGTATAGCTTCTTTTATCAACATCTCCGAAATGACTATTGTTACACACGCTTATCTTAGATTCTAGTTTCTTCAGTCGTTCTCTAAGAAGATTACGGTCCTCATTTACTATCTTCTCACGCTCGCTAACGATCTTCACATGTTCCCTGGCAAGTTTGTATTTCTCTTGTAGTCGTTGGTTCTGTTCTTCTAGCAATTCTATCAACGTTTCACCATTCTTGGCAGCCGATGGACAACCCTTCTTCAAATATGCATCGATATCCAAAGCCTCACATCTTCCAAGTGCGTGGTCTGTACAAATATCTTCTGTATCAGCGTGGATAAAATGTATGAGCTTGCTAAGTGACCAAATAGTTTTTTCCTTATTTTCCGCAACAGTTTTCTGAAAGGACGAAAGAATTTGTCCCATATGATTGTAATAAAGATAAAATACGTATAGTAATTTTATTTTTTGGATTATTTGTATTCTTCTGCAAACACTTTTTCTTAACAATATTTTTTTAAAAAAAAACACGCGACAAATCAGAAATTCGTTGAAGTGGATGCATAATAAAGTTCCGCATCGCTCATTCTCTAGAGGTTTATTTTTTTTTATAAACGGAAATCCACGGAGGATACATTCGTACCAAATACGAACATATTCCATGGCGTTCACGAACACCAAGTGCACAAAGCTATTTCGCACCAACCGTTCCGCATGGATGATTTTGTATCTGAACACGTCTTTTATTTCTGTCAATCGATAGATTAGTGTGTGGAATGGAAACACAACACGACTATATATTTTTTTATTTAATATATCACATTTTCATATGTTACAGGGTGGCCAATTAGAAATTCGTCGAAGTGAAAGTCATACTTACTGCTTTTCGAATAAGGTGCGATACGTTTTCTTGTGTTATTGAAAGAATATCAGTGTCTTCTTTGTCTTTGTCTGAAAAAAATGTTTCACCTGTGAAGACATTTTACAAACTCACCATACATCACACAGAGCGACAAATGTAACACATTGTGAGCGAGTTCTCTTGACTTACGAGGGTAAACTCGATTAAATAGAGTTGCAACAAAACGATTCGAATTTTAACCCTCAAGTGTACTCGAGTGTAAAAATGTTCAAACCCGCTGCGAGGCTGGGTAGCTGTAGTTCCAATCGGGACACCTCGGATAATTTCTTACGAATCATGTATAAATGCCGTACGGACCGTTCCAAATGCATGTCAGCAATTTTTTGTTTAGTTTAGTTTATACCAATTTATTTAAGGTCGATTGTGAAACAAGTTTTTCCAACTTATATTAATCACTCTCGACACCTCATTCCTGATGTTATCCATCGTCGCGAGGGTATGAGAGTAGAGAAGCCAGTTTCCAATTTATGCTAAACGTCTGGCAAGGGAATTTCTGGTACCATTTTTATTTCGTCTTTGGTATGACGCGGCCAGGGATTGAACGCGAGACGTCTCGCACTCAAAACGAACGCTAAACCACTAGACTATCGAGGAGGCGGTTTGTTTACACTGTAGTTTAACTCTTCGTTTTGCTGAAGAGCTCAAAGAGTTAGTTATTTTTTAGATTCTTACGTCACTAGAGTTAACTCTAGTAGGACAGCTTAAATCACTCTGTAATAAACAGAGGAAACCACTCAAAATCAAGGACCGTAACATTTGCCTATGAAAGCATACAAGCATTTGGCACAACATATTAAGTTTGCATGCTCCTAAATATTCAGAAACGATAAATATAGCGGATTTTTTGTTTGTTTTTGTATTGCAATTTATCGCGTTGAAGTTACAGTTACCTTGATTTCGTGATGCAATGTCATATTCCAATTTTTCTGACCTCTTACACAAGTGTTCATACAACGAATCAAACGATTTCGCTAAGTCTGTTACATTTCTGTCCACTTCGTCTACTTGATTCTGAGATTAAATAACAATATAGATACGATTATAAGAAGTCATGATACAAAAACAGGAGTGACCAGTCAGTTTGGTGAAATACAATACCTGAATCTGACCGTGTTTAACCCTTTCACATATTCGTTCAGTTTTCCTATGTGTTTTATGTTTTCGGGTGGTTGTGCCTTGTATGTTTTCGGGTGGTTGTGCCTTGTATGTTTTCGGGTGGTTGTGCCTTGTATGTTTTCGGGTGGTTGTGCCTTGTATGTTTTCGGGTGGTTGTGCCTTGTATGTTTTTAATGTTTTTGTGCTCGACTGGTTAAGCTGAGTGCTGCATTTCCTGTCTAACTTACAGAATGTAATATTATCTTTTTCCTAATAAATACAATAACATTTCAATGAAAACCTTCTTTCGTCGTAATTAATTAATATGAATAACAATTTACAATTGAGGTAAATGAAAGAGATATGATGTGTATTATTATAACATAATATCTGATATGCTGCCGTCTACACACTTTGGAGTGATCGCACGATCAAATCCTGATATGGGTCCGATCTGACTTGACCTGATGGTGAGCAGAAAAATGGTTAAAACAATTAAGTTAGTGCACCATGGAGCAGTCGGAAAGTTAGTGAAAGTATTCAATGAAATGAGCCCTTTAGATACAAAAGTAAATAAAACATACAAAAAATGTACTATACATGTAAGTATGAATAATCAATACTAAGTGCATTTATACAGTCACGGCTATGTCTTACAACTCCAAGTATGAATATTCCACATCTAACCTGAAGACTTTTCATCAACTCCTGTTTTTTCTCCATTGTCTGTTTCTCCTTGACCTTCAAATCGGCTTCAGTAGCTGTATTCTCTTCTGTTGCCATGATGCGAGGATATCACCTCAATGCTATGGCTGAAATTTGAGTGTTTTCTGTAAACTATGTTGAGAATTCGTTTTTTTTTAGACAACTTACCTACACATTTCATTAAATTGACTAAAATGCAAATCATACAGTGATTTACAGCCATACATTTATCATATGCTTTATTTTACACGACTGTTTTAGTCGTATTAAACGTAGGTAGAATGGTTGGCAATTTCGTAGCTAATCAAATATAATGCAGCATTAGTTGACAGAGAAACACAATTTAAGGTGGTTTATACATAAATAATGTAATAATTGTTTCCATTCAAAATAGTTTCGTAAGTTTTTTTTTACAAAATTCGCCGTTCTATTTTTAGAATTTGGCATTTCCGCAATGTCACTATTTTTGTTAACACTTATAACGACTTCTGCTACAACTTACCTCGCTAACTATAGGCCTACCGTTAATTTCATCAAATAAATGTTTCGCCAATGCGTATTTTACGTACATGTAGATCTATTTTGGAAAATAACATTTTTCGATATTTTCATGAAACATATCACACACATCAAGGATTGAATAGAAAGTAAAAGCATATAAATTTATCATTTGCGAATAATAATAATTCAGTACTTACCGTAGTAGTTATCAATTTGTATTGAATGTACCACTATTCATATTTAAGTTCAGACATTCAATTAAATGTTTTAATGCGTATCAATTGAATTTACTCCAATGCAGTACTTTTGTCTACTTTCGGTTTCGATATTTAATTTCAGTCACGCTTGATTCGTTGTGACTATTTATATCGTATTGTAACTCTCGCAGTGGTTACCTCCCCTAATCACTGATTGTACACCGTTCCTTACACTGGATATTGTCAGTAAATAGTAGACAAGATAACCATTGATGCAAAGCATCAAAGGGCGCCATAAAAGAAGTTCTGAAAACTGTAAAGACATATATTATTGATCTTTATAAGAAACAGCAGTTGTTGTATTTTTCAAAATATAATGGCAAAAGTGAAATACAAAAAATATATTTTCATCTTGAATATTAAGGA
Organism: Spisula solida; assembly: GCA_947247005.1. NCBI lineage: Eukaryota > Metazoa > Mollusca > Bivalvia > Venerida > Mactridae > Spisula > Spisula solida. The sequence continues at coordinate 46,159,364 of OX365945.1, read as the reverse complement.
TCTTAGTTTGTACCTTAATCCTCTTGTACAAGCATGTTTTATAAATATACGCATGTTATTCATTTAATATTATCAAATGGCAAACAATGCAGATGCACATCATTTACAACTCATTTCAGTGTGATGTGATGTGTAGTAACTTCATAATGCTAATTTCAGTTTATTGGCAATTAGTATAATGTAATAGTCAAATGGTGTATTGTGTGTAAAGTTTGTATAGCTATTTTTCCGATAGCAATTCAGTATGTGCAAATTCCATATTTGGTGCATACTATTTCATTGGTTGTATAAATTTAACAAACAAAGCTGAGTGTAAAGGCATTGCTATCAATTTGAAATTTTCTATATGATAAGATACAAATAACAAGAATAAAATACAACAGGTATATGAACTTTGTTTTATTTATAAACAGAAAACTATTAACAATACAAGACATATGTGTTGCATAACCATGACACATAGAACGTGCCAAATCTGTATAGACAACCAAATGTATTTGTTTAGAAGCAACATTATTTAAATCTTTATAGACTCTAGAATCAATTGCTTTCTAGACACTGAATCTATACAGATGTCAAGTTTATTCATGAGTCTATACGCTTAGATGTATTCAAATACGTATAGCAAGAATCGAGAACAATTGATGTAGAAGATGAGTCTACCAAGACTCAAAAACTCTACCGAGGACCAGTGAGTTACCAGCTAATTCAGATCAGTATAGAAACCATTTTAAGTGTCTAGGTACCTGTAAAAGCAAATGCGTTCAAATCTGTATAGACACATCTCTCCATTGGCAGAACGACTGAAATCTATATCTAAGACAAGTTTTAGCTATTCCAAAAATAGTTTCCAGGGCATATCCATTTACCATGAAATGTTTTAAGATATAGCATTTCAATGTAGACTGCAGGGTCGGTCAAAGTTGTGCATTAAAAAGCTGGATAGCTATAATGTCGCTGATATGCAGTACGTACGGGTCATTCAATTTATATCGCGTTGTATATTGAATGACCCTCAATTAAACAAATAGTCGGTATCAATTTTTCATTTGTTACTTTGTACGTGGTTTTCAAAATTGGTACCGACTATTTTGTTTCATTGAAGAATCTTTTCAGAGAAACCTGAACGTGGCACATCTTAATCCATACGCTGCACTTCTTGGGTTTTATAGATTACAATGTGGTAGATACATGTATTTATAGAAACTCTAATATTTACCTCGTCGAACGCGATTCAAGAGCCGAGCCGAGTATAACTCTAGCGCGATAAATTGCAATACAAAAACAAACACAAAATCCGCTATATTTATCGTTTCTGAATATTTAGGAGCATGAAAACTTTATATGTTGTGCTAAATGTTTGAATGCTTTCATTGGTAAGCGTTACGGTCCTTGATTGTAATCCATAACAAAAATATAGGCAATATTGTGTTTGTTTTTGTACTGCAATTTATCGCGTTGGAGTTATAACGGTTTTTCCTGTTCTAAAAATAGGCGGTGTACCCAGTGTATTTACTGATATGAAGCCGCTGTTCGTAAGCGATACGCTGATTGGTTGTTTATTTGCTGTGGACACTGGGTGTAATGCAGAGCAATGAATTGTGGGGAGTAGGATATGTAAGATTACGTAAGGTCTGTTGGTCAGACCGGTACCTTCATGTTAATGAGATATTTGGCCGGGGGCGACACAATTAGCTTTATGCAAATAAGTAATTTCGCCGGCCGGATCAGCGAGGTTCGTAAGGGGAATTTATGTATGTTAATCAAATAAAGTTATATTATATAGTTAAATTGAGGCTCCACGCGGGAAATTATTTATGAACATCTTACAAATTGAGGCTCAACACGGGGAAGTGTTCATAAACTTCATACAAGTTGAGGCTCACCATGGGGGAACTGTCTTCCAGCTCATTATAACAAAGTCCTCCAATACAGACGCCCCGATCCATCGGGGCGCCAATAATAGTTATACTGTCGGTTCGATAAGTAATACTAATGAGGGATAAGAATAGGGGAGGCTTGCTTTATATATAATAAAATAGATACCTTCAATCAATAGTATAATACTTGAAAACCACTTTTCGCATCGTCTCTTTAGTCTAGTGGGTAAGCATGCCGCTATTATACAAGTAATTTTGTTCAATCTCGCAACTGGTTCGACACCCATCCATGTTACTTAAATTTTAAAGTTTTTTTTATCTTTTTACAAGTACCTTATTCATTATTTGTAACTAATATAATAACATACACGAAGTAAGGTATGCAGTACAAAGATTAATTTTTGTGTTATGTTTACATTCTTTATCAAGTCGTATTTCAATTATTTTAATTTTATATACAGTACAACACGCATACAATCGTTTTTAATATATTCACTGCAACATGAAACTTTGATCACAGCAATATAAAATAAGACTTTATAACATGGATACATGCAATAAAAAAGTTGACCGTAGTGAGGATCGAACCTACAACTCAGAATAAAATAGAAACTTGAAGGGAGTGAGGGTTATCCACTACACTATCGCGCCTTTGATATATGGAATGAGATTTGCACACTTTTTGATATCGAATCCATATAAAGTTTTCCTGACGGGCGAGTTTATGTTTACAACTGTCATCATTTGACTTTGAACGCACTAGTGCGTTCAAAGTCAAATGAGAATCGTTATCAAAATAAACTCGTCTGGTAACTTTGAATGAATTCGATATCAAATTGTGTTCAAAGCGCATTCCTTTCATCAAAGTGTAGTGTAGTGGATACGCACGCTTCCTATAGTCCGCCAAGGATAATGTGATATCTACAAATATTTATCGGTTTGGTCAACTGTGGCAAAATTGGTTTTATCTGTCACTATTAACTTGTCACCCAAGAATATCCATGCTTATCCGTTGTCCAATCAGAGTTGTTATTTTAACTCATCAAAACATTCTTACTGTACAAAAACGAAAACACACGGAGATTAATTAGCGACAGGTCAAACGTGTTGACTACTAGTAATACAAATCACTTAAATAAATAGATAAGGACAGTATTGTACTTAAAATATCACTGATTATAGTGAACATAATTGTAATCCACCTTTGTGGAATATAGCAAATTTTGCCGCCTTTCACATTATCCTGGGCGCACTACTTTTTATACCGTTTTGTGACACAAAACAAGTAATCTAAAAGTTAATGCGCGTCACCAGAGTCAGGGAAAATATGATGTTAGCGAAATACGCTGGAAATGGCACCATGAGGTAGCATATAACAGTTCCGTTGGAGTTTCGAATTTGGCCATGAGGACAATTAATTATAAGAAGCCAGTAGGGAAAATAATTTGCTTGTGTGTGTCTAAAATAATTATTTAGCTAGAATCTAAGATATTGAAAGAATTTGTGATGTTTTTGCAAAAATTGAAATGTACTTGAATACGATATTGGACCTGCATGTAAAACATGACAGCTTGAACGCGAAACTGTGGACCGGCTAACTCGTCATATGATTTTCAGTGAATTTACTGGGTCGGTAAAGACTTTTTATGATAGCGAACATTTTCTGTGGTTGATTCCCTCTTTGCTTGTCATTTAAGAAATAAAAATATGTTCGCGTATTTTGTCGGTGAATAAAACATGGGCAGGAGTTCGGATGCGGAAAAATTAAATCACGAGTGCGTAGCGTGCGGTATACGATAATATACCGCACTATTTAACTGCGCGCATTCCATTTTCACCTATTTGACATTTAACATTATTCAACGCTGAAATTGAGTGGCTTATTAGCTGGTACAATTACCTCCCTCGTTAATGAAAATGACCTGCGTAATTTTCTGAAGGAAATAACTTATTTTAACAATTGAAACAATTTTAATAACACAAGTATAGGGTAGATATTTAATGAAATGAAAAATATAAATGAATTGATTATCAGAAGTTTTTATGAAACTTAGTTTCGAGATTATATTGGAGTTTCTAAAAATAGATGCGTCGTAGCTGTAACACTGGATACCCGTGTATATTGCCTTGTCATCGCGCTTCGTTGAAGATTTACTATAAATTTTACGTTCATTCATTCATAAATATGTCACGTGATGCGGGGCGTAAATAGTAACAACCAATTTGATACCATGTTTTATGGGGGTAATAAAACATGGCTAGGTCTGCTCTATATTTAATGGATTAATCCGCAGATCGTGTTAGAATAGTGGATAGTACTTAGATTTTGCTGTCCAGGTACAGTACGTAAATGTGAAGTTGATTTTGTCGGTTTGGGAAATTTTTCAAAAGTATTAAAACTTACATTTTTGCAAAATATAGTAGTAAAAATTGTGTATGAGGCATGCAATGATGTGAGCATAAGCCACCCCAAGGTTCTGACATTTTTGATTAGTTCTTACATTTTTGAAACTTTAGGATTTGGTAAATGATGTGAAATGTTTCTTTGTCTCAGGTCAGATTGTGGTGCCTTAAGAGACTGGTTTAAGTTGTCAATGTGTGTAGGCGGAGGGAATTTTACAAGAAACCGTTTATTGCTACATTAATGCAGTTCTGTGTGAAACTCGGGAGGACACAAACACAGACGTGTAAAATGCTTGGAACTGCTCAGACCAAGTATCATGTACCAAGAGCTCTGATTTTCAATGGCGCAATTGCATCAAAGATGATCGAGACAGTATATGTCGCCGAACAATTAAGGAGCAGTTGAACACTACTAAGCTGTGATTACGATAGTGCTTAGGATAGTTACAACATAACATGCAAAAAGGGGAGACACTGTCTCATGGGTGGAAGTTTCTTGTACGATACCATGGGGAAGGCGATGTATTGCTCGACAGGGTCATCATTAAGGAGCAACAAGTGTAAAGGGAGTGGCGGAGACTTAGTTATATCATTCTGATATAACACTGAAAAAAAATATTTTTTGCTCAAATCTTTATTTTCTTTTGCGTTTAATGAAAGTTTGAACCTTTGGACTATGAATTAAACAATCAAAAACAATCCAAAATCTCAAACATTTTTTTTCTAATGAAAAAATGCTCACTAATTTCCACCTTAGAACTATAAGAACTACGTGGTGTTTAATATGACTGTTTGTATTTTAAGTATAAATGAAAACATAATTCCAATTGACAGTTTGTCCAACTATATTAAACTGAATACATTGTAATAAAATTTTTCCAAATGTTAAAGTTTGCCGTCAGGATACACTCTTTGATACAATAAATCCTTAAATACATGACACTTGAATAGTTGTATAATAGATACTACAGTAGTTTTGTGTTGATAAAAAGATGTATTTTCATTTGTAATTGGTACCCTAAATAGAGAATGCTACATCTATCTAATTCAACAAGCAAAAAAAATCCAAAATCTCAAAAAAATATTCTTACGAAAAAATGCTCACTAATTTCCACCTGAGAACTACATGGTGTTTAAATTGAGTGTTTGTATTTTAAGTATAAATAAATAAATAATTCCAATTAAACTATTGACAGTTTGTCCAACTATATTAAACTGTACTATACTACAATAGTTTTGTGTTGATAAAAAGATGTATTTTCATTTGTAATTAGTACACTAAATAGAGAATGCTACATCTGTTTAATGCCCTTTAAAATACTGGTGTATAAAGTGCTTTGTCAGTGCAGTCTAGTGGATATTCATGTCAAATGGAAAATCCACACTCTTATGAAGTCTAAAGTCACTGGTTGTTAACGCATTTCACCACATGTCATCAGACTGATCAAAACATGTCTGGTAGAGGAAAAACATGTTGCGATTGATTATTCAATTATCAAAACAGTATTTTAACCAATTGCGAGTTAATTAACAAGTCCAAATAACATAAATTCAATACATTTTTGGAATGTCTACGATTTATAAGTATATGTCAGCTGTGGTAATAAGAATCCATCTATTTTAAGATTCAAAATCTCTACGATAAACAAATATACTTGTATATATGATACAAACTTGTTTGAACATAAACAAACAACAAAGCCAAATCATATTACCAAACAATATTGAAAACATGAAACTTATAGTGAAGTTTTTATAGTGAAGATATTACACTTATTGTCATGGTAACGTAGTTCACATTACATTGACACACGACAATCGGAAACATTTTGTGCATCTTCATCCTAACAAATGTTTTTTTACTAGTTAAATGATTCCGTTTTACTAAATTTTAAGTGGCATTGATTATAATTTGAACTACGTTACCATTTTGTGATCTACGTTACCATATCTATATGACTTTTGTGCTGAATAATATAATTGTTTTTGTGGAAATTCAGTTGGGAATGGCAAAAGCACCATTTACCTTACATCATATTGTAAAACATATAATTGTAACAATGCGCAAACTAATTTTACGATGTATTGTATGAACACTATGTTATATACTACATTTAAATACATACAGTGTTGTACAAAAAATGCCAAATACTGTATATTTCAGCTTTACAATACTCCCATTGTATAATACGGGTGCTATGATACAATGTCGATGGAGAAATAAGTCCTATGCATGAACAATTTGACTTTTTCAGATATGTGCAGTCACGTAGTTCACTGTAACGTATTTCACGAATCCTCGCTTTAAGTGGTACACTTTTAGTGAATCGGACATGACCAAGTTTTTACAACTTCATTATAGATACTCCATTGGTATCATCGCAAACACTAAGACTTGTTTCTGCTTTTGCTTTGTATTAGTGGAATACATGGTAACGTAGTTCACATTTAAACGTACATTTTGGCAATTCACACTTTATTTAATATGTTTGAGATTTAATATCAGTTTTTGTTAAATAAACGCATATATTATTATTTTACATGTAGTCTATGTTATCTTGGACTGTTAGTTTTGTAAAAAAAATCAACACTTACACTCAAATAGCTTATATTTATGCATGTATGTATTTACTAATAACTCAGTCAATATGCATTAAATTTTGCTAAAATGTCAGCATTTGTAGCTAAGATATATGGCATTACAATCCATTTCATGCCATGACAATCTGATAAGACCCTTCACAGCCACAATAAAACAATGAAGTCATAAGCAAAAACACATTTTATGCCATATGTCATCCTGCGTTTTTCAGATTGTTAATGCCGATGTGTACCTATTCTTCATATAAAGTTCGGGAACAAGTGTCCGCGTATGTCATGGAGACAGAAATAAAGTAAAACACAGATAAATATAAAGTTCAATTTAGATTCAGAAAAATGAATTTTATTCACTCTATCTCTATCCAGAATTACTTCCCCTTGACAGTAAAATTTGTAGTATTTTTCGGTAAATCTGAAACATCAATATCAAGCGTTTTTGAAACTTCACGACCACTATGTTGCGGAGTGGTAAATCGTCTGATTTTGTGTTTTTCGAATTTGTCGATTGATTGGCTATTTAAATTGACCTTACATAAAATAATATTTGCATCGTACATTTTCATACAATCAATCCCTCTTACGTGTTTCGTTTTATCAATTTCATGGTTCAATGCACCATTGTAGCGAATTAAGATGGAAAGAACATCAAGTTACAATCCATTGTTAGCCAATAACACGCACACACAATTTCGTTGAGAAATTCTAATAAATAAAAAAGTTATCTTGATTTTCATTAGTGTTGCGTTTTCAAAAACTGTAACATAGTTCACATAGAATTATGTGACATGACAAAATCGCGAAATTTTTGTTTGATTATTTTCCTTCAGATGTCAGCATCATTGTTAAATCAAATTTCAACCTTATTTCTATTCAAAACCATTCCAAAAAGATTAAACAAGAATATGTCTTAGTGTTATAAAACAGGACAAAATAGAGTTTGACCATATTTAATCGCAAAAAATGTATTAAACGTGACTGTACCTGAAAAAGTATTGTTCTTATGTGTAGATACTGACATTGTCCTTGTCAGAAAACATAAGTTTATCAATAATTTGCTATTTAGCTCTACACAATTGCGCTGCGACAGCTATTTTAGCGAATTGTGCATTTTTCTGGTTTTTCAGTGATAAATATGACACAATCGAGTTCAAGCGCACTCCCTATGACTCACGATAAGAATCGCAGATAATGTACTGCAAAAGGAGATAAGGTATGCGATGAGTTTGTTCATTTTGTTTGGAATATACATAGATTGTACATGTATGTGTTATTTAGAACTTGAAAGAATATCCAAGCAACAACAACATCAACGACAATCGTCGCCATCAGATCAAATAACTGATTTTGAATGGCCTGTTTTCATTGGCTATTATTTCGGTAACCAATCAGTTGTGAGTCGTTTTGTCAACTCGTTATTAATTTCGTTTTTACTAGGTTGTTAATCTTATGTTATATGGTCATATACTATAGCTGGTCACGTCCAAGACACACGTGACATTGTCAACTCTTTGTTAATTTAGGTTTTACCAAGTTGTTGATCTTATGCTATATGATCAAATAGCTGGTTACGTCCAAGACACACGTGAAAAATACGCTATTCTTAAAATAGCATTGAATATCATTTATCTAACAACACCAAGCACTTTCCAACTCAACCCGATGTTTCTTCTTGGCTGCATCGTCCCAATGACATGAAGCAATATGTGTGTGGCTCGCTCCTCATATTGAATACATCAAATTTAATTTGGTACATAACAGAAACATAAAGCATTATGCAATGGCCCTGTAGTAAAGCTGTGTAAAGTTTGTTCGATATTTGACAATCATTTCGACATTCAAAATGACTAAGTTCAAAATCGAATTCAACTATCATTTCGATTTTTTGTTTTGAATGTTGAATTCGACATTCATTTCGACATTCAAGATGACTAAGTTTTTTTTAATTTTTATGATGGTTTTGAATGTCGAATTCGCAGTCATTTCGACTTTTTGAATTTACGTCACGAACCATGTGTCACACTGTAACTATTACTAATTGTTTTTGAAAAAGATTTGTGTAGAAGTTACAGTGTGACAACGTGGTTTGTGACGTAATTTCAAATTCCATATGAATGTCGAATTCAACATTTAAAAATCGAAAATAAAATGGAATATATAGTGCAAACTTCACACAGCTCTGTTGTAACATAGTTTAAATCAATCAGGGGTATGCACCGAACTAAAACCATGAAATCTACGACAATGTGAATGTCATTCTTTGCGGACAACTATAGTTCAAACTATCGAAAAATGGCCAATCGTTAAAAACTGTCCCAAAACTAGACCCTCCATGTTTTCTATAGCCTTACATGAAGCATCTTGTACAACTATTGTTTTCATATCACATTCCAAATGCATGTCCTAGACGTCACAACCTGGACATAACTACTAGACATAGAGACATTGCACTCATAAATGTTTTTTTCACTGTTATTTTCACTGATAAATCTGTATGATCCATTGAAAGCATAATTTATAACAAATAGATCTACTAATAAAGTCTAGATTCAATTTTCACATGTTTTATTTTACGTTTATTGATTCTGCATTTCTTCAACAAATGATCTCTAACATAACGTAAAATAAATTAAATTCTCATAAAATACAACGATATTAATGTTAGGAACCACCAAATAGATGTCTTCTTTAGTTCAATATAAAGTGGCAATGACCAGCCTCAAATGTTAACATGTTTTAGTCTATGGCCACCTGGTACACATATATCATCCTAAAGATGTATATTTGAGCTTCAAAATAATACAATAACAAATAGGGTCATGTATCTTCTAAGAAAGATTTTGCTCTTCAAAAATGAAGCACAAATTATCGCGCGGATTGATCCCATACTGGTTAACCTCTACTTTACTTTCATATTTAGGTAAAAAATGTCGAACATTCAGGATTTAAACGGTTTAACTACATCACGCACATGTGAACAATGACTTTAAACTCAATTAAATCATTTCAAAGCAGACTTGTCAATGTACATTTTTGTACACCATTCTTTCCATTCAAACCAATATTTTTACAGGACTCTTCGAGTGTCACCATTTGGGCCGCTTATGTACTTAGTGGTTCCTTACCTCAACTTTACCACAATATCCATCAAAGCTTACGTTTACATTATAGATCATGTACATAATATAGTTTTGTTAATATGCCCGTGTAAATAAATATTCATTACCGTTTATATACATATATATAATGTTTATGAAAATACAATCAACGGTACTCGTGCCTTATTTTACCAATTGCTCTTGCGTCATAAACATATCGGGCATGAAAGTCAGCCCCAACAGAAGCAACAGAGCACAATAGGCATATAAGAATAGCATAATAAAAACACAATCACAATAATAAGTCAGTATGAAGTTTTAACATAACCGGAATATGAATCAGCAGGCAACAACGAACAACAGGAATGGACGGCTACATTTTAAAAGTGCGTACAAGTACACCACAAAGCAGCATCCAACTAGAACTGTCGCCATTCGGCAGACTAAAATACCCCGCGTGGCATAGATCATTGCAGCTACTTTTTTGCTTCATGCACATCTACATGTTGAGGTTGTTCATCTGTTTAAGTTTGAAGCAAATGCTGCAAAAACTTTAGGAGAAGCTGCGTCCACAAGAACTGTTCACTATATATTGTATAGAGCATAAAAGTACAAGGGCCATAATTCTGTCAAAAATCGTTGCAGCGCAAATTCTTTCCTTTATGCACATCTACATGTTGAGGTTGTTCATCTGTTAAAGTTTGAAGCAAATGCTGAAAAAATTGTAGGAGTAGTTACGTCCACAAGAATGCGTCTACGGACAAACAGACTGATTGGCGGACAGACAGACAACCTGGACCCAGTATACCCCCTTACAAGTCGTTGTGCGGCGGGTATAAAAAGGAACAGTGCGAATGCAAAGAAACACGGCAGCAGTAAGCACAATGCTAGTTCGGCCTAAATGTGGTCCTAGTGCTCAAATAATTAGAAGAATCTATATTGCCCCTAAACCAAGCTTACCCAAAAACGCAAGAGAGCACGAACAACCACAAAGCAAATAGGAAACGCACAATAACGATCAGCCAACAAAAAGCACATTGACACAAATCGTTTCGCATATGTCTATCCTTGAAATGCAACCTTGACATCCGACCTATCTGGCCAGGTATGTACTATGCACATTTTCGAACTTTGATGAACATAAGGGCCGAGTTATTTCAAAATCCCTTCGGTCGTTCAAGGGATACAGAGCGGGCACGAAATACAGTCAGACTATGTTTGACCTGAAACTGCAGCTGTGACCTCGGACCGATCCGAGTCAAACATGCGCTCTGTGCATCGTTGGGATGCGCCCGCCCTTGACTATGGGCGGACGCGGGTCGAATATGTCCTCTGCAAATCGTAGTATTGTGTGTTAATGTGAACATTAGTGTAAAGTATTTTAGCATACGTCTTACCGTTTAAGACATATAGAGCAAAACGAATCGTGAAAGACGTTCAGGCAACAGCATTGAAAACAATATCCTACCCCGTTTAATGCATGGAGGAAGCATAAATATACCTTTAGACAGTGGTTTGTAACACTAACTATACTATACAGGTTAGGATTGCGAAATATGTTCTTATCTATAATTCTGGCCCATGGTTGAAGGGGTTTTGCAATGTATACATCCAATAACTTTTCTTTTGGTCTCGAACTTTTTAACTATCGTGTCCAAGATATCCTGGACCAAAATGTCTCGATTTAATATGTCTACTTTGCCAATATTTGTGTGTGGTATTGTAAATGTTCTTGCAAATTTTTCTAAAAGATGAAAATATCTGCCCTGTGCATCTTCACAGGCTTTCCGTCCTCGGTTTATTTCATAAAACAGAAGTATGATGGATTTATCACAGTCTGAAAGAAGAAACACGCATATCAGTCAACAAATAGGGTTACTTTTATACACTACATGTGCTACATGCATATAAATAAAGCATCAAATTAGGAATACATTTCTTATCCATAATCCGAGAAATGTAAGGTGAACGAGGCTATAGACGAGGTTGACATTACATTACGAACGAGGGTTATGGAGATAAAATGTGCCCAATGAGACTGTGTTACATTTTGTATTTTTACTTCTGGTAGATCTTTGGCAAACAAGAAATATTACTGAATGTGATGAATACCGCCAGATACTGCTTGATACTGTAGTCACTCAAATGTACTCCATATGCACAACTAGACTTCCTAATGATAAATAATGCAAACTGTCATTGGAATCCAACGTATAGTTACAGAGGAAAAGTGCAGACAAAACTTATAAGTAAAATAAAAACAAAGGACCATAACTCCTTTAAAATTGATCCGGCCAATAAGTGCCGATAATATACACTTGGTACTGATCATTCCTGCAAATGTTCGGTGAAATCCGACTTGTTGTAACCGGGCAATATCGCAGACAAATTTTATAAGTGTACAAGACTGCGTTCAATAAACGCTTATGCCCCCCATGGAAGCCTTATCCATAAAAAGCTAAGTCAATCAGGAGCCATAATTATGTAATAATGTTGGATAGTGTCACATGGCTTTGATAATGTAAGGGGCTTATGATGGTAAACAAGTATGCCAAAATTTAAGGCAACGCCATGATGGACATGATGTAAAACGAAACTGTCAATTTGGGTTAACCAAGAATTAGACGCTTAATAAGTCTAAGTCCAAAATTAGGTCAATGTGAAGGTCAAATGATGTAAGGTGATATAGATGTGTGGAGAATGTTCAAATACAACAACCATGCAAGTATAAAAGCTTTGTAGCAAGTCATATTAAAGATAGAAGAAACGGTCAATTCGGGTTAACCAAGAATTTGGCCCTTCAATAAGTCTAAGTCCAAAATTAGGTCAAGATGAAGGTTCAATTAGGATCAGGTGATACAGGCGTGGGGAGAGTGTTCGTATACAACATCCATGCAAGTATGAAAGCTTTGAAGCAAGCCATATTAATGCTAAAAGAAACAGTCAATTTGGGTTAATCAATAATTCGGCCCTCCAATAAGTCTAAGTCCAAATTAGGTCAAGGTGAAGGTCGAAATGGCGCCAAGTGATACTGGTATGTGGAGAGTGTTTATATACAACATCCATGCAAGTATGGAAGCTTTGTAGCAAACCATAATAATGATAAAAGAAACGGTTAATTTGGGTTAACCAGGAATTTGACCCTTCAATAAGTCTAAGTCCAAGATTAGGTCAAGGTGAAGGTCAAAATGGGGTCAGGTGATACAGGCGTGTAGAGAGTGTTCATATACAACATCCATGCAAGTATGAAAGCTTTGTAGCAACAACATTATATTAAGTCAGACAGGTAAGGCAGTACTCAACTTAACCAGCTGAGCACAGAAAACATTAAAAACACACAAAGCACAATGCCCAACTAAACAAGGGCAGATCCGCCCAAGTACAAGCTGTCGAAAAGTATAATAAATTATAACTAGCTGAATGACCCAGTTTCCACAGCAAAAGGACTATAATGCCTAGTTTTAGCTGTCAGAAAACTTAAAACGAAGAAGTGCCCAACACACTACCGACCAAGAAAATTAAACATCCCCTGTCCCACTGTTTAAAAGCTGAAAAGAAAAGATTCAGAAAACAAAAGGCGGAATGCCTACGCTGAATGACCTAGTTACAACAGTGAAACTGCTGAACGACATAGTTTTAGCAGCCTTTAGTCTCAAAAGTTAAATAACAGTATTAAAACGTTGAAAGGCCCGTATAGTCAGATGACCTTCTTTCAATAAGAAAATGACGTAATTGAACAAATCGAGATATGACGTAATGAACAAGTCATTAAGAATTGCAAGCATTACAGAAGTCTCCAACAGGTTTAAGAAGAAGCCATATTAATGCTAGAAGAAACGGTCAATTTGGGTTAACCAAGAATTTAGCCCTTCAATAAGTCTTACTCCAAAATTAGGTCAAGGTGAAGGTAAACATGAGGTCAGGTTATACAGGCTTGTGGAGAGTGTTCATATACAACATCCATGCAAGTATGGAAGCTTTGTAGCAGGCCATAATAATGATAGAAGAAACTGTCAATTTGGGTTAACCAGGACGGACGGACGGACGGACGGACGGACAGGTGAATCACTATATCCCCCCATCTATCGATAGGGGCATAATTAAAACATAGGGCAGTAACTCCCTTAAAATTGATCCGATCAATGTTTGCCGACGATATGCACAACAAGACTTGGGATTGGTAATTCATGCAAAGTTTCGATGGAATCCGACCAATAGTTACAGAGAAATAGCGCGGACAAAGAAGCAGGGACGATAAGGGGCGTTTAAGGCCCAAAAATGTTGTAAAAAATAAAAACGGTGTTATGATAGTTTTTTTTTTACAGATAGCGATAAACCAATATCTTAGCGGTCTAATTATCATGTTTACACAATTTATTTTGGTTTGATGACGTCATAGGGGGTCTCATTTGACCCCCAGATTGGCCAAAATAGGCTAATTTGGTCGATGACGTCATAGGGGGTCTCATTTGACCCCCAGATTGGCCAAAATAGGCTAATTTGGTCGATAAATGGTCATAAAATGACAAAATGCAATATGAGCACAGGCGTGTACCAAGACCAAATTTTGTACATGTTTTGCAAATCAAATTATTTATTCGTACACAAAATATAAAATTGGTACACGCCTGTGCACATACCTAATTTTTAAAAATTAGTAAAAATAAGAAAATATAAAACGAAAGTGTGAATTTTTGGAATCGGTACACTACAAATTCATTAATCAAGTTATTTGATTATAAATCACTATGATGGGTGCAAATTAACATCTAGTTTATTATGTTAAAACATCGTGTCCAAGGCTAAAGTTAAAATTCCAATATTTTGGGGTAAAAATGATAAAATATGAAATAAAAGTGTGAATTTTCGAAATCGGTACACTTCTATGCCATGAATAATTTTATTTGAAAATTAATCACTGTTATTGGTGCATAGTAACACAAAGACTAAGGTATGCAAATTCTAGATTCAGACGTGTCTAGAAATAGGGTGTATTTTGGGGTAAAATTAACAAAATATTAAATAAAAGAGTGAAATTCAGGAATCGGTACACTACAGTGTCATTAATTATTTTATTTTATTTTATTTTATTATGAATCACTGTGATAGGTGCAAATTAACATCTAGTTCAATATATATATCATCCAATGTGAGGCTTTTAAGAAAAGTGCAATATTTGGGGTAAAAATGACACAATATGAAATCAAAGTGTGAATTTTAGGAATTGGTACACTTTAATGTCATTTATCATTTTATTTGAATTTGGGTCCCTGTGATATGTGCGAAATAACGTCTTATGCAATATATTTAACATCCAGTACAAGGCTTTAGTGAAAAGTACAATTTTTTGGGTAAAAATGAAAAAAAAAATTAATAAAGGAGTCAATTTTGGAATCGGTACACTACAATGTTATTAATCATTTTATTTGATAATTAATAGCTGTTATCTGTGCATAGTAACACTAAGCCTAAAATACACAAATTTTACATTTAGACGTGTATGAAAATGGGGTGTATTATGGATAAAAAATAACGAAATATGAAACAAGAACGCCGCATGGCGACGAAGACCAGGTTTTCAAAGGTTAGGTAAATTTGCAGAAGTTTGTAATGGTGCTGTTAAATCAGGGGCAATAACTCAAAAGTGAATTGACCAATCAAAATAATCTTGATGGGCATCATAGCAGTCTCTTTGTTGATCTTCTTTTAAAATTTCATGAAATTCTAACTGGTAGGTACTGAATATTGGCTGTGAGAGTTATTGAGCTGAAACTGTTTTTCCTATTTTAGTAACAGTGACCTTGACCCCACTGACTGGCTCCACTTTCAATCCCAAGCTGCATCTTCACAAAAGCTACCTATAAAGCAAGTTTCATTAAGATGAAAATAACTGTTTTCTATTTTTAGTATCAGTGACCTTGACCCCACTGACTGGTCCCATGTGACTTGACCTTGACCCCACTGACATGTCCCACTTTCAATCTCATGCTGCATC
This sequence comes from Spisula solida, assembly GCA_947247005.1. Classification (NCBI taxonomy): domain Eukaryota; kingdom Metazoa; phylum Mollusca; class Bivalvia; order Venerida; family Mactridae; genus Spisula; species Spisula solida. Next base: position 46,143,390 of record OX365945.1, on the reverse strand, counting down.
TTCACAAAAGCTATCTATACAGCAAGTAACTAACCTATGTTATTGAGCAGAAAATAACTGTAGTAATGGTAATCTTCACCCCATCAGCCCCACTTTCAATCCCAAGTGATATCTCATCCTTAACTTAAGTTATTAATGGAAAAAAATCTATTTTTTGTAACGGTGACCTTGACCCCACCAGCCCCACTTTCAATCCTAAGCGGGGTCTACACAAGGTACGTACACAGCAATTTTCATTATGAAATCTCATTCCTAACTAAAGTTATTGAGCAGAAACCGTTTTTCTATATTTAGTAACAGTGACCTTGACCCCACCAGCCCCACTTTCAATCGCAAGCAGTGTCTTCACACAAGCTAACTACACAACATGTTCAATTATGATATCTCATTCCTAACTTAAGTTATTGAGCGGAAACCATTTTTCTATTTTTAGTAACGGTGACCTTGACCCCACCAGCTCCACTTTCAATCCCAAGCGGGGTCTTCACATAAGCTACGTACACAGCAAGTTTCATTATGACATCTCATTCCTAACTTTAGTTATTGAGTGGAAACCATTTTTCTATTTTAAGTACTAGTAACAGAGACCTTGACCCCACTTTCAATCCGAAGCGGGGTCTTCACACTAGCTACGTTCACAGCAAGTTTCATTATGATATCTCATTCCTAACTTAAGTTATTGAGTGGAAACCGTTTTTCTATTTTACATAATGGTGACCTTGACCCCATCAGTCCCACTTTTCAATCCTAAGCGAGGTCTTCACACAAGCTACATACACAGCAAGTTTCATTATGATACCTCATTCCTAACTTAAGTTATTGAGCGGAAACTGTTTTTCTGTTTTTAGTAACGGTGACCTTGACCCCACCAGCCCCACTTTCAATCCCAAGCAGGGTCTTCACACAAGCTACCGACACAGCAAGTTTCATTATGATATCTCATTCCTAACTGAAGTTATCCAACGGAAACCAATTGTTGACGCCCGAAAGCCCGCCCGCCCGTCTGCCCGTCCGCCCGCCCGCCGAAATCGCCAATCTAATAACCAGGATTTTTTTTTAAAAAAACTGGTTAATAAAAGGGTATGTGCTGCTGCCAGCGGGAATTAACTAGATTGCCGAGTTGCGAATCCCTGACCACTAAATCACGGTCCCCAGCCAAAAATTTCCATAAAGACATGACATAACAATTTATTTATCTACATATACATGATTGAGCATTCATAGTAAAAATTGTTGCTATGGCAATGTAAGCTGAATAAATGTGAAATCTAACTTTTCACACAAGAATAGAAAGTCGCATTTCTTACACAGTCACAGTGGCTAAATGAAAACTGAATGTCAATCGTATATTTCTGCGTATTAAGCATTTAGAATAAACGGTTGCTATGGCAACAAAAGCACTGAAAATGGTAACAGAATATCACATATATTACTCACAAGACATTTATGTCATTTATTGACAATTGTTCCATAAAAATTGGATTGAAAACACTGATTTTTGCATAGTTGAGAAAAAGGACGAACGGTTGCCATGGCAACAAAAACATAATTTTTGAAAAAGTAATGTTGAAATCAATTTTTTAAGCTCATGTCATTCAATTATTGCTGTTTCATTAAAAATGAACGAAAAACACAGATTGTTGCATATTTTAGTGATAAGAAAAAAACGATTGCTATGGCAACAAACAGTAACAAAAAATAATGAAAACTATCAAAATCGTTCACAGGAGATTTTATATCTTTCATCTAAAAAAAATCATTAAAATCGGGTATTGGGCCAAAAACACCCCTTATCATACCTTTATGTGTGCTGTGTCTAAATAATTAGGGTCCTAGGTCGCTCACCAGACTGTCGTACCAGTGCATATATGCCCTTATGATGACCTGAGTAATCATTTAAACTTCTGAATAAGATGCAAGTAAATGCAGCCTCTATAGTATGGACAAGGTTTTCATATTGTCTTAACAAGCGATCTTGCTATTTACATCAGATCGATGACCCATATTGAAAGTCCTAGATTCCATCTAGGCAAACATTCTGACCAAAAATCAAGGAGATCCTGTAACAAATATGGTATTTATATCACACACAATATTTTTTAATGACTTCACCCAGTGACCAAGTTGTGACCCAAGAGGACCCAATATTGCACTTGACCCAGAATTTGGTGATGATCATTGCGACCAAGTTTCATAAAGATTTTGCCAAAATTGTAACAGTTAGTGACTATGCAAGGTTTGCCATGATTTGACCTTGTGGCATTTTGACTTCGGATAACACAATAATATGAACAAATGCACTGCATCCAGCGGGGATTTCCCATCAGGTTTTTATTGACAATCTGATCGAGGAAAAAATGACTATGTAATTTGTTTGCTCAACACAGAGACTATAGATCTAGCCTCTGGCTGCCAGGCAGCACCACATAGAAGACCAGGCGAACAATTACTTCGAAAAGAGTGTTTTCCAATCTAGGAGACGGGTTGCACAGATATAAAGAAGAAGAAAGTGGTTTGAGATATTCGTATACCAAATGATTCGAATTGCTCCTTTCCTAATACTTCGTCCCAACCCTCTTCACCCATGGCTGCACAGCAAATTAGAGAACACCCCTCATGTTTGGAGCTGGTGGTTCTCTGAACAACCTTTAGATCAAATTCATGTCTATTCTTTGTCATAGCAGTCCTCAGTAACTCCTCCAAGTGTGCTTCAGGATAATATTTAAACGCATCTCTCGTGTAAACTAAATCCACTGAAATGGAAATTTATTGAACTTTTATGAACTATTGAAAGTTTATATCTAAATGAAAAAAACATATGAAAAAGTTCAAAGATATCTCATCTTGTCAACAGAATGAAATCCACAGTGACTCATTACGAATTACAAGTGTCTGAAATTTGGACTTCAAAACATATTTCAAACACAACTATACCTTTGTAATACAATCATTCCAAACACATTAGCAGTATCTAGATCAACATTTGAGAATGAGCAGCCGCATATTTCAAAGAAAATTTTAAACACTTTAATGAACATCTGCTATACTGTATTGTCTAATAAAATATCTGAATATGATTAACCATTTGTGATATGTGAGGGAATCAGTCGTTTGTTAAATATCGTAAAGAAATCGTGATATAAATCTGCTAATATTTGCTTTAAACAGTTTGAGTAATAAAGTCGATGTGTGCATTTTAATTGTCTGAATTTAAAGTTACGTATTAATTTAATTTCATTATTCAATAAAAGTTGTCGATATAGAGAGTGATAATATCAAAGTCCATTAAGCTGACAAACCTTAAATAACTGGAAAAGTAACTAAATAATATGGTAGGACCCTACGTACCTTCAAAAACATCACCAAAAACAAATTCATGTGACAAATCCTCTGTTTGTACTGATCCCAATCTGGTTTCCAAACTGGAAATGGTTTCTTTTGCTTCCTGTAGTTCATTTTCAATATCAGCATATTTCGTATCGGGGATGCAGGTATACGAGTCTGCTCCACCAGACACACTATCACCCTCCTCTCTTCTCAGAACAGTGTCGTTTTCTTGGATTGTTGGAAAATCTGCAACGTGTGTAGTACTTGAAGAATCACCATCAGTTTCGTCTTTAGATTCTAGTTTCTTTAGTCGTTCTCTAATAAGATCACGGTCATCATTTACTATCTTCTCACGCTCGCTAACAATCTTCACATGTTCCCTGGCAAGTTTGTATTTCTCTTGCAGTCGTTTGTTTTGTTCTTCTAGCAATTCGACCAAAGTTTCACCATTCTGGTCAGACGAAGCGCAATAATTCTTCAAATATGCATCGATAGCCAGGGCTTTACATCTTTCAAGTGCCTCATTTGTACAAATCTCCTCTCTGTCCGCGTGGATGAAATGTATGAGCTTGCTCAATGACCAAATAGCTTTTTCCTTATCGTCCGCTACAGTTTTCTGAAATGATTGAAACATTGGTCAATATAATTGTCACTAAATCAAGATACTAAGTTATGCAACTTGTGCAGGATTAAGAATGGCAATTAATGTGTTATTGTGTTTTCTCCCCTCCACAGTCTTTCAAGATGGTTGTCAACAATATATATATTTCATACTTACTGCACGTCGAATAAGGTTCGATACGCTTCCTTGCGTCTTTGAAAGAATTTGAGTGTCTCCTTCATCTTTGTCTGGAAAAAATAACGTTATTTTATAAAGTACAGTATACTTAAGCTCAGCAGTTTTACATACGCATGTGTGTATTTTCAGGCATATGTCTGAGCTTCAGTGTATTACCACTGTGTTTGTTAGTGTATCAAAACGACTGCTTCTGTGTTTCTCTATATAAATTGTCATTTTTAACTTTCACCCATACTTTCTTTCTCATCACACATTCCAAGAAATACAGAGGTTATACATTTTAACAAGCATAGAGAAAGGTAACATTTTTCTTTATAAAGAATGATCTCCCCTGAGTTTCCGTATTAATGTTCTCTACCCTCCACGGTGAAATTTTATAATCTTTAACTCGACAAAATACATTTTAGGTGTATTCAAAAGAATTTAATACAGGGTAGGTACTAGGTAGGTAGCCGGAAAACCATTTCACGTTTCAAAATTATTGTATTGGTTTTATGTAGGCCCTACTGGAAAACCAACTATCCACAGTGAGTTCAATCGAAATACCGATTAAAGCCACATTATCTCTCCCAAGACCCTTTTCGATCATCCAGTAAATAGACTAGAATTAGGGTATTTTTCACAAATGACCAATAATTGCGGACAGAATGTTGAATGTATCCGTCAAAATAGTATGCCAAAAATCAGATTTTAGTAAAATGTATGGATGACAAAATACTAATTTTGCAAGAGTTGCTTCCCTTAGATTATAAATTGAGCATTTTTTGTTTACAATTCATTTTTAGTAAACAAACCAACTGGATGTTGTTTTTAGTTATCTTCCATATTATGGTGTTTTCAACCTTTGGGACTCAACCAAAGTGCTCAAATTCCATGTCTCTTCAAAAAGTTTACCAAGTTATTGCTTTTTGAAAATAGCCGTTTAAGGCCTAACGTGGCTTTAAGTGTAGGGCCAATAAAGATGGTTTTAAATACGCCAGATATACTATCCTCAGCATGCAAATATATCTTGTGGAGAATAGGGGTCTGAAAAGCCAATGTAAATCAGACAGATTGACAGTTACCTTGGTTGCGTGATGCAATGTCATGTCCCAATTCTTCTGACCTATTACACAAATGTTCATACAACGAATCAAACGATTTTGCCAAGTTTGTTACATTTCTGTCCACTTCATCTACTTGATGCTGAGATTAAACAACAATGAAGATATGAGTATACGTAGTCATGATACAGAAACAGAAGTGACTGATCAATTTGGTGAAATACAAGGACGTAACGTCAAAAGTTGCGACACACATGCGAAAATTCGTTGAATTGATAAATAAAACGGTTTTAAAGACTATTAATCAGATTGTCTTGAAACAATACCAAAATATACAGAAATGTTTAAGTTGCAGTTAAATATTAAAAGCGTTGTAGTTTAATTACAGTTGTGTGAAATAAAATGCCAAGTATGTGCAAAAGTTGGAGAAAAAAGTATTGCATGTATTTTTGACGTTAAGTCAATACAGTAAATGCTGTATATCAATCTGATAGGTTTCATTTCAGTATTCTAAACAATATAAATAAATATTTGCACTGAAATATTTTTAATGAATTGATCTGCTTTGAAAGTTACAAACGTATTAAGATATTAGTACAGTGTACCATCGTCCCCGTGGTTAAGTAGTTAATGAAATCTGACGTTTGTAACGAGAGCAGAAGGGTTTATACTCCGTTCTGATTTGATTGGTTGGTGAGACGCCAGTTAAAATAGATACGATGTATTATATATGTAACTTGTTTGGCGCATTGAAAGAGTCTGGACGCTATATAATGAATTCAATACAAAACTGGCTCATAGTATAAGTAGACGGACCCCTTAAATAAGAGTAACACTATAACTCATTTACATTTTTGAAGTAAGTCAAAATCATAATGATTTAGTTTTAGAAGCAATATCCCATATTTAAAATCATAAGATAGATCTATTATACAATTTACAGTTTAATTGGTATAATCGACTTTTGAAACGCCTTTGACAATTATAAGGTCTACGGCTTCTAGAATGAATATTGAACACGAACCTGAAGACTTTTCAGCAATTCCTGTCTTTTCTTCACTGTCTGTTTCTCCTTGACCTTTAAATCGGCTTCAATAGCAGGATCCCCTTCCGTTGCCATGGCGCAATGGTATCACCTCAACGATACGTCTGAAATTCAAATATGTTGAGAATAAGGTGCTTATTGGAGACATGGGTGGAATTCAATATCGATTTTATTTAATTTGAGAATAGGGATAGCCAATCATATCATCTGTTACTGACCAAGAATTTAATATGGTGTGATCTGATTGATTGTCCTTATATTTAAGTCAAGTAAGATCGATATTGAATACCAACACAGGATGTAAACATTGCCTGAAGTCGTTTACATGTCATACATGCCAACAATATAAGGAGCAGCCACTGTACGCAGACGTCAATACACTGGAAGTATCGGTTCACGTTGTGTACATGCGTATCGGATCTCTCTCTGTACAAAACGATTGGTTTACCGTCAGTGCTGAACCAGTTAGGTAAGAGAATCGTTGTTTTTGTCCAAAACTTATGTTGGTCCATAAAAAGATTGAGTCAAAAACAAGAATGCACAAGACGAAAATATACATAACAAACAACATAATTATATTACATACGATGAAATATTTTAAAGCTAGAGCTATTGCACTTTGCTACCAACGCGCGTATTGTTGTAGGTTTTTTGCTCCAAATGTGTATTGCCATTGCCAATAATTATTACAAGTTACTTTTAACGGTTTTCAAGTGACTAAGAATAAAACATGATAGGGATAATGTGGACGGACAGACGCGTTTGGAACATAATACTACGTGTGATTCTACGAATTGTACGAGGTGTTCCGATTGGGACGGACGGACGGAAGGACAGACGGACGATACCTTATGTGGTATTGCCATTGCTTAAGAGCAAAGGAAATACCACTTAAAGGACAAAAATGACTTCCTTACTTAAGACGTACAGTTGTACAATACAGCAACAACGTATAGGACATAGTCCCAGCAAAATGCAGTTTTTGGAGTATTTGAAACATGGCAGATTCCTTCTAACACTAAATCCATTCAGACTGTCCAAACAATAATGTCGATTCACCACTAGTTAAACAAGTATACGGTTTATGAAATCTGCAAATTTCAAATCAATCGCATGAAAATTATAGAAATTATGACCATATTTATCAACCCTTAGGCCTACGGCTACTAATATGCCTTATTTTGTCGAAATTCCAGGGTTTTATACCCCTACTGGTTATAGGTCATACGGATGACTGAATATTTTGCCGATTTTGCACATCTTTCAGAAAATGTCCCCTTTTATACACATTGATTGAATATTAAACGTGTTATTGGCCACTGATTAATACTTCTTAAGTGGCCCTCGTATGTATTTACGTGTTTCATATTATGCATATCACTTAAAATGAAACCTATAATAAAGCATCTTCCTTCCCGTCCGTTGATATGTAGACGCGCTTGATATACACGTTTTACAAACGTGTGTCCTATTTTTGGTAACAAGTTATCACGTTATCATATGTAAACAAAATAGAGATTTTGAAGTTTAAAGGATACTTAGTATTCTTTATTTGTTTAAATGACGCCTTATGCCGATACGAGTCACCGGAGATAAAATTGTTTACGCATATGTAGACCTACCTTCATAAAATTAAATTCTGATTACCATGACAAACCGAAATAATGGGGGGGGGGGGGCAGTAGCTACCAATACTCGAGAACACGGATGAATCCGGCACAGCCTCATGAATGCCAAAATATAAATTCGGTCACAATATAATTCTCAAGAAATCGAACTTTATCTTGGAGAATATTTATGTTTATTTGTTGATTTATGGTTTCAAAACTGTCGATTTTAATTACTTAAATTTATAAAGCACCTCAGAAATAAATTTTCCATGAGCAAGCTCGGGGTCCAACATGCTTTTTCTTAGAGGTTTTGGCCTGGTCATACGCTAGCCTCGACTAACTCGGTTAAATATACGTTGTACTACATAATTTTGCCTCAGGGGGGTCGGAAGCCAACCCCACCCCTCATGAGCCGCGCATGACTGGTTTCCCAGTATCCCGTACACATGTATGACTGGGATCCCAACCTTTAAAATGTACATGAACACAAATTAAGTGTAACTACGACGTAACTTCTTAGCATAGGCCCCCTTTATACACAGTATAGACACATACAATACGTCGGTCTGCATTAGTCTGTACACGGGCAACATTCCCTATTACAAACGAATACAAATAAGGCGTTAATAGTGACATTTATTAGTGTGTTTGTACTATGTTATAAATGAGTAAATTTATGTTATAATGACTTAAACCGTCTATAACGAGTGATAACTATATGGCTACTTACTTACTATAGTATCACAATGTATTAAATGTATAATATTACATATTTAAGTAAAGATATACAATAAAAATATTTAACTGAATATCAAACTCAACTTACCTATACAGTACTTCGGCTACTTTCGGTTTCGATTTTGATTTCAGTCATGCGTGATGTACTCGCTGTGGCTATTTATATCACATTACAACCCTCGCAGCGGTTACTTCCCCTTTACCATTGCCATATCAAGTTTTCGTAGGTTTACGGAGTACCAACGCTCGTGTAATTTTTAGAAACGTCTATTTTTTAAATGCTCATAATATTACAAATAGCTTGTACCTATGACGTAGGCATCGAAATAATACTGAACTTCATTCGCCTATAGGCCTACTAGTATTCCTTGTTTTCTATAGCGTTACATGTAGCATAATATAGTACAGAGAATTTGACTCCGGGTTTCTCGACCTCCTATTTTATATTAATTTAACAGCTGATATATTGTCTTTTTATAACCTGGTTGTATAGCACGGAACATTTTGTCTGTTTTATGCATGAATATAATACTAGGATCTTGCGTTAAATCAGGGACGTATCTGTATATTATTACTAGGTTAAATATATCAATTTCCGCGAGCAAATCGCTAAGTACACTTCGAGCGTCTACGTTGTGTACTTAAGTTCCAATATTAAAATTGCACGATTTGCTCGCGGAAATTGATATATTTAACGCAAGAACCTAGTATTAGACCATGGTTAGTCGCTGTCAGCATAAAGCAGACAAAATAAAATGTTCTGTACTCTACCTAGGGAACCCGTTACTAGTGTTCAGACCGCGTTCCGAGTTCAGGGCCAAGAAGTTTCATCCTGTAAGCATACATGCCTACAAGGCGACAGTATGCTCCGATGTTCGACTTAAACCCATGGAATATTTCGTATAAAGCTGACTCAATGAAAGGCTATAAATATAAACCAACTACCACATGCAATAAAATGGATTTATCTTTGTTATATATTTTTGGGCATTGTATTTGTACTTTAATATACAAATATACAATAATTATTATCTATGGAAGTGATAAAAGAAACAAAATTAATACCAATGTAATAACATGTATATTATACAATTTCCAACTGTTTTATTTAATGTTTATCAATTCTATACTTCATCAACAAATAATTAGTTAATTAATGATAACAAATCTTACTAAATAAATTATAGTCATTGACTATTGACGAAGCCATCAATAATCATAATCACACGTACGAGCCCATGTATGTATGTGCTTTAAAAGATATACAATTAAAATGATATACATGTTTTATATAACTTGGTTAATGTTTCCATGTGTCTTTTCAAAACAGCAACACAAAAATAAGGAATTTAAAATAGCTTTCGACTTTAATAGTCTTCTTCAGATAAATGATTATACAAATAAATAACGCAATTACATTATGATGTAATTTCCCGCGTTATCTGACCGTGTGGACTGCAAAGTATCTGGTTAAAGGCTCCAGGAAGGTGTCTATCGGTGCTATACACAGGACACATTAATAAAAGAATTAGGTTGTCTAATCGAAATAAAAGCTAGTGGCACTTCTGCAGCGCCGGCCGACATGCCGGTATTTGATATTTCTGTCTCCTTTTGGGAGCTTACTCTCGGTGTGTCCTTTTGGTCAGACCAAGTGGTTGCAACACTTTAATGTCAAGCGTCTTTGAAAGTGTGTTCGCATGATGAGGGTGCTATATAAATCTCGTATATTACAGTTGAATGAATAAATTAAGTCCATGATTAAATACATTGTAAGTCTAGAATCAATGAGTATATAAAAGTTGTCATGAAATTATATAGGACACTGTCCAGGAAATATTAAATAACATGTTTGAGCTTGTCCTGGTTGAGTGGTATAATATGACTCCATAAACTCTGTACATACTTTTAGGTGATGGTTTGCAAAGCATGTTATTTTGACTTTTGTGTCTTGCTTGATGGGTTCTTGCAGTGCATACATCCAACAACTTTTCTTTTGTACACGACGTTTTTAACTAGGCTTAATGCTTTCATGATATCCTTGACAGTAATATCTTTGTTCTGTAGCATGCCTGCATTTCTGTATGGTATTGACAAAGTACTAACAAATTGTCCTAAAAAATGACAATGCCTATCCTGTGCTTTTTCACAAAATTCCCGTCCATGCGTACACTCATAAAACAAAAGCAAGATCGTTGACTCGTAGTCTGAAAGAAAAGATCAGAATTGATGATTATGAAAATGACGAAGTTCATTTTCTACAACATAATTTATTTCAGTCTAAAATATTATATTACAACTAGTATGCTATGTAACCCATGGTATCTGGCTATTTTTAGAATGTCAATAGTTTCGACAGCAAATCTTTTTAAAAAATTTAACAATCATGGAATGAGGAGTTTTATAAAATGTTACTTTTTTCAAAAGGTAAAGATAAGGCAACCAAACAAAGGACAAGAACGAGTTTAGCACGGAAAGTCATAGGACATTATTGTGGTTATTGCTGTTTAAAATATCAAAATGTCTTAAATGAGATACCGATTGATTTGAACTGTTCCTTTTCGAACATGTCGTCCCAACCCTTTCGAGTAGAAGCCACGCAGCAGATAAGAGAAATCCCGTTATGTTTGGTTACGTCGGTTCTTCGAACAACCTTTAAATCATATTTGATTTTACTGTTGTACATGGCCGTCGTCAGTAAGTTTTCAAGGTATATTTCGGGCGAATTATGAACTGCATCCCTCGTGTGAACTAAAGCAACTGAAATAACAATTTATTAAACAAAAATCATGAATTTATAACGGAAACTAGTTGCAGTGATACTATGTCTCATAAGACAATTGTGAATGTACAGTTGACAACTTTCATCTGTTTACGCTTATTTGTTGATCAACCCTCGTAAATCAGCTAGGCTTTTATTATTTATAATTACTTAAGATCTAATAATAACTAAGAACACTTTCCAACTAAATCATGTTAGAATTAACATATTCGTGGCATGATTTGATGTTTGCATGGTACTAATAAGTATAATTTTGTGTATACATGTATATGTTTTTATGCTTTTCGTTGCCAAAGGCAAATGTGTTGCCAAGTAATAAGGTTTAATTGTTTTGGCTAATGGTACTTATTAGTAATAATAAGTGATTATTTAAACATTGATCCGAACTATCTAGTTGACGGAGCTGAACAATCGAGGCTTGGTAGGTTATAAAAAAAACTTTATGAAAAAAGTCTTTCAGAACACAATGTGCAATATGATTTAAAGCCACCTTAGGCTTTAAACGGCTATTTTCAAAAAGCAATAACTTGGTAACCTATTTGAAGAGCCATGGACTTTGAGTACTTTAGTTGAGTCCCAAAGGTGGAACACACAATAAGATGGAAGAAAACGAAACATAACATCCAGTTCGTTTGTTTACAAAATGATGAATTGTAAACAAAAAATGCACCATTTATAATCTAAGGGAAGCAACTCTTGCAAAATTAGTATTTTGTCATCCATACATTTTACTTAAATGTGCTTTTTGGCATACTATTTCGACAGATACATTTAATTCTCTGTCGTCAATTATAGGTCATTTGTGATTATATCCTAATTCCTTGTAATCAGTATAATTACGATGATCGAAAAAAGGTCTTGGGAGAGATAATGAGGCTTTAAATGACTGGAAGTTAAGTTCAATATAGATGCAGTACGTACCTTCAATCACATCACTACAAACAAGTTCATGTGACAAACCCTCTATTTTATCTTTGGCTGTTTTTACGGATTGTAATTCGGCTTCCAACCTGGTGATTGTCTGTTTAGCCTCCAGGAGCTCATTCTTACAACCTACTTCGTCAGGATCAATATTGTCTCCATCTTTCTTCAGAGTCGTGTCGTTGTCTGGGTTTGTTGCGACACAGCCACTATTCATGGAAGAATTGGAACTTCTGTTTTCTATTCTTGGTTTCAGATTTTTCAACTGGTCTCTAAGAAGATTACGGTCATCATTTACTATCTTCTCACGCTCGCTAACGATCTTCACATGTTCCCTGACAAGCTTGTATTTCTCTTGAAGACGTTTGTTCTGTTCTTCTAGCAATTCTATCAACGTTTCAACATTCTTGTCAGACGATGGACAATCATTCTTCAAATACCTATCGATGGCTAATTCTTTACATCTTCCAAGTGCTTGGTCGGTACAGATATCGTCTGTATCAGCGTGGATAAAATGTATGAGCTTCCTCAGTGACCAAATGGCTTTTTCCTTATCCTCCGCTACTCCTTTCTGAAACGAGTTCATTTACTTCATTACTATAATAATAATAATAGTAGTAATAACGACTTCATTTTCTGTGGATAACATAATTGGTAAATCAAACTGCATTATGGTCCACTACTACTATTACTTGGTCAATACAATTCATTGTCACTTAAACAATGCACATAGCTCATACGTGCAACGTTTTGGAACAAATATATAAAAAATACCTCCCTCGGTGAATTCCGACAATGGATTGTCTACCCTACAATGCTATAGTGAGTTGTGTGGAAACACAAGCAATCGTCGTATGATATTCACAGTTATCTCCCTTCAATAAAGCCTAATCAGTATTATACTAGTACTTCATGATAGGCTATACTTTTTTTCTCTACTTTAACAGACGATAAAACCATGTGTGTGGTAACAGCAATGTTATGGTTTAGATTGCTCAAGTTTGTTTAATTATCGAACATGACTGGTTGTGAACGTATATCGTATAAACTGTAATAAAAACCTCCATAATAAGACCACCATTAAGAAACATTGACAACTGGTCTCGTTATTGAATTAGTCTTAATACTAAGGTAAACATGTTCCTACAAATTGTTGTATTAATTTTGAGATGGTCTTATCATTGAGGTGGTCTTAATGTGAGAGTTTTACTGTACGTGTTACTTACTGCGACTTGAATAAGCTGCGGTATACTTTCTTGCTCCTTTAAAATATTCGGTTTGTCTTCATCATCTTCGTCTGAAGATAATAATACTAATAGACTTTAAGCAGATAAGTAATCTACCGGTATAATTATGTTTATTCATTCATTCATTGACCGTTCTACCAAGAACTACTAATCGGGTGCACATATGGTTTGCACTTGTTCTCTTTGTATGAGGAGGCTTGTAAGTCCCAAACAGAGGTTGTTACTTTGTTTGATTGTGATTACTATAAACTGCAATTATCCTCATACGTATTGTTTAACCTTTTAATGAGTAATATACTACGGTTATCGTTATCTAATTGGTATATCTGCATGTATAACAATGTCATGTGTAACATCAATCTCATTAAAATCAGATCCTAACATTGCTCCATGCCTTTACGCTGTTAGAGATCTGACTACACTCCATAAAAGGTCACGTTCAAATGACCTCTCTGGCACTCAATGACGTCATATAGCCTCAGCAGACTTTCATCGCACTTTCAAATTTGTGAAAGAAGCGATTTGATTGGATGACGTAAAGTACACATCGACATGACCCCATTCGGAGTGTAGTCAGATCCTATATCAGCGTCAAGTAGTGACGCGTAATAAGGGTCTGATTTTAATGAGATTGGTGTAACATGTACATGTATCATACATTTGAAGTTTCGTACACAAAACTGTGACCTATATTTTTGTTAAAGATAAAAATATTTGTCTGGGCGATTCATGCTCGTTCACCAGAGTATTCTTCACCCGAAACTAGTCTGGGAATTTGAATAACAACTGCTGTTATGGGGCGATCATAAAGCAGACACAATTATTGCGCCTTTTTGGCGGAGTAGCAGTTAAGAGATACTCTGTTACTTTCTAACTTATACATGTGTTATTTATACTATACAAGCTTTACAATATGTTATTATAAATTTTACATTGTGTTATTATATTTATGGATTTAATAAAAGCCCTTTAACAACATATATTAGTTATGTATATATCTTGTCTCACAAGCTTCATAAACTCTCAATTCTCATAGTAAGACCGCTTGATGGCCATATCTTAAATATTCAATATGGAGTATTTAACAGCTTACAAGTACGAACTAAATCCATGTAGCAAACAGGGTGATTATTAGCATATAATAACATAAATAACTTTAATAACTTTGTCAGATTTTATGATAGAGAATGAATCGAAATTTTTACTGGATATAGGCATCAGAACATCTGTGAACAAAATAAAAATGTATGTGATATTTGAAAATGATTTATGTGAAAAATTAAACTTATGCATGTATACCAAAGGTATATAACAATTAATATTATCTTGACAACTGACAAAGTTATTCAAGTTATTTATGTTATCATATACATGTATTAATTATCCCCTGTACAAAAGTTACTAAACAAATAACAAACTAAGGTCAAAACAAATTAATTATGTGGTTCTAGTAACTCGACTGACCCTAATTTTTGGGCCCGACCCTGAACATTTTTTTAATTGCTGTGCATTTCGACTACTTCTGTTTAGTGCTGCCGTCCCTGTCTGATTTGTCATTATCGCTTTAGATCTTTACCAAAGGTTAGTGGGTGGGTGCTGTAATATTGTTATAAAAGGAAAAATAAAATAGATCTAATTTTAAAAAATAGAATGTTTTTCCTACCTACCTACCCTATTTTTTCACCATGTTACTAGAACCACATAGTTAATTTGTTTTGGCCTAATGGTCAGTTACCTTTGTCAGGTGCTGCAACGCCTCTTTTAGATTCTTTCATCCGATTACATAATTGGTCATACAAAGAATCGAAAGATTTCGCTAAGTCTGTTACATTCCTATCCACTTCATCAACTTGATTCTGTGATTATAATAATAATAATAATCTCTTTATTTTCAGAAGGTTACTCATTAAGATGACACATCCGATATACATTGAACACATTGAAGACAGAAGACAATTGACAATTGCAATGTAGTAACAGTGTTTAATACAGACAAAAAATCACAAAAATCGCGGTAATAGTTTAGTTTACAACTTAACACTAAAAATATAATTGATTTTCGCGGGTATTAAATTTCGAGGAGTTTAGTAAAATGGTAATTTAGAGATTTCTTAAATTCGTGGATTTGAAATATTGAAAAAAAGAAAAGATTACTAAAAAATCATTAATTTTCGCGGGTATTAAATTTAGAGGAGTTCAGTAAAATGGTAATTTGGTGGTTTCTTAAATTCGTGGATTTGAAATATTGAAAGAAAACTCTCTTGCTACGTATTTTTTGGTTAGATAGAACTGTATCTAACCCGAGTACCGGCTTACCCTTCCACACGGAATCAGAAACTGCTCCACATGTGGAGTGAAATTGACATGTGACCAATCGCGACCACTGGACTAGAGTGACTACGGCCGCGATTATTTAATAATAATCGGACACGGAAGTCAGCGTTCATAAGTTCTCAACAGTAGAACACGAAATACTGAAGTTTATTACACATGGCAACCCACTCCGTCAGCCTGCCGCCTCAATCAGTCAAACAAATCGTGAGCAAGAGCCACATATGCCCCGCACATGATTTTCTTTCCGATAAAATATTACGCCAAATGGTAAGGCTTCAAGTTTTCAAGTTTTATTTGTAGGTATTTAAGGTAGTAGATGTATAATGCAAAACCTCCATTCTGAAGATTACATGACATAAATGAGATAGGGGTGGAGGTAAAGGGCTGATACGTGGGAGGCGAACATTAATTTAAAGATTATATTTGGCCATAAAAACCTGGAGACATTTCAGCAACTCCTGTTTCTTCTCAATGGTGCGTTTCTCCTCCTCCTTCAATTGGTCTTCCTTAGTAGGACAACGTTTCGTTGCCATGGCGACAGGATTTGGTTTCGTTTACAAGAATTTTCATTCACATTTCTGTAATATAATGTGCACCATTTATTTATTGAGACATGGTCTGTGGTCACTACAAAATATGTGTTCAAAGTATATGCACTTTAAGTCATTGCTTTATGCTGGTTCCTCGAAAACAAGCTAGGGACCTAGTGTATTTTTATCAAACTCTTTGTCAGATTAGATTTACGTCCTGATAATAGCTTTGATAGTTTAAGAGAAAAGTTGACCTAAACAAAAAACTTAACCAAGCAACACCACCGCCGACGACGATCAAAAAATCAGATGAGCTAAAAAATAAGGAAAGCCAACCTCTCTGCTACAGTGCCGTTACAAAAATGTACAAAAAGAAATAATAATAATTAACAATAATATATTTATTTCCCGTCGGTTAAGCGAAGCGAATTAGACGGGAAATGCTTTCCTGTGATTGGTTAAGATCTTATGATTGCACCAATCAGGTGTTGTTATGTTGGTAACCACGACGCACGAGTTGTCGTGCGTAGCGTTTGTACGATTTTTGGTCATTCAGCTTTGGGCATTGGAGTCAACAAGTAAA
This sequence comes from Spisula solida, assembly GCA_947247005.1. NCBI lineage: Eukaryota > Metazoa > Mollusca > Bivalvia > Venerida > Mactridae > Spisula > Spisula solida. The sequence continues at coordinate 46,126,434 of OX365945.1, read as the reverse complement.
AATTTTAATTTTAAAAAAGTTCGGAAAAGTGATGTGTGGTTTGTGCTATATATTATAAATATTGTTTGCATAGTGTTTATATGGAATAATGTTATGCATGTATATAATGTGGGAGATTATGTTGATATGTTGATGTTTGATGTTGTACATGAGTAACTTCAGCTTGCCCAAGTGCTTACTACAAGTATACAATATATGAATTTATACAGAGTTATGTTGTTTTATGTAGTATAGATCTGTGAAGGTCACAGGAAATTTATTTATTATTTATCCATTGTGATACAAGTTGTACACATGCTCAATTTATGACAGCCTTTAATTTCCTTATGCACTGTGTAGACCAGTCGTGCTTACAAGTGTCTACTTGCACTCAAGCATCCAAAACGATTTACTCGTGTGACTCTAGATCTCATTTGAACAAAAATGTCAAAAATGGTTTTCCAAAGAAAATGGGATTTGTTTCCTTGCAGACGACGTTACTTTTACATATCCTGAATAATGAAGGCTGTAACTGGTCCTAAAAAGTGTAAATTTTTGAACTTGTTTTTTCTAGTAAATTAAACACTCTTACTTGTATTCTTAGTTTTGAAACCCGACTTTAATGTTATTTGTAGCCGCGAAAAAGCTGGTTGTTTGGGTAATGCAAAATATTATACTCTCGGAAATATTTTAGTTGGTTTACAGTAACATTCTGTGTCACATATACAAAATATTCAACAAAGTGAAAGTAGAATGCAGATGTTTCACACAATAAAACAGATATTTAGTACGATAAAACATATACTTAACACCATGAAACAGACATTGAACACAATGAAACAGATATGTTACACGATAAAAAAGATATTTAACACAATGAAACAGATATTTACCACAATAACACAGATATTTAACACAATAAAACAGATATTTAACACGATAAAACAGATATTTAACACAATTACACAGATATTTAACACAATAACACAACTATTTATCAGAATAAAACAAATATTTAACACAATGAAACAGATATTTAACACAATAAAACAGATATTTAACACAATAACACAAATATTTAACACAATAACACAAATATTTAACACATTAAAACAGATATTTAACAAAATGAACAAAATGTCAAAGGGTGGCTGAACGTCTGAACTGCTGAAAGCAGCCCTAGAAAATTGGTAACTTAACTTAACTTAACACAATAAAACAGATATTTAACACGATAAATCAGATATTTAACACAATAAAACAGATATTTAACACAATAACACAAATTTTTAACACAATAAAACAGATATTTAACAAAATGAAACAGATATTTTACACAATGAAACAGATATTTAACACAATAAAACAGATATTTAACAGGATAAAACAGATATTTAACACAAAGAAACAGATATTTGACACAATAAAACAGACATTTAACACATTAAAACAGATATTTAACACATTAAAACAGATATTTAACACAATGAAGCAGATATTTAACACAATGACACAGATATCTAACAGGATAAAACAGATATTTAAGGTATTCAACCCATCATACTCAATATTAAGAAAACTATATTACTTGTAAATATCTTAAAGAGCATCTTCATCTGGATTTTTTGCAAAATTTTAAGACATTTTACCGTTTACTTTGTCAGATATCAGTATTTAATTTACATACCCCCCCCCCCCCTTACAAAACGTGTATTGAGATCAATGAAACAGGTATTTAACACAATGACACAGGTATTTAACACAATTACACAGCTATTTAACACAATGAAACAGATAAAACATATACACACAACGAAACAAATAACACAATAAAAACATCAACTTCGAACATACAAACATGTATTTATAACTGCATTGTCCCACTAAACAGAGTTATAAGAGACAATCGAAGAACAAATATTAGATAAACATAAGTACAATGTAGCTGGATAAGTGTACCAGTGGTCATCTCATACATCAGTGACTAGTCAAGTTTCCAGACTACACAAAGGTAAAGAATACTCTGGTGAACGAGAATGACCAGTGGTGAGACCTACTGACTGCTGAATCCGAAAGTTATGGGTTCGATCCCGCCTCCAGTCGGATAACAATGCAGACAGAAATGCTTTTCAGGGTTTCCCACCTTTGAAGTTTCACGTAGTACATAAGTTATAAACAGTCGTTAAGGTGGGATACCGAGGTCATGTGTGTGATGCTTTACATCAGACACGTAAAAGAACCCGGGATGTGTCTGGAACTGGAGCATCGTTTGTACCATATGCACTATCCCGAAAGACTAAAAGGACTAACCTCTTCTAAGCCTCGCCCATATGGGTTCCCCGGTGGCGATGATAAATAACAGCACATAAACAAACAAAATCACGCATTTCATGCTACAACTTACCAGCAGATAGTTCGCCAATTTGATAAAAACCATAGCCTCCATGGACTTGTAAAATGAGAAAGATCAACGCTTGTACTTTAGTCTGCAGGTTGAAGGCTTCCGCCTACGTCTACTTTTGGTTTCGTTTAGGTTGCGTGCAAAATTAGCTACTATGTCATTCTGATCACATCGGTTTTTATGCATGGCAACAGTATACATGTATAAGTAATCTGATCAATTTACTTTTCGTAGAAAAACGTTGAGTACTGACGTTGAGTATGAAACGCCAACGTGGTATGGTGGCCATGTTGTTCACATGTATAGATCGATAATTTTATATTATTAGCTACGTATAACCTACTTGTGATTTAATTACTAAGCACCCGAACTCGTGAAAGCACAGTCAAGAGTTCGGATGCGTAAGAATTAAATCAGGGGTGCGTAGCACGGGTGATTTAATGTACGCATGAGTGACTATGCTTTATTATAGATACAACAAAGGAACATATTCATTATTTCGATTGTAAAATAACCATTATTCCGAATTTGACGATACATCAAGATATACCAGAAGTAACCGCAGCATTAATATGTTCTTCCTCGTAAGACTATTGAAGTGTTTCAACGGGAATTCAACCTCACCGTGGATTCCTCTGTGAGTATATAGCTAAAACCGCTCGGAGTAACTAAGTTATAATTTTTTATCAAAAGTTCTCCTTCTAAAATGTGACAATAGATACGAATTAGGATAGTTTTTTAACCAATGGGTCATTTTAAATGTCAAGTGAATCTCAATAATAAAACATAATGGCAAGTTGTAACAAAACAGACATATCAAATAAGAATATTAAAGTAAATATAGCTTAATTGATATTGGTCAAAACACAGATAATATAGCTTACAGAAGAACTAATACATTGTATTTATAAGCTTGGAGTTTCAATTTAACGTGGTCAGATAATAGCCTATATTATCTGTTTTTAACCAATATCAATTAAGCTTCATTTGCCCCCTGAAGAGTCGCAGTTAAATGTGGTTTACTATTACAAACATAACAAAATAACAATAATAATTATAATAACAATAGTGTTAAGAACAAGAACTAAAAATTAAGGCATATTTCAGCCAATAACAAATAGTCACTGAAGTCTTATGATCTATTCTTACACGATCTGCGGATTAATCCATTAAATATGGAATTGGCTGTTACTATTTACGCCCCGTATCACGTGACATATTTATGATTCTAACACGATCTGCGGATTAATCCATTAAATATAGAGCGAACCTAACAATGTATTATTACCCCCATAAAACATACCTATCAAATTGACTGTTTCTATTTACGCCCAGTATCACGTGACATATTTATGAATGAATGAACGTAAACTTTATAGTAAAATTTTCTACGAGTCATGATGACAAGGCGAGTTGCACGAGAATCCAGTGTTACAGCTATGACGCATCTATTTTTAGAAACTACAATATACTCTAGAAATCAAGTTTTATTAAAGCTTCTGATAATCAATTCATTTATATTTTTCATTTTATGAAATAGATACCATAAAATCGTGTTATTAAAATTGTTTCAATGTTTAAAATGTGGTATTTCCTTCAGAAAATTACGAAGGTCGTTTTCATTAACGAGGGAGGTAATTGTACCAGCTAATAAGTCACTCAATTTCAGCGTGGAATTATGTTAAATGTCAAATGGGTGAAAATGGAATGCGCGCAGTTAAATAGTGCGGTATATTATCGTATTTAGAATCGAAATAAAAACTCTGTTCTTGTATTTTGTCGGTGAATAAAACACGGGCACTCGTTCGGATGCGGAAAATTTTTCCGCATCCGAACTCCTGCCCATGTTTTATTCACCGACAAAATACGCGAACATATTTTTATTTATTAAACAATTGAATCTACATCAGAATCTTACAGGTGATACCATTATAAACCAAAATGTAAACTATCGGACTCATATTCCGTTTTTACAGAAAATGAAGAAAGTTAAAACTCTTCTACGCTTAAAGCATGCTGATATAAATATTGATAGTTGAAATAAAACCAGGTTACACAAACAACGTATGTATGGGAAAATAGGTTGCTTCAGTGACATAAATCTAAGGCTTAGCCGAGGCATACAATGCCTATCGTATTTAGCTCGACTTTTCTTAGAAAAAGTCAAGATATTGTCGTCACTGGATCGTCTGCGTCTGCGTTGGTTAAGTTTATTAGTCAGGGTTAAGTCAGAGTCCTTTTCTCAAAGACTATCAAAGGTATCCATTTGAAACTCAACAAAGTTATTCACTTTCAATACAGAAAAGGCTGGTAACCCTGTGACCTATATTTATAGAGTAATCTCCCCTTGTTACGACTTAGTACATAGAAATAGTGGCACACTTTACGTGTACATTAACTGAATTTTTTCAAACACTATCAAAGCTTTCAACTTGAAAGTCAATTTACTTGGGGAATGTGATTGTATATATATATATATATATATATATATATATATATATATATATATAACAAATCTACGACCACGAGCAATTTAGAGACTACCATAATTTGAGTGATTTTCCTGCATCTTTGAATACAAAATGTCGTTAAATTATTGATGTTTGGCATAATGCTTGACATTTAATCCACAAATAAAAAGATATGACAAATGTTGTCCATTTTTGTCGAGTGCTTTACAGTCATTTACGTCCGAGGCGTTCCATAGAATAACTAGTACGCAAGGGAGACCATCCCGTCTTTGATATCCGAGGAGACAAAATTGGAAGGACTACTATGATGTGATTATTACTTTTAAATGTAGGCCTACATGATGGGAGGTCAGTGAATATTTTTACAAATACTATCAAGGTTATGTACCTATCTATTTGTACGAAATAATGCTTTATTTATCACATACTTTTGAAAAAATCGACCTGTAATTGTACTTCCTTATTCTAGACGGATAGAATAGAATAGAATATTAACTTCAACAAATTAGTTGATTGTTCCTCTATGCTTTATTTATTGCTTGTTTTGAGTTTCACTATATATATCGTTCTTATTTTACGATAACTTTTTATTATTTTTATTAACCAAAGTGTGCTAATTATCAAAACGAAAGTTGGATTTATTTTACATATCACAGGTATCTGGAACTTAATTCGTATATTAAGCCCAATCAATTTCTATAGTATGCGCGTATAAAATTAGTCACTGGCTGCTGTGGGTTAAAGTGAATCGCTAAGGGTTATCAAAGCGCTGAAAGTGTCGTATTAGCGATGGGGGCTTTGGGCATGAAGCCCCCCCCCCCCCCCAAGGTGGCTGGCTAGATACCATTTTGAATGAATGAATTGGTGGCTAACTAAATCTCTTGGCATCTACCATACTGGTAGTGACCTGTATATTGGACATTCATTATGAGATCCTGTGTATAGATTGCTTAGCCCCCAGGCATGTCTAATCAAGCATTCAATAAAACCAGGACCTGTTCTATAAATATATATCTAAACTCCCTGATAAAACCTACTGCTGATGGAGGTGTGATTTGTGCAACTGATAAGAAATTAGTGTTTTAATGTTGATTAAAGAAGGTCAGTCAGAGTTTACATGATGATGTCAATGGTTATCACCATTTAATCCCATTAAATTAAGCATGATAGTTAAAAATTAAAGTTTGACTTGAAGAATTGATAGTTAAATGTAACTTACTTGTAATTATTCAGTGAGAAATAATATGTATATTATTTAATTGCCTGTTGGTGTGATTAGTTAGGATTTCTATATAAAGTATTAAATGTTTGAGTAGTAGACCTAGTAGTGGTCACGTTATTGAAATAGTTTCAAATATGCAATCCATTTCATTGAAATTTGTTTGATAAATTAAATGAGGAAGTCAATTTTATATCCGAATATTTAAGTTCAAAATTTATATCTGTAGTGCAGGAAATCGCATTACATTTAAAAAATATTTGTGTCCATATAAATTTGGATTTCTTGATAATAAATATTATAGTCTGGTAAAACATGAATGGTCAGATTATCAACATTTTCTAAAAGGAGCACTTCTTTAATTATTTTAGGTCTGATCAGAGTCTATAGACAACATCTATAGTATATGGCCTGGTTTTAAAGCTAAAAGTGCAGGAATTTGTAGCATTTGTATTAAAAAATCGAAAAAAATCTTCGCCACGAGGGGACACTAATAGCTAGCAGAAATACTATAATTATTTTTAGGTCTGATTTTAAAGCTAAAAGTGCAGGAAATTGCACCATTATTAGTCAAAAATTGAAAAAATCTTCGCAGGGAGAAATACTATAGTAGCGCTACTTTAATTATTTTTAGGTCTGATTTTAATGCTAAAGGTGCAGTAAATTGCACTATTTTTATTCAAACATAAAAAATCTTCGCAGGGAGAGGATACCCCTCCCGTGCCCACCCCATTTCAGCCCCCCCCCCTCCCCCCAGTTGGACCTCCTCTGGATAAGGTCCTGTCCAGTTTCTCCCAGATTTTCTCGAGAACAACTGATGAGAATAAAGAAATAATTCTGTAACAGCTAGCCTATTAATGTTTCATTTGACTCAGCTGTAGGGGTTTTGAACTTTGAAATTCCCAAAAATCCATATTTTGACCCTCAAGATTTTGGTTAGAAGGGTCATGTTCTTTTGAAATTATGGGTATTTAGCCTATAAAACTATCAAAATGACCCTTCTTCTTCTCCAACTTTTGCAGAAAACAATGGCTGGAACAAACTTGAAACAAAATAAAAAATACTGATGTTAATTGGAGGTGTTTGTTAAGTATTTGTTGCGTCTGACAAATACATGTATGCAACAAAATCATACTATTAGTCATAAATGATTATCAAACAAATACTAAGACTGCATTCTCGGTATATATAAGCGGAGTTAGCTCAGTGGTAAGGCACTGGACTGTCAATCTAGAGGTCTTGGGTTCAATCCCCGGCATCAGAACGTGACATTTCTGATACACTTTTTGTAGTAATTTCCTGCTATATCTGACTGTGTGAACTGTAAAGCATCTGGTTAAAGATATGCCAGGAAGCTGTGTATTGGTGCTGCTAATGCTATACACTCGGCACATAAAAAATAACCAGGCTGTCAATTCGAAATAAGAGCTAGGCACACTTCTGCAGCACAGGACATGTTTGTATTTCACATCTTTCTCTTTCTTCGGGGGCTTTCTCTCAGTCTGTCCCTCTCAGGCCAGATCATGCTGTATCTGCACTGGTAGCTAGAGGATGCACTTGTGCACTTGTGGATGCAACACTCTATGTAAAGGGCCATTGAATGAGTGTTTGCATGAAAAGGGAACTATATAAATCGGGTACTAGTATATTAATTTTACAGTCTAACTTGTATTAAATGACCACCCTTGGGAAGGTCTGAAAACGGTCGCTTAACGGAATGGTCGTTTAACACAAATGTAAGAAACATTGAGTGTAATTAACGAATTTCCGATTTTAGGCTGTCCGATTACTATTCAACTTCAACTGATAAACAATAGTGTGTAAATAAGTTTTATGATGATTCTTACTTGTATGCATCGTCTTCATAAGCATTTCAATTTATCGTTTAAATAAACTTACTGATATATTACACAATGCAACAAATGTAAGTCAATTTTGCTTGCACTCGAACAGACCGGGTTTTAGGCCAATCTAAATGGACGGTGACAACAAGCTGATTGCAGCAAAAGATACAACAATTAATCCGTTATTATGTGTGAAATCGGATTAAAATCATCTGAATGACATGCCCTGCGGACACATTGTGATTATCAATGCTGTTAATTGGGGCCCAGTTAACAAAAGACAAACTCTGAAGTGTGAACAAACAATGATTTATGACGAGGTATCATGTAATCTACAGACGACCAGTGATTTACAATTTTTGGGCGCTTAATGCAATTTTACCAATCAATTATAGTGCTTAAACAGTGGTCGCTGGTCGCGTAAGACAAAAATCGCTTAATGCAATAGACAAATAGAGCAAGTATGGTCGGGAGGAATTGAAACCGGTCGTTTAAGACAAAGGTCGCTTAATACGCGTGGTCGCTAGTACAAGTTAGACTGTATTAATTTGATATTCTTTACATAATCACCACACATTAGTCCCACAGCATTTATTTCTATAAGGGGTATGTGTGCTCTACAAGTACTTCAATTTATGCAGGAGTATAATACTTTTTAGCTCCACTATTCGTAGAATAAGGGGAGCTATTGCAGTCACTCGAGCATTGGCGTATTATATATGCTTATGTTAAAGTTTAGGTTCAGGTTTTTTAACCTGTTATTTTTTCAAAGTCCTTTGAGATTTTGCTTTCATACTTTGAATACTTGTTTGCCTTCATGACCCCATATACCATATGCAGGAGTAGGTAACTATATCAGGCATTTCAGGCATTTTGTTAAAATTATGCCCTCTTTTTCTACTTATTGCAAATAGTGCAAATGTTAAAGTTTAGGTACAGGTTTTTTAAATTCTAATATCTTCAAAGTGCATTGACATATTGCTTTGATACTTTGCATACTTATTCACCATCATGACCCCAACCCATACACTTGGGTGGGTAACTCTATAAAGCATTTTGTTGAAATGATGCCCCCTTTTGGACTAGGAAATGCAAATGTTAGTTGAGGTACAGGTTTTTTAACCTTTAATATCTTCAAAGTGCATTGACATATTGCTTTGATACTTTGCATAATTGTTCACCATCATGACCCCAACCTATACACAGGGGAAGGTAACTCCATCAAGCATTTTGTTGAAATTATGTCCCTTTTTCCACTTAGTGCAAATGTTAAAGTTTAGGTACAAGTTTTTTCACCTATATAGTCACCATATACACCGATTTAGAAACGCAACTATTTTGGGGGTCGGTATTTTTTGTATTAATTATTATTTAAATGTTATTGGAGTATAAACCAATAAATGGGACGCTAGTCTTATGCCTGGTATGATTTTCTACGAAAAAATATTTCAATTTAGCCCATTACGTCAGAGTGGCGTCATTTTCATTATTTACACATGACGCGTGAGCAAAACCACTGGGCGTGACGATTTGACCGACAATTTATAGAAAAACGATATCCCAACAAAAAAACATAAACTCAAATTTTGAAGTGCGTTGTATACGGTGCCACGCTTTCAGGATACATAACATCCTGGCGCCATCGACTTGCTTTAAGCAGTTATGTGACGTTTTATAATGACAAAGTAGATTAACTGTCGTCTGTCGACGATATTTAGACTTACATAGTGTTTTCAAGAGGCAGTTTACACCTACGATTGTCTGCGTCAGGTATGCCGACGATACAAGCGCGTAAACATGATGGCACCAAACGAATGTTTTCTTTATAGACCCCACTTCCGGTCAAAGATATGTTTTGTTTATACTTACAATTTGAAGGCAATAATGCGTACGATTAAGTAATTTTGCTAAAATATACAATCCGTAACATTTTGAGTAATGTTTATTATGGCCCATGTTGAAAATTTTGTCTGTCTTCTTATTTATCTTGACATATTCCATTATCCACTTCCGGTTACGGGTTTGAGATGCCATAGACATAAGAAATGTACATTCTTAACCATTGGACACAATGCAGCCTATGCTAGATGAGCACAAACTTGCTGACAGCTCATGTTGAGGCTGTGGAGCTCATTGCATTTTTACTCGTGAAACAAATTTTGAAGGCAGACACAAATGGCCATCAAGAAGTGCATCATCAAGCAGAAACTTCTGAACGTTTGGATTGATACGTGTTTTCCTCATAGATGTGTGGAACAACATCCTACAACACTTTATTTTCCCGCCAATGAGGCAAAGACGCCTGATTTTAATAGCAAGTTGCAGCTTATAAATACATTATTAATTTTGCGAACTTGACATTGTCGATCAATAAATTTCGTGGTTTGGTTTTTTTTGACCATATAAACCTTGATTACATCTTACCTTTGCACATCTATGACTTCATGCATTGATTTCATTACATGTAAAATTTCAATAGAATTAAAGCACCTTAACTGACTAAAATTGATCAAAAACCCACAGTTGCGTTTTTAAATCGGTTAAGTGTATATTATAATGATTATACAGGGTGATCATTGATATATGGTAACATACATAACTTTAATAACTTTGTCAGATTTTATGATAGAGAAGTGGTTTGACCCTTGTTATAAAGCTAAAATGAGCCCAAGTTTTGTTTTGGATATGACTTATAAATGCACGTGATATAAAGGTGACGTCCATACCCTCCTTGATGCTGCCATACATTTTCAGTGATTTCAAGAAATTTGGCCACTGTATCATTTCGCTGAAGACCATACATTTACTTATCCTCTACACTCACCAGACTTACACCCTTTGAGTTTCTTTTAATGTGGATGCCTAGAGGAAGGAATGAATACTCCAAAACCAGAAACCATATTTGTTTGAAAACTTCAATACACTGTGAAATTTGTAGCATCGGTGGTGTAACATGCAAGGTTTCAATTGATTATTTTTGACGTATTTTTGGGCTGGTTTTGAAGTTTTGCAGAATAAAGGGAAACGTTTCGAACTTCTGATGTAAAAAAAATCAGTTATTTATGTTACCATATATTAATGATCACCCTGTACTATCCTAGCTAGCATGGCACTGTGAATAGTGGAGCGAGCTGTTTGTGGACAGCTCTTGTTTGTAGAGGTCATTATTTATTACTAGTATTCTTTATTCTTCTTGCAGGTCAAGACTTTCACATTGTAGTGGTAGGCCAAGGTCAAACTTCAAAATGTGAGACAGCCAATGCTCTATGTAACATTCATGGTTATTTTAAAACATTTGTTTGTCGAGTTAAAAGTGTTACAAATTTATTTAAAGAATTAAAAACATTGGGAACTGATCGAACTGTGAAAGGTCATTCAATGAAGGTCATTGTAACTCCTCACATGGACACACCAGCTTGGTCTCGTCAAGTCAAAACAATCAAATCCTTGGAATCAAAAGTCCTTCTGTATGTCGAGACTGACGACTTTGTTAACATAGATCATGAAAGTCATATTTTGAATTTACACGAGTGGTTCCAGTGCCATGTGATATGCCTGCAATACAACATGGGTCGAAAACAATGTTTCCTCGGAAGTCGTGATTCTTTCAAAGAGTCACTTATCATTTACACAAATCTTACTGTCAATCACTGCGATTCATTCAGGGATAAGTATGGAACTGTTCAGGAAGTATTTAAACATATTTCTGATATAATCATTGAAAAGCGGCGCATGAAATTCACCGGCCCATCAGCCGTTGGCGACTCAAGTTCAGTACAAGAAGCAGTTGACCATACAGTAACGCCTGAGGAAGATGAGGAAGCAATGGATCGTGATGAAACTAACCAAGGTATTTTCACTGGCACTTGACCAGAGCAACAATGATATAAATTGCCTTGGCCTAAACTCTATACAAATATAGATTACCGGCCATGGCTATTTATTTAGTTACGGCTATTTATAAAATTGTTTGTCTAGTCGAGTGCCAGTAGGTATTTGGAACAATTAATCTTACAGACCCACTTCTTACCCAAAATAAGGTTTACATTGTTTACATAGTGACATTGAGTTTAAAATTTGGACTGCTCCGTAGTTCGCTACAGGTGTTGCCTTAGCAACTATTACTAAAAATATGCGTATGTTAACTCCACAATATTAATTTGCCATATTCAAATTCATAACATGCCATTCTACCTATGGTATGAATTTTAAAATTGTCAATCTTTAACTAAGTTTTTAGAAGCTGTTCTAGAACTTTATGGATGACCCTCGTACATGTACGGTACATGTATTAGGCAAAAACTTATTAATAATGAGGTTCTGGTATGATGCAGAAATAAGTGTTTTTATTTTTATACCCCGGCATCTACTGACGAAGGAGGCATATAGTGATAGTCCTGTCTGTCCATTTGTCTGTCCGTCCAAAAATGTTAACCAAAATTTTCAAGTTGTTGAAACTTAAATATTTTTTAAGTCTATCAAAGCATTGCTTTCAAACTTGGTATACTTGTTTACCATCATAAACACATTACAATTGTCGAAGCCATGTACACACTGTATCGGCAAAACGCAATGGATCCGGTTTAACGACGCGGGTTCGGCTAACGTAGCGAAAATGATCCGGCTAAAAATGGTGGATATCAACAATAATACGCTGGTGAGTGTAACATTTTTGCGTATTTTGTATGGTTATTCTTAAATTCTGAAGACAGGAATACTCTTACGGAATGCCCACGTTTGTCCTGCATGCTCGTAGCTACTTGGTTTTGTCTTGTATCAATGCGTATGCACGTAATACACGTTGAAAGTTATGATTCAATCGTGAAAAATGCAAAACAGACATGAAATGCGGACATTTTAGACACATTAGACAAAGTAAGAGCTTACCGAGTCTAAACTATGTACTTGCATGTATTGTAGGGTTACATTTCTTTCCCAGATACTCATCTTTTATTAGTTATGTATTTATATAGGCCAAAAACTAACGTTTTCAAAGTTGAACGAATCATGGTCCGGTTGTCTATAGAACGAAAATGATCCGGCTCGTGTTTTACTCGCCATAACAACTATTGCAATGTAATTTTCTTGTATTACTCTGACGAATTTTACCATCATTTTCTACTTTTTGTTGCTTGTGTATAACTGAATAATTTACATGCCCTCTCATATTGCACTTACTGCTGAATTATGGGTTCGAGCCCCGGTCTGGTTGCACATTTATAGATGAAGAATAGATCGTCATAGATGAATCTTTAAAGTTGACTTGAATATTTGTCTAGATGTGTCAAGATATTTTGACATGCAGACATCGATATGAACGTGTATGTACAACCAATCAACTGATTCTTCTTTTTATTTATTTTCAGGGGAAAAAACAAGGTTCCAATGTGACCTATGTGCAAAGACATTCATATTTATTTCGACCATGTCTAGGCAAAGACTAAGTCGTGGACAACATTTAGAAAGACATTAATGTACCCAGTGTGGCAAAAGTTTTACCGCAAAGTCGTCTACATTTTCAATGTTTCACAGGGTGCTTGAGAAAACGTCCCAGCTGCTGATAGGGATGCTACTTTTCAAGGAAATGTTCCTTTTACCTCAGACTTGCGAATGTTTCATAGAAACTGGTATATACAGTATAACCTCCAGAAACGGCACTTTTATTTCCCCCCGTTCGTTTTCATTCTTATTTTAACCTCCGTAGAACGACACCTCCACAAAGCGGCAAACGGCCGTTAAAATTGTTTACCTTTTGTATGGTTTACCTCTGAGAAGCGACAGGTGTGTTTTTACAACGACATATTCACACGTGTTTACATAACTCCATACGATGTTGTTTTCTATGTTTCGCACCTTCGTGGATTATAATAATTATCGCTCATTAGGTAACGATAGCCACGGGCGCTAGTAAATTAGCGACTGTCTTTGGGATCAGTTCGACAAACACCGTAACACCGTACATACCACTTGCTGAGATGCATTAACTCGAATTTTTTTTAATCAAAATCGTTATTAGTAATTTTAAATGAATTATCAATACGCGCTATAAGAAAAGAAATTCACGTACACGTCGTGTTAATGGTTAATCAGGTCGTCTAAAACTGTCAATTTCAGCATATGCACTGACCAAGTTACACGCGAGAGGTAAACAAATTACCGATCACGTGTGCAAATTGTGTGCTGAGCGATATGACGTAATAGAGATTTTAACTCTTTGAAGGTAAACAATTCAATTGAATACGGCATGTGCGTAAAATAATATGGATTCGGTTTATAATGTTGAGAGTTGCGTTTAATAGCAATAAATACTAGACCTGTGAATTGTACGCATTTTTGTATATAATCAATGATCTTAATTAAATAATCCTAAGAATTATATCGCAAAACGCGCGGCTACGAGTAGATCTAATTGTATGCATTTAATCAGAAACAAACAACGTCAAATTTAAAATTACTGTGATTACGTACACTCAATAGTCTTATGAATGACATTCTGAAACAATCAACCTCTACAGAGCGACACCTCCGCAGAGCGGCAGTTTTTTCTGTCTCCGCCGGATGTCGCTCTACGGAGGTTATACTGTAAATAAAATACCGCTATTTTTGCTTCCGAAGCGAAACAAAGTCTGTCTTGGATTGGTAGCAGTTGGTGATGTCAAAGTTACATCGTATTGCTACACTGCTATTGTGGGTAACTAGTTCATCATCATCAAAGTAGACATTCCACGTGGTATGAGATGTAATTGTTGGCTAGGAACACAAGTAAAAATCTAAAAAACAATCGTAGGTACTTAATTCTTTGATCGAATTTGAAGACACTCTTGATGGTCAACCCCAGAATAGGTGCTGTCCATGCCAATTAATATTCCGAAAACCAACACAACTGCTATCAAGTCGATTTCGACAGAAGTCCTTTCGAAGAAAAATATTACGTCGCATGGACAGTACTCAAATTTGGCTTGAGTTTCGAGTAAATATCGTTAAATCGGTCTAAGAATAAAATAGTTACGTTACTTGCGTTAAATTCTGAACCCCTAAAATTATGCCACATACCACATGGTATGACAACATTTTTCCTGGGATAAACGTGTCGAAAAAACAATCACACCCAGAACATATTATATATTCAGATTATTGAAAAGAATAATGCACAAATCGAACATAACAGTTTACAGTTTATTTGAAATACATTAGGCATTATGCCGATGAGTAAACAAAGATACAAAATGTACAGGAAAAAATAATTACATATAAATACATGGTCAACAGTCAATTAATATATTATACTTGGATTTATTGAATTTTGGAAATTGGTCGTCAATTTCCCTCCCATGTGCAGATAGTCCTGTCTTACTCCTTGTGGTGTGGTTGTTTCCCTATAGTAGATTTTCACTACTAAACATACATGGGGAAAACATTGCATTGCACTACGACTTATTGTTGCGACGTAAAAAAAACTGTTAGCAAATTATATCCATTCATAACTCTTGAAGAATACTATGAATGCATTGGATATTTTGTTCGTTAAAGTTGCTGAAATATAGGAACTTCGGGAACATTTTAAATGAAGCTTTGAAAGGCTCATGCAATCTCATTTACGTCGAATAGTTTTGTTATATCACCATTGTACTTGGTTCGCACGTATAATGGAATTATAGTATGTCAATATATAATTATGAAATATGTGCAGTGGTTTTAAAAATAGAAGTCCCAACGCATGTCACATAAGCCATGCCCCTCTGACAGTTGCAGGCGGTGTTACGGAAATTACCGTTACCTACGTTATATATGATTGTCTCGGCTATATGGATGCCGCTTAGCGATTACCGCCATGGGTCCTAAACAACTTTCTTTCTATTGTATTAGACAAACGTTCTTGTGTCGAAACGATATTTAAGCAGGAATTACAAACATGTACCGTTTGTTAACATACTAGTATGTTATTATATTTTATCTACAGTGGAGAAGTGTTTATTTTACTCTGATTCTGATGTATAGTATTTAACAACTGAAGCAAGAAATGCAAAATAAATAATATGCATATTCCAAATTTGTGTTAACTAGTAGTATCCATACAGTACATGCACTTTGCACGTGGTTTCTAAGTTGATATACTGCTCGTTTTAACTAGCGGGTCAATTTAGGATTCATCACATTTAAAATATTTTTTTCCGCACGGGGCTTCATCCAAATTCCTGTTCACTGTTCCAATATTTCTGTGTGGTTTTGTCATTCTTTTATTACACTAGCCGAAGCTGCGATCCCTACAAAAAATAAACAAAAACAATTTAGCTCAATATCTCGTAAAAATGTCAATACGTGTATGTATTTGTTATTATCCATGGGGTTTTGAAAGACGTTTTTATAAAAAAAACTATCAGAGGTGTCCTTTAAATAAACTAAATAAATATAGTAGATTTATATAGCGCCCTTTTCATGCGAACGCAAGTACATTTGCGCTTCACATAGAGTGTTGCAGTCACTAGGGCGCAGGTGCATCCCGGGGCCTACCAGTGCAGATACAGCATGATCGGACCAGATGGACAGACCGAGAGAAAGCACCCGAAGGGAAAGAGAGAGACATCAGATACAGGCATGTCCGGTGTTGCAGACATGCGCCTAGCTCTTTTTTCGAACAGACAGTCTGGTTCTTTAATGTGCCTGGTGTGTATAGCACCGATACACAGCTTACTGGCACTTTTCACCAGATAATGTGCAGTCAATATGGTCCGATATAGCGGAAAATTACTACGAGTAGAAGTTCAGAAATGTCAAGTTCAAATGCCGGGAATTGAACCCACGACCTCTGGATAGACAGTCCAGTGTGTTACCACTGAGCTACATGTAAGTCCTTTGAGAAGACGTTTAGTTCAAAATAATCTTACTACGTGAGAAATGAAGTGATATACGTGTATTTAAAAAATTGCTAAAATATTAATGTCCATATCTGTACATAATGCCGATGCATATATAATTGTAAAAGCGAACCGGATCATTTGCGTTGTATCGACAACCGGACCCTGGAAAACGTTAGATTTTGGCCTATATAAATACATTATTAATAAAAGAGGAGTATGTGGGAAAGAAATGTAACCCTACAATACATGCAAGTACATAGTTTAGACTCGGTAAGCTCTTACTTAGTCTAATTTGTCTAAAATGTCTGCATTTCATGTCTGTTTTGCATTGTTTACGATTGAATCATAACTTTCAACGTACATTACGTGCATATGCATTGATGCAAGACAAAACCAAATAGCTACGAGCATGCAGGACAAACGTGGGCATTCCGTAAGAGTATTCCTGTCTTCAGAATTCAAGAATAATCATACAAAATACGCAAAAATGTTACACTCACCAGCGTATTATTGTTGATATCCACCATTTTTAGCCGGATCATTTTCGCTACGTTAGCCGAACCCTTGTCGTTAAACCGGATCCATTGCGTTTTGCCAATACAGTGTGATGTAACACTATCCAACATTTTTACAGAAGTATGGCATCTAAATGACTTACATGTAGCTGGTTTTTATGGACATAAAACTTCCAGTGGGGCATAATCATATTGAACGCAGTCTTGTTTTTTTTTTTTTTTTTTTTGAATGGTGACTTTTTATATAATTTTTTTTTATATCTATTTATTTTCATGAAAGCATGTTACATAAAATAGTCAATAAACATACATATAGCTTCATGAAATATAGTGACATAGCATTTATAACCAAAAGAAGGTACATAATTAAGTTAACAATTTTTCTGGAACAGGAGAGTGAATATAGAATAGGTAGGGTTGTATATGTGAGAATACTCATTATTTGATATTTTCCATTATTGGGGAGGCTTAAAAAGGGAAACGAAAAGCTTAAGCAACTTAAATAAAATTCTGATTGTAGCAAAATATTACATTGATCAATGTAAAATGATTTTATCTATCCCTAATATCGAGTCTTTTATAAAAACGAGTGCACACCTATTACAAAGCAGAAAGAATTAATGCTTTTAAAACATTTAGTATACAAAAGTTTGAAAAATTATGGTCTCCGCAGTCTTGTTTTATTAGAACATGCAGCAGGGTTGTATTTAGAGACAGAAAAGAATGGAGGCAAATACTTTCCAGAGTCTATTGGAGGCATTTTTGTCTTCAACAACATGACTTTTTGCTTATTTTGGTAATTTCTCAAACCTTGGCCCTGAGACAAGCGTCTTGGT
Organism: Spisula solida; assembly: GCA_947247005.1. Lineage (NCBI taxonomy): Eukaryota > Metazoa > Mollusca > Bivalvia > Venerida > Mactridae > Spisula > Spisula solida. The sequence continues at coordinate 46,108,311 of OX365945.1, read as the reverse complement.
GTGCCTCAGTGTGGATATGGGCCCGAGTATATATAGCCAAACTTTTAAAATGGTGAAAATACCCCCTGATTTTGAAGAAGTATTCTCTGAAAATCCATAAAAAAACTTTTTAGAGAATTTCTGAATTTCAATAGGTGTTGGTTATTTTGGTTTAAATGTAATGCCGAGCATAGCCGTTGTTTGCCAGTCATCTTTCTGGTGAAATTTGGCTGGCAATCTGGCATATGAGTGCCTCCACCTGTATTTGAACCCGGGTCTTCAGATTAGATGGCAAGCATCAGCCATTGACCGCTAAGCCGCTAACACAGTCATCTGTCTATTGTACATGACTGAAAATCTGTGATGATGATGAACTATTTGCATGGGTAAGAGTTGTCAGGATTTTTAAGGATTTCAGGATTTCTAACTTAATTTACCTCTGTATTTGTTATTGCAGGCCAAGGAGCAATATTAGACCCAATTGTATTTGAGGAGCAAGAAGAATGTTACAGCCTTCCTAATGTAGAGGACAAGGATTTTGAGTTATTTGCAGCTGCATTACGTCTTGGTTCTGCTAGGTCGAATCATGTCAGAGTTAATGTTGTCGGAAACCAAGAAGCAGGGAAGACAACTCTGATCCAAAGATTGCAAGATACGGAAGTAGACTGTCCGGATAATCACAGACCTGCTACAGAAGGTCTAGATATCAGTCAAGTAACAATGAAATGTATTGAAAAAGATGGTAAAAGAGATTTTAACACAAATATTAAAGGTAAGTTATTTATTATGCCCCACCCCATCTTTGTTGAGGGGGTATATTGCTCTGCACATGTCCATCAGTCGGTAGACCAAATGGTTTCTGTTCAATTACTTAAGAAAACTTTGCTCTAGGATCTTCAAACTTCACATGTAGGTAGATGACCCCTATTGATTTTGAGGTCAGTAGGTCAAAGGTCAAGGTCACTGTGACCTTTACCATTTCTGACTATTCAAATGTTTTTCGTTCAATAACTCAAGAACGCTTTGCCCTAGGATTCTTAAACTGTACAAGGAGGTTGGTCATCAACAGTAGATGACCCCTTATAATTTGGGGTCCGTAGGTCCAATTTTGGGGTCAGTAGGTCAAAGGTCAAGGTCACTGTGACGTTTACAATTTCTGACTATTCAAATGGTTTCTGTTCAGTAACTCAAGATTGCTTTGCCCTAGAATCTTCAAAATTTACATGGAGGTAGGTCATCAACAGTAGATGATCCCTATTGATTTAGGGATCAGTAGTTTAAAGGTCAAGGTCTGTGTGACCTTTGCCATTTCTGACTATTGGGCTACCATGGGAGCATTCATGTTTTACAAACATCTCTTGTTGTTACTTGCTTAAGTGAATGTTGTAAAATGTACGTAAAACATGAAATAATAATAATAAGAAGAAGAAAGACTTCATTTTACGAGGAAACTCATTTAACAATATTAAATGGCAATCTCCCATAAGATCCTCAACAATGAACAGTTGAACAAGAAAACTAGTACATAAAAGAAAAGAGTATAATGGCAAATTGGCCCATAGCTAGCCAAGAAATGTCACTAAGGCATTGTGTCACCAAGAAATCATGCTTTACAGTCCATAATTAATAGTTCTTATTCCTAACTGTATAACATTGTCTCAGGAGAGGTCCCTTGAATTTGATGATGAAACATACAGACCCAACAAGAATGGAACACCCACTATCATACTGTTCCCAGTGCCCATTTGAACACAGCCCTGACTGACATTCAATCAAACATTCAACATGCATAATTATAAGTAAACTTTATTAGGCTATGCTTTAGCGTGTGCTAATTTTTGCTTGCATTTCTGGAATATGAAATTTCTTCCTTATCAGGTTACGAAGAAGAGCTGAACCTTCAGAGAATGGCATTTGCTTTGCAAAGAACTGAAGAGGCGCGCACAAATGATGAAACCAGTGATCAACCACCGACAGAAACTATACCAATCAGTAGCATACCCGTTACCGAAGATAGTTTTAATAAGGGGTCTGATTTTGTGGAGGAGCTCAACATTCTACAATCCGACCCTGAAATTACATACTCACAAAGGGATAACATTAGACTTAAGAAAATTTATCTACAAAAAGTGAAGGACTGGCGTGAAAGATACAAAGATGAAAGCATGTACATGTCCTTCTGGGATTTTGCTGGCCAGTCAACATATTATTCGACCCATCAGGCATTCATGGCACCGTCGGCGGTTTATCTACTTGTCTTTGACCTAAGCGTTCGATTGGATACTTTGTTGAAGTCTAAACTGGCTTTTGAAACACATATCTTGAAACAGTACACTGTGGAAGGTGAGGCTGTGGATTAACATTCTATTTTTGGGGGTGGGAAGGGGACAATTCTATTTTTAGCTCATCTGATTTTTTACGAAAAAAAGATGAGTTATTGTACATTCTAATGGTATGCTTGTATGCCAACAAAATTTCAAGTAGAATTGGTCTAAATTTTGTTCATATTGATTGCTTTGTTGCTGATACTTTTCCAGATATGGACACGGTCTCAAAACTATCCAGACAACCCTTATATGTATTTTGTTTTCATTCATTGTTTGTCTAAATGCCAGTCTTGTTGATTTTTGACCTTCACATTGACCTAATTTTGGACTTAGACTAATTGAGCGTCTAATTCTTGGTTAACCCAAATTGACCGTTTCGTTTTACATCATGTCCATCATGGCGTTGCCTTAAAACTTGGCATACTTGTTTACTATCATTAGCCCCTTACATTATCAAAGCCATGTAATACTATCCTACATTATTACAGAATTATGGCCCCTGATTGACTTAGATTTTTATGGGCAAGGCTTCCATTGGGGCATAAGCGTTTTTTGAACGCAGTCTTGTTCTAACCTGTGTCTGGTCAGCTGACTGTAAATCTACCTCATATATTCGAGTCACACAAGTAAACTGTTAACAAAGCGCCGCCGGAAGCTATGGCACATTGGGTTTCAGCCCTCTCTGGTACCCATTTAAACACCTGGGTAAAGTGGACCAATGTGGGTTTTTCTGGCTCAGAGAAATTGACCAGTGACACAGACAAGCATGGAACCGGGAACCTCTTGATCCCAAAGCAGGTGCCCTTCCTCTAGGCCACAGTTCCCCACTTATGACACGAAAAATATTGAATGCAAACCTCCTGTTACATATCAGGAGGCCAATTGATAGATTGCGAGAAAGTATTTTATGACATTTGTATGCCCTGGCAACTATTGATGCAGGAGGCATTTATAGTGATTGTCCAGTCTGTCAATCTGTTCCTTCTTTCATCCGTCCATTCATTTGTTCATTCCATTGATAATGTTAACCAAAACATTCAATTTCTTGGAACTCAAATACTTCCAAAGTCCATCAAGACTTGCTTTCAAACTTTGCATTAATGTTTACGATCATCAATACTATACATTGTCAATGCCATATAACACTATCCAACAGAATTATGGCCCCTGATTGACTCCGCTAGTTATTATGGACAAGGCTTCCATCGGTTTACTGAACGCAGTCTTGTTCAGCTACTGTACTTGGTATTTATAATTTCATTTCAGAAACTTTGAAGTTTTGGGTCTCCTCCATAAAAGCTTATACAAGAGATAATGAAAACGGTACAGCCCCATTCATTATCGTTGGCACTCACAGTGATAAAGTCTCGAAAGAACAAGTTGAAGAGACATTTGGACAAATTAGGCATGCTTTGAAGGATGTTTCCGAGGTTGAGTTTATTGCTATCGATAACACTCGTGACAATAAGAAAGACTCACATTTACGGTCATTAAAACATAAAATATTAGATTTAGGATTAGGTGTGATTGATGTGGAAATTCCAGCTCGATGGATTAATCTTGAGCACACGCTGTTGCAAAAAAAGAATAATGGTAAACAGTGTCTGACATTCGAGGAATTGATGAAGCTAGATGCAGAATCAGATAATCCAATCAACGAGAGAGGTCAAGTGCTAAAATTTCTTGAACATGAGCACAGACGAGGTTTTCTGATGTTTTATGACAGTTGTGACGATGAGATTATCATTTTAGACCCTTCGATCCTAGCCAATTTCTTTAACACACTGCTTCGGCCACGACCCAATACAAGAATCCAGTCATCTTTTCTCAACAAAAAGGGAATTGTTCCAAAGAAATTCGTAATAGACGTAGTTGTGCAAATGTTTGGACAGTCATCAAAAATTGTTGACACTGTTTTTGCAACTCTCCAGTATTTGTACATAGTTCACAAATTTAAGGAAGATCGCTACTTTATCCCGTCTCTTCTCCCACACATGGATGTTCGAGAACAGTTAAAAGAAAGTCAGCAAGGTAGGAAACTTCCAACTCTTCGTTTGTCATTCATCCACGCATTCATAGCTCCATCTTTCTTCCATTTGCTGTTGTCTGCGATGAATGACAAAGAGGGTGGTCTGCAAATACGAGTTAAAGATGAAGATCCTGTACTGTACAACCTATTCGCTTCTTATATTTATCATAAGGAAACAATGCGGTTGGAGATATACTGGCATGAGTGTAAGATATATTTTGAACTGAAGAACTATTCCAAACGATCAACCAGTATGAGTACAGGTACTGATACATGGGAAGAAATGTTGAAGATGGTGGAAGAAAAGATCAAGAAGGTTCTGTCTATCTATAGACAAGATAATGTACATTATTACTTCGAAGTTCAGTGTCCTGAGTGTCCACCATATGATGGTGCTTACATAGAACTTGAGAAAATGCGATGTAATAATGAAGAAGTGATGTGTCCCAAAGACCATGCTGTGACCATGCAAGACGTCTTTCCAGATCTTCAATTGAAGGTAATATACATAAATTATACAATCACTTGATTAAATAAATAATTGACAATTGACCAAGTATTTTTAAGAAAGGTCATGAAACGTATCTGGAATTTATATCAGAAACAGTGAAAAATTATAATTGGGTTTTGGTTTTTAGTTGAAATGTATTTTATTACCCAAATGAAATATACAATAACTGTATCAATATATTTGATATACATGGGTAAAAGGGTCAAGCCACAATTTCCAAAAATATTGATTACATTACAATGTATTCAAATAAATACGGAAATTTAGCAAAACTTTAAATGCAGGTGTTTTAACCTATATGATTATAACATACATCAAGGGCAGATTCTGGATTTGGTGTTAGGGGGCGGATTCAGGATTTGGTGTTAGGGGGCGGATTCAGGATTTGGTGTTAGGGGGCAGATTCAGGATTTGGTGTTAGGGGGCAGATTCAGGATTTGGTGTTAGGGGGCGGATTCTGGATTTGGTGTTTGGGGGCGGATTCTCAGCCGCCCTTATGAAAGTTAAATTGACAACACACTGACAATATACTGACAAAACACTGACAACACACTGACAATAGACTGACAATAGACTGGTTATATGAATGTCTGTCTGACAACACACTGACAATAAACTGGTATGACAATGGCTGTAATTTTTTATTTCTGACAATACACTGGCAGTGTAACCAGTGTATTGTCAGCTTCTGGTAATAGCTGTACAACACACTGGATACACACTGGTAGTAAAACTGGGATCTGACAATACACTGGCATAAAATATAAATGACAGAGTCAATCTGACAATACACTGACACTACATTTTGTTATTAAAATACATCTGACAACACTCTGGCAACAAAAGACTTGCAAATTTAGCACTTCCTTATTTCTGACAATAAGCTGGCAACACAAGACTTAGAAAATATTTTGTATTCTTGTTCTGTTCTGACAATAAACTGGCAATAAATTACTTTAAAAATAATTGAGGTGTATGTTCTGACAATTCACTGGCAACAGAAAGAAACAGACAAGATAGTCACTGGATGACCGCCTACTCATACACAGTTTGACTGTTAAACTGTGTGTGAGGAGGCAGTTACCCAATGCTACTGTTACGTCAAAACAAATGTATTCTTATGATAAAATTGACCAACTAGTTTAAATACAAGAAGGTCAAAAGGACATAAATGTATAATCAGTCTATAGTCAGTGTGTCGTCAGTCTATAGTCAGTGTGTCGTCAGTCTATAGTCAGTGTGTCGTCAGTCTATAGTCAGTGTGTTGTCAGTCTATAGTCAGTGTGTCGTCAGTCTATAGTCCGTGTGTTGTCAGTCTATAGTCAGTGTGTCTTCAGTCTATAGTCTGTGTGTCATCAGTCTATAGTCAGTGTGTTGTCAGTCTATAGTCAGTGTGTCTTCAGTCTATAGTCTGTGTGTCGTCAGTCTATAGTCAGTGTGTCTTCAGTCTATAGTCAGTGTGTTGTCAGTCTATAGTCAGTGTGTCGTCAGTCTATAGTCTGTGTGTCGTCAGTCTATAGTCCGTGTGTTGTCAGTCTATAGTCAGTGTGTCTTCAGTCTATAGTCTGTGTGTCATCAGTCTATAGTCAGTGTGTTGTCAGTCTATAGTCAGTGTGTCTTCAGTCTATAGTCTGTGTGTCGTCAGTCTATAGTCAGTGTGTCTTCAGTCTATAGTCAGTGTGTTGTCAGTCTATAGTCAGTGTGTCGTCAGTCTATAGTCTGTGTGTCGTCAGTCTATAGTCAGTGTGTCTTCAGTCTATAGTCAGTGTGTTGTCAGTCTATAGTCAGTGTGTTGTCAGTCTATAGTCAGTGTGTTGTCAGTCTATAGTCAGTGTGTCGTCAGTCTATAGTCAGTGTGTTGTCAGTCTATAGTCAGTGTGTCTTCAGTCTATAGTCTGTGTGTCATCAGTGTGTTGTCAGCTTTACATAAGAATTTAAATAGTCTGTGTACTATGGTAGTTGTACATTTGTATTACCTCCCTTTATTAAAAAAATGTATTTTTTCATATATAGATTTACCTGTTTCAGGATACAATGTTTTTTTATTTGTAAAATGTTCTTTTATTAACAAGTTAAAATTTCTTGCAATTGGTATAAGCATTTTTATTATCTTATAAAGTAGGTAGTTACTAATTAATTATTTATTTAAATAGTAGGATGGTACAGTCAATGATTATCAAGGATCATTGCTGAATCCTGATCTGCAGAGCTGCAGTTCATTGCCAGCAGTTTATTGCCAGTGTGTTGTCAGTCTGTTGTCATATTATTTCCTAGTGCACTGACATCAAACTGGATGCAAACTGACATTAAACTGGATACAGACTGGATTTACACTGGCAACACAATTCCTTTGAAGCCTAAAGATATATTGCCAGTGTGTTGCCAGACTTGCCAGTTCTGGTAATACACTGGTTTTACACTGACTTCAGACTGGATAAAACGAATTCCCACCTATTGTCAGTCTATTATCAGTTATTGTCAGTCTATTACCAGTCTATCGTCAGTCTTTTCGTAATGGCAGTGTATTGTCAGTGTGAAGTCAGTCTGTTGTCATATTTTTTCCTAAAACAAAGTTTGGTTGCTTTCATTTTTCATATTAGGTGAAAATTATTCGTCTACTTTAATGCTTAAGTATTTTACTGTTGTCAGTGTGAAGCCAGTGTATGTCCAGTGAGTTGTCAGAACTGGCATCAAACTGGTTACACACTGGTTTTAAGCTGACAATAAGCTGGCATTAATTAATCAGGTCTGGCAATAGGTGACCAATAGACTGGTAAGACACTGGAAACAAACTGGCAACAAACTGGTAATACAATGGCAATGCACTGGCAATACAGTAAAATTTCATAAGGGTGGATTTGGTGTTAGGGGGCGGATTCATGATTTGGTGTTAGGGGGCGGATTCATGATTTGGTGTTAGGGGGCGGATTCTGGATTTGGTGTTAGGGGGCGGATTCTGGATTTGGTGTTAGTGGGCGGATTCAGGATTTGGTGTTAGTGGGCGGATTCAGGATTTGGTGTTAGTGGGCGGATTCAGGATTTGGTGTTAGGGGGCGGATTCAGGATTTTGTGTTAGGGGGCGGATTCAGGATTTGGTGTTAGGGGGCGGATTCTGGATTTTGTGTTAGGGGGCGGATTCAGGATTTGGTGTTAGGGGGCGGATTCAGGATTTGGTGTTAGGGCGCGGATTCAGGATTTGGTGTTAGGGGGCAGTATCAGGATTTGGTGTTAGGGGGAGGGGCAAAAATATTGAAATGTTTCTCTTCTGTCGAGGAAACTTGAGCGAGTGAAGCGGCCTAGGAAACAAATTGTTTGTTTATTTGAACAGCTTATATGAGAAGTTTCAGAAATTATTTTGCGAGCGAATCAAGCACGAAAAATATTTATACCATAACACCTATAACAAAAGACAAATTTTCTATATATTTATGCCATCGCCTATCCCCCAATAAATCTGCCCTTGTACATATCTATAAAGGGAATGTTTAAACAACTTTTGATAATTTGATTTTGTACGAATTAGGTTAGGACAGAAGAGTAAGATTAAGTGTAAGAAAACGATGGAGTTTGTGGACATTTTGGTTTTTGCTGGAGCCAAGTTTCAGCTATCATATGACTGTGACTTGATTTCAAGGGAAAATGTATTTTTGTTGATGTTTTATTTAAGAAATTAAAATATGAAAAATCATAGCATACCAGCTGATGTAGTTCTGACGCATATGAATTAACCTTGAAGGCTTTAGACCTAACTGGTTTATTCAAAGTGTCAGAACGACAAACTATTGTTAAACGAAAGGTATACTACAGTTTTTGAATAGTTTATTTCGATTCTAACATGATTTAATCGCACAATTATATCTTAAGTCAGTTTTTCTTTGCAAGAGTATGTTATTTACTTTACTTGTTAACCTGCATAAAGTCTTAAATGGAATATCTGCACAAACTGATGTCACGTTCATCCGTATATCAAACGTTATTCAACGCTATTTTTTCTCTATAGCCTTAGGGGCAAAACTGCCAGGAGAGGATTAGGTAGGTAGGTATTCTTGTTCTTTATCTATATTGGCAAAACCGTGGGTCATGTAAGATATATAATATAGATAGTAAAATGCTTTATAGAAAACTCCTTGTAAAATTGCAGAAAGTGGTGGGAAACGATGAAAAACAAGAGGATCAAGTAACTCATAAAGACCTTGGGCGACTTTCTCAACATCTTAATCATGAATCTGCGCAATCATTAGCCGCAAAACTGAAACTCCAGCCATGTAATGCAACAGCATCAAAGGCAGCTTCATGTTGGCCAGGGCACCCAGAAATGCAGCGTTTTCAAATACTGGAAACTTGGAAACAGCAAAATCCTGAATCTACAATAAAAGACCTATTACAATGCTTATCAGAGTTGGAAGACCGTAATTATGAGGACCTTGTCGATTTTCTAGAGAAGCAAGTCAAACAATGCCAATACCAAGGTATGATATGTAAGCTTGTCAGCTCGACTTTTCAAAGAAAAAAAGTTGAGCTATTGTGGTGACGGGATCATTTGCAGCGTCACCTTCTGTGTCTGCATTGGTCAAGTTTATTGTCAGAGTCATTTCTCAAAGACTATCAAAGGTATCAACATGAAACTCAAATTGTTATTCACAATCATAAGTGGAGTCCATAGTGACAAGGCTGGTATCCCTGTGACCTTTATTTATGGAGTAATTTGCCCTTGTTTCGACTCAGTACGAGGGGTGTTCCTTATGTATTGTCACTTGGGTCCCAAATCAAAAACATTCGTTGATATCTTTAAATCTTTATATATTTCTAGAACCATCAAGATTTCCGCGATATTTCGTGAAAAAATCAATAAAATTTAATTACCGGAATGTTGTTTCTGTTGTCTTTTCAAAGGACTAGTAATAGACACTGCGACTTTGTTCGAATAACTGTCGATTAAAACTTCCTTTCGGGAAAAATTCTTATTCCACAACTATCATACCGTAAATATTGTAAATTCCTTCGATAAAAACATGATTTGCTGTACTTGATTGCCATTTTTAACAAAATAAGAGCATTTCAAAGTCGCGAAAATAAGTGTCAAAATTAGTCAAAAAAGCATGCTACTTTTCAATGAAAATTAGTTTAGTTTAATTGATTGGAATTTGACATACGAATGTATCATACAGGTATGTAAGCCATTGACCATCAACATTGATTTTTGGGAAGAATTTGAGATCAAAGTACAATTGATATGAAGTTATCGGTGCGTGAAACAACAAGCATCATTTGGTATAAATTAGAGTGATCTCCCTTGTTTTGACCGTCTTACTCTTAGACAACAAATAATTTCATTTTGATTTAAAGTTCTAATGGAAGTATAAGGGTCCAGTTATCGTATCTTATATTGCAGTTTAAAGAATACTGACATTTACTTTTCTAAACAACTACTGCAAAGATGACACAAATTTAGCTTAAAATTAACATAAGGCCAGTGTACTTGAGCATACCCTCTTCTAAGTTCAATAAATTACTTAATTGTTGACGAAAGGCTATGTAATTTTCCAGATATAGAATAGAAACATGCACCTTTTAGACAGTCATCGTAGAATCCTTCTAAATATTGCCATAGAAAAATGCAAAGGACAGTGACAATACATATGGAACACCCCTCGTATATAGTAATAGTGGCAAATTTTACACATTAACTGAATTTTCTGAAACTCTTTGAAAGCTTTCACTTTGAAAGTCAATTTACTTGTTCAATGTGAAGACCTATATCTACTTACAAGAGGAAACAAATCTACCCAGCATTTTATAATCCCTGGCATCGGAACTTGACATTTCTGAAATATTTATAATATTTCCCGCTATATCTAGCCGTGTGGTCTGCAAAGTATCTGGAAGTGCCAGGAAGCTGTGTATTGGTGCTATACACCGGGCACATTAAAGAATCAGGCTGTCTATTCGAAATAAGGGCAAGGCGCACTTCTGCAGCGCCGGACATGCCTGTATCTAATGTCTCTCTCCCTTCAGGGGCTTTCTCTCAGTCTATCCCTCTGGTTAGATCACGCTGTATCTGCACTGGTAGAGGATGCACCTGCGCCCTTGTGGCTGCAACATAATAATGTAAAGTGCCTTTGAACGTGCGTTCGCATGAAAAGGGCGCTATATAAATCTGGTATTTTATTTTTATAAGAGTTATTCCCCTTTTCTGAGTTGGAATTTTTTACACAAAATGTCAAATTCTCAAAGACTCAAAGGTATCGACTTGAAACTCAATATAGTTATTCACCATTGCAAAGAGTTTCCATATTGACAAAGCTTGTAACCCTGTGACCTATTTTTAGCTCACCTGTCACAAAGTGACAGGGTGAGCTTTTGTGATCACTCTTCGTCCGTCGTCCGTCCACAATTTGTTTGTGTAGACACTAGAGGTCACAATTTTGGCCTAATCTTTATGAAACTTGGTCACAATGATCAGCTCAACAAAATCTAAGTCAAGGTTGATATTGGGTCAATCAGGGTCAAAAACTAGGTCACAAGGTCAAATCATAGAAAAATCTTGTGTAGTCACTAGAGGTCACAATTTTTTACCTAATCTTTATGAAACTTAGTCACAATGATCATGTCAACAAAATCTAGGTCAAGTTCGATATTGGGTCATCCGAGTTCAAAAACTAGGTCACAAGGTCAAATCATAGAAAAACCTTGTGTAGTCTGTAGAGGTCACAAATTTGACTTTATCTTTATGAAACTAGGTCAAAATGATCATGTCAACAAAATCTAGGTCAAGTTCGATATTGGGTCGTCCGGGGTCAAAAACTAAGCCACAAGGTCAAATCATAGAAAAACCTTGTGTAGTCACTAGAGGTCACAATGTTGGCCTTATCTTTATGAAACTTGGTCACAATGATCATGTCAACAAAATCTAGGCCAAGTTCGATATTGGAAAATCTGGGGTCAAAAACTAGGTCACATTGTCAAAATCATAGAAAAACCTTGTGTAGTCACTAGAGGTCACAATTTCGACCTTATCTTTATGAAACTTTGTCACAATAATAACCATAACACAATCTAGGCCAAGTTCGATATTGGGCCATTCGGGGTCAAAAACTAGGTCACAAGGTCAAATCATAGAAAAACCTTGTGTAGTCTGTAGAGGTCACAAATTTGACTTTATCTTTATGAAACTTTGTCACAAAAATTACCTCAACACAATCTAGGCCAAGTTCGATATTGGGAAATCTGGGTTAAAAACTAGGTCACAAGGTCAAATCATAGAAAAACCTTGTGTAGTCACTAGAGGTCACAATTTTGGCCTTATCTTTATGAAACTTGGTCACAATAATAACCTCAACAAAATCTAGGCCAAGTTTGATATTGGGTCATCCGGGGTAAAAAACTAGGTCACAATGTCAAATCATAGAAAAACCTTGTGTAGTCACTAGAGGTCTCAATTTTGGCCTAATCTTTATGAAACTTGGTCACAATAATCATCTCAACAAAATCTAGGTCAAGTTCGATCTTGGGTCATCCGGGGTCAAAAACTAGGTCACAAGGTAAAATCATAGAAAAACCTTGTGTAGTCACTAGCGATCACAATGTTGGACTAATCTGTATGAAACTTGGTCACAATGAACAACACAACAACATCTATGTCAAATTTGATATTGGGTCATCCGGGGTCAAAAACTAGGTCACAAGGTCAAATCATAGAAAAACCTTGTGTAGTCATTAGAGGTCACAATTTTGGCCTAATCTTTATGAAATTTGGGCACAATGATCATCTCAATAAAATCTAGGTCAAGTTTATTATTGGGTCATCCAGGGTCAAAAACTAGGTCATCAGGTCAAATCACTTCAATATGTCATTGGGTCTAAATGTGATGTAAATTATAAAGCATAAGACAATATGAAAACCTTGTACATGCAATAGAGGCTACCATTAGTGGTTCATGAACAACTAGGACAGGTGAGCGACCTATGGCCCTTTGGGCCCTCTTGTTATGAGTTATCTGCCCTTGTTACTCTTAAAATGTTCACTTATAAATGAGTAAGGATACTATCAAGTATGAGAAAATCGAGCGCCCAGCACTCATAGGTGCACATGCTCTTGTTTGAATAAGGTTTGTGAGTTCTCCAAAACATTTTATTGTGACTTTTCATGATTTGAAAACGGCATAATTTGAATACTGGGATAGAACAAAGAGCTAAACAGAGAAAACTGACTCTAAAATTTGCTGGCTTAGAATGAGAAGGTCGTAAGTACAAAATCAATATTTATAGGAAAAAAACTGTCTGATATTTACTCTTTACTTATGGAAAATCAAGCTCTTCCAACTTCAGTTTGGGGAACATGGCCAGTTCCGATTTTCATGAAAATAGGCTCATAAGAAGCGCTTTTTGCTGCAGATTTCAAATATTATGAGTCTTACCAGGTCGTAAGTAGCACATAGGACCTTCTCATTCTAAGCCTGAAAATTGTGTTCCGAACTTGTGATGAGGCACTCTTATTACTAAGCTAGTCTTTTAAGTGAAGTTTTATTGTTATCTGAGAATTGTATTTTTTTTCTAGATCTTAAAGATAGTGTTCTTAAAGCTAAGCCAAATGAAAGAATCTGCTCATTGGTATGTAACTGTATTGGCAAGGACTGGCCTTTTCTAATGACAGAACTAGGACTTACGTTCACTGAACTAGAAAGAAGACGACAAGATAACCCTCGCGATCCAGATGCTACAGTACTTAAGCTTCTATCATCATGGACGCAAGAATTTCCCGAAGAAGCAACTACTCAAATATTGTTAGATACACTATCGTACATTGGTGTTAACACAAAAAGTTTGATTGAAGATATCAAGCGCTTATTGCGATAACCAACTGTCCTCTAGATTGGGAAATTGGAAGTAGCTTTATAGCATATTTGCTGAAGGTGATGAATTATTTTGCCTGACCGGTTTACATGCTTCCTTTGCATCAGCCGAAGTTACGCAATTACTGAATGACTGGTTTATTTTTGCTAAGGTGGCGCCATCTATTAGCGGGGTAAGTAGTTCCAGACAGTAAAAACGGAGTGCGATTGTTGAAAATTGTGTTAAAACTAGTCGTTCTACGAACAACTGAAAACAAGACTGCGATCTATAAAATGCTTATACCCTGGTGGAAACCTTGTCTATAAAAACTGGCTACATTTTTTGTTGCTCAGAGAATTTGACACGATCCTGACCTTTATGCATAAATATATTACAAGGTTCTTGCGTTGAATATATAAACTTCCGCGAATAAGTTTCCGTTAATGAAAACATATGCCCAGGGTTATTCATATACACTCAAACGATTTAAAAACGCACCACTTGTGAAATGTCAATTTTACTGTTGAAAACATTGTTCTACGGTTCTTTGACTTCAGGCAAATACTCTTCAGTCGATGGGCAATGTGTTTTGTAATGTTCATGTTACTTAACAAATTTGAAATAAGTTACGCCATGATTAACAGGGTAACCCATGTACATGAAAGTCACAATATCTAAACGGGAGAAAATCCTTGTACTAAACTAATTACATCCTCATTAGCAATGATGGAAGTAATAATGCAATCGTATATTTTCGACTTATCCGTTGACACACATCATTCGATTAACATTGTGTGCAGTTATGCGGAACCGATTCAAGTGATGCAACATGTCCTAATGGTGACCCCTGGCTCAAGGTCATACCGTTGGACTGGGCTGATCGTAGTCAGTTTTTGACTGTGCCATTCGCAAATAATTGCTGTTGTAAGCACTCAATCGTCGTTTGGTGGCCACTGAACCGCCCTGCTATGACCACATGGCTCATTAAGGCTTGTAGTGAAACTGGGAGCACCTGAACAAATATTTCAAGCTAATTGTAGTATAGCAAGGCCAACAGAAAATAGTGATTATGTTGTTTTTAGCTCACCTGAGCACTTCGTTCGTACTCAAGGTAAGCTATTGTGATCACCCTTTTGTCCGTCGTCCACCGTGCGCCGTCCACAATGCGCCATCAACAATTGGACTGTTAACACTCTAGAGGTCACAGTTTTCAGTTAAACTTTATGAAACTTGGTCACAATGTATGTCTCTATGTAATCTAGGTCAAGTTCACAACTGAGTCATCTGGGGTCAAAAACTAGGTCACAAGTTCACATTGAAAAAAAACCTTGTTAACATTCTAGAGGTCACCTGCTTTACCTAATCTATATGAAACTTGGTCACAATGTTTGCCTGTATAAAATCTAGGTCAAGTTCATAAATGGGTCATCTGTGGTCAAAAACTAGGTCACAACAAAGAATAACCTTGTTTATACTCTAGAGATCACATTTTTAATGTGATATTAATGACACTTAGCCACAATGTGTAGCTTTATGAAATCTAGGTCCAGTTTGCAACTGGGTCATCTGGGGTCAAAAACTAGGTCACCAGGTCACTGATTCTGCCTAAACGGCTAGTCATCAGGTGAGCGCTATAGGGCCCTCTTGTTTCAGTGTGTACACGTACATAATACAGTTTAAAGCGAATATCGATCCGAAATGTTAACCGATCGTGTTTCACATGCAAAACATGCAAAAACAGAAAAGCTGTGTAGGCGGGGTATTCCAGATTATAACTTTTCTATTTTTGGTGCCTTAGTTAAAGAATATTAGCTTGAGAGATACTCTAGACTATGAATTTCAGGAGAAAATTAATTTTGACAAAATTCGGTTATTCTTTATACTAGTGCATTTTAAATCGTTTGAGTGTAGACAATATATCAGCTGTTATATTATGCTAATGGAAATTCGAGAGTCATGTCAAATTCTCCAAGCTACATTAGCAACCAAAATTCTGTTGGAATGTTGGCATTGACAATGTAAGGTGTTTATGATGGTAAACAAGACGGTATGTCAAGTTTGAATAAAATGCCTTGATGGACTTTGAAAATATTTGAGTTTCAAACACTTGCAACAAATTTTGGTTAACATTTTCAATCAGGGGCCATAATTCTGTTGAAGTGTTTGATAGTGTTTTACATGGCATTGAAAATGTAAGGTGTTAATGATGGTAAACAAGTATGCCAAGTTTGAAAGCAATGCCTTGATGAACTTTATAAATATTTGAAAATATTGAGTATAAAAAATTTTAACGGGAAGGACGAATGAAGGCATGAATAAACGGAATGCATGATAAACGAACTAAGGCTGGGAACTTAAAGTGCCTAATAGGTAGTAGACACATGGAATAATATTCTTAGGGGTAGGATTAAATCAATCTTGAAATGCGGCCTTTCTAATTGTCTTGGTGGTCAGGCCCTTCCCCAGGGTCAGAAGGCACTGTAGTACCCCAGCACCTTAAAAACGAGAATAAGCTTCCCCCCAGCACCTTAAAGCCTTGTATGGTGTCTTTAAATCAGTATTGTCCTTTATATTTTTAGCTCACCTGTCACAAAGTGACAGAGTGAGCTTTTGTGATCACACTTCGTCCGTCGTCCGTCCGTCTGTCCGTCCGTCCGTCAACAATTGGGTTGTGTCCTCACTAGAGGTCACAATTTTGGCCTAATCTTTATGAAACTTGGTCACAATGATCATCTCAACAAAATCTAGGTCAAGTTCGATATTGGGTCATCTGAGGTCAAAAACTAGCTCACTAGGTCAAATTATAGAAAAACCTTGTGTAGTCACCAGAGGTTACAATTTCAACTTAATCTTTATGAAACTTTGTCACAATGATCATGTCAACAAAATCTAGGTCAAGTTCGATTTTGGGTCATCTGGGGTCAAAAACAAAGTCACAATGTCAATTACAAAAATCACAATGTCAATTGATATTTTCCTGAGGGTCGTGGGTTCAAACCCCACTGGAGCCGAACTTTTTTTTTTTTTTTTTTTTTTTTTTTTAAGTGTTTAGGTATTGTTTTGTCTTTATAACATGTATTTGTACAGTTATATGGAGGAAAATATTTTGTTTAAATTATAGGTCCAATCATAGAAAAACCTTATGTAGTCATCAGAGGTTACAATTTCAACTTAATCTTTATTGTATATAAAACGCGTGTGTGTTAAAAGAATGACTTGTATTTAAGAAATAATGAATACGTAGCTATGTTTTATTGAGTAATAAAATATAGGCACGTGTTTGAATGCGTAGTAATTAAATCACGAGTGCGTAGCACGAGTGATTTAATGTACGCATTCAAACGAGTGCCTATATTTTATAACACAACAAAGCACAACTCCTATTTATTATTTCGATTCTAACATCGCCAATGCTTTACCACTTATAGCATTACACGACAGGTTGACGTCAAACTACTTTCTTTCCTAGGAACGTTACCGTCAACGTTACGTCATTTGTCATTCTATATGACGTCAAACGTGACGTCATCAATCAGCTATATTTTATCGCGGTAATAAAATATGGTAAGCTCAATATACGCAAAGAAGGCAAATCTCACGTGCTATGTTAGAATATATATTAATACTCTCGCACTATCAGTTTATCATACTGATTGTAACAAATTAATAATGACCAGTGTGTAGAACCATGAAATATTTAAACCTCAGACCGTGTGTGTACTCATTTAAACCTTTCAACATGTAGTCTTCATGGTCACTAAACTCTCTGCTGTAACTCTCTCTGTATACATACAAGTAAACTTTCATCAACCAATGAAAATGTGTATCAGGGTTCACAGCAGTTTTGTAAAGGTCAAATATCAAAATATTCTAGTATTTAAAGCAGGGTGTGAATTGTAATGGTTAAGAGGAAATCAAAGCGCTGTAGGGAGCGTAGACATTTCCTGAGGGTCGTGGGTTCAAACCCCACTGGAACCATAATTTTTTTATTTTTTTAAGTATTTAGGTATTGTTTTGTCTTCATGGCATGTATTTGTACAGTTATATGGAGGAAAATATTTTTCCCAAAATATTTTGTTTAAATTATAGGTCAAATCATAGAAAAACCTTGTGTAGTCAACAGAGGTTACAATTTCAACTTAATCTTTATGAAACTTTGTCACAATGATCATGTCAACAAAATCTAGGCCAAATTCGATTTTGGGTCATCTGGGGTCAAAAACAAGGTCACATGGTCAAATCATTAAAAAAATTGCAATAGAGGCTGGATTTTCTTAAATTTTATTCAGAAAATGTGTAGGGTCACCATAGGGGTGTGCATGCACTAGTACGACAGGTGAGCGACCCAGGGCCCTTTGGGCCCTCTTGTTTGCCTGTATTGTGTTATTTGAGTGATTATGACTTGTTTTGTGTGAAAAAGAGCTTAAATTAGCCTTTAAACTATGGATAACCATGTAGATTTCTCTTCTAGACCATCAGCTGCTCTTGCTGATCTCAGTTAGCACAAATCCTAGCATTGCCCCAGCGCGTTAAAAAGCTTCTAGGGAAAGGCCTGAGCAAGTATGATATTGTCATCCTAAGGGCAAAATGTCACCCCGAGGCGAAAGCTTAATATCTTTTATTTCTGATGAAAAGGTGCTTCTTTTTTAATGCAAGTTTAAAATTTAATTATTTGTGTCATATAAGGCCAACAGCCCATTAGTGCAGCAAATCCGGATTTCCTGATTATTCCGGAATAGTAGGACCCCTGCATTGAAGAACAAAGAAGTAAATGACAGGTATCAGAAAGGGTGACACTCAGTTTCTAGGGTTGACAATGTTTGCTGCCATGATTGAGTTGATTTATGACATTATGACAGTGCTTTCAAAATATTGTTGTGTGTATTCCACATGCTATTTTTAGAAAATCTTGTATTGTTCAACAGTCAAAGAACTAAAAATTGACGCAGTTACTTTTCCCTTGCGCAACATTCAAAATGTCATGATCACATAACCTGACAGTCGCATGTCAAATGGGTTGGAAATGCCTCTCTCTGTGGTAATGGGAGTCTAACATTGTAGAAAAATTGAGGTATAATAGTGGACCATATTGAATATTGATATAACTGTCAAATATGTAATCCACAATAAATGAAGTTGTTATTATTATAATAAGAATGTTACTATTAATCATGTGTGAGTCGTCTAGATATAATGTGTACATGAGTTATGTTCTATTTTTTTCTAATTTGTTATATTTGTATATATTTGTCATTCTCGTTCACTTGCATATTTTTAGGTCACTTGCCACATAGTGATAAGGTGAGCTTTTGTGATCACTCTTCGTCCGTCCACAATTGCTTATGAACACACTAGAGGCTACAGTTACTGCCCAATCTTCGTGAAACTTGACCAGAATGTTTGTCTCTATGAAATCTAGTTCAAGTTTGAAACTGGGTCATGTGGGGTCAAATACTAGGTCACAAGGTCAAATCTTAGAAAAAGCTAGTGAACGCACTAGAGGCCACAGTTATGGCCCAATCTTCATGAAACTCATTCAGAATATTTGTCTCTATAAAATCTAGGTTAGGTTTGAAACTGGATCTTGTGGGGTCAAAAACTAGGTCACTAGGTTAAATCTTAGAAAAGCTTGTGAACACATTAAAGGACACAATTATGGCCCAATCTTTATGAAACATGGTCAGAATGTGTGGCTATATAAAATCTAGGTCAAGTTTTAAACTGGGTCATATTGGGTCAAAAATAAGGTCACTAGGTCAAATCTTAGAAAAAGCTTGTGAACACACTAGCGACCACAGTTATGTCCCAATCTTCATGAAGCTTCGTCAGAATGTTTGTCTCTATGAAATCTAGGTCAAGTTCGAAACAGGGTCATGTGAGGTCAAGAATTAGGTCACTAGGTCAAATCTTAGAAACACTTTGTGTAGTCACTGGAGGTCACAAGTTTTACTTAATGTTTATGAAACTTGGTCACAATGATCATCTTAACTAAATTAAGGTCAAGTTCGATATTGGATGCCAAATCAAAGAAAAACTTTGTGTAGGCACTAGAAGTCACAATTTTGGTCTATTCTGTCCATATGAATTGTCTGATGTTAATAACAAGGTTGCTGGGTAGGACTAGATAATCTTGTATATGCAACCAAGGCTGCCTTTACTTGATTCTTTGAAGTTGTAAATGATTTCTTATGTCACCATGTGGGCCTTCATGAACTATTACGACAGGTGAGAGGTCCTTGTCTCTCTTGATCTTAGAACTTAACTTACCACGGAGGTCAAACTCCTACGCAGTGATCTCCCTTGCCACTGCCCTCATTAATACTGTAAAATCATAATTTTTTAAGTAGTTGAATTTTCGTTGATTTCGTTGTTGAACTCGCCCACGAAAATCTAATCCCTACGATTAACTATCATCCAGTGATCTCCCTTGCCACTGCCATCAGTAGTACAGTCAGATCTCAATACAACGACACTGTTTGTTCCCGATCAAAATGTCGTTAAAACGAATTTGTCATTATACTGAATTTCACTTGTGACGAGAAATTTGATTTGGAGATTGTTTCATAGAAATCAATTAATGATTAACATATAATTTATTATGTCATAAAATTGACATAATCAGCAGTATGAAATTATCGTAATTACATAAAATAATATTCAAAATAAAATACATTGTTTTGAGAGAGCTCCAAAATAAAGGGCGTCCGAATTTAAAGATGTCCGGATACTACTACAGTAAACTATAAAATCTAACGCTCTAGAGAATAATTTGGTAATTCATTTTGTTACAAATTTTACCCTATCGTCTTTAAGAATTGATGAATTAATAAATTAAGTCGAGAAATCTCGATTAACATCTTTTTTTGTGAACCGTACGATTTCTAAAATACGAATATATGCGATGACTTCGCTTATCTCCCTTGATTACGAATGCGTGAGCCGTAGCACACAAACTGTGATTCGACTGTGAAAGGTTCCACTATTATAAAGAGAGCAATTAAGATGATTTTCACAAGTGTAATTACATAATTACTACATATAATAGGCTTCTTGCTCAGACGGTGACTTTGTGAAGCTGGTAAATAGTTCAGGTGTGAAAAATAGTCCCTTGGTAGTGTCAGTATATCGAGTATTAATTACTGTGTAAACAATCAATTCGTTCCCATCTTTTTGCTGTCGGTGTCGGTAAGTGAATATGCGTCTTTATAACAGATACTATTAATGTTGTATAGAATTTGTCCCCACCAATTTGTGTCGTTATAACGAAATTGTCAGTATATCGGGTGTCGTTGTAACGAGTCCTGACTGTACTGTAAAATAATTATTTTTGAGGGAGTTAAATTTTGTTGATTTAGTTTTTGAACTAGACATCTTGTCCCAACGATTAACCAACCCCCAAAATATAGAACATGGGGTGATCCTTCAATGTTCTGTAATCCACAAATCTACGACCTCACAAAAATGTATTTTAAATTTATCAAAATCCATGAAATTTAATACCCACAAAAATAGTGTGATTTTACAGTAGCAAGCTGTGAGGAGTCTACACTGTTGTCTGAGGATGATAATTGTTTGATTTGATACCGAAATATTAAATGTAAAAATAAAAATTATGTTTGTACGTAAAAATATGAAACAATTATTGTATTGTAACATGTACCAGGGCTGATATTCACAAAACTTAAATATTTTGACTTAAGTTAAAAAATTGAGCTGGACATATTTCCCAAGAAACAAAGAATAACCCCTGTTTTCTTTGTGATTATTATAGCCCTTTACCTAATCCTTCTATGTATATAAAATATTGATAATCTTGATTTTCCTGTTTAGCTGATATCCTTTCCGCTACCACGATTTTTTGGGGGGCTATGAGAAATTCATATGGTCCCTATACCCCGTCCCTGAGGCACTATTGACTTGCAGCACTGATAAAAACTCGATACATCCCGATGCTACACACATGTCTCAAACCGAAAGTAGGAAAAATTGTCATCA
The DNA here is from genome assembly GCA_947247005.1 of Spisula solida. Taxonomy (NCBI): domain Eukaryota; kingdom Metazoa; phylum Mollusca; class Bivalvia; order Venerida; family Mactridae; genus Spisula; species Spisula solida. The sequence goes on along the minus strand of OX365945.1, from coordinate 46,086,638 downwards.
TTTCGACTAAAGGTCACCGGAAATGACGATGTGACTGTGACCCTTGCGCGAAAAACTTCGTTTTTTTTTTCTTTTTTTTTTTAGCTTGACAGGCCTACTTTTTGGCCCCTTTAGGGCATTGATCCCGACCCCTTTGTCTAGCCTTATATCCCTTCTATAGAAAAATAAAAACTTTTTGGCGCTAAATGTTAATGCAATTCCACAGGGAATCGTACCGCAATGGTTGGTAGGACCAGTAATTTCAGTTTGGTAAAATCTACGTTCAAAGCCCTCTTTAAAGGGGGCCAGCGGGCCCAATAACCTGTGCACGACCCTGGGCCCGTAATATCCTTTAGTCTGGGATGCCTGTGTACCCATGACAGCAAAATTCCCGAATTTGGGCATTTAGGTCGAAAACTACGGAAGGTCAAAATGGCCATCCCGGCGAGTCTGCATTAGTACGCTATGGTAGCGGAAAGGATAAAGGAAATTTTAAGATTTTCAGAAAATTCTAAGTTTTCCCTTAAGATGCTTTGTAAATACCACCCCAATACTTTAATTCATGCAAAATTATATTAATTGCTACAAAGCTAATTGGTGAATTGTAATGGCCATTTCGTCCATTTTGCGCAACAAGGTTGTATCTCACTATGTACTATATAACGAGATACAACTTTGTTGCGTCAAAGGGACAAATTTTGTTGTTAGATAAATGAGCTTTATTGAGGTGGTCTGTGTGAAAGGTTTCACTGTATACAATGTAGTTTAATTGTATAACATGCAGTACATGTATTGTAAGTCTCGATAGACTAGTGGTAGAGCGTCTGCTTCGAGTGCGAGAGAACTCGGCGACAGACTGATCCAAGATTGTGAAATATTATATGTTAAAAGTTGTACTGGTGTATGTTTCCCTTGTTTAACGCTCGGTTAGTTCCCAGTAACGGCTGATTTGCCAGGTATCAGGATAATGTGACTGGGTGGTCTTAATAAGACTGAGTCTGTTGACCAGTGGGACTTTAAACAATATTGAACAAGAACATTAATTTTATTATTATAGTTACATTATATGAGCTGTTTAAATGATATATTGTAATATATATATATTATTACCAGTAGTAAAGCCTAGGTCCAACTGAGCATTTTTTGCCTTGGCGAAATTAATGAGCTATCAGGACATAGGGACAGGCTCCTTGTGGTCTGGGGGAAGCTTCGGGGAGGTCATGAGACAGTTTGTGATATCGGAAGAAATTTATATCGCCCATGAGGAATTCCTCAGAGGGACCTAAGGCTTAAACAAGAAATTAATGTTTGTGTATATATACATGTATCTATTAAATATAGTCTCTACGAGGGGTGTTCCAGAAATAATAGGACTTTTCTCATAACTTCGTACTCAGCGCATACATTTTAATGAAATTAATCTCATATGTGTAGCAATTTATGCTCTATATTCTGGCAGCAAAAGATTTTCGTTGTTGTTGGTGATGCGCATACAAAGCATTGTCATAGAAACCATGTAACACACAGGCGGGTCACACTGTACATTTTCATTACTAATCATACTTAACACGTGAATATATATAGTAAATTCTCAGCTTATTTCACTAACAATCCAAGAGCTCAAACTGCAGATTTAAACTCAGACTCTGATTTGAGCCACATCTCAATTTGAGGCGAGATTTCAACTTAATATGATTCATGAAATCGGTACCCGGGATCTCAAATGTTGCAAAATTCTAAGCCAATGTTTTGCTAGTATGTTTAATGTATGTGTATAATATTTGTTTATTTACTTTGTTGCATTTTTCTTAACCCTGTACAAAAACCTGTCTAATATATACATTTTATACTCAACAATATAAAAAGGTATCCCCAATTTAGGTAGTTTGTATTTAAGCAACACTAGATGAATTTGTAGTCATCTATAGGTCTCGCTCATCAATCAAATTAGTCATATGGTATACAGAGGAGTACACCTTTCTGCTAAGAAATGTACAGTTAATTCTAACATTTGATCAAGAATGTAACAGCATTTTTTTTAATTCAATGGGGGGGGGGGGGGTAATTTGCAACAGAAAACAAGCTTTTATCTTAATTCAAAGGGAGGTAATTTGCAACAGCTTTTATTTTAATTCAAGGGGAGTTAATTTGCTACAGAAATTCAAAGGGAGGTAATTTTCAACAGAAAATAAGCTTTTATTTTAATTCAAAGGGAGTTAATTAGAAATAAGCTTTGACTCAAACCGGAATTTCAGATAAAATGTTACAATGTGAAGTTTGACTCAAACCGGAATTTCAGATAAAATGTTACAATGTGAAGTTTGACTCAAACCGGAATTTCAGATAAAATGTTACAATGTGAAGTTTGACTCAAACCGGAATTTCAGATAAAATGTTACAATGTTTGTACTTGGTTATATTTATAATGAGCATTGAAAGATGGAAGCTTTCTTTATTTTGTTGTGTATATATAATATAGTGTATATTTTGCAGTCACTCATTAACAGGGTTCCCACAAATATTCTGACACTAAATTCCCGGATTTTTCCCTGACCAAACAGCAGTTTTCCCTGATTTTTAAGAGCGATCTCGCACCAAAGCACCTTTTTGTTCGGATAAAATATGACAATAAAAATACAGAAAAGGAAGCTAAATTAAATTTAGCTTAAGCTAATTTAGCTTAATATGGAACAAACAAAATTTAAGTTAGTATTTCTATGGCTGATATAAAGTTATCATAATTTAAAACTGTCCTGAGTGCAGCAATAGGAATTGGCATTTTTTGGCTCCTAAAATAGAGAATTCGCTGACTTTTGCTCACTTTTCAGATTTCCCTGACTTATTTCAAAATTCCTTGACCTTGAAAAAATTATGTTTTTCCCTGATCGTGGGAACCCTGATTAAGTATGTGTGTATTTTCTTAACACATTTGTAGTTTCTGTTGAATTATGTAAAATCATTATCCCATTAGTATTGCCTGTATAAAGCTTATACATGTACATGTGTACAAGAGCTAAAATATATTTTTAAGGTAAAGCTTTAAAAATATTGTCCGAAACCATGAGGCCTAGTAGCTACCAGTATTCTTACAGAAGGATATTATAAATGTCCTATGTACCAAGATTTTCAAATTGTATCTTGGGTGTCAAAACTGGACTTACATAGGGCAACAACACTCAATTTGGCAATAATTCATGTCCATCTTGTTAAAATAATTCACATACTTTTATGCTCAATTTGGCAATAATCCATGTCCATTTTGTTAAAATAATTCACGTACTTTTATGCTCACAAATAAATTGATTTTACAGTATTATATATATATATCTGTTCAATATTCTTGCTGTACAATGTCATATGTGCTGTACAATGTCATATGTACAATGTTGATTATGTTGAAAGTATTTATATACAAATAAATGAGTGCAACTCAAATTTCATATCTCACTTGTTTATTTAGTTCCCTACAGGTTTTTTACCCTGCGTCTGTCCTTCAGTCAGTCAGTCCGTCTGTCAAAAAATCTGGATCCTGACATAACTCAAACAGTTTCCAAGCTAGGTTTATGAAACTTAGTATGTGGATAGGGGACAATAAGGGAATAATGCACGTCCAAAAATTGTTGTGGTTGCTATGGCAACAGAAACATTGAAAATTGCTTAAAACCAGTAGGGGTCTTCTGTATTGCTTGCAATTCTTAATGACTTGTTAAACAAATTTTGGATGTCTGTATGATATTTGGACACCCTTTGATGTCTGTATGTCATTTGGATGCTCTTTGATGTCTGTAAGACATTTGGATGCTCTTTGATGTCAGTATGACATTTGGACACCCTTTGATGTCTGTATGTCATTTGGATGCTCTTTGATGTCTGTAAGACATTTGGATGCTCTTTGATGTCTGTTTAACATTTGGATGTTCATTGATGTCTGTATGACATTTGGACGTTCTTTGATGTCTGTATGACATTTGGATGTTCATTGATGTCTGTATGACATTTGGACGTTCATTGATGTCTGTATGACATTTGGATGCTCTTTGACGTCTGTTTAACATTTGGACGTTCTTTGATGTCTGTATAACATTTGGAGGCTCTTTGATGTCTGTTTAACATTTGGATGCTCTTTGATGTCTGTATGACATTTGGATGCTCTTTGATGTCTGTATGACATTTGGATGCTCTTTGATGTCTGTTTAACATTTGGATGCTCTTTGATGTCTGTATGACATTTGGATGCTCTTTGATGTCTGTATGACATTTGGATGCTCTTTGATGTTTGTATGACATTTGGATGCTCTTTGATGTCTGTTTAACATTTGGATGCTCTTTGATGTCTGTATGACATTTGGATGCTCTTTGATGTCTGTATGACATTTGGATGCTCTTTGATGTCTGTTTAACATTTGGATGCTCTTTGATGTCTGTTTAACATTTGGACGGTCTTTGATGTCTGTTTAACACTTGGATGCTCTTTGATGTCTGTTTAACATTTGGACGGTCTTTGATGTCTGTATGACATTCGGACGCTCTTTGATGTCTGTATGACATTTGGACGTTCTTTGATGTCTGTATAAAATTTGGACGGTCTTTGATGTCTCTATGACATTAAGACGTTCTTTGATGTTTGTATAAAATTTGGACGTTCTTTGATGTCTGTATGACATTCGGACGCTCTTTGATGTCTGTATGACATTTGGACGTTCTTTGATGTCTGTTTAACATTTGGATGTTCTTTGATGTCTGTTTGACATTTGGATGTTCTTTGATGTTTGTATAAACTTTGGACGGTCTTTGATGTCTGTATGACATTTTAACGTTCTTTAATGTCTTGGCTTTCAGTGAATAAAGTAGTTCCAGAACTGTTGGGCTCAGTGTCAAGATAAAAGTAACTGGGTAGTCCCCATATAACTAAAATACTACCCTAGTTGTGAAACAAGAGGGCCCAAAGGGCCCTAGGTCGCTCACCTGTCAAACTTGACCTAGATTTTGTTATGATGATCATTGTGACCAAGTTTTATACAGATTAGGCCAATATTGTGACCTCTAGTGACTACACAAGGTTTATATATGATTGACCTAATGACCTACTTTTTTTACCCAGATGACCCAATATCGAACTTGACCTAGATTTTGTTGAGATGATCATTGTGACCAAGTTTCGTAAAGATCAAGCCAAAACTGTGACCTCTAGTGACTACATAAGGTTTTTCTATTATTTGACCTTGTGACCTAGTTTTTAACCCTGGATGACCCAATATCAAACTTGATCTAGATTTTGTTGAGATGATCATTGTGACCGAGTTCTATAAATATTAGACTAAAATTGTGACCTCTAGTGACTATGCAAGGTTTTTCTATGATTTGACAATGTGACCCAGTTTTTGACCCAAGATGACCCAATATCGAACTTGACCTAGATTTTGTTGTTATGATCATTGTGAACAAGTTTCGTAAAGATCAGGTCAAAACTGTGACCTCTAGTGACTACACAAGGTTTTTCCATGATTTGACCTTGTGACCTAGTTTTTGACCCCAGATGACCCAATATCGAACTTGACCTACATTTTGTTGTGTTGATCATTGTGACCAAGTTTCGTAAAGATTATGCTAAAACTGTGACCTCTAGTGACTACACAAGGTTTTTCTATGATTTGACCTTGTGACCTAGTTTTTTTACCCCAGATGACCAAATATCGAACTTGACCTACATTTTGGTTGAGATGATCATTGTGACCAAAATTTTGACCTCTAGTGACTACACAAGGTTTTTCTATGATTTGACCTTGTGACCTAGTTTTTGACCCAGGATGACTCAATATCGAACTTGATCTAGATTTTGTTAGGATGATCATTGTGACCAAGTTTCATAAATATTAAGTCAAAATTGTGACCTCTGAGTGACTACACAAGGTTTTTCTATAATTTTACCTAGTGACCTAGTTTTTTACCCCAGATGACCCAATATCGAACTTGGCCTAGATTTTGTTGAGATGATCATTGTGACCAAGTTTCATAAAGATTAGGCTACAATTGTGACCTCTAGTGTCTACACAAGCCAATTGTTGACGGACGGACGACGGACGAAGAGTGATCACAAAAGCTCACTCTGTCACTTTGTGACAGGTGAGCTAACAAAACATGTACACATTTTCACCAACAAAACCATTTTATAGCAACAACAGAACAAAACAGCAGAGTTTTATAGTCAGTTTATTGTAAGTCTTCAAGTAAAAACTGCATTCCATAAATAGAGTTTGCAGTACAAAATCATAAAGATTATATTTCAAATTGTATCTACACTGCCTTCGTAAAACATCGAAACAACATAGTATTACTGACAACAGACTAGCATTCAGATGAGAACCCTAGAACACTTCTTCCCAAGACTTGCAATTAAGTCAATGGAAAATATGTAAATTGCAGGAAATCCAGGTTAGCAAAGACCATAGAACTTAATTTGTTTCAGCAAACAAAAAAGTGATATAAGATATATTTATTTATTTTTATCTGTATCTAGTTCTAATGTGTACAAATGTTACATGTATTAATGTAATTCAAATAACTCAAAAATAATAAAAATCAAATTTATTAACATTTCGGCAAAAATGCTGTTACACACTCAAACTAGAGAGAAACAAAAATAAATTAATTAATCTAAATATACAAATTTAAAACCAATGCATAATATGACACTTATTTTCTAGTGTACATACAGTAGCACACTATTTGATATTCAGTAAGGCCTATTGTTAATAACATTGGCCAGTTACTGTGTTTTATGACCCTAGATAAACACTGATAGTGATCTCCTGTTGGTATCATGCTGTTCCTTCAACAAAGTTCTGGTTCAGAAATATAGAATGAAGAAAGCAGGCCTTTAAATAGAGCTTATAATTACATATTTATGACCATATCTAAAATACTGGCTACCTCCCTAAAACAGGGTATTCCAAAGTTTATGGAAAAAAGAGCATATTTCTATGGACATTTGTATTTATTCAATACCCTTCATATACAATGAACAATAAACAAACTGTAAAATCATTACTTTTTTAGGGGGTAGAATCTTCGTTGTACTCGACTACGAATTATAATCCAAATGACTAATCGCCCTCTCAAAGTCAGATATGGGTTAACCATTTCGTATTCTGTAATCCACGAGTTTATGACCCCACGAAATTGCATTTTATCAAAATCCATAAAATTTAATACCCACAAAAATATGTGATTATGCAGTATAAATAATAGTTCTACATGAAAAAATGGAAAATACAATGTATGTGCTTTCTCCAAAATATAATATTTCATATTTAACAAAATTTGAATAAGGTCAACTTTCAAATAATTTCAAAGCTTCATGTTTCTTTAAAGAAATAAAACTTGAGTAACATTGATTATGTCTCGAGGATGTACATGTACCTAATACTGAGCAAAATGAACACAAGAGGACTGAGGAAAAATAAATAGTAACGCAATACTGAACAATTAAATTTTGAAAATTATAATATTATATACTGTACAACCTCTTTAGAGCAGAACCTTTTTGGAAGCACTTAGTTTGGCTGTTGCTCTGTTGCTCAGAAGGTGTTGCTCGGATATGTAAAGTTTATAGTAAATGGTTACTTCTGGAACAAAATGATTATGATACTTAGAGAGGTTGTTACTCTATGGAGGGCTGCTCTGGAGAGGTTGCACTGTATACAGTCAGATCTCGATATAACGACACCCGATATACTGACAAATTCATTATACTGACATCAAATTTGGGGACAAAAGTATTAAAATGCTCTTTGTATCAATTCAGTATACCGACATATTCGTTATAACGATATTTTTCTTGGAAACAAACAGCGTATCGAGATCTGACTGTATCTTTCAATATAGTCCAAGGTAAAAAATAATGAACATTGCAATATCACTAATGGTAGAACTCGATTAATCAGGTCAGTCATTTGTTTACATACCATTGTGTACATAAACATTGCAATTTCTCTAATTTAAATGTCTTATTTTAATAGATAGCATGTGTATGATTGTATGTATATTTTGCTGAGGGTAACTCTAGACTTATTAATAAACAAACATACATTAAATAAACAACACACGATCGACTGACCCTTTTATTATCAGTGTAGATTTAAAGAGTATAAAATTAAAAGTGTATATGCACAAGACTGAACAAAAATGCACATCGAAAATTCTTTAATATTCATTTTTATTTGTAAGCAAACAAAGGCTAGTGTTATCATCGACAGACTAAACAAATAGGGTCAGCTGGGTAACAGAACCACAATAATAATTTGTTTTGGCCTAATCTAGATTTTAAATTCTTTAATAATACCTGGATAATTGATGTAGATCTTGTTAAATAAAAAAATATACTGATGATGTACATAAATTGAAGTCTTGAAAAAGCACCTAATAACAAAATAATTGCTAACATTAAATATGTAAATAAAAGTACTTTAAAATATGAGTAAAATGTTCAACAAAATTTTTTTTATCTCTCTAAACATACACAAAAGTGTTATGAGATATAAATAATTGAACAGTTTGTTTGTGCCAGGGTGATTCTGTATTAGGCCAGAATAAACAGCATTTCCTAGATTAACGCCCCTCCCTCTGTTCATGTTTTTATTAATGCCATCCAACATTTTCTACATTTTAGGGGTATCATTTTCCTTTAAACGAAAAGACAGAAAGCAGAATATTCAAAATAAAATATTATTATGAAATAATTGGATAATAATCCCCAGGCCTAAATTAAAACATTGTTTCCCCCACCTACCCGCTAAAATCGCCCCTATCTGAAAAATTCTATGGAAACAAAAGTAGTGATTTTCTAAGTCATTTAATATGACTTCTTTAAAAAATACATTATCCCTGCCTACCCATAATGGTCCGGGAAGGGGAAACAAACAGGCCTTAATTCATAATGGCCTTGTCATCATACATAAACACAAGGTAACAAAAAGACAACAGTTATTGTACATACCATTGTTCATACAAAACTTCCTTAAAATTAAAATACTTTCATGTATTTTTAATGATTTTTTCAAGTACATTTCCCCCATTTTCAAAGACAAAGAAGTGTCAGTCAAGGCAAAAACATACAAAAAAGCTTGAGTTATAAACCGCTCAATGTCACCGTGGTCATTTCCACTGGTATCAATTCAGGAAAAAGATGGTTTAATAAGGTGGTGTGTTGATTTCAGTTGACTATCTTGTAAATTTTTAATCATTCTGTCATCAGTTTTGTTATCTATTAGCAGCAAGCTAATTATAGGTCAATCTACCAAAAAATAAGCTTTTTTCAAGAACATTTTGGCAATTTTAAATACAAGGACTATTCAAGACATACGCGAACCCTGGTACAAAAGAATGTAAGACAAGTTGGTCCACTATGTTACAATATAGAATGTATGAGGGGTGTGTCCCTGATTGCATAAAAGTCTTAAGAATGTCTTGTTATTGCACACTATCTAAAGAAATCCAATTTCTTTTCTAACCACTCTTCCGTGAAGTCTTCAACATTGTTAATCTCAAAGTCCTGCAAATAATCAATGGTAATTAAAATGTTAAACATATACTACTCATTCTAACACGATCTGCGGATTAATCCATATAAACATAGAGCAGACCAGGCCATGTATTATTACCGCAATAAAACATGGTATCAAATTGGTTGTTACTATTTACGCCCCGTATCACATGACATATTTATGAATGAATAAACGTAAACTTTATAGTAAAAACTTCAACGGACCACGAGTTGCACGAGTATCCAGTGTTACAGCTATGACGCATCTATTTTTAGAAACTCCAATATACTCTCAAAATTAAGATTCATAAAAACTTCTGATAATCAATTCATTCATTTTTTCATTTCATGAAATAGATACACTATACTCGTGTTATTAAAATTGTTTCAATGTTTAAAATGTGTTATTTCCTTCAGAAAATTACGAAGGTCGTCTTCATTAACGAGGGAGGTAATTGTACCAGCTAATAAGCCACTCAATTTCAGCGTGGAATTATGTTAAATGTCAAATGGGTGAAAATGGAATGCGCGCAGTTAAATAGTGCGGGATATTATCGTACAGTAAAACCTCGTTATTTCGAGGACCCATCGGGACAAGCCAAGTGCTCGAGTTAAGCCAGTTGCTCAAATTATCAGAATCTATGATGAATTGTTGATTTGACTAAGTGTAACTGTGTTTTACAACGTACCTGTTTGAAGCGTGTATTGTTGTTGTGACTACGAATATCGTCATTGTGTATCAAGTCTACATGCATTTTGAATCGTGCAGGCATTTGTCGAATGTTACCTTTGTTGGTGTTATTATGTACAATGTTCTAGATGAGTGGAATTTCGCCCATTAAATGATAAAATGTTCATTGTTTTGTGTAGTTTCTCCAACTTGGAAAAGGTCAACATTTATTTAGGTAAATCGAAGAGTTACACGCGGCGTGAAAATTACTTTCACTAAAATAAATGTTGACGTTTCAAGTCTATAAACTCATAAATAAAACATCAATGTTTTAATTGAGTTGATATACGACCATAAAATGATATTAACATCATCTTTTTGTGTTTGTTTTCTCTGAGTTGGTTAACTTAAACTATAAATTATTTTCTCGTCATTAAGTTCTCGTCATTAATTTCTCATTATTAACACCTCGTAATTAATTTGTATTATTCAACATTGCCCTTTGATACCTTTAATATCGTAGACAAACAACCGATTTAAGTGTTGGGGGTTACGCTATTGTCATAAAATGTGATTATCACGATGTGCGAAAATTACAGACCACAACAAGATTAAATCTGACAGTTTTTCGGAGGTGTGAAATTTCGCTCGGATGATTGCCTCGAGATAAGGTAATTAATTATCGTTGAAAATTGTTGATTGGACCGACACCTGCGCTCGAGTTAGACCGGATGCTCGCAATAAATTTACTCGAGTTAGTGGGATTGATTAATGTACAATATAGAGCAAATTCGTCGGGACTTTGAAATTTGCTCGAATTAGGCCGGTTGCTCGAATAATCGCTGCTCGTATTACCGAGGTTTTACTGTATTTAGAATCGAAATAACTCTGTTCTTGTATTTTGTCGGTGAATAAAACACTGGCACTCGTTCGGATGCGGCAAATTAAATCACTCGTGCTACGCACTCGTGATTTAATTTTTCCGCATCCAAACTCCTGCCCATGTTTTATTCACCGGCAAAATACGCGAACAGATTTTTATTTCTTAAATATACTACCCTGATAAAGGCTTGGTAAAAGCCAAAATGTTGGCCAATAATAATTTTTTTTAAACCTAACTTACTTTGATTTTGTAGCTGCATTTACACTTCAGTGTCTTAGTTGACAATCAAAGTTTGATAAGGGTCAAGAAATCAATATCCATGTCCGTCTTATGTTAACTAAACAAACCAATTAAGAAAATGTTGTGCATATGTTAAATGATAGGTAACTGATAAGCCCTTTTGGTACAGTCCAAAGTGCCTAGAATAACATTTTAATAAATTTTGTCCTTTTTCTATTTTCATATATTTATTAAGACCGAAAATGCCAATAATGGACCACATTCTGTAATCATAGATGCTTGAAAGCAGCACAAAATTTTAGTGATGTTGGGCTTATCAGCACTTAAACTTCAAATTTTGACAAAACCTTTATTTGTTTACAAGGTAAAGAACCACCAAATGCCTACGCGGACCAAATGGTGATACACCCAAGTAGTCCTTAAAAAAACTTTGGCTTGCCTGTAAATGGGGATATTTCTTGACAAGAGTGAACTGGAGTGATGAAATTGAGTTTAAATGCATTGTAAATATGTATGTTATGTAGTGAAACTGGAGAATCTGGTATATCTTGGTATTCTTACATTGATACCAAAGTGAAAGTAGGATAGGGTAATACCCGGATTGAATCAGTCCAGACATGTGTAAAAATAGGTAGACCATGTTTGATGGACAAAATCTTTCTTAGAAGATACATGACCCCCCCTTTTTTATTGTATTATTTTGAAGCTTAAAGGTACTTCTTTAAAATGATATATGTCTTCCTGCTGGCCATAGACTAAAAGATGTAAAAATTTGGGGCCTACTATTGTAACTTTACATTGAACTAAAGAGCAAATTTATTTGGTGGTTTCTAACCTACAATATTGCAGATTAACATAAACATTTTATGAAAATTCCATCAGTCTATCTTTAATATTCAATTTGCAAAATATACGCGAGGGAAATTTGTTAACGGTTAAACCCTTATCAAATAAGGAGTAGTGTACGTCATGTATAAGAACACAGCAGTATGTACATTCCAATAGTTTATACTTCACCAATGGCATAATAATAAACACTAATAATTAAGCAAATTTTGCATAAATCCTGTTCTTCCGGTAATTTGTAGTTTTCCTTGCCTCAGGATTTTGGACATCCTAGCATTGGGCTTTCAAACTGTGCAAAGTAACAGACGAGTCTGCTATTGTTGGCTTTAACATGTGTTCTAGGCAATAAGAATAGAAACTTTTAGAACACTTTACCAAACTTCAATTGTGACAATTGACATGGTGTACGTAAGAACTTAGTGCTTTACAAGCCATGCACTGTTTCAATATCGAAATTATAACCATTGATGAAAATATTTTTTATAAAAGATTAACTGATTAACCAGTAAGTGACTTTATTAACCAATGACTGCATGATTAAACAGTTTACTGTTTTTTAATTGATTAATACCTTTGTGAGTCCTAGAGCTTTTTGTAGACTATTTCTGGTTCCAGCATACATCATGTTTATTGCTGTTTTACATCCTGTCAACAAAAATATACGGTTACAACATACATAGGGATGACACCAATATAATACTTACTGAAAGGTTTTTGGACACAAAAAATGTACATCTCCTTTAAAAGGCCATAACTGGATCTTCATGAAAGTTAGTCAGAATGTTTGTTTAGATGGAATATAGGTTTTTGATATATGGGTCATCAGGTTATTGGTTGAGACAATACGAAAACCTTGTACTTGCAATACAGGCTGCATTTTCTTGAATCTCAGTACTATTGTAAATAAATAATTACCTAGGTCACCAGCGAGGCCTGCATGCACTGCTATGACTGCTGAGTGACCTAGGGACCTTAGGGCCCTCATGTTTATTACAATAGTAATAAATAATAATCAATTTGTTGTACAGAATAGAACATAAGTATAGTGCAGAGATAATGACCTGATCCTTACCTTTATGCATAAATATCTAACAAGGTTCTTGCTTGAATATATCAATTTCCGCGGGCATACCAAGTTCTATTGGTCCTTAAGATATGTGTTTAAAATTTGTCTTCGTAATACTCCCCGTCACATACAATCTGGGTTATAAATATAGATAAAATATCAGCCTTAAATTATGCTAATAGAAGGTCGAGGATCAGGTCAAATTCTCCACAATACAGCATCTTACCTTCAGGGCAGTAATAGATATAACAAAGAGGATATGATACTCGTCCATCATTATGTTTTTTCACATAACTCAGTACCACGTATCTTGGTAGATGACCAGGTAACTCTTCTACCAGATCTTCTATAGTAGTATCCTGAAATAAACAAGAATTTAAGAATTGCAAGCAATACAGAAGTCCCCTACCGGTTTTAAGCCATTTTCAATGTTTCTGTTGCCATAGCAACCACAATTTTTGTCAGAATCAAAATCTTTTTAGACATGCATAATCCCCTTATTGCCCCCTATCCACATACCAAGTTTCATAAACTTAGCTTGGAAACTGTTTGAGTTATGACAGGATCCAGATTTGGGTATATTTTCACTTTCTGTCGCCATAGCAACCACAATTTTTGTCAGAATCAAAATATTTTTAGACATGCATAATCCCCTTACTGCCCCCTATCCACATACCAAGTTTCATAAACTTAGCTTGGAAACTGTTTGAGTTATGTCAGGATCCAGAAATTTTTGACGGACAGACTGACTGACGGACGGAGGGCAAACCTATAGTCCCCTCCGGTCAAAAACCGGTAGGGGACTAACAAGGAAGTAATTAGTGAGTCTAGGGTAACAACTTCTCCAAAGAAATATTCTTTCAGATAATGATCGTTGTAGAGAGGTGACTGTCCTACAGAGGTTAACCCTCTCCATAGCAACATCCTTTCATATCTGGTATTATGGCTGTTGTATAGAGAGGTTGCTTTCTTACAGAATTGAAATTGATGATAATTTCTTACTATAGTGCACCCAGGATAATGTGAAAGGCGGGATAATTTGGTATATTCCACAAAGATGGATTACAATTATGAGCACGATTATCAGTGATGTTTTAAGTACAATACTGACCTTATCTGTTTATTTAAGTGATTTGTAAAACCAATTTTGCCACAGTTGACCAAACCGATTAATGTTTGTAAATACAGTCTAACTTGTATTAAGCGACCACCCTGGGGAAGGTCTGAAAACGGTCGCTTAACGGAATGGTCGTTTAACACAAATGCAAGAAACATCGAGTGTAACTAAAGAATTTCCGACTTTAGGTTGTCCGAATACTACCGGTATTCAACTTTAATTGATAAACTTTAGTGTGTAAATATGTTTTATGATGATTCTATACTTGTATGCATTGTCTTCATAAGCATTTAATTTATCATTTTAATAAACTTACTCATATATTACACAATTAATGCAATTAATGTAAGTGAGTTTTGCTTGCCCAGTCGACGAACACAAACTTTCAGCCATGTGATTTTAATCTACAGAAAATCTACAGAAAAGGTCATGGAAATTCAGTAAAACAAGGGTCTACTGTAAGAGACTGTCAAAAACTTATGCATACCTCATATTCTTCATCCAAAATCACAGTGGCTTTCTGAGGATCAACTTTTACTAAAATGAAATAATGATGCATGAATTATTCAGGGATCCTACCAGTACTAATCGTGAATAATCCGGAAATCCAGGTTTGCTGCACAAGAAAGAAAGAATATTTCTGCAGAAAATTAACGTTATTTGATGAAAAAATTCAAAGCATTGACAAAGTTATACATGTAATTTGAAATTTCATAAGCTGAATTTTAAAAATATTAGAAGAACAATGTTTGAACTAAATTTTGGAGTAGGAGTGTGTGCTAATGGCAGGGGTGTCAACGGAGCCAAATTAAAAATCCTGAAAATCATATGCGGCTGACCATTTTTGACAAACTAGAGGCCGTCAACCATATATAACTCAGTTTTTCAAACTTTTTATTAAAGAAAACCCTTCAGAGCAGATATAATGACCATAACTTAGTCAATTCTTGGTATTTGTACATCAAATAACTTTTCTTTTCTGCAGAAAAGTTGATTATTTCTAGGGCAGCAAATCCAGATTTAAGAAACTTTGCTGGCATGTTGACTAAAACCAGCTATCCTGGATTCAATAATAATTAACATCAACTAGAATGACTTTGTTCTATAACTCAAGACGGATCTGTAAATCACATCTTCTCTTCACACGAGTGGATTATCAAAGGCAGTTTAACACACATTAGTAATCCCTATACGCCGCTGCTCAGTTCTGTCAGAAAATCATACTGTTTTCATATGGCTCTGACAGAACTGACAGAACTCAGGATACATAACATCTGTGTTTCTTCCAAGCCATATTAAAAAAGTACAATTCTCTGACGGAACTGAAAAGTGGTATATCAGGATTACTGCCATATAACAACCCGATCTGAGAAGAGAGGAGGACTGTTCTGGGTCCAGTACATTAGTATCTGTTCCATTAATTCAAGAGGACCCTACATCATGGCCCTATTTCGCATACCAGAATGTCAATGCTCAACTGTCAAGAAAATTGAGGCACAAATCGCGGGCTTAGAATGAGAATGTCGTAAGACTAAGTGCTACTTACGACCATAAGACAGTGACTCATACATATTTGAAATCTGCACCACAAGGTGCTTTTTATGAGCCTATTTGCATGAAAATCGGAACTGGTCATGTTGACCAAACCGAAGTTTAAAAAGCTTAAATATTTCCATACAATTTTTATGTAATAAGTAAGGAGTAGTTTTCAGACAGTTTTTTCTTGTTTTCTCAAAATATTGATTTTGTACTTATACAACCTTCTCATTCTAAGCCAGTGAAATGTTCACATGCTTTTCCACTGATTTGACTTAAGTAACTTAGTTTGTGACCTCATGTGACCAGAACTTAGCAGAGATTCCTAGAGGCAATCCAGGGGTTTCTCAGTCTTACTCTTACACTATCTACAGGTCCTTTAAAATGGACCCATTCCCAAAGCAAAAGGAAGCATTCCCATAGGAGAGTGTCATCCATTTTCCCCGATTGGGGGATTATTTATGTTAACAGTTGTACTTTTCACCATGGCCTACTTTGAGGCGCTTCATTGCCAGTGACACATGCCCAATGCATATGATTACGTATTGATTATTACATGTGTCTTAACAGGTACGTGTAACCCATTTCAAATTCATCGGACATTTCAGTGGAGGTAATTATTCTAATCACATTGCACAGTGATTGGAGAAAAAAATGTAGCCTTTGACAAAACCATTCTCGTTCACCAGAGTATTCTTCGTCCGAAACATAGTAGTCTGGGAACTTGACTAACCACTCATGTATGAGGATGGACAAAACCTGTTCACAAGATTTTTCTTTGCTTTTGCCTGTTGTTTTATCCATCATGGCCCACTTCCAATCTCAACCTAGACTTTATCAAGACAAACAGTCTGACCAAAGTTAAAAGATGAATGGACTTACATATCATAGCAGCAATTGTCTTCTCTTTCCTGAAGCGAAATTTCTTGAGTTTTTCCACCACCTCATCGCTGATAGTACAGATATTTAGAGCCTGAAAATAAACAGTGACATTATTTAGTACTACCTGCCTCTGTCAAATGCAAAATGGGGAAACATTTGTCACATACTGTATGCGACTATGTCAGATATTATTTGCTATGTTTTTATTTTCTCTATTAATTTTACAGTAAAACCTCGGTAATACGAGCAGCGATTATTCGAGCAACCGGCCTAATTCGGGCAAATTTCAAAGTCCCGACGAATTTGCTCTATATTGTACATTAATTTATTCCTCGAGAAAAGTTATTACGAGCATCCGGTCTAATTCGAGCGCAGGTGTCGGTCCAATCAACAATTTTCAACGATAATTAATTACCTTATCTCAAGGCAATCGTCCGAGCGAAATTTCACACCTCCAAAAAAATGTCATACTAGATTTTGTTACGGTCTGTATTTTTCACACATCGTGATAATCACATTTTATGACAATAGCGTAATCCCTAACACTTAAATTGATTTCCGTATTTTCGATTCGTTACATTAAACACAAAGTAGAAGATATTTAATTAATGAGCGTGATTTAAACACTGGGAACTTTAACACATACAAGAACTAGAGTTATTAAATGCAACATCGTTGCTTCGAATGTACTGACTCGCACAGACTTTTAAATATCGTGAGATAAACCGACGTACATGTAGAATCTTAAATATTTAGGCTCCGTTCGTTATAAAACTGCAAGTCAAAATCATTTCAAAACTTTTTCATATCCCGTATTTCATGAAAACCTGCGAATGTAAGCTTACGTACAGTGCAATTTCACGTGTCCGATACTGAATAAGTGAAGTAAATCAAGTCCGCGATAAATTCAATTCTTATCGAACAACCCTGAAGAATAAAACATTTGTCGACTTTGTAAAGTAGCAAATTAAATGTCAATTGAATCCACACTATGCGCAGATTGGCGAATTCACACCGCGGTATGGAACTCTGACGTAACACTACTCCCAAATGTACCGGCAATTTCTTTGATGTGCGGCGCGTTTGAAGTCAGTCGAAAGACCGCCGCATTTGATGTCTCCAAATTGTCGCGCGCGTTTCAATTGGAAACCACAGGGAAATAACTCATTCAGCTAAACATCATGTCCTAAATAAATTATCATAGATAATATAGTGCATGTTTTTTACTCAATGAGCCGTATCCTTGTGCTGAAAACTGGATCGACTTTGCATCCGGGTTTTATTTTATCATGTGCGATTTTTGTGCGTGGGTGTTTGTTCAAACATGTAGGATCTATCGTGCGCTTTGGGTAATGTTATCTTTTTGCCTATGCGAACTTTTATTACAACTGTTAAATGGAGTTTGATATGTTATGTTAAAGGATTCATTACGACTTTCATATGCAATTTGTTGAATTCGGCAAATGTCCACACGATTCAAATTGCGTATAGACTTGATAAACATTGACAATATTCGTAGTTACAACCAAATATATGTATCATACGTGTTTTCATTATAAACACAGTTACACTTAGTCATAACAACAATTCATCATATACTTCGGATATTTCGAGCACCTGGCTTAACTCGAGCATTTGGCTTGTCCCGATGGGTCCTCGAGATAACGAGGTTTTACTGTATTTGCAAATTGAATCGCTGTCTACTTTTTAAAGGCACATATTAAATAAACTTTAATTTATCATCAATGTTCCGGTCATGTTTCGACTGCAATTCATAAATTAGAAGTCTATTACCAAAATTGGCAACATTACAGTCATGCCAATATTCATATATGCCATGTTTCGCAGTTCTAAACCTTAGCACAAGTTTGGTGAGGGAAGTGCAGGAGATTTTGAATTTTGACTACAATTTATGAAGTTTATATGCAGTTTATACTCATTTTACTTGCTTGTCAATACCACCGCATATAAACCAAATCACCCCATGTACTTATTATTGTGATACCAAACAATTTAACGTGTATTCATTATTGTGATTGAAACATCCGGTGTTTTTTTCATCACTGTACTCGTTATTGCAATCCTATATAATTCAAGGTGTCAGTACTCATTATTGCAATAAACGGAAGTTGACTTGTTTATACACTGTGAATACCATGCACGCTTCATATCAAGTCATTTAAACTAATAATATTGACAGAGGTGTGATACAACAAATTTGTGTGTGTTACCCTAGTAGCAGTTTGTTCCATGGATCTTAAAGATTCTTTAACGTGCCAAGACAAACCAACTTGACACATACCGTACCACACAGTAGTATGTGGGATACAACACTGAGACAGCATAACGTGCACGTGTAGGGTATAACACCGATACATGCGTGATTACATGTACATATCCTGTTGTTCCCTATTTTCAGGCATCTAAGCACAAAAATGATTTTAAAAGCATTTTAAAAAACTTTTTGAATTTTTTAATTAGAGGAAAATATGACTAAATCACTTAAGCAAAACATGCAATCAACAAAAACACGAAAAAAATAACTTGTATGGTCTATTTTTAGCATCACATCACGTGACCTCCATAATCTGAGTTCAAGTGAACTTTCTCGTATAGTCGTCATTTTCGTAATGTGCCTCGACTGGTACTCTTACAAACTTTATATTGGGCCCAATTTGTAATATTATCCTTCAACCACACGTGTAAATTCTCATTTGTGGTTGAAAACCATTCAAAAAAAAGTTTGAGCAAGAATAATATGGGTTGTTTCCCTTTTTTGAAATGTTCGCCATTTTTTAGTTTTTTTCGAAAATTTTCGTTTTTTTGCCCAAATCTGATTTATTTTTTTGTGGAAATCAACTAAAATATTTTAAAACTATCAAAATAATTCAAAATCATAACTCAGAAACGAAGTTTTGATGCTTGCCGAAAATACGAGAAAGCACGACGATACGAGAATCAGGGATATGGGTTAACAACCAGTTCATCTCTGGTTTCATCTAACATAACATAATGACATTGTTGAAAATTAGTTCAGAGACAAAACTAAATTCGATAAAAAATCGATTAACATTGCCAGGGGGCGTAACCCGACAGCACTGATCAAAACAACAACATTCATTGTTGAATTTGTTCATATAAACAATCAATAAAAATGTTCCCAACTTCCATCTACTGGAAGCAGAATCGAAATTTCAACGGTTATTGATTGAAACAAGTATGTTTATGGTTTTAAATATCATTTTTTATATATTTTATCTCGTGTTAATGTATAGAAACAACAATATCAAGAGAACATAAAAAATTACCATTTCAACTTTCGTTTTCCACCGGAAGACGGAAGTAAACCGGAAGTTTAAAAGTCACTTCGCAAAACTATCGTTCATCGTACGCAATTGTTTAAATATTTTTGTCTTTCAAAGAGGAAATGGTCATGATTTACTCAAATGATGTTTAGTTTTCTTTTTTTGTTATGTTACTTTGTTTCCAAACTGATGCAACTCGTAAATTCTGTCATAACTTTTCTCTGTGGAAATAGCTTTGTGAGAGACACTACATCGATGTAGAGAGACGCTTGACAGGTGGTTTGATCAGAGTCACTAAACGCACTAGCAACGAATGTAAACAACATGGCGGGTGCAGACGAACAGAAGGATAATACCGGTTTGTTCTTGATATAACGAAGCTTATTCAGACTATATTATATGCCCTTTATTGTTAAAAGTATCTAACGAATTGATGCTCATATTTTAATTGATTTTGAAGATCTTAGTATGATCCAGTTTCTGACAAACTGCATCATTGTTTCACCATTAACTACTAGGCCATGTAGGCATAGCATGCATTGTCAATAACTCAATATCTGGAGCCTGTTGCCTAACCAGGCCACTTCCAAATTACGCTATCGAGCGCTTTCCTACGTCTATGCAATGACACGATAGAAGCGAGCAGTGCTCGCCAATAGTAGCCTTACCGTTTCTTAACACTCCTAGGCGAGCCACAGGTATTCGGCAGGTTAGCTGGGACCCCCCCCCCCCCCTAGTGACCCACTCTACGACCCGTCCAGAGAGCTGAAACATGTGTAAAAATTGTTCAAACAACATACAATAACATTTCACTAAACATCTAGAAAACACCAGTGATCGACGAATTGTTGAAGGCCCGGTAGTTGTTTGTGTTTATTTATATAGAGGCATCCTTCCCGCTTGAAAATAGCTTGTAGTTGTCAAGCTGGGCCTATATTTGTAGAAGTTTGTAGTGTTTCTATGAAGTTGAGTGGTGGCTGAGGGTGCCATTCTTGTTCACCTTTTCTCTTATGTTATACAACACCAACTGGTGTTTTTTAGATGCTTAGTGAAATGTTATTGTATGTTGTTTGAACAATTTTTACACAAGTTTCAGCTCTCTGGATGGGTCACTAGGGGGGGGGTCCCAGCCAACATGCCGAATACCTGTGAGGCGAGCACTACCGCATGCTTTCTTGAACAACAGACCGCTTCTGAAGTGCTTGATGTTGGTCTGCTATCCGTGAGCGCTCGCCCATATCATATAATTTTTCCGCTAGTAACCTAATAGCGCTTTTTTTTTTGAAGCAAGCCGTTTCATAGCATCTATAGCACAACTGAGCGCTGGTTAGGCAACTGGCTTCTGTTTATTTATGTGAGGATAAACAATGTTAATGTCATTATGTGGACTTGATTGAGGATTTTCAACATCGACTTGTTCCCGGTGACATGACAATAGCCTGACTAAAACCATTCCAAGGCCTGCTTACGCGATTTATTCGTGTGTAAACTTAACTGATAATTTAAGTGCGCCATTACCCATACCACAGGGTAACTGGTTCCTCGTTCTGGATACCATAACTAAATGGTCTTTTATTTACACTAACGTGTCAAACTTTTAGACAATGAGGTGGAATGATCATCGTCAAAGACCTGTAACTAACTATTAAAATATTAGGTGTCCCAAAATGAGGCAGTTGGAACCAGTCTAATAGGCACATTGTGGTGTATTAATCACATAATCCTGAAAGACTTATACAGTCAAGTTGACATATGTTGTACGGGCTCTTAGTGGGGTCTGCTAAGCGCCATTCCAGTGTTAAGGGAGTTGTGGGTTTGATCGAGCTCTACTTTTGGCAAACTTCCCCCTTTTGGCCTATATTTATTTAAATTTATATAAATAGATGAGCCTCATCAATGCCAGAAGGAGGAGGAGTGTATTGCTTTAAAGTTTGATTAATCAAGGCATCAGGCCAACATTAATGTCACACAATGTAATAAGCCTAAATCTTTATTCAACTAATATAAAAGAATATCTTCCTAATTTGTACAAAAACATCATTACCTGGAACATGTAGCAGTCAGTATGTATACACTCGATCATCTGTAGATTCATACTGCCAACTACTCGTATACCACCGGATAGTCCCACACAACTTAATATTTTTGTGCAAAAACTGTGATGAAAAAGATGCGTCGGTAGTACTAATTCTTGGCTTGAGCAACGGGGATGTCTCATTAAAATCTGTCAAAAAATAAATTAGTTACAGTTGTTTTTAACAAATATTATGTCACATACCACATGGTATGTCCACACTACTATGGTTAATTGATATTGTGAGAGGCACAAAGAAGTCATTATTATTGTATATTGCATGTTATTCACTCATTGTCTTTGAGTTCACAGATTTTCTCTTGCGGTCTTTGCAAAACATTACGTCACATACCACATGGCATGTTGACACTGATATGGTTAAGTTATTGTTTGGGATGCTGCGTGTCAGAATAGTCATTTTAATTGCATGTTATTCACTCATTGTCTTCTTATTTCCAGATTCACTTATTGCTGATATCCAGAAAAGGATAACAGAAGCTTTTGACATGTTTGACCATGAATCCAACAAAACAGTTGATGTTAGGTAATTTAATAACATTCAATATAGTCCAGTCATTCTAAAGTAAAAATAGGCTTAACCTCAAACAAATTGCAAAAGAATTTAATTTGACTGTTTTGGCATCAGAAAACATTGACAAATAACATATCAAAAGTCTAGAAAAATCTAGGATGGGGAAGTTGCCGAAAAATTAACATATCTAAGGTCACTATTGGAAACACTTTAAAAACTGCTTTTATGACAGTGTTAATTTTCATTTCCATGTAACCTAAGTGCACATATCCATAAAGTACATAGTAAAGTAATTGGAATATGAACAATATTACAAACAGATAAAAATAACGTGACATAGATAACAAATAAAACCATTTTTGATTTAATATAGATGCTTAAAAACCAGTACAAGTGGGTGGGGTAATGGAGTGTGACAATCTCAGAAACAAGTCCCGGTGTAACCTCTAGATCAACAAGGTATACTGTATACCGAAATAAACTGTTACATGTGAAAGTTCTGACTTTGCAAGCATAAATTACAAAAGTGATGGGGTCTGTGAAATTCAAGATGGCGTCCAAGATGGCCGTCTTTTTTAGCATTACCAGTTAAAATTGAAATAGATACATGAAAATAGCAGGAATATACATGACAAAATTCATTGAAATTAATGTCCTTAAAAGATGTTTATGTATTTAAGAAACCACAAACATCGTTAAACAAATATTTTAGATACATTATGTAATCTTCAAAAAGCAATGTCAGTCAATGTTATTTGCAGGTAAAACATACGAAAAACAGGTACAGAGGCAATTTCACCTTTTTAATCTCTTATGTCTTTGGTTATGATTTATAATGTTGATTAATACATATCTAAACTACATTTTTATGAATAAATGGTATAATATGATAAATAATAAAACACTACTTTAATTTGAACACAATGCAACCGTGCAATCTGAGGTGTAATATGTGGTTTTATTACCCCACACACCAATTTCACACAATGAATGTGTAATCGAGTATCTGTGAAGTTTCACACACTAACTTCGTCGTGCATAAAGTTTATTAAATCATAAAGGTAAATTGGTACACAAACAAAACTTTTATGCCGGAGATTACTCCGAGAAATCCAAGATGGCGTTCAATATGGACGTCGTTGTATAGGAAACGTCATTAATTTGGCTATATAGATGATACAGGTAAATGTATAATACTTCCAACTTTAATTGTATCCTAAATTAGTATCGGTTCTTGACAACCCGGCGTATTCTATGAAATATTTCTGTGAATCACTGGTTGTAAATAGTATCTCTACTTCATTAAACCCCCCGCACAACGAGTTGTAAGGGGGTATACTGGATTCAGCTTGTCTGTCTGTCGGTCGGTCTGTCTGTCCGTAGACGCATTCTTGTGGATGCATAACTCCTCCTACAGTTTTTGCAGCATTTCTTTCAAACTTTAACAGATGAACATCCTCAGTATGTAGATGTGCATGAAGGAAAGAATTTGCGCTGCGACGATTTTTGACAGAATTATGGCCCTTTGTACTTTTATGCACTATACAATATATAGTGTATATAGTGAATAGTTCGGATGTGCATAAAGAAAAGAATTAGCTGCAATGATTTTTGCCACGCGGTGGTATATTAGTCTGTCGAATGGCGACAGTTCTAGTTATCCTTGGATACAGTGCGACTTGAAACTACTTCATATGTATGTATGAATCCGAGATCAAACTAGCAATAAGGTATAAATAAAAGCTGGCTGGTAATCATAGAACATATCGCACATCCATTACATGTACATGCCTGGGTATACGGGTCCATTACATGATACCATGGAAGCATTTAAATGTTCCTGATGATACCTACCTTATGAACAAAATTTCATAATGACAGAGATATGCCCATAAAAAAGATCCTGGTATGCATCATATACAAAATGTCAAAAATACCAAAGTGTAACTGAACGCACAAAACCCCTCCAGCAAATGATATACATTAATTTATACACTCCGACAACCCGCTGAGTTGTCATAGCGCGATTACGCAATCGAGATAAGATCGATCAGATTAAAACCGGTATAACACCAGTCAAGGGAAGGTTACTGTGGTCGACTTGAAAACACAAATGGGACAAATAGTTGGATATGTGTACAGGCCTGGGTATACGGGTCCATTACATGTACAGGCCTGGGTATACGGGTCCATTACATGTACATGCCTGGGTATACGGGTCCATTACATGTACATGCCTGGGTATACGGGTCCATTACATGTACAGGCCTGGGTATACGGGTCCATTACATGTACAGGCCTGGGTATACGGGTCCATTACATGTACATGCCTGGGTATACGGGTCCATTACATGTACATGCCTGGGTATGTGATCAGGTACTTGGTCGGTGGTCCGTTTGGCTTTGTTATGGACATTGTTGTACGGTTTGTTGCCTTTTAGGCACAGTTTGCGAGATGTTAGATGGGCTTTCCATGTTAACCAGAATTGGTTCAGGATTACAGAGCTCGATGTTTCGCTTAATTTTCGCCAGCATAGTAATACTAGTTTCATAAATGCAAGGCTCAATACTAGATCGTTTATACTTGTCGGAAAACTTGTTAACATCTAGGAGTTCAATGCCCAACCTTAGGCCTGCGTTCAATGCTTGCTAGAACATGTCCATAGTAGGTACACGCTCGACATTAGATCTAAACACAATGCTGACTGGAGAAGGTTCAGTTAGACATTCTTACTAGTGTATGTCCACAATGCAACACTCGACCTTAGATCTGCATTGAATGCTGCAGGAGTAGGTCAATTTAAACATAAGTTCAATGCTTACTAGATTATGTCCACAGTACAATGTTCGACACTAAACCTACAGGACAAGGTTCGGTTAGACTTGCGTTCAATGCTTACAAGAGAAGGTCAAGAGTGCACGAACCGATTTTAGACCAAATTAGAATAGGTTCAGTTAGACTATACGTTCTATGCTTGCTGGAGTAGGTTCAAGTAGACCTACATTAAATGCTTGCTGTGGTTTGTTAAGAGTACCGGACTCCTAATACATACCTTAAATACTTGCTGTAATACAAATGTAGGGCCAGTTCAGACCTACGTTCAAGACTTGTTAAAATGGGTCCATTTAAACTATCGTTCAATGCTATCTATAGTACTAGTATGTCCTCAGTGCAACGATCGACCTAAGACCTGCGTTCAATGCTTGCTAGAGTTGGTCTACAGTGCAAGTCTAGATCTAAAACTTATGTTCAATGCATACTTGTAAGATTAGGTTAAGTGAGACCTACGTTTTGAGTTTGTTTGAATAGGCCAAGAGTATGTGCAGCCCTAAATCTAGACATGTGTACAAAGCTAGGTTAACGTAAGTAAGTATGTAGACTCTACATGTGTATGATATCACTAATTTAATTCGTCAAAGACACAAACAATATCAGTAGAAACATACACAAACTGTATTGTTACCCGTAAGGGCGATTAAGACAATGTCCATAATGCGCTTCCGTAGAGAGGAATTGTATGCATAATCTCAACATCAAAATAACGCCGATTTATTTTCATAACCCATCGTAAAATATTTGACTTTTGTATATAACAAGATTATTACAGTTCCTATTTTTAAATAATCAACTGAAATGGTTGATGTGTACGTGTTATTTGATATTTAAGTAACATATTCACGGAAATATGACGAGATTATGCCTTCGTAATGACATAGTTCATTGCACGCGCTAAGTTGATATGACGTCACTATGGCGAGTTATATTTGCCATGTCGTAGTTCGAAAATATGAACGAGTTTAAGGTTAAATTTCATCGTTTTCCCCACCTTAGATTTTTCTAGACTTTTTGTATGATTATAAGCATACATTTATCTACATGATTATCGAAAAAATAATTCTTTTGCAATTAGTTTGAGGTTAAATCGTAGAATGACTGGACTAATAGTAAAGATGAACTCTAGACCTAAATAAAGTCTATTTATTTCCAAGAAAAATAGATACTAGTAGTAGGCCAACCGTTTACAGATTGACCGAAAAGCAGCATCCTACAAACTGATCTATTTCTATTGTGTTCAGTGCCATTCTTCAACAATGCCTGCCACGGAAATAATTATTAGTACTTAAACTTGTGCCTTCACAAGGAAATAGCTAGTCCTCTCTGTGGAGGACATGACCATTGCCAATGTCGCAGAAAAACATATTAAACCTACCTGATTGAGTATTCAAACTCGGGTAACAAGCAAGTGTTCTATCTGCTATGCTTACTACCGGTAGGTGGGCAACATGATAATACAATCAATACTGCAGACTCTTCTCTTTAACCTTTATTGCACCTTTGTGTCCAAATTTCCTGTCTTTATGCCTTTACGACAACCAATAAATAATAAGCTACAAATTTGTACTATATATTTGAAATAATTGGGGTAACCCTTATTAAGCCCCCCCCCTAAAAATAATACACTATTAAAATTTTAATTGGTTGTTAATATATTTCAGAGAGGTTGGTACTATTATCAGATCCTTGGGTTGCTGTCCAAGTGAAGCAGAACTGCATGATATGTTAAACATGGTAAGTTTAATATCCTTCTGTACACTTCTTATTTCAGGGGTTCTACTGAGTCCAATCCTGAAAACAAGTCACAAGAATGTTTCAGGCGCAATTAGTCCACATCCTTACACCTTAGCTAGGTTTCAAACATTGCTTTATAGTTAAAATTAAGATGATGGAACTTCAAATGACCATAACCTTGTCAATTCTTTGAATTTTTTCATCAAATAACTTTTATTTTGTGCAGAATAAATCATTCTTTCTTATTCGGATTCAGGAATTGTAGGACCCCTGTTATTTATTGTAAACAAAATTCGAAATAATTTCAGTGTGTGAATTTAGGATTCCAAACTACTTGTCCCAATCACAAAAAGTGAATAATTTCCATTTTAATTTATAACCAGTCTATGTCTAATTTCTGTAAAATTTACTTGTTCGAAACAATAATCACTTCTCTCAGGCAACTGGGCAAGTGCTTATTTCGCACACTGTGCCATTTAAATGTATTTAC
The DNA here is from genome assembly GCA_947247005.1 of Spisula solida. Taxonomy (NCBI): domain Eukaryota; kingdom Metazoa; phylum Mollusca; class Bivalvia; order Venerida; family Mactridae; genus Spisula; species Spisula solida. The sequence goes on along the minus strand of OX365945.1, from coordinate 46,058,907 downwards.
AAAGAAAAACCTGGTTACCCAGGTATTAAAGGATAGGAGTGAGGACAATGTAATTATACCAAAAATACCAACAGGTGTATGATATGCCAAATTGGCTGGGCCTTTGAATATGTTATTGATGGCACTATGATAATTAATACTTATATTAAGAACAAAGCAAAGTTATTTTTTTTTACTTATTTTAGATTGAAGAGGAGGAACCTACAGGTTATATAAGATTTGAAAAATTTCTCCCAATGATGACAAAAGTGTTAATGGAACGAAGGTACTTAATGTGAAATATGAAACCTTTCCATTTGTTTAGTTCTAGCAAGCCAAACTAACATACTAAGTAACGTCTTGTGCTTTTATAAAGAAAACGTATGCAAGGATTAATTCAACATTCGCTGACTCAGACATGAACATTTTTTGCACTAGAGGCCGAATCATGGATAATAGATTTCAGATTTAGAATTTATATGACTATTGTGAGAAATCTGTCTAGCTTGTTGTAGGGATTCGAGTTGGTGGTTCTTCTCACCTTTAATATGTTCAAAATAATGCTAAAAAGTCAAGGGGCACCTGAGATTGTATTTCATGACAGTGAGTGACTATTTTGACTTTTGGTATATGCCTTTGTACAATGTTTACAAATAGAAGTACTGACTACCAGAATGTATTATATAACATTCCCAGTGTCTATTATAAATCCCCCCTATCGATAGATGGGGAGGCATATAGTGATTCACCTGTCCGTCCATTCGTCCTTCCTGGTTAACCCAAATTGACAGTTTCTTCTAGCATTATCATGGCTTCCTACAAAGCTTCCATACTTGCATGGATGTTGTATATGGACACTCTCCACATACCCTGTATCACCTGACCCCATTTTGACCTTCACCTTGACCTAATTTTGGACTTAGGCTTATTGACGGGCCACATTCTTGGTTAACCCAAATTGACTGTTTCTTCTAGCATTAATATGGCTTGCTACAAAGCTTTCATACTTGCATGGATGTTGTATATGAACACTCTCTACACGCCTGTATCACCTGACCCCATTTTGACCTTCACCTCCATAGGCGGATCCAAGGGGGGGGCAGACCCAGCGTACGCCCCCCCCCCCTAAAATCGCCGGAGCCTAGGTAATTTAATCATAGATTGGATGTAAGAACAATAATAAATTAATGGATTTTTAAGTGAACTTAATGCTCTATGCAAAAAACAAAATATGGGACTGATTGGTAGCATAATGCCAAACATCGGCTACAGAATTGCCGAGATTCTTGCACATTAAAAATGTCCGACAAGTCAGTAATACAGTTGACTTGATTTTCTTATAAACCTGTCATGTTCATTAAAAAATAAGATATCTCAAAATGCAGCTGACGAATTCCGTGGTTATATTCAAAAAGTCACGAGGCAGAAAGCCACTGGTCTCCCTAGTCGCTGGATCCCAAGTATTTCACATTTCCTCTTAAACAAAACTGAAGCCCTGGAGTTCGCAGAGTATGCTGCTCAGATAGACATTGCATTTTTTCTTCGTGACGAATTTACAGAAGCTATATATATATCAGTGAATATTATCCAGTCAATAATCGTTAGTCCTGGCTATGCTGCTGGCTATAAACAACGAATTAGAACTACGTAAATTCAATGAAAGCCGCCAAGTTTTGATTTACTAATGAGTTGGTTGGGTATGCTGCTCAGATAAACACTGATTTTTTTTCATATATTCTTGCTCGCCTTGCTCTCACATTAACTTTATCAATGAATATTTTAAGATAAAGAACGAAATTGTGTGGAATGCTTCTCAGAGATACATTTTTTTCTTGCTCACGCATTTTCTTGGGGGGGGGGGGGGGGTATCAATACATGAATGTACGCCCCCCCCTAACGCCAAATCCTGGATCCGCCCCTGACTCGACCTAATTTTGGATTTAGACTTATTGAAGGGCCAAATTCTTGGTTAACCCAAATTGACCGTTTCTTCTAGCATTAATATGGCTTGCTACAAAGCTTTCATACTTGCATGGTTGTTGTATTTGAACATTCTCCACACACCTATATCACCTAACCTCATTTTGACCTTCACCTTGACCTAATTTTGGACTTAGACTTATTAAGTGCTAATTCTTGGTTAACCCTAATTGACCCTTTCGTTTTACATCATGTCCGTCATGGCGTTGCCTTAAAACTTTGTTTACCATCATAAGCCCCTTCATTATCAAAGCCATTTAACACTATCCAACATTATTACAGAATTATGGTCCCTGATTGACTCAGCTTTTTATGGGCAAGGCTTCCATGGGGGCATAAGCGTTTTTTGAATGCAGTCTTGTTTCTATAGAATTTGCATTTACGTTTTTCTATGACTCTAGATACAAGCCTGTACCAGAAGATCAGTTACTTCGTGCATTTCAAGTTCTAGATAATGAAGGAAAAGGATTTCTATCACAGGAAGAGCTAACAAAATATATGACTGAAGAAGGTAATTTTGTCACTTTCATTTATAAACACATCGCTGGCTTAGAATGAGAGGGTCGTAAGTACAAAATCAATATTTTGAGAAAATAAGAAAAAAACAGTCTGAAAACTACTCTTCACCTATGTAAAAAAAAAGCTTTCTAAACTTCAGTTTGGTCAACATGACCAGTTCCAATTTTCGTGAAGATAGGCTCATATGAAGCGTCTCATGGTGCACTTACCACCTTGCTACTTACGACCTCAATCTAAGCCAGCGACATGTACCAAATTGTGTAGTGGCAAGGGAAATCACCTATCTGTAGGAGTTGGACTTTATACCACAGTGGATTCTCTCCCTTTGTAAATGCCTTAGAAAATAATGCACCTCCTTTATGATTGTTCAAGTTGATAGTTGCTCATGGGCTCACAGTGTATAAACAAGTCAACTTCCGGTTATCGCAATAAGTCAAACACATTGAATTGTAAAGTGTCCTAATAAGTCATACAGTGACCAGAAGTTACAGGTGCTTTTGCTAGCAGCAAGTCATACAAGTTGAATTGTAGTCTCCCAAAAAGTCAAACAGTGATGACCGGTAGTAGGGCTGCGTATCATTTAGAATGATCGATACGATATTTGTATCGATACAAAATGATCGATATTCGATATATCATATGATATATTCTTTTGACAATAAAACACTTAAATACATTAAATATGCACTTGCAGACTTACAACATGTATTTAATACAATCAAGTCAGGCCTGAGATGTGATAAACAATCTTTTTACATGTTTAAATTGCACGAGTAGTTAACATAGCAGATTCTTGTTTAATAATTAGATTCACTCGAACTTAAGCTACAACGACAACCTGTCCATTTGAGATGGAACATATAGACGACAAAAACACTTGACTGAAAATGGGTATTTTATTAATTTACATGTGTAGTTTTGTTGATCGTTTTTTTTACCAATACGGACATGTTCAATACGATGTATCGATCGAACGTAAAATACCGGTATTTGATTTATATCGGAAACCGGTACACAGTCCTAGTGATTACATGTAGGTGTATATGCTACGGGGCTAGAGATGAACTGGTTGGTAACCCAGAGATATAGTCTTGCATGTAATGTTACAGCAGAGCTTGCTGCACGTCTGGCATGTTTAAGAAACAAGCCAGAGTCTATTTTGAAAGAGCTAGGGTATTGCACCCACATTCCTTATATCACACAACTGTCTCTTCCTTCAGATAGGCAACACTCTCGACTATGGATCGAGAGGTCCCAGTTTCCAATCTAGGCCAGGGCACTTGGTCATTTCTGAAACACTTACTATTTCCTACCCAACAAGAGATGAACTGGTTTCCCAGAAAATGCATTTTTATCAAAATCCACGAAATTTAATACCCATGAAAATATGTGATTTTACAGTATGAATATACCATTACAGGCGAGCCATTTAATCAAGAAGAATTGGAAGAAATGTTATCAGCAGCTGTCGACCCAGACAAAGGATCTATACAATATAAAGAGTATGTCTCTATCATGAGCGTGGAAGAAACGTGAATCTTCAACCCTTAGTATACTGTAAAATCAGAATTTTTTGTGAGGAATTAATTTTTCGCTATATTCTCGAATTCGATGTTTTGCGAAAATCTGCACTCATAAACTGAAACAACAGTAGCAAAACACAGGAAAGTTCATTCTGACGTTTGAAAATCGCTAAAACATTTAACCTTGCAAACTACAGGGTGTTAAAAAAGTTTGTTCTCTATGTTCAAATTCCAATAGTTTTTTTTTCTGACGCCAGGAGAATGTAAACTATTCAATTTAATTCCAGACGGTTCTATCTTTGTTCTAATATTTCGAGCATTAACTGAAATTATTAGTGTAAGAAATTAAAATTGTACACTGTGTACAAAGCTCAGATGAAAGTTGGTATGAATTTAAATTTTGAGAAACTTTTTTAACACCCTGTACTTTGGAAAAACAAAATTGCGAAATTTTAATCTCGCAAAAATATCTGCTTTCACAGTAGTTACCTTAACTATTCTTTTCAAGACTATAATTATCTACATGTAGTTTTTGTGAAGGATGGTCAGAGGTATCAATACATCAGTTTTAGAGATATTGTTTAAAAATGTATTCATTGTGTTATGTCATTTTATGTCTACATTTGTCTGAATGTGTACTTGTATTATTAAATTTATTCACACATTCCGTATTTGTTGGTAATGCTTTAATAAATGCCGGTGTCTTACAGTGTGTGGTAGTGGCTTTAACCCCGTTAGCAGAACCATTGTCCAGGGGCAACAGTGTAGACATACAATGTGGTATGTGACATAAAAGCTGAGAATAAATACTATCCACACAACTTATATTTTTTATGCTCCCCGAAAATTCGGGGGGGGAGCATATAGTTGCCGCTTTGTCCGTCCGATATTTTTGTCCGGAGCCTAACTCAAAAAGTATGTGAGGTATCATCATGAAACTTCATAGGTGGATAGATCTCAATGAGTATAAGTGCAGTGCTCAAGAACCACAACTCTACATAACCTAATTTTGGAGTTATTGCCCTTTGTTATAGTGCAGTGCCAAAGAAGCATAACTCTCTTTCATATAATTGGAGTATTGTTTCTGTGACAAACACCCATGGGGAGCATCACCCGTCTGTGACGGCTCTTGTCTACAGAAGGTCACAGTTTTGCCTGAAACCGACTCTTCTAGCAGTCACAAAAATATGTCACATACTATTAGTTATGTCCACACAACAGACTTGGTTTGTAAACCAGGGGTAGCAAGTGATGAGCTCCGCAAGTTAATATATGATCAGTCTTTCAGAAGAAGCTTTAAAACAAAGGTACCATAATGATGCATAACATCAGCACATCATAAAAGATTCGGGGATGCTTCGATTATGATATAGTGTGGACAAATTAACTTGGTTTGCGAAACTTCTATTAGCATAATTTTACAGTTTATTTCTTATCTATAATTTGATATATTCCACACAAGAAGCTTTTAAATCTATGCATGAAGAGAAGAAACCCAAGTCAATTTGGTCACACTAAACTCTTCAAACCTGCTTTTAACAGGAAACCTTGCCAAAACCACACAAAAGACAATAAAATACAGTATTTTTCGTAACAAAATTTATTTTTGATGACAAATATGTTTTAACAAAAGTTAATGACATTCAAGATTTTGTTCATATGAAGTACATAGAAATAAAAAATTGTAACTAGTTTCAGAATGAAAGGACAGTAAGCAATCAATTAAAATTAATACAATTGCTGATGCTTCAAAATCAGACTTCTACATGATCAAAACAAGAATAATTTAAACTGTCTATGCAATAGGGATGGTATTCACAAAGCATCTAAGTAGTAAACTTAATTTGGCTTAAAATCATGTTTTTGTAGTTCTATCACGCAATTGATGCAGTGACTTCGGTAGGACTCTTTTTGTGCTTCAGCTCTTGGATTTTCGGTTTCTCTTAAGTCAGTTGGTGTTTGTCATGTTTGTTCCTTGCTTCTTCCTCCATCCCGTTAATTTCTCCAACCAATAAGTATAGTGATAAAACCCACACGTTAACTGCAGTCCGTACAGTATCCCCTCTACGATTCGTTCAAGGAGATCTCTTTCTTCCACAAATCGTGCACACTTGTATACATGTATGTAGTGGTTTACTGGTTCTGGTACTTTGCAAGTGTCACAAAGGTTATCATTATTGTTCCCAATTTCACAAAAGTGTATCACTATCAGACAAATATCGGATGAACAAGATAATCAAGATTACTAAATTTATTTGTAAAATATCCCTAAAAGTGAACTATCAACTAAATTTATATTTTAAAATAGTTTCCAAGTATTACGTAAAGTGCTACAGTAGTAACTATAATCACTATAACATTGGTTATTCTTGCATTTGCTGGAAATGTGCATAGCACTGATTAGTTTAGTTTTCCACTTTAAAGATGCTTTATAAATACCAGCTCAGTCCCATGATGATTAAGCTGGATTAACAATTTTCTACAACGTTTTAAGGGTTGTTTTTCTTCAAAAACTTGAATTAGCATAGAATACAAACTTATTAAAAGATCACATAGTGAATTTCCTTTGGAGATGGGCAATTCCATGTGAAAGGGACTTGCGTTATTAAAGAGAGGAAATACTAATCCATACTTCATGATTGTAAAATTGGGCACAGGTCACGACACAATACCATTGTTTAGTTTAAAGAAAATGGGTGAATAGAAATTATTACAAAATAATTGTGACCACTAAATAATAGTTGAAACATACAATGTGTAGTGGTCTACAAATGAACTGTGAAAATTTGATTCTCGATAAATTTGATTTCTGTTTAGCGTCAACTCCTCCTGGCAAAACCATTCTACCCTCGCAGGTAAAAAAGCACACAAACCCAGAAGAAAATACAAACTCAATGGTTTAAAAATCAGGGGTCCTACTGATGCAAAATGTCCAATCCTGAAAATGAGTCGCAAGCCTATCTTGGTGCCATTTGTACACATCCATACTGCAAAACTCTGTTTCAAACACAGTTTAATTGTGTTAAATATCAGCTTATGAAACTTCAAATGACCATAACTTTGTCAATTCTTTGAATTTTTTCATCAAATAACTTATTTTCTACAAGAAAGTTTATTCTTTTTAGTGCAGCAAATCTGGATTTCCGGATTATTCCGGAATTATAGGACCCCTGAAAAATGTGTAAAACAGATCTGTTTTCAAGGTTTAATTTTAAATTGTCAATTTTAGACTAGAACACATTTGAACAATGAACACACTTGAACAATAAAGTGTCAATTTAAACACTGGACTTCCATGAAAAGAATGGGTGAAATGTAAATGTTCAGCTCGGGATTTAAGCATGCAATTTTATTTTTAATCGAGCAAACAATACTGTGAAAAACTGTTTGTTTTTTTCTTTCATGAGCTCAAAACCTACCAGCCCGTCGACGCTAAACATAAATAGCAATTGTGATGGCCTAATATGTCAATGGTGCTATGTGCAACAGATGAAACATTTCTAAAACAACACATTCATATACGACAGATCTAAAACACAATACAATACATCTAGTAAAAACATTTACGACGGTAACTAATTTTTCACATGGTTAAAGTTACTAAAAATGTAAAACAAATGACAATGGAGCTGTGTATCCCTTTGAAGTAAAAGAACAAAGTCAAATTATGCTCATACAGTTAACCTCAGATATTTCTATGCTTTACGAATAAAAGAAGTCCAAAGCTACATTATAACCAAGTATGACACTCTCAATGTCTACTAAAAATATCATACACTGAAAAGTGAAAACAAGACTGCGTTCAATAAACGCTTATGCCCCCTGTGGAAGCCTTGTCTATAAATAATTCCAAAATTAGGTCAAGGTGAAGGTCAAAATGGGGTTAGGTGATACAGGTGTGTGAAGAGTGTTCATATACAACATCCATGCAAGTTTGGAAGCTTTGTAGCAAGCCATAATGATGCTAGAAGAAACGGTCAATTTGGGTTAACCAGGACGGACGGACGAACGGACGGACGAACGAACGAACGGACGGACAGGTGAATCACTATATGCCTCCCGATCTATCGATACGGGGGCATAAAAAAATCTCCCTTTCTTTTTTTCAAATTTTATCGTCTTGAAGATTGTATGTTTAAATGTCAGCATTTATGTCTTCTTTTGAAGAAGAAAATATTGATCCAAAATTTAAAATTAAGTACACAACATTTCAAGATTTGGTATGACAACGAACTGCACCAACTCCATCTCTTCAATCCATGGCATGTAAGATTGTGGAAAGTTCCGAAACAAGCTCAATGTTATTATTGGTGAACAAGCAAGAGTCTTGCCACAATACAATGGCCTGCATCTTGTTTACTTATCCTGGTGCGAGTCGGTGTCTCTGATATTTCCTTGTGAGAAACACAGCTTTATTGAGAATGGCCTTCCACCTAAAATGCAACAAAGTTGAGTTAATTTGGGTTAAACACTGTTTCACAACAATTTTCTAGGGCCGCCAATTCATGTTACTAGTTTGCCTAGACTGTACCCTAACCAGTACTTACTTACCCTTCCACAAGGAACCAGCAACTTCTCCACATGTGGAGGGAAATCAACACTAGTCAAATTTTCATGGAATGGTATGACCTGCTGTGACTCGGAATCCAATCCAGATTGCCAGATAAAATACAGCGCACTAACAACCAACGAGGATATTCAACAAAATGAGATACTGGTATAGAATAGAACCTACATTTCAGTGATTAGTCTTATTTACATGCTAAATCTAAAGCATCACTGATAATTAAGAACTGTATTCTACAATGCCTACATTTCAAGCAAAATTAACACTCCACTCAAAATCCTGCTGGTCAAAATGTGGCTTTTAGAACATTTAAGGTCAGGTTTATTGAAGCATCAAATAAAACCCAAGTATCTTATTAATCTTGATCTCAACAGCTCATTGTCACATTATATGCTCACTACCATCCAATTGCAATTATTTGCTTTCAAAAGCACCTACTAGCAATACTTTGTACATAGATGGGAACTAGTTTAGAAACCTGATATTCCTCAATTCAGGTGGAGATATTCCTAATGTAAAATTAAAAGCAAACAACTTATTGAGGGGCAAGTAGTTCACCATTTATAACCACCCGGCTTGAAAGGTCGGAAGGAAACAATGCAAGGTAACTGCAACAACACAAGGCTAAGGCATACCTTCTGGGTTGGGCAGTGGAGCATGATTGGCTAGAGCCAGCGCATCCATAGCTTCACTCTTCGACGCCCATTCAAGCAGACCAGTAGAACTTCTGTCAGCTGAAATAAACAAGGTTATGCATAAAGTTAAACATTCATCAACAGAGTACAATCATTTGAAATATCAGAACACATTATAATATTACAATTGTAATATCATAGTATGGTTTTGACATGACATAAAATTTTATTTAAATATTATTTTAACTTTTAACATGCCTGACTAAGTCTCACTAGTCAACAGTGGAGACTACATACAGAGACTACATTAATATCAGGGCGGCCACAGAAAATAAAGAATGAAATTCCCTGATTTTTCCCCGACTGAAAGGAGATTTTCCATGATTGTTTTGCAGTGTTTGCCACTCAGATACAGCTGAAAATATGGCCTCCAACCTTCCCTTATATCCATACCTTTACCACCAAATTCATTATCTATACATACATTATTATCTTATAATAAATACATGTTGCTAACAGTCCGTTTGAAGAAAAACATCTATTTAGCTACCAGTGGACACATATTATGCCTCCAATTTTTGTAAAATCCCTGTTTTTTTGCCCAATTTTGAGTTTCCCTGATTTTTCCTGCAGGGAATTTGTTTTTGGCATTTCCCTGTTTTCCATATATAGTCTGTAGCCACCCTGTCATATGATAATATTGAGACAACATTATATTGAGACATTAAAGCACTGATCTAAGTAACAGTCGCTCAAGATTACATTTAACAAGGCTAAGTACAAGGTAGCGAACAATAAGACTAGGAAATGTACACATGGTGTGACGTTCTTGGTGACCAGTTTTGCACAAATTTGTACTCAGATCAATCAGTTTTGTGCAAGGATTCAGGCTACAGATCAATCAGTTTTGTACAAGGATTCAGTTTGTTATATCCACCTGACTAGCCAGTCTGTCATTATGTGCAGATTGCTTAATCAGACAAAAAGAAACGAGGTGGAGAAAATAAATATGTATAGCTGTATACATTCCTTTTTTGCAAAAGAAACAACCTGACATTTTCAAATTCTATTTGAGAGAAAAAGTGATGATAACCAATAAAGGTGCCCAAATCAGCGTTTTAACATAATTATCAAAATAAGCGTTTGCTTAGTCTATCTAGCGAAAAATCTTGTAACAAATATATCACAATTTATTTATATAAACTTAGTAATTAAAGTTTAATACAATACTTTTACCAGATCGTTTTTCGCAACATCACCGATAACCAAATTTTCTGATTTTTACAAGTTAGCACTGATACAACCTCCTATGCATATTTCCCCACACTTCTAATCAAACAATACTTACTTCTACTGGGGAATTGCACAAGCTTCAAAAAGTCAGGTGCTCCAACCTCAGTTATGGCCTGAAAATAAGCAAATGTGTTGAACATAATATCTCTAGTATTGTTTAAAGTCCTACTTAGAGGTCAAGAGTATTTCAGTCATAAAGAAACTACACATTTTTTCTCATCCTGAAACAAGGCCAGCAAGTAATTAGCTGAAACTATCCTCGAATGCCGAGAGTTAAACAAGGGAGATAATTATTATACCAGTACTTTTATTAACGACTTCAGACCTGGGTTTGATATTCACAAACCATCTTAAGGGAGAATTTTCTTCAAATTAAATTTCCTTATTTCCGTGTACAAGCTAAACAGGAAAATCAAGATTATCATTTTTTTCACAAAGTTTAGAAGCATTATCTAAAGAGCTACAATAATCACAAAGAAAACATGGGGTATTCTTCGTTTCCTGGGAAATATGTGCAGCTTAATTTTTAACTTAAGTCAAAATATTAAAATTTTCCCTTAAGATACTTTGCGAATACCACCACTGGCCATGGAACCCACTGAACAGATTAGTTAAATCTTCAAACTAAAAGGGTCTTGACACCTAAAATTTGTCTCTCACAAAGGGCCATAACTACAGCAAAAACAATCCGAATGAATATTCCAGACAATGTGCACAATAAGGCTTGATACCAATTAGTTACTGTATGTGAAGTGTCTTTGAAATCGAACCAGTGATTAAGGTGAACAAGCGCAGACATACTTAATAACGTCCATCCGTTCAGACAGACATCTAGCACAAAATCAATAAGTCTCCCCGACTATATATAGGAGACAAGATAAGAAGACAACAAACTTACCTGTCTTAATTCTGCTTCAGTAACTTTTGGAGGAGCATTGAAGTAATGCATGGTTTCAGATGGCCCTGTGATACTTATATAGAATTAAGGAAATAATGTTCAGTTTCAAACTTTTCTCCATGGAATCCTGTATATGTTTCGGATTCTGTGGACGTCTTTCGCAAGAGGCCATAATCCGGCAAAAATCATCAGACCGAAAATTCCTGACAATATGGGCAACTAAGCTTTTTTGTGATGTTTCATTAAAATCAGACCTGTGCTTAAGGACAGCAAGGGCAGACAAACTTTGTGGCATCCATCCAGCCCAAAATCAATATGTTTCCTTCACTATATGTGGGACACCGTATTTCATTGTTGCTATATTTTCATGATAGGAGTTTTCAAATATACAAAAGAAATTAATTAGACATCCTAAAATTTTGATATAAACATTTTTAGATACCTCACAGAAAATTTCAGTTTACAACTTCTGACCCTTGCACCAATTAAACCAGCATGTAAAAATGAAAGGATATGATTCTTAGCAGCATGCTCAGGTGTAGAGTATCTGTTAAGTCGATTCTTTTCATAATCTTTGTATGACAATGTTCCATCAGACAGTTCATGTGGGTTGATCACTTCTTGTAAGAATGACTGCTTCGATACACTGCAGCGGAGAAAGTGAGGTTAGTATCCGCCAAAAAAATGTCACAAATGTAGTAAGACAAGGAATTAGAGACTATTGTGAATAGCATACATGCCATAAATCTCCTTAAGGGAAAAGAAGAGTCTGCTCCTGACAGGGAATAAAAAAACTCCCTTAAACTCCTTTAAAACTTCTTAAATCAAACAGGCATTGCCGGAATACAAATCCATCACACCATTGGAAAATGTGGCAGCTCCAAATCTCGACCTTTATTTATCAAGGGCCACTTCATTAAACTTTGAACCAATGTTATTCTGTAACTTTTTGTGCATGTTTGATGAAAACCAAATCACATAAAAGAAACCACTATTGTGCAGACAAGACCCATTTCTGGTCCTTTCAAGTACCATAAATCTGTAACCCATGGTCAGATACTGCCAGTTAAAGAAAGGAACCAAGATTTTGTAGAGATTCAAGTTGTGGTGCAAGTTTTAGTTAAAATCAAATTGTATATAAACTTATTGCGCAGGCAATAAAATTGCTGATGAATGGATGATGGACGAAGAGCTCACTCGTCACATAGTCACAGGTATAGTGCAAATGAGCTAAAATCATCATCTAGTGTCTATGAGCTTAGTTTTATATGTCATTATTATTCTTCATTGATATTTTACACACAACCATTGTTAAAACCTATATGGAAACAGACACTGTTGAAACATGCTTCAATTCGGACCTCAAAATCTACTGTAGTAAGCAACTGGCCACGTATGACCTACATATACATGACACCTTATTCTAATTACTCAGTGTGACTTACCTGACACTTATTTTCCTATCAAAGCACTCCACACCGTTGAAGTTGTACATAGCTCTCTCAACAGCCATACCGTCACCCATCTGTACCATAGCAGACCCTTCCTTAGACTTCAGAAACTTGATCTGAAACATATAACCCAATACATGAGTATTACTGTATTTACTTTTACCACATAATCTGTTCTTGAATTTACATTTTTTTTAAGTCACAGGGAAACATTTTGACTTCTTTTTTCAAACACTTGACACATGTATTGGTGTAATTATTCATTGGGGATTAAATTCTGTGGTTGAGGTCATCCACAAAATTAAATCCCCCATGAATATCAATCATTTTACAGTATCATAAACTGTTACACAAAAATATACAACTCACCCAGGTTTAAAAATCACACTATTTTAGATTCGTGGGTCAATGCCCTACTGACTGAGCTGGACGTTTAAGAAAATAGTTTCCCCTTATTCAATGTAGATATCAAAGGACTGGAAGTACCAGTGTCACAGAAACTTAAAACTTACCGAAACTTTATACGCTCTTTGTGCAAACTATATTCCATACAATATTCAATGTTGAAAACAGTAGTTTATACATTTACAATTTTACAATTTATTTTAGGTTGATTGTGAAAACAAATTTTTATAACAAAGTTATCACTCTCAACACCTCATTTCTAATGTTATCCATTGCCATAGTGGTCAGTACATCATACAGGGGTTATCCTGAGGCATACTGCTCAATCATGAAAATGAGTTGCAAGTGACTTAGTCTGTTTCTGGTGCCATTAGCACACACCCCAACACCAAATCTCAGTTCAAACATTTTTCTATTGCTTAAATTCTGCTACTGAGATTTTAAATAACCATAACTTAGTCAAAACTTCGATTACTTTCTTCAACTTTTTTTTCTGCAGAAAAGTTTATATGTTTTAATGCAGCAAATCCGGATTTCCAGATTATTCCGGAATTTTAGGACCCCTGATTGTACTATAGCATCACTTACCCTTGCTACGTTGCCATACAAACAGAGCATGTTAAACAATCTGTCACAGTTCATTCTGTCGGGATCTAGACCATAGATCATCATCACTGACCCATACTGATAGTTGGGTTGATCAGAATAGCCACCTGCACTGTAACCCTGGGGTTCAGGTCTGAGTCCAGAACCTCTGCCACGTCCATAACCACTCTGAAGGGAATTGATAATGGTGGTATTTAATGTTATTCTTAAGATTTTTAAACCAATTTCGATATAAACAATTACATAACTATACTTTTTTAATGTCAATTTTGAAATAATGTAAAGAATAAAATTGTTTGTCTGGTATGAGAACCAAAAATTTACACTATAAATTTTTTTAATATATTTCTGCATAAAGGACGAAGAGGGGGTCACTTTTTTGGACCTAAGATAAAGTTTTGAGTATATCCATGCATTAAGGTCAAGAAGGGGGTTTATATTTTCGGTAAATAATACGACTAAAAAAAACAATGTGGTACCTCTTGACCAAATGATCGACGGGGAGGAGTGCGACCACGTCCACCACCGCCACTGTAATCATACGCTGGCTCCTCGTATTGTCCACCGTACGGAGCTCTACTCTGTCCACCCTCGGGCTGGTACTCGTCAAACTCTATACACAATTATAAAACACTCCATTACACTCACATAATTTACATACAAAGTACATACAAATTAAGGCGAACATGCACAAACTTTGTGATATCTATCCAGCACAAAATTATTATGACTCACCCACTATATAAGCAGGGGTTCCATTTGACTCCGGAGGAGTGGTTTTGACCCTTGAAATTTTCGAAAAATCACATTCTGACCCTCAAGATTTTGGTTTGAAGAGTCAGTTTCTCTCAAAATCATGGGTATTTTGCCTATAAGGCCTAAAATAAAATATTGTTTGTTTCCCCATCCCCTACCTACCCGATTAAAAAGGGCCCTACCCAAAATATTTTATTGCCCAAATTTAAATAATATTTATTTTATTAAAAATTGGAAGTGAAAATTTTATTTTTTGTTTGCTGGCTTCTTTCTTACCATTAAATTTTAGTTGGTTTTCACCTTAGAGTTAATTCTAAATTTCATTATTTGTATGTCTAGACCATTAACTATCATACTGAAACAATTCCAAAAAAAAATATTTATCCTACCTACCTACCCATTCTAAATCTGCTAGGGTCGGGATGGGGAAACCAAGAATATTTTAAGTTTGGCCTAAAATGGTAAAATTTTGTACAAAGTATCAAAATGACACTTCAGATTAAGAAGCTAGTGGAACCTCTGTATAAGGGAGACATAATAAATCTGTTTGTACTCTAAACAAGACAGTCTTTAAATGGATATTGAACTGGGACCTTTAATGAGTACAGTCAAAACATGGGTTTAGCACATCAACTAAGTAAGTTACATATTCTGTAGAAGTTTAATGAAAATAGGTCAAGGAGTTTAAACTTCCAATAATCAAACCTGAGTCCCTGGATTACGAACCAAGCCCACTAACTACTGAACTACAGCCGCAGCCGATTCTGCATACTCATATAACTACACGTAACTAAGTGAATTGAGATGTATACCTTTAAACTTACCGTCGTAAGGAGTAGGGGCTGCTGTATATCTAGGATCTGCCAACAGGGGAGGGTTCTTTCTTTGTTGAGCTTGGTTGGTAGCTGAAAGTAGACACAATACTCGTATTATTGTAACGGTAATTACTCGCATTATTCTTACAGTAGATACTCGCATTTTTCCAACAGTAGATAAAGTCTGATCAATGTTAACACTCAGTTCAGTTGATCAACCCATTACTCCATGGTCAACCCTTTTCACACCCCCATCATGTTGTCACAAAGTTCAGATAATTAACCGCTTTAATTAAAGTCACAACTTTTCATACCCCATCAGTATAAAGGGGAGGATCACTAATTATTTTCCAATAATTTGAGCTGGAGTATAGAATCTAAAGGTGCACGTAGACAGTACATTATGGTGCATAAGTCGAGAGACATTTCACTACATGACTTGTGAAGCACACAATATTTCCCTCTAAACACTTGTAACCAATGGAGTTGTACATCACCAAAAATGTGTGGTAGGAGTGCACATGTACTACACGTAAATACACAGTAAATTTTGAATTACAGATCAAAATGTAGACACCAAAATGTACAGTCTAGACGCACCTTAACTAGTTTTTAATTAGGATATACATGTAGTATGTAACTTCAAATTATGTTCTAATAACCAGTATGAGGATTGTGTATATGATCTAGCAGGTAACATATCAGGTGTCCATGGAGTAATGGTTTACTGTAGACCGACATGATAATAATATCCTGGTATGATTAGGTTAAGTACAGAAGTGCAGAAAACAGGAATCCCACTAAGTTCAGTCAAATCATGAAAGTAAAGCATGATGCTCGCAGTAACACGGTATGACTTAACTTGCTTTGTAAACCAATAGCATTATCATCTAATTTATGGACATACCTTTAAAAAGATCTAAAAATTTGCACTGCTGGTTAATATGCATTTAACAAAATCAAAATTATAATTTTAGATCTAGTATTGAGATCCCTGTTTTCTGGACAGATTATTACATTTTGTACTTTTAAACTTATGTAAAAACATAAAAAAGAAAAAAATTATTTACACATTAACAAACTGACAAATATATATTTCTTTCATATACATAGTTACATACACTTGTGTTGATCATCTGACCCACGTCTTCAATACAAACTTAGATAAAGCCTTACGACCAGTCCAGTTCAAACCGTCCAGTAGCACAACAATTTCTGCACCCAGTTCAATGCAGCGGTAGTAGTAAATGATTTCTATCCGTGTTGACACAATCTGGCACCCGGCATCCACATGTCAGACAGTGCTAGCTGACAAGGCATGGCACCAGCTGCTTGACAATATACCAAAGCATTGAACCAATCGCCATTCCATTGAATCCAACTGTGGAATGATAAGCAAACAATGCTATATAGAACTTTGTTCTCATTCTATGTTTTTGTGCGTGCTGATTGGTTTATATTTGCTGTTCTACCTTCTGATTGGTTTATATTTGCTGTACTACCTTCTGATTGGTTTATATTTGCTGTTCTACCTTCTGATTGGTTTATATTTGCTGCTCTACCTTCTGATTGGTTTATATTTGTTGCTCTACCTTCTGATTGGTTTATATTTGCTGTTCTACCTTCTGATTGGTTTATATTTGCTGTTCTACCTTCTGATTGGTTTATATTTGCTGTTCTACCTTCTGATTGGTTTATATTTGCTGTTCTACCTTCTGATTGGTTTATATTTGTTGTTCTACCTTCTGATTGGTTTATATTTGCTGTTCTACCTTCTGATTGGTTTATATTTGCTGTTCTACCTTCTGATTGGATGAAACTTTGCTGGTGCAATTGAACCTCTGCATCTTGTGTTCTTCGTGGTAAAAGAATGTGGAATGTGGTCACTGTCATATAAGACTTTATATTTGTTATGAATGCAGGTCTGTATAATCACAATTTGGCTGTAAAGCAACTGTTCATAGTTATTCATGAAAAATCATGAGCTTTTGATCAAGTGAGTACATGCATTCTCATTGGCTGTTTAATTGTTCAATAGTTGAAGATATTTCTAAACATGCATGGGCTTTTGATCAAGTGAGTACATGTATTCTCATTGGCTGTGATGATATCATATTCATGAATATTAATGAGCAAGTAAGTATTCTCATTGGCTGTGAAGAAACTGTTCATTGTATGAGAAATACATCAATATTCATGAGCTGTGATCTAGTGAGAAATTTCATTGGCTGTCAAGCCTGTCATGAATATGAGCACATGTAAAGTTGAATATAATTTTCATTAAAATACAAATTACAATGTGTTCAGTTGTTTCATGTTAAGACCCCTGTATGTTGCGTACACATTCACATCATGACTAGTGTGAACCTTTTTTGGTATCCGTTTTACTTAGCCTTAAATAACTGATGACTTTAGTACAACATACAAGGAGTGTAAAGCATAAAGGTACAGAAACCAATAGTCTTAGATGAAAAATGTCGGTTTCTGTATGTTTCTTGTGTGTCACATGCTAGTAATTTTTGCTGACTATGCAATTCCATTATTACAAGAAACATGGAAATTCCATGAAAACCAGATATTCAAATAATCAAATTCAACATTTCTATAGCCATGCTGTCAACTCTATTTTTAAAACTCAAATCTTTTTCAAGTTGGTCACAAAAATGAGAAATGATAATTATTCTGAGGCTGTATTTGTTACAGGCTTTCAAGCACTATTTGTTAAAAAGTTAGGGCTAAAATTAGCTATATTATAGCAAACAATAAGGCTAATTTTGCCAAAACCTTTTATCATTTGAATTGGCGAAGAAAGTTTCGATCATAACCGAAAATTTGACTTCGATATATACCAAATTGTCTATATTTGAAGACCTGGTTAACCATGGTAGACCAAAAATATGGGCATATGTCATGTAGACCACTAGTTTAACAGTATTGTTAATACCCTGCTGGTTTTCTAGTCCCATCTGTTAAATAATGAATGTTGCGGGAAACATGTTCAACTTGTACGCCAGCACCGTGTATCTTACCAGCTGTTATATGGCTAATAGAGCCGTCTAACGTGGCAAACAAACTCTTGTTATATATTTATATGTCTCTGTAGAAACCTCTTTTATCTGGGGGGTGCCGTGGTGCTGAATATTCTGTAGGATGTCTTCAAAAACTCCCTTGTCTGAATATTGCTCGGTGATAAGGTATCTGTAAAATTCTTAGGTATTCTTCGTACAAATATATCCGTGCTGTCAAACGTTATTATGTTGATTCTGAGTCTTCATGTTGCGATGGATGCACTGAATGTTTTTCACACTTTGTTAGGTAATAATGGTTTTATAAGTTCGTGAGATCTATGACTTGGTATCTGAAACATTTCTGAGAACAATGGTGTGCAGTTGAATATTATCATATGACTGTACATGTACATGTATATATAGTGCATCGAAAAATCTGACAACTGTACAAAGCAATGGTAAAATTGTGCGACAAACTACATGTATCTGACGACTGGACTAACCTGACAATTGTATGAAGCAATGTTAACATTGTGCATCTAACTGTATGTATCTGACGACTGGACAAAGCTACAGTTAAATCTTGTCAAATATGAGCTACCACTGAAGGTGACAAAATACCCACAGATACTGCCCCAATACATGTTATATTACAATTTGTAAGTCATTGTCAAAGGGCAATAACTCACTGAAAATTTATCTGAGCATAATGCACAACTCAGCTCATTATTAATGAGCCATAGCAGAGAAATTGCGCAGAAAAAACTTGCCTACAACAGACTTATCAAATGCATGACTCCCAAATGTTTCTTGAATATATTTTGTATCTGGAGGTAACCTTAACAAACATTCTATGTTAGGGGTTATTCCCAAGTAACAATCGACACTTCTGTCAGAAGTACATTTTGTTTTGTATAAGGGTCAAAATACGGAGTCAAAGGAAACCCTTATATGGTGCAAAACATGCCAAACAGTGAGTGTGTTGTTAATACTACCAGAGACCATAAATAGAACAAGAAAGGGACAAAATATGAAAAAATCCCCCCAAAATGTTTCCAAACAAGGGCCAGATCTCTGTTGAAACTTAATTCCAGCAAAACAAAATTATAGATGCACAATGGCACATGTTGAAAAACTAAAACATGCATGTAAAGTTTCACGAATATAGCTGAAGTATTTTTGGAACACAAACACAATTTTCGTAGCCAACGTTGAAAAACCAGGCTGTTAACTAAGAGAGCCATTAGTTGTTATTGAATGGATGCAATCATAAAGAGAAATACAATTTCAAGTGCTGTGTTGTTGAAATCAGATATTTGCAACAGCTATGATGTATGGTATAACAACTTTGGTAAGATTTAATTTTATCGATTTTATGTACTGGTAAAACATGTATATATGAGTGTACTGAATGTTAAGGCCTAACTACAACACAAAGCGGCAATAGACAACACATAGCATTAATAAGCAAAATGGTGTGGACAAAGTCGAAGCCCCACAAGTAAGATACAACCTTGTTGCGCCAATGTGACAATTTGACCCTATCTGAGCTGAGAATTATCTCAAATTGAGATTACTTGAAGGGACTGGGTCCTAGTTAACAATTGAAGATATACAGCACATCAAGACATGCTTCAAATCTGGAACACAAATAAATGAATCGAACATACTGAGCCAGAACCAAAGAGACTGAACAAAACATTCATGCAAGAAACTTCATTACACGGAGATTTCCAAAATATATTTTTAAAAAATAAGGGATAAATACAATAAAGATCTCAGCGAATCCAGCAAGAAATAGGTTTATCAACAGTATTAGTAATTACTGAATGGAAAATAGTTTTAATGACAAATTTATCTGATTCGTGTTAGTAAGCTTTCAACAAACACAACAAACATTGACACTAGTATGTTTGCAGGTAAGCGGACAGGATTGAGCGTATTTCTTGTGACCATAAAGAATTGTGCAAACTTCCTGTGAGCAGAAAGGATTGAGCAGACTTCATGACAACCTGCCAGTCTGACATAAATGTCTGACAACACCGACAGACTGACCAACTGATGTTACTTCAAAGAAGAGATTCCTGTGTTTCCGGAAATCAACAAGAATGCCACAAACACTATCACCATTTGGTCTGACTGACTGGATTTTGATCAGTCAGACAGATTCTGGTAGGTCAGACAGATTTTATATCCATCCAACAGGTTCTCAACCAAAGTGAGCCCAAAATGTCACTGATATGTTTTCAAAGTTTTTAGGAAGTCTGTGAAATAGTATACATGCACTACAGCTGCAAACTGTCGATGTTTCCAGGGTTCGACACTAACACTGGTCCGCTGGTCTGAGACCAGTGAAAATCCAGAAGGACCAGTGAAAATTCTTACGGACCAGCAACTGTCCTATTTACTAATTGGGCGCTTTTGCCCTGTCGGACCAGTGGCCAAAATAGTTAGTGTCTAGGCCTGCTTTCAGCAATGTACCAGCAGCTGATTTCAAAGAAAGTGTTTTCTAAACTGTCCATAATTCAGCTTTATAAATTATATTCCCACTAGATGTTAATTTCAAATAAATGAAGGATTAATTGTGTGAATCAGAATTGAGAATATCATCGTTTTTTATATCAATGTTTTTTCTTGTACATAGTCAAATGTATGACACATTATGTTAGTCAACAGTGTACGACAAAATATGTCATTTAATATCAATGTCTGAGTATAACACACAGTTGTGTTCAAAGCATGAAATGCTATTGTAGTTTTACACAGTGTTTGTAGTATATATTTTATATACATTGTAATATATAGTTTTTTTGCAAAGTGATAAATACAACATGTAATGTTCATGCAGGTAAGTTGATACATGATATAACGTATGTTTGTAAAGTTCAACATGTGATTTTTTTTTTAAAAACAATTTGTACTTTTTGTCTTTTTTTCTGTTGCTTGTTTTTGAACATAAAAATTATTAAAAATAATAGTAAAAGAAACAATTTCTCTTCAGTTATCACAAATATAAAATTAAAAAGCAAACTTATTCTATTTAATATGAAAATTGCAAAAATGTATCCATTCATTATTAGTAAATATTATAAGTTAAACAACAAAATTAACTTTAAAATGATTGTATACGTAATAAAATTATTGTATATTATTGCACCAGTAATATACTTATATTTAATTTTAAAGCAGATTATTCAAAAAAATACATTCTAGTTTTGCATGGATCTGATATTATTTATAGGATTTAAATATTGAATCAATGTGATATACTCACCGACAGTGTAATCCCAGCTTTCATTGTTGTTGAATCTGACACGTAATTCATCAGTCTACAATAATAATACAAGTTTATTCAGAATCGATTCCATGGTTTTTTTTCAGTCTATAGCAGGGGCTGTTAACAGGTGGCTTCCCCCACAGGAAAATTCTTTTAAAGCATGCGGTTTTCCCCAAAAAAATCATTTTACATAAAGTTTTTTCTTCCCCTTCTGCCAAAATGATGAAATATTTTCCCCCAAATTCAAAGGATAGGCCCCTTCCCCTACTCTTGAAAAAAAACCTGAATTCAACATAAATTGTTATAAGATTGTTTAGGCAAAAAATGACCCATAATACTAGAAGTGTTTTTGGCACGGAATATGTATGTCTCCCATAAGGGGCCGTTACTCTTGACAAAAATCATCCAACCTAATATTCCTGACAGCAGGCACAACATGGCTAAGTACTCATGTGAAATTTCATTGAATTCAGACCAATTCAGACTAATACAGCCTCAATATTAAATAATCGCTAATATATTTTATTTCACTCAATTCTATATCTGAGCACTTTTATGGGTGGGTGAAAGTTTCAAATTCTGAAAAACTTAGTCCTCAAAAATTGACAATGTATACAGGGAAAATAAAGAAAAGCAGGCTTTTTGGCATTCTCAAAAACCTGAAATTGATACCTGAAAACTTTTACCCAAGCACTTCAAATCAATATTAGAGGGGTCCTTCTGAGGCAGAATGACCAATCATGAAAATGACCATAACTTTGCAATTCTTTGAATTTTTTCATCCAATAACTGGTATATTCTGCAGAAAAGTTCAATCTTTCTAGTGCAGCAAATACGGGTTTCAGGAAAGACCCCTGATATTAAATCACGAGAATTTTACCAATAGTTTACCTTGGCATACTCGATCCTGAGAGTACAGCAGCCTGAGTAGATGTCACAATCATTTAACGATTCTTTGGCTGCCTTAGCAGCTTCAGCATTCTCAAATCTAGAAACTGTCAAGGATGTCTAAATACTTCCATGACTAGAAATCTAATAAAATCCATTATGTTTTACCTGGCCCCAATAAGGCCCAGTCTCAAATTGAGATTTTGCTCAAATTAGAATTGACATTAATGACATACAGTCAACTCTCGTTATCTCGAATTTCACGGGACCGTGGAAATTACTTCGACATAACGAAAATTCGAGATAGAATTTTCGGCATCGAAGTTGCAAGTTTTCCAGTTTCTGTCATTTTACGCCGCCATATTGTTACGGTCGTAAGAATGACATATTCGTGAGAATTGCTTGTGATATTTATGTACATGTATTCCTCCTCGAGAAAATGCATTTTATTTTAATTATTATTTTTACAAACAATTGTTCGAGATGACATGTTTATTGATGTTAGTACGTAACCCGAAGCTTTATGACATGTTTGCGCATATTGTTGCAAACAAATATTTGTTCAACAATGGAAGGCGCGAAAATTACAGGTAAATCGAAGATTTCAGACTGGCGAAGTGTGAAAAACATTCGACGCTAGTCGAATACGATGAGACTTCGACCCGACTTCGAGATGAACAATAGATTTAAAGTGCAAATTTGTTAATCGGGACCAAAAAATAATTCGACATAACGAAAAATTCGAGCCGAATTCGAGCCGAAAAAGATGGGTCTCGAGATTTCATATAGACAAAGAAGGAGAAAAATCGGGACTTGAAAAAAACTTCGACATAACGGAAAATTCGATATTAGCGAGTTCGAGATAACGAGAGTTGACTGTATATTAAG
The DNA here is from genome assembly GCA_947247005.1 of Spisula solida. Lineage (NCBI taxonomy): Eukaryota > Metazoa > Mollusca > Bivalvia > Venerida > Mactridae > Spisula > Spisula solida. The sequence continues at coordinate 46,035,419 of OX365945.1, read as the reverse complement.
TAAAATTAAAGTTGGAGCTCTTTTATTTTACTGAAATCAGGGGTGTCAACAGGGCCGATTTAAAATCAGGAAAATCGTATGCAGCCAACCATTTTTGCCAAACAAGAGGCCTTCAATGAGATTGTTTCCATTATTAACTCAGTTTGTATTAAATAAATCCTTTAGAGCAGATTAAATTTACCTAACTTTATCCTATAAGAGCTATGATTTCTGACCAAAATAAGTTGATATTTTCATCAAATAACTTATTTTGGTCTGAAATCATAGCTCTTATAGGATAGACAAATCCGGAATTCCGGATTAATCAGGAATATTGACACCCCTGTGAAATAAACTCAGAGTAATGTATATTAAAGTAAGAATATAGATGCATAATATGGCGAAATCTCAGTTTGAAAGCCTGAAAACGAAGAAGGAAAATTCAGGATTTAAAAACCTGAAGTTGGACACAAGCCTGAAAATACCAGACCAGCTTTTACTCAAGATAAGGATACTGGACCATCGCTTGCACTTGCTGCTTCTTAAAGATGACAATTTTCTCAATACGTCCATGAGCTGAATTGATAGTGTGCATCACATCCTGAAAAATATGAAACAAAGATAGCAAGAAGGTATTAAGACTGATTTATGCACCTATAAATATTTTACCCCAGGACAATCCCAGGTTTTTTGGGTTCCAATTCCCCCATCCTAGAGCCTAACATTTTGTCTAAAGAGATGCTAGGTGTATCAAATGGCCGGCCATGTTTTAACGGTTATCAGCTTTTTTGCGGGATCTAATTTCCCAATACCGTGATCTGTCTATTTCCCAGGACACAGAATCATTTGGCGTGTAAAATTCCTGTCTGTCAAGAATTGTCTTCTGTCTTAAGCCCAAAATATTAATAGGTGCATTATTTATAAAACATTCACATATTTATGCATACAAATGACAAGTCAAAGCAAAAACTTACAGTAAAGTTCAAACCAAATTTTCACTTTTACTAATTTTTACATTTTGATGATTGCTGGCTTATTCGCAGCTACTAATGCAACAAATGCAACCAACAGTACCACTTTATTTTAGAATAATCATATGTTTTATACATGATACAGCCTTGTAATGTAAACCATACACACAAACACACTGATTATTTCCGTTTAATTGCATTCAAAAACAAGAACTTTTGCATTTTTCAAGTAAGGAATATTTTCGTGTATATGTTTTCGCAGAATCATACCACTCGCAAACTTCTCTAACTTAAATTTTGCCAAACAATTTGTTGGTTAACAGTATTGTGTATCGACCTCGTTGCTGTACACCAGACATGTTAAAGAACAAAGGAGTTAATGCAGGGAAGAGCTAGGTTAACGCACACAGATGCCTTATAATAGATTGACTAATGACCTCCTATTGCAAGGGAAGAGATAGTTGTGTAATGACAGGGAAAAACAGTATGACTGCGCATGTGAGACAATCCCTGTCGAACGCAAACAAAGCAAAAAAATGATGGTAATCCCAGGTGAGAATCAAACTATTTATTATTGATATTGTGAACTGCTAATTTATTGTTAACAGTAACCAAACCTACTGTTAAAAGCAGGCCTAGACACTAACTATTTTGGCCACTGGTCCGACAGGGCAAAGTGCCAAATTTGTAAATAGGACAGTTACTGGTCCTCCAGAATTTTCACTGGTACTTCTGGATTTTCACTGGTCTCGGACCAGCGGACCAGTGTTAGTGTCGAGCCCTGAAAAGTTCCCATTCTTGCTTGTACCAGTATCATTTTTAAAGGGTTAAAGTGTTAACGTACAAAGAAAGCACTTACCACGTTGATAGGATATTTAGCGTTGAGAACGGTGTAAAGAAGAATCTTGTTTGGAGGAGCATAGTGTGGACAACTTATCTCACCTTCAGCTAGGCCACTGAAAACAGAAGTGATCAAAATGAATCAGTGTCAGAAGGGCCCACTTAACAAAACAGCCTGGTAACTTAAGCAGCCCACTAACCAAAACAGCCAAGTTATTAAATAAAATTTAATCGTGATTTGATGTTTTCTTACAGAATAAACTGAACTATACTGTAGTATAGTTTGTTGTTTCCACTTAACATCTGAAATATTTATATTATTTGCGTGGAATTTTTGTCTGTAAACTGATTTTTGAAAGAGGGCCGTTCAGGTACACTTCACGTATCTGCGCGAATCAGCATCTTTATACTAATGGCCAAAGAAAACACATTAACACAAATTAACAGCAAGTCCACGGAAACCTGAGAAGTGATCAACACTTAGCAATCTATATCAACAAAACAAATAACTTTATGGCAGAAATAGCCCTATTGTCTCAGTCTTCGAAATTAGGACTCGCCCGATCGCCATGGCGGGTAAATTTTGATTCGGGCGCATAACATTCTCCATTAACGTCTCCCGACTTGGCGAGTAAAAAAATCCCAATGCAATTTGCCTAAAATGTTTAAAAATACATATTTACACTCGCGAAAAATCATTATCTTTGTCGGAAATCCGGAATCTGTTTACGAGGCTAAAAATAGCCTAAACAACATCACCAGCTATATGACGTATCGTCTAAAAATAGTTTCCACCAGAGGGCGCCCTCCGCCAGACCCTTGTTTTCGTAACCACATTTCCGTCGATTTGACAGACTTTCCGTTTTAAAAATAATTTCTATTCGTAAATATTTATTTTCTTTTCGTTTCCATAAAAAGTAAACAAATACTAAAGTAAAATGTCGTGGCCTCTGAAATACATCGAGGCATACTGGGCAAGGCGATCAAACGCAAAATGACGGAGGGCGAACAACAGCTAAGAAAGATAGAGACCAAACAAGACTGCGTTCAATAAACGCTTATGCCCCCTGTGGAAGCCTTGTCCATCAATAAGTCTAAGTCCAAAATTAGGTCAAGGTGAAGGTCAAAAAGGGTCAGGTGATACAGGTGTGTGGAGAGTGTTCATATACAACATCCATGCAAGTTTGGAAGCTTTGCAGCAAGCCATAATGATGCTAGAAGAAACGGTCAATTTGGGTTAACCAGGACGGACGGACGGACGAACGGACGAACGGACGGACGGACGGACGGACGGACAGGTGCATCACTATATGCCTCCCGATCTATCGATACGGGGGCATAAAAACGGTATGAGAAAACAAGGCCAGAAAGGGAATTGTTGTATCAAAGTTAATTTCAGCTCAGAGACTGACTGATTATTATGCTAAAGTGAAATAAAAAATAACAGAATCAATAGTTTTGAACTTTTTGCTAGTTTATTGATGTATGAGCCCATCATTTCATTTTGTAGAAAAATTGTCGGGCGGGTACTTTTAAATTTGGGCGGATGTTTTTCTGCAAGTAACACGCCCGACTGGCTAGTACAATTGAAAAGCTAATTTTGAAGACTGTTGTCTGTTTGTTTATTCACAAATTTATAGAAAATTCTGCATACTTATGGGTATTAAAAGATGAGGTGTGAGCATTAAATAAAGTGTTTATAACATAACATAGACTGTGAAAACTTACGGTGGACGTTGAATCCGCCGACTAGTTGAGTAATTGAAGAAAGCAGGCTGTCCTCTGATAAGAAGTTGGTTTGACTGTAAAACAATAATCAGTGCATTAAAATGATAATAATTTTATAAATGAGCTTTATGAACTTGGAATCATAATTATAATCATATGATTTTGTTTATCTCTAAACTTGAAGGGGCTTTGACAGAAAAATTTGTGTCTCCCACAAAGATCTAAAATAAATGCCTGACAAAATGCACAACTGGGCTTGGCGCCAACTATTTGAGGTAAAGTTTCATTGAAATCTGACCAATTGTTCAGGAAAACAAGCGTAGACAAACTGTTAAACATCCATCCCATTTTTCAGATGTATTTTTGGGGAAGAATAACCATCGCACCATACAGAAACATTACACTACAACACTGATGACATGACAAATGTATTTCTTGTGTCAAAACAAGGGACTGTTCAAATATTAAAACTATGCACTTACATTAGAAAAGTTCACACATGCAGAGGCTCCTTTCTCATCCTGCAAAACAATTATCGTCAATAAGGAACAGAAAATACACACAAAAACTTAATTAATAAATTATAAAGATTTGTATGAATCAACTTGATGCATTCTGTCAATGTTTCAGGATTATTAACGCCTCCTTGATAGCCTAGAGGTACAGCATCTGCTTCGAGTGAAGGAGGTCCCAGGTTCGATCCTAGGCTGCATCATAGCAAAGACGAAATAAAAATTGTACCAGAAATTTCATAAAAGCATAAAAAGGAAATTGGCTTCTCTTCTCTTCTACCCTCATTGCAATGGATAACATCAGGAATCAGGTGTATAGAGGGATTAACATAAGTTGGAAAAAACTTGTTTCACAATCAACCTTAAATAAACTAGAAATGTGTCGATGAGACACGGGTGCCGCCATTATAGCACATATCATTTCAAATGGGGAAGGAAAGATAGTTCTACATGAATTCATTAAAACAACATAAAACATGGGTTAAACTGGTGCTTACTGTGAATTCCACCAAAGCCTGGTTCCTTCTTGGCAGAAGCATTACAAATCTGAAATAAAATGTATAATGAAACTATAGCAAATTTGCTGAACACAAGTTTTAAATAATATGTAGATATAAATCTTAAAATGAGTGTGATACTTATATAATTGATATAAATATTTATCAAGATCCTCAATTTCTAAGTATAAAATATGTTGATACAGTGAAACAGCAATAAAAATCTAAGCCATCAATTTGATTTTACAAAACACTGTTTTACAATTTTTCTAAAGTAGTTGTTACCATGTTTCCTCACTGACGTAAATATCAATTCATAGAAGTAGTTAAATTACATGCTTTAGAGTAAAAATTAGACAATTATTTTTGTAACATAAGTTTTATAAGTATACATGACAGGATATTAAAAGCTTGTATAAGAAGAACTGAATGCACATAAAAAAACCAAAGCGGCAACTAAGTACACGTATATGTTTCCCCTAAATCAGTCTTAGGGAGCATAAAAATAAAGCAACTGTTTGAAAACTCACGCCACTGATCCGAAGTGTTGGACAGCAGACACAATATCATCTTCAATGACACGATCAGGCAAACCTCTCACATGAACAACTGGTGATACATCCGGACAATGTCTATCTTGATGTCTACCAGAATCTCTAGCCCCTCTGTCATAACCTTCATCAAAATGCTGAAGGTAAAGAATTAGAATTAGCCCCTCTGTCATACCCTTCATCATAATGCTGAAGGTAAAGAATTAGAATTAGCCCCTCTGTCATGCCCTTCATCATAATGCTGAAGGTAAAGAATTAGAATTAGCCCCTCTGTCATAACCTTCATCATAATGCTGAAGGTAAAGAATTAGAATTAGCCCCTCTGTCATACCCTTCATCAAAATGCTGAAGGTAAAGTATTAGAATTAGCCCCTCTGTCATACCCTTCATCATAATGCTGAAGGTAAAGAATTAGAATTAGCCCCTCTGTCATATCTTCATCATAATGCTGAAGGTAAAGTATTAGAATTAGCCCCTCTGTCATACCCTTCATCATAATGCTGAAGGTAAAGTATTAGAATTAGCCCCTCTGTCATACCCTTCATCATAATGCTGAAGGTAAAGAATTAGAATTAGCCCCTCTGTCATGCCCTTCATCATAATGCTGAAGGTAAAGAATTAAATAGAGTTCTAAATCAATCATTCTTGAGAACATTTTGGTGTCTAGTTTGTCATTAATTATCCAAAACTGTGTTTAATGATTGCTGTATTGATAACATGTCTACAGAATATGGAAATAAAACGAATTAAGCCTGTATCATACGGACCGTAAATATGTTGGTTTTAAACACAACCTGATAGGATGATGGATACGGAGAGCTAATTGGAGATCTTTATCATTTTATCACACCTTCTAATTGCCTTATCAGACCCTAGTCCCAACCAAGACCAAACATATCATTTCTTTACGTTAGTACTGTGGAACGTAGGTAGAGTCTTATTTATGGGACTATACCAGACCCCTAATGATGGGATTAACAGTCTGTTTGCATTGTAGCCAGAGGCAATTATCAGTTGTTTATTGGTGTGGTCCGGACTGTATAGTCCAGTCAGGATAAAAATCCAGTGACACAGCGGTCCAGTCCACTATAACGGTGTAAAACCAATCATAAAGGCTTATACTGTACAAACAACTATAATTTCAATGCTAAACTAACATATTAATCTTCGCTCTACCTGTTTAGACAATGGTTGTGATTTTTTGCGTACACATAAACTGCAACGTCACTGTCACAATATCCTAACTGGACTATACTTTAGATTGACTTTATACATAAACACACACAAAAAAGTTAGCTTTGAGAAAACATTTTTGTAAAAAAAACCGGAAATGGCGTATACCCCTGTACACTCCTTAAAAGTGCTAAACCGCCAGTTTATTTTTAATTCATGTATTGTCAAAAATACATGTATTCACATGAAATTTCGCATACAGATACTCGGTTAGGAAATGCAGCTGATTATTGATTTATTTTGTCTGTTTTGTAGCAAATTTTAGTGCATTCGATGTATTGCGTAATAAGGCATTTTAGCGCGTACATTACATGTGCACCAAAATTCACCCGTCAATGAACAAATTCGGCATTACTGATGACTGTTCATAATAAAAAAACACTTAACATGCTGAAATTGACTCGAGAGGAACACTCATGAATGATATTTAGAAATATCACTGTAAACACAATTCCTAGTAGACATTTTTTATTTTATTAATATTTTTTTCGAGAATGCCTTTATTAACATTAAATTTCACATACGAGCAAATGAACATACAATGAAACAAAATATTTGATTAATTCTGGCCTACTTGCGATCTAATATTCCGCTTTTAACATGTTAAGTAATCTAGCATACTTTACACGTTTAAGAAATGTGCATCGAAATTCATGTACAGTTTTGGTGTACATTGTAAGTGATGATTTTCCTACGCGAAAAAAACACCGAACATGCTAAGTTTGGCGTCAAAAAGAACACGGTTGACCTGTCGGGATGAAATGAGCTCAGCTGGAGTTGTGGCCCTTAGATATTTTAAATAACAAAACAATGATTTTCCATTTCGTTTGTAATTGTTATTTTAGCGGTTATCTCTGTTTTGTCATTGACAGAAACCTTCAATTAGTGCAGGTCTGTCATCACACCATTTTGGGACCGAATTTGGTCCCATTCCCCTCCTAAATGAATATACATTTTTCCCCTATTTTCTGAAAAAAATCCCCTACGAAAAAAAATTAATTTGAAAGTCAATGAAGAGCCTTTGTAAATGCTGTTCAGCCATTGCTGTATCTGTTGTTATAGCTTGAAATTGGCTTTTGTTCAGTTAATATGTATTACTTTTATAATAGTATTGATATTCATAATTTTAAGACAAAATTCCCCTTTTTCTTCAAAATGACGTGAAATTCCCCTAACTGGGGCCACAGTCCTAAAAATGTAGAGCGAGCCCTGTAGTGAATATCAACATGCTAGCGTGCTTTTGACAAATTAACATTTCAATGACGCAGCCTTTTTAAAATATTGTTGTATGATTCTTACTAGGGATGTAGCGATCGTTACGTATCACAGTACGGAGTAAACGATACAATATATATATATATGTATCACGATACAATATTACATATAGTTTTGCATGAAGACAGTATAAGGAGTATCTTTACAGTTTATTCTATATTACATCACTGGCCTTTTTCCTCATAATCAAGCAGAGGCTTAATAAGACCTCTTCTCCCAGGAAAAAGATAACATAACCAGTTCCCCATACTACATGTACCAGTATTTTCCTTAATTAAAGGTAAGAAATACTTTTCATGAATGCCAACAAGAGCCCCTTTAGCCATCAACTGTCACCTTTAGTTTCACTTAGTCATTTATCATTCTTTTTTTAAAATTCTTTTTAGTCATTTAATCACGCTTTTTTTAAAAGTACTTTTTAAAACAACATTAACTCATTCATTGTATGATCGATGAGCTATCAAAAATTTAAAAGTTCACGTTTTTTGTTGTATTTCAATTCTGAATGTATATTCGGTCCGGAAGCGTATGATCCCGATACGGACTTAAGTCATTCCGCATAAATAAATGGCTGCCGTAGTCGTTAGTTCAGTGATGTCACACTCGTAGTTTAACAAGAATAATGTGCGACGTCCTATCGATAATTACAGTCCAGCCCAAAATCCACGTATTTGCTTAGCGACAGACCACGGTACCTCCATACTAAACCTAACTGCACCTCCAATTTAATGATTTATAATCTGTTAAGAGTGACAGGGAGTTAATTGTAGTTGTTTTGAAATTTAAAAGAGTTAGTTAAACAAGTCATTAAGAATTGCAGGCAATACAGAAGTCCCCTACCAGTTTTAAGCCATTTTCAATGTTTCTGTTGCCATAGCAACCACAATTTTGGTCGAAATAAAAATATTTTTGGACGTGCATTATCCCCTTATTGCCTCCTAACCACATACCATGAGCCCGTTGCCTAACCAAGCCGCTTCCAAAAGGCACTATCGAGGGCTTTCCTACGTCTATGCAACGACACGCTACGAGCGAGCAGTGCTCACCGATAGCATACCGTTTCTTTACACTTTGCTAGGCAAGCGCTACCGAAACGGTCCATTGCATAAGAAAGCGCTCGATAGCGCTTTGCTACGAAACAGTCTGCTATCCGCGAGCGCTCGCCGGTAGCATATAATTTTTCCGCTTCGTTCGCTACGAAGAGCTTTTTGGAAGCAAGCCGTTTCCTAGCGTAGCGCTACCGAGCGCTCGGTAGCGGTTTGGTTAGGCAACCGGCTCCAGGTTTCATAAACCTAGCTTTGAAACTGTTTGAGTTATGTCAGGATCCAGATTTTTAAATGGACGGACTGACAGCAAACCTATAGTCCCCTCCGGTCAAAAACCGGTAGGGACTAAAAATATGCTGTACCAGGAGCGCGTTGCCTATCCAAACCGCTTCAAAATTGTACTATCGAGCACTTTCCGATGTCTATCTCTATGCAACAACACGCTTTCTGATAGCATACTGTTTCTTAACACTAGACGAGCGCTACCAAGCGATTTCTTGTGCAACAGACCACTTCGGTAGCACTTTGCTAGGTAACAATCTGCTATCCGCGAGCATTCGCTGGTAGCATATAATTTTTTCGCTTTGTTCGCTGCAAAGCACGTTTTAAAGCAAGCCATTCCCTATCCCATCGATGATCGAGCTCTCGGTAGCGGTTTGGTGACGCAACGGGCTGAAGAAGGAAGTAAAATTATAAAGATAAGTCGAAATAAAACTATACAATCTAAATTAGTTATTATAACCATTATAATCAATGTGTCTCATAAACTTCGTAAACATATTAAAGGATAAGTGTGAAAAAGTGGTTCGATTTTGTCAGGGTCCGAATCAATACTGTATTCAAACAGAAACTAAATTTGACCCTCTTTTAAATGAAATTAACGCATACAAAATAATTCAGTAAAATTATTTGAAGAGCATATGTATTTGTTAATTATTGATATTGTAAATAAAGTAGGATAATTCTTTTATAATAAAGGAATTGCCTTTTGTCCAAAAAGCACGCCAACCCCGCCAAGGGAGATAATCAATAAAACAATTTTTTTTGAGCTAATTTTCTCGACAATACACCTTTTTGCAAGTGTTTAAAATGTATTGCATACTAAAACACATGTTAGAGTTCACTAACAAAACCATAAAATGTCTCAAACTTACACCACGAGAGCCCTCTTCAGTCTTTTGTCTCTTATTGTAATGGCCTTCGTATCCGCCGGTCGCCATGTTGGATGCTGATAAAGCCGATATTTTTCAAAATCCGGGGTTTCCGTTCAATAACGTAGTTATTCTAATAATCGCCCGGGCGTTGTCACTTTTCATGCATTCCGGTAGCTGGTCATATATGAGTCAGCTTTAAAATTCGCAGGTTTTCTTGTCCTTATTGAATAACTTACACATAAATATCATAATAATGTTTTTATCACATGCTTTTTACGACAACATCTCAAAAATGTCCATGGTTTTACCAAAGACCTAGATATACAAAGATTGGAAAAATCTACCAAATCTCGCAATATCTCGCGGCAGTTTTCTGAAATCTCGCGAAATCTCATTTGTTTTTAATTCCTTATATCTCCTGTTTTCGTGAACATTGGAAAAAAACTAATAAGTTTATGCAATAGATTAATTATTCTGCTTTAAAATGAAACCTAATGTATTGAAATCAGTCAAGAAATAAAACATAAGACCTCAAAGAGCCAGGCCTATTCTCATTTTAATGGAAATTCTAATTTTATCAGAAAATACCCAATTTGCCCCATTACAATAATTTTCTGAATTCTATAAGAGATAGAAAAAAATAAGTTACATCATACAGTAGAAGAAACCTAGCTCTTCAAAATAAGATACTGGTCATTAAAAAAGGATGACAAACAAAAGCGTTCATGCTAGATATCAGCATCTGCTGCATGCCATTTTGTATTTTCTCCCCGTTTTCAATTAAGTGTCCAATCTGTGTATATTTAGGTCTTTGGTTTTACGTATCTGTCTGTGGTGTAACAATGTCTGTGGTCAAGGACCATTCTTAGTCCCAGCTGTGGTGTAACAATGTAAATCAGGTTTTTGAATGTAATTGAAATGAAAACAGTCTTTAAAATAGATGTATCTTAAAGACAACCTGCAAGAAATGCTACATATATATATCAAAGAAAGAAAATAAACAAAAATGTTGTGTTTGTATTATACAAAGTAGAAATGTTCTGATTGGACATTGACTCATTGTATTGAGCGCTACAAAATTATATATTGAGGGTATTCTATACGCATGTGCTCTCTCTGTCTCTCTCTCTCTCTCTCCCCTCTCTCTCTCTTTGACAACATATTTGTTTTGAAAATGGCGGCATGTTATGACACTACCCGACTATTTCCGTATCATTAGAAATCTACATAATTACTTCAAATAATCGGAATCGGTATCGAATAAAGCTATATTTTTATAGAATTGTCGATAATATAAACAGTAATAATTATTATTATTGTTAATATTATTATCGACAATAGATATATTGCGGCTCATACATTTTTGACAAACGCTATTTGTAATGCAATAAATTCGTCATACATGTACTAGTAAAAAACGTCGTATGGGACATTCCACTGGACAAATCTGACGCTTGAAAAATCGCATTAAATTTAAAGCATGTGAAAACAAATTACACAGCACGGTAGGTAATAGTCTACCATTTAATACTTCAAATAATTAAAAGAATGTAACGGCGCATATTTGCTCACCTTGAAGCGTAATGCAGTGTGTATACCGCGAAACAACGACGAAAATGAATTTTTCGTTTATGGGACATTTTACTGGACAATTATAACGTAATATAAAATGTGCATATACGTATTAGTTCTAGGACAAATTACCACAGTAAACACGTACACATGTTATCATTTTGTTATATTTTAACAATTTTTCTCACCCGAATACATGATCCTGATTATCTTAAATTTTAATAAACGATCACCGTATTTCACTCACCAAAATGACGTAAAAACGTTCATTGGACATTAGTCTTCATTTCGTTTATTTGTCACCTTCAAGCAATACGGTTAATATTTATACTAGTTGCTTAACTCAGAATATTTGCATTTGTATTCAAAATCTATACATTGAATTTTTACCGTATGAAATTGTAATTATATATACATTTTTTTCAAAATATATTGCGTTATACCGTCCGTTGTGACGTCATCATAACGTTGGGACAATTCCAAGTTACGTGTTTATAAATGAAATAAAATTCACAGTGATGACAATACCTAAAATAACTAGTACATTATTATGCGGATATATATGAGGTAAAAATTCATTAAAACAACAGTGTCATTGTATTTATTAGTGATAGCTAAAATGTGTTTATTCTATACCTATTCTTGCATTGGTCTTATTTGTGACATCTGATGACAGTTTCATAAAATCACGACCAAACGCTCATTGTTTGCATATGATGTTCGCCGACATGATGTCACGTCGTTAGGTCATCGTGATACAAATTGACGAAGTTTTGGCGATTTTTGATAAAAAATATCGACACAGCATGTTTATGCATCCCGCTGTCTTGCTTTGGACGCAACGTGTGACACCGTTATTTGACGTCACTTTCTTTTTAAAATGTAGTATATAATTCTTATAAAAACGATATTCTTTAAATATGTACATAAGAACGAAGCTCCATGTATGCTCTTTCCGTCGATATACAGGACTTTATAGAAGTACGTTAATTATATGAATTAGGCACACTAATTCCAGGCATTACGTTCGATTTATCGAAAAGACACCCGTTTCGTGCGTAACGTCATTACTTATCAGAGCTGCTTGGAATATAAACGGGTTTTCAACAAAATGCATAAATAATGTTATTTGAACTATAGGCTATAAAACATAAACCATTCTCTACTGGATGCTATTCACAAATTGTGTGAGAAGCGAGCTTGAGTAAAATGGAATTAATTGTTCATCTGACTGATGCATAGGCCTATGGCAAACCCTTTCTCTATACTGTGTACTATTCCACGCACGTTGATTAAACTTCGTGACCATTCTTTTGCTTAAAAAATGTGCGAGCGAATCGAGCTAGAAAAAATTGTATAGTCGATCTGAACATCATGTCAGGTAGAAGAAAACGCATTTTGATCCTAGCAGCATACCAGACAAACTTGTTCTCTACTTGAAAAATGTTTCATGACGAAGATATTGAGCGAACGAATCGAGCTGGAACAAAATGCGTTGCTTACCTGAACAGCATATCACATACTCGTTCTGAAATCGAGGGTATTGACTGAAATAAGCAATTTTGCGAGCGAGGTGACCTTGAAATAATACTTAGTTTATAATGTGCATCCACAAAATGCATTGTTGATCTGAACAGCATGCAAGCTAGAAGAAAACACAGTCTTCGTGCTAGCAGCACACTTGTTCTCTACTTAAAAAATGTTCTGTGATAGTTATTGAGCGAGCGATCGAAGCGAGCAAGAAAGAAATGCATTGTTTATCTGAACAGCATGTCACATTCTACTACTCATTCTAAACTTGAAGATACTGACTGAAAAAATAATTAAACGAGCGAAGCGAGCTTATAAAAAATGCAAAGTTTATAAATTTCACACACAAAAGGCTACTTTGGCGAAAAAGGGGCGTGCGTTCGCACCCGACGCACCCCCCCCCCCCCCCCCCTAGTTACGGCCATGATTGTTACACCACAGACAATTTACTTATTATAAGTGATATTAAGTTTGAAGTTATGAAAGTTTATAAGTTTGATAATATATATTGTCTTAAGGTTGGAAACTACACTCAAGGACTTTAAAAACGCCTGACATAATTCAAAGCCAAATATCGCTTAAAGTATAAATGTTATAAATGTTATTGTAAAATCATTTTACATGTGTATTAATTGATCTTTCCTACGTGAAAATCAGTTTTATTTGTAATAAAATGTATATTCTGGGAATCCTGCAAGCCTTGGCAAAATTGTGGGATAGTCAATACACACTATGCGTGACATTTCTCTTACTATGTCCCTATTTGTTAGACGGCGTAAGCACACACATTCGTCGAATACATTAATTTGTAAATCGTTTTCTATCATTGTATTAAAGCATCTGCAAGGTTTCATAATGATTGTTTATTTAAACGCACTAACCAATCTTCCTCATTTCAACTGTTAAAATTCAATTTGCTCAAAAGGATAAGATTAGATTTTGAATTTGTCAATTTTAGTAGTAAAACTAAAAAAATGGTGACTTTGAATGTCTGTATAAATGTGTGGACGTTCTTTTGTTATTAACTATTTCCATGTTTTCTTTTAAAATTGACTGGTGAATGTTGTATTTGAACATGTATAGCTATTATTGTGAACATCTTGTAAGTGACAGGAGGTTTGCTAAAGGACTTAGTAGACGAATGTCATCCCGCATATTAGGATTATTGCGCCTATAGTCGGTATTGAAAATCCCACACTTTTGCCCAGGGTGAGTGCGCTTGCCGGACTACCAGAAAATAACGAGACAAAATTTTATTACAAACTAAACTGATTTACACGTAGAAAATACCAATTTATACACATGTAAAATAATTTTGCAATAACATAAATACTTTAAGCGATATTGGGCTTTAAATCAGGTGAGGCGTTTTTAAAGTCTTTGAGTGTATACATAAATGTCCAATAAGAGTTCGGTCAATACCATTGTACATGTATAATTTAAAACCATTATATTTGATCAAAAATATTAATGAAAATGTGGATGCAAAAACCTGCGAATTTTGAAATTTATTCATACACCAAAAAGTACCTAAATATGATCTTTATATACGTACGCATAAAAGTACAGCGAAAATGCAATTAAATTCATATCCTATTATAAATGTATTTATCACATCTGTTATCTTCTATGTGATCTTCTATGTGATAACAAATCGATGAGCATTGCTTTAAATGGACATGTGTGATACATGTTAAAACTGTGACGTCACCAGCGAAAACATGACGTCTTCCGCTTAAATTCTTTATTTTTAGTGTTGTTTTGACTCAGTAACTATGATATAGTGATAAAAGAATCCGTCACTCCTTGTCTTTGGGATCAACATTTCCTAAACATGTAATGATGTATGGACTACAAATAGAAAATCTCGCGACTTATGTAAAGAAATGTTGATCTCCAAAATCAACTTATCACGTATCCTAAATTTATGTGATAGAATGATTAATGTTATCACAATTAATGTTTCGTGAAAAATTCTTAAACGCTCGATATTGCATGGGACCGAATATAAGCTACGTTGGTCCCAGATATTGCAAAAGGCAAACTTGATGTTCCGATATGGTGCCTAACGACACGAATGTTACTGTTTCTGTCGTATTTGAACTGTTAAAGAGAGGAGTCTCCTTCTTTAAAAATAAAGACCAACACATCAAATATCATTCATTTATTTCCGCCTCTTCAATTAAAATCAATGTAAATTGTCGTAACTATGATACCAGTTTTGACTGATGTATGGGGCTTGGCATTTTGCTTTTAAAAGTGAATGTTTACCCAATTAAATACACGTAAATACCGTTCGATGTAGCTGCTACGAGTTGTTGATGAAAAGCACAGAAAAGCGCTTCACAAAAATGCCCTAATGCCACGGCCTTTATCAAACCAGGGATTTTTAAAATGGTATCGTAATGCATGAACATTACTAAAATAGTATGTTTATTTTTTATGAAATAAAGACGTCTAGCTCTCAGCGATGGCCATTGAAAACGATTTTAAACATTTTTGGGACACTTTTATGTGTTTTTGAGTAAAATTGTTCAAGACGAATCTCGCAGCATTTCTCATAATCCAATTTTCTCGTTGTGGGTTACATATGGTAGAACCAGGCCCTTTCCAGGGACAAAGGGCGCTGGGGTACCAAATCAGAATCAAGAACACTTATTGAGCCTTCACTCGTCATACGGTAAAAATGGTTCCAGGCTGGTCATTTTATAAACATATTTAAAGTCCGATCTTGCTAAAATTTGCTATACTTACAACTCTGATCGAGTTCTTATTTTGTGCATATTTGAGTGCTGAATGTAACTATTTGTTGAAATTCCGGGCCCTGGTCTGCTCAAGTGCTTCACTAACGCACTTATCAATGTTTTTCCCCAGAGAGCCGGATGCACGGGGAATTAGACTTTCCCAATGTACGGGAAATTGATAAACCCTGTCGTCACATGTAGCGGGAATTAGACTTGGTCCGCATTTCATGGACCGGGTCACCCAAAGGAATTAGTCAGGACTATCTTCAAATGGGAGGGAAATTTGACAACCAATTTCCAAAAAATGTCTAATTCCCCTTTATAAGCCCCCCTCCCCCCTCCCTCTTGGGGGAATACAATGACAAGTGCATAACTGAGTTTGCCGGTGAAATTGGCGTGATCGTGTCAGTAAGAGTAATAATGTTTTCATCCAATCGTTAGAGGCGGTCAGCGGGCACAAAGACTTGTGAATTACCTTGGACACGTAAACGTAAACGTTGGAAGCCTGAAATGGTCATCCCGACCAGTCTGCATTTGTACGCTATGGTAGCGGGATATGAAACGGTTCTATATTCTGTTAGCCTTCATCGTATTAAAGGTTAATGAGTATTCACATACATTTTGTATGTTAACGCAGTATATCTGGGTATATTACAGTGTATCGTGGGCTTATTGTCTACTAGGTGAGCTGGTGGTTAGACCTCTCTCCGTGGAGTCTGTAACACAGGAACGGGTTACATCTTTCTATATCTCTGTCTGGTTGGCGTTAGTAGTTATCTGACATTCATACTGGTACAGTAAATGAGGTACTGTATAACTAAGTTATGGTTTTCGAGCAGTTGGTAGCCGCCAGGAAAAAACTGCAGTCGTCCGTCTGTTTGTGCATCGTCTTCATATGCACCTGTATAACTCCTTCAAGGGCGCTGAACTAACTGTTAGGTAAGCCCAGTCTTCCATGTGAGCATCTAACTACATTATAATTTCATAATAATGCTACGCTTTATTTTATATCCTTTTATTTCCAACAAAATAGATACAATTGTACATAATAATTACATGCAAATTTAACATTCTTTCATTCTTGAGTGATATATATACAATGTCTGATAATAAGCCGGCCAATTAAATAAAAAAGGGTAACATCACATTTTGTAATGTATCACGAACACAGACATACATTGTTTTAATCATACATGAACGTTACCAGTGATAATTTGTATAGTTTTACGATTCGAGCAATTTGAAAGTTTCGTACAAGTCGAAATGCATTCATACCATGTATATTTAATATTATTTATATTGATATGATATATAGCAATTAATTACAGGTTTTTTAATAAACTTAAAATAACTGAGGGTGAGATTTCACTATCATAATATACACAAATAGCTTAACAAAGGAAAATACAAAATCCCAACCTGTGGTTATTTCCCCTTGTCTTCAATTACTGTTGATGTATATGTTATAATTAATATAAGGTGAAGTTACCGCCGTGGTGGGTGTGAGGCTATTAACTGTTTGGAACGTGTAGTCATACTAATTGTCTACAATACAAATGAAATACATTATTTATGAGTTAGCCAGTTAGCCAATTATGCGAGTAATACATGATACTTTCTTGATGCAACGACGAAAAATTCGAGAAAAAATACTACGTGTATGTTCAAGGGCAGATAACTCACAAACAAGTTTGGAGATAAAATCTTGATAAAATATCCCAGATAGGGGATCACATATTGTATAACAATCACTCTTTTTTCACAAGATTGCGGTCTTTTTAAAGAGATTGAAACACTTTTTAGCCACGTACATATAGTAGCTACCATATATCTGATTAAATCAAAGCGCTGATAGCTCTGAAAGAACAGGGTTTGTTCCTGAGGTCAGACAATTGTATTGGCAAAAAGAACGAAACCCATGTTTATCTTTTATATAGTAAGTCTCCTGATCTAGTTTTCACTTTTTTGATTGTCTACACAAGCAAATGGTTGCAAACCCCTGATCCGCCTCAAAAGCTTTCCCGTTTTGCTTTTTCTAATTTACAAATACAGTATTACTGGCAAAAAACACGTTCAACATTTTTATATGAAAGTCTCCTGACTTTGCAATCACGTTTTTGATTGTCTACACCAGACGGACGCCTGATCACAAAAGCTCGCCTTTCACTTTTCTGATTGACAAATCCGGTCCACTTACCATAGGCGCAACTCTGACCTTAAGTCTGTGACTGATAATACAACTGTCTGACCTCAGGAACAAACTATGTTCTTGAAATGCTATCAGCGCTTTGATTGTTTATATTATTCATACAAAGGTTGATGACGAATTCCATCATTGGGATTTTTGCCCCACCTCTCAAATACAAGAAACTGCAACGAAAGCATTTAATACACAATGTCCAATACATTAAGTAAACAAGAAAATAATGGTTTTGCTTTCTTTTTAGTTGTTCGAAGAACGACTAGTTTTATACATCCGTTTCAACAATCGCACTTAGTTTAAGTTGATGAAAAAACTTTTTTTCCTACGCCGCCGCTAAGCGGTGCCACCTTTGCAATTGTAAACCGATCAGCCAGTAGTATTGCGTAACTACCGACGCGGATGTAAACCGGTCATGCAAAATAGTTCATTAATTGCAGCATATATCCGGATACGGTTTTATCAAATCACTTATATGGATATCGATCGCACAAATATTGATCATGAATGTATACGTGACTGCAAATCACAAAACTATTTGTTCCTGTAAATCGGGTTATATTCGCGGTTGTGTTTTAACTATTACACATATAATTTCGCGGAATAAAAACCATGCTGTGTAGAGTGTACCAAAATGAAATAAAAACGTGTGTTGTTTTATATTTCTTTCATTTAACGTGACCGCGAAAATAGCGAATATTATACACCGGCGAAAATAAAACTATCTAGGCTTAAGGCATTGAACTTCACGTAATTACATTTGTATATATTGCCTTGCAATAAACTCTTTATTCTTTATTCACTCTATTAACAATATCGTAACTGATATTATATTGACAATGTGCATGTATTATTTAGACATATCAAACAAACCTGAGTTGATCTCGAGCCAGATATATTTGGCTCATGTTATGAAGCACGAATAAAGCGTCGTTTTGTCTTAATGGCTAAAAGATATATATGATTATTCTCTATGGCTATCATGACATCTATTCTATGGGTAGTAAATGACTATATGGTCAAAGTTCAAACAGTATACAACGTAAATAAAACTTTGTATAATCCGCTTAGCTTTTTTGCCGTCCTTTATCTTTCAATTTGGTTGTTGGTCTTTTTTTCGCACAGTTGCAATACACGGAATAAAATGGAATAATCAGCGATAATCACATGCATGTGTCGAAAATAGTACAACTAACAATTAACCCGCTTCAGACGAAACTACATGTATTGTTATCATGCGAGGTAAAAAAAAATACAATTTATCGCTGCTTTAACTAACGATCATAATACGGGTTTAGAAATAAACAACTTGTGACTATGTTTTTGTCACGCAGCTATTTTTACACGTGCTCCCATACGTCACTTTGTATTTTTCATTCCTCCGATGAATTAACATATAATACGGCGTTCCATAGCCCCTAAAACCTGAACAAACCTTTGATCGAAAACATATAAGAAATACATTTCTATATTTTCATGTGGACCTCAAACATTGTCAAAAGCGTTCAGAATTCACCGAGGACTGTTGTTCCTTTTTCAAACCGTGAAAGTGTACGTTTTACCGAAGTTAAAATGACCACCCTTTTCCACCTTTGGTGTTCGCAGTTGACCAATCGGTTGGGAATGTTGGCTGAAGTTTAACATTAACATGATGCGATTTGTCCATCATTCCGTTCATCCACGGTCGAGTAGGACCAAATCTCGGCCGTGTCTTTTTTGAATTCGAATTGGAATTCGTTGCCCCTCTTTCCAGCATTAACAACCTCTCTTCCATACGATATAACAACATCTCACTCATTTTCTGCTTTTCTTCCAGTACCATAATTTGCTCTTTCTGTTGATCTTTGTCTTTCTGCAGTTCGTCAATTTGTTGTTGCTGTTCCCCATACTCCCGTAAGCCCTCCTCGTGCAGTTGTTCAAGGTTCGCTAGCTTAAACCGCTGTTCTTCATTGTCATTAATCACACTTTGCAATTTTTCCATTTGTAAATCCAGTTCCTTTTCTTTCTCTACCAATGCCTTTTGTTGTTCAATTAATTTATCTTTAAGTTTTTCCAGTTGTGTTGACTTCTCGTCTAGTTGAGTTTGCTTTATTTTTTCATTCACATTAACTTCTCGCAACTTTTTGTTTTCCAACTGAAGCTGAATAATTTTCTGCTGAAAGGAATTGAGTTTTTCAACAAGTGTGCGGTTTGTTTTCCTCAGTCGGTCGTTGTCGTCTCGTATTTTCTTCAATTCTTCGTCACTATGAGCGACAACCGTCGTTGTCTGAGTATGAATTTTACTAAACAAATCAGCGATGGTTGGAGCAATTTTAACCAGCTCCCTTTCAAGCGAGTCCATATCAACCGATCCACTTTTACTGTCACTTGCCCTCTGCACGGCCAAGTGGACAGCATCAGCCGGTGTCGTAGGTCTTGATGCATCTAGGTGAGTATCAGTGGCGTCCATTGTTTCTTCTTGGCGGGGTAATTCTTCCCGCCAGGGGGCTCTAGCTGAGACCATTCTCTCGCCTCGGTCTCCTGACAGATTATCCGCGCATGCGCCAATATTTAAACTCATGGAACTGTTTGAACTCTAAAAAATAAAGAACGAAAACATTACTTATGTATGTAGCATGTCTTTGCCACAGGTAACTGTATCATTGATAAAGAGTAAACAGTACAAAAAAGGTAGTTCAATATAATTTTTACATTTTTTTCGTTTTACTCTTTATCAATGATACAGCTACCTGTAGTCTTTACATGCAGTGCAGTTTGATCGCAGCATAAATTGTTGCGATATAAGACAGAAATAATAAATTAGTTAAGGCGGAAATGGATATTTGGATGATCTGACTGGAAACGTCAAAATGCCGAGTCAATGTACCAAATACACAGAATTATCCCTAATTTAAAACGAATGGCATCCAAGATAAATATAATAGTTTTAGAGTTTTTAATTTTATTAGGGAAGAAGTTTGTTATTGCATTAAGCCCAGTATCAAGATGATGTTGTTCCGCATCCCAATGAATCATAGGCATGAAACATATTTATAAGCATATCAGGACGAGCAATAGTAAATCTTCACGTGAATCAAGAGGAAACAATTAGTAAGGATCTTCAGCAACCGCAGTATCGCCATCGTTAGTTTAGGCGTTTGATGCACCGAAAGCCATAGCCTCGAGCAGCAATAAAGAGGTCGCTTTTCCGGGCATCACCGGACACCGGGGATGCATTATTTTCTGATTTGAAAATAGATTTATGTAACTTTGCGTAGACTGCGTAGTATTAATTACATTGTGCACCATTTAACAGCACTGGCCCCTATCTCTTGGAGCATATCAAGTAGAAATCTCATCTCAAATTGAGATTTGGCTGAAATCAGAGTCTGAATTTGAGAGCAATCGGAAGATTGAGCTCTTGAAGTTTAACTGCAATGAATTCAGAATAATGTTTCTATATATAGATTAAAGAATAGATATACATATAACATGCTAACATTCAATATTATAGGCTATAGTGTCTACACAACAATAATATAATCAATGCTTATATGTTTGGTTCTATCTAAGCAAGTCAAATACTATGTTTTATAAATTAAATTGGCCAATAGCATGCCGTAATATTTATTTAAATCTGATATAAAATTAGGAGTGCCTACAATATTAGAATTCAGCTAAGATTTTTTATAAGTTATCTTTGAAACATATTTTACTTATCCTGGCAAAGTTTAAATTATATAGTGAGCACAACATATGATAAAAAGATTTGTTTAAAGAATTTGAAAAAAAAAAGAACAAAGCCTGTGTCAGGTCACAGATTTTAAACCTTGCATATACCCATAAAATATCTACAATTGTTTGTACTTACACACACTGAGTATTATGTACATGCTTTGTCATTCCAAAGCTTTTAACAGAGTTATTGCTACATACTGTGTTGAGACTTATACCATAAAAAGAAGAAAAGAAAGACAGAGAAAAAAAGGGATATACGTAGCAAACAACAACTACCATGGTGCATGTTACTAATACTATAGTAAAACAATATACATATGAGCCAGTCTCCAGGAAAACCTGCTATAATGACTTTATGTAATTACCATTATGTAACACGGTTTGTAAAAGCTCTAGTATAAGAAAAAATACATATCCATTGATTCTATTTTATGTAGTTTACTCATATAGTACTATACCTTAGCTTTAAATTTTCCCATGAATTATGTCGAAATCACATACTTCGTTGCTATGGTGACCAATTTCGGAAAAGTACTCATAGTGAGAAAAACGAGGAGTTAGTTGTTTAAAACAATAGTAGCCTTTCTCTGAATGCGAACAATTTTGATTTTGGTAAATATTTTAAAAATTAAAAGATACAGCTTAAATATGATGCCATTTTGAACAATTCGTGTCAATAATTGATCAAATGGTGTAATTATGAAATACGTGTTATAGTTACGTCAATTAACGTTTGAATGACGTTTGCGAAGTCAAACAAAAATGCTCCGAAAGGGGACACTACAAAAACAGCTGTAACTTCCTTAAAAAGCAAGATATTAACAAAATTTCTTTTGTATTTTGCCTTATAAAGAATATTCTTTCAAGCAATGGAAAATCTCAAAATAAATATTTTTGTCAAAATAACAGGTTTTCCTGGAGACTGGCTCATATATATATATATTGCTGCATGTATTTTCAAGTGTTGCGTGGCTGAACTGGTTGGTCAATTTGGTCGACACGTAACAGTGTACATAAACTACCCCACAAACGTTTAAACTTATTTTCTGTGAACCTAATAGTGGCCAGATATTTTTCTGTCTTGATATATTGTAACAATTTTCTACTAAATGCATTAATATTTAATTCAACTGACCCTGTTTTACATTGAAATATGCACATTTTAACAAATAAAAGTAATAAGGTAGTAGACGTGTGGAGCAAAGGGTTTCCTAAAATAATATCCACCTTTGTCCAATTAGTACTGAAATTTGGAATGAGTCTCACGAGCCAGGTTTTAACTTGTTCTAAAAATACTTGGGTTTTAGGGCATTCATAAAACAGATGAGATATTGATTCCACCTCTCGGTTACAAAAACCACAAAGATTGTTGTTTACTATGCCCATTTTTGACATTAAAGAATTTGTGCCTAAAATTCTATGATTAATTCTAAACTGTAGCCATTGAAGTTTTGAATCTTTTGTTACTTTAAAAGGAGATGCGTATATATGTTTCCAGTAAATATTATTGTTATTCAGCTCCCCATTCCATTTTGCCTTTGACTTAATTTCAGACTTGTTAAGAATAAGAGTATCGTAAAATACCCTGCACCCTTTTTGTGTGCTCATAATGTATGAGATATATAGTGGCTGTACTGGGTTAATCAATTTCTTTATCAAGGTCTGGTCTAAATTAGCCTTATTCATAAAATGTCTAATCGAGTTAATTAGTCCTCTATATTGCAAAAAGTTACATTGTACATTTAAAGTGTTTCTGACAAAATCAAATGAGTAAAAGTTCCCGACATTATCATTGCTTAGAAGGTCGTTAACTAACAGTATTCCCTTTTCTAAGAATTTGTTATAGCAAAAGGTTTTACCTCCGATTTTGAAGATTTTATTATACCATAATGGCGATAGTGATAAATCTTTCAGTGTGTTGACTTTAACATTATTTGTCATAATGGAGTAACCCTGAAAAACGTGTTTTCAAAAATGGTTTCTGACTGTTGGTATTTTAGATTGTACGAAGTCTCCACCATAGTTTGCAATCTTATTAAGAAAAGGGAACATGTTTTGTACTAATGTACTGTACTTTGATTCACTTAATAATATGCGCCGAATCCAAGTTAATTTTAAACTATACATAAAGTTTTCTATGTCCATAACTCTCAATCCCCCATCACTGTAACTCTGTGTTATGGTAGATCTTTTTACTTTGTCAGGACCATTTGACCAAAGAAAGTTAAAAAATATATTTTTAATTTCTAATATGGTTTTTTCGTCTGGATTCGGTAAACTTATTATTAAGTGATTAAGTTTGGCGAGGGCTAAGGATTTGATAACAATATTTTTTCCTATTGGTGTGAGTAATCGTTTTGACCAAGCTGCTAGCATCGTTTTGATGTTTTGTATTTTTTTGTCATAATTTATTTTTAAGGTTTCATTTAAATTGGTTGAAAAAGTTACTCCTAGTATTTTGAAGGTGTTTTTTCCCAACTTAAACCTGCATCTAGACATAGTGTTCTTTCACTATTTTTAATTGAGCTTATCCAAATTGCTTTGGTCTTATCTACATTAACAGCCAGTCCGGAAATTTCTGCATAGAATTTTAACACTAATAGAGTTTGACGAAGAGATTGTTCTGATCCATCTAAAAATAACGATGTATCATCAGCATATTGCGATACTAGAAATTCTATTTCAGTTATATTTATACCTCTTATGCTATTATTTTGTTTGAGGAGAATAGCTAAAATTTCTGCACATATGATAAAAAGGTACGGGGATAAGGGGTCTCCTTGGCGACAACCACGAGATATATTGAACCAATCTGACATATGACCGTTAACTTAAAAGTACTTTGATGAGGATGGTTTTGCTTTTCTTTTGTCGTAAGTTGAACGAACATGTAGGGAAGTGATTACATGGCCTAAATTTCTTATTGGGATAATGAAATTTCATTAAATTTAAATATATTTCTCAGTAAAATACCTTATTCACGAGCGCTTTCAATATTTATAAGTTGAGAAGACTATTCAATAATAATTATGAATATACAGCAATATTATTAAATATTCGTTCAAATATTATTTTCGATTACTTTATAAAATACAAATTAATCTCCAATATTTTTATGAAGATACTCACCAATTAAATTATTTTGACAATCATCCATAACACACGTAGACATAAACTTGCACTTATAAGTGCTAAATAAATCCACCACCACGCAGACATATCATGGCATGCTTATTCACAATAGTGTTCGTGGTATTAAATACAAAAAATAATATCAAACTAATTATGTTAGATTTAAACAATAAGTATTTTAATTAAAAGGCAATAATGAGGGAAATGTGTAGCGAAAATGAACGCACTGGTGTTTGCGTTCTGAAAACATTAAATAATTCATGCATATAGAGAAAATTAAATGACAGTCCGGTATTCGATTGAAGTGCCCCTATAAATACCCATATTAAAACATATTTTCAAAACCAATTAAGTGTCATAAAGCCCATAATCTGAATTAGTAATCAGTGGAAAAGACCCCCTGCTATGTAATTGGTCAACCACGTGTCTGACACATTGTATAATGCAACACATGTCACCGCGGTGGCTATTTAATTGGACATATAGATGCATCCCTTCTGATGTTAGATCTGTGTAACATCAGCGGGAGATTAGTATTAGGGTAATAAAACAGCTCTTATCCCGATGACTGCAATTTAAAATGAGGGAGCAAAGATCTTATGAAATCCAAGTATTAAATTTTGTTGGATGAAAATATACGTCCGTGCAGACATTTGTATACATGCATAGTTTCTGGTCCGTTGCGTTCGTTTAAATTCATGTTGTGTACTTCCCGTTTGTTTCGAAGTATTGACAGTTGGTTTTTTCGTTCAGTGAAATTAAATTAACTTTTAACAAGCGCAGTCGCAGCACATTTTCTCAGGGGAAGGGGGGTCCTAGTAATCTATTTTCAAGAAAGATCGAGTCGGGCCACCATTTGCTCAGACGGATCAAACCAGTTTTGTGATCTCAGTGGGATACCCTGATAAAAGTCCAAGCCCTGCACAACTCATGTATTTATATTTACAGTACAACCGAATTCAAATGGGTCTGCACAACCCTCTTGATCCGCGCATTAATCAATACATACATTGTGTGTGACTCATTGGCGGGATTGGGGGTACTATGCCAACACCCTATCACACTATTATTTTTACAAATTCGCGGGTATCTTATTCGAATATGCCAACATCTTACAATCACATTGACAATGTACAAATACCATAATATAAAACTTAACATATATCAAAGTAGTAGTATGCTGGAGAGATGACGTTGAATTATTTAATTACTTTACTTTTAATAATTAAAAAACTATGGAGCAAATGAAAAATACTACAGTTTGCTTAATTTTACCAGATACTTTCAAAGATTATTATCATGATAAGCGAACGTTTTCTTTAATTTCAAATATTTTTTTGTTTATACCGCCGTAGATTCTATACTTCGTTCCGTATAGATTTAATTAATTTCGCAATATTCTAATGTAATACAGCAGTATGGGATACAAAATTAATTTTTCTAACAGATAATACCAAATAACATGACAAAAAATAACACTTTTGTAAGCTAAATACTTAAAATAACTGCAATTTGTTCTACGTTACTATATACCGATCTTATCAGGACACCCCGGAAGTGGAATTATTGAAAACAGGGGACGTTATCGAGGATTTACCAAGGGAGGTAACCTAGTTTCGGGAAAGGGCTATAACACATGACATTATATTACTATAGAATAGCTTGATCCAATTAATTTTTAGACTACCTACTCAGCAATTCTAAATTACATGTGTGTAGTGGGTTGGGAAACAAACACTATTTTATTTTAGGCATTGGGTTCGATTCGCGGTCACGACAGGTCAGACCATTTTATAATAATAATAATAAAATCTTTATTTTCTGAAGGTAACATGTAAAGACATATATACGTTAGAACAATACATATTTTATTTACAACAAGGCCTTCCATTATTAAAAGTACATATATCAACAACATAAAACGAGAAACATCATTTGCAATATGTACAAATGCATAACCGTTTACGTTTAAAAAATGAAATAACACCAGACAGACACTCATCTATAATAATAATAATAATTCATTCATTCATTCATTCATTCATTCATTCATTCATTCATTCATTCATTCATTCATTCATTCATTCATTCATTCATTCATTCATTCATTCATTCCTCCCTCCATGCATCCATGCATCCATGCATCCATGCATGCATGCATGCATGCATGCATGCATCCATCCATCCATCCATGCATCCATTCATTCATTCATTCATTCATTCATTCATTCATTCATTCATTCATTCATTCATTCATTCATTCATTCATTCATTCATTCATTCATTCATGCATTCATTCATTCATTCATTCATTCATTCATGCAAAGTTAGTATACTACTAATACAATGATATGATTATTAATATCACTTCACCACCACATGTGCAGAAGTTACCGGTTACCGTGGAAGGGTAAGTAAGTACTGGTTAGAAAACTGCTAACTAAAGGTAAATCAACCGTCGTATAAAACAGAAAATTTGAAGAGAAACGGTGGAGAAACGTTGGACCCGGTTGAATGAATGGGCCTTGGTGTTTAATAATATAATATATAAAACAGGGGTGGTATTCACAAAGCATCTAAAGGGAAAACTTAGCATTTTCTTAAAATCTTATATTTTCCTGAAGTGTATCAGCTAAACATGAAAATAAAGATTTTTTACATCGTTTGGAAGCATTATGTTAAGAGCTACAAAAATAACAGAGAAAACATGGGTATTCTTCGTTTCTTGGGAAATGTGCGCAACTCAATTTTTTAACTTAAGTAAAAGTATTAAAGTTTTCCCTTAAGATGCTTTGTGAATACCGGCCCTGGTGGTTGCTTAATACAGGTGAGTTTACTTACTGCAATGGATGCTGTGGTAGGTGGACGTTGTGTACATGTTGAAATTCCTGTAATCAAGAAAATAACAATCAGATTCTCATACAATTCTATATTTTTTTTTCATATTAGGGCGAACAACAATAATAATAATAATAAAGACTTTATTTAACGAGGAAACTCATTTGACAATTAAATTAAATGGCAATCTTCCATGAGATCCTCAAAATTAACCTACCCTGGACCGTTATGAACGAAAATATCAGTATTACCTCCTTGTACCGAATATGTAAATTTCGTAATTTCCGCGAGAATGTCATGCTTGTCGATGCTTTAGATCTCTTACAACCGTCGGGACCCCTCGGACATTATGAGCGTTTTCCAATTGACAACCCGAGTAACCAGAGTAAATATTTTGGGCATGCGCAGTCGGATAACTCGGTAGTGATATCAAGAACGTATCGAGTACGTATCGAGTGGAGTTCAAAATGGCGACCAAAAATCTAGCAATTATAATGTTAGAAGAAATGTTTAACAGCGACGAGGAGCATGACATTATGGACTGAAAACAACTGTATTGCAATAAACTGTCTGATATGTGCTACGAAACGTAATGTTCCCAAAGTTCAAAATTTAGGTTAGAGATTATACGCATGCCTCACGTTTTCCGCCATTTTGACTCTAGAGAACCCGCGAAGGACTGGAGGTTACTTGGGTCGAGAAGGTTAGAGATTATACGCATGCGCACTGCTTTTACCCGACCCGTTCCTTTTACAACTCGTGTAACTCGTGTAACCCGAGTTGGTAATTGGAAAACGCTCACTGGCGTAACATCCGGATTCCGTCATGACGGAAATACCCGAGTAGAATTCTCCGTCTTTGTTAACAGATGCCGAAATAAAACTATAGACAAGACATCAACTGTTAATTTAGTAGCATGCAATAAAATGTTCGAGGATCAAGTTAATTGGTTCGCGCTATACTGTGTTGAAATATATTAATAATAAATCGGACAGGGAAGGCATTACATGCAGTAATAGGCCAGTAGAATAGGTCGAACCTGCGGGGAAAAACTGATGTTATGAAACACTTTGGATTTCTACTCCCCAATGGTCCCAGAACACTAGAAAAAAAGTTCCAAAAAAATAACTTTTGTTGAAACATTTTTACGATGCTTTGAAGTTTGCCATGTCTACCGTGTTGTCGAGCAATTTGGGAACATTTTTGGAAATGAAAAAAAGTGACACGAAGTATGGCATGTGACATATCAAACCAGAAAGATATCAGGAACTCGAATCCCATATAAATATTGATGCATATGACATACAGAGTGCGAAACAGGCTATTTTTGGGGAAAACATTACAAAATATTTATAAGCGAAAAGTGTGAATTTTTGGAATCGATGGACTACAGTGTTGATAATCATTTCATTTGAAAATTAATCACTACAAATACTATAACGTTACTCAACAGAAATAGTAGTGCACAAAAGACACAACAAGAACACACACGTGTATTCTTCGTCCGAAACATAGTAGTCTGGGAACTTGACTAACCACTGATGTATGAGGATGGTTAGTAATGGCATTGGTGATAAAGGTAGAATATAATTATTGCAATGGAATTGTTAATGCAGGCTTATTCATATATAACAATAGTGTCTGATGAAGCCTAAGTAGCGATGCTGTTAGCCCATTGTGGAAATTTGTACTCAATGTATTTGGTCTTAAAAGTTTTTAATGTTTTTGCATTTCTGATGTATTGAGGAAGAGTATTCCAAAGTTTTGGTCCATCAAATGAGATAAACTTTCTGAAGATTTCTAGATTGGGTTTAGGCATGTATAAGAGATTGTTTTGTGGCTTACCTTAATGTTTGATTGGGGGTAATTTGTAATTTGAAATTTTGAACTAAGGTATTCTGGAGCCGTATTGGTCAAGCTTTTAAATACAAGAATGGCCTTTTTATAGTCTATTCTTTCATAGATAGTTATCCATCTCAAGCTAAGAAACAGCTCCGCAGATGGTGAATCAAAGTCTTTGTTTAGAATAATTATTGCAGCACGTTTCTGAACTTTTAATAACCTGTCATGGAGAAGGCAAGTTGAATTTCCCCATATTGTGATACAGTAGTCTAGATTAGGAAGAATATAGGAATTGAAGAACAGCTTTCTGTTTCTTTTGGGCAAGCTAGCATTTTATTCTCAGGAGGAGAAAGAGAAGAGAGTTGCATTTTAATGGTGTGTTCGATATGTGTGTTGAAGTTAAGATTGTTATCAATATGCACTCCGAGGAGTTTTTCTGTTGTGGAAAACTGCAAGTGGTCATTTTGAAGGGTAAGGGTTACATGCGTGTTATGTTTGTGAGATGCTGATATGATCATGGACTTTGTTTTTGTGCCATTTAAAAGCATTGAGTTATGATTGCACCAATCAGAGACTGCATTCAAGGATTCTGGCAATTTTGAGTGTATGTCTTGAGAACTTTTACCACATGCATAAAGTGTTGTATCATTCTGATCTTCTGATATGTAATGGAAGGTCGTTAATGTAAAGTATAAAAAGGAGAGGACCAAGCACAGATCCATGAGGGACTCCAGCTGTTATAAGCTGAGGTGTTGAAAGGTGACCAGAAATTGAAACCTGATTGCAGAGCAAGAGGGTTGCAGTGGTATAAGGCCATGTCAAATGCCGTGGAGAGATCAAGGAGGACAGTGCCGACAAAATTAGAAGATCTTAATGATAAGTACAAAATCAATATTTTGAGAAAACAAGACAAATCTGTCTGAAAACTACTCTTAACTTATGGAAATACAAGCTTATTAAACCTCAGTTTGGTAAACATGACCACTTCATTTTTCATGAAAATAGGCTCATAAGAAGAGCCTTGAGACGCAGATTTCAAATATGCATGAGTCTTATGAGTTCTAATCTAAGCCAACGAATTGCGCATTGATCTGTGTATTTTGATAATTTAATACGAAACAAGTGCAATATAACATTAAGCGGGGACCGGGGCATTGTGATACATGTTTCTGTTGGTTCCCTTTTTATAAAACATGAACTTGTATAGAGCCATCGTTATGGTGTACTGCACTTAGTTTTGACCAAACAAGTTCTTTAATTAATCAATTTAACTATATGCAATACCAATTTACAGCGTGTGGAAATGGTAAGTTAATGTAACACACTACCCCGAGGGCTGGGGTAACAAGTTACAGTCACTGGGGCAAAATATTGCATGTAGTAAATGCCGACTACCCTGAACATGCTGAAGCTTACCTGCCAGAAACACATACGAAGGTGATGAGGCGAGATTGGAAAGGATGGGATGGGGATGGTTGAATTTTGATTGTTAGGTACCTATTTATATTTTTAATACTTGACAGTCCTTAGCCCAAAAAAGTCGGGACAATGTGTTACAATACGAAAAAATTGTTGATGGATAGTTAAATTGATTAATCAAATAATTTGATTTGCCAAAATTAAGTGTATTTTCAACATGTACACACCTTTACTCTATGCGAGTTCATGCATTCTTAGAAAAATGTAGCACTTTGCCCCAGTGGCCCTTTTGCATTATGTAACACATTGCCCAAACGCACTTACATGCCATACAATCACTCTATAGTAAATACCAAAGGTGACCGAATCCCATTTCTTATTGTTACGCCATGTTTGGTGCGTACTCAAACGTTGACCAATAAGCCCAAAAATCAACCAAATAGTGAATATAGAATAAATTGACAATTGAAAAATTGTAAAAAAAGTAACAAAAAAGACTAAAAAAGTGTTTTCGCTCTGTAAAACATTTTGAGTGGCGTTAAACTGGTCGCGAACTAGCGGATAAAATGGTGGCTCGAAAAATGATAACATCAACATTAATGATTGCGTAATATAAGGACATCATAGGTTTGAAAAATGCAGTGTAATAAACTTGAAACTAACATTTTGCCCCAGTGTGTATATTCTTCCCAGGTCTCTTCAAGACTCGCCGTATATACCGTTTTCACCGAAAATCAAGTATACATGTTAGTAGGCACTAATTAACCTGGTTTTTGGGAGGCGTTTAAGCCTCTCATTACTACCATTGCTCATTTCTTAATACAAAATTAACCGCCTTTAGGCTGCTATGTGAATCCGCATTCAAGTAGTTCCAGAAACTGTCACCATTCCCAATACTGCTACATATGTTTCTCCAAATTGTTTAACTGATCAATGCGCGTAGTATTATTTTAAAGCCACTTTTGATATACGCATTCAATACACGTATTACATATAAATTAATATGCACCTTTTAACAATTATTTAGATACCCAACATGCCTATATAGTCACATATGCCTATTTTGACATTCAAGACAAGATCGGCAGTAAGAAAACGAACATTAAACGTGTAAAGTCGGTTTAAGCTTTAGTAGCAGCAACCAGATCGTCTCCTAGCAGTACTCTCAGTGCTTTGATTCTCCATGTACGTTGTGCTCGTCTAATAAATACTACACGTGAATGTACTATTATGTTCTATTGTACGATGGTAGGGAAACTAAGTTTCAATCAATTAGCAAAACCACACACCTTCCGATTTTCAAGGAGCGTATCTTACTAGTACATTATATTTAATTTGCCGGTCATTGCCTAGGCATCAATTAACAGCTTTGAACCCATTCTGATCACCTCGGCCATTACGCATGGCAAGCGTATATTCATAAATGACCGAGTTTTCACGATTGCACGTGTTTTCCAAGGACAGCGGTTATGTAATCATTGTTATAGTTGTCCGGTCATTGAACTTTTTTGAAGATTTTGCTTTAATTTTTTTTCACGAAGTTTTTATGTAATGAAACGTAGAGGTTAATTATTGTCCAAGCAATCATTTAAAGTTGTTTAAACAGTATTTTAGTCATACGGAGCCTGCCCTGACACAGCTTGCAGACACCTGGGTACTGTTTTATCAACGCACTTACGAAAATCGTAAACTTACGATCAAATTTAAATTATTTGTAATACTTTGACAACCGTAAAGTGTGGTAATGGAGCTGCAATACTAATAAAGATTCAGTTAATGAATTCCTACAAACCACAATAGGACCGAATTTGCAGATGTTAAAGAATTATAAACAATTTAAATTTGAACGTAAGTTTAAGATATCCGTAAGTGCTTTGATAAAACAGTACCCTGGCGAACCAGCAGTTAAATGGAACCCACTATGCTGACAGGGACATAGCCAAGCTTGAATGGATGCTACGCACGAAATCCTTGAGATATACCTTCAACTACTTGTCAATATCAACTATGTTGACATCTACGAAAAGGGAAACTATACGAGCCGGATGTGGTTAACGTCAATTAATGTGGTTGCCGAAAATCATTATGAAACTTTCTTCCCTACCATGTAAGAACATCTGCTAATGTTTTAAAACTCCTTTAAAAGCAATTACTTGAAGTGGTGGTTCTCTGGTGGTCAAACAAACTTCTCCTACGCTGCATGAAGAGATACAATAATTATTACCTATTACAAATGTACTATGCAATTTATGCAATCATTAAATGTGTTATATAGCATGTTGTATCTTCTGCTTAATAGCAATTCATAACATTTCATTTTTTGACTTTCTTTCAGCTGTTTAAATATGTATAACTATTAATATTAATTTGCCTTTGTACACATACTATGTCAATGTTATACGTATGAGGCTCACAGGGAAGACTGGGCTTACCCAACTGCGTTGCCTCTTTAAATAAAGTCTTTATTATTATTACACGTATTATTATTATTATTATTATTATTATTATTACATGTATTATTATTATTATTACATGTATTATTATTATTATTACATGTATTATTATTATTATTATTACATGTACATGTATTATTAATATTATTACATATATTATTACATGTATTATTATTATTATTATTATTATTATTATTATTATTATTATTATTATTATTATTATTATTATTATTATGTATCACTTTGTCATGACGTCGTGAACATTTATATACATTTATGTATGTTCGTGTTTCCTCGGCATTTACAGGACAAGGTTAATGAATGGCTAAATTTGGCCCTGTATTTTGTTTTAAAATAAAAATGCGTGTTCCTATTAATCTGCCCAATAATTCCAATAACTATTCGCTGCCTTTCAAAAATCTGAGCTTGCATATCCCAACTTTCCTCGTAATTTGGGGACACGTAAACTACAAGTTTTATGTCATAATTACCAAAATCACAATGTATAAACGAGACAATCTCCGGTTATCACAAGAAGTCATATACGTTGAATTGTATATTCTCCCAATAAGTCATGAAGTGACCGGAAGTTACAAGTTTTTTTGCTCTCAATAAGTCATACAAGTTGATTTATATAGCATCGCAAGAAATGATACAGTGATAAGATTTATACGCTGTGAAAAACATGGCATTTTTACCATTCGTGGAACGCTTGTCCTTTATTTGTACATGTGTATCTTGATAAGACTACGTGACTATATAAATGTCACTCATAATTATTCGACGAAGTATGCGTTATTTAAAGAAGTCGATGAACGCGGTGGATGTCACTAGGGAGAATGAAACCAAACACGTGTCTTACCTGAATCCCGCGGACTACTTTGGTCAATTCCTAGAATTTTTGCTAGCGTCTGATGGCGAGGATTGTTTTTACTTTCTTGAACAATATTACAGAGTGTTTGATAACATTTATTTCCCCCTTGTATAATGGCTTCGAGAAAGCGCTGGGCTTTACTGTCCAGTGAACCTGGTATTCCGTTCAGAATCTTACGTCCTTCGACCGTACTAAACACTCCTAAGTGAATAAATTTTGTAACAAAATCATCCGTGTTTATTTCTTGTTTTAATAAGTCCCAATTCCTTCGAATTTTGTTTTCGTCGTCAGGATTCATAGTGAGCGTATTTTTATATCAAAACAAAAGAAAATGTCGATGAAAACGATGCACTGTCCCCTTCCCTTCAAAGGAAACTCCCTAGAAGTCCCGTGCGATGTTATGCTACGCGCTTCTTAGCCATGTTGGAACTAACTAATCCGCTTAAGTAGCATGGATACCGCTTAAATTTCAAGATTGCATGATCGCGGTGGTATGGTCTAGCAGCGTTGGTTGTTTCAAACCCGCTTTATCTAAGTATAATTCTTTATCCCGGCTGCCAACTAAAACAATAGGTATTGATGAATTAAGATATGACCAAATATTGTTTAAGAATATGGCTTATCGTTGTATGACGGTGTATACACTATGATTGATCCTCATTATGCGTTTGTACGGGATTCAGTATACGTTTTGCATTGTTCTCTCATCTACCGAGTATAGCACGCAACGTTTATTTATTCATTCAATACATGATATATTACTGTTTAAGATATGTGCAGATATAGCGGAAATCTATATCTCTAACTTATCTTATTTCTCTGTCACAAGCAATTCAGATTTTTATCTTAACTATCCTAAATACAAAACGTACATATACCGTATTTGGTAACACCTAGATATCTGGAAAGCGTTGATGTACAGCTTCAGTCCATGAACCACCAATAGACCAATAGCCACCAATAGACCCCCTCCCCCCTAGGGAATTTTGATCACTATATTTTTCTGAAAGAAAATGGTCCCTGGAGTATTTTCATAAAGTCTGCACTTTGGCCATTGGTGCGTTAAGATTTTTTTGGGTAAAATGTCAAAAAATATAAACGAAAATTTTTGGAATTGGTTAACGTCAATCTTATTTATTATTTTATTTTAAAATAAATCCCTGTAACAGGTAGATATAAACTTGTCCTATCTAGACTGAAAAAATCAGAGCGCTGCTATTGTGCAAAATGGCTTTTTGGGGGTAAAACGCTAAAAATTATAAGTGAAAAGTGCGAATTTTTGGAATCTGTGGACTGCATTGGCATTTATTTATTGTCTTAAATCATAGCAGGTTGTATTGTTTTTCTTTGGTATCAACCAAATTTTAACAGCTTTTCGATCATATGCGATGTATAGTTAACCAGGGCTGGTATTCGCAAAGCATCTCAAGGATGATGGATCATTTAAGTGCGTGACGTGATTTTCGTAGCAGAATTTTGACGCGACTGACAACACGGTTACTTATTATCACGTGAAAGACGTGAGTCACGTGGCTGTTCAACATAATGTCACGAAACAACATAATCTATCCTAATCCGGGGATCGCATCTGACGCACGACAGTCTGTACCTAATGCAACAATTCATTGGACTATGCATACACTGTTTGTAATCCCCAAGTAATCGGCACCCTTAAAACTCCTTTGTTGTCAATGACACGTTGGCTTTGCACATTTCGATCTCAATACATAAAACATTATCTAATATGGACGGGTTAGGTACCGTTGAAAAGTAGGAGCTATTTAAATAGTAGCTATTAAAAGTACCCTTCCACCTTAATTTATATTTATATAAGATTTTTTTCTGAGACAGTCGTATAGTCCGTAGCCATTAGCCTAATTGGCCAATGACCTCCGGCTTCTAGGGAATAGACAGATGGTTTGTGTGATACATGTGCAAGAAATCCGGGCGCGCTGTCCTAGCTCTTTCCAAATAGACTGCGTGGTTCTTTAACGTCTCCGGTGTATAACCGTTACCGATACACACGAGACTACCTAGTTGGGTGGGAAACACTGAACAGCTTTTCTGAAATTTCCAGTGCCTCCGGATTGGTAGTCGAGAGCGCCAACCACTGGGCCACAATTCCACACAAACAATATTAAATGCGTACTGGTACTTATTTAAACATACGATATTCAAAATCCTGTTGCTGTCCAATAATTCTAAATTTAGAATGAGGGTTGGTGACAATTAAATACAACAACATGATATCATTATAAGGTTTTATTTCGGTATAATACACGTAGACGGTTAACATTGTTGCACGCAATGATGTAATAGTATATACCCCCATGCATGATTTCATCCATACCCATCGATTAATCTAGAATTACCTGCCCCTTCAACACTGCGTTATTGGACGTATTGTCAATAAATGTGTTCTGGAGCGAAATGCGTTGGAGTGAGCGGCGAAGACTTTACTTTACAAGAGTAGTCATGTCCGAGGCACTAAAAAGACAATAACTCTCTAATCCGACATTCTTTTAAAACCGAAATTTAGTGTCAATACAGCCAATACAGGGTTTTATGTGAGATTTCAGGCTATGTATATGATCCACTCACAGCCTTTAATTTAAGCCATTGCAAACCCTATGGGGTGATTACGAGTACAGCAATCTTTCTAAGAATTCACTCACCACTTTCCAGGTAACGTGTCACATCTTGTGGTGTTTTTCCCGGTGATAATTTGATGTACAGTTTGTTTATACATACTTATATATATCTTTATTAAAGTCTCATATCTGTACACGTAAACCATACAATTAATTTACAAAACATATATCACAGTACAAAGTCATTCTAAAATAATTATAGGAGACTATCAAACCACAATTTCATTAAAAATATTTACACTATAAATATATGTAACCATTGTTATTATTATTATAAAAACTGCCCTAAAATGTTTATTAAATAAAACACTGAAAGTCAAAATCACACTAATGTGTATACACTGTACTAGTAGTTACAAAAGGTTTTAAAATAAATTTATCACCTTTGATCAGATCGAAAATAAACTGAATGACAATTGCTACATAAGATATGTATAAACAAGAAATATGAATACATGTAAATAAATAAACAAGTTACATTATTTACAAAGGTAAAATGATAGATGATACGTTTTAAAATATCAAAGCAGGTTGGCACATAACTTATCCAAGCTGGATAGGTAAATAAAATGACAAAATCAGTGTTTGGCAGATTTTCAAATGTATCCGACAAATTTCTATTGCTTTTGTCAGCATCTTCACCCGGATATCATTATACAAATTACATTATAAAACCACATGACATTCATCCTCTACGGAATTACAAAACGGACATTTCCTTTCACTGATTGGCAAGTTTTCGTATCTACCAGTTTCGAGTCGGATGGGGGCTACACCACACCTAAATTTACTGAATGCTGACCTATGACAAAAAGATAAAATCATGGTACAATAGGGTTCAACAGTAAATGTGTTTTTAAATAAACAGTATGTACGAAGTTTATTTTTACCCCTTCCACTTGTACTAGATACATTGTGTATTGAATGGAGCCAATCAATATGAAAAAGATTAAACATGCTCTCTTCAACTGATTTCTTAAAACTTAAATTAGGAATTGGCAAAGCAGTGTCAATATGATCAGTTTAACCAAGTGACGATAATTTGTGTTTAGCCGAATAAAACCAGTTTTTACAAGTTGTACCCGCTAGCCTGTTTGCCCAGATTGCTTTGCGTTTGTTAAGCATTGAGACATCCATATTACCCAATGTACATCAGAAGTTAGAAATACAACTCCACTGTCGGACAGAAGAGGGTCTCCATGCTATTTCACCAATGACAGCTGCGTTGCGAGTATTTTTAACAACACCAAGAAAATACCTCATAGCTCTATTCTGTGCGGCATTTATACACGAAAAGTTGTTATGACCCCATATAGCGGCTCCATATCCTATAACTGGCCAGACTATTGAGTCGTAGAGCTTAGAAAATACATTGTATGGAACACCACCTAGGAGCTTACATTTAGCAATGACAAGACTCAACGCTCGATTGGCTCTCTGGGCAACAGCCTCAGCCGTAATTTCGAAGTCCGTGTACTCGTTAAATAATATACCAAGATACGTGTATATATCAACAACATTTAACAAATTATCACCACATTTAAAAATCATACCAGTTTTTGCATGGGACTTCGGTCGGAATTGTACAACATTACTTTTTGTGCTGTTTATAGCCATGTCATTCAACTAGCAACAGTCATTTAGAGCATTCAACAGAATTTGAAGATCTGTACTGGTTTCAGCTAAGTAAACAATATCATATGCATACATAAGGATACATTGTACATACACAACAATCATCAATAGTTAATCCAGATTTATGTCCAGATTTAACAGAATCGGTGATAAGACACAGCCTAATCTTAAGTCGCAATGAATGTCAAACCATTCTGTCTTGAAATCATTCACTCTGACACATGATGAAACTGACGAATAAAGTTTCGTTATAGCTCGAAACATATTTCCAGTAATACCAGAAGCGTTTAGTCGGTCCTAAAGCTTGTCCCTATTTATAAAATCATAAGCTTTGCTAAAATCAGTAAATGCACACAAAGTAGATAATCTGCGCTTTTTTCTACAATCCAAAATACTAGACAATAATGAAATATGGTCGATCGTACTACAAACGTACGATTCTTGCGAAAGCCATTTGGTTTATCTACAATTCTGCCATTACTTTCAGTCCATACATTGAGTCTAGAATTTAGTATGCTACAATAAATTTTGTACATAGATGAGGCCAGTGAAATGTCCCTATATGCAAGAGGGTCTCTCGGATCAGTAATAGATGATTTAGGGATCGGGTTTATGATCGACTTTCCCCAAACTGATGGTACATGACCGCTAATGAAACAAGCTTTAAACAATGTGTGTAAAAATAAAACTGAAGTATCATTTTGCAAAACTACATTCGGAATGCCATCAACACCACATGCCTTACAACGTTTAGCATCATCAACTGCTTTTTAACTATTTAAATATTGTCATTAAACGACTCATGAATATGACCAGTACGGACATCATCATCTATGTTGCAGAGTCAGACTGGTGAGATTAGTTTAATCATGAGTGAAATTAAATCACTTTTCCACTTGTTGAGGATGTCCGGAACTGACTGGGAAACTGAACCATCCGACATTTTAACCTCCATAGGGATTTGCCTAACCTTGGCTTTATCAACACATTTTTCCGACGGATTTCCAAAATTTAGTTTGGTCAACATTACACTCATGTAATAAATCATTTTGCATAGAATACAAGTAAAATCTCTTTGCTTTCTGGACTTCACGGTCAAATTGTTTACGAATGATATAATAGCATGATTTAAACTTTTTCTTCAAACAAGTGTTGGAACAAGACAACCATTTCCTTTCTGCTACTGATACCGAATACCATAGTGCAGATAGAGTAGTATTCCACCAAGGTTTACCGGGTCTAAATGACTTATTCTTACCACCAGGTGTAATAGTTTTATACGGAATAGAACTGAACATGTTATCTTTTTAAAATCGTACACCACGTATCATATGCGATATCAATATCGGTTTGAGTTCGCATACCCTGCTCAATATCATTAATGATTTTACAGACTTCATGTATTTGGAAGGTGACTTCAAGGAGAGACTGGGTGGTAATTCATTTTTACAACACCGAGAAGAAAGAAAGCGGGTGGTAATTGTGGACATTCCCATATATTCGTTTAGACCGTATTCTAACACGATCTGCGGATTAATCCATATACCAATAGAGCAAACTAGGGCATGTATTATTACCCCCATAAAACATACCCATGAAATTGGCTGTTACTATTTACGCCCGTATCACGTGACATATTTATGAATGAATGAAAGTAAACTTTATAGTAAAATCTTCAACGTGTCGCGAACACCAGGCAAGTTGCACGAGTATCCAGTGTTACAGCTATGACGCATCTATTTTTAGAAACTCCAATATACTCTCGAAACTAAGTTTCATTAAAACTTCTGATAATCAATTAATTCATATTTTTCATTTCATGAACTAGATACCCTATACTCGTGTTATTAAAAGTGTTTCAATGTTTAAATTGTGTTATTTCCTTCAAAAATTACGAAGGTCGTTTTCATTAACGAGGGAGGTAATTGTACCAGCTAATAAGCCACTCAATTTCAGCGTGGCATTATGTGCAATGTCAAATGGGTGAAAATTTAATGCGCGCAGTTAAATAGTACGGGATGATATCGACATTGTCATGACACGCGTATCTTTAATGTTATACTGCCTAGCTTTAGCTTTGGAAAATCGCCAAATCGTAGCATGTTATTTGCTGTGCACTATAAATACGACGACATTTGAAAATTGCAAA
Organism: Spisula solida; assembly: GCA_947247005.1. Taxonomy (NCBI): domain Eukaryota; kingdom Metazoa; phylum Mollusca; class Bivalvia; order Venerida; family Mactridae; genus Spisula; species Spisula solida. The sequence continues at coordinate 45,994,877 of OX365945.1, read as the reverse complement.
CTACAAAGGAAATACTTACTTACTTTTGGTTACTTTTGGTGTGCTGAGTCTGGAAGTCTATGATTTGTTAACACCCCCTATACGATTTTCAATTAATGAGCCCGGTTGATATATGATATTCACATTAAAACGTTCAAGTCTCCATTCTTTATCCAGTATAGATTTAAAACTGACAATAGTATCACAACAAACTGTACAGTAATTCAGGTCATTCCAAGCATTTATGCACCTAGCAGGAAATGAGTTCAGCTTTTTTGATTTGTTACATCCTTTCTTGTCGATTTTGAAACGGTGGCCTCTTGTTTTGCCGATTTTAAACTCGAAGAACTTGCGATAATCTATATCTTCAAAACCATGAATTATTTTAAACAAAGTTATTAGATCGTAGCGGTTGCGCCTATAGTTGAGTGTCGGTAAATTTAAATGTTCTAAGCGTTCTTTATATGACAAATTTCTTAATGCTGGCACTAGCTTTGTTGCACGACGTTGCACGTTCTGGACCATTCGTAGATTTTTTTAGATCATGTCCCTGGACTCCAAACAGAACCCCCATAGTCCAATATAGATCTCATAAAGCTTTTGCATAACGCAATAAATGTATCTTTTTCAATTCGAGGAAGAGTTCTCTTAATCATTCCTAATAGCCTATTTGCCCTATTCATATGCGTTCATCAAGATATTATATAACATTACATTCATGATTTTAATGTCTCCGTTTTAGAACTATTTGGTTCGAAGTCGTTGTCAGAAAACCAGTGTGATACAGAAATCGGCGATGAAAAGTATTTTTGCGAATGAAATGTCATAACATACTAATGACAATATTGCACAATTATAAGTGCTGCGGTCGCTTCGCTCCCTTGCACTAATTTGTTTACAATTTTAATACATGATCTATAACCTATATTTATAGTGTTGAGAAAACTTGATGCACATCTGAAACTGATACACACGCATAGAGTTAATACACGTTTCTACAAATATCGAATTTAATTATATATATTTTTATACCATAGTCTAATACTCAATTAATTTTTTGACGTTTTATCGCATTTTGCTAAACCGACACAATGCATTGATTTGCACTTCTTGCTTAAGTAATTTGGGTCAACGTTGGATTATTTCTGTAGCTGATTCACCTCAGGGACGCTATATACAGACATTTCCCCCAGTTCACTTGTTGTTGATCATGAATTGTCTCCCTTTGTAAAATTTGTATATTTACGAGTTGAAGGCCCAGTTTCGCTGGGTTTAGATTTCGCGCTATCGTTGATGACCGCGAATATAGCGAAAATTAAACCCCCGTGAAAAATACCCGCTTATAATCATGACAGTACACTAATTAAACGATGTCAAAATAGCAGGTTTTCTTGGAGACTGGAGATTGTACTGTAAAGCAAATGGAACCGTGATACATGTATTTTATTACCAACAGGAACATAAGTTCTGTCTATTGATTTATTTATCCGAATGTAAAATAGTATAAAAACTTCAAATAATGACGGATATTATGAAACACCCTGTATATCGATATAAAGAATGACACAGTTAGCCACATCTAGGATACGTCACAAGGTCATAATTATACAAACTGTGACAACAGAGCGACTGGAAATATTTTTTCGCGTATACATATAAATATAACTTCTCATATATAAGCATATTCAACACTTTGATTCTTGTAGAGAAGCTAGAAACATTTTCTCGCTAACTATTTCCCACGCTGTAATACTGTTAACCCCATATAAAATAAAACATTTACTTCTATTTGTCATTTACGGCATAGAATCAGTTCTAAACATCCGAGTTACGAACTTTTCAACGTTTGAAGACATACACAGACATTACATGTATAAGGTAGGTGTCTAAAATTTTATTATTATTAAAAATTATGATGATATTTTCAAATTATATTGTGATCAGAATATCAAATGTTATAATATTCTTTATGCATAGTTATTTTTCTAGTTCGTTGTTCATTGTTGGGGATCTTATGAAAGATTGACGTATACATGTATTGTCGAATAAGTTTCCTCGTAATATAACGTATTAATTATTATTATTATAATAAGTAATTTATCTATTTAAAGAGGCAACACAGTTGGGTAACCCAGTCCTCAATGTGAGCGTTTTGATTGATTATAGTATTACAATGATCGCCCACAGGTAGCGTTACTGTATTGATAAAAAATACGTTACGCGTTGTGATTACGTCACGCGTTTTAAATATCTAGCCGGTAGCGGCAAGGGAGGTCACTGCGTAGGAGTTTGTAATAAAACTTGGCTGATATCGTCCTTAAACGTCTGTCTTCTAAGCGGTTAGAGTTTGCTCAATGAACGAAGAATGGCTTCAGATTAGACCTCATGGTATAGGCACATAGTTTCAAATTATGGTTTCAAATGATCTGTGTGAATCCTATATAGAAGGGAGGTAGTGCAGCGGCCATGTTTAGTCGCAACGGATATGACGTTACACGAACTGGTATCCGTGTTTGCTGTGACAACTGCAGAAAAACTGGGTACCCGCTTTGGTAACGTCATATACGTTGAGGCTTAACAAGGCCGCTGCACAACCTTCTGAATATGTAGGGTACACTCAAAAAATTTGAAACTCGGATAATTTGAAACCATATGCCTATGTCTCATGGTGCCGAAGCAATATTTTGCATAATAGAAGAATTAAACGACGGAAATTAAGTTCGCTGATTGACATGTTCGCAAACGTCGAGCAAACACTAAATTGAGTTTATGGTAATATTGATGTTGAATGTAAAGAAAATAGCGAAAATGGAATGAAAATGATTGCGTTCAATATATTCAGTCGAGTCGGTCTGTGGGTTTTGTCGTAATACTATTTCTACGAATATTAAAAATTGCGATTTAGTCTTATATTTTATTAGTTTGTTTTCTTATTAAAGATGCAGAAGAATGTACGAATCTTTTATTACGGATACTTTTAAAAATATCTGTTTGGGAACCCGTATGCGCGAATTTTAGATGTTTAAATACGTAATTTGGAATAATAGATGATCCGCAAAATTCTTAGGTTCTCCAAGTGGGTAATGGACTATAACTAATTTTTTGTTGCCAATAATGCACCAGTCAATATTTTGTCCGCCGGGGGGGGGGCGAGCGACCCTGGGGGGAAATAGACATTTTCAATTTTTTGATGATAAATTCCCCATATATTGCCACTAAAGGTATGTAATGGATTAAGAACAAATTAGTTTAATTTGGTAAAATAATGTTTCGTCACGGACCCTCAAATGTAGCCATGGAAATGTCACCCGGAGCACTCCATTATATTCAACATTACAAGTTTGATGTTCATCATATCAGTATAACCGTAGACATGTCGCTGGCTTTGAATTAGAAGGTCGTAAGTACAAAATCAATATTTTGAGAAAAACAAGAAAGAAACTGTCTGAAAACTACTCTTTACTTATGGAAAAATAAGCTATTTAAACTTCAGTTTAGTCAACATGACCACTTCAGATTTTCATGAAAATAGGCTCATAAGAAGCGCATTGAGATGCAGATTTCAAATTATGCCCGAGTCTTATATAAGTACATTTTGTAGTAGGCCTACTTACGACCTTATAATTCTATGCCAGCGATGTGTACATTGCCCTCATGCAATGACGTCTGTAACTTTGATCGTGTTATTAAACTTGCCAAATACACACACCCAAGTGTTAATTTTATCGGCTGTTACCGTGACTCCTACTTACATGCCTCGAATGAGTATGGATAATAATTATGTAACGACGTCGCGATGAGGTTGTGCCGGTGTAGCCATAGTGACGTTACGGTTTCTATGTTTTTTCACCAAATATTTCCTTGAGCTCAATGTTTTTATAGCTATGTACATGTGTATTTGGCATACTCTAATCTATTACCAGACAAATTTTCTTCAATATTGATCACGTAACAAAGATTTTAGAGCATTTTTTCGCGTATTTGTTGATCACACCTCGTAGATGTACTAATGACCCAATTATAATATTACACTAAATTTGTTTTCCCTAGAGGAAGGTTGAATGAGTACGTTTAGTTTAAAGAGTTAAGTTAACAATTTTCGAGGGCTGCTTTCAGAAGTTAAGCCGTTCAGCCTACCTTTGACATTTTACTTCCCCTGGCCATTGGGCTATCTATTGAAACCTGCGTTCGAGTCTCCCTGTGAAAACTATTTCTCTCATGTGGGTGTGCAGCCAACATCGATCTGCGGCGCCAATGACTATCGAACATGTTCAGACACGGTCCTTACTGGTACCAATTCACATCTTGGTTGAGTGGAGCATGTGTGTTATTCTTGCTCAGAGAAATTAAGCAGTGGTCCAGACGGGGCTTGAACCCGGGACCTCTCGATCCCGAAACGCGCGTCCTACCCCTAGTCCACCGCACCCGATGTGGAAATATAAAAATAGTTTCATTTATACTTTTTTTTCATAAATAATATTACATAAGACTTGAGTATATGCTGGTTCCCTGTAGTATCAACGCGTGACGTAATGTTAAATCAAAGTCATGAGTTTAAGAATACCCCCCCCCCCCCGTAGTTGCTTGGACATGGACAGGTCAGTAGTCGATGATAATTCTGGGCAGGCAAAACGTTCGCCGTAAAAGTCATAAACCCAAATGCAATTTTCACTAAACGTATCAGGATCTTGGCAACATTTTTGTTTCTTTTTACTTGCAGATGAAGATCTCACTGACGTTCCTCTGCGTCGCTGGATTGACATTTTTGTGCGGCTTTGTGCAGAAGGTTGAGGCTTGTGAAGAAAGCAGGCAGCAAGTAAAGCAGTTCACATCAATGGCTAAGATATTCAATATCAAACACAATTTATTGCCTCATTTTAGTACATTCATGGATCAACTTTGCAGAAATTGGAAGCGAAAATCAGAGAGGAAACGACACATGCATTCTAGGAAAAAAGGAGTATTTCGGTACGGACGTTAAATATGGTACAATATCGGAGACCGTTGCCGATCTTTTGTAGGCAACCATCAAACATATTTTTTCAGCTATATCGCATAGCCCATTTATTCTCCCCGTCATTGGTGCGAGAGGGTCGGGGAACCATCCCTCATCTCACCTTACAAATATGCATGAATGTAATAATAATTATATATATTGGTATAGTGATAAACAAAACAAAGTAACTCGAAGGTAGTCAATTGATTACGGATTGTTGAATAAGAACAAATAGTTTTATCAATACAGTTTTACACAAATTTGACAACCATATAATTATAGGCGATTCGTTTGAATGTAAATACAATGCAGTCATTTGTGTATTAATGAAAACAAAACTGTTACGCAGTTGTTATTTGATCTGAAAAATTTCTGTTTAAAGTGACGGTTTATTTTGTGTTTTAAGTACTTTTATTGCCAGTTTTAGTTCATTTGTAAGGGTGCATTTTATGTTATGTTGTTTTGTTCTTCTTTCAGGCATAAGGTATGTTTTATAGATGATGAAAAGTATTTAAATTTCTGAAATTATCATTGTCTTATGTGTAGCCTAGATTTTTAACCTGTATTAAAATCATTGTTTGCAGCTGCAGAGCTACACTATTTACAGTGACTCTTAAACTGGTTAGGACTTTTTTGACACCTGCAATTATTACACATGTACTTGTAAGAAAACTACAAAAAGTTTTTGGCTACTATACATCTTTTGTGAAATTGTGTTCATTTTGACACCTGAAATTATGATTTGTAAGAAAAATCCTAGTGAAATATTGTGTTATATTGGGAATATGTTTGCAAATATTGTCTGGGAGTGTGCACAAAAATTGGACACTTTTGAATGTAAGTGCTGTTTTGAGTTTTACATTTAAAGTAATAATTGTTTCATATTTCATATATTGATGTCATTATATATATATGTGTAACATATTTTGAATCTACATGCATTCTATGAAGCATGCGGACCATTTAAACTTTTCCAGTTTTTTTTCTTGGCTGATATTTTTTGCCCAATAGCAATATACCTTAATATACTGAAAGTTATAAGTACACCAGCTTGTTACGCTTGTATCTTATTTATTATACTTGAAAGCTTGTTAATGTTTTGCATGTGTTCGTGCGAGTAGTATTTTTAACAATATCCGATAATTGGATATTAGTATTTGGCTTGGTGTAAGCATTGAACCGTGAACACTCCAAATTCAGAAAAATGCACGTGCACAACAATATTTATTGTACAATGTCTTGAAATGTTTACTACAAATTGTCCAGCAATACCAACCCTCCCCCCCCCAAACATAAAACTTGAAGAATTACGATTACAGAAAGAACAAGAGATGATTGTAAAACATCCATGTCTCATGACAACCGAATAGTCATGTATACCTAAGGCCATCCCGACCTTGACCTTTGATCTATTGACCTACAAATTTGTAAAAATCTTGTGCCGATGATCAGCAACCTGTCTGTGACGTTTTACGATCTTAGGACCCACCGTTCTTACGTCGTGGATCAGAAACCGGTGTGTATTCGAAGGTCATGATAATTTTGACCTTTGAACCATAGCGACCTCAAAATCAATAGGCGTCATCTATTGATGATAAACAACCTCCACTTAAAGTTTGTGGGTTCTAGGTCCGACCGTTCTATAGTCATTGGTCGGAAAACATTTAGTCTACCAACCGACCGATCGCCATGTATGTGCTAACTAATAAAGCCGACATCTACGATACGGAGACATAAAGAACTTAACTGCTTACACTTCCTAAGATGTTTAAACTTAATAACTTTAAAATAAACATAATATCATCCATTTTTGTAGATCTATATTGTGTAATATTTCAAACTAGAAGCAAAATCAGGGTAGCAATACCACGTGACTTTTGACTACAGTTACAAGAAGAAATTTGTAAACATTTGAAAATGAAATAGCCATAAGTATTTGATTTCTTCATCGGTTTCTATAAAATATACGCCACGCTAAGGGGGAAATTATTTGCTTTCCATGAAATATAAAATCTTTTCCAACAGCTTTACCGATTTTTCAATTACCCTGTGAAACCTACACGTTCCACGGTTTCACAGGGTAATTGTCAAAACGGCACATCCGCTGAAAAAGATTTTATATTTCATGGAAAGCAAATAATGTTCCCCTTAGCGTGGCGTGAATTTCATAGAAATCGATGAAGAAAAAAAAATACTTATGGTTACATTCGTGTTCCAATGTTTACAAATTTCTACTTGGAACTGTAGTCAAAAACCACGTGGTATTGCTACACTGAAAATGATATACACTATTCGCATATATCGCTATTTACAGTGCTGGTGTACTTATAACTTTTAATGAGTGTATAAGTTAATCATTTAAGCTTGATACGTATCTTTTTCATTAGATGTTCGATGTAGCCTATTGTCTTTATTGTCTTCTGTATCCTTACGAATAAATATGCTGTTTAAACTAACCTAGTTAATTTTGATTGTGTATAATATGTTATGTCAAAAAGGTGACATTTTGTTAAAACTGTAACCATGGACGGCAACCAAATTGAACAAATTACAACGAATGTTTGTTTCAATTAGTATTATTATTTTGTGGACGCAAACATACACTGTACCTAGAAGAGCATTTAACACTGCATAATCTCCACCAAGAACGCCAGTCAGCATATAGAAAATTCCACTCTATTGAAACCGCTCTACTTCGTGTCGTGTGCAAATTGACATCCTTTTTTCTCTAGATTAGAATAAAGCTTTAGTCCTGATAATGCTTGGTTTATCAATAGCATTTGATACCATTGGTCACAATGCTCTCCTACGCAGGCTTGAAAATCATTTCGGTATAACAGAAAAGCTATTAGAGTGGATGTAATCCTATCTGTGTGAGCGTTACCAGACTGTTAGTATAGATGGTGAACTTTTAAAACCAGTTCCGATTAGCTATATAGTGTACCTAAGCGTTCTGTGCTTGGTCTGAAGAACTACATTATGTACACAAAACCATTTTGTGCAATCTGCAGAAAGTACCAACTGCAACATCATTTCTACGCTGATGACTCACAATTGTATACTTAACGGATTTAAAAACGCGACACTTGGGTATGTTGTTTTATAGCAGACAATTCAAGTTCATGCCGGTATTGGAATAGTGCAGATTAAAGGTAAATGTATTAGTGTCACTTCGTTATATCGAAAAGAGAATAAAACCACCAAACACGAATAACATTTAATGTATATTCAATATTCTAACATGACCGGCGATTTTGCCTATATAGACAAAGAACAAATCATAACGTTGTATATCGGCCGATATACAATGAAAGTGACGTCATGCAGGTAAACAAGTAACTAAGCAACAGAGATATCGCAAAATAACACTGGCTTTATATATAATTCCGGGTTTAAATCATGTTAGAATCGAAACAAACTATGAAAAACCGTTGTATACCGGCTGTTATACAATTGTTTGTCGTTCTGAAGCTTGTTATTAACATAACTCCAAACCATTGTATAACAGCCGGTATACAACGGTTTTTCATAGTTTATTTCTTAAAATTACAACTTTGCGCCCAGAAGGCTTCTTTTTGTCATTTTGGTACTAAGATGATAATAATGAGATGAGTATTAACAAATATATAGTACAATCAATACGTTGATCGTCGCTTTCTGACCAAAAGTTCTTACATGGTTACCTCCCCTTGACCATAAAAACACTATGCAGGTCTATGAGACAACTGTGCATGTTTCCTGCAACAATGTTTCCGTGTCATATAGACACATTTTAAATAAAAGTTGGATACGTCATTTATTATATTCAATTTATTTGAGAATGTATATATAGAAGTTAGCGGACTAGTCTTACGTAAACATTCGATCTGTTATACAGGCTGGTCATCTTCAACGATAAAACCAATGCGCCGATAAACATCTGTTACTTTTGTTTTCTGGATCAATGTCTTAATCGTGCGATAATTTAGTTAATGCTCGTTGGATTTTATCAAGTTTGGTATTAACATGCCGACATTGAATTAGCCTTTACGAATATACAAATACATTTTATATGGGAATTTGTTTTCCTAAAATATACCAAAATATGTATACACTTTATATGGTTAACGGATTTAAAAACGTATATGTGTCATTCAAACCAAAAGATTGCGTCTCGCGTGATGAAACACTGCAACGACTTGAAGCTTGCCTGATAGATATCTTGCACTGGATGAAAGATTTTTTTCTGAAACTAAACGTTGACAAAACAGAGATATTCCTGTTTGTAACGAAAATGGATGCTAGTACAGCCGAAAATCTCACGCTGAAAGTTGGTGACGCTGTGATCAGACCAACGTCGTGTTTCACGAAGATTAGACAAATAGGTATAATCCGACAATATTTGATTGTTGATGCATCAAAATTCCTTATTAATTATTTAGGAACATCAAGACTGGATTACTGCTATTCGTTACTGTGCGGCTCCCCGAAAATCATTCTGAAAAAACTACAAAATATTCAAAATACAGCTGCCAGCCTCATCACACGGACACCGCGTTACAATTATATCACTCCTGTGCTGAAGGATCTTCACTGTGAACAATTCTGAAATTGAAACACAGAGTCGGCAAAGGTAATTCAGTTCAGTATTCCAAATTTAAATAAAATTGCATAACTGCTTTTAAAGACATTTAAGGTTTATGGGGGTCCAGCCTGATCGCTAACGGACTATACCTACCCAATCCTCACGGGCGGTAATCACGTGACTTCGTCTTGTATGCTAAACGAACAATGGCGGACATTCAGCCTCGGTAAGCACCTATTTTTCTTGAAGTTATATGTCTTACAACCTCGATAGCAAAACCTCACATAGCCTATCATATGCGCAATGCTTTTTTACGAACGTTCGTTTTACATACTACTTTCGTAAAATTGAAATATTCTGACGAATTTTACCCCGTAGAAATCCATACATGCTTCGTTCAAGATATAATCAAACATTTGATATAATTTTATACCTTTTTCGTAGCAGAGAGCCATATTTGTGGATAATTCGACAACAATTTATACGATGCGTGCAACATACCGGCCTTGCGCCGAAACTCTGGATCAAATTCAATGAGTGTTCTCGAAATCTATTCACATTATGAGGCAAAACTAAGTTCTAACGTTCGAAAAAAAGCATTGCGCATATGATAGGCTATGTGAGATTTTGCTATCGAGGCTGTAAGACATATAACTTCAAGAAAAATAGGTGCTTACCGAGGCTGAATGCCGCCATTGTTCGTTTAAAAATACAAGACGAAGTCACGTGATTACCGCCCGTGAATCCTAATTGGTGAAGATGCATTTAAAAAAACATTCTTCACGGATTAGACGACCGAAATCAAGTCCGCTGATTGGTCGACAAAGTCGAGGAAACACCAAATAAAAAGGAATATTGGAAAAAGGATTATCTTTACAATGAGCACCATAATTTAAAATGACTTGGCGACTGAAAGTGACCATCCATCTCATCTGATAAAATAGCCATTAGTGTTTGTACGACATTTTGGAACACCCAGTGGGCTTGCTGATATATATATATGACTCCGCCTTCTAATCCATGAAGAACGTTCTAATTTTCACAAAATGCGTCTTCACCAAGAAATAATTTGAAGTCACTGGGTATGCGCAAGTAGACCGTGCCTCGTCGTAAAGGCTACACCGTGTGATTTTAACAATGCACTATTAATGGTTGGTATCAGTAAAGAAAACAAGAGCACCATTGACCCTATAGCGCTCATCTGAATTTGTATTGGCGAGAACATTTGATCTGTCGCTAATTAATCCTCGTGTGTTTTCGTTAGTGTACCGTAAGAATGTTCTGACTGGACAACGGATAAACTCGGATATTCAAGGACAACAAGTCAATAGTGCTAGGCTATATAGTTCGTGCTAGATAAGGTGGCAGTCGAGTCTTTTTCACGACAGGTAATACATGATATTGATTACAGATAATTTTAAGAGAATCTAATTGTTTGTTGTTTGTCCGTTTCATTAAATACTATGTAAGTGGTAACTGTTGAAATACAGGCTTAATATGGACTAGTGTTTGTTTACCTTTCAGACCAGTATGACTGCCTTGTGCAGATAATCCTTTACCATCCATTCAACGACGAAATTTAACATTTAACATAGACAGTTATCCAGGCAGTTAAATTGCTTGGCCTTATCGTCATGCTTGACTAATTACAATGTAATATAAGCACTAAATAATTGCAAGTAGTTATGTATGCTGTAATAGCTCAGGTGGTAACGCACAGGAATTGTAACTGAGCGATTCAAGTTCAACCCATCAAAGAAGTCTTTAGTATTTTTTTTGAATTCATCACAATATTTCTATTGTTATCCTGGAATAACATAGAGAACGATGATTGTTTGCCAGACAATAGAGACATATATTTAGCCTTACATTTCCACAAACAATCATCGTTCGTAGAAAGTAATCAATAAGACAGCAGTTCTTAAATAAATTTATTTTCATAGTTACCACATTTAGGGTTTGGCATGATATGGGCGCGACCGAATGCATTTGACATGTAACAAATTGGGCTAATGCAAATACGCGTGAGCTGCCGAGTAATTATCATAATGAGTTAGCTCCAAATTAATTAATTCATCAAATAGTAATAGCCTCCAATATAATCATAGTGTTTCAAATTTCAGATCAAGCAAATATATAAATACTTAATTTGCCCCCCAATTCGGCGGGGCAAAATAAATTTCCGAGTGGGCAAATATTTTTGATAAGAGTGAGCCGCCAACCAATAAGGTTTGTAATGGGCAGGCCCCGGGCCCTAAAACTCGGTTTATGATTTCGAGTGGGCTAAAATAAAAGAGTGAGCCACGAACCAAGTAGGTTTCAAATAAATAGAGTGGCCCCAGAGCCCTAAATACTCGTATATATCTTATTAAATATGTCGAGTGGGCTAAATACAAAAGTGAGCCGCCAACCAAATAGGTTTGAAATGGGCAGGCCCCGAGCCCTAAATACTCGCATATATCTAACTTAAAATGTCGAGTGCGCTAAAATAAAAGAGTGAGCCACAAACCAAGTAGGTTTGAAATAAATAAATAGAGTGGCCCCAGAGCGCTAAATACTCGCATTTATCTAACTTAAAATGTCGAGTGGGCTAAAATAAAAGAGTGAGCCGACAACCAATTCGGTTTGAAATAAATAAATGAGTCGGCCCCAGAGCCCTTAATACTCGTACATGTATAAATATTATTTCTATTTTAGAGTAGGCTATTACAAGAGTGAGCTACAGATCAAATTGGTATAAATTGGCTAGCTCCCGAAGTAAATACATATAAAAGCATTGGCCCCAAATGTTCAAATTGATACACAAGTAGTGGACCCTGGGAAACAGTGGTCTTTAATTACAACAAACTGTTGGCATAAAACAGCAATGCTGTTCTGTAATGAGAGCACAAGTTCAATTTCAATTGGTTTTGAGATCCGCTGTATGCCACATTGGCAGTTTGAATGCAATGAGAACGGCCAACCGCCAAAAGTAGGAACCAACTACATTTGCGGTAGCGGGTCTCAATCCAATTATATTTGTTTTGTTTATTATTATAATATTTGTTTTGATAACCTGTGTAAACTGCACCTATCAAAAGCATATATACTAGTTTTGAAATAAGCAAATGCAACATACCGTTTTCCTTTTTTAACAATTCGACCAATTAATTGGGTATGTAAAATATAGAATACTTTACAATATTATCCATTCCTACTATTATAATATGATTGATAAATACATACTAACAACTTAGTGCCACATAGTCAATTTCTTCATTATTCACATGATCATTGACGATAAGGCTCGGAATTTTACTAATATAAAATGGATCAAGCATATATATACTCAATATATTTCCGAGATGATTGAAGTAAAACCGGCCCCAAAGCCAACTATCATAGTATTATTCTCAATTCAAATTCTTCTGGAGGACAAAACAATATATCAGAGCAAACCGCCAACCAAACAGGGAACAAAACCAGGCCCGAGTTAACTAATATAAAATTAATTTCAATGTTCATATGGCAAACATAAATATATAAGTGAACTGCCAACCAACAGCTTTTTCATGGGCAGGCCTGAACTTTAAATACTCGGTACATATCTTATTTCAGCTATGTGGACTGGATACAATTTTGTCATACATTTAATACAGGTAGTGTTATTTCGTTAACCTAGGCATGACATTACCTCTAATTCAAATTACTTTGTGAACATACTTGGTGTTATGACCGTAACCTCCTCTATCTTAAAATTCAACAACAAAGAAATGCACCGTTGCCAACAGCAAGAAATATATATATTCAAGAAAATGGCATGTTAATGGTCCAAATGGAAAATTCATAACAATGGGATTATTAATGTTTGTAATATATGTAAATGCCTTTCTGTTGAATTTTACCGAATCACCAATATTACTTGCTACAACAACATCTTATACCTATTTTGTCGAGTGCGCAACCAGGCCAAACCGGCCTCGACCATCCACTAATAAAGGCGTTGCATAATATAATGTAATATTCTCCGCTGACTGGGGTATATATCATCAACCGTCGAAACCTACTGATACCAACATATGAATATTCCAGAAATTTAGCTACGCTTTGCTTATTAATGACAAACATATGAACAATAACATTTTTAGACGTCTTGCTTCATGAACATACCAAGTGCATATTGTTTTTATCGATATTTTACATTCACGCTGCTTTAAAACACGTCTCCAATTCCTCTAAGACTTCAAAAAGCATACCCAACTGCATTTATTGATAATTAGCCCATTATTTACTCAACTTTGCAGAAATAACTGTATAACATGCACTACTCGTATATAAACATACAATTGTAAACTGACATTATTCATGTTGTTTAAATTCCGATATTCTCAGTCTTTTATGATTTATTCGAGCTCTGTGGTATGATCATTTTAATCATAATGATTCTACATATTACTAAACCCCCTTTTTACCAAAATTGCTGCTTATTTTAATGCTATAGAAATTGATTTTAATTAGCATACGGAACATTGCAACTCCGTTACTTAAAAATTATTATTGTTATTTTCAATCAGTTATGATAAAATACATCATTATTCACACTCAATAAAAAATGTTAATTTTATTACTGCTGATGTATGTTAATATCATTTATGAACAAACAACATAATTATGACAAAACCATTAAAATTGTATAAAAATGTATTCTACACTGGGTTATGAAAAAAACAAGTCAAAAAAACAACCAGTGGGCAGCAATAACTATATTTCCTAACTCCTAACATAATGTTGTCAAAGGAGGTATTTGCTTTTCTATAATGAAACTACCTTACTCATATTTAAACTTGACAAACTCATATTTAAATGACACCCTCTCATAGCAAACTGAAATGGAATTCAAGGCCGGGACCGGATGCTGTAGTATAAAGACCATGTCACTTAAAAATACAAATGTTTTTGTTTCTTGATTAAAATTATATTTTCATTCACTTTTACCCTCCATGATAATGAACTTTGAATCAATGTTACCATTGCCTATGAAACAATCGTATATAACAATGGATCGTGACTTTATTTCCCCACGGATATCTGTACGTATGAACGTTGTACACACATATATAATACCAAGTTTACATAGAATGTATTCTTTATTATTTGTTTCTTACTTATAATTCATTTTGTATATAAATGTTTTGTTATACATAGTTTTATTATGTCTGTAACATTTAATGTTTCTTCCAGAAGTAAGCGTGCAATTATATAAACAAAGTCGTAATATTTCTATTATTGAAATTGAATGGCAACAAGTATAAACGCAAAATAGTAGCCTTCTATTCCATTATTTTATCAATATCAAGTCAGTTATGAGACATTTACAAGATACTAGTACATCATTTTACCTGGTACCTACTACTCTAGGGGGTATAACGTAGGATTATCGGCCGACCTTTAAAGGAACAATCAGCCTTAAAAAGATTTTTTTTCGAGTTTTTAAAATCAGATCTAATGTTAAAATTGTTGCCTAAAATTTACCTGCAGGATGAGTTGCCATGTGCATAATAAGTCCTAACTATTCTAAATTAACTTATTTAAGTATGTGATTAGTTTATGCACATTGTACAATGTACATCTATTGGTTAATAACCCATAAAAGCTATCATTGAAACCTTGGACATATTTCGTCTACAGCACCTTCTATGCTAAGCCTCAAAGTGTTTGCTAAGTTTCCTGTATTTTATTCAACACATGTGTGTATTTACAATTTGAATTAAATTAAATGAATGGTAATTGTAACAGTAACATTTCCTATACCTATTCAGACGTTTGTAACGTAACATTATACCGGTTTCTACTTTACCTTGCGCCTTTATTATCTCATGGGTAGTATTTGACTAAATTTAATCATTCTAATATTTGACTGAATTTAAGCATTCTATTACATTTATTGAAAGAAACAATATTATTTTGCTATTTACCATTAGGTCTAAATCACACTGACCAAAACGTGGCTTTTTAGATATAAGGGGCTAACAGTTGGAGTTGAACTTAAGTTTCCCCTCAGCTTCTTAAAACTATCCATTCTATAAAATCAGCTATGAACTAATATGAGAACTAGAATAAATTGATAAAAGCGCTATAAACCCTATATAGCAGGACATGTTTTCAACCTTTATAATTACAAAATGTATGAAGCTCTGCTTATATTACCACCGTGTTCTTAATTACACACGTGAACTCCATGACAAGCTGAATGTAGGTAACACACATAACAAATATACTGCTAATATAATAAACATAACGTTGTTAATTTAATAACAGTCCATAGTTAAAATATTGTCCCTTATATCTAGTAATTTTAATCTTATTTGAAACTGAATTATTGATTCCGAAATAAATTAAAGTTTATGACATCCATGTTAAAGCTGATGTTAAAAGTTTCATTACCAGACTCCTCTGTGCAAACCTTTCCCAACTGCGTTATACTACCTTCACCAACAGAGCTCTTTCCAACCCACGTGACCGTAGCTGTTAACATGTGGCTGGTAAAATACTTCTCTGAAAAATAAAATGGCAACAACGAGCAAACAAGTCTTTATATTTACATTTGTTAAAATAAACATAATGAAGTTGTTCAACATTATTTTCAACACCGCAACGCATAAAACGACTTTAACCATTCAACCGCCCTTCACGTGATTTGGTTCACATATCAATCAAATCCACGTGTTTCTACCTCAACATGCTAGATACTACCAATGTGTCCGTGTATTGTTAAACCATATTACTATATTACTAATTATAACCAGTTTTTATACTACAACAAAAGCATGCTTTCCGTGGAATAACTTTACATTCTTATCGATTTATTTCGCTAACACAGCTATCTACCTGTCCGCCTCGTGCGACAAATTCAATAAACATAAAAGTGATAAATTTTACACACGGCTATTGATATTTTCTGCTTTTAGACCACAACATTAAAATATTCACCAAATATTTCGCTCGTTTGTCATCATGTGAAAGATTAAATAATACAAAATAAATTTCCACCTATATAATTCACAATACATATAAATGTGTTCGTATATTCTCAATTTATTCAAATAAATGCATTAACACTATATTAAAGACATTCAATGTATATTTCAATGCTTTAAAAATGCGTTCAATTAATAATCAAATAAATAAATCATTTAAAATAACCCGAGCTGAAATTACAACCAACCTTGTGTCTCCAACGTTTTGACCAAAAGTGATGCACGAGGCTTTGGTCAAAGCAAAAAGTGATGCATAATATCCAAACGCCGTGAGAAATACTATAAGGTATACGGGTACTAAATGTTTCATATTTTCAAGGGCGGCATGAAGCCGCTAAAATCTATGTCACCCCGGATAACGTCGACTATAGGTAAACCATAGTCTTTATTATTTTCATAATTATTCTTTTCGAGAGAATTTATAATTTGTTAATTATATATTTTTCTTGTTTTATTATGGTCATGATAAAATTATTTTTAATTCAATTCAACTTTTATGACAAGAACACACAATCATTACAATACAAAATAATTTTGCATCACTTCATCTGCTGTATCATGGTATGAGTTACAGTCACACTCAGATAATGTATCTGTGGCTTCGTGTTGGTAGTTACAATACCTAAGTACTAGCAATAAAAATTAGTGTGCTTTAATTATAATACATGTACACTACGTTGATTGTGTACATGTATATTTAGGATATACACTCTTTAATAGTAGACTTAATAACTTATATTACAGGTTTGTATCACTATTGGATAGCACTGATTATTTAAGCCATTTTTCTGTAAAACTCTTAGCTTTTAAATTTATAAAGATGAGAAAAAGAAATAAAAAAATACATACAACTTGACAAGGTTTCGAACTCGCGGCCAAAAATATCGATATCGTTAGGAAGTATCTACGCACTAAACCACTCGGCTATGAAGTATGTTTGAAAGGATGGATGGTTAGAATGATTTATAATCACAAACCTTAACCATGGTTTACCTAATTCAATCAATTGACAGTGTCCACATTGTGTCACGTGACTGCCACATTATCCTGCACGGACTGTACATAGCAAATTTGGCTTATTAGTAAACAAGTTTATAGTATTAACCAAGATGACTTAGTTGGCCTAGATTAAATGGAGATGAAAAGTGTGGTGTTTATAAATATTAAGTGAAGTCAGTGACCTGGTGACCTCGTTGTGGCACGTTTTTTTATAAATATTGGATACATCTGTGACATCTTGAGTCTTAACAAGATTTTTCTATCATTCGACCTGGTGACCTAGTTTTCGAAACTGTAAAATATAAAATCAATGGCGAGGGTCGGTGATGAAATTCTTGAAGATTTCTAGTATTGAATTTGTAGTTGTAATGGATATTTCTCAATATGCTGATTAAGCGCACTCGTTTGTTAATCGAACAAACTGTTCACACTGTCGACTAAAAGCAACGTCATTGGTTCAACAACATTTGGAAATCAAAGGATGACGAATATTTAAGTCAAGCTATGAAACTCTGTCTTATGATGTTGATGAAACAGTAGCGAACTTGGCCTTTACAGAGACAAAGAGTGCGACCAAGTTTCATAAAGATGACGTCATCAATGTGACATCTAGCACGTTAACGAGATTTTTCTTTGATTAGGCCAAGTGACCAAGGTACTGTTTTATCAAAGCACTTACGGAAATCTTAAATTTACTTCCAAGTTTTAATTCTTTATAATTCTTCAACTGCTACAAATTGTGGTAAAGTGATATGATATATCAATAATGCTTTAGTTAATGACCTCCTACAAACAATATTTGTCCCCTATTTGCAGTTGTTGAAAAATTATAAAGAATTTAAACCTGAGCGTAACTTTAAGATTTTCGTAAGTGCTTTGATAAAACAGTACCCAAATGTTTGACCCCAAATGCGAACTCGGTCTAGATTTTACCGAGGCAAACATTGCGACCAAGTTTCATAAAAAGTAAGTAACTGGAAAAATGTTGTGAAATGGTTTTTTGATAACTTTCGATGAGTTAAAGAATTCTCCACTCTATATTTTATAGGCTTAAATTGACCGATAACTGCTAATCGAGTGTCTTGATAAGGTGTTAATATATAAGGGGGGGGCAATTTCGCCAATAAGCCTGCAAAATGGCTTAGATTTCTGGGTATGAAAAATGTCACTCTACGTATTGACGAAGAAAAGAAAATTATCTCCCCCACAAATAATTTAAGTGATATGTACGAGGGTGGATCCGTAAGTAATCCCTGTATGCTTATTTATTTAGTGCTAACTGGTGAGATACGGAGTTCTATCAGTGAAATAAAACCTATATCAGTCACTGATTATCACCTACAATGTGACTGATATAAGCTCCGCCCACTCACAGGAACTATTTAACTTTTACCAAAAACTCAACACTAAACTGTCCGTAACTTTTTTATTACTGAACGGAAACATGTCATGTGGGGTTTCATATTATTAGTTGGATCATTTCCTACAAGATGATGTATGATTTGATGCAAAACTCTCAAAAAAGACGTTTTCACATATTCACCATAACCCAAGATGGCGGATTTTGAATTGAAAAATATGAATGGAATAACATATTCATACGGAGCCTAACCACAGTGGTAATTTGGCATACATAGTTCCAGTTTTGACAACACATAAGCATTAAATAAATAGAATATTTGTTTGTTTTAATGGAATATGGTTAATATCTCATCTTGTAGTGATAAAATTTTAATAAATAATGAAATTTATCACTACACGATGAGATATAAACCATATTCAATCAAAACAACCAAATATCCTCTATATATCACTGATCATGAATGTATATACAGGCATATAATTGATAGCCCCTGCACTGGTCATCGATGTACATACCGTTTCTCCATAGTCTATGGTACAGTTCCTGAGTTATTTATATTTGACCAGAGACTATAGGTAACAGAGATTAGCAACTGCCTCTATAACCTACCAAATATCACCCGTATAACCTAAATTCCTCAGAATTGACCATTTTGTAACAAAAAAAAACTATAACAGTATTGGTCCTACAATCTCAAGCTTCCATTTTTCTGATGAATATGTCCTTATCTTTATTCATTTATTTTGTCTGTAAGTTACAAAAAACGAAGGTTGAAGAAACCCATTATTGGGCTTATTTCTTTTTTTGATTGTTATGTCAGTCTAGTTGCCTATCTCTGAACATTATCTATAGTATCTGTTTGCACTGTCATGCCCATGGGGGAAATGGACAAACATTTTTCTATATAATGTCCCTTAATGTCACCTTCTGTCGCACTGATGTGTTCCTGTACTCCTTCTTCCCCTCCACCATCCGACTTTGGAACCAGCTCCCTGAGCAAGCTACCATCGTCGATGGCGTTGAAGTCTTCAAGAGGGACCTGGTCAGCGAATTGAAGAATATGCTGTTTTTAAACGTTTTAAACCCTCACACTGTAGATACTTGCTGCACCGTTCATACGATTTTAAGTCTGCCTAGACAAATGTCTACGTCCCCGCAAGGGGTTTGACATTATTGGAAGATATAGAATTAGATTTATGGGGATACACTTAAAATCAGAGCTACAAACTCAAGTGCAAAGTATGGAATACATAAAAATACACAGGGAATCGACGCATATTGATTTAATGGTCAGGTTGGCCTTATATCAGTGCAGTACTATAAAAAATAATATCATTGATTTAGTTGACAGTCGGTTTAGTAAAGGGAAGTAACTACTAATAACGTTCAAGACGGGTTTTAAACAAACCGGATATAAACATTGGCAGAGAACTCTGGGTAAAACCAAAACCTAGAAAATCCAAAATGATCCACGTTGGCTATTGAACTGGTTATATTTAGTGCTTATGTCAATATAAATTCATTTATGTGAATAAGAGCGATTGAACGTTCTATATAACTTCGAAGAGATTACAAATTAACCATGGTGTTAGCAGACTTAGGACGAAAAATCACGACAGCGCTGCGCTCATTGAGCAATGCGACGATCATCAACGAAGAGGTAGGGTCTAACATATGCGGTGTTTATATCAAGTATAATACTTATAAATGGATTATGCTAATTGCGTGAATAGCTCACAAATCCAGATCTCAGTGTATGTCTTTCTGTGCTTTAGTGTTGATGGTCGTTTTATTACCAAAATTTACTGTAAAGTCTGGCTCAACATTTGGGCAAAAACCACTGTCACTTGCAAGGGAAGTGATTCATGAGCCGGTAGCCCTATTAGCTCAGTTGGTAGAGCGACTAACTTGCAAGCAGGGGGTTGTGAGTTTGAATCTAATCCTGCACTGGTAAGATACTTATTCTCTTCAAAATACAATAATGCTAACGTGTACAGTATAATTTGGACAGTTGCAGGCTATACTGATTACTGTTGAAGAATTACTGTGGTTTCGTCAAATCTCCGGTTCGTCAAATTGAACTTATAGTATAAACACTAGCCCGGTTCGTCAAAGTGATAATATAGAGTGATTCACACCAGTCATGCAATTACCGTGTATGTTTGTCATAGTGTGATATATCCTCTTTTCCTATGGTTTCAGCCACTTAAGAATAAAGATTCTAGGGTTTCTAAAAAATATTGTTGCAAGCTTGAAAAATGTTAAGAACATTATAATTGGTCTTTAAGCTACACAAATTGACCAAAGTTTCTTGTCTGTGAAGTTTTTTTGTTAAAATATAGCTATTTGTATGACCCAGGGTGTGTTAGTCTTAATTTTATAGTGTTTCCTATGGTTTCAGCCACCCAAGATGAATGTTTCAGAAATTATATTTTTCGTAAGATTCAAAGTGAAAAATTTGTAGGTTATTTAAATCAACATTTCAACTAATATTATACAAAAATTTATTTGTATCAAATGCCTTCAGAGAGCGTAGCACGCTGTTTTTTCAAATGGCCCGCTAAGAAAGTCGTGATTTTTCTTGTTTTGGCTACAAAATCACATAATATGTCTTAATTTTGTAAAAATAAATTCAAGAATGTTTTTAATAAGCGTATCCTAGTTTTTTCATGCAATCCACATAATGGAATAATATTTTCCACAGTTTGTGCTATATTTTTCAAAATAAGGGGGTGGCTGAAACCATAGGAAAGGATGAAACCATAGGAAAGAAGGATACATGCATCGGACAACAAATAAAGTGATTAAAGGATAATTATGATTGAATTGAAATAATTATTAAATTAAATGCAGAATAGAACTTGATATACGTGCTTATAAATATCGTATTTTTACGGCAATTAATATTTCGCGATAATAATACATAGTAATAATGCATAGATCTACATTACTATACGTATTAACTCTCATGACCATGATTTTCATCTTTATATTGAATAAACAATGTGTATTGCACAATATTCTGTTGTGAAGGCAATTGTGATTTTTATATGTGATGCATTATTATATTTTGCCACCTGTTACTGTCATATGAAAATTGTATCGTCTTATTTGTATTTTCATCTGTAGCAAAATAAACTTTTTTTTATAATTCACCGTGTTCCTTCAATTTAATAACTCCATATTTTACGTCCCGGCTAAATTCATTCAAATAACAGAACAGAAAAGTTTATGTTTGCATCGAAATATTAATGGGCGACTTTTTGACGCTTGGGACGAGTACGAAGACGGGGACTTGACTACAACACAACTTCTGAGGACCTGTAGTCACATTATTGGACTTGGTCCTGTGTCACCGTCAGGAAACGACAATCCATATATCGCATTCTGACAGATGATAAAGTTTTTAACATAATATTATATGTATATACATATGCCCAATTGTTATAAATTGGAGTATTTCATGCTGATTTTTCTACATCTACAACTGAAAAAATAACAGTCATTTAATTAAAACAATTCACACAATTATTACAATATTAAACAAATTATTTTATTAAATCTATCGTCATTCCCATACAATACAAATAAATCTTAACAAAAGGTGTTTGCTCACACCTCTATATATATGAACTAAAATCCCTCTATAATTCAATTTGACGAAATCACAACCTGTTTTGTACAGAAAGTTAAGTTTGACGAACCGGAGATTTGACGAACCCACTGTCACCCCTGTTGAACAAGGTTTAACTTAAAGAGCAGTCTTCGACCTTAACGAGTTGCCTGAAGTCCGGGACTAGTCAAATCGAAAAACACGTCTCAACAGACAAGTGAAAAATTTGGCCCGTGACAGGCGTAACGGCAGTTAGTGAGTTACAAATGTAGCTATTCCAATTTTCAAGACTTCGCAATCAGGATCCAAGTAGACGCTTATGATTTATAGCGTGCTCCATAATGACAAGCATTAACTGATCGAAAACCAGTCTTCAGGCCTCAATGAATCCACTCGTCCTGCACAATATCTTCCTTCTTTATTTATATAGCAGGACAACTAAGATTTTGGGGTTTTCTTCTTTGTCTATATTGCAGGACGAGTGCTTTTAAAAATATTTGTTGAGGCCTGGGCCTACATTACATATTTTCGCGACCATGAAATACAATGTTATTTCTAAAGTACTGGTGCTCGCTCTGATAATAATTATTAATTAGCGGCCAAATTCTGCGCCAGGAACGAAAGAGTTGATAATAAAAAGAAAAATGAAAACAAACGGGAACGATTAATTTTGGATGAATGACCTATCAATCAACCTTGGTTGAAGCATGAAAGTGGGGTGATGACTGATGTTCAGGTCTGCCAGTATCTGTCGAGGCAGTGCCAGTGGTGTTGAAACCATGAAAACAGTTTTGAAAAACTGTCAGGGGCAGAAGCTCATTCAGACTGGATGGTATTCAGAGCCATAAAATCACCCAATTCCCCATAAAAGCTGCTGAATGTCACAAAGACAAGCATTGCAGCCAAAACAAGAATCCTGAGAAAAGTTCAAACACTAAAAACTATTTATTTGTACTAATAGAATAAAACTGAAATGCTTTTTGTTTCTTTTCAAACACACTTCTCATGTTTAACTTTTGGTATATATAATTGGACCCTCCCCTGTTTTTTATTTGGGCAATTGAGCTGCATTTCAGGAAAGCGATTTTGAGATGTTGTCTGCCCGAATGGGCAAGTGATCTTGAAAGCTTAGCGTGAAGACTGAAAGAGCATGTGGATGCAAGGGCTATAACACTCTGTTGGAAACTGAACAGTTAATGCCCAGCTCAAGATTAGATTCCACTGACAGCACATGTCTTCAAAGTTAAAGTGAGGATGAGTGTAGTGATTTATGAGCCAGTAGCCCAATTAGCTCTATTTGTAGAGCGCCTGACTTGCAAGCAGGGGGTCGTGAGTTCGAATCCTGCCCTGTGAAGATACTTTATACACGAACACACGGAAGTACTATGAATATGATCAGCAAAAACAGTTACGACTGATCAGTTTGTTTGCAGGTCCCCAGTATGCACACTCTGTTGCATATGCAGGTGCAGTGCCAAATAGAATGTGGCAGGGATGCAAGAATCCTGCGTCAGGAAAATACCTGCCGTCAGACTGGTTTACAAACTTAAAATTTTATTTATGCTCTTTATTTATACAAGTTATCAGTCTAAAATGAATACATGATTGATAACATGTTTAGCTTTTTAAATAGTTATTTATAAATTATGTTATATCTTGTAGGTATTAAATGGCATGCTCAAAGACATATGTTCGGCATTGCTAGAGGCTGATGTCAATGTAAGACTTGTTAAACAGCTCCGAGAAAATGTCAGGTATGGATCGGTTGTTTTTAAATGCGAGATTCCACTTAAATGCTAAAGTTAGATAAATTTGCATGCCCCTAGTCAATAATTAATTTTCAATTACTGGAGTGATGTTTTGTTTAAATTAATTATTTACTTGAAACTTGGATACATCTTCACATAAAATACTGCCGTTAAATGACAGAAAGCATTGTTGGTAAAATTTGCAATGTAATTGATTGCACAATTTTTTAATTAAAAAAAAGTATTCATGCATTGAATAATTAGTTAATTACACCTCATAATATGATTGAACTAAATTTATTTTCATGTCTCTATTTTACCTATAAATATTATATACATCTTCACTAAATCATTTAATCATAATGTAACAGAACTTTGTTTTTACAAAGCAATGTTTATTCCCTTTTAGGTCTGTCATTGATTTTGATGAAATGGCTGGAGGTCTCAACAAAAGACGGATGATCCAATCTGCTGTGTACAAAGAACTTGTAAAGGTATCAGATTTACCATACAGTACAGTCTAATCAGGGCTCTCATTTGACAATTTTTGGGGCCGAATATCGGCCCCATTCCCCCCTAAATAAATATACATTTTCCCCCTATTTTTTGGAAAAAAATCCCCTCCAAAAAAAAATGAGTCTTTGTAAATGCTGTTCAGCCATTGCTATATCTGCTATATCTGTTGTTATAGCTTAAATTGGCTTTTTGTTCATTTAATAATTTATGTATTACTGTTTACATTTATAATAGTATTGATATTTATAAAAGACAAAATTCCCCTTTTTCTTCAAAACGACGCGAAATTCCCGGTCTTTGATATTTCCATGACATTCATTTTCATTAATTTCCATATGTAATCAACCACAACAGTAAATAGATCTCTTCAATATGCGTAACAAGCACTTCCAATGCTCGAAATCCATGATTTTACAAACCCACCAGGGCTTTTTCTCCTTCTATAGCAGGGGTAGTTGACAGCCGTCTTCCCCTAAGGAAAATTCTTCAAAATAATGTAGTTTTCCCTAAAAATCAATTTACATCTTGTTTTTTCTTCCCCAATTGCATTATTTTTTCCCTAACTTCAAAGAAAGTTCCCCTATTTTCGGGAAAAAAACCTGCCCACACAATATGATCTTTACCGAAATCAATGAAATTTGATACCCACCTGACAAAATAAATGATTTAACAGTGTGCACTTAACTTGGAACAATTATTTTGGTCTTTGAGTCCCAGTTATAGACTCGATAAATACATTTTAGTTTCATAATCCTTGCATAATTAAAATTTGACAGATTTGTGATATGTAAGAGGTCATCCTAATAATAAACCTGACTAAAATATATCCTTGGAATTAAAATATGGTGAAACATCCTTCAAATGGTGTTTTAAAGTAAGGCTGATAGCCTAATTTACATAGGACTGGTATAAATCCCTGTTACATTGTGCATAATTTCTGTCTATGGTTTGCTTTACGTTAACAGTACTTTCAGAAAATGTTTGTTTGTATAAAAACAATCTTTACACATTGTGACACAGTCTTATGTTTGCTTTTAGTTGGTTGATCCTGGAGTGAAATCATGGCAGCCAACCAAAGGTAGAAACAATGTGATTATGTTTGTCGGACTTCAAGGCAGCGGTAAAACAACAACGTGTACAAAAGTAAGTCGAAATTTCATTATGTTTTGTACTAGTAGAGCTGTCATCCATAGAAGCGATATCGAAAATTATTGATGTATCGTTGATACAGTTGGGCGATACAGTATTACTTGCTTTATCCAGAACCTGCTTTTACCAGCAACCTGTCGGTCTTATCCAGCATGATTTGTTGGTCCCGACAAAACTCCACAGTATTTCTATTGATGTACCCTGACTTTATTGTTATCTGGTTTCTTCTGTTTTACTTTATTGTAACCAATCTGCAAAATTAGCACTTGTCCAGGACAAGTAACTGTTGATTCGGGCAAGTAACGTCCGCAGTAATTATGCATAGAGTATATAGGAAAAGTATTCAGTTTTGCTGATTCGGGCAAGAAGAATCCTGTCAAAAGATGTCAAATCAGTATTCACGTAGCATCATATCTCATTTGCATGAAACATGGCAGTATACGCTTAAATTCAGTTGTTTTCATAATTGCATGTTTCTAAGTTTCTATATAATATATATTGCATTTTAGTTGGCATACTATTATCAAAAGAAAGGATGGAAGACATGTTTAATTTGTGCTGACACATTCAGAGCAGGTGCCTTTGATCAGTTGAAACAGAATGCTACAAAAGCTAGAATTCCATTCTATGGAAGGTATTTATATTTCTTTACTATAGTTATGTTGCCCAAAATTAAATGAGCCTACTGTAAAATCATAAACATTTGTGGGGAATTTAAATTGTCTTTTTTGTGGATGACCACAACCAATCAAAATTTCACATAATGATAGAGGCCATCAAGGGGGACAAGCACTTGCTTCATGGAGCATAATTTGGTTTTACCAATTCCTTTTTAGTCCTCTACCGGTTTTTGACCAGAGGGGACTATAGGTTTGCCCCCCGTCCGTCATTCAGTCCCTCCGTCTGTCAAAAAATCTGGATCCTGACATAACTCAAACAGTTTCCAAGCTAGGTTGATGAAACTTGGTATGTGGATAGGGGTCAATTAGGGCATTATGCACGTGTAAAAATATTTTGATTCTGACAAAAATTGTGGTTGCTATGGCAACAGAACCATAGCAAAAGAAAGAGTGAAAATATGCCCAAGTCTGGATCCTGCCATAACTCAAATAGTTTTCAAGCTAGGTATATGAAACTTGATATGTGGATAGGGGGCAATAAGGGGATTATGCATGTCTAAAAATATTTTGATTCTGACAAAAATGTGGCTTAAAACCGGGAGGGGACTTCTGTATTGCTTGCAATTCTTAATTACTTGTTCTTCAATATAATCATCATCATTTTTTGTGGTTTGTTACAGCTATACTGAAATTGATCCGGTGGAAATTGCTAAAGATGGTGTAGATAAATTCAAAGCTGACAATTTTGAAATAATCATAGTAGACACGAGTGGTCGACACAAACAGGAGGATTCATTGTTTGAAGAAATGTTACAAGTTCACAATACTGTCGTAAGTGGACTTGTTCTATTTAACAGTTGTTTGCATGGTTAGGGCAGAAAGCTACTGTTTGATAAAAAATTCTAGATTTTTTGCACATTTTCAATAATTCAAAATGTCATAACTTCTTCATTCGTTTAAATATTTTCAAAATCTAAACTGTTTTGAAAAGCTGAATAGCAGCTCTTTCTGAACATGTAATGAAAGTGGAAGTAGAACCACATTCAAAAAATTAAAATAGGGTCGTTAGTTTGAATTCTCTAATAATTGGCTTGATTACTTAATAACAATCTGGCAGACATAAACAATGTTAAAATCAATATGTATTGAGTAACACAAGACACTATTAAGATATAAGTAAATATCTAGGTTCAGTAATTTATATCTATTTAAACTATAAACTACATATATAACAATGTCTGTGATTTTTTTAAATCCTGTTTTGAAAATCTTTTTTTTTTCAAGTTCCTACACATATTGATATCAAAAACGCATTTGACTACATGTATGCGTAGTTTTAATACTGTTATTTAACTTTT
Source organism: Spisula solida (assembly GCA_947247005.1). Taxonomy (NCBI): domain Eukaryota; kingdom Metazoa; phylum Mollusca; class Bivalvia; order Venerida; family Mactridae; genus Spisula; species Spisula solida. Next base: position 45,966,956 of record OX365945.1, on the reverse strand, counting down.
GAGACTAAAGGCTGCTAAAACTATGTAGTTCAGCAGTTTTACTGTTGTAACTAGGTCATTCAGCATAGGCATTCCGCCCTTTTGTTTGCTGAATCTTTTCTATTCAGCTTTTAAACAGTGGGACAGGGGGTGTTTAATTTTCTTGGTCGGTAGTGTGTTGGGCACTTCTTCGTTTTAAGTTTTCTGACAGCTAAAACTAGGCATTATAGTCCTTATGCTGTGGAAACTGGGTCATTCAGCTAGTTATAATTTATTTTACTTTTCGACAGCTTGGACTTGGGCGGATCTGCGCTTGTTAAGTTGGGCATTGTGTCTTTATGTGTTTTATGTTTCCTGTGCTCGGTTGGTTCAGTTGGGCACTGTGTTTTGTGTGTTTTTAATGTTTTCTGTGCTCGGCTGGTTAAGTTGAGTGCTGCCTTTCCTGTCTGACTTAATATGATCTTTTTTAATAGTTTCAATGCAAGACAATATCACTTACCTAGAAATTTACTTATAATTAATTTAACAAACCAAAAAAACACATGATGAAACACTTTCAGACTCTGTTTAATTGCATACAGAATGGTATTTATCACACAATTTATCAACACCGTGTTCACACCTGCTTGACAATATACATGCCTATCACAAAATCAGTTTAAAAATATCACCATGATTTCATGAAAATACTTAACAAACAAAAAATAACATAAATTAACTTAATTATAAAAAAAATAATTGGGGTTGAATGAGCCTCAAAATCTCTGGGGTTGAATGAGCCTTGGGGTTGAATGAGCCTAGGGTTGGGGATGAATGAGCCTGGCTTTTCTGGGGTTGAATGAGCCTGGGGTTGAATAAGCTAACATTCGTCAAGATCATGATAAAATCATAATAAGACATGATAAAAAATTTAAAAAATATTCTGGTTGAAAAATTGTACGTCTAAATAAGATACTGACAGGTTTAAGAATGCTTTGTTTGAAATTTCATGTTTATACCGATATATTGTTTTATTACAGTCACCAGACAATGTTATATTTGTTATGGATGCTTCTATCGGACAAGCTTGTGAAGCTCAGGCCAAGGCATTCAAAGAGAAAGTGGATGTTGCTTCAGTTATCATTACAAAGTTAGACAGTCATGCCAAGGGAGGTGGTGCTCTTAGTGCGTAAGTTGACATCTTTTCTTCTTCATTCAGGGGTTGGTTACAGCCCAGGGCCCTCATTTGACCATTTTTTGGGGTCGAATTTCAGCCCCGTTCCCCTCCTAAATGAAAACATATTTTCCCCCTATTTTCTGAAAAAAATCACCTCCAAAAATTTTGAAAGTCAATGAAGAGCCTTTGTAAATGCTGTTCAGCAGTTGTTATAGCTTGAAATTGGCTTATTGTACAGTACATATGTATTGCCTTTATATTAGTATCAATATTCATGAAAGACAAAATTCACCCTTTTCTTCAAAACAACGCGAAATTCCTCCACCTGAGGGCCCCTGGCCACAGTCCCAAAAGCAGCCATCACTGATTTCTTTATTTTTCCTATGTAAATTGACAATTTTTCAGGATTTCAAGATTTTCAAACATTCCAACTTTTACCTAATATTTATATAATATGTCCTCCCATAACATTAAAACATGCGATAAATATCTTCATATTGATGAGATTGAGTCTTGAAAATATTTACCTATGCAAAGCATGCGTTCATTAAATTACAAAAAGAGAACAATAATTGAATTGTTTTAACTTGCTTGCTGACATTGTTTTTCATAGCTCGTTTGTTTTACAGGAATGTGAGAATATTTTAATTGTTGTTTGTTTCAATGTGCTAACTGAGACCCTCTTACTCAGTATGACTTCAAATAAATCAATACTTGCTTATTATCCTGTTCTTGCAAGCTTGCAATATTTCCATGATATGCCAGAGTTCTCCATTGTTTCTTGTTGTTTGCACCTCTCCTATCTAGTTGTGGTTTTTACTGCAATCAAAACATTTGTAAGTGCATTGTTTCAGGGCTCTTCCCTACTAGTGTGGCTATTAACTTCCAATTTCATGGGAAGGGACATTAGTGCCATCCAAGGAATTTGGGTGCAATACCCTTTGGATCTCTCCAAAAAGACTCCATGGTTTTTAACGTGACCAGTGTATATATAGGATCCGTCATGAGTTGTCTTTGGAGATCATCTACATTTCTTAAACAAGTCTAAAAAACACAGGTTATTAAGCGAGCCTTTGGCGAGCTTAATAATTTGTTTTCCTGACAAGTTTAAGAAATGTTGATCTCAAAGACAATGAGTGGTGGATTCTTTTTATCACATTACCATAGTGACCGAGTCAAAACAACGTCAGAAATAACGAATTTAAGCCGATGACGTTACGTTTTAGCGCCGAAAAGCTGGGGACGTCACGCATTTGTTATCACACGTGTTGGAGAACATTGTTCCGTCATTTGTTCTCACATGGAAAATCACGGTATTTATGTGATAAATAGCACTTCTCAGTATATATTTCACTACAGTCTATGCACAGTCAGTCAAGATATTTGTTAAATTGGGCTGCATACAGCAAGTGGCAGATTAATATATTTCTTTATTGTCTCCATTTTCTGGAGATATATACATGTAATTTGGAAGTCATATGTTATAACACATGGTTTACCTGTACATTGAGTAACCTGTTATTATTTTATCTTCAGAGTTGCAGCCACAAAAAGTCCAGTGGTATTTATAGGAACTGGTGAACATATAGACGATTTTGAACCATTTAAAGTTCAACCATTTGTTAGTAAACTTTTAGGTAAAGAAAAAATATTATTATCATTTTACGATTTTGTCTAAAATGATATGTTGGTAAATAGTATAATTTTCTATCACAGTTTCAACAGTCATCAGTAACCAGTTGAACGATAAATCAATGTTATATTTTAGGGGTAAATTATGATAGCTCAATTATTTTGAAAAACTCATAGATTTAAAAAAATTACCAGACCAGTCTCCTGAAGCCTCTAAAGTACAAATCTCAGCTCAAATTGAGATATCTCAAATTGGAGACAAATGCGAAGTTGGATCTCTTGAAATGTGACAGTTATACTTAATGTTTCTGTCTTGTCAGGCCTGGTTTTTTTCAGGCTTGTGGCTAATTTCAGTTTTTAAATCCTGAATTTTCCTTCTTTCTTGATATTGAAAGGTTGAGTTTCAGGCTTTGAAACTGAAATTTTCAGGTTTGAGAATGATTGCTAATTACCTGGCCTGCTTGTGATACATGTACCATGTTTGAATAAGGTCCCTCATGGAAATTAAATCAGGACCAAGGATACTGATCTTTACACAGGGGACTGGGCAGTTTAACCAGGGTTGTCAACAGGGTCAAATTAAAAATCCTGAAAATCAAATGCGGCTGACCATTTTTGCCAACAAGAGGCATTCAAACGCATTATTTCCGTATTTAACTCAGTTTGTATTGAATAAAACCTTCTGATAAGATTAAATTGGCCATAACTTTGCCATTTCTTGAGATATTTTCATCAAATAACTTTTATTTTGGTCAGATATCATAGCTCTTTCAGGATAGCTAAATCAGGAATTCCAGATTAATCCGGAATATTGACACCCCTGTTAGCCTATGATGGATTCACTGTGAAATGTGACCGTTATGCTTAATGCTTCTGCCTTGTGAGACATGTACAATTTTGAATAAGGTCCCTAATGGAAATTAAATCGGGACCAAGCAGAGCGATCTTGATGGGTACATGGTAAAAGATACATTGTAACATACTTGTGTTTACAGGTATGGGAGATATTGAAGGTTTGATAGACAAAGTCAATGAACTGAAGCTCGATGATAATGAAGAGTTAATGAAGAAAATCAAACAAGGTAGGTTACTCCTTTGATAAGCAATTTTTCCAGGCTCTCTCAGGAAATTGACCGGGCTTTGAATTGGTAATTGTTTTCTGGATTCTGTAGGACTTGCAAAGTGATAAATTTGCCTCATTAAATATAAATCTCAACGAATATTCTGAACAATCCTAGTAAATATTGTATTTATGTACAGTTTGGGTCTTGTTTTTGCAGAAAATTGATGAATAATTTTAAGCTATAAATAAGACCCCTAATAATCAACAGGGAGTCAGGAAAAAAGGCAGATGGGAGAACCACAGGTTCTCCGAACAGCAAAGCGGAGCTACAGATAAGCTGCGTATTGGGGTAATTACCCAATTAATTTTCTTAAAAACCCAATTGATTTCGAGAGGAGGGAGTAAGAAAAAGCAAAGACAATTTGAAATACCCAAATAGAAAAGAACGTTTTAGTGAATAATAGTACATAAAAGCTTATTTACCCTTTGAGTTTTATTAAATACCCAATAAAAATTGAAACTCGGGGTAGAAATACCCAATTGACGAAAACCTTATCTGTAGCTCTGGCAAAGGGAATAACCTGCAAAAAAGATAATAACAATCAGACTGCGAAGGCCAGTGATTTTTTTTGGCTATTTTTTAGGGCCGAATACAGGCACCTTCCCCTAGCAAAATAACCTCCATTTTCCCCAAAAAATCTGTATTTTTTCCCAAAAAGTATGCATATTTTCCCCCTTTTATGCTCGCTGGTTTCAAAGCAACTACAGTATAGCTGTTTTAAAGTCAAAACAACAGATTTTTAAACTTGCAAAAGTCGTTGCTACATATGACTAGAGTATTATCAGTAGAATATGGCAAAATATGAACACTTTAAACCAAAACAATTAATTTAAATAATTCCCAATTTCGGGAATTGGTGCGCTAAACTTTACCAATTTAAAAGGCACAGGCTGTTCAATTTTGTTCAAGAAAAGTCACTGAAGGCAGAACTTAACAGAAACAGCAGAGCATGAAAGGCATATAAAAGAACAGTGTACAAATTTCTAGCTCTGCGTGAAAGTGGCAATTGGTGACTTTTGATTGATTATTTAAGTTAGAAAATTATTATTGTCCTCGGGTTTGGAGCTGATTAAAGGAACATTGTTGTTACCATTTCAGGTCATTTTACCCTTAGAGACATGTACGAACAGTTCCAGAATATTATGAAAATGGGTCCATTTGGGCAAATTATGGTAAGAACTTTTGAAAGCATGGTCATTTCCAAAAAGGATTTAATCATTTTATACAATGAATGAATATATGAGGCATACCTTCATAACTATCCCTGTGACCAAGTGGTTTAAAATTCCATCTTCAGAGTGGTTGGTCAAATGTTTGAATCCCATAGCAAGGAGTCCATTCTGATAGATGAGTTGGTGAGGCGCTAGCTAGTTTAATAATGGTTACTATCTGCCTACGTGCCTGGTGTCTGGCATATTTAGAGAGCAGGGAGTTTGTAAATCAATGTGCGCATAAAGGTGGTCTCCCATAGTCGTAAGCTAACTTACCTTGCCCATTTAACACCTAGGCTAAATCAGTAAATGTTGCTTGTAGTTAGTCCACTGGCTTTGTTACCCTTGATGCCTGTTGGGGCAGGTCATACCCTTCCATAAAAAATTGACATCAATTCAGGCCTAGACACTTAACTATTTTGGCCGCTGGTCCGACAGGGCAAAAGCGCCCAATTTGTAAATAGGACAGTTACTGGTCCTCCAGAATTTCCACTGGTCCTTCTGGATTTTCACTGGTCTCGGACCAGTGTTAGTGTCGAGCCCTGCAATTTGGATTTTCCTCCAGATGTGGAGCAGTTGCTGGTTCCTTGTGAAGTGTAAGTTAGTTCTACTAAGGATAAAGTCCAGGAAAACTGTTAAGGTGAATTGGCAGCTGTACTTGATAATTATAACTTGAAAATGTTATGAAATAACGTAAACCCTGATAAAACTGAACTGTTATTTATTTTAGAACATGATCCCAGGATTTAGCTCAGATTTTCTTACAAAAGGCGGAGAACAAGAATCTATGGCCAGATTGAAGAAACTTATGACAATCATGGACAGTATGAGTGACGATGGTATGTAACAATTAGTCTGACCATTACGCCAGATCAGGGGTGGTATTCACAAGCATCTTAAGGGAAAACTTATAATTTTCTCAAAATCTTAAAATTTCCTTAAGTGTATCAGCCAAACAGGAAAATCAAGATGATAAATTTTTACCTAGTTTACTAAGTTTAGAAGCATTATGTAAAGAGCTTCAATAATCACAAAGAAATGTGGGTTATTCTTAGTTTCTTAAGAAATATGTTCAGCTCAATTTTTTTATGCCCCCGTATCGATAGATCGGGAGGCATATAGTGATGCACCTGTCCGTCCGTCCGTTCGTCCGTCCGTCCGTCCGTCCTGGTTAACCCAAATTGACCGTTTCTTCTAGCATCATTATGGCTTGCTGCAAAGCTTCCAAACTTGCATGGATGTTGTATATGAACACTCTCCACACACCTGTATCACCTGACCCTTTTTGACCTTCACCTTGACCTAATTTTGGACTTAGACTTATTTATGGACAAGGCTTCCACAGGGGGCATAAGCGTTTATTGAACGCAGTCTTGTTTAACTTAAGTCATAATATTCAAATTTTCCCTTTAGATGCTTTGAGAATACCAGCCGAGAGTCACTCCTTAGTCATGGGTTGCTTAGCGAATGTTTTCACGTGATTTTATTGGACCACCTGCTATAGTTTATCATTCCTGTATTTATACACACTAGGTTCTCAATTGACAACTGACACAATGTCAATTATTCTGACATAAAAATTGTATGCTTAAATTACTTATTGGTTTCTGTAGAGCAGTAGACATTCATCAAGAAGGGTCAGGTTCGATTTCCGGGCAGATCAATGGTTCATTTCTTGGTTGGGAGATTATGTGCTTCGATGACATTGGCTACAGTTATATCCTCCACGTGTGGAGAAGTTGTCAGTTGTTTGTTGAATAGAAAGCCGAAACTGGTTAATATTAATAATGAATTCTAGAGAAACTGTTAATGTTGAGATAACTGTTCCGTAGATATGATAGAGAATCCATCAGATTTTAACCAAACTTGCATTCTAGAATTATGTATTAATTTTTGTTCTAATATAGCAGTGAAGTTATACTTAATTCATAATTATCTCCCTTACTGGTTAATTATGCACGGAATTAAAGTCCAGAGTGTGTCATTCCTTGCAGGGTGTAGGCTTGCTAGAAATATCCATTTTTGGGGATATGGACAGTTCGTTTTATGTCCGACTCGTGCTTGGATGGCTAGGCGCTGCTGCTGTTTCTGTGTGGCTTTGGTTTGTCTGTGCGCTATAGTATTTTTAATCTGTTTTATAGTGACACCCAAATTAGAAATGTATTTAGTTTGATGTTTAAAATAGAGAAATGTACGAAAGTTAGTTTTGTCCTTAGTGATGTTAAACGGTATATTTTCAATACATGTATTTCAGAATTGGATAGTTTAGATGGCGAACGATTGTTCACGAAGCAAGCTGGAAGAACACAGAGAGTGGCTAGAGGCGCTGGCGTCTCTGTCAGAGAGGTGAACGAGTTACTCACACAATATAAAAAGTTTGCTCAGATGGTCAAGAAGATGGGAGGCATAAAGGGATTATTTAAGGGTAAGTTTCATATGATAATTGTCAATGTGTAATATACTGAGGAAAATTGCGTTAACACTATATTATTACACTTGTAGACCACTTGCTTACATTGCAATAAAATTATGATTTGTGCAGATTTTTTGGGGAAAAGTCTCCAGAATGTACTCATTTTCAAAATTTTATTGCTATCTATGGAAGTCAATCACCAATGGCGATTTTGGTACCCAGTAATGCTAACATAGGAATATGCTGTAACAACTAATTTGTTATAATATTCTAATTGATATTTTATTGACTTCACTGGAAAAAAATAGAAATTATTTTGGTTCAGTGAGCGAAGCAAAATGTGTAAACAAAGATGGTTTTAAAATATTATTTTACCAGAGAACTTCCTTACTTTTACTGGTTTAAAGTTAGCTCCCTGTTCTTGAAAATTTCCTCGACTTTTAGGGTAATTGTAACATTTGAACCTCGTAAATGCGACAAATGGGAGACTTTGTATAAACAATATATTCGTCTGTAAGCGATGAGGTATGATCTAAAAAATTATATTTTACAGGTGGAGATATGACGAAAAATGTGAACCCAGCGCAGATGGCAAAGTTAAATACACAGATGGCAAAAATGATGGATCCTAGGGTGCTTCATCAAATGGGTAAGTCAGAAGGGGTCCTGCAATACCAGAATAATCTGGATTGCTGCAATAGAAAGAATAAACTTTTCTGCATAAAATAAAGGTTTGAAATACTTCTAAACATGGCTGAGGTATGTTAGTTGAATAATGGTTGCTGTGTGTCTACCAGCTTGGTGCCTGGTATAATAGGACAAGAGTATAGATATATAGTATAGATTAAGTACAGAGATATTGACATGACCAAAAACAAGGTTCTTGTGTTGAATGTTGAGAGACACTTAGAGAAATTAATACTTTCATACATTACAATTATTTTGTATTACAGGAGGAATGCAGGGACTTCAAAACATGATGAGACAATTCCAACAAGGTGCTGGAGGAAAGGGAGGCGGTGGTATGGGAAATATGTTCAACTTTGGTGACAGATAAAACTTGTGATAACCTAGCGTGTGTGGAAGATAGAACTTGTGGTACAAATGTACTTGTGTTATGTTGAAGAGTAGAAGTTCTCATTCTCGATTGTTTCGTGTTTCCATGGAAACCAGTCAGTTTCATGGTGACTGAAATAATCTAGGAGGAAGTGTAACCGATCGCAAAATGTATTTATGATGTACCAGGCAGCTGTTTGCTGAAGTGTGTGCGTGCCATGCTAGGACTTAGAACTTTCGTAGACAGTGCTGGAAAACTCATTTCCTTCAATCAGCATTTTGTATTCGAGATTTGCTCGAACAGATATACAACCTAATCGGGATATTTTTGCATGAAATTATCAATATACATGTATTTATTGTATTATGAGGTTCGAACACAGCCGTTTATTTTCACTTGCAAGTTGTACATTATCGGTCCTTTCAATTTCTTGTTTTTAAAATCCCACATTTTAGATTAGATCATTCTTCATGTGTAAATATGTATAAAGGTTAATTTAATCTGGACAAGTAGTCAAGTGATAAATTATGCTAATAGTGGTCGAGAGGGCATCAGGTTCTTTGTCCAAGTAAAACTTCTTGGTAATTTTCTGCCAAATTTTATATTGCATTATTTTGTACAAGTATCTGCTTGCCCATTGTCAAGCAGTGTTTCTTGATAATAAAACCTGAGCAGTAACCTGTGTCAAGAGAGTTCTATGTGGACATTTTTTACCTAGACAGCAAATCAGAATTGTATTGGTGCAGTGTGCATGTAACTGAATCGTATTTCCATTACAATATTTATAGATGTTGTTTATGTACCAATTATGTATATACTAAGTGCTACATTGTGTGGCATTCTGTTGTGATCAGAGTATAATTATCGATAAAAATGTTATGGTGGAGATGTTGTGCAATTGATATGTCTTATATAAAATTCACATCATTGATGATTCAACCTTTATGAAGAAATTATGTCAAATGTGTGGCATTTTGTTTGACGAGTGTAATTGTTCATGAAGATGTCACAGTCTGACAGTCATGATCTTCATTGTTTTATTAAAGAATATTATAAAGGTAATGTTTTGTTATTAATTTATTATACCCTGCACAAGGAGTTGTAAGTATACTACTGGATCCAGCATGCCGTCAAGTTTGTCTGTAGACGCATTCTTGTGAACGTAACTCGTACCTACAGTTTTTGCCGGATTTCCTTCAAACTTTAACACATGAATAACCTCAACATGTAGATGTGCATGAAGGAAAGAATTTGCGCGGAGATGATTTTTGCCAGCATTATTGCCCTTTGTTCTTTTATTCACTTCGTAATATATAGTGAACAATTCTTGTGAATGCAACTTCTACGTACTTGAGAGGATTTCCTTCAAAATTTCACAGATGACTTCCCGTAACCTTGACATGTACATGTGCATAAAAGAATTTGCCCTGCTATGATTTTTGCCTGAATTATGGCCCTTAGTTTTATTTACTGTATAAAATAGTGTGCATTCTTGAGAACACAACTCCTACAGTTTTTGCAGGATTTCCTTTTGAACTTTCACAACCTCAACATTTATATGAGTATGAAGGTAAGAATTTGTGCGGAGATGATGTAAGCTAGAACTATGGCCCTTTGTTCTTTTATTCACTATGTGATATACAGTGAAAAATACTTGAACGCAACTCCTCCCTACATTTTTGACAGAATTTCCTTCAAACTTTCAACAACCAACCTTGACAAGTATGTAGATGGGCATGAAGGAAATCATTTGCCTAGCAATGATTTTGTCACAATTATGGCACTTTGCCAGGTCATGCAGGTGGGGTATAGAAATCTGCTGAATGGCGACGGCCCTTGTTCGTGATATCAGTATCGGTAACTTATGCTTAGTAATAGAGTATGTTTGTCTATGCTAATGACAATAGTACTGAAAATGTGATGTAGTTTTTGTTGAGCCCACTTGCAGTGAGCGAGACTTGGTCGACACTTTAGGTGCAAGTGCGTCCGTCCAACTTCCATGTGGGGGTATATTGCTTTGCAAATGTATGTCGGTTGTTGACCAAATGGCTTGTTCAATAACTAGAACGCCTTGCCCCCAGATCTTCAAACTTAACATAGTGGTTGATCATCAACACTAGATAACTCCTATTGATTTTGATGTCAGTAGGTAACTGTGACCTTTACAATTTCTGACTATTCAAATGGTTTCCGTTCAATAACTCAAAAAGGGCAAAGGTCACTGTGACCTGTCACTGCCATGGGGCATACATGTTTTACAAATATCTCTTGTTGACTTCGCCATGCATTGACCAATCTTGTTTATATTTGATTTGACATGAATATTAACCTCCATGAAAAGGCATGTCATGTACAAACTCCAGGGTACTGTTCTATCAAAGGACTTGCGGAAATCGTAAACTTACGATCAAATTTCAATTCTTTATAATTTGTTTACAATTATAAAGTGTGGTAAATGGAGCTGCAAAACTAATACTGAATCAGTTAATAAACTCCTACAAACCATAACCATCACCAATTTGCAGTTGTTTAAGAATTTAAATTTGAGCGTAACTTTAAGATTTTCGTAAGTGCTTTGATAAAACAGTACCCCGATTCCTATCTCAAAGGTCAAGGTCACAGTTCGAGGTCAAAGGTCAAATTGTGAAGTTTGTTCAAACCATAACTTTGTCATGCATTGACCAATCTTGTGGATCTTCTGGTGAATTACGATATCGGCTATAGGCTTTTATACTATATAAGCAACTAAAGAAACTGTTTCGCACCATAGATATTTAAACTAAATGGTAAATGCAATAGGTAAGTTCATTCCAATATATTGCACCTTGGAACTAATACATGTATCCTACTCAGGGTTGCCAAATTTATTCTAACACCAAAATCCTTGACTATACCCTGTTTTTTGGGGCATAAGTGGGAGGTTTAATCACTGTCAAAGGGAATACTGCCAACAACAAAGTCTCACTCGGTTGTTATTATTATTTTATTTCAGTGAAAATAAACAAAGCGTAAACTAAATGCTTCCCAAAAATTATATTTTGGAAGCATAAAAACATACTTTTTTACATCATAGTATTATTTCCAATGTTTTTACACATGAAGATATTTAAAAACGATTTTCTCTTCTAAGTGTCTATGTGAAATATTACTACTTCTTCTTGCTCTCGAAAGAAAGGGCTGGCAACGTTGGGGGTCGGAAAAATCGATCTGAAATACAAAGAATAATAATAACTACCATGCCCTACACTGACATTATACATCATACCAAAGCATACTATGATTGTGTCAAGATCATAGTATTGTTGAAATGAGCGGCGGCACAACATCAGGCTACAGTTATTCAGGTCTGTCTACCAACATAGAAGGGTCTTGCAGATCGTTGCGGCATTGTAGTAGAAATGGTTCATGATCCGCAGTTATAGCTACAGATTATAGCGGTGGAAACATGGTGTAAGCATAAAAGCATCGTATCGGAAATACAGAGGTCGAAGAAAGCGCAAGCCTCAATCAGATGTGTCATTAAAGATTTTTATCAATTTTTGGGGTTTGACACTGATCTTGGTGGTTCCATACTTTTCGTCATGTTGGGGTAGATCAACATGATCGTAGTAAGATCGTAGCTAAGTGTAAACAGGGTTTTAGATGTGAACAAAATATGGAAAATATATAAAATTAGCTTTCCAATGATATAAATCTTAAGTGCATAATTAACATAAAACACATTGCCATGTAATCACATCATGTTGACCGTGTTTTTACACATCGCTGATAATTGGAATCACGGACCGTAGCGCTGGGTAGGTGCATGTGTTTAACAAAACATACCCCTGTCAAAAAGCTAATTTCAGGAAATGGCTCCATGCTTACCCCTTACTCGTAAATTGTATTGTATGTTACTATTGTATTGCAAGTGACTTACGATCATAATGTGCCCTGTTTGCTGCCCAGGTTTCCTGATTCTTTTTTGATCTCACTGAAATTTTAGAACAATACATTGACAAGAGTATCAAATTAACAATAATTGAAAAAGTTTGAGATCATTGACCATTTTGAGACATTCAACATTGGTGTCCAAGATTGCAATCTTTTCAACCATAATGATAATCAGATCACAAGAGATGTTTGTAAAACATGTATGACCCAATGGCAGCCCAATAGTCGGAAATGGTGAAGGTCGCAGTGACCTACTGACCTCAAAATCAATAGGGGTCATCTACTGTTGCTGACCAACCTCAATGTAAAATTTGAAGATCCTAGGTCAAAGGGTTGTTGAGTTATTGAACGGAAACCATTTACAAGAGGGCCCAAAGGGCCCTAGGTCGCTCACCTGTCGTACTAGTGCATGCACACCCCTATGGTGATCCTACACATTTTCTGAATAAAATTTAAGGAAATTCAGCCTCTATTGCAAGTTTTTGTATGATTTGACCATGTGACCTAGCGTTTGACCTCAGATGACTTAATTAATATCAAACTTAACCTAGATTGTGTTGAGATGATTATTAGGACCAAATTTCATAAAGATTAAGTCGAAATTGTAACCTCTGGCGACTACACAGGGTTTTTCTATGATCTGACCTATAATTTAAACAAAATATTTCCTCTGTACAAAAACATGCTATAAAGACAGAACAATACCTAAACACTTAAAAAAAATTATGGTTCCAGTGGGGTTTGAACCCATGACCCTCAGGAAAATGTCAATTGACATTGTGACCTTGTTTTTGACGCCAGATGACCCAAAATCGAACTCGGCCTAGATTTTGTTGACAGGATCATTGTGACAAAGTTTCATAAAGATTAAGTTGAAATTGTAACCTCTGGTGACTGACTACACAAGGTTTTTCTATGATTTGACCTATATTTTAAACAAAATATTTTGGAATATTTTTCCTCCATATAACTGTACAAATACATGCTATAAAGACAAAACAATACCTAAACACTCAAAACAAGAGGGCCCAAAGGGCCCTAGGTCGCTCACCTGTTATAGCAGTACATGCAAGACCTGTGATTTGACCTAGTGACCTAGTTCTTGGCCCCATATGACGCAATATCGCACTTGACCTCGATTTTGTTGAGATGATCACTCTGACCAAGTTTCATAAGGATTAGGCTAAAATTGTGACCTCTAGTGACTATACAAGGTTTTTCTATGATTTCACCTTGTGACCTAGTTATTGACCCCTGATGACCCAATATCTAACTTGACCTAGATTTTGTTGTGATGATCATTGTGTCCAAGTTTCATAAAGATTAGGTCAAAATTGTGACCTCTAGTGACTACACAAGGTTTTTCTATGATTAGACCTTGTGACCTAGTTTTTGACCCCGGATGACCCAATATCGAACTTGACCTAGATTTTGTTGTGATGATCGTTGTGACCAAGTTTCATAAAGATTAGGCCAAAATTGTGACCTATAGTGACTACACAAGGTTTTTCTATGATTTGACCTTGTGACCTAGTTTTTGACCCTGGATGACCCAATATCGAACTTGACCTAGATTTTGTTGACATGATCATTGTGACCAAGTTTCATAAAGATTAAGTCAAAATTGTGACCTCTAGTGTCTACACAAGGTTTTTTTATGATTTGACCTTGTGACCTAGTTTTTGACCCCGGATGACCCAATATCGAACTTGACCTAGATTTTGTTGTGATAATCATTGTGACCAAGTTTCATAAAGATTAGGCCAAAATTGTGACCTCTAGAGAGGACACAACCCAATTGTTGACGGATGGACGGACGGACGAAGTGTGATCACAAAAGCTCACTCTGTCACTTTGTGACAGGTGAGCTAAAAAAGCAAGAAATGGTAAAGGTCACAGTGACCTAAGACCTACTGACCTCAAAATCAATAGAGGTCATCTACTGTTGCTGACCAACATCCATGTAAACTTTGAAGATCCTAGGTCAAAGCGTTCTTGAGTTATTGAACGGAAACCATTCAAATAGTCAGAAATGGTACAGGTCACAGCGACCTTGACCTTAGACCTACTGACCTCAAAATCAATAGGGGTCATCTACTGCTGCTGACCAACATCCATGTAAAGTTTGAAGATCCTAGATCAAAGCGTTCTTGAGTTATTGAACGGAAACCATTTTATACGACCGACCGACAGACATGTGCAAAGCAATATACCCACTCACCACCCACTCACAAAGATGGGGGGCATAAATATAACAATGATGCATGGACTATGTCGCAAAAGCAATTTGCCCAGTTACGTATCTAAAATTTTAAAATAATTCAAACAAAACTGAAGAAGGCCCATAATTCTGGATAAAATTGACAATCAGACAGCAATCAGTTATCTATAGAAGGCCTGACACCAAGAAACTATAAAGTCAATCACCAAAAGAAATATGTAGAACATTTCATCTACATTTTATATCATTTCAAGTAACAATTACAGCTCTAACAAGACTGCGTTCAATAAACGCTTAGGCCCCCTATGGAAGCCTTGTCCATAAATTAGGTCAAGGTGAAGGTCAAAATATGGTTAGGTGATACAGGCGTGTGGAGAGTGTTCATATACAACATCCATGCAAGTATGAAAGCTTTGTAGCAAGCCATATTAATGCTAGAAGAAACGGTCAATTAGGGTTAACGAAGAATGTGGCCCTTCGATGAAATGAGTATGAAGCTTGTCAAGGCTCGCTTCATAGTATTAAGAAACAGGAAAACACATACTTTCCATGAAATATCATAACTGGTTACTTAAATTGGAAAAAAATGGTGTGTTAACACACATTTATTTCAGTATTCAGAGTTCCAAATTTTTTTTTGATCGTATATGTTGGTCTAACAGTTTCACTTTTAGTCTGACAATTTATAAGAGTTTACTGGACCAAATGTCAACTTTCTAGAAATCTGATCCTCTTCTATGTATTAAATAATATAAGTAAACAAGTAATTAAGAATTGCAAGCAATACAGAAGTCCCCTACCGGTTTGAAGCCATTTTCAATGTTTCTGTTGCCATAGTAACCTCAATTTTTGTGACGTGCATAATCCCCTTATTGGCCCTTATCCACATATCAAGTTTCATCAACCTAGCTTGGAAACTGTTTGAGTTATGGCAGGATCCAGATTTGGGCATATTTTCACTCTTTCTGTCGCCATAGCAACCACAATATTTGTCAAAATCAAAATATTTTTAGACGTGCATTATCCCCTTATTGCCCCCTATGCATATACCAAGTTTCATAAACCTAGCTTGGAAACTGTTTGAGTTATGTCAGGATCCAGATTTTTTGACTGACGGACAGACGGACGGAGAGCAAACCTATAGTCCCCTCCGGTCAAAAACCGGTAGGGTCTAATAATATACTTACGTGTGAAATTAAGATAAGATACTGGATAGACAGATAATAGAGCCATACAACAGACTCTACGGGTGAACATGCACTTTGCCAGGAAGAATCTGACAGGCATCTGTGTCATTTTATGTAGAACATTGTAAGGGTAGTGATATGGCTTCAGATTGCCTGAAATAATAAAACAAAATCAATTAGATTACATGATGTTGTTATATATGTCGTTAGATTCATGGTTCATTCACAATTCTCACACCCAAATCCAAGGACTTTTCAAGGTAGAATTTGTATTTTCAAGGCATTTTTCCATACATTTAATTTACGGAGGTTTTAAGTTGTATGCTTATGACTCACTGTTCAAGTTTTGTGTTGGAAAAAACCTAAAAATTATTGTCCGACATCACACTACTGCTTAGCACTCCATGTTTCACTCCTAATAGTGAGAGTTCCTTCCTGTCTTAAATGAACCAAATCAATCCACGTTTAACTTTTTCATATGCAGTGTGCAGTGCAGTTTTCCTGAGTCCTTGGTTGCTTTTACCCATTGATATTTTTCCAGGCACTTGCTGGAATGCACTTTTTTTCCCAACTTTCCCCCATCTTCTTCCTTTAACAAACCTTTTAATCATCTTAAGTATGCATTTTTATTGAGTTATAGCGCCAGTTCTCTTCGAATCTATCGATTGTTAAGCGCCAGTTATAAATGAAAGGGAGGCAATACATGTACTTTATCACAAAATTGGTCATAAATTATGTTTTATTGATCCAATTGTACTGAAATTCACATAATAAACCTGAAATAGAAATCTACTATTATTTATCATTTTAAAGCATAAAAACTTCATATTTGTGTTTGGTTTTTGAGTTAATTGGGCCGTTTCTTAACGCAAGCGCCATTTCACACCCGAAAAAATAAATCGAAACTTAGCTGATGAAATCTTAAAGCCAAACTTTCACTGCCAAACTTAATAAATTCCCACGCCATTGCCTGATGTTGAACTGACCTGCTGCGCTTGATTGGTATCAATTACTGATACGTATCATTAACACATGCCTTGTATATTTGGAAACAGCTGGGCATCGGCTGTTTTCTGAATGATTTAACGTGATAAACAATTTACAAATACAGACTTATGCCAGTCCGGGTTTTTCATGAAATGTCCGGGGCTCACGGGTTTGACACTAGATCATGGGACTTTCACGGACAATCCGCGAAAGTTAGTAACCATGGATACACCGAAGTATGTGAAGCTGTGTCGTGCACCTATCAATGTTTTCCCCCAGGGGGGAGCGGCAGGCATACACAGGACTTTTGACAGAAGGCTCCTGATAGGTGGCGAATTTTTGACAGACAGAATGGTGCCGAGTCCCGGGAAATTTTGACTTTGGCCGAAATTTTGATCCCTGGGGGTATGAAAAGCATCTCCCAGTGAGGGGATTTTGACAAATTGCCCTTGCTTTAGCAGGTCTATTATATCGCCCGAACTGTGTATAATACATAGATTTGTATATCATATATATACATAGATTTGTATATCATATACAGACTTGTGTATCGTGTATCAATTGATACACAAATCGGGATATTGCATAAATATGCAATTGCAATAAATTGTTTAAAACTAAGAAGTCTTTAATGCATATCTTTGAAATTCAAGTACATATTTTAATAAACAGTCTTATTTTTTCTTTAATTATCTTGCTAAATGTGCCTGTTAGGAAAAATGTAAAAACGCAAGAAACGTGTAAATGTCGCTGTTTTCATTATACTGTGTTATAACGTTTATTGACAAGTTCTAGTAACCATTTGCTTGTGTGTTGAGAATTGTCTTTCGGTTTATGGTATAACCGCGTTTCTGTCGCTTTTTGATTCTGACCTTAAAAGTTGCGCATGCGCTTGGATTGTTTTCCGATATCAAAATGTCGGTCAAACGTACGAGAAACCGTCTCAAGCTACGAAAATGTTGTAATTAACGCAAACTTATCAACGTAAACATAGCAGCTTGGTTGTGAAACGAGGTATTGTACTTTGGCATATGTATATGAACTTTGAATGGTGTACTATTTACTGTGTTGACGATGATATTTAGCATTTAGTACAGACCGCATGGGTCAGTTAACCGCACCACGTCTGTTGAATTTCTATTGATATTGTGTTGATATACGTGTGTATTAGATGTATTGTTTAATAGTGTCAGGGCTTTTTTTCGCTGAATTGTGAAGAGGCCATAGCCCTTTTGTTTTGTGAAATTTGGCGCGAAAATTCTCAAAATTGTGAAAAAGTAGGCGCGGAAACTTTTCAAATTGTGAAAAACTTAACGCGATAAATCATCAAATTATGATACAAAATTTTTCAGATGTTAGTTCATTTTTTGACAACTTTTCCCAAACATGCATGTATCTATGATATAATACTTTATAGCAAGTCCTGTACAGGAATATATGACTGTTATCTGTGATTTGGTTGTTTGGTGCTTTGTGAAGTTGATTTTACAAAAACCATGACTCAAATTCTAATTGTGAATTAAGGGGCCTTTTAGGTTTGTGAAAGGGGCCTATAGCAAATTGTGAAGGGGCCTAAAATAGGCCCCTCGTATATAGTGAAAAAAAGCCCTGAGTGTGCACATTCGTTGGATTATTACATGCATATTTGTACAAAAATTTAACATTGTTTTCTGTCGAAAGCATGGTTTGTCAAGAGTTGTCGTTCGTTGTTAATGGGCAAGCCTAAAAAGCGGAATGGACCTAAATTACCAAAATGCACTATTATTCTAAAGTAATGTAAGTTGTGTATTCTAGTATAGCCCACATGTGATAATTGATTGTCTTCATGTTTGAAGCTACTATAGATAAACCACAATCGTTTGGGCGTAACTGTACTTTTAATAATGAAATAATCCAGGTAAAAGGGGTGTATTCGTAAAAGAAATATATTATTTGAAATTGTAGCTTACATCGTCCTCCATGGCGCAGTAAGCTAAGCTACTGCTTATGAAACTAAATAGATTTTTTGTCTGGGTTCGAATCCCACCCATTTTGAATATTTTTTAAATTTTGCTAAATAAAACATTCGCGTGCATGTCTATTTTTATATATATTTCTAAAATATATCTATTTCCTTTGTACATTGTTTCTGTATTTTATTCCTTGAAAACACTCCCACGTCAAGACTGTTGAACAGAGATATCGGTCAACGGTCACCCGAACTGTGCTCCCTGTATTACCTGAGTAAACGCTTATTAATGTTGAAGTTTCTAAAGAATATTCTTAGAGTGGTGATTCCAATTCTAATTCCAGCGAAACCAATGATGAAAATATTTTGTAATTCAACCCGATTGTCATCTGAGCAATAAATACAATATCCAGGGCAGGCTAAAATAGTAAAATAAACGAAACAAAGCAACTTTGTATTTAACGTTAACTATAATTTTATTATTCATTAAGTAATAAAATATATGAAAAAACACTCATGTATTATAATAATAAAATTATTGAAAAAGAGTTTAGCAGCGGACTCGAACCCACAGCCTATATAAAAAGAAATGTTCTGAGTACAGACTAGTTCAGAGTATAGATCATCTTAACCACTAGGCCACGCTGTCAACCTGAAAGACAACGTGAATTTATAAGATATAGTCATAATATATTGGAAAAATAACGGTAAATATCGTTTCAACCTTAGCAAATGAACTCGCCCAAAGGTCATATTTCGAAGGTCGTTGTACATCTATACTTGTTTGCAGTAATAATAACGCTTATGTACTATTGCATTCAAATTTAACGTACAGCAATGTGGTGTATGATCTTGTCGTTATTATAGTGAAGGTTTTTAGTGTTGCTATGGAAGTTATGTATAGTATTGTATTGTACTGAATATTGCTTCTTGTTTATTTCCAGTTTTACGGTTCAAGATTAAAAGGCAACGAATAAAACTTTATCATTGAATCAGTCTTCCTCGTCCATTTAACCAAGTGTAGCTACAAAACACACTGATAGGCATAACATATGATGATTGTGCTGAAACATGTGTTACATACACATATCCTCAATATACCTATTACCGGGATATACTAATTACCGGTAAAGTCAAAACAATCCGAGTATAAAAATCCGTTTGTGCATGCTCGATGCCAGCATCATTCACACTTCATTTGCAAACACCGGCCCTTCTTATCAACCACTTTTAACCCAGAAATATTGTCATGGATACGATAAATTAACGTTTTGTTGATCAATATATTGAAAAAAATACGTATTTGCTCACCAACCATGACAATTAAACACGTAATTCCAACCTTATTCACGAGTAATCGCCGATGGTTTCATGCGTCTGATTCGGGCACTTGGCCCGTGTGAAGTCACAGAATTACGTATTACGAATATAGGTCATTCATAAAATCTACTAGATTGAACTTCCGACCTGAATCACCAGTGATTTTTTTTGGCTATTTTTGGGGCCGAATATAGGCCCTTTCCCCTAGCAAAATAACCTTCATTTTTCCCAAATAATCGTATTTATTTCCCAAAAAGTATGCATATTTTCCCCCTTTTGTGCTCACTAGTTTCAAAGCAACTACAGTATAGCTGTTTTAAAGTCAAAACAATGGATTTTCAAACTTGCAAGAGTCGTTGTCACATATGACTATAGTATTATCAGTAGAAAATAGCAATTTATGAACAATTTTAACCAAAACAAACTTTTTTAATAATTCCCAAATTGCGCTAAATTTCCCAATTTTAAAGGCACAGGCTGTTTAATTTTGTTCAAGAAAAATCACTGATCACTATTTTCGTTTAATATTGGATTTTCACTAATTGCAGGCTGTAATTGATTGAAAATTCGTATTTTTTTATTTTACCGGTAATTTGCACATCCCGGTAATCGGTATATTGAAGATTTATTCATTGGGAGTATTATTAAAACGGTTATCACGGGACAAATCGAAAATACTGCACTTTAATTAGGTGTTTAAGAAGAAATGCTAAATTTTAGTGCCCACGTGGTGAAAATTGACCATTAAAACTTTGCACAATGGTATAATAGTCTACGTGCATTCCACCCTTTCTAATTGTATTTTAATAGTAATAATCCAATTTGTTAACTTAAAGATAGAAGTTTTACCCAGTACCAAACATTTTTTGACATGCCGTCGTCAAAATGATTATTTTGTACGGACCGTACCGGATAACCGGTAATTAGCATATGCGTAAACAAATATGGCGGACTCCCATGGGTTGTTGATATGATCTATTAGGTCATAATTTAAGTTTATCCACTCGTATTTTACACAAATTATTAATAAACAAGACTGCGTTCAATAAACGCTTATGCCCCCTGTGGAAGCCCTGTCCATAAATAAGTCTAAGTCCAAAATTAGGTCAAGCCTCAAGGTGAAGGTCAAAATGGGGTTAGGTGATACTGGCGTGTGGAGAGTGTTCATACACAACATCCATGCAAGTATGAAAGCTTTGTAGCAAGCCATATGAATGCTAGAAGAAACGGTCAATTTGGGTTAACCAGGACGGACGGACGGCCAGGTGAATCACTATATGCCTCCCCATCTATCGATAGGGGGGGGCATAAAAATAATTGTTGCACATATTTATGCCGGTTTATGCAGTTGTCGGGTGTTTTAGTTATATTTCGTCTAGTTTTAAAAGTAGATTACCGGTATTTGGTATACCCAGGCTATATAGTTTATGCAACGAAATGCGCTTTTTCCTCATTAAATATTCACATTTTTCTTATGACATATCTATACACAAATCGGGCGATATAATAGACCTAAACGGGCGATTTAATAGACCTGTTTAGGGTGGGAATTTAGACTTTGAAAAAGTAAAATGTCAAATTCCCCTGGGTCAGCCCGCCGCTCCCCCTGGGGGAAAACATTGATAGGTGCATCATTGGAATCAATAGCAATAATTTATGTGTTCACCCAAGAATAAGGGGGAAGGAGTGTAGTGACAGTGGTAACTTACTAGTATACAGGGGTCGTGTGTTCGAGTCCCATGTAATGTGCACTGAAACGATTACTCCTTTTAAGTGTTACTTTAAAGTTTACGACAGTGTGACAACCGACAACCGCTGAACCAGTTGTCTGACCTTCGACACAGCAAGGGCAAATTTGTGGATTTTAGTCCGAGTAAAGCAAAATGAGCACATTCTATTTCTAGATGTACAACAAAAGTTGCAAATTGTTGTTAATATTGCAGTCCAAACTCACCTGCAGCATCATAAACGGACATTCGTGCACCCATCGTGAAATCACGAACAAATTCACAACGAAAGTCGTCTTCCGGTGGCTGCGCTTGATTTATTAAACCAAAGAATACTCTATGATATTTGACCAAACATATCGTATACTGTAAATTTCAGTTGTTTCGTACACTGTCGATCGGTCGTTTCGTATACTGTTGAAAATCGTCGGTTGTTTCGTACACTCCTATTGTATATATGGTGTTAATTGGTCTATTAATATATATTTGATCTATTATGCATGTAATTGTGTGTATATAGTTGTTATTCGCACGTATTGTCACGATGTATTTAAGTTTATTTCATGCTTTTATAGGTATTATTTACTATAATTAAGGATGATTTTGAGCATTTAAATGACAAACTTTAAGCTAACTTCCAAAATAAATCAAATAAATGGCCATATAGAATGTTAGTAGAGAATTATAAAATAGTTATAAAAATATTTTTAATAAAAACTGTATTGTAACTACATTTGTATCACGCACGTTAATTAAATTTGATTAACGTGCGTGATTTGTATGGAGTCATATACTGCATGTACATGTAAAACTCCACGATTTTAACATAGATGTTATATTTAAGCAAATAAGATGTTATATTTTAGCAAATAAGATGTTATATTTTTTTGTAAATTAGCGACAGCTGCGAGTCATACAACGTATTCATTGTGGCTATTAAGTATAGTATTTGTATAAAGTCCGAAATGCTTATAATCGTATGTATGTAAGTTCATGAGATAGAAGCATATAAAAAAAACAGAATAATGTGTATTTATATTTTTTAAATTTATTTCATATATACATATATATTATACAACATATTAATTAAGAATGAATACAACACATCATTACAGTGTAAGAATGTTAGTCAGCATATCTGAAATAATATTCACATTTTACAAAGAGCAGGAAACAAAATTAAATATGCAAAGCGACATTTTATACAGACCATAGAACACAATAAAATCACAGGCATATGGTTTCAAATTATCCTAGTATACTATCTGAGTGTACCCTAAGTATAGGGGGTACTCTGAGATAAGTTGAAACCATGTGCCTACGAATTAAATATGAACATTTTATACAGAATGATATTTTAACCATTTTATCGTAACTAAAACATAAATGTTCAACTTTCACAAATTCCAACAGTACTCATAATCTGTACATCTAATATCAAAGATATGTATGTGTACTTGTAATGTTTGTTCACTAATTAGTTATTTTAAAACTATCTTACATGTATTGTAGACTAGTAAATAAGGATCAGGAGGAATGCTGAATGTACATTTTCTGTACTTTTAGATTTATCTATAGTTATATTTATTAACAAACTAACCCTTGTTTAATTTGTTCAATCAATTTCTATGAATTTTATATATTCAATTAATTAAGACTCGCGAACAACATATATCTTATTATCGTACCAAACATACATTAATTACAATAATAGACCACTTATATACACAAATACAAAGTAGTGTACGAAACAACCGACGATTTTCAACAGTATACGAAACGACCGATCGAGAGTGTACGAAACAACTGGAATTTACAGTGTACGAAACTACTAGTGTACGAAACGACTGTAATCCACACAGTTTACCACAACGGTTGCTTCCCCTTCTTTCATTATTTTACCATTAACATCATTATTTACAAAGAATACAGTTCTAGATCTTTATTCATTATATGTCAGAAATGGATTATATAGAGGATATTTGTGTTTTTTGGTGTAAGATCGGTTGTTATTTCACCGAGTGAGCAGTGGTATCCTACCAACTCACCCCCTACCAACTCACCCCCCTACCAACTCATCCTGGATTTGGACAACTCGCCCGATGTCAATTTCGAAATGTCCAACTCACCCCATCAATTTTATATGTAGAATATTAAATTTATTTTTAAACTTAGTGTTAATTCATGATAATAAAGTGTATCTCTGCTTTCTCGAATACTTGCGAGTTTGTTAGTTATTTACCTTCGTTATTTTCAAAACTTGATCGTTCGGAAACTATGATTTTCTATGCAAGTTATCCAATGTTTTTAAACAAGGTATTTGACTATTGACAATTGATATAATAGATCTAATTATAGTCCTAATTTTTCAATCATAATGTTTTTTGACAAATTGTTTTATTTTTTTCCTTTGTTTTTCGCTTTTTTCACTGTCATTACAGCGTTTTCAAAATGGCCACTGTTTGAAAATACTGTTAATTTTACAAAAAAAAAACGCCTCCAATATCACATAATTGAACATATTTTAAAATAATTTCAATGATCATAATAAACTATTACCAATTCAAAGTGATTTTTCCAACAAATCTATTAAATTTAATAAAAATATCTTTAGGGGGTTAGTTGGTATGTTATTTTTTTAAGGGGGGATGAGTTGCTCATTGCGTAGGGCGAGTTATCCAAATCCAGGGTGAGTTGGTCAGGGGGTGAGTTGGTAGGGGGGTGAGTTGACTGTAAATCTGAGCAGCTGAAGTAATATTTTCACGAGTGGAGTAGCCACAAGTGAAAATATAAGTCAGCTGCTCACGAGTTGAAATAACTACCGATCTTACACCGAAAAACACAAATATTCTATTTATTAGATGCTTTATTTTTGATAATCTAAACCAATTAGTAACTAATTGAATTTTATTGACCCGTATGGTGCCTCAACATGATGACGTGACGTCATTTTAAAGCGCACGCTGATGTTCGATTTAGTAGGTCTTTAATGAGCAGTTGATTTCCGACATTAATGTACACTTTATAAGGTTACTTCAACTGCAGTGTAAGTAATCATATGGATGTTTTTATTAAGCGTATGTCTGATGGAAGAAAACGTATTTTTCATTTTGTATACATACGCTATCTAGATCTTCTAATACAGCATCCGCTAAAAGAGGCTAGACGTCAACATTTTGAGTAATGAACTAATTTGTGTTTTTATTTGAAATTGATCTGTATTAAGTATCATTTCAAACATTATCTGCAAACATGTATTTAAATTAATATCAATGTCATACAACATTATTATTCGTCTGCATTGCCTCAAATTGGGGATTTTGTGAACTGTCCACTGAGAGTTCATGGCAGACAGTGTCATTTCGATTTAAGACGTCAATAGGTATAGACCAAATTGGGGTGCTCCACGGGGATTTTAAAGTAGTCCGTTTTAGTGAAATTACCAACAGTGAAATTATCGACAGTGAAATTATCGGATTATAATTCACTGATATTCCGCGGTAAACCACTCATAAGCATTAAATAAAAAGATTTATCAGTGAAAAATATATAACATTGAAAATAATACTTCAAATGCATTAAAACAAAATAATTTTAATTGTTCTGTCCTGAAATTAATGAGAATTTAGATAAAGCAAAATAATGAAAAAGAGGACCTATTAATTGTAGTTCTACATTTGAACCAGGCAATATCAGACATGGTTGTCCACGCATAGTCTCAGATTTTCAAAATATTTTGCCCCTTTTTTAGTATTCACCTACATAAATGATTTCTGGGGTCAAAACTTTATTTTCACTACCGTTGCTATGGCAACCCAGGAAATTCAATTTTTCGCTATTTTTCACTTTTTATAAAAAATAATTTTGCAATTTTTAAGCTTTTTTAAGATGAAATCGCGACAAAAATTGTCATGATGCACCCTTACATGTCACTAATTATGTTACATAAACTATTATAGAACTATTTCTGAACAAATCATATGCTTCAAGTGATTTGAGATTTTCGTTATACTAATTCTCTTGGGACCCCCTATCTCAAATTCGTGGTTTACTAGAAAAATGAAAAAGTGTGGTGTTTCAAAATGTATTTAAATGAGAATTGGAGCGGATCCAGATATCACATCCATATATTTGAAAACAGTTAATATAGGTATTTATTGTCTGAAAGGTTTCGCCATGGTGCAAACAAGATATTTTTTGTAAGATAATGCCAAAAAATGGCTTTTTCATTTTTACAAAAATAGTATTTTTTTATAGATTCCACAATAATCGAAATATATGGTTGAAATTTTCATAATTTAGCACCGGCAAAGCATTAAAACAAAGCAACTGACACAATTAAGTGTTTAACGGTAAATTTATGATAAATGATCACAAGATATTTGAAAAAACCATGTTTAAAACGAACCCCACCCACCTTTTTAACACTACGCAGGACTTCTTGTGAACACTATTTCGTGTATAAATCGAAAAAAAGTAGTTTATTTGTGTGATTCTTCCTTGCATATGTCCGATAGAAACTCATGTTAAGTTTGTTAAAAAATAAATGAATAATTACTTTTCCGTTACCATGGTTACCAAGCAAACGGTGCAGAAAAAGGATGTAGGTGAAAAATGTTCAAATGAATGTAAACAACTTACAATTCGTGACTCCTGTAATTTTGTTGTATATATTATACAACATTGTTTCAGAAAAGATAGTGCTTCAATTATGGCTGATGTGTGGCTTGGTTAATCTGGTAGTTACCATGGTAACCAAGGATGAAAGAAGGAAAAGGGCACTTTTTGACCGTATTTTCACAACTTTAACCAATCATGCTGCATACTTGCAGATATATGTTCTTTATATATCGTGTTGATCATCCTAATAGAATAGTGCTCCATTTCTTACTGGTGTATGACTATGTTATTATGGTAGTTACCATGGTAACCTTGCAAGAAGGAAGGCGAAAATCAGCTTAATTACTGTATGCTTTCAATTATCACAAATAATGCTCCGTACCAGTAGATATTTATTATTGATATAGTATGTTAATCATTCTTATTGATAAGTGCTTCACATCAAACCGATGAATAACCATGTTATTAAGGAAGTTACCATGGTAACCAAGCAAGAAAGGAGGAAAACTCCACATTTTGACCATATTTTCACATTTTTCATCAAGAGTGCTGCATACAAGCAGCTATTTTTTATTGATTTATTTGGTAATCATCCATATTAAAGTATGCTCCATTTCTAACTGAGGCATAACTATCTTATTATGGTAGTTGCCATGGTTACCTAGCAAGAAAGGAGGAAAACTCCACATGTTAACAATATTTTCACATTTTTCATCAAGAGTGCTGCATACAAGCATTTATTTGTTATTGATTTAGTTTGATAATCATCCAAATTGAAGTATGCTCCATTTCTAAGTGAGGCACAACTATCTTATTATGGTAGTTGCCATGGTTACCTAGCAAAAAAGAAGGAAAATCCACATTTTGACCATATTTTCTTGAAGATTTCTGCGTACGAGCATTTATATGTTATTGATATATATATTCAATTTGACTTTCTCCTGTGAAATTGACCTTTGAGATACGACCCTGGAAGTTAGGCATGACACTTCGCCTTATTGAGGTTAACATGCATGCTTAATATAAGAACAATTGGTCCATGTATGACAAAGTTATGGTCCGGACAAGCTTCAATTAGACCTCCAACTGTGACCTTGATATTTGGGATAGGAGCCTTGTGGTTGGGCATGGCACTCTTCCTCGTGGGAATGAACATTCCTGCCAAATATAAGCAAGCTTGGTTAAAGTTATGGTCCGGGCAATATCGGACGTACGGACACTTGCGCACGCATGCCCATACACCAAAAGTGGTAAATTGCTGCTTTTGATTGAAAATGTGGCTGCTTGTGTCAAGTTCATTGTTACTAAAATAGAAAAAAAGATTTCCACTGATTATCTTTTGTTTGAATCAGATATATTGTTAAACACTGCTGTGTGGGTAACTTGTGTGAAGACGCCGTTCGTGATTGAAAGTTGGCCAGGTGAGGTCAAGGTGACTTTTACAAAACAGCATTGACAAAATACTGCTTGGGTGACATGAAAATCTGTTTTTCGTTTAACTTCATAGAGCGCTAACCTAGAACTCATTCCATTTATTCATAAACTACAAACCAATGATGTATTCCCTTCATCAACTACACACTTAACCCTAACCCTAAACACCCTATTTAAAATATTCCCATAGAAATGTATACTATTCACTTGGACACCAGATATGTATCAACACAAGGGCACCATCAGACACTAGATTACTTATCATTGAGGATGATTTACTAACTATATAAAGAACAATTGAAGCAATCTTGGTGAAATTGTAAAAATATATATCATATATCTGCTTGTATGCAGCATTGTTGATGAAAAGTGTGCAAATACGGTAAAACAGTAGATTTTTCAATGTATCTTGCTACGTTACCATGGTAACGTCCATTTTAACATGACCATGTCTTAGTTAAAAATGAAGCACATATCAATAAAGATGATTACCAAACTATATCAATAACATATATCTGCTTGTATGCAGCATTGTTGATGAAAATTGTGAAAATTCGGTCAAACGGTAGATTTTGTGTTGTTTCTTGCTAGGTTACCATGGTAGCTTCCATTATAACATGGCCATGCCTCAGTTAGAAATGGAGCACATATCAATAAAGATGATTACCAAACTATATCAATAACATATATCTGCTTGTGTGCAGCGTTATTGTTGAAAATTGTGAAAATACGATCAAAAGATGGATTGTTCTTCCTTTCTTGCTTGGTTACCATGGCAACTTCCATTATAACATGGTTATTCATCAATTAGAAATAAAGCACTTATCAAATAGGATGATTAAATAACTAGATCAATAATAAGTATATACTAGTATGGAGCATTATTGGTGATAATTGAAGGCATACTGTAATTAAGAGGATTTTCGCCTTCCGTCTTGCTTAGTCACCATGGCAACTACCATAATAAATGGTCATACAACAGTACGAAATGGATCACTGTTGTATTAGGATGATTAACACACTAAATCAATAACATATATTGGCTTGATTGCAGCATTTTTAAAGAAAATTGTAAAAATAAGGTCAAAAAGTGCCCTTTTCCTTCTTTCATCCTCGGTTACCATGGTAACTTCCATAATAACATATGCTTTCCTCAGTTAGAAATGGAGCACATATCAATACATATGATTGCCAAACTGTATCAATAACATATATCTGCTTGTATGCAGCATTATTGATGAAAACTGTGAAAATACAATCAAAATGTGGATTTTTATTCCTTTTTTGATTGGTTACCATGGTAACTTTCATAATAACATGGTTCTTCACCAGTTTTATATAAAGCACTTATCAATTAGGATGATTAAGAATTTAGATCAATACTAAATATCTACTGGTATGGATCATTATTGGTGATAATTGAAAGCATACAGTAATTAAGCTGATTTTCGCCTTCCTTCTTGCAAGGTTACCATGGTAACTACCATAATAACATGGTCATACACCAGTAAGAAATGGAGCACTATTCTATTAGGATGATCAACACGATATATAAAGAACATATATCTGCAAGTATGCAGCATGATTGGTGAAAGTTGTGAAAATACGGTCAAAAAGTGCCCTTTTCCTTCTTTCATCCTTGGTTACCATGGTAACTACCAGATTAACCAAGCCACACATCAGCCATAATTGAAGCACTATCTTTTCTGAAACAATGTTATATAATATATACAACAAAATTACAGGAGTCACGAATTGTAAGTTGTTAACATTCATTTGAACATTTTTCACCTACATCCTTTTTCTGCACCGTTTGCTTGGTAACCATGGTAACGGAAAAGTAATTATTCATTTATTTTTTAACAAACTTAACATGAGTTTCTATCGGACATATGCAAGGAAGAATCACACAAATAAACTACTTTTTTTCGATTTATACACGAAATAGTGTTCACAAGAAGTCCTGCGTAGTGTTAAAAAGGTGGGTGGGGTTCGTTTTAAACATGGTTTTTTCAAATATCTTGTGATCATTTATCATAAATTTATCGTTAAACACTTAATTGTGTCAGTTGCTTTGTTTTAATGCTTTGCCGATGCTAAATTATGAAAATTTCAACCATATATTTCGATTATTGTGGAATCTATAAAAAAATACTATTTTTGTAAAAATGAAAAAAGCCATTTTTTGGCATTATCTTACAAAAAATATCTTGTTTGCACCATGGCGAAACCTTTTAGACAATAAACACCTACATTAACTGTTTTCAAATATATGGATGTGATATCTGGATCCGCTCCAATTCTCATTTAAATACATTTTGAAACACCACACTTTTTCATTTTTCTAGTAAACCACGAATTTTAGAAAGGGGGTCCCAAGAGAATTAGTATAACGATAATCTCAAATCACTTGAAGCATATGTTATGTATAGAAATAGTTCTAAAATAGTTTATGTAACATAATTAGTGACATGTAAGGGTGCATCATGACAATTTTTGTCGCGATTTCATCTTAAAAAAGCTTAAAAATGGCATGAAAAAAGTGAAAAATAGCGAAAAATTGAATTTCCTCGGTTGCCATGGCAACGGTAGTGAAAATAAAGTTTTGACCCCAGAAATCATTTATGTAGGTGAATACTAAAAAAGTGGCAAAATATTTTGAAAATCTGAGACTATGCGTGGACAACCATGTCTGGGCTGGATATATAATGAGTTTTAAGATCTACTGTATCGCTCGCCTTTAAACTTTATGAGTTTGCTCTGGACAAAAATATTTTAAAATTAAATAAAGGGAGATTATTTCCAAACTGGACTAAATAGAATTATGATTCTTTGTCACTGCACTTCTAGTTGCCATATATTCATATATCACGTTTCAAATCAATACATTAAATTGTTTGCAAGTTATGCTCTGGACAAAATATGGGACGACTGGACAGCCGCATACTTTTACTACATACCTTCGCCTTTGGCGTGGGAAAACAAGACAAGACAGTCTAAAATACGGCTATAATCCTCCGTTGCAATTCATATCATGATATGGATAGTAAACAGTGACTTTCACCATATGTCGACCAGCTTGATTGGAACCCGCGTTCTGCAGATCGTCACATTTTTACACATTTGCTTTTTTTGCAATTCAGCAGGCTTTAAAAAGTTACGGAGCGGGCAACAAATGTTAGACTCAAACCACTGACGATAATTGTAATTAAGACTCAAACTTTGACGATGAACTATGACCTTGAGCGGGCACGATTTGAACATGTGTTTTGCAAGTTGTCTTCATTAGTATACACAGTCATGTCCTGTGTGTTTCATGCAATTTGGTCCGAGGCGTTCAAAAGTAAACGAGTGGACACATACAACATGTAAGGCTTATATTTAAAATGTGACCTTGACCTGGCATAGTTGGAACGTGGGTTCTGCACATTGTCTTTGTTAGCCTCAGTTTTCATGCAATTCGGCCCTGATGTTAAAAAGTTATGGAGCGGACAAGAAATGTTAGACTCAAGACCAGCATGGTTGCAACAACGGTTTTTTCTGCATGTCATCTTCATGCAATTCGGCCCTTGCATTAAAAAGTTATGGAACTGACAGGATTTTGTTACAGACAGACTGATGGAAATCATTACCATTCCTATAATCCCCTCCCACTTTGTTGCAGGAGATTAACAATTTGACGTAAGTCACATGTCAAAGCTTTATTATACTAGACTGGCGTCCCTTCGTGGCAACACAGTTGTATCTCTCTATATACTTTATAGTAAGTACAACCTTGTTGCACCAAAGGGATGTAGTGTAAGTCATCACTAATTTTATGCAATGGCTTTATTTCACACGAAAGACGTCCAACATGCTTTAAATATTCTACCAAATGGTTGTAACAACTGACAACAAACCCAATTAAAGCAACAATTTTATTAACGAAAGCTACGCATATAAACCAACCAAAGAACACGTTGTGTATACAATCAGTGATATACAATAAACAGGAAATAATCAGGAATAAAATACATACATATATATCACATAAAATATTTGACCAGATCTATTTGAACAAGAGGGCCATGATGGCCCTAGATCGCTCACCTGAGTACCATGTCTACCTATGTAAACATGTACAAGTCCCGCCCCTGGCAGCCATTATTTCTTAACAAATCAACCAAGAAATTCGAAATTAAGTAAAGGGTCGCTCCAGGTACATTCCTGTGCAATTATATCGAAATCAGGTCATCTGTTTCTGAGAAGAAGATTTTCTAATTTTTCCATTAAGTCATACACTGGAAATTAGCCCAGCACCTGACGGCCATGTTTTTTCAGCAACCATTGAAATCGGGCAAGCAGTTTCTGAGAAGATTTTTATAGAAGTTTTCTATAAATTAAGCCATATACTAAAAATTAGTATGTTTTGTAAGCAATCAACATTAAAAGGAATATGTCAGAATGTCAGCCAAGGAACATTGCTCAGGAGTTATATTCAAATCGAGCAAGCAGGTTCTGAGAAGAAGATTTTTGAAGTTTTCTACATAGCCATTTGCTGGAAATTATTCCCACCCCTGGCGGCCATCTTATTTAAGCAACCAACATTAAAATAAGGAATTTATTAGAGGGTCACATATGTTTTTAGAGAATCAACATAAAAATTAGGTAGAGGGTCACCCGATAAACATATCTGTGAAATCATTTCTAAATTAGGCCAGTAGTTTCTGAAAAGAAGAAGTTCTTAAAAGAAAACAAGCCCCGTCCTCGGGTGGCCATGTTTTTTATTGAATCATGATACAAATAGGAAACTGAGAACCATCCTAGCATCATTCTAGTAAAGTTTCATTAAAATTGGCCGAGTAGTTTATGAGGAGAAGATATTTGAATGAATTTTGATGACGACGACGGACACAGACCGATTACAATAGCTCACACTTAGCACTTGGTGACTTTGTGCTCAGGTGAGCTAAAACGATGAATGACAAAAGGGCCCAGATGGTCCTGGTCTCTCACCTGGCTAATACGAGCTAATCAAATCCAAATATGTAAGTGCACAACACATGCTGACTATTTATTTTGCAAATATTAATATTACAAACATTTATCACAAATGTTGATAGGAAGACCAGCTTTTACAAGCATAAAATAGAATAAAACGAATGTAAAATAATAACATAATTATAAACATAATAGAGATAAATGGCAAAACAATGCAACAAAGGATCATGGACAACACTTGTCACTGTTTGGTCCAAAAATCTGGTCACATGTTGAAGTGAATCATGGGAATGATTGGTTACTGGTTTTGGAACAATTTATTATTTTCCGAATATTTATTGCAGATCTATAATCTTATAGACTGATCTTAACAATAACATTATGGTAACAACGTAAAATATATGATACTCGCCACAATTCAACCACAAATGCATGCGCAATATCTATGCAAGTTGATGGAGTTTCAATAATTGCATAAAATTTTTGAACGAAATGCACTGAAGTTTCCTTTCGTAGATTAATAAAATCAATAATTTATATCAAGCTCTATGAGTGACCCCCAAAACAAAATACACAAAATACAATATTTTTTATGTAAATAGCAGCTACATCCTACCTTAACATGTATCAACAAAATGCATAAAAGTTAAGACTAAACACTACAAGATCATGCTTAAATAGTAGTGGAATCAGTCAATAAAAATCGGGACCAAGATGATTAATACATTTACTTAACAGCACATAAACTAACATCTAATGATTTAAAATGAAATAAAAATATTCACTAACAAGTTAATGCGTACAATATAAATATATCAACACAAACTCGGCATTTACTGGCACTTAAATCAGATGAATACATGTGCATACATGTCCAAAATCAAATTGGACTCTGAGATGATTAGATATCATAGACACATACCTGAACATTCCCGGTAGATTGAATTCAAACAGGTGGTTTAAAAGATGCTTATTAATGAAACAGTTTATGCACACTAAGTACAAAGGATAACCACCAAGTTTACCAAGAGCAGTTAGTGCCAACGTGAAATACATGTACAACAAATGTATCACATATTTATATATAAACTTAACAACATATAAACTAACATCTAATAATTTAAAAATGAAATAAAAATGTTCACTAACAAGTTACTACATGTATATACCATATACATATATCAACAAAAAATTGGCATTTACTGGCACTTTGACTTTCTCCATGTCTATTCAATGGACAATCTAGATTTAGGTTTATCAACACACAATGCTACACAAATAGACAAATAGACATTGGCTCCCTTGTAATGGTGAAAGACAAACTACCTTTGATAGTCTTTGGGAAAATGATTGACAAATAACTTAACCAACACCACGACGATTCTGCCAGCACAATACAAACATGTAGCTTGATTTTATTTCTTTGAAATAACAAATCTGATTGGACGACAAATAAACTCGGATATTCATGGCTGCCAAGTAAAATGTTATAAGTTACAGTATACTACCTATAAGCAGATATAACTACAAACATACTTAGATCACAAACATATACAAACTGTAGGAATGTATTCAGGTACAATACATCACATATTAGGCAATCATAATACTACAGTTCATAGCTAAACATTAAGAATTTACATATAAATTTCATAGTAGCTAGTACATTAAGAATTTACAATATTTATTTAATAGTTCAAACTTTTTCTAGAGTACCAGTGGACACATAAATAGCAAACAAGAATGTACAAAAAACCTATTGTGTTATTAATGAGCATGTATTTAAATCCTTTTCTATTATTTCCCCAATAAGGCTCAATAAGATATATTTTTCTCAATAAGGTGAATTTATGATATACGTGTATACTCATTCACCATTTAACACTTATTGGTCAATAGTTATCTTCAACATATGTTTGTCTCTTAAATAATACTGAAGAAAGAAATCACAGATCGTTTGCAAGACAATGACAAATAATTTCCATTATACAATAGCCACAAAATTCAAAACACAGTGCGTAGAACTACATTATAAATACATAATCACTTTGTGCCAATTTTATGATTTCCAGTCTTTACATGTAATACGATACTGCCAGCATGTGTAGCAGTTTGAAATTAGCCTTATTCATAATTGGTGTGTAAACAAGGATATTTGGAATGAAAACAAGGTTATTTCGTGTCGTGTGTAAACAAGGTAATTGGTGTGTAAACAGGGTTATTTGGCATAAAAACAAGGTTACTTAGCGTGTAAACTATGTTATTGCTGTGTGCACTGTGTTATTGGTGTGTAAACAAGGTCATTGGTGAGTAAACAAGGTTATTTTGTACGAACAAAGGTTATTTTGCGTGAAATGAAGGTAATTTGGTGTTAACTATGTTATTTGTGTGTAAACAAGGTTATTTGGTGTGTATAACTCTAACGAGATAGTTTACAGTACAAAAACGAACATACCTATACTTTTTTATGGATTAAAATTACATGTCGTAACATTTACAAAATAAAGTACTAGTATTTAAACATTCGACACAAATTATGTTTGAATGCTCATAAATACTTAGACATAATCAATAAAGCAGAGTTTATGTTTGTTTTTGTATGGCAATTTATCCACTTATTTACTAAGAGCCATAAACTATGTTATTGGTATGAAAACAAGGTTATTTGGTGTGTAAACTACGTTATCCATGTGTAAACAAGGTTGTTTGATGTGTAAACTACGTTATCTGTGTATAAACAAGGTTGTTTGATGTGTAAACTACGTTATTCGTGTACAAACAAGGTTGTTTGATGTGTAAACTACGTTATCCGTGTGTAAACAAGGTTGTTTGATGTGTAAACTACGTTATTCGTGTGCAAACAAGGTTGTTTGATGTGTAAACTACGTTACTGGTGTGTAAACAAGGTTGTTGTATGTTTAAACTACGTTATTGGAGTGTAAACAATGTTGCTTGATGCGTAAACTACGTTATTGGTGTGTAAACAAGGTTGTTTGGGTTGTAAACTACGTTATTGGTGTGTAAACAGCTAGGGGTTTTTATGTGTGAACTACGTTATTGGTGTCTAAACAACGTTTTGGAGGTGTAAACAACGCTTTGGAGGTGTAAATTACATTATTGGTGTGTAAACGAGGTTGTTTGGTGTGTAAACTACGTTATTGGTGTGTAAAAAGGTTGTTTGATGTGTAAACTACGTTATTCGTGTGTAAAATACGTTATTCGTGTGTAAACAAGGTTGTTTGATGTGTAAACTACGTTATCCATGTGTAAACAAGGTTGTTTGATGTGTAAACTACGTTATCCATGTGTAAACAATGTTGTTTGATGTGTAAACTAGGTTATTGGTGTGTAAACAATGTTGTTTGGTGTGTAAACTACGTTATTGGTGTGTAAACATGGTTTTTTTATGTGTGAACTACGTTATTGATGAGTAAACAACGTTTTGGAGGTGTAAATTACATTATTGGTGTGTAAACAAGGTTGTTTGGTGTATAAACTACGTTATTGGTGTGTAAACAAGGTTGTTTGATGTGTAAACTACGTTATTCGTGTGTTTGATGTGTAAACTACGTTATTCGTGTGCAAACAAGGTTGTTTGATATGTAAACTACGTTACTGGTGTGTAAACAAGGTTGTTTGGTGTGGAAACTACGTTATTGGTGTGTAAACAGGGATTTTTGATGTGTGAACTACGTTATTGGTGAGTAAACAACGTTTTGGAGGTGTAAATTACATTATTGGTGTGTAAACAAGGTTGTTTGGTGTGTAAACTACGTTATTGGTGTGTAAAAAGGTTGTTTGATGTGTAAACTACGTTATTCGCGTGTAAACAAGGTTATTTGATGTGTAAACAAGGTTGTTTGATGTGTAAACTACGTTATCCATGTGTAAACAAGGTTGTTTGATGTGTAAACTATGTTATTCGTGTGCAAACAAGGTTGTTTGATATGTAAACTACGTAACTGGTGTGTAAACAAGATTGTTTGATGTATAAACTACGTTATTGGTGTGTAAACAAGGTTTTTTGAGGTGTAAATTACATTATTGGTGTGTAAACAAGGATGTTTGAGGTGTAAACTACGTTATTGGTGTGTAAACAAGGTTGTTTGATGTGTAAACAAGGTTGTTTTATGTGTAAACTACGTTATTGGTGTGTAAACAAGGTTTTTTTTAGGTGTAAATTACATTATTGGTGTGTAAACAAGGTTGGTTGTTTGTGGTTAAAACTACGTTATTGGTGTGTAAACAAGGTTGTGTGATGTGTAAACTACGTTATTGGAGTGTAAACAAGGTTGTTTGATGTGTTAACTAGGTTCTTGCAAAGATCTTTGGTTCTTGGTATGTAAATGTTATTTGGTGTGTACACAGTGTTATTGGTGCCTAAACTAGAGTATTTGGTACAAGTTTAAACTAGATTATTCGGTATAAGCACAGAATACGTACAGTCTGATAGTAGTATAAGTGATGAATACATATCATATGTCTGACAGTGGTATAAATACATTACATCTAACACACCCAGTCTCTCCAGCATGTACAGTGCTTTTCTATAATTTCAACTACATGCAGGGACCCAGTTTATGACCCCAGATGACCCATATTCGATCATGACATAGACTGCATGTAGACAAACATCTTAATGAACCCTGAAACAATCCTGTTAAACATACACAAGGTTATGTATGATTTGACTTTTTGATCCAAAATAGTACTAATTAGCCTAAATTTTATAAATAGATAGATATACCGACATATTTAGCCCATTTAAGTGCCGTAACTCCAGCAATAATAATCCCACAAAAACAATATGCAAACAAGCTTGTTACCAGCTATTCGTGTGAGGTTTCCTTGAAATCAGACCAGCGGTTACAGAGAATAAGCGTTGACAAACTTAGTTTTGACTATTAAAGGGTCATAAATTCATCTGACAAAAAGAATTTGCCACAGTATTGATACCAAATATTCATGTGAAGTTTCATTGAAAGTCGATCAATGGTTAAAGGTGCTGCCTCACGTATTGGGCTAAAAATTTTGTATATCGTGATTTTCCAACCTAACCAAGTATTGATGTAATAGAAAGCCTCTGAAGGTTGCTTTATAAAAGATTTGGTGCAAATAAGAAATTTTAACCACCCTCAACATTGCCCACTGAGTATTTATTTCTTGAAAAAAGCGCCAAGTTTCCATCCAACATGCTTTGTGAATTATGTAATTCACACGTGATCGAACTGTTACATCAACAAACTACAGCGTAAACATTAGTAAGGTATTTGGTTCGTTTTTTCAATTCGTTTTCATCAAATGCGAACAAATTTCATGCAATTTAAGTAATAGTAGTGTTAATTCTATAGTGTATTAATACCCTATAGATTTTTTTATGTAAAAATACTATATACAGTAACTACAAAATGCCGAAGTTTTTCAAGTTATTTTTGATGTCAGTGTGGTTGTTTATGGCATATACAGGCAACTATACCAAAATTATGCGAATATTTGACAATTTTATTTTATTTTTGCATTACACCAATATGTGAGGCAGTCCCTTTAAGGAGAACAAGCACAAACAAGCTTTGGTACATCCATCGAGACGAGCAGGTACTAATCAATACGTGGGAGCCATAATTAGGCAAGGGAAACAGACAAGTCAGGCAATCCTAAAATTGTAGATCTTGTTCGCTGTGGAGATTTCTTAAACCTGGGCACCAACAACACTGATAGTGGTAATAGGCTGGCTTCCACTTAATGATGTTGTCATAACTCTTGATTCCTGTTCTCGTGGTTGGGTACCATCAGGAGGGGCTTCATTGGGAATCAATTCACTCTCTCCATCCATTGTTTCATATGGTTCTTCTGCTGGTTCCCGTAAATCAATGTACCGGATCCCACTAAAATACAGAATTATAAAACAGATGGTTAACATGTTGTACAGAACACCAATGAATGAACAAAAGCGTCAAAATTACACAAAATATGCCTGTCTGGTCTATGGTAAGTGAAAAATATTTATAGTTAAATAAAAGTTAATAAACCTGCATTGTTTAATGAGGAAAACCTTTTTAATAAGAGTCTAGACAACCTAATTTTTGTCCTTTTTGTACTTCAATGGCCATATTACCGGACGGTGGAGAGCTTTTTTACAAATAATCAAACTTAGCTTAGATATTATACCCACAAATATTGTCACAAAGGTTTAAAATGATCATGATGCAAATCAGATGGTAAGCGTTCAGTAATTGACTAATTTGTAATGCAAAGGTCCTACTCCAAGAATGCCTGAGCCGATAAGGCTGGTATCCAACTTGGCTTAGATATTATGGCCATAAACATAGTCACAAAGTCTGAAGATGATCAGATTAAACTGTTTGAATTAGAGAACAGACAAAGCTTTTTTCCTATGTTTGGTAATTCAAGGGCCATAATCCAAGAAGGCCTAGGCAAATTAGGCAGATAATTGAATTTGGCCTACATATTATGCCTATAAATATTGTCACTAAGTTTGAGTATGATCAGAACTCTGAATTGGAGTACAGATAAATTACTGGACACCGCCATGGACTGCAGACAAAGAGTGTGATGCCATGATTGTCACTTCAAGACGTTCTAATTTCAGCATGATTTTTCTAATTACTGCACCATTTTAAGAAACATTTAAGCATAGAATAATCAGAAAAGTTGGTGATTTTGGAGAAAGATCAAATTTTATTTCAGTCGTGATCACAGAAAATTAAATTTTCAATTGTGGCTAATATTGATTTCTGTTTTCACTCGGTGAAATAAATATCCATGTTACACCAAAACCAACAAATATCCTCTATAAATTGCTTTAAGTGATTTGACTTACATAGTGAATGTTAGAGGTACACTAAGGAACATCACTGAGATAACGAATACAAATCCAGCATAGTAGTGGAGAGTACTAGCATATATAGCCTGGAACATCAGAGGAGCCAGGAAGTAGGAAATACTTTCCCCACAATGCATCAGAGCAAACAGTGAACCTGGAAATAGAACAATATTGTTAAAACTTAATCAGGACCAGTCACAAATGTGTGGGGGTAGGCTCAACTAGATTGGAGGGATGACTGCGGAAGGGCCCCTTCTGTCAATTTTTTTTCCATTTCTGACAGATTTAAATCATGAACAAGAGGGCCCAAAGGGCCCTAGGTCGCTCACCTGTCAAACTTGACCTAGATTTTGTTGAGATGATCATTGTGACCAAGTTTCATACAGATTAGGCTAATATTGTGACCTCTAGTGACTACAAAAGGTTTTTATATGATTTCACCTAATGACCTAGTTTTTGATCTGGATGACCCAATATCAAACTTGACCTATATTTTGTTGTGATGATCGTTGTGACTAAGTTTCGTAAAGATCAGGCCAAAACTGTGACCTCTAGTGACTACACAAGGTTTTTCTATTATTTTCCCTTGTGACCTAGTTTTTGACCACAGATGACCCAATATCGAACTTGACCTAGATTTCGTTGAAATGATCATTGTGACCGAGTTTCATAAAGATTAGACCAAAATTGTGACCTCTAGTGACTACACAAGGTTTTTCTATGATTTGACCTTGTGACCTAGTTTTTGACCCCGGATGACCCAATATCAAACTTGACCTAGATTTTGTTGTGATGATCATTGTGACCAAGTTTCATAAAGATTAGGTTAAAATTGTGACCTCTAGTGTCTACACAAGCCAATTGTTGACGGACGGACGACGGACGGACGGACGACGGACGGACGACGGTCGAAGAGTGATCACAAAAGCTCACTCTGTCACTTTGTGACAGGTGAGCTAAAATACAGCCTCAAAAGCACTTATGGCTTTTCTATGATTTGCCAAATGCCATATTTATTGACCCCAGATAACCCATTTTCACTCAACTTTGATTGAATCAAAATAAACATTAATTTAACAAAATGGAAGCAGAGTGGATATTAACTGTGAAATCGTAACCAAATTGAAGCAAAATCTACAAAATTTAATACAGAAATGTAGATGCCATTTTGGTGATTGCATAAAGCACATACGATAATCGGATAAATAACAGTTTAAAAGCCAAAGTAAGGGATTTTAGCTGCTTTTGTTACATTTGATTTTAATCCATTAATTTGGGACCTGTGCTAATTCACCTTTATTTTCACAGGCACGGAATGGATAGGTAGCCATGGAAGGATATCACGAGAAGGCATAAACATTTAACTTGGAACCTACATTCATTTTAGCCATGTG
Organism: Spisula solida; assembly: GCA_947247005.1. Taxonomy (NCBI): domain Eukaryota; kingdom Metazoa; phylum Mollusca; class Bivalvia; order Venerida; family Mactridae; genus Spisula; species Spisula solida. Next base: position 45,925,789 of record OX365945.1, on the reverse strand, counting down.
TCTGTTGAAATTTTAGATGTAGAAACTTCTTTCGGTTTCATAATTTAATTTATCATTACTATTTAAAAATTAAAACACCCCCACAAAGTTGTGGTATGAACTGGGAAGAACAAATACAGAGGGAACGGAAACACGGGTTTTAAGCGTGACTAACCTGTCGGCCAATCACCGCGCTCCGATAAAAATTGCTCGATATCTTGAAAAATCCCGCGAAAGCGTAGACACAAAAATGCATAAATCTGTCGTTAATTAACGGTATCAAACATTGTAATTGCACTGTAATGAAAGTTTGAACTTATAAATTGAATTTTTATTCGAGGAAAAGACGAAATTAGCATATTTAAATCATATACCATTCATTGAAATAGGTGTGATCAACACGCTAATCGCTCTTTTGTCTCATTGTCCACGATACTAGCCATTTTGCAAGTTAGGGATCTCACAATGTATTGTAGTGAATTATCTTAAACTTGTGTTTACCATTAAATAATACATCCCTGCTCGTGATAGGCTCAGTTTTATGCACAATTATCAACTGATTTTTTAATTATTTGAATTCAAAATACGCCGAATCGCCATGTTTTCAGCAACCAGTTTATTATTTCTCAACAATTATAGTACTTTTGAAACTTAAGGATCTCTAAATGTATTAAGGTAGATTATCTAAAACTTATGTTTGCCATTAAATAATACATCCCTGCTCGTGATAGGCTTAGTTTTATGCACAATTATCAACGCATTCTTGAATTATTTGAATTCAAAATACGCCGATTCGCCATGTTTTCAGCAACCAGTTTATTATTTCTCAACAATTATAGTACTTTTAAAACTTAAGGATCTCGAAATGTAGGAAGGTAGATTATCTAAATCTTAGTTTTGCCATTAAATGATACATCCCTGCTCGCGATAGGCTTAGTTTTATGCACAATTATCACCACATTCTTGAACTATTTGAATTCAAAATATGCCAATTCTCCGTGTTTAAAGTACATTTTTAAAGCAAATTTGGTTGCTCTATGTCCGCCATAAATTATTATAGATAAACAATACTTTTGAAATTTATAAAGTAGGGTTAATTTATATACAGTTGCTGTCTATGTTTTACGTAATTACAGTATACAACCGGAAACTCCCCGCTGAGACTTCTGAGACAATATGAGATTACTGTCTAGATAATGTACCTATCACAAGTTTAATACAATTATACCACCCCTCCCGTTGTGTAATCTACATAATGTTGTCTGTGACAGTAATTAAATCATTGTTTTTGTTACACCTCAGGAACTTGCATTCAAATAAATAAAAACATTACAACACAGTCTACACTATTAAATTATAATTAACTACCATTCATTGAAATAGGTGTGATCAACACGCTAATCGTTCTCGCTGTCCACGATACTGGCCATTTTGCAAGTTAATGATCTCAAAATCTTTAGAATATAACCTACATTATAAGCATTTTGGCGGTTAACTGAAAATTTAATCATTAAAAATTTCTCTTCACAGACTTTACGTCATGCGTTGGCTCTACTTTCTATCGGCCAATCAGAATGCCGAATGTTATATTCTAAGTTAGTTAGAACATATTAAGTAAATTTTAATGACTAAAAAGGACTCACTTCGCTTCGCTCGCTCCGCCCTTTTTAATCATTAAAATTTACTTAATATGTTCTAACTATAACATAGTGGCAAATTATCTAAAACTTGTTTTTACCATTACATAATAATTCCTAATCGCGATAGGCATAATTTTATGTACAAATTTTAAATAATTTTGGAACTATTTGAATTCAGAATACGCCTAGCTATTCGTCATGTTTTCAGTAAAAACTTTATTATTTATATAGTTATTTTCAAGCTTAAGGATCTCGAAATGTATAAAGATATATTATCTAAAACTTATTTTTGCCATGAAACAATACATCCCTGCTCGAGAAAGTCATAATTTTATGCCCCAATTTTTACATTTATATTATTTCACTTCAAAATATGCCAACTCTGTGTGCTTTCAGAACACTTTTTCATTCCTTCACGTTAGTTATAGCAAATTTCCAGCTCCATGATGTCCAAAATGATTGAAAGCAAATTATGTCTTATTTATAATATCACATAATAAATCCCTGCTCGGAATAGGCATACTTTTATGCACATTTATTTATACAATTTTGAAATATTTCAATTAAAAATACGCCAATTCTCCGTGTTTATAGTACATTTTTATGCTGTAATGTTTAGCAAGTGTGGTTGCATTTATACTATTAAAGAACCGTGTATGATAAACACTATTTATGAAAATTATAAAGCAGTCTTAATTTATCTACAGTGGCTGTCTATGTTTTACTAATTAACAGTATTACCGGAAACTCCCGCTGAGACTGAGACAGAGACAATATGAGATTACTGTCTAGACAATGCACCAATCACGAGTTCAATACCCCCCTCCCGTAGTGTAATCTACATTTGTGACAGTAATTAAACCATTGCATCTGTTACACACATATTAAGGGAATTTATCAGACCTAGGACCTAGAATATTTAATTGAATGGAATCTGTTAAGTATATATTATATATATCGTAACTTTGTTTCATTATACCGATTCCCGACAATCACGGATAAAATTAATTTTGGAATGTACAACGATAAAACACAAATATAGACTATAATATTATATATATTTAATTAAAGCGTTTTATTCTAGGACGAAATATAGATCGCTGTAAATTTGAAACCTGTTTCTTGAATTTAAACCAGGGCTGGTATTTACAAAGCATTTTAAGTGAAAACTTATTTAAATTTATTAAAATCTTAAAATTTTCTTAAGCGTATCAGCTAAGCAAGAAAATCAAGACGACCAATATTTTACATAGTTTTGAAGCATTATGTAAACAGCTACTATAAGAACTTCAAGAAAAAAGGATTATTCTTTAAATCGCGGGACATATGAGCTGTACAAATTTTTAACTTAAGTCAATTTTTTAAGATTTATTTGAGAGACAGAATCCTTTATTGGAATAAAATTATATGACATACAGGATATACAGACTGGAACATTATTAATTTTTAAATCGGACCGTATAATACCACGCACGTTAATTAAACCTCGTGATAATATCCACCGCAATCGTCAATTCCGGATTTATTATGGACCGTACAGAAAGAAAATACTACCGTACCGTATAAGCCGCCGTTATACACTCCGCTTATCGGCCGACAGGTTAGATATAGATAACGCTATATAACGTCATCGAGACACTCGTCCATCTCTGAAAGAAAACCAAATTGAACGCATACCTTGCTCAGCAGGATCAATACCCTTTGCAACAATTGCTCTCATCATGGGGAATGGTAACAACTCTAATACCAACAACAATATACCTGAAATAATCAACATTTATACCACTCAACATAACAATCAACATACTGTAAACCAATTTACTTTTGCAAATACTATTACTAACTTTCACGTTTTGCCGATCATCGACGTATCGCGACTACAATCTTTCGCGTTTTTAAGTTTCCTGCAATGTCCATATTAATGTTTTCAGCACTTTCGCGGTGACTTAATTTTGCGAAATTCTAAATCGCACCAAATAATTTCTAGGTTTATAGTAACTAACTGAACATGTTTTATAAACATGTATACTCCAATGATATCCAACCTATTGTTAACCTTCCAACATCTACCTCACAAGGGGTTATCTATTGAACATGACCAACCTGCCTTACAATGGTAAGAATACAAGGTTGAACCAACCTTTAGTTATCATCCATACCCGACACCATTTGGTATGTTGTGTATGATATAGTCATCAGGATACTTACATTGTACAAAAACCTTAAACTTACGGTCAGATTTAAATTCTGACCAACTCCTTAAAGGTGCTGCCTCACAGATTGGGCTAAAATTTTTGTATATCGTGATTTTTCAATCTTACCAAGTATTGATGTAATAGAAAGCCACTGACAGTTGCTTTATGAAAGATTTGGTGCAAATAAGCAAATAAGTATTTTTTTCTTGAAAAAGGCGCTAAGTTTCCTTCCAACATGCTTTATGAATTATGTAACTTACACGTGATCGAACTGTAACATCAACAAACTACAGCGTACACAACAGTGAGGTATTTGGTTCGATTTTCGATTCCTTTTCATGAAATGCGAACACTTTTCAGGCAATTTAAGTAATAGTAGTGTTAATTCTATAGGGTATTAATACCCTATAGAATTTTTGATGTAAAAATACTAAATAACTACCTAATGCTGAAGTTTCTCAAGTTATTTTAGATGTCAATGTGGTTGTTTATGAGATATACAGCCGACTAAAGCAAAATTACGCGAATATTTGACAATTTTATTTTATTTTTGCAATACACCAATATGTGAGGCAGTCCCTTTAATAGCTACATATTGTGGCAAAGAGACGTTCAGTATTACTAAATATTCAGTCAATGAGCCTCTACAAACAATATTTGTCCCCAATGTGTAAGTTTTAAAGAATAATTAAGAATTTAAATTTGAACATAAATTTAATATTTCCGTAAGTGCTTTGATAAAACAGTAGTTAGGCCTATACATGTATTTTGAAATATTTTTCATCAAATTTCATTTCATATCAATATGCAAATTAGGTAAGTTTATGTAAATTTATAATGACAAATTTTGGGAAGCTTAAAACATTGTGTTAAAAACTAAGGCCAGAGTTTTTAAATTTTTTGTTACTCAGACATTTTTCAGAAAAAAGTCCACAGGAGGAGGTAAAAAATAAAAATAAAAACTCCCAAAATATACCATCCACAATCTGTTGGTGGTAAAATAGACAATGACGGTCCGATTTAAAGCAATCAACACTCAACAACAGTGTTAGTTTTCAAGAAAACAGCCAATTTATCTTAAGACAAGTACACTGCAGTGAAACACTAATATAATAAAACTTATTATTAACAAAATAATGAAATAATAATACTAGGCTGGTCCATTTATCCTCAAAACATTATATGCAATGTTGTTTTTTTTCCAGTTTTTCAATTTTTTTTTTTTTGAAAATGACAAAAAATTGGGCAGGAGGGTCCGAGTAACGAAAAATAAAAGAACTCTGGCCTAAGTTACTAGATAGTGATAATACTTTAACTTACCAAAGTAAATGATGGTACCATTCTGCACAACAGCAATCCACAGAGTTCCAAGAGCCTTGGATAAAAATCCTGCAAACGCTATGTGAGTATCTGTCACATAATTTCTGAGAAATGGGGGAACCATACCAGTACTGAAAGCAGCACACACCATGGCTACAGACAGAAACACTCCAATCTTGGTGACAGGCCATGCCATTGGTGGCCCCAGTAAATACAGTACTAACGTATTTATTTGACCTAGATGCACAATGGCGTAGGACTGGAAAGCTAAGATAGCTAGCCATATTCTTATCAGTTTCACATTGTTTCTACACTTGAAAAATTTCAACATTGGTCTGAATGTATCAATGCAGCAATTGCCCGATATGTCCCTCCTTGGTGACCTATTAGAATTAGGTTCAAGTTCCTTTACAAGGAAAAACGATATCAAAAATGCTACTATACTACATATAAAACAGAACCAAAATGGTTGCAAGTATCCAATAGATTGCACCCAAAACCCAACCATTAAATTTCCTACTGCATATGCAGCTCCATTCAATAGCTCTTGAAGAGCTAATCGACTTGAGCGTTGGTGAGGTTTTACAACATTTATGGCATAGTAAGATCCGCCAGCAAGGAAGGCTGTCATACTACCACTTAATCCACGAATAGCTGAGGCCATAAATAGACCATCAAGTGACCATCCTGTGTATTGTATCAGGATGTAGATCAGACAATAAATTGAGCTTCCCGCAGCTGGAAGCCATAGAAGTATTTTACGCCGGCCTGTTCGATCACTAACAGCTCCAAGAATAATAACTGAAATGACAGCTGGTAGACCTTCCGCAATCTGAAGACTTAAAATCAACACAGCTGTCTCTTGCTGGGCGTCATGATGTTCTATAGTTGTATTTGACACTGAGGCATCATTATTGACATCGTTCGGATTTAAATGAAGTTGTTTATGTGTCTGTTCTTGAACATACTCTTGGAACAAAGGCAGTGTCATGTGACGTGATAGGAAGAACATGAAGTACGCTGCTTCCACTAAATATGCCTGAATTGAATCTAAAAATGTCATACACACAGCATTTGCTTTCTGAAACTTGGTAGGGTTACCATTTGTCTCTGGTGTAGGTTGAGGCGCCATGGTGTTAGCGTTGATCAGTATATCTTTACTCAGTTATTGTAAACCGTAAATTATATCTGAAGTCTAAATATTAAAATACACCTTTGCTGCAGACAAGTCTGAAACAAAACAAAAGTATTATCAATGTAATGGTTAATATCAATATATTACAAATCGGAGACAAACTACTTTTACTGGCAACTCATGATAAGTGAGTCCTCAGTATGTAATGCAATTGTATATAGGCTATGATGGTACATTTGAAACACCTTTAAGAGCGATGTGAACAACCTTCATTCCAGACAACAGTAGTATTTAGTAGTTATCAACTTATCTACTAGTATGGCAGTAGTTACATGTTTCTACCTTTAATAGCACCCATTTCTTAATGTGACTACTGTAATAGTGACCCAGTATTTCAGCAAGTCCATATTTTCTGAGTGTTAACAAGGTTTTTCTTTGACGTGACCTGCAAAAATTCTTATAACTGCGATATACTGTTACATGTTTTAACCTTTAAAAAAGAATAATGTGGTTCACTCATTATACAGTCTATTAGATACATGTAAGATGTCGCCAAGTGGCTGCTTTTCAAGCTATTGTGTCCTGAATGCGTTGAGTTGATCTGACTACCAGTCTTATAGGTGATATCACTATCTACCCCCTCACTGTTCAAATCTGGATACCTTGAAACAGATTTTTATCCTATATTAAAAGGTGATATCAAGTCAAGAATGTTGCCATAAAATCTTAAACAACTACCTAGTGAATCCTTTAATATTTTACAATTTGTGCCTTATTTCATAACATGTGTACCTCATAAGCGGAGTATGTCATTCATTGAAATGGACATACAACATGCTATGAAACATTTGAAGTATGATATTGCGCAATGAGCTGAATCAACATGTTAACGGGACCCACTGGCACTGAATGGCCCTGTTCATGGACTTTAAATATGCATGTTTATCTTTTCACAAAATTACCATATAAAATGTAAGTGCAACATTTCCATACCACGAGATACTAAAAAAGAAAAAAGAAGTTTAACAACACAGAACAAAGAAAATCAAAACTTAGGATGCTCAGTCTGGATCATGTTCTCGATATAATTCAAGTGGGACGTTCTCGATATTTTTTTTTAGTTTAGTGGGACATTTCCGACATTAGGGTGGTGAAGCTCTAGATATTTTGATGATTTTTTTAGAGTGGGTACGTTTTGGATTGGGGACGTGAACATGATGCCAGAACCAGGGATGAATTCTGGATCAGGGGAATAACCGTTTCTTTCTCTGCCCCCCCCCCCCCCCCAATTAAAATGACTAACCTCTTCTAGGGACCGTCGCCCATATGGGTATATACCGGTGGCGATAATAAATAAAACCAAATTAATCGAGAATCAGAACATCTTTCTGCTTATTGTATTGACGATATTACTGAGGACGAATAAAAGGTGGGGTTGATTAACACAGAATATGTTTTTGCTCCGGGCGCCACCCCATATGGCTAGTCTGCATAGACAAGAATAAAATTAGCCTCTTCAACACGTTATCCTACGAATTGCTTATCAAATAAGTGGGAGAGACTAGAATAACACAAACACATGGTGTCCATATATATAGTAAGGATTTTTGTATGAAATAGAAATATATTTCAGCCAATAATGTACAGCATGAAAGCTTACATGTATAAAATTGGTTATGTAACAGATCCGTTTTCTGGTCCGAGTATACGTATTACGGGTTTGTATCCACTCAGTCGGTCTGATCTGAGTGGTTACAGACGTAGCAATAATATATCAGTGGATTGTAAAGTATTGTGGTGGTCTCCAATGTGTATCGTATAGTGGTAGTACAACAACTACAAGAATAACACAACACCAAGTTAAATGAACAGCTATAAGTATATTTTTTCAGCACAATTACATTTAATTTATCGTAGCATAAAGTACAATTTACAACCTCATTTATGTGAATGTTAAATAGTGAATGTATATTTAATTGATAATGCAAAAACCCCTTAATTTAAAGGAAATGTCCGAAGCAATATGCTTCGATGACAACGGACTCTATTTGCAAGGGTCGTGAGATACTCACAACAAAAAGTCAGATACCTAAGTATCTTGAGAGATAGCCAAAGCCTAAGCTTTATTGGCAGCGCTGACTAGGCAGTCAGCCGACCTTTGCAATGATACTAGGCTAGTTTTGGCCTTATATACCCAAAATATGAGCTGACAAATCACTGCAGCCAATGAAAACACAAGTACAATGATTAGGAATGGTTCAGTGATTTGTCAATCTACCCAAGTAAAGTGCAGTATACAAGTACAAAGGTTTTACACTGTTTAAACCTGATGGCTTAAATCAGTCCTTCTCAAATATTTTCATTCATACACCTCATGATTTATTACCATTCATCTTCACTTAACACAGTCTTAAGTTTGTTGTTTCTCCTTCCTTCTTGTGACAGAGGTGCGTGTATATTCATAGGTACAATTTTCATGTTGTTCATTATTCATTGTTTTATTTCACATTTTCGATAAAAAAAGTTTTCCCTGTTACTTAATTATGTCACAAATGACTGAGAGTTGATAAATAAGGGCTCGTATATTTTCTAGTATATTTTATCGTAAAATATCGTATCTCACTAATTTTATGGCGACAACCAATCTGGGTTACGACAATTTGATTCTTGTTGCCAGGCAACCAACGAAGACAACTCGAGGACATGCGTTCACACTGAGCATTAGTAGTTGCTTCGGAAACATAAAGATATGTCATCCATTTTCAAAAATATAATTTATTTCGTAATAGCATTAATCTATCACGTAAACTGAATTCTAGTTGATTTTTCCACCAATATAGAAAACATACTTGATGAAAATGTAAATTGTCATTTTATTTGATGGTATCAAAACCACTATTTTACCCCACCCAAAAGAACGAATCATTTGTTTCCAAAGTAATGTTGTACATTTCATTTCTCTTACGGTTACTGGACTCCTTGAGATATATTCATAATCTTATTGAAAAAAAGTGAAATCAGTTATTAGTTTTAGAACACCATGGCAACGAAAAGAACGCATGCGGAGAAAATTGATAAAATGTGGTAAAATTGTTGCTAGGCAGCAAAATAACACAGCATTAGTATTCATTCAGAAATAAGTGCTCATTATTTTTTAAGAAACTTGTATGCTATTTTACAACATACACATGTAAGTTGTAATTAATTATATATGAGCCAGTCTCCAGGAAAACCTGCTATATTGACATTATGTAATTACTGCATGTGACAAGCTTTTAAAAAAGCTTTCAAATAAGAAAAAATGAAATATCAATAGACTCAATTTTAAGTCAGTTATCCATATACAAATGTATTACTATATCTTAGCTTTAAAATTTCTTATGAATAATGTCGAAATCATTTACTTCGTTGCTATGGTGACCAATTCCAGAAATGTACTCTGATTGAGAAAAACGAGGAGTTAGTTGTTTAAAACAGTAGTGGTCTTCCTCTAAATGTAAACATTTACAATTTGGATGTATATTTTAAAACTTAAAACATCATTCTAAAACTTGATACCATTTTGACCAGTTAACGTCAATAATTGATCAAATGCAGTATTTATAAAGTGCTTGTTACAACGACGTCGAATAACGTTTGAATGACGCTTGCGACGTCACGCAAAAAGGGTCTGAATAGGGCCTCAACAAAACAGCTGTAACTTACTTAAAAATCATGATATTAACAAAATTTCTTTTGCATTTTGCTTCATGATTCTTTTAGATAATAAAAAATCTCAAAATCAAATGTTTTGTCAAAATAGCAGGTTTTCCTGGAGACTGGCTCATATATAATCGGTATATAAGGTTGGATCAAACCATTGGTTACGACTTAGTGATGGTCTTTGGTTGCTTGGAAACTATATTTATAAGCCTATAACTGATGACTGAATTCATCAGAATTTCCTCAGGGGATCATATTTGCCGATGAATAATAGAAAATATAAATGCAAACACATTTTGACGGCTTAAATTACCAACTCTCATGTATTTTGACTGACCCTCGTATATACAATGTACGAGCTTATTGCAAATAATTGCGCACTTCACAATTACACATAGACCCGTTCACATAGTCTTGGTTTGTTGTTTTTTTCCATCTTTCATCAGGTGTCTTGCCTGTATATTTTATTTATAGACAAGTAACTGAATGGTTTCACGAAATTGTCCCATTTCGGTTTGAAGTAAAGCCCCTTTAAATTAATTATAATGCCTTAGTTACCATGGCAACCACAATTTTGGTCAAATTGAAGCATTCATTAATATGTGTTATCTCAACACTGATCTCTGTCCATATACCATAAATCATAAACCTGACATTAGCAATGTTTGGGTTATGGGCGGGTGGGCGGACGAACGTCAAACCTATAGGTGTGCATTGGGTACTGTCCCAAGGTGAACCTAAGCCCGAGAAACAATTGAATGGGTAACGAAACATACATAAATAACAGGGACAAAAATACTGGTAATCGAAAATGTGAAATGAAAAAATGAATACTGAACAACACGAAAACTATACACTTAACAAATCTCATAAGTGTGCACGTGTTTTTATCGTATAACCTTTTTATTCATAAATATTTCTGCATGATAGTTTGTGTATATGCTATTGTATAACACAAGATTAGATAAATAAAGTTTTTTCTTCAAAATTAAATACAGCGACACGACAAAAACGTGTGGCATTAACTTTTTCTGATGTCATCATTTGTTTAATTCTGTTTATCGAATTTCATTAAAATCCGTTGAATTGTAATTCCACATATCCAAGCTGCATAAAAACTATGTTTAAAAAAATCAACAAGATCAAACACGTATTGGCCGAGTTATGAGTAAATATGTACACACACACTTATAATATTTGTTAAGTGTATACCTGAATATGAATATGCATTATATATTATATTTATAGATACCCCACACTATGGCCACCCTTCATACACGCACATAAATTAGTTACGGTATTATCACACTCTCTGACATATATATGACGTTTATAACGTTTACAGCACTCCAAATAAGGCACAAGTTTAGTGCAAAATTCTTTCCAAAAAGATGATATTAAGTCAGACCCCCAAATTAAACAAATATTTTGCAATACCGAGGCATACCAAATCAAATTGGGAGAAAATCTTAATCTACAAAGCTTTTATTGGGAACTGATTAATAAGTATTATTATTTCAATTGACAAATGATAGCAAAATTCTGCTGTATGTGTGTACAAAGATCTAAAAACATGTATTTTTACATCTTTGATGTACGTGTAGAATATTCAAATGAAACAATGCTCAGTCTTACTACTGTATGTCATGTCACTTTTTAATAAATTGTCATTACTCATTTGTTTAATATGATTATGATTACCAATTTTTTTGTTTTTTGTTTTAATGTTTATGTTAGGTTTATATTCACTCACCATACCTTAGAGTTTATAAATCACTCTAAATTACTAATTAATTTCTGTCGCTATTAGTATTAGAGTTTAGATTGTTAAATTGTTGTTGTTTTGGTCAGTATGCTGAATGTCAGCTTATTCAACCCCAGGCTCATTCAACCCCAGAAAAGTACGGACTATTCAAACCTAGGCTCATTCAACCCCAGAGATTTTGAGGCTCATTCAACCCCAATTAATTTTTTTTATAATTAAGTTAATTTATATTATTTTTTGTTTATTTGTTGTTTGTGTATTTTCATGAAATCATGGGGATATTTTTAAACTGATTTTGTGATAGGCATGTATATTGTCAAGCAGGTGTGAACACGGGGTTGATAAATTGTGTGATACTACCATTCTGTATGCAATTAACAGAGTGTGAAATGTTTAGAGTGTTTATCATGTTTTTTTTGGTTTGTTAGATTAATTATTAGTAAATTTCTAGGTAAGTGATATTGACATGCATTGAAACTATAAACTACGCATACATGTAGTCAAATGCGTTTTTGATATCAATATGTGTAGGAACTTGAAAAAAAAAGATTTTCAAAAGAAGTAAAAGAATCACAGACATTGTTATATATTAATTATATATAATTATCTATTATTATTAACAATGAACCCAACTTATGTTTGTTAAAATATGTATTCAATGTAAAACATACTTTTTCTAAGTATTTCTATAATCATTGATTTTATTAATAACTATCTATATATCTCTAAATAAAAACACATTAATCTTTTAACATACATTTTGTATTTATAAACTCACAAACAATTGTTTTCATTGGGGTTGAATGAGCCTTACATATCTGGGGTTGAATGAGCCTAGGGTTGGGGTTGAATAAGCTCGGGGTTGAATAATACTGAAAATCGCTTGGGGTTGAATAAGCTCGGGGTTGAATAAGCCTGCTTCCCACTGACTGAAGACTATTCGTGTTTCTTTTGGCTATTCACCCATCAATACATACAGTAAACGGATACAACATATGCCTTTCTTAAAACGCAGTACATAGTGAGAAAAGGAACCAATGATTGTCTAGACCAATCATTTCCATGTATAGAGGGTGACATCGAACGACAACTCTACTAATTACAAGTTTCAAGTTTTATTTGTAGTCAAGGCCCATATAGGCATCTGACATAACATAACATTAGACAACGTAATTAAATAACAAGCTGTGCAATCAACAACAAATGACAATATTTACACAAGTATATGTATGTGGAGGATGAACAACGAGAAAATGAATAATGAAAATAAAAATGTATAGGTAGTTTAACCAATGATAGACCAAACATTTAATTTATTTAGAGGAAGAGAAACGTAATTTAATAAACAAGGCATAATTTTCCAACAGAAGGACTGTAAATGTTGGTGGAAAATCATATATTATTGTTATTATATATATATATATATATATATATATATATATGTGGAAAATACGAAAGTTAATTACAAAAACATAATGTACTTGCATTATTGTTGTGTATGCTTTAATATACTGTAATTGTATTGTAATGTAAATGTATGTATATATTTTGTCTTGACCATCTTTTTTTATTATGTAAATGGTCAAAGGCATTTCAAATGCCGATTATACCAATTAAACTGTAAACTGTAGACTGTATTATAAGTTTGACTGTAAATATATGTATGTGGAGGAAAAGTTCATTAAAAAGCTTGATGTTAATACAGATGTTCGACTGCATATGTACATGTACAAGGATATTTGGTCTAGAACGTACTAATGACGGATATTCGGGTTTTATAGCCGTCAAAAACAACAACAACCAAAAAACAACAGAAAATGTCCACGGTGTCTGATACTGTATATGCGACAAAGGTAAAGATCTAACAGATCATTTTTACATATTTTGCTTACATATTTGTTTCTTTAAGCATACAATAAGAGTCGAAATCATGTCTCAAAGTTTCGTGTTAATTGAAACTACCGTAGTGTAGTAGTTGTCGGACAGATTGATATCCGAATGTTAGTTCCTGGTTTGATTACATTTTCATAGGAATCATAGGAATTAACGATACTTGAATCGAATCTTATAAATTTATATTAATCCAGTACTAGGTTGGAGAGTCTAAATACAGTCTAAATACCAATATGATGGGAACAAATATGTTGTTGTTGTAGTTCTATTACGCTATTGCCGTAGCGAAATGTTCTCACTGTACTTCGGTAATATTCTCTTTGTGCTCTCTCTTTGAGCTTCAGCTCTTGGTACTTCGGTTTCTCTTTACAGTCGGTTGGTGCTTGTTAAGTATTGACTCGTAGCACCGATGAGTTCGTTCCTTGCCTCGTCCGTAATGTCGTCGATCTCTCCAACCAATACGGATAGGGATAAAACCCCGCACGTTAACTGCTGTCCGTACAGTAACCCCTCTACTGTACGCTCTAGGAGATCTCTTTCTACCGCAAATCTTGCACATTCGTATATGTAGTGGTTTACTGTTTCTGGTACCTTGCAAGTGTCACATAGGTTATCATTATTGTTCATGATTTTGCTCCAGTGGTCCTTTAACTTCGTTTTCCCACTGATCAATTGATTGATAATGCTGAATGTAGGCCTATTATTTTCGCCACAGCAATTCCTTGAGCCAGGTTCTTTGTATATCTCTTGAAGCATGCCTGTTTTTTCTGAGTTTGAATAACTTGTGCTCCATTTTTTTATAATTAGAGTTTTCATGCTTTTAGTTATTTCTGATGCGTCTTCCAAGTTCAACATTTTCTTGTTAATGTTATTTTACTTCATTGATTAAAGTTGGCCTCTCCCAATCCTATGATTTAGTCAAAATTACGGGTCAGATAGGAGAGGGTTAAACAGATATCCCCCATAAAACACATTTACAGTGCTCCAACTAAACTTTTAACTATAGCCGGGGCGTGGTGCCCTGTGGCTGTTTTACTGTGCCCTTTAGTGATCCATGCTGCCCAGCCCATTTTCAATGGTTTTTGCAGAAACTTTGTCAACTGAGTTATAAACAACATAACAAGTTGTTTATCATTTACATCCATAACCCTTAAATTAAAAATATCAGAGGCGGGCTTGTCACTTGTCATCTGCAAGTTACTGCTTTCAATCAATGAGATAGCGTTGCGTATTCACACATTAACAACATGTGAATGGATAATTGGTAAGAACAAATTAAAATGTACTTGCCAATTTATCAAAGTAATTAGATGACTTGTGAATTTGTCTTTTGATCTAGAAGACATGTGTTGATTTCAACAGAAATCTTGAACATCAGTCCAGAGCTACAGATAACCTGCGTATTGGGGTAATTACCCAAATAATTTTCTCAAAAAAACCCAATTGATTTTGAGAGGTGGGAGTAAGAAAAAGCAAAGACAATCTGAAATACCCAAATAGAAAAGGGTGTTATAACTTATAGTGAAAAATAGTACATAAAAGCTTATTTACCCTTTGAGTTTTATTAAATACCCAATTAAAAGTTGTCAAAACCCAATCAAAATTGAAACTCGGGGGTAAAATACCCAATTGACTAAAACCTTATCTGTAGCTCTGCATCAGTCATTTATAAATTCATTCAAAACATTCATGCAGCTTGCTAAAAGTTTTTGTTTGGGATCAAAACTTGCGGGTTAACCATAGACTTGCATATTTAATCCTCAATAAAAGATATGCGGTCAATCCAAAAAGAATTGTAGTAAGCCTAGTGGTAGAGCGCTGCTTCGAGTGCCGGAGGTCCCGGGTTCGACCCCTGGCCGCGTCATACCAAAGGCGAAATAAAAATGGTACCAGAAATTCCCTTGCTTGACACTCAGCATAAAAGGGAAACTGGCTTCTCTTCTCTCATACCCTCGTGGAGATGGATAACATCAATTCATGGATTGAGGTGTCGAGAGTGATTAATTATAATATAACTTAGAAAAACTTGTTTCAAAATCAACCTTAAATAAATTAGTATAAACTGAAAAGTCTATCACCATGTAAGGCATTATTTGGTATCCCCCCACCCCGGCCCCTCCGCACATGTTCTTATAATATATCATCACACTATCGGTTTATACTGTTAGATGTTTGATTGCTTTATGTAAATGTCAAATTTGAACACATAATAAATATTTTACACTGAACTTGAAAAACACACCTTGTATTATGTTAATAAAACTGATATGTATCTACTGTAACAGTAACTTTCAAAAACTTGATCAATAATTTTTTAATTTTTCTGATTTCAGCATATTAGTTCTGATTTCACCAATGTATCTTTGGAAAGTGAGAAGCCAAAGAAAGAAAAAGTCCCAAGACGATTGATACACTTTAGTGACGGCGTTTTGGAAGAATACTCGACAGATGAGGAAGAGGATCAACCACCTCCTCCACCCATTGTAGATACAGTATGTACAGGAGTCATGTTTTTATACCCCTGCAAACAAAGTTTACAAAAGGGTCAGGCCTAGAATAACATATTTTTTGTTTTCCCTTCCCCTACCTACCCGTAAAAAGGCTCTTCCCAAAATATGTTATTGTCCAAATTGAAATATTTTTGGTTTCTTACTTGTAAATTTTGGTACCTATTTTAAATTTCAGACTGTTGGTTTTCATCTTAGAGGTTTTACTAAATTTCACTGATTGTATGTCTTGACCAATAACTTTAATTATATGAAACAATTCCAAAAAAATTATTTAACATACCAACCTACCCATCCTAAATCTGCTTGTGTCGGGAAGGGGCAACAAAGAATTTTTTAAGTTCGGCCTTATAGAAGTGACAATTAGTGCCCTTCTTAGTACACTTGGATAAAACTATCAATGTATTAATTTAGGAGCAACAAATCTTGGTCAAGTACATTTGGCTTAAAAAGAACTAAAATCATAAAAATTGCTTGGTACCACATATACTTGGAAAAAAAAATATCGGACTGTGAAGGCTGCACTCAACAGTGTGAGCTGAGACCAAAAGGCTCAAAGGAACAAACAAAATACAAAAAAAACACAACAAGAAATGCTGCATATGTCACAATGCCCAACACAAAACTGAAAAAGAAAATTAAACTAAATTGCTATAAGTCCTAATTTCAGGTGACAAAAAGGTCCTAAAAAGTTTAAACTACTTGAACTACATGAATATTTCTGTTACACATGTATTGTATATTTTCAGAAAACATTGTCTTGGGGTCCTTGGATATGGTATTATATGTCTGCTGCTGCCTTTAAGAGTTTAGGAGGTATTAATTATGATTTTCTTTGATATTATTATTTACTGTAAAGTCATAAATTTTCGTGATTTTTCGGTTGAACAAGACCACAAAATCTAATCCCCATGATTAATAGACTTTTCAAATAAGGAGCAAAGGTGTCCTCTTCTATGTTTTGTGTCCACAATTTTTTAACTCCTGGTGTCCCCAAGAAAATGCATTTACCAAAAACCATGAAATTAAGTGCCCACAAAAATAAGTGATTTACAGTATCACATGTTGGATGTTGTTGGATCGTAATAAAGCTGTTACATGAAAATAATAAAACACTAGTGTAATAAAACTTGGATGTGATGCCATGTATCTATAGGAGACATTCGTCAAATTGCAGTTAAAAACAGTTAAAGAAAATGGCATGTTTAGCTCACCTGTGACCTGTCACAAAATGACAAGATGAGCTTTTGTAATCCTTTTTCGTCTGTGTGGTTTTCCCACATGTATGTAAGGAGATGATATTACAATGGCTCAAGTTTTCTTGTTACAGCTGCAGATACATGTGGGGAAAAGTTGGCCTGGTTTTTCGGTATTACTACTCCGAAGTATCAGTCTGCTATTGATGAATTTTACAGACTAAAAGCTGAAGTAAGTATGCATCATACAATGGTATTGGTATCAAAGTATGGTTAAGAATGTTTATTTGAAAAATAATAAATTTTGCATCAACAATGAAGTAAATGGCCTTGTGGTTGAGCGTCCGCTTCAAGAGCAGGAGGTCTCGGGTTCGATCCCAAGCTGCGTTATACCAAAGACAAAATAAAAGTGGTACCAGTAATTCCCTTGCCAGACACTCAGCAAAAAGGGAAACTGGTTTCTCTTGTTTCATACTCTCTTGGTGATGGATAACATCAGGATTAGGTGTCGAGAGTGATTACTTCAAGTCGGAAAAACTTGTTTCACAATTAACATTTTAAGTAAATAAATTAGTATAAACTAAGTCAATATTTACAGCTGATTCCATTAACTATGGTTAAGTCTGGTTTCTGGATAAGAATAGTGGCAATGGTCTCAGGAGATAGACCAGGACCTGCAAGCCCTCTTGATTGTTTTAGTGAAGTTTAAATCTTGTTCTGTTTGTATTTAAGGATGTCTTTTTTAGCACTTTTTTGACACCCCTCGTATGTTAAATGAATGTTAAAATTTCAGGAAGTAATTACATGTTTTAACTGTTTCGTTGATTTCGTTATTTTAGGAAGAAAAAGAAGAAGAATATGAAAGAAGAATGACAGAGAGAATGGAGGGATTATCTAGTGTAGATGTGAAAGTTATAGACCAACCCTTAGATACTGGATCTGGTGACATGATGTCACAAAAATTCTGATTCCACGGATTATAAAGTCTGTGTTCTGTAAAATATTGTCATTGATCAAAACTTTCACTGTGTTTTAAGGCCAGAATATTGTCACCTTCGAAGTTTTTAACAATATCTCTTTTGTCAAAGATGCACTGTGGGGGTATAATTCATCACTCCATTGATAGCTCACATGTTGTGTAGAGATCCCTTGTTCTTCATTGACCATTCACAATTGCTTTTGATCACACTAAAGGTTATGATTTAAAGTTATAAACCTAATATTTATTAAAACCTGATCACAATGATCATCTTGATAATATCTCCTCTAGGTCAAGTTTGATATTGGACCATCTAGGGTTAAAAACTAGATCAGATAATAGAAAAAACCTTGTGTATGCAGTAGATCTTAGTGACAGTTGGTCAGAACGTTTGCCCTGATAAAATCAATGTCAAGTATTAAGGGGATCGTCTTAAGTAAAAACAACTAAGTCACCAGGTCAAATAATAGAAAGTGTGCATCATTTATTAAATTCAGGTTGAGTTTGAATAAGGATCATCTGGGGTAAAAATAGTAGGTCACTAGGTCAAATCATATACAAATCATGTGCTTACAGTAGAGCCTGCATTCTTCATGGGATCTTCGTAAAAGTTGGTTAGAATGTTTATCAGATATGGTCACATATATAAATTACAAATACACAATTACAGATATTAACATATTGACTCTCTCATTAGAATAGTTATAACCATCAAATGATGGAAATCTTGCAGGAGAAAGCATGTTTCAATATTGAATTCATCAAACATTATTACCCCCCCCCCCCCCCCCCCCAACGAGTTGTAAGGGTTATTCTGGATTCAGCTGGTCTGTCCGTATTCTTGTGAACGCAACTCCTGCAGTTTTAGCAGGATTTGTTTGAAACTTTCAAAGATGAACAACCTCAATATGTACTTGTACAAAAATGATTAATGTAGGGAGGAAATAATTTTGACTGCAACGAATTTTGCAAGAATTGTGGTCCTTATTTATTCACTACTGTATATGATATATTGTGAAACATTCTTGCAGACGCAAACCATCCTACATTTTTGACAGGATTTCCACCAAACTTTAAAAGCTGACTTGCCTTGTTAGTATGTTTTCAGCTGCTAGTGAATTTCATGTCCAGACTATTACTGTTTTATTCTGTGGGAATTTAGAGACTCTTATTTGATATTCTAAGGTCAGAATCAAACATTTTCTATAATTGTTTTATCAAACTTTCATCCTAGCCCATTGTACTTAAATGTGAAAATGTTTACTTGATATTGATTATATGTTTCAAAGTTCATTACATGTATATACTTCTATTTTCATCGTCGTTAGCTCACCTGTAACATTAGTGCCAATGTGAGCTTAAGTGGTCAGTTTTTGTCCTACTTATCCCTTTGTCAAATAATGCAAAAACGCTGTTTATGAAATTGTGTCCTGTTTCACGTTTTTGTGAATCTTAGAATGACTCAGGTGAGCGATTTACGGCCATCTTGACCCTCTTGTTAATTGTTTAACTTATTTCTTGTGTTGTCAAAAGTTTTTATCTATTTTTATTTATTAAAATATGAAATCTACATGGTGATTGCTTTATATCAGTTGTTACACTCGACGATCAGGTTTTATCAGCAATGTATAAATACGGAATTGCACTCCCGCGTGTTGATCTGTTGGCCCAATTGTCTGGAGTTGCTTGTGTAATGCTGTATTCCGCGAGACCGTTAGGTCGAGAGAGATGCGGTATATCGCAATCAACGAGAGGTAAGACGACCCAATGTATCAACACAACTGACGTCATAACGCAAGGTCCATTACAATAAGGTAATTTGTTTACGTCATGACGTCATTGGCGTTGGTATATTTTCGGCCATATGTCACATCGTACATGCATGATATGGATTCAGAAAACAGAACATGTAATCCGTCACACTGTATTCCACTGTGCGATTTGGTCTGTATTGATGACAATACATAAAGGTATATATATGAGCCAGTCTCCAGGAAAACCTGCTATAATGACATTATGTACTTACAATTATGTAACAATGTTTATATAAAGCTCTAAAATGAGAAAAATGCATATCTATTGTTTCTACTCTAAGTAATTTTCCAATATAGTACTATATCTTAGCTTTAAAATTTCTTATGAATTATATCGAAATCACATACTTCGTTGCTATGGTGACCAATTCCGGAAAAGTACTCCGATTGAGAAAAACGAGGAGTTAGTTGTATAAAGCAGTAATAGCCTTTCTCTGAATGCAAATCATTTTAATTTTGATGTATATTTTAACAAATTAAACATAATTCTAAAACATGATACTATTTTGAACAATTTATGTCAAGAATTGATCAAATGATGTAATTTTGAAATCATCGATGCAGTAACGTCGTCTAACGTTTCAATGACGTTTGCGACATCACACATAAAGAACCAAATAGGGACTGTACAAAAACAGCTGTAACTTCATTAAAACTCAAGATATTTACAAAAAGCATTTTGCTTTAAGACTATGTAAAATCTCAAAATCAATATTTTTGTCAAAATAGCAGGTTTTCCTGGAGACTGGCTCATATATAATAAATGCATGTACTGGCTTACATACGAGGGCCATCCATGAAGTTTGTGGACAAGTATCAGTGTGAAAATATCGTTAAATATAATCCTAAAAATCAACTTTTCGAATAAATCTATTTGTGATATAGAACGAAATATCGTGCAAAATATGAACACATAACAATTCTACTTTACTTTGAAATTATACATTATCATTGTTGCTGAGCCCTCCAAATAGTATTATCACGTCATGATGTCAACGTCAAACTAGCATATCATTGTTTTCAAAATACTCTCCACCACATGCGACCGGAGGGGACTATAGGTTTGCCCTCAGTCCGTCCGTCATTCCGTCAACAGTTTCCAGCTAGGTTTATGAAACTTGGTATGTAGATAGGGGGCGAAAAATTGTGGTTGCTATGGCAACAGAAACATTGAAAATGGGTTAAAACCGGTAGGGGACTTCTGTATTGCTTGCAATTCTTAATAACTTGATATTTAAAGTGTATCTGTATCACAAACGCCCCTTCTATACATGGAACGACGACTGAATCCATAAGATCTAAATCTGGACTATATGGAATGCAACCCAACCAAAATACAATGACCATTCGTGCCTTAACTACAAGGTGATCTTGATTCTTTTCAACTTGACAACTGAGCTTCGTAAATGAATGCAAATGTCTTTGTAGATGCAATAACGCAGTACTTCATAGTCGCGAGGTGCTCCGTACGGTTTGACGTCAAAGTTTCTGACATTGAGCATCGAACTCTGATGCGACGTGTTCTTTTAAATACTGTTGTTATTTTACAAGCTATTACATTGAAATTTGGGAACAAACGATAATCATGCATAAAATATATCAAGTCACGAGAAAGTTAAGGTTAACTATGTTATTTAGAAAGGAGTAATTGTGGCTGAATGATTCCGAACGTAATAACATTATGTTCAAATTTTAGGCTGCTCCTCCGCAGCGCGCTACATGCAAATAGTTGCCTTAGCAACGATAACATGCGCATATGTTAAATCTGCACAACATCACTTTGCCATATTCAAATTCATAAGATGATGTTCTGCATATTTATAGTATGGATTTTAAGACTATAGTCAATATTAAACTAATAGTTGGGGGTTGTCCACGAACTTTACGGATGACCCTCCTACATACACGAACATCAGTATTGGTTATAATATATTTAAGCTTATCTGTATGCTCATGAGGAATGACGCCTTTCGATCGGTGTCCATAGGTCTTTTCATCGGTGTCCATATGTGACCTTCTAACAGTGTGCGGTGTCCAGAGTCGTTTAAACGGTGTTCATGTGTCCTAACAGTGCCCATGTCTCCTTCCAATGCTTCCAGGGTCCTTCAAACGGTGTTGTATGACCTTGAACACCGTAAATATTAATTAATATATATTACTATGGACATCTTTGAAAGGACCTATGGAAACCGTTAGGACCTATTGAACACTGTTGATAGGACCTGTAGGCACCGTTGGTAGGACCCTGGCCCCGATCTCCCGAAGCATCTCAATCTGAGTTGAGATAAATCTCAAATACTGTCATGTGTCTTTGAGGTAATGTCCATGGGAGACAAGACTCTGAAAGTTGGCACCACAAAACAGATACATTGTTCTGAGTTTATTACAGTAAATATTTTGAGCATAAAACTTACAAATGATCTCATATTTATACTCTTGACTTGAGCAAAATCTCAATTTGAGTTGAGATTTCTACTTGAGATGCTTCGGGAGATTGGGGCCTGAACACTGTTAGAAGGACCATGAACACAATTGGAAGGCAATGTTGTTAAGCTATGATACCGGTATTATGGACACCGTTGGAAGGACCCATGCACTGTTAGAAGAACCTTGAACACCATGAGAAAGACCTTGAACACTGCATGCACGCTGTAAGCAGAACCTCGGTACACTGTTGTAAATATATGATATAAAGGACATATGGACACCGTTATAATGACCTATTAACACGATTGGTATTACATGTAGACACCGTTGGAAGGACCTGTGTACTGTTGGAAGACACTGGAACCGTAAGAAGGACATTTGGTCACTCTTGTAAAGATACAATCCTATGGACACCGTTACTAGAACCTAAGGACACCGTTAGAAGGACCTAGTGAACACTAGGAAGGACCCGGGCACTGTTAGCAGGACCTTGAACACTGCTGGAAAGACATTGCACACTATAAGAAGGACCTATGTACACTGTTGTAAATGTATGATATGGACACCGTTTCAAAGACATCTGGACACCGTTAGAATGGCATATTGAACACTATTGGTATGACCTGTAGATACCGTTGGAAGGACCTGACATTTTTGGAAGACCCTGGAGCCGTAAGAAGGACATTTGGTCACTCTTTTAAAGATATGAAACAATATACTATGGACACCGCTACAAGGACCTATGGATGCCGTTGAAAGGACCTATTGAACACTGCCGACCGGTAGAACCTGTATACACTGCTGGAAGGACCATGGACACAGTAAGAAGGATACTGAATACCATGATAGATTATGAAGGACCCTGTACACTGTTTGAAGGACTCTGTACACTGTTGGGAGAAATTGGACACCGTTAGATGGACATGTTTTGTAAAGATGTGATATTATGGACACTGTTATATAAATACCTATGGACACCGTTGGAAGGACCTATTGAATACTGGTCGAAGGACCCTGAACACCATTGGAAGTTTGAAAGACCCTGTACATCATGAGAAGGCCTTAGGGTCACCATTGGAAGGACTCTTGACATGGTTATGGCTAGAATGCACACTCGTGAGATTTGTTAAGTGCATTGTTCGTCTGGTTACTGCTCGCTACAAATTCTTAAGGTTTGCCTAACACAATACTTTCACTGTTTCTATAGGAATATTGAACTGTCTCGTGCGTCATGGATTGTTTACGCTTTGTATTTGTATATATAAGCTGCACAATAATTCCTGTCAGACAGACTCGTCCAGAATGGCATTCGTACAAAATTTATGTCATAACATTACTTAAGTATGCCATTATATTATTGTATCAATAATAAAAATAATTTGTAATTTTATCTCCGAGACCATTCGCTTCCAAACGATGTAATATTCCTTTAGAATTTCGCCTTCATGTAAAGGAAACTGAGACATACCCTGCCGCTTTCCAATGATTGATTAAGTAATTTGTCTTCAGAGTTATGGAATGGTTCTATGTTGCGAATGGAAGCTATGATTTATATGCAAGTAATAAGCATTTTGACAGTTGATTTGTTAGAAGCCGAATTCACGAGTTGTGTATCGGTTTGTGTGTAACTGTGAATAGGAAATAGAATCAGCAGTTTTCACAGCGTATAAAGCTAACCGCTATGACTTATTTGGAGAATATACAATTCAACTTGTTTGACTTATTGCGAGCAAAAACATCTGTGCTTTCCGATCAAGTAAAAACTGTCTTATTTACTTATGCGCAAACGAGCTTTTTCAACTTCAGTTTGGTCAACATGACCTTTTCCGATTTTCATGAAAACAGGCTCATAAGAAGCGCCTTGTGATGCAGATTTTAAATATCATATGAAATGCATCTGTCTTATAAAGTCGTAAGTTGCACTTAAGTTGCACTTACCATCTTCTCATTCTAAGCCAGCCGCGGATATGCTAGTTAAAGGTTTATCTCCAAGATGATCTTATTTGAGTGTGACGTAGTACTGCATTGCAGTTGTAAACTCGATAGTCAGACCTCACTTTATGTCTATTTATTTGAGGTTGTCGCTGTACAGAGGTTATGTTGTGCATCTACTTGGTCTGAGGATCACCAACTTCAATTACCGGTATGAGTACAAACTTAGTTCACAACATTTTCGTGAATAAGACGACTTTAGTTGAGTTTCTAACTTATTGAGTTATAAGTACAAACTTAATTTACAACATTTTCATGAATAAAGACGACTTTAGTTGAGTTTTCAACTTATTTAGTTATAAGTACAAACTTAATTCACAACATTTTCATGAATAAAGACGACTTTAGTTGAGTTTTCAACTTATTTAGTTATAAGTACAAACTTAATTATCAACATTTCATAAATTAAGACGACTTTGGTTGAGTTTAACTTATTTAGTTTTAAGTACACACTTTTAATAATCATCATTTTCGTAAATAAAGACTACTTGGGTTGAGTTACTAACTTATTTCGTAAACCCGGGTCTGATTTGTCTTTATACAAAAACTCTGTCATATAATGTATGGCTGACTGTATCTCTATAGCAAGATTAGCTTCATTTTGCACTATAGATAAACCACAATCGTTCGGGCGTAACTGTACTTTTAATAATGAAATAATCCAGGTAAAAGGGGTGTATTCGTAAAAGAAATATATTATTTGAAATTGTAGCTTACATCGTCCTCCATGGCGCAGTAGGCTAAGCTACTGCTTATAAAACTAAATAGATTTTTTGTCTGGGTTCGAATCCCACCCATTTTGAATATTTTTTAAATTTTGCTAAATAAAACATTCGCGTGCATGTCTTTTTATATATATATTTCTAAAATATATCTACTTCCTTTGTACATTTTTTCTGTATTTTAATCCTTGAAAACACTCCCACGTCAAGACTGTTGAACAGAGATATCGGTCAACGGTCACCCGAACTGTGCTCCCTGTATTACCTGAGTAAACGCTTATTAATGTTGAAGTTTCTAAAGAATATTCTTAGAGTGGTGATTCCAATTCTAATTCCAGCGAAACCAATGATGAAAATATTTTGTAATTCAACCCGATTGTCATCTGAGCAATAAATACAATATCCAGGGAAGGCTTAAATCGTAAAATAAACGAAACAAAGCAACTTTGTATTTAACGTTAAATATAATTTTAATATTCATTAAGTAATAAAATATATGAAAAAACACTCATGTATTATAATAATAAAATTATTGAAAAAGAGTTTAGCAGCGGACTCGAACCCACAGCCTATATAAAAAGCAATGTTCTGAGTACAGACTAGTTCAGAGTATAGATCATCTTAACCACTAGGCCACGCTGTCAACTTGAAAGATAACGTGAATTTATAAGATATATATTAATAATATATTGGAAAAATAACGGTAAATATCGTTTCAATCTTAGCAAATGAACTCGCCCAAAGGTCATATTTCGAAGGTCGTTGTACATCTATATCGGTTGAACATTGCTCAGTTGTTTATAATGCATCTATGGTACATTGTATACCTAACGATTATCATCTGTTTATATAAAACGTGATTGCATTGTACATTATCTCAGGTGTCAGTGAAGGAACTATAGTCCAATCAGGATAAAAATCCAGTGACGCAGCGGTCGAGTCCACTATAACGGTGTAAAACCTATTATAAAGGCTTATACTGTAAAAACAACTGTAATTTCAATGCTGAACTAACACACTAAACTTTGCTCTACCTGTTTAGACAATGGTTGTGATTTTTTGCGTACACATAAACTGCAACGTCACTGTCACAATATCCTAACTGGACTATACACAATGTTTAGTTGTTCTGCACTTATCAATGTTTACCCCCAGAGGAGGGGGGTCGACGGGGATGCACGGGGAATTAGACATAAAGACTTTAAATTCCCGTTGTACGGGAATTTGATAACCCCTGTCGTCACATGTAGCGGGAATTAGACCGGGGACAGGAATTAAACAATCGCCTATTCAAGTTCAGGTTTTCTTTGTTTTGAAAATCTACCATAGGGATATTTGACATCAAGAATAAAAGCAACCAAGGAATTAGACAGGACTATCTGCACATGAAAGGGAAATTTGACAACCAATTTCCAAACCTGTCTAATTCCCCTATATAATCCCCCTCTGGGGGAAAACATTGACAAGTGCATTACTTCACAGATGAGTGTGTGCATGCACATATATCTACAAATATAAACATTAGGACAATTTAATTCAGATGCTGCTGCGCACTGGAGACAGCAATGTACAGTTAGTATAATTTCGTTCATCAAAGTAACACCACGTGACCTGGTTTTCAAGGACTAAACGAAAAGTCTGCCAAATGAACATTTGTAAACAATTATTCGCAGTTCTATACACATGTTTTATCCCAAACTTTTTATCTTGGTAGTGCACTCTGTCGAGAATTAGTCTGTGTAGATTCTTCTAAGAGGTAACAATTTAGTAGAACAGTTATGATCGTCGAATAGGCTTCTTAGAAGTTCATAGCGTGCTTGTTTATGATCTTAACCTCGATAGAAATTACTTTGTAAACGTGAGGCTCCATAGTGTGATTTATTGTTAAAACAATCATTCTAGCAGCGTTTAGCTTATGTTAAGGAATAGAAGACCAAGTCGTGTTGCTTTGTGGAAATTGTAAAACAGCATGGTATGAAAAACTAGTTCAACAACTCACGAAGAATGTGTTTTGTACTGGATGTTGTTATATTGATGTGTTATCTACCGTGGTAAAACCACATTGATCATATCTCTGTGAGCTGACTCTGAGAGAATACATAAGTCACATAAAATAGTGCGCCATATTACCGACCAAAATTTTGGATTAAACGACAAATCGGACTTTAATTAAACTTTTGCAAAAGGCATAAAATAAGTTCGTCAAAGAGTGCATTTTGTGAAAAAACTTAAGAATACGGAAAAGTGATTGTAGCAACTCTTGCGGAAATTTAAAACTAGCATTAAAAGCAAAATAACTGGAACATCACATTGGCACACATTGGTAGCGGCGCAATTAACCCAGTTTCAGAAACATGAAATCGTTAGAAGTGGTAGCCATGAGAAATTAATCATTGATGAAAAATCTACACAATCATGTATACTTGCACTTAGAAGAGGAAGTGATTTATTGACATTGCTTTTTACGCCAAGGAGTTGTACTGTAAAACTGTGCTTTTCTGAAAGTCAATATGAGTCGCCGGGCGAGTTTATTCGCAAAGCAAAATCCAGAAGCGAAGAAGCCTAAAGGTGTCCGCTTTCCGGATGAGCTTGTGTTTTTGGATAATATTAAAGAAAATGACATTAAAGCGTTGGGCGGTATGTTACGGAGAGCCAGCTTACAGGTTGATATTAGCGGAATCAATGATGCAGGTAGTACCATTTGTTTGTGCCTGTAAAATCAGTGTTATTCTCGGGCATCAATTTTCGTTGCCCTCGAAAGCAAAGCACCATGCTCGATTAGCAATGATCATGATAATGCACCGACCTCCAAAATACTTACAGTAAACTCCCTCAAAACCGGACTCTCTGAAAACCGGCAACCCCATAAATTCGGACAATTTCCTAGGTCCCTTATTTTCTTATTATTAAGTCAACTAAAACGCTTCGACAATACCGGACACCCAGAATTTCGGATTCTGGGCGACGTACTAGGTCCGCTGAATGCGATCTGTATCCCTTAAAATACATGTTTTTGTTTTAACCAAGTCTCGCGAAAATTGATACAGGTCTATAATTAATGATACATCTTGTTAACTTATCAGTGGTAGGTGATTACACAGTCTTTGTAATGATGACTTCTTGATTACCTTAATGCATTAACCACTGATGTAATTTGTATAGTTATGTTGTATACTGTAAAAATCATTACTATAAGCTTAGCTTTCTACTCAATCCTTGATTTGTGTAATATACTGTAAAATCATTACTATAAGCTTAGCTTTCTACTCAATCCTTGATTTTTGTAATATACTGTAAAATCATTACTATAAGCTTAGCTTTCTACTCAATTCTTGATTTGTGTATTATACTGTAAAATAATTGTAAAATAATTACCATAAGCTTAGCTTTCTACTCAATTTTTTATTTGTGTAATATAATGTAAAATCATTACTATAAGCGTAGCTTTCTACTCAATCCTTGATTTGTGTAGATAAATGTTTATTATATGTTTATGAAAATAAATACTGTTTAATTAAGCCAAATCATTAATTACTATGTGATGACTTCGAATTTCAAGCAAACATGATTCTTTCTTACTTCTATATAGATTATACATATCTTTTTTTACTGTTACAAGAAGAAATTACCTATATAAAACATTCTGTAACTATATCGTATACATTACTCGTACAAGAAACTGACAAGTACAAACAAAAACTGACACGTTTGACATTAATTTGCTCGTTCACGGTCGGACCGTTATGAACTATGTGTATGTCATTTGTCAACACCACTGCAACGACCATAATTAGTATTAATTTTATCAGCATCATGGTTGTCATCAGCATCATCATTACGACAAAAATCGCGATCATTATCTTGATGACAACCACCATCATCGATTCAGTATCATCATCAAAAACATCGTCGTCTTCAGCATCGCCGTCATCACCACCACCATAATCATCATTGTTGTCTCTACCAGAATCTCGGTCACCATCTTCACCATAAACATCATCCTCACTACAAACACCATCTTCATCAACAACATCATCGTCACATTCAAATCATTAATATTGATGTATCGTTCTGTTTGTTTCTGAATAAATGAAAGTAACTTTAAGGTCATGTGTAAAGGGGTTTCTAATTCAGAGAACGAAAGAAATCTTCACAACTGTAATACTCAAGAAACTGAAACAGCTCGGTACAATGTTTTCCACGCATTGACCGTCAATTCATTTTGGACATCATTTTGACATTTGTCGAAAAATATTACTTTTTGTACGAGACTTATTTCCTGGACTACATTGATAGTAACATGGTCATGCGATATATTTAATAACATTTTGAAATGTTAGCTTTCCATTGGTGTATGGAATTTCATAATATTATAAGATCAAGTATTGTTTGATGGCATTCGATTGTAATGGCGGTAGATATTATGATAAACAAAGATAAATGTCAACAAAAACACGTGTAGAAATTAATTATATAGTATATTTAACGCACTATAGTTTCATATAGAATATTATGAAACACCCTGTACATGTAATTTCTAAATACACATGTTATACTGATGCCGTACGTGTAATTAGTCTAAGAGTGTACTTGTACATACTCATGTGACTACATTTATTTGCCATAAATGTGGAATGTCGTTAACAGTTAATGGAACTCATATGTAAATATGCAGAAAACAGATATATCACTGCACAGTGAATATACCACCGAGGTATACTTCTGCTCATAAACATAACATACTGGATACAATATACCTTATGTTATAGCTGCCATTGTTTTCTGCCCGAGGTATTGCACTTATACCGTAAATCTAAATACGTATACTTACTATTTATCCAGTGTGTTTTCCAGGCATGCTTTCATTGAACAGAACAGAACAGAACACATCTTTTATTTTGAGACGCAGAATGTAATACATTGTTTAACAATAAAAAATATACATATATAAAAAATGATTTTCATTTATATGATTGTATTTCCTGACGAAGGCAAAATGCCGAAACGTTGATAATAAAAGTTAAATAATTTCGCGTGTTGGTGTTGACATTTATCTTTTTTATTGTTTTACAATAACATGTGTACAACATTAATACACATACATGAATTTATACAATACGGTATGGTACAATGGCGGGGTTGTCGGGATTGTGCTCACAAACATGTTAGAATAACAATACATGCAAAGGGGATCATTCTACATGCACGATCGAGTGCGAAGCTCGAGTTCTCATTGTTGGTACCACAGGTGCTTGGCATGTGTATATGACTCCCCATGGTCACCTCTACAACCCAACAACAAATAAAACTATTTTTATTTCAGATCTCTGTAGACTTTATCATTGATATCTTTGGGGGGGGGGGGGGGGGTTTGTAAGGGGGGTGGTCATATCCACATGCCAAACACCTGTGCTTGGTACAAACACGAACGAGTTTGTATTGTTGTTGCATAGACGATCGTGTGCGAAGCTCGAGCTTTCAATGTTTTTAAATACACGAACGAGTACGAAGCACGAGTTTTCATTGTTGCTGCATACACGATCGTGTGCGAAGCTCGAGCTTTCATTGTTTTTAAATACACGAACGAGTACGAAGCACGAGTTTTCATTGTTGTTGCATACACGAACGAGCGTGAAGCTCGAGTTTTCATTGTTGTTGCATACACGAACGAGCGTGAAGCTCAAGCTTTCATTGTTGGTTCATGTATACACAAACGAGTGCGAAAAACGGAGCTATTAGTGACAAGGACAAATTAGTTGACACCATATGCCTGTGATTGCAACAAAACTTAACACACGTAAAATAGAAAGTTGTGTATTTCAGGATTAACCCCCTTACATCAAGCAGTACTAGATGGGAACGAGAATGCTGTAAGATTGTTAGTTAGTCATGGTGCGGATATTAACAAACAAGACGATGATTCTTGGACACCATTACATGCAGCATGTGCCGAGGGCTATGCTGAGATCGCCCAGTAAGTATCACACTCATGTCACTAGTATTCAATACTCAATATTGGCACTAATCATGCCAGTATATTCATAAAAAAGATAATATTAAGTTAAACAGGGAAGGCAACACTCTAACCATAAAAAGATACAAGGCACAATGCCCAACACACAACCGAACGAAAAAATGATCCGCCCAACTCGCATCAAGTCATAAGTCACATTCTGATCAACTCGGCCATTGTGAATTGCAGTATATTTACCGGAGACAAACAGAAATAGCCGAGCTTTCACGATTGCCACAAGTCATTAAACGTTACTGTAAAATATCCCTAATAGTGGATCACAATAATTTTTGTTTATAATCACCCTTAATTACCCAATTAACAAACAATACTTCTAAAATTTGAACTATTTGGTAGAGGACCTTAACATGATGTTTCATGCAAAATATCAAAGCTGTAGACTTGTGTTTACCGAGTAGAAGATCTCCCAAAATGTTTTAGGTAACTAAAGTACATGTATATAGCAAGTGTTTTACGAGTGACCCGGGGCCGGGCCAGTTTAACCTATTGTACTTAATTTGAACTGTCTTGGTAGAGGATCACACGATAGTGCTTCAAGCAAATCATACTGTTGACATATAATTGTATTATACTGTTTTCTATTTCTATTTGTCACGTTTGTTATGTAACGTTAGTTACTCTTTATACAGGGTGATTCAGAATAGCCGTCACATGTTTCAAGTGAAACAGTTTTGATATCTTCGAGTATGACAACAAATGAATTGCACACACAAACCCATATGTTTTAAAGTTTATTTGATATGCTATATCATATATATTTCATGTACATTTTAGTCGACAAAAATAATTATATTTTATGGCATCTATTCAATGTAACGTCCATTTTGCTGACGATGACGTCAGTACTTACTTTACTCTTACCACCTTCTATCAATAAAATACATATATGTCTTGTACAGGAACAGGAACGAAAAGTTATAATAATGTAAAATCATTTATTTTCAATGAGACAAAATTTCGTGGTTTGATGAAAAGACTATTCCTTGGGGACGTAATTTCAAGAATTTCGGTAGTTTGAAACTGGGACATATATTATGAACCACCCTGTACTTATGTATTGTAACATTTACAGATTTCTATTGGACAACGGTGCTGATAAATCTATTGTTACATTACATATTTTTGTTGGACAACGGTGCTGATAAATCCATTGTTACATTACAGATTTTTGTTGGACAACGGTGCTGATAAATATATTGTTATATTACATATTTTAATGGACAACGGTGCTGTTAATCCATTGTTACATTACAGATTTTTGCTGGACAACGGTGCTGATAAATATATTGTTACATTACAGATTTTTGTCGGACAACGGTGCTGATAAATCCATTATTACATTACAGATTTTTGTTGGACAACGGTGCTGATAAATCCATTGTTACATTACAGATTTTTGTGGGACGACGGTGCTGATAAATCCATTATTACATTACAGATTTTTGTTGGACCACGGTGCTGATAAATCCATTGTTACATTACAGATTTTTGTTGGACCACGGTGCTGATAAATCCATTGTTACATTACAGATTTTTGTGGGACGACGGTGCTGATAAATCCATTGTTACATTACAGATGTTTGTGGGACGACGGTGCTGATAAATCCATTATTACATTACAGATTTTTGTTGGACAACGGTGCTGATAAATCCATTATTACATCACAGATTTTTGTTGGACAACGGTGCTGATAAATCCATTATTACATTACAGATTTTTGTTGGACAACGGTGCTGATAAATCTATTGTTACATTACAGATTTTTGTGGGACAACGGTGCTGATAAATCCATTGTTACATTACAGATTTTTGTTGGACAACGGTGCTGATAAATCCATTATTACAACACAGATTTTTGTGGAACAACGGTGCTGATAAATCTATTGTTACATTACAGATTTTTGTGGGACAACGGTGCTGATAAATCTATTGTTACATTACAGATTTTTGTTGGACAACGGTGCTGATAAATCCATAGTTACTGATGAAGGAGAAAGACCTTTAGATCTTGTCGAACCATCAGACCTTGCTACAATACGTGTCATGCTCGCTGATATTCGGTCATCTCCGGACGAAGAATCGGATGACGAGGATGACGACAGTTTGGACGTCACAGAGCCAGGAACTGGATGACATAGCATAGGCATTGTGTCATCAAACTTTGTTCCCGTTGACACAAAAAACAATTTCCGAGTCAAAACGAAACATACTACATTGTGTTGTGTGTATTCACATTTTCATTTTATATATACATGAGTCTATATAATGATATAGATCAGTGAATTGTTGATAATCTTGCGTCAACCAATTATAACAGTTCTGATGAAGCAAAATGAGACCCAAGCGTCCTTGTACGGACGTACAAATCTTCTCAGAACTACTTCAGTTCATTGTTTACCATGATTTACCCGATTGTAATGGGATATATCATTAAACTACACCTCACTATTAATTACAGTGTATAAACGAGTCAACTTCCGGTTATCGCAAGAAGTCATATACGTTGAAGTATATAGTCGCTCCCAATAGGTCATACAGTGATCGGAAGTTACATGTGCTTTTGCTTGCAATAAGTCATTCAAGTTGAATTGTACAGTCACTATTGATTACAGTGTATAAACGAGTCAACTTCCGGTTATCGCAAGACGTCATACATGTTGAAGTTTATATTCTCCCAATAATTCATACAGTGACCGGAAGTTACAAGTGTTTTTGCTTGCAACAAGTCATTCAAGTTGAATTGTATAGTCTCTCAATAAGTCATATGTAGTGATTAGGTTTACACGCTGTGCTTCAGTTTGATTTCGAGGATTGAACCGTGACTGTACGTGTAAGGTTTTTTAAAACCACTCTTCGATTATGGTTATAAAGACCTGTGTCACATATGCGTTGTGGCAGCCATACACCTATCTAGTCTACGATCCCTTTTTGAGGCACCTTTCGGGGAAATCGCTGGTGGTTCGTGCGACCACTATGCAAGCCGCATCGCAAACCGAATTCTCGGCATCATAGACATGTCAACTTTTTCTGCGTTTTTCTTGCGATTTACCGTTACAGCAATCGTTCTTCTATATTCATACGACGCATAGGATGTAGCTGTAGAAGTATCGTACGACAGCCTTGCAATGTCTGCGATCTAAATGGATGCCTGCGATTTTGTCTACGACCTGACTGCTCTGTTGTGGTCTTTCGGAAATAATTTTTTGAGTCACGCAAACAAAATCGTGCGGCTGATTTGACACAGACTTCAAGCCTAGTTCATACTAGCCTTGTGGTTGAGGTTTTATCAATCATATAATTACAATATACATACAATATCAATACAAAAAATACAATGAATAATATGCTAAATACTTCTAAAGAAATGGTGTTACTAGAACAGCGTCAGATACTGATTACTAGCAACACTCTCCAAGGTATAACGATTCTACATGTGAAGTGTTTCCTGAGCTTCAAAGACGCTACTTTCTTCATAACCCTACTCCACTTGTCGACAATAACATACATATAACGAAATATACTTATATCATCGTATGACAATATAGCATGACATAAGCCAGTACCGTATATGATAGACGCTGAACCAAATCCTACACAGTGACCTCCCTTGTCGCTATGCTGTAAAAAAGAAGCAAAACGTAACGTGAACTGTGTGGAGTTTAGAATATAACATGAATATCATGAGTATGTGTTGTTTCATTTTCAAATCCTACAATAGATCTATCTGACTTTGTCGATAGAAAATCAAAGCACTGGCGGTGATGATGGTTGTGGAAAACAGAATGCATTTGTTTCAACTATACTTTTTATACCTGAATATTAGATGTACATTGTACATGTAATACTTTGGATGTCAAAGTACTTAATGTTGTTTTACTGGAGGGAACCTTTTAATTAAGGTACATGCCCGATTCTTAGCAACGTATGACAACATCGTGTCCGATTATTCGAGCAGATCACACCGTTCAACCCGATATCGCGTAATCGGTTGATATCACGTAATCAGATCACAGCGAACGTCGCGCAATTTCGCTGTGATCTGATTACGTGATATCAACCGATTACGCGATATCGGGTTGAACGGTGTGAGATCATACTTGGTTATAGAACTTAGATTCTTAAATAATCTAGATTCTGGGATGATGATAAAAGTAAGTTAATTTATACTTATTTCCCCGCATAGTCCTGTATTTTCCTGTATTAAAATATTGAATTAAAATACGTACAGTCACTACAATGTATTAATGAACCCATCACGTACCTTTGATGAACACATTCTAAAGTTCATGGGATCGGCACGATGTTGGGTCTTCCGGGGTCAAAATCTAAGTCACTAGGTCAAATCAGAGAGAGAGAAATTTTGGCCTAATCGTTTTGAAACTTGATCACAATGAGCATCTCAACAATGTGAACTGTGACGAAACCAAATTATTAATGTGTACTGTTTGTATGTAACCTGCTGTTTCTTCAAAAGATAAAGGATTTCAACATTTTGTATTCAATGTGCTGTTTTCAATCGTTAAAAAATTAGATAACTTTATACCTGCGTTTGTTCTACAATACTGCAATTCCAGCCATAAATCAATTCCCTTTTAATGTAGAAGATGGGTTTTCCTAATTTTCAGTTACTAATTCTAAATATCATTAGGTACCGGTATATATTTTTGAAGTACCATGCTCCGTAAAAACTGTTTTTACACATTCACCATCATACACTTCGATTCAATAATAATATGTCTTATCAAATCGTCAACACTAATGGATGTTCTTCTTTTAGTCTTCAACTGACCGCTTGTTAACAGTGTAGATTCTAAGAGTACCTATGTATACTGGTGCCTGGTATTTCCACGGTACTTAACTATTAACTTAGATATAAAATGTTTAAAATGTCCATACTGGTTACAGCCTGTCACTAAATGATAAAAAACATCTTTGGTTTATTAGTTTATTCTAATTCAATGTTTATATTGGGTTAAAACATGAAGAAAATTAAGTAAAGAAAAACCCTACACCTATTCTGTACATATTGAGCGGATACCCACATTTCCATGGTATCCGATGTAAACAGTTCTTTGCACCACCTACAAGACATTCACTTGTTAGAAATCCAGTCAAAAATGTTTAGGCAGGTGTTACCAACGATAGAAGGCTATGTAACATAAGCTGTAATGTTTTTTATATCTCATACCTCGGAAAAAGGGGTACCATGGAAATATGAGGCACAGCTATACATTAAAAGTGAATATCGCAATGCACAAGATCGAACAAAAATGGACATCTCAAATGCATTTAATTTTCATTTTTATTTGTAGTTATCATCAGCGGACTATAGAATTGTCGTCTGCGCACTACACTATACTCCAACGCAAAAAAATGCAACATGATAAGAATTTCAATTGTATACCCAACTTTCAAAATTCATCAAAGGGTTTATGAAATATGAAGCAACAATCTTTAAATTTAAAAGTTCAACAAAAGAAGATAAAACAAAGAAAATAAATCGCCTCTCATTAGTTAATGCCGCGGTCAAAGAAAGCCACTATGAAATGCAAGTTGACACAGGAACACCTTAATCAAATGGATCACGACGTACGGACGTCGGCAGGGTAAATCATGATTTAATGAGTAAGTAACGCACAGCGGCCACAGTTCATGACATCAGCTGCGTGGAATACCATGTGCCACCGACCATTACGTGGTCGTCTTAGAGAAAAGTCGGGATAAATCGACCCAGAAAATGCCGAAACACTGTTTAATTATTAATTATTAATCCCGACTTTTCTCTAAGACGATCACGTAATAGTCGGAGGCACATGGTCTTCCACGCAGCTGATGTCATGAACTGTGGCCGCTGTGCGTTACTTACTCATCAAACCAGACATTGAGCAACGGTGTGCACCAAAACGGCAGCCGACAGTTGACCTATGAATTCCTGGCTTTTAGCATGCAGAGAACTCGAACAATTTGCTCTCTTCTGAGCAGCATCACCGCATTGATGTCGGATATTTTTCAAGAATTCAAAATCTCAAATACTTCTAGTAGATACTGGCAAAATCAGGAACTAGTATATAACTATGAGGCTACAATCTCATCCGGTAGAGACGTATATCACAAAGAGATGGCAGAGTAAGCCTACTACCAGAATTCATCTAAGGTAATCTCAGGTGAGGTATAGTTCGTTTAAGTCTATTTATTCAGGTCTGTCACTTGTGTACAACCATTACAATATCATAACATTGCATTTTGTTATTGTTTAAAACATTTTATTTGGAGAAAGGGCAGTGAAAACAAGCGTGACGTTATTCGCTAATCTATCTATTAAAATAAGACAATAAAAAGAGAAATTGTAATGTTTATGTTCACAATATTGTGTAAACAGATGACTGACCTGATTAATCGATTTATATGATTTTACGTTTTCTAACCAGCCTGTCACAACACAAGTTACATTTGGAATAAAAAAAATTGAAGCGACATTATTTTGGTGCATGAGAAATTCCCTGATATCGGGGTTAGCGTTAATAAATAGTTCGCACTTATAGTGGGATTCGAACCCGTGCTATACGTGCATTTAGACCTTTTAAACATAGGAATCTGGCTGTGAAAAAAATCCTCTTAATAAATGCCCATCCGTCGTTTTCATCGGATGGGCATTTTTTAGCGGCTTTTTTCACAACAAGGTGCCTGCTTTACTCTTTATCAATGATACAGTTACCTGTGGATGCCTATGGTTTTAAACAAAAATTCACAAGTCTACTGACAAAATTCATGATGAAAAAGTACGAGTCTTTCAAAAAGAGAATAACAAGTTAAACTTGTTGCGTTTCTTTTGCGTTTAAGTATATAATATTGAAATTATGTTCGTGATAATGTTATAACATACCGCAGATAAAGCGTTTATGCTCAAAGATCAAACTATTTTAATAAGCATGACTTTAAATCATTATGTACACAAATAAAGAAGCTATAGTATGTATCCTATATCTACTAAACATTGTACGAGTTTTGTATAGATTTTCGAACTTTGCGATCCAACCTGTGGTGAATAGATATAGAATACACTCGGTTTATAGATTGACGGGATATTTTATTGAAAAATAATAAATCATAGCTTTGTTCAATTACTTGATCATAATGTAGCCGTGTAAATATTATAAAATTACTTATC
This sequence comes from Spisula solida, assembly GCA_947247005.1. Classification (NCBI taxonomy): domain Eukaryota; kingdom Metazoa; phylum Mollusca; class Bivalvia; order Venerida; family Mactridae; genus Spisula; species Spisula solida. Next base: position 45,887,320 of record OX365945.1, on the reverse strand, counting down.
AATAATTATATACATGTAGAAGAAAATAGTTTGGAATAATTACATTAACTGCAATCATGGTAAGAATTTTTAGTATTCTTTTTTTCTCTATGACAATACAACCGCATGTATAGATCGGTGATTCCTGTTTCAATATCACGAATACAGTGTATTCGTTAAAAATGCTTTATTTTTATCTCATAGATCTTATTGTTGTATTGAATAGTTGTTTGACCTGTCAAAATTAACATAATCACACGATACCTGCACATTATAAATTAGCAAGCCTTTTCTGAGGATTTACTTATCTATAGTGTGCACACACCGTGTATTTTCTACTCGATATACGTTCGAGTGCATAAAAGTGTAATTAAAAGGTCGGAAACCACTTTATTCAATACTGTAAACAAGAATATCAAAACTATTCAATATTAATGTCATTTAATTGCTTATTTAAATCTTCTCTGTCAGAAAATACTCTTTATCCTTTCTCTTTCAGTTAATAATTCATTTATATCAAAGAATACGGGAGATCTTTGTTTATACTTAGCACCTAACAGAACCACTCTTCCGTGTTGTGGTCAAAGAGGGGCAAATAACTGTCCACCAGTCAAAGAGTGGCAAATGTATAACTTTGGCCTGATTACTAAAATGTATATTTTATCGTCAATACGTTTGTGTATGCCTGTATGGAATAATTTATTGGTTATATACATAATTGTCGATCTATTTACCTTATGCTTAATTGCTCGTGAATATTTTTGTGGCCTTGTCATAATCGCGTGTTAAATGATATCACTCAACGGAAGCGGTAATTGTTTAAAGAATAATGCGGGTTAGGTTTGATAATATTTTCTTTCCAAATAATACGAAAGATAAATTTGAATGAACTTGACACTATACCACAGTGCGTTCAAAGTTAAGCGGTTACATTGTATAAACAGAACATCGTCTATAGTGCCTATAGGTAAATCTGGTATTTATTGGTATAAATTGATTCGATATCATTATGTTTAAGCACGTTCCTATAGAATGGACGCTGTAGTATGCTTAGGCTAATGGCCAAGCCTAAAACAGGGGCTTAAATTGGATACAACCATTCCACGAGGTAGAATATTTCAAAACCGATATTTTATTGAAGACGGGAAGGTCTTTGACGTTTATGGAATCTGAAAAACGATGGTTGTGAATAGGAGAACAATGTAGATCAATATGAAAATCGACTTTATTAATGTGTGTTTTTTGGTGTTTGGAGAGGCAATTTTTACGACATATCTGTTACCATCGATTTTGTTCAGGAAAAACAATAAACTAACTGTTTCATGTTTAATGCAACTTGACTACTCTACATTTGAACTAACTACTTTACATCTGAACTAATACCTTTAACATTGCATGCATGAATAAACATTGCCCACTATCCACTCTGCTTAAGACTATTCCAGGACTCTTAGATATTAAAAGCTAGAATCAACATCACCTTTCTCTGTTATCATTACACACAAAACATGGTGTCAGAAGTGTAAAGTTTAAATTGGATTTAAACATAAATAATTATATGGATTAAGTTTATATATTTGATTGGACTTATCATTGCCATTGTAAAAAGATGGATTCACAGATAAACCCAAGAATGGACTGGGAGGCAACGGACTTGCCAAATGCATTCAGAAAGTTCAAGGAACATTGTCAATTCATGTTCGGGGGACCTCTTGAGAAGAAGTCCGAAGAGGCCCAGTGCAATTACTTAATGCTCTGGGTAGGAGAAAAGGGAAGACAGATTTTCTCAACCTGGAATGTCACGGATGAAAATAAAAAGCTACTTCAAACGTATTATACAGGGTTCCAGGAATATTGTGCTCCTAAAGTGAACCACATATATTCACGATTTAGGTTCAAGTCATGTGTTCAAAAGGAAGGGCAATCCTTTGAAGAATTTGTCACAGAACTAAAACTGTTGATAAAAGACTGTGGATACGTAGAAGACATCCAACAGGAAATGATCCGGGATCACATTGTATTTGGAATACAATCCCACCAAATAAGAGAAAAGATGATCAACGAAGGATCAGCTTTAACACTGGACAAATGCATTGATCTGGCTCGCACGTACCAACTCAGCCAGACACATTTGAAGGATATTAGCGGTCAGGATCATTCCGTCAGCATGGTGAGAAGATCGACCCAGAATACACAACAAAACAACGATCAACAAAAATCAAGGAAGCAAAACTACACCTACCAGAACAACCAGTGTAATAACTGTGGGACGAATCACTCGGAACGGGATATGTGCCCAGCAAAAGGAAAAACTTGTTTGTACTGTTCCCGACTAAATCATTTTGTGAGAGTGTGTAGGAAAAAGAAACAGGATTATTTACGTACTAATAAGAAAGTAAATGAGGTAACCAATTTTAACACTACTGATCTTGATTGTCTTGATAGTCCGTCATCCACTGAGGATAGCTTCCATGTAGGTACCATTGAACATGACAAGTTAAAAAATCAGGCGTTTGCTAAAGTTGTTGTTTGCTCAACTTTACTTAACATGAAGATTGACACTGGCGCACAGGTTAACGTCATTCCAAGGTCAATTTACACGTCTTTAGGTAAAACCGGTCCGTTGCAGTCAACACAAATACACTTGACAGCATACAATGGTCAACCACTGAAGGTCGATGGTTTAATTACCCTCCCTTGTACATACAATGATAATACTACACATGAGGAATTTTACATAGTTGATACAAATTCTAGTCCTGTAGTAGGTCTACAAACATGCCTTAAACTCAATTTGGTTAAGTTAGTATTGGCTACTAGCTGCAATACACCCGTTACCAAAACAGAAGTACTCAGTAAATACTCTGATGTATTCACTGGAATAGGTAAATTGCCAGGTGAATGTGAGATACACTTGCATGAGGATGTCACACCAGTTATACACCCTCCACGTAAAATCCCAATTGCTATCAGAGATAGACTCAAGACCGAGCTAGATCGAATGGAAAGTCTAGGAATCATACAAAAGGTCACAAGTCCGACAGACTGGGTTAACAGTCTTGTTATAGTTGAGAAATCCAATGGTTCTTTGAGAGTATGCCTTGATCCAAAAGACCTTAACAATGCCATTAAAAGACCACACTATCCGAATAGGACACTGGACGACATACTGCCTGAACTATGCAATGCTACAGTGTTTTCTAAATTTGATGCTCGTAGTGGCTACTGGTCTGTCCAGCTGTCAGAAAAGTCTTCCTACTTAACAACATTCAACAGCTATTTTGCCCGTTATAGATTTCTTAGGTTACCCTATGGTCTTAAAAATGCAAATGATGTGTTCTGTGCCAAAATGGAACAATGTTTAGAGAATTTGCCAGGTGTTAGGACAATAGTAGATGATATTGTAGTATTTGGTAAGGACAGGGCGGAGCATGACAACAACCTCGACAATCTAATGATTAGATGCCGAGAAATAGGTATCAAACTCAATCCCGACAAAACTGAGATAGGCAAAAGTGAATTACCATTCTTTGGTCAATTAATTACAGCTGAAGGTTTGGAAATAGACCCAGCAAAGGTCAAGGCCATTAAGGAAATGCCACCTCCTACCTCAAAATCAGAATTACAGACAATTTTAGGTATGGTCACATATCTACAGAGATTTGCTCCCAAACTATCTGAGATTACTGTGCCATTAAGACAACTCCTGTCAAAGGATGTTGAATTCAGTTGGGATAAGCCACAGGATGAAGCCCTGCAAAAGGTCAAAAACATAATAACGCAAAGCCCCGGTACGGTACTTGCTTACTTTGATCCAAATAAGGAAGTCACATTACAAGTAGACGCATCGAAATATGGGTTAGGTGCTACGCTGCTGCAAAACGGCAAACCAGTTTGCTTTGCATCTAAATCACTTACCTCAGCTGAGGTGAACTACGCTCAAATAACTAAAGAGTTATATGCCATATTGTTCGGGTGCAGAAAATTCCATCAATATGTTTATGGGAAACGCATAAAATGTCAATCTGATCACAAACCACTCCAGGCAATTTGGAAAAAAGGGTTGCACTCAGCACCTCCTCGCTTACAACGCATGCTACTAAGCTTGCAACCATACGACATTGATTTGATTTTTATCCCTGGACAAAACATTCCTCTGGCCGATACATTGTCCAGAAAATTCCTGCCCGACACATGTCCAGAAATCGCATATAGTTGTGAATTAGACACACAGGTCCACGCACTCATGTCAAATATGCCAGTCAGTGACCAGAAAATGGAACAGATTAGGACAGCGACCAAAGCTGACTCCCAAATGCAAATGCTTTCCAGTGTTATTCTTGAAGGATGGTCAAACGATAGGTCACAATGTCCTAAATCTTTGTTAGAATTTTGGAATTATAGAGATGAACTGTCAGTGGTAGACGGTATAATTCTAAAAAGCTCCAAAATCCTTATTCCTAAGGAACTAAGACCGCTCATGCTAGACAAAATTCATGAAGCACATTTAGGTGTTGAAAAATGCACACAGCGTGCAAGAGAAATATTGTTTTGGCCCAGCATGACTACTGAAATTAAGTATAAAGTACTTAATTGTCCCATTTGTATAGAACACAGGTGTTCAAATGCAAAGGAACCCCTAAGACCTAGTAAGATACCAGACAGGCCATGGCAAGTTTGTGCTACTGATTTATTTTACTGGAATAACACGGATTACGTCCTGTTAGTAGATGCTTACAGCAAGTATTTCGAGGTTAGTCACCTCTCTAATACTAAATCAAGTTCAGTCATACACAAATTGAAAGGTTACTTTAGCCGCCATGGTATTCCTGAAACATTATACTCAGATAATGGCCCATGTTATAGTGCGGAAACTTTCACACAGTTTTCAAAACAATTTGACTTCAATCATGTCACTTCCTCCCCAGGTCATTCATCCGGCAATGGTCTGGCAGAGATCACTGTCAAAACTATCAAGTCTTTGTTTATCAAGGCAAAACAGACAGGCCAAGATCCCTATCTTGCAATTCTAGAATATCGTAATTCCCCATTACAGTGTGGAAAATCACCAGCTCAGCTACTTATGAGTAGGCAGCTAAGGTCAACATTACCATTAACATCCGACCAACTGGTCCCAAAAGTACCCAATGCACACATAATTAAGGATAATATGCAAAGTGAAAGGCAGAAGTCAAAGTATTACTTTGATAGGTCAACTCAGATACTCAACCCCTTAGAAATAGGAGAAGGTGTTAGGATTAGAGAAGGTAAACGCTGGGTACCAGCACTAGTTAAGCAAAAAGAGCATGACAGATCATATGTAGTACAAACTAAAGAAGGTGCATTGTACAGGAGAAACAGGTATCATTTACTAAAGTCAAATGAGCAACCATTTATTGATAGAAACATCAATCTTCAATTAGCATCAGCACAACCACCTTTAGAAAATAAGGTGTACACTCCGCATGTAGCCAGTGACCCGGTAACACAAATGTTGACACCAGGTCAAAATGCCAATTCTCAGGAATCTCAAGTTAAATCACTACCACAGGCGTCTAAACAAGCTTCACCGGTCAAACATCAATCAGCCATGTCTGACAGTGATCAAATGTACAAGACAAGATCAGGCCGTAGTGTTAAACAACCTCAAAGACTTACTTACTAGTGCATACATATTGCTGTGATGTATATTGATTTGTCTTTATGTTTACTATACATGTACTATAAATATATGCCTATGTTAAAGTTGTCTGAAATTGTGCCCAGACAAACGTTTTATCAGAGAACGCACTGGAAGATCATAAATCTTCAAGAGCATTCCTGTGGTCAGTGAAATTTAGTGATGATCAGTTAATGATACAGCGTGTAATCATTATCTAGTGAAATGGACACTTTACTACAGTCGATTGCTGATAAGCCGTAAATTAATTACCTGACATTCAGATAACAGCACGCTCCTGAAGAAAGTGAGAACATTAACAGTCATAAAATAGACATTTGGATTAATCAGTATTCTGTAAATGGGAGATCATGAACTGTGAACTTTGAATCAAGGAAAATTTAAGTTTAATTATTTGTTTGTAAAATTATGTGTTTGTTTTATAAAAAGGGAGATGTTTCATGTTTAATGCAACTTGACTACTCTACATTTGAACTAACTACTTTACATCTGAACTAATACCTTTAACATTGCATGCATGAATAAACATTGCCCACTATCCACTCTGCTTAAGACTATTCCAGGACTCTTAGATATTAAAAGCTAGAATCAACATCACCTCTCTCTGTTATCATTACACACAAAACACTAACATTATTATTGATGCATCAAATCACATTATGAGTTTCTTACAACACACTAAAGTCCAGTTCTATACTAGATAGCTTGCGAAATCCTATTTTGGGGTTAAAACTTAACAAAAAAGATAAATTAAAAGTGCGAATTTTAGGAATCGGTTCATCACAATATAATGTATCAATTTATTTGAAATAAAATCACCGTTTGGCAGGTAAATAGTAACTTGTAGTTTAATATGTAGTATTTTTATTATCTTTCAGAGTCGGAAGTCAGCCAAATTTCCCCCGACTATAAAGCCAGAAGACCAAGTTGGCAAGAATGACAGAGTACGTACAATTTACTTCATTGTGACATTCAAATAAATTGTGGCAAGTATTTATATAATTAAACTGAGTACATAACGTAACGTACATGGTACATTTTCTTCATAGGGTTACATGTTGTCCTATAGCTTTCTTCGAGGGTCACACAGAAAAATGAAGCAAGTTGGTGTGTTTTAACCTAGTTATATTATCCTAGCACTGAACCAACCAGTCCTGTATTTACCCAGTTACAGTGTGTTGAAACTGAACTATGAAACTACCCAGTCACATTATCCTAGCATTGAAACAACCAGTCCTGTAGTTACCCAGTTACAGTGTGCTGAAACTGAACTATAGAACTACCCAGTCATATTATTCTAGCATTGAACCAACCAGTCCTGTATTTACCCAATTACAGTGTGCTGAAACTGAACTATAGAACTACCCAGTCATATTATTCTAGCATTGAACCAACCAGTCCTGTATTTACCCAATTACAGTGTGCTGAAACTGAACTATAGAACTACCCAGTCACATTATTCTAGCATTGAACCAACCTGTCCTGTATTTACCCAATTACAGTGTGCTGAAACTGAACTATAGAACTACCCAGTCACATTATTCTAGCATTGAAACAACCAGTCCTGTATTTACCCAATTACAGTGTGCTGAAACTGAACTATAGAACTACCCAGTCATATTATTCTAGCATTGAACCAACCTGTCCTGTATTTACCCAATTACAGTGTGCTGAAACTGAACTATAGAACTACCCAGTCATATTATTCTAGCATTGAACCAACCAGTCCTGTATTTACCCAATTACAGTATGCTGAAACTGAACTATAGAACTACCCAGTCATATTTTCCTAGCATTGAACCAACCTGTCCTGTATTTACCCAATTACAGTGTGCTGAAACTGAACTATAGAACTACCCAGTCACATTATTCTAGCACTGAACCAACCAGTCCTGTATTTACCCAATTACAGTGTGCTGAAACTGAACTATAGAACTACCCAGTCACATTATCTTAGCACTGAACCAACCCGTCCTGTATTTACCCAATTACAGTGTGCTGAAACTGAACTATAGAACTACCCAGTCACATTTTACTAGCACTGAACTAACCAGTCCTGTATTTACCAAATTACAGTGTGCTGAAACTGAACTATAGAACTACCCAGTCACATTATCTTAGCACTGAACTAACCAGTCCTGTATTTACCTAGTTACAGTGTGCTGAAACTGAACTATAGAACTACCCAGTCACATTATCCAATAACACTGAAACTACCCAGTCACATTATTCTAGCATTGAACCAACCCGTCCTGTATTTACACAGTTACAGTGTGCTGAAACTGAACTATAGAACTATCCAGTCACATTATCTTAGCATTGAACCAACCAGTCCTGTATTTACCCAATTACAGTGTGCTGAAACTGAACTATAGAACTACCCAGTCACATTATCCTAGCATTGAACCAACCGTTCTGTATTTACCCCAATTACAGTGTGCTGAAACTGAACTATAGAACTACCCAGTCACATTATTCTAGCATTGAACCAACCAGTCCTGTATTTACCCAATTACAGTATGCTGAAACTGAACTATAGAACTACCCAGTCATATTTTCCTAGCATTGAACCATCCTGTCCTGTATTTACCCAATTACAGTGTGCGAAACTGAACTATAGAACTACCCAGTCACATTATCTTAGCACTGAACCAACCCGTCCTGTATTTACCCAATTACAGTGTGCTGAAACTGAACTATAGAACTACCCAGTCACATTTTACTAGCACTGAACTAACCAGTCCTGTATTTACCCAATTACAGTGTGCTGAAACTGAACTATAGAACTACCAAGTCACATTTTACTAGCACTGAACTAACCAGTCCTGTATTTACCAAATTACAGTGTGCTGAAACTGAACTATAGAACTACCCAGTCACATTATCCTATAACACTGAAACTACCCAGTCACATTATTCTAGCATTGAACCAACCCGTCCTGTATTTACACAGTTACAGTGTGCTGAAACTGAACTATAGAACTATCCAGTCACATTATCTTAGCATTGAACCAACCAGTCCTGTATTTACCCAATTACAGTGTGCTGAAACTGAACTATAGAACTACCCAGTCACATTATCCTAGCATTGAACCAACCGTTCTGTATTTACCCAATTACAGTGTGCTGAAACTGAACTATAGAACTACCCAGTCACATTATTCTAGCATTGAACCAACCAGTCCTGTATTTACCCAATTACAGTATGCTGAAACTGAACTATAGAACTACCCAGTCATATTTTCCTAGCACTGAACTAACCAGTCCTGTATTTACCCAATTACAGTGTGCTGAAACTGAACTATAGAACTACCCAGTCACATTATTCTAGCACTGAACCAACCAGTCCTGTATTTACCCAATTACAGTGTGCTGAAACTGAACTATAGAACTACCCAGTCACATTATCTTAGCACTGAACCAACCCGTCCTGTATTTACCCAATTACAGTGTGCTGAAACTGAACTACAGAACTACCCAGTCACATTTTACTAGCACTGAACTAACCAGTCCTGTATTTACCCAATTACAGTGTGCTGAAACTGAACTATAGAACTACCCAGTCACATTATCTTAGCACTGAACTAACCAGTCCTGTATTTACCTAGTTACAGTGTGCTGAAACTGAACTATAGAACTACCCAGTCACATTATCCTATAACACTGAAACTACCCAGTCACATTATTCTAGCATTGAACCAACCCGTCCTGTATTTACACAGTTACAGTGTGCTGAAACTGAACTATAGAACTATCCAGTCACATTATCTTAGCATTGAACCAACCAGTCCTTTATTTACCCAATTACAGTGTGCTGAAACTGAACTATATAACTACCCAGTCACATTATCTTAGCATTGAACCAACCAGTCCTGTATTTACCCAATTACAGTGTGCTGAAACTGAACTATGAAACTACCCAGTCACATTATCTTAGCACTGAACCAACCCGTCCTGTATTTACCCAATTACAGTGTGCTGAAACTGAACTATAGAACTACCCAGTCATATTTTCCTAGCACTGAACCAACCCGTCCTGTATTTACCCAATTACAGTGTGCTGAAACTGAACTATAGAACTACCCAGTCACATTATCTTAGCACTGAACCAACCCGTCCTGTATTTACCCAATTACAGTGTGCTGAAACTGAACTATAGAACTACCCAGTCATATTTTCCTAGCACTGAACCAACCCGTCCTGTAACTACCCAGTCACATAATCCTATAGCACTGAACCAGCCAGTCGTGTAACTTCACAGTCAAAGTACAAATTTATCCTGATCACATATTGGCATTCGTATTATGTATGAAGAGTACAGATTGAGATGCTCCCGGAGATGATCGGGCCTTGATTATGTGTGTTGAGTACATGCATTATTTTCCGCACTGATTTTTTTCAGGTTGAAGCAGATCAGATGACAGAAGAACAAATCGCGGGTATATATTTGTGTGAGAATGTTCATGCGAATTACAATACAACCTTTCCAGGGCGGCCTTTTGTAGAGCAACGACTTCTCTATAACAAAACCTTCAAAATGGCCATAAGCCAATATTTACTTAACTTTAACCACTGTAGCGAAATGTGCTGCTCTACAGAGGTCGAACTGTATGTTCATAAATAAACTCTTTGTAGCAATGACAATTGACAAGACGTTGAATGTGATTTATAATTGAGTTGACCAATGAACACGGGTTGTATTTTTTCATGACGCTTAATGTGTATATAACGAACACAAGTCTGCATGATTTGCTAACGGAAATCGATATACAGTCTAACTTGTACTAGCGACCACGCGTATTAAGCGACCTTTGTCTTTAACGACCGTTTCAACGCAATAACCTTAATTGGTAACATAATTATACATAAGTGTTAGGATCACGTCAATATCTCCGTACTATATGGACGTACCAAGGTACTGTTTCATCTAAGGACTTACGGAAATTCTTAAACAGTTCAAATGTAAATTCATTATAATTATTTAAGATATGTAAATTGTAATAGAAGGTTGTAATGAATTATGCTTCGGTTAACGAACTACTGTCACCAATTGATATGTATAGTCCAGAGAATTTGACACGAATCTCGAACTTCTATTAGCATAATTTCCCAGCTGATTTATTGCTTATATTTATTTCCCCGGTTGTATGTTTTCATAAGCGGGGAGTATCACGAAGACACTCAAGATGTGATACAAACACAAATCTAAAGGACCGAATTTGCACGATTTACTCGCGGAAATTTATATATTCAACTCAAGAACCCTGTAATATATTCATGCATAAAGGTCAGGAACGTGTCAAATTATCCGTGCTAAATGATTCAACGAATAATTATGCTTATGGTACAAACTCACGTTTCAGAGTTAAAGGAAGCATTTAGTTTATTTGACAAAGATGGTGATGGCGATATATCAACTAAAGAATTAGGTACAGTAATGAGATCACTAGGTCAGAATCCATCCGATCAGGAGTTAGAAGATATGGTCAGAGAAGTGGATGTAGACGGTAGGTTGATCTATGTATATGAACTTTAAGACAATGAGTATCACTGGTTATGAGATTTAGATGCGAGCTTTAGCGAGCGTCTAATCTCATAACCAGTGATACGAGATGTCTATCCGACTTAGACCACGTGACTGACTAATTTGTACATTTACCGTTATTCATACACATTTATGAAGTTGAATATTGTATTTCTAACCAGATTGTGCAATTTGCTCCCAGCAATCGTAGCTAACTGTATCATTAATAATGAGTCACCAAAAATATTTTTTTATAAAATTTATAATATCTTAGAAAGGTTTATACATGTGACACGAGAAATTGACCACACAGTCACTGAGGTGCAGTTTATTAAACATTTCATTAATACTGGTGTTATTTTTAATAAATTTACACTGTCAGAAACTAAAGAGCTTCGTCTTTACTTTGATATCAATATTTTAAAAATCCGTCCATAAATAAGAAAATAAACCCATAGGGCGTGCAATCCAGCCTTTTTTTGTTTATACATTGTAATAGCATTGTCGTTTCTATTGAATGACTGGACACCGTGGTATACTTTTCATGGTACATTTGTGTATAACTTTTTAACTAGTCGACCAATTTCGATGGAATTTTGCATGGAGGTAGTTCTAATAATGTTGTCTATGAGTGTAATTACTTTAAGAAGCCAATTCTTGTTTATGATACCATGAAAATCTGACCATTTTAGTACAAATGCACCTAAGTTTCTACGATATTAATTTTATGGAAAAAAAGTGTTGTATGCTCTTTATAAATGATACAGTTACCTGTGCCAGCAATAGGATTGAATTCTAAACTTATTACTCAAAACAACAAAGGATCAAAATCACAGGTTATTCAGCTCAAAAGTGTTGGATACGGGATTTAGACCATGGCAATACTGCGCTGTGATTGGCTATTTACAGCTTATAGTGGTCTAAATAATAATATTAATAATATTCCCTACTGTTTCTCTTTACTCAGGTGTATAGATGTGTACCTGAGAGGGTCATTTTAAAGGTGCTGCCTCACAGATTGGGCTTACATTTTTGTATATCGTGATTTTCCAACCTTACCAAGAATTGATGTAATAGAAAGCCACTGACGGTTGCTTTATGAAAGATTTGGTGCAAATAAGCAATTTTAACCAATCTCGATATCGCCCACTGAGTATTTTTTTCTTGAAAAAAAGTGCTAAGTTTCCTTCCAACATGCTTTGTGAATTAAATCAATTATGTAATTCACCTGTGATTGAACTGTAACATCAACAAACTACAGCGTAAACATCATTGTGATATTTGGTTCGTTTTTCGATTCGTTTTCATATAATACGAACAAATTTCAGGAAAGTTAAGTACTAGTAGTATTAATTCTATAGGGTATTAATACCCTATAGAATTTCTGATGTAAACATACTAAATAACTACAAAATGCCGAAGTTTCTCAAGTTATTTTAAATGTCGGTGTGGTTGTTTATGGGATATACAGGCAACTATACCAAAATTACGCGAATATTTGACAATTCTGTTTTATTTTTGCAATACACCAATATGTGAGACAGTCCCTTTAAGCCGTGCTGTGGTTGCCAGCGCAATTGAACTGTACCTGACCTTTGTGTGAGTGGCTGTGAGCTGCCACACTTCTGTATGGCTTTGAATTGTCTGTAAATTACAGTACGTGTATTTATCTTGTAGGTAATGGAACGATAGACTTTGACGAGTTTCTACAGATGATGTCAAGAAAAATGAAAGAAACAGATACAGAAGAAGAAATAAAAGAAGCCTTTAAAATATTTGATAAAGACGGAAATGGTTTAATATCTCCCGCAGGTTAACTGTTATAATTATATTATACACACACATGTATAGTCCGGAGACTTTGACACGATTCTCGACCTTCTATTAGCATAATTTAACAGCTGATATATGCATTGCACTGTCTGTATTTATAATCCTTGTTGTATGTTTTCATAAGCACCAGGTGTAACACAAACACAAATCTAAAGGACCAATATTGCACGATTTGCTCGCGGAAATTTATGTATTCAACGCAAGAACCTTGTAATATATCCATGTATTAAGGTCAGGACCATGCCAAATTCTCTGAGCTATACAATGTAGGAATATTTACTGAGTGACTAAGACTTTAGTATTATACATATATTCTTTTTTTCCCTCCAAAGTTGGAGAGTGCAATATATATTAACCATAGCAATGACTAAAACATAAATAGTGGTGTACTGAGTTTAATTAAAGCCCTATTTAGTTCTAAACAGTTATTTCCTAAAAGCAATAACTTGGTAACCTGACTGCAGAATACTGCATTTTGAGCGCTTTAGTAGAGTCCCACCAAATTGAAACACCATATAAGTTAGATGGAAATACACAAATATGGTGTTTTTTTGACAAAAATAACGAATTTTAAACAATGAATGCACAATTTATAGTCTAAGGGAAGCAACTCTTGCAAAATTAGTATTTTGTTAACTCAAATGTGACTTTTGGCAAGCACTTTCGACATATATACTAGTAGTTAACATTATGTCGTCAATTATTTGTCATTAGTGAAAAACATCCTAATTCCTTGTATTGACTGGGTGATCGGAAAAAGATTTTTGGGGAGACAATGGGGCTTTAAAACAAGCGTCTCATTCAGTGCCATGTTTAAAGACGTTCTCAATGATGGTTATACAGACACATCGAAAGAGATATGGCAAACATTTCAATCAAAATGCAGTTATGTCTAACATATGTGGTACGAGTACAATCAAAGCGCCGAAAGCCTTTAAGTTGTTCGAATGAATGCAGAGGAGGTATAAATTAAAGATGATGCAGCTGTATTTTTCAAGATTTTTTTATAATTTAATTGTGCATTTATTACTAGCGTATACTTGCATGCTTGAATGTCTTGATGTAAGCTCCTATCCATATATACTAGACTAGTACTGGAAGATATATAGCTTTCTGGCATGGTCATATATATTGATATAAACGTTTAAATGCTTGACATCATTTAAATATGCCATTTTAAAAACAAATAATAGTACCTTTCACATACAACGTACACAGGTATAATGGCTTATCAGTCAATGTTTTGCCCTCAGATTATAGATTTTCAATCGATACCCGCTTGAGGAGAATTCTTCAGGCTGAGAACATGTGATTCAGTTAATGATATATGCATGGTTTATAAATAGTAACGGTGAAATCGGTCTATTTATTGACCGGGTGGTAACCTTATGCAACAGAAGCATGGTCTCAATTATCTTGCGTTCGCCGTGAAATTTCGGAAGTATCTACTTTCTTCGGCAAATAAAATTACGCAAGGCAATTAACAGAAGTGGTCATTGCTTTGTAAATACAAAAATACTGGAAATAGGTTTAAATTATTTATTGGGATATCCAATTGTCCTATAGAATTAGCCATAGGAAGTAGCTCTGTAGTATATATGCTGCCATTGATGAACAATTTTCCATGACCGGTTTACATCCGCGTCGGTAGTTACGCAATATTACTGGCTGACTGGTTACTACTGCAAAGTTTGCGCCGCCTAGCGGTGGCGTAGGAGAAAAAGTAGTTTCAACTAGGGTCGATTGTTGATAGGTGTGTATAAAATTAGTTGTTTTATCGAACAACTAAAAATGAGAGGACTGGTCTTGACTTGTTTTGTGGTGCTGTCATTGTTGGTTTGTGTGTGATGTTTTCAACTGTACATCTATCTGTCGTTACAGAATTACGGAACGTAATGGGAAATCTTGGTGAGAAGTTAACAGATGAAGAGGTAGATGAAATGATAAAAGAAGCAGATCTTGACGGTGATGGAATGATTAATTATGAAGGTAGTGTTATAGTGATGTGTGTCTGTCGCTTTTTGTTGGAGACTTGATTCTGAGCTATGTGTAAATAACAAATTGTATAATAATTTAAATTTGGTTGACTCGGAATTTTATGAGTGCTTATAATTTTGCCTTGGTCTTTTGGTGCAAGTTCTGTGTCTGACTCGTGTGTGTGTGTGTGGCTAGGCGCTACCGTTGTTTTTGTGTGGGTATGGATTGACTGTGCGCTACAGTATTTGTTATGGCTAATTAACTTTCTGTCAGTTATGTTGAACTGTGAATGTTATCAAGAAAATTAAACTTGATTGTGTAGAATATGTTTATTCCAATGTTTCAATGTGCTTTCCCTTGGTTTTGTTGTTTGCGTCATAAGATATGTGCCGTGTGTTGAGCAAACGTACTAACATTAAAGCCACCATTTCGATTGTAAATTGTATGTAGTGCACCTATCAATAGTTTACCAAAAATGGAGGGGGGGGCATACATGGAACTTAATACAAAAGACGAGTCCCTGGTCTACCCGCGCTCCCCCTGGCAAAATATTGATAGGTGCATAGTATACGCCCCTTTGTACTTACCGTCTGACTTAATACCTTCATGCAGTGGCAATTGTGTCCCTATTGAAGCTTAATATGTGTGGTGACAAATGTTGTTTTTCGTTTCAGAATTTGTGAAAATGATGACAAAATGAGTATGGAAACGGACTGCATTTATAACTTGTTTTACCGACGGAAATAACTCGGTGACTTAGTAGAAATTGTCATTTGAAACAAACCAGTATACTATAATGTTTGCTGGTTGATAAATAGTTGATACAAGATGTGCCACGCTCTTATATTTGAACAGTGTTTAACATCCGGTTTCTTCATACCGCTTGGTGACAACACGGTATAAATGAAAAACAATGTTTTAATGTAACTCTTTTGAACCTCGTATAGTAATGTGACAAGTAATACAAAATGTATATGCTTTCATTCGCTGTTACATTTGTTTGCAATATGGTTTTAAAAAACCCGTTAAAATACTTTTGGTGGTTGGCCTTTTTAAGACCATAGGAGCATTCAAAGGTATTGGTAAAACATGCATTGACCATTTTTGTAGGTACATTCAGAAATTTTCTTCATGAGAAAGGTATTTTGCGTTTTGTTGCTCTTATAAGTGAAATGACAACGATGTTGGGAGTCTCTATCAGAACTGTCGATCAATAAATTTCGAAAATATGGCATGAAAGACTCCTGAAAACATGGGCGTTAATTAGCTCAATACAAAAATGAACACATTTTTATCAATGAGAAATTTACGGTAAAAAATAGAAGTTGACATTTGGGTAATATTCATGATGCTACCCGCAATTTGAAATATGTTAAGTAGCATGTGTTGTGCTGTTGTTCATCGGAATTCATATTTATTCACAAATGAATATTTTAAGTGAACCGACAGTACTGTGCTCATATAAGGTTAAAAAAAGGTACCATAAGAACACGAATGAGAAGTATAGCACAGGGTACAGTAGTAAATGCCGAAGTCTACCATTACTTCACCCACCGATTTTGTAATTTTAGTCTTGATCTTGCTCCCACAAAATCGTTGATTTTCGTTCTGTATCTAAATTGCAAATACAATGAACAGTAAGCGTTGTTGTTGCTTGATACATAGCAATGCACGGTTGAATACAAACATTTCGATTAAATTGAGTTATACCTGGCAACAAATACAATCCGATCGCTGCCTGGTCATCGGACGGCGTAGTTTGGTCTTAATCTTAATCGTGCCGGAGGCCGGACGGACATCTGCCGCAAATCGGTGAGGTCGGTGTATTTTAAGACTTTTGACAATTGTATTGCTTTAAATCGGCCGGCGTCCTCACGATGCCTGGACCTCGAGAAGACTCGGATACACGGACATCTTCCGGCGTTCGGGTGATTTGTGACCTTAGTATTTGCATGAAAATATCGGATGTTCAACACAAAAATATATTATTAAGTGCTATCAGATGAAACAAGTTGTATTGTATTGTATTGTATTGTATTGTATTGACCAATTCGATGAGTAAAACAACTATTTCCATTCGAGATTAACCTTATGTGATATTGAAGTGACTTAACTGTGATCTCTGTGTGTATTTTAATGTTGTTGCTAACAATGATATCATCGTGTTTGTAAATTACATGACCATTTTGCCATAAATACTTGTTATACTTGTGTTGTTCTTGTTATTTAATGTTCGGGGACAGGTTGGACGCATACATCGCTGACTTAGAATGAGAAGGTCGTAAGTACAAAATAAATATTTTGAGAAAAAACAAGAAAAAACTGTCTGAAATCTAGTCTTTACTTATGGAAAACAAGCTTTTCCAACTTCAGTTTGGTCAATATGACCTGTTCCGATTTTTACGGAAATAGGCTCATAAGTAGCGGCTTTTGATGCAGATTTCAAATATGTATGAGACTTATAAGCTCGTAACTAGCACCAACGACCTTCTCATTCTAAGCCAGCCATATACAGACAGCAATAATTGCAATGCTAAGCTAACATACTATATTATCTCTACCTGTTCAGACAATGGTTGTAATATTTTGTGTTCACATAAACGACAACGTTACTCTCACAATATCCTAACTAAACTGTATGTGAACATGCTTTTCCCCCAAAAAATGACTATTACTTGTTTTTGCCATTTGTTTGTGTTACTATAAGGAATATGGCACATTAATAAGTTTTTGATATTAACTGGAATAGCACAACAACTGTGAACAACATAAAAAAAGTAAACGTAAGTAAGAAAAAGCACAGCCGATGCAGGACACGAACATGTACCTTTGAGCTTGCAAGTCAGACGCACTGCCGAATGATCCAACAGGATAATTGTTAGTATTTGCAATTTATTCACGCTGCTACAAAACTTGTTCATCAATTCATTTTAAGCCACATTAGGCCTTAAACGGCTATTTTCAAAAAGCAATAACTTGGCAACCTATCTGCAAAATGATGCAATTTGAGGACATAAGTTTAATCCCAAAGGTGAGAAAAATTTAATACAACCTCCAGTTGGTTTGTTTACAAAATAATGAATTGTAAACAAAAAAATAGACAATTTAAAATAAAAGGGAAGCAACTCTAGCAAAATCAGTATTTTGTCATCCATACATTTTACTAAAATGTGATTTTGGCATACTATTTCGACAGATACATTTAACATTATGTCGTCAATTATAGGTCATTTGTGAAAAATATCCTAATTCTTTGTAACTAGTCTATTTACTGGATGATCGAAAAAAGGTCTTGGGAGAGTTACTAGTAATGTGGCTTTAACGTAAGTTAGTGCATGTAAACATAGCAGTGGTACCCTAGCAATGACAACCATGGCGCATGAAGATCACACCCTTTTTAATGTAAATGCAAGCTTTGTGGCAACGGCACCAACACAACAGTTTATATTTGTGAAAACAATGTTTTACTATATAAATTACTATAGTTCCACCATCTTGAATCTATCACAGACTGCCGCCATTTTTATTAGTTGATACCAGACCTTTACAACGAATATTTTAAAGATCGGGAACCAGAGTACGCTCCCAGGGGTGTAGCCAGGCTTGAATGGATGCTGCGCAGACTAACATTGAAGAAGGGGAAGGGATGGTTATCTAAATATTTTCGTAGTGTGGTGGGATGTAGAAAGACATTAGTGAGTTATCACCCCTAACTACTCACTATAAGACTGGTGCATCGGTCCGATTTTGACAAGTATTTCTATATTTGAACGGGGGATTATAGGAATTGTCACCGTCCATCCGTCTGTGCGTGCAACTGTCCATGTCCGTCCGTAACAAAATCGTGTCCACTGCATAACTTTTTAACGCCTAGACCGAAATGCATGAAACTTGTCATAAATGTGTAACTAATAACGACGACACACAGAACCTACATTCCGACTGTACCGACTCAAGGTCAAGGCCACAATTAAAAGTCAAAGGTTTGAACCTTGCATATCGTGTCAACTCCATCACTTTTTAACGCCTGGTCAGAATTGCATGAAACTCATAGCAAAATGTGTAATTAATAAACACGACGTGCAGAACCCACATTCCAACAATGCCGGCTAAAGGTCAAGGTCACAATTCAAGGTCAGAGTTTTGAATGCATTTCTGGCCGCTTTATAACTTGTTCACACCTGGACAGAACAGCATGAAACTTGCAAATGTGTAACTAATGAAGGTTATTTGCAGAACCTATGTTTCTATCTTGTGTGATCAAGTTTCAACCAAGCTGGCTGGCATACAGCCAATGTCACAGTTCATTGTCCATTAATGCGGCGGGGGATTAAAGCCGTCTTTTCGAGTACCTTGTTTTTTAGCATTGTATCCATATAAGCATTTTGTGAGAGCTTTGAATATCTACATGTATATGACCGTTATACCAATGCTTGTTTTTGTGTTTGCAGAATTCACTCGAATTATGCAGGAATGATCAAGATAAACTGACAAACATCAACATATTGACAGACATCTTCATGTTGGCAGGCATCAACATATTGACAAACATCAACATATTGACAGGCATCAACATATTGACAAACATCAACATATTGACAGGCATCAACATATTGAAAATCATCAACATATTGATAGGCATCAATATATTAACAAGCACCAACATATTGACAAACATCAACATATTGATATGCATCAACATATTGACAGACATTAACACATTGACATGCATCAACCTATGTTAGTATTACGTATATGCCAGTAGACGTATTAGTCGAAGAGTTCCATTGTACAGTGTCAACTTACCATCCCTGTTTGGATTTCTGTTGGTTTGATAACAACTTTCTGGAGATATCATCAAGCATGGACCAGCTAATTCAACAACAATGGTAACTAACTTGACAAAGAGACAAAAAATCCACCGGGACTGGTACCCAGTGGGTGGTATAACCAGTAATTTTAATTTCTAGGGACCAGTGGGCCAAAGTCCTGTGCACGACCAGGCCACGTGATATCCTTTAGTCCACGTGTGTTTTCTGTTTTGTGTATTGTTGTACGATATAGCATCATAAATCCAAAATATGGAACCATGTTAGCTGTGCTATTGTAATGGACACATCAATACTCCAGAACTTATGTAGTTCTAGTATGTAAAAGATTATAACATAAGTGTATGTACAAAACGGCTACATGGTTGACTTTCTCACCTAAATCCATCAATACTTTAAAGCTTTTTTCGACGACATTATTTGAAACATTGAGTTCCCTATTACATCAATAGAGCCACTTGGACAATATGAACAATAATGTTCATATACCCCTAGTTAAATAAGATTAAGAATGTGAAGGACTGTAAAAAATCTATTAAAGGCTTAGGTTTGAACTGAAAATACTATTGATATTGAGGACATATTCCTCACTATTGGGACCGGAACTTCATGCTGGAAGAGAAATGTCATCCGGTTCAAAATAGAAAAACAAATGTAGTGCATGTACAGTAAAACCTCGATAAGTCGAGTATCGTTATACGAGCATCCGGCCTATGTCGAGCAAAGTCCCGGCGAATTTGCTCTATGTTGTATATTAATAAACTTCTGATATGTCGAGCACCTGGCTTATCTCGAGCATTCGGATTATCCCGATGGATCCTCGAGATAACGAGGTTTTACTGTATTTATATATAATTTGTCATTATTTTTCTTTATGTTTACAATTATATGTTATTTCTTTTTTAGTTATTTGTGTTTTTCAATAAAAAATCAAACCTTTTTTGTGTTATGTCTTATTTTATACATGTGTGTATATACATGTATTTAAATGTGACTGTGTGCCATCAATGGTCCATAATTATCTTTTGGCGAACCATAAAAGCGATCTGTGAATATATTATATGATGTTGCGGTGGTTTCTCGCTCTATGATGTTATTTCGTGTACGTTAATCTACACTACGAGGTAACAGTGACGTTTTGACAACTGCCTACACTCCGGTACGTAAAGATATTTTGCTGATGATGATGTGTAGTATATATTTTATTTGGATGACTGATTTTTGTTTTTGTGATCTGAACGACTTGGCATTTTGACGGATTGAACTTCATGTCCGCCTATGTTTACCATTGTTAGAGCCGACTTAAGTTTTGTATAAGTAAAATTGAATGAGAGGCAACCATTGTGATGGAATTTGTAATCTGCGTGATTTGGAACAGGCATTAATATTGTAATCGGACTGTCATATTAGCAGAACATGTTAACAATTTGTCACTTTGGTGCAACAATGTTGTATCTCACTTTATAGTATAGAGTAAGATACCACATTGTTCTGCCTAAGGGACAATTACTGATTTTAATTGTACTAGAAGAAGACCCTTGGCGCTGTGAACGATACTGACATTTTCTGTGACTGTTGCGTTGCTAACATTCGTCTTTCACGCTGAATAACAAGCACATTAAAATAAGTCTCATATTTAAACACGATTCTGTCCGCTACCATTTCAGTGCCTCCATCCTCCACTGAATACATTTCAGGAGACTATAGTGCACTCACTGCTTTCAAAATCCGATGACAGCACGACGTTTTCTAGACCATTTGATGCGAATTTTGGCGCCGTCCACGCTATAGTCCAGTCATTCTAGGTTTTAACCTAGACAAAATTGCAAAAGAATTTCTTTGTACATATTTGTGAAGAGTGTTGTCCCATATAGTCACAGAAAAAAATCCCCATCGATAGACCTCGCCGTTTTCTTGCATTTGATGAAGACAGTTTTTCGGAAAATACACAAAGTAATTCATGTAAAACGGCGTCCCATACTTGTGTTTATGACGACATGAAATGTTACATATTAACAAATTCAAATTTCACACAATGCAAACTATAGTAAAACATCGAAATTCTCCATATAAACAAATTAAAACATTTTAAAGGCATATTCAAACAAGGTCACGTGAGATTTTTTTTCCCGACTATGGGAAGCCGTGTGTCGAACAAATTAAAATTTATACTTGGATCTACTATTTGCACTAATTTTAACGTACAGGAACAGGTACCCTCTTATATTTTCAAATTCCTTTGCCATGTTGTTTTGATACTTTGTATACTTGTTCACCATCATGAACCCAACTCCTACACAGGGGTAGGTAACTCTATCAAGCATTTTGTTGAAATTATGCCCCTTTGTTCAACTTAATGCAAATGCTAAAGTATAGGTACAATTTCTTAAACCTCGAATATCTTCAAGGTTTCTTTGATAATTTGCATACTTGCTCAACATTATGACACCAACTCATACACACGGGTAGGGAACTTTATCCAGTCACTTCCGTCAAATTAAGTCTGCGAGTTAACGTGGTGCCGATTAAACTTAGCTATACTCGGTCACCTCGTCATGTGACTAGTGATAATCCGTCACCTTACCATGTGATCTGACGGATTTCTTCTTATATGA